>OU342605.1:8571388-9835316 GCA_910589645.1 Tinea semifulvella
TACCGCGCCCTGTACGAAAAGGAATATACTCTCAACCGCGGCTCGATGTTATGACCCCCTCGGATTAATAAGTCCTATTGTCACCTACCTCAAACTTTTAACTCAAGATTGTTGGAAGGTGGGGTTAGACTGGGACCAACCCGCACCGGAGTCTATCGTTAAGCGATGGACGGAGTTTTTAACCGAATTTAAAAACTTAGATATTTTTCAAATACCTCGACACGTAGGAATAGAAGAGGGCTCCTATGTCACTCTGTTAGGGTTCGCCGACAGCAGCGAAAAGTGCTACGGCGCCGCGGTGTACGTGAGGGTCAGCCGTGACTCGCACTCTGCCGGCCACGTCACTCTGTTGTGCTCTAAGAGCAAGTTAGCCCCTCTCTTAAATAAATCGTTACCTCGTTTAGAGCTATGTGCTTGTTTGCTACTAGCTAAATTAATAAAGTCAGTTCGCGATATTTTGACCTCTCGCTGTGTAGTAAACGAGACGTACGCGTTTTCCGATTCCACGGTCGCTCTGTCGTGGATTTACTCACACTCGTATCGTTGGCAAACGTTCGTCGCCAATCGAGTTTCCGCTATACAAGAACTTTTACCTCCGACGCACTGGCGTCACGTGATTAGTGAGGACAATCCTAGTGACATAATCTCTAGGCCTGTCACCCCTCGGTTTCGCAAACTATACCCGTTCCTCGATAATGACGTCATACGTGTAGGTGGTCGCCTTAAGAACTCTAAACTCGGCAGTAAATACCTTAACACCCTTCAGGTCCGTGAAAAATGGAACAATAGTGTTAGTCCCATCGTAAAAGGGTGCATTGTACTCATTCGAGAAGACAATGTCCCGCCTCTGCGCTGGCCCCTCGGTCTCGTTGAGGAAGTCCACCCCGGTCGCGACGGTATCGTGCGAGTGGTCACCGTTAAAACGGCCACTGGTACTTATAAAAGACCAGTGGTACGGATATGCCCACTCCCAACTCAATAAATTTCTCTAAATAATAAATAAATTAATCCTCTAAATAGAAATAAATCCTCTAAATAGAAAATAAATTCTCTAAATAAAATACATCCTCAAAAATAAATTCGAATTTACCAAAACTTCGAATCCTCTAAACAAAACTCGATTCTTCTAAAAGAAGTTCGAAACCCTCTAAGTTCTAAATTTACTTCATAACTACAAAAAAAGAATAGTTCGCAACTTTAAAAATTAAGTTCGCAACTTCAAAAATTTAGTTCGTGATTACAAAATTTAGTTCGCGACTTCAAAAATAAGTTCGCAACCTCAAAGCTAAATTCTAAAGATTTTCATTCTCGATCAGTTAAGTAGGTGTCCGCGTTATTCATTGAAAATCTTACGATTGTTCAAGGGGGGAGAATATGGTTGGTAACATTTATTTACACTAGCAACACGAACACTTCCCCCCCCCCCCACTCCACCCTCGCAGCTCGTGGTGACGACTAGCTCGGAGAAAAAGTATCCGCGAATTTAACAAGTGAATTAAACTAATAATTAAAACTGTGTGCACAGAGTGTTATAGACATTTAATAGTGAAAAACTGTGAGAAATTGTGCCAGGCCGCCTCCATATACAGTCCACTGCTCCTCGCCGCAACCGCCTAAAGGTTAGTTTCCTCATACCGCACAATATTCGTCAGAGAACGAAAGTTACTGACATAGCTTTTAAAATTAGCAAGCTGAAGTGGCAATGGGCCGGTCACATCTGCCGCAGAACCGATGATCGATGGGGCAAACGGGTTCTAGAGTGGAGACCACGTACGGGAAGACGCAGAGTGGGACGACCCCCCGCCAGATGGACAGATGACCTAAAGAAGGTCGCTGGTGGGGGTTGGATGAGGGTAGCGAAAGATCGCGTTAAGTGGCGAGCCTTAGGGGAGGCCTACATCCAGCAGTGGAGAGATACAGGCTGATGATGATGATGATGATTAGGTTTTCCCGCCATTTTGCATGGACGTACTTACACGTCCGTGCAAAATGGCGCGAAAACAAGTTTTTTTAACCAATAACAAGGTAAATTAATCGTGGGCTCAAAAAAACAAAAAAAAACTAATATAACTTAAAACTTTAAAATGCGCAAAATTGTTGTAATGTTGGTAATTTCTAAAAAGGCCAGTGAAGTGTTGCCAGATGAAATTTTGAGTAAGCAATATAAAGTTTTCTCATTTACAAAATCCTAGTTTTACAAACACAATATGAAACTTTAATAAACTAAGGTGAAAGTGAAACTGAACAATTTCAACTAGTTTTTTTTATAATACAAACACTCCAAAAGTCGAAGCAACCAATGAATTTTCAAAAGAAAGACAACAGTCGAAATTTTTTCTCGCCAAATAGTAATTTATTATTTAATACATAAAAACAGCATAACCTGCAAAATAAGTGTTCCAAATGAGTCTTTAATTTGTTCTTTAGTTTTTAATTTAATTTAGTATTGGATATCTCTTATTTTATTTGTTTTATTGTTTTTTGTTAAATTAATTTTTTATATCTTTTGGTTGTATTTCTTCTGTTTTTTTCTCCTTTTCTTTGACACCTAAGTATCAGTAATAAAGTATTTTTCCTAATTTGGCCAATGTTAAAATGTGTGTTCTGTAATGTGCTGTGAAAATGAATGAATAAATAAATAAATAAAGATGTATTATTATAGTTTATTTTTTATTAGGTTTAGTTTATATTTTTTTTAACTTTTACTTTTAAGTAGTTTTAATTTATATTGTAATCATATTAAATAAATAAATGTTAATATTATTTTTCATAATAATAAAACTTTATTTCAGAATAAAAAAATATAAAGATGAAGTTATTATATAAAAAATGAACAATTTAAAAAGTGAACTATATGAATTCAAACAGTCTTGAAAACAATATGATTTATTTGGATAAGGATTTATACAGAAGTATGAGTAACATTGTCTAATTTGGTCGGAATTTCTATAATTTTTTAAAATGTATAGCGTGGTTATTGTGACATAACGATAATAGTTGGACATATGGTATTGTGAAGTTTTTTGTAGACATTGAGATGTTTTTTAATATTGTAAAACATACTTTTGTTCTATCATCAATAGTTTCCGCAGTGCATACGACGAAAGACATATTATATATTTTTTTTTTTTACACCTTGGGTTACGTTACTAGCCTATATACATATAGCCTATGTTACTCAGGGTGAATGTAGCTTTCCAATGGTGAAAGATTTTTTTTAAATCGGCATAGTAGTTTTTAAGTTTATTCATTACAAACATACACAAAAATACAAATCTTTCCTCTTTAAAATATTATTGTCAATAAATAATAAATAAACGCTTTAGGCTTTTTTTTTCTGTATAAAATATTTTTATTCTCCATAACAAAATGACGAAATAATCAGTTATACACACATCAAAAGTGTCTAGGGATCAACATATATTTTTGCAATAACTTTTCTCCTGATTGATATTCATTAAAATTTTCTTTAAGGATTGATCAAATAAAATGTTTTCGTTTGTCTACAGTAACGATAAACCAAGTCACCTTTGCATTAGTAAAAAAAATTGCCATTTTCCTAATAAAGGGATTTTTGACATTTGAACCACTAACATTAAAGTTCGAAAAAAAGACTGAAATAACAGTTTTTTTTTTAATTTTATTGGGTAACTTAAACAATTAATAATCCGTGTTTCTACCGCGAACACTAACAACACAAGAACATCGGTTTGGCATACTCAAAATGAGTTCATCCAAATCACGCTGTGGAATGGCCGCCCATGTTCGTTGCAACAACAAAAAAAGGTCTTCTTGCGACTGGATACCCTCCATATTCGGCAGAGCTCTTCTCTGAAGAATATCCCATGCATGCTCAATCGGGTTCAAGTCTGGCGACTGAGCAGGCCAGGGCAGGACATTGATGTTAGCTGCGGCGAGAGTCTGTCTTACAACTCTTGCGGTGTGCGGTCGTGCATTATCATGCATTAACTGAAATAAGGGACCGATATGCACTTGTAGAGGAACGATGACGTCTGATACAACCGTCTCAGCATAAATTTGAGCGTTGAGGTTGCCTCTGATCCAAATCAACTCAGTTCTTCCGCCGATCGAAATACCCGCCCATACCATGATGGTTCCACCACTATAAGGATGGACTTCCTGGCAGGATTTTAATCGCTGTTGGCGTCCAGGGGTTCTCCAGTGTCGTATACGTCTTGTATCCGGCCTCATACCAAAACGAGACTCATCAGAAAAGCACACGAAACGCCATTGTTCTTCTGTCCAATTTCTGTGTTCAAGAGCCCATTGATATCGAGTCCTACGATTGTGCATTGCTATAGGTGGTACCCGTAGCGGTCTTCGGGAATGAAGGTTCACTTCATGCAAGCGGTTTCTGACTGTTTGGTCGCTAATTAAGTTCCCTGAAGAGCGATGAAGGCTCACGGCTAACATCATGGCGGTTATTGTTGGAGTTCTTCGAGCTGTGATTTGAATGTATCGGTCTTGTCTCCGTGTGGTGCAGCGATACCGTCCTCCATGGCGCTCAGCCACGGTACCAGTGGTTCGGTAACGTGTCCAAAGTCGACTGATAACACTCTGACTTGTATTCAGAGCTAAAGCCACAGTACGTTGCCGGGAACCAGCTTCTATCATTCCCACGGCTCTGATCATTTCTTCCCTGCTTAAATGACGTCGCCGCTCCATAATAACGTTGGTTTTAATCAGTAGTAGGGAAACAGTAGCACTAATAATGTCTTCAATGCGTCTTATGTTTTTATAGGGAAAATATTGACAGCTGATTTTCATCTTTTACTCGAATTTGATTGACAGTTCCTGTTTTAAATTATGAAATGCACCAAAAAGGATCCATATAAATTTATAAAATCATAAATTTATTACAAAGCCACATCTCAATCACAAGAAATCCGCATAAACATGCTTGATCCCTAGACTTTTTTGATGTGTGTATTTAGTGTTTAAGATAATTTCACACAATCATTTATTTACAAGTATTTAAATTCTCTGTCTGGTGCGAGGAAAATCGTTGTTTCAAACTAAGTACTTGACGATATTTCAAATAACTTTGCTAATTATTTAGTAAATTAAGACAAATTTATTATTAGAAGCGAGAGAAATATCGGATCAACTAAGATAATTATTTATTGGCGGCAATTGACTTATATACTACGTGGAATTTGTAAATAGCAAATATTTTTATATTATAATCTAAAATAAAAATAAAGAATTATATATTTTTTATTTTAAATATTTGGTAATTAAATATTAAATTACGGTGCAGACAATTTATCCTAAAAATATCGCCACTCATAGAGAGCCTATTCAAGTAGGTCGACGATCGCGCGAACGTTGACTTACGTAATTCTTTCTCTCTCTAATTTCGTGTCTAATTTCGGTAAATCAATGGAATGCTTAGAAAATTGTCTTCTCTTCATATAATTGTTTTTTCTGTGTTTCTCTAAAGTTAGGTATATAATGAATGTGAAAAAATATCCAAAATGTCCGTAATTTTTGTTCAAGCTCAAAACTACTTGAAAAATCTTTAACACTCTTACTTAACAGTTAAGAAATAAAAAAATATTATTTTACCAATTGTATATTTTTGTCATATGTGTGTGTGTGTGGGTCAACATTAAAACATTTTTTTCATCCGCATAATAAAGGTCAATGTTATCTGCTATTTAAGTGTTCAGTAACTTCTTTAAACGACATTTATTTGTGCGGTTTTGACACAACGTTTTCATGACGAGGGTCAGAGTTTAACTAAACAGAAAACAACTTTTCGTCATAGCAGGTTATTTTGCATTTCGTCACAAGTCTCACACTTTATTTGCCTGTATTTATAACTGATTTTGAGATAATTGATGACCGCCTCCGTGGTCTAGTGGTAACAAACGTTGCCGTAAACTCGGGAGGTCGTGGGTTCGATTCCCACCGGGGGCAAGTTGTATAACTTGTCTCGGTCTGGGTGTTTATATGTATATATTTACAAAAAAAAAAAAGAATAATATGTAGTTTATCAACCATCTAGTTTCCGTAACACAAGCCTCGTAGCTTACCACGGAAATTAGATGGCGCTGTGTGACCTGTCTGGAAATATTAATTTATTTTAATTATAATTTCATTTCATTTTTTTCATTTCATTTATTTATCACCGTCTGGAACACTTGGTTTAGTCAATTTATAATACTCTGTAACTAATATAAGTTACCTACAGTAAACGAGATAACACAATCATGGTCAGACAGCTTAATACGAAAGCACACAACAAAGACCAGAAACAGCCCAAACTATCAATACAATTATGGAAGAGCCATATTGAATGCCATATAGTCAAATACAGAAAATAAAATTTAAATACTACGAATGTCAAACTATGTTAAAATATAAAATGTCAAGTACTACAGGGTACTAGTATAATCTAATATATATATATATTGTATACAACACTAAAATATGTCAAATAACTAATATTATTAAACATAGAAATCTGTCACAAGGGCATCGTCATTAAAACTAAATAAGAAAAAAAATATATAAAAAATATAACACATGGCATAATATATGGTGGTGGCTCGGGTGTAAGAAAGCTTTAAATGAATTTTTACTATGTACATTCGTCAAAGATTTACAAAACCACCGGTCCCGTACTTTGGGAACACGTTAAGCCGTCGTCGGCGGCGCCGGTGTTACTACTACTAACTGATACCAACTTGTGGAATCGTTAATAAATTGTCATCAGTCCCGTCTAGCCAGTGTGGCGAGTGTAGGCCAAAATCTCCAGAAAAATCTGGAAAGCTCATCTCAAACAGCGGAGGTGGTGATGATGACATGGGAAAGTTTTTTTTTTACTAAAACATCAAGTCATCTCGAACTTACGGCATACAACAAGTGGTAAGCCGGGCTGAAGTTTCAAGAATGGGAGCAATCAAAATTGGTCCCAACCAATGGGATACGATCTACGCTACCACTAATTTAAGACCAATAAAGTTTTGTAATAAGGTCGCTCAGCGAGCTATGGAGAGAGCTGTGCTTGGTATTTCTCTGATGGATAGAATTCGAAACGTTGAAATTCGTCAGAGAACCAAAGTTACTGACATAGCATTCAAAAGCTGAAGTGGCAATGGGCCGGACACATCTGCCGCAGAACCGACGACCGATGGGGCAAACGGGTTCTGGAGTGGAGACCACGTACGGGACGACCCAGAGTGGGACGACCCCCCGCCAGATGGACGGATGACCTAAGGAGGTTGGTGGGGGTTGGATGAGGATTGCAAAAGACCGCGTGCAGTGGCAAGCCTTGGGGGAGGCCTATATCCAGCAGTGGAGAGACACAGGCTGATGATGATGAAAGTTTTGTAAACTGCCTCCGTGGTCTAGCGGATAAGTCCGTGGATTTAGACTCGGAGGTACCGGGTTCGATTCCTGGTCGGGACATAAAAATACTTTATTAATTTAAATAAATACATAAGCATGTAGCTCGCGTTAGAAGAAAGTATATTATTTTACCACATGTGACGAAATAATCCATGTCGTAACAAGACTAACCTTGTTTTCATTATCAAAAGGGAGAAATAGCGCGTCAACTTTTTAGGTTTTAGGTCACGTCAAGACCCGAACACTTTTTAACTGTCTGTCACAGATAATTTGTTACATTATATAATTATAACAATTATACAGGCACGAGTAAAGAGCGGTGGTCGTAGAGTTATTAGAAATAATTTAAATGTTTTAGAAAGCCCAACTGCAGTGAAGTCTATGACTTTGTATTTTAGGGGCAATAATGATAAAAAAAAAAAACTAGTTTGACATACCATATGTATACTAGATAAACTGACATCAGTCCCTATCATTTATTTATTTATTTATTTAAAAAAAAAACACAGCATATTATATTAAACATATAAACAAAGTAGCAATAGTGGAACACAAGCCAAAGAGGTTTTATATTATTTAGACAAAAGAATTAAAACAGAAATAAGAGCTAAATATAGTAATTAGATTTAAATTAATAGTGCAATTGAACTGTGACTAGCAAAAGTAAAAGAATAATAATAATAAATAAGTAAAAACCAATAGGTCAATGATTATTTACCTAGGACAAAATGAATGAATGAGAGGCAGAAGCAAATTTATTTTATTTTATTTTTTTATTTTTATTTATTCAGGAAACATACAGATCTTAAATCATAATTACAACAATTCTAAAAGTTACACAATCCAGCAAAGTTTCCACTTAAATATAGATAGATATATAATAGATAGATTTTGCAAAAAAATATTATTATAATAGGGATAAGCTTAAAAACAATACCTATAGAACAAACACAACTAAATAATATACATATAAGTATATAATAAAATAATGAAAAATGAGAAAAAAAAAAAAGTAATCAAAAAGAAATTAATTAAAAGTTCTACAAGCATAATCTATTATTAATTTCTTTTTTTAACCTAGCAACACTAACACTGAACAAATCAATATCACTGAAATTTTCATTGTAATTTAGGCATGATCTTAGCACAAAGGAGTTTTTCAAGTATTTTGTTCCAGCAAATCTGATAGCAAATAACAGTTTGGATCTATTCCTCTTCCTACTACAATTCAAGTTTATTTTACTTAATAAATACGGCGAGCTAATCTTACAATTTATTATCTTATATCTATCTACTATATATACGAGTATAGCAGTATTAGTATATTAGCAATCATTATGCCGGCTTGACTAGATGCTTTTTCACACTTCGGTCCTATTCTGTTACTTAGTCGCAAACTTTATTAGTGGATTTCCTTATTTACGTCAGAGATTGCGTCATAATTACAAAATATTATTTAATTCTCAACTCTATAAGCGCTCGACCTTGACAGCGGCCGTGCAAATATCAACTTTAATAGCGTTTTAAATATAGTTAACGGATTCCATTATATAACGTTTACGACTAAGGTACAGAATAGGGCCTGTTATAAGAAAGTGGAAACACAGTGGCTGGGAAATTATTTCACATATTCAACGTGCGACAGATGTAAGAGTCTGAAAGGATCATTAATCTTGTATTGGAATTTGGAATTTAATATTGTTCTTGTCAATTAATTGGAATACAATGTTAATGTCAAAATTTGCATGCTAAAAATTCTTTTATTGAGTAAAAACAGTTGTCAATAAGAATTTTCTTTAACTTAATAGTAAAACGTTCTATAGGTAACTCTCGTATCTCTCTAGGAATTTTATTATGTGGCAGTTTCTGCTGTAATATTCACTTACACATCCTGGGTAGATTAGTCGGGTATAATCTCTAGGTACAAATTTGTTACAAGTATTCTATTTTTTAAAGAGATTAGAATGTTTATTGACAAATATTCCTATTTCATGGAAGCCAATGTTAATAGTTTTAGCTTTTTAAATAAGGGTCCAACTCCACAGATAGCCCGAACACACTTCTTTTGAGTGATAAATACCTTATTGACATCGGTTGAGTTAACGCATAAAAGTAGTCCATACCTCAAGACCAACATGGCCATAATATGCCGAAAGAGCTGCACTCTCGTTACTTACTGTTTTTAGTTTCTTTAACGCAAATATGAATCTATTAAGTTTTGCCCAGACTTTATTTATATGAGATTTCCAATTACAATACTATTTAAAATTTCGTAGTTAAAATAAATGATTAGGATATTTGAGCGAGTATGAAATATAGGAGAAAACCGGTTGCAATGGTATTTCCTTGATCATGCACGAAAGAAACCTATTATTACATAACTTGTGCGTTAAGGTGCAAACTTAGTGTCAGTAGTTCATGAACCGAACTCGGATTCACTATTGCATTGAATTCTAACTGCAGTTAAAAAAAAACATCAAATAAAAACCTTATTTTAGGGTAAAATTTTCTTACATTCTCAATATTTTTGTCATCTTTATTCTACAACAGATTATTGTTAGTATTATTATTTTTCTAAATAGAAAACTATAAAGTCTATAACAATGTAAACAAACCATTTTATATGTACAAAAATATTAAAATAAATTAGATTAAAAAAATAATTATAAATAAAACTAAACTAAAAATACCTATCAAATTAAAACTATTCTACAAAATAAACTAACTAAATAAAATACCTAAAACGATCGCCGCATTTTTCGTTGAATTATAATAGAAATTTTATAATTGTCTACAATATGATTTAGTATAATTTTTTGTTCATTTAACGTTCTACATGAAAAATGTCTCAAATACCAGTAATAGTGACTTCGGTATTAAATTCGTTGACATCAGCTGCGTCCTCTGTCGTGGTGCAGAGGATCCTGAGGGTCTTAGCCATCGCCAACGCGATTCTACCAGCTGGGTGGCCAGAGTCCTATCATCTTCGTGGTAAGTGTATTTTACGTTCAAAATTAACTGTATAATAACTTCATCATCATCACAGCCTCCCCTTCTTAGAGAGAAATGGGCCTTCCAGAATATATATCTGGAGAATTTCGCCTACACTTGCCACGCTGGATCGCGAGGATCTGATGTCAACTTTTAATGACAATTTAGTAACAAGTTGGTACTGGTGGAACAAGGACCGACGGGTTAACGTGCTCTCTAGGCCTAGAGAAAGAAGCCTGGAGAATTTTGCCCACACTCGCCACGCCCTGGCGAGGGTCTGATGTCAATTTATTACGATTCCACTAGTACTAGAGACGTGTTGTAAATCAATGACAAATGTACGTAAGAAAAGTGTATTCACTGATCGGCAGTCGAAATGCCAGTGACAAAGCTCGGCTCGCCATACACAATGCCATGTTGGTACCAACACTGATGTATGGAAGCGAGACGTGGATACGTCAGAATACGCATGAGAGTAGGGTTAATGCAGTAGAAATGCGGTCGTTGCGGCAGATATGTGGCGTCACTTTGGCGGACCGCATACGTAACGTCGAAATACGGAAAAGGGTTGGTATGAAGGAAAGCATAGGGACAAAAATAAGGAAAGGCATGCTACGATGGTTCGGGCATGTTGAAAGGATGAGCGATGAAAGATTGACGAACCAGATATATAATGCGAAAGTTGTAGGTAATAGAGGCCCTGGCAGACCGAGACTCACATATCACGATCAAATAAATAAAACACTGACTGAAGGTGCATTAAAAAGTCTTCGTAACCAAAGGGCATGTATGAAGAGGTTAATGAATGTCGACGAAGCGAAAGAAGTATGTCGTGATCGTGTCAAATGGCGCTCAATTGTCTCTGCCTACCCCGCAAGGGATCTGGCGTGAAGATATGTATGTAAAAGTGTATTACTCATTGGTACGTGCTGGGTTTGAACCAACCTTTTTAGGACGTTAAAGAAAGCGTTCTTACAACCGAATCATCACCGCTCTATAATCAAAATACTGAAATCTAGTACCTAGTTAAAATGACATACATTTAGCCGTAGGGTGACAAATAATCCAAAGGTTAGAAATGACAAAGCAGCTTTGTTACTTGGACAGGTGTTTGACGAGGGTCAAAATATTAACACGATCATTCAAGTAGGACTGACACATAAGCTTAGGAAAATTGACTTAGTTTTAACAGATTTATAGATAATACTTGTGTACAGTCGAGGTATAATCTGTATCTTAGCTAAATTGTATTCACAGCTATACTGCATGGAATGGCAACCACTCTTAAAATATTTAAAGATAAGCTATACACATACTTATTTCACAAGCAGAATAAGTCGCCATAACTCACTTATTATATATGCGTATATGTATGTAATTTATATTTAGTTATATATTTATTTGTTTATGTAGGACATTTATTTATGTATTAGTACTATATGTTTGTAATTAATGTGTGTTTTATATAGTAATAAATAATTTCAATTATCATTTTTCTTCTTCTGCACCCGCTTATTACATATCTCAGTCACAAAGGTTAGTTGGTAGAAAATGCATTTACGGCATTAAGCTCGCCGATGTACCTGCACTTGTTTTGGTTTTGTACAATAAATAATTTATTATTATTATTAAAGTAATGGTACAAAAAATTACTGTCAGTGTCAAATACTTTCATCTGCCTGCTGATATTTATTAAAAGTAAATCTATTCTTCTTAACTTCTCTTACCGTGTCTACAGCTCGTCAATGGAACAGACTACCTCTATTTATCAGACAGGCTCCGTCTTTAAATATATTTAAAAAACTGTTATTTTCTCATTTCCTTAAAAAACAAAATGAACTCTAATCTCGACATCTTGACATATTAGTATTTATTATTAAAAGCATTTATTCGAAAAAAATATTTACAAAATATAAAATAAAATTAATATTAATACTAAGGATAGGGATATAAGTCCATTCCGCGTGGAATAGTGGCAAGAACGCTGGCTGCATTTCCCCGCTGCATTGCAATACTGATTCTTTGGGCGAAGAAAAAGCCAGCCCTCTTGTCACCGGAGGAGACGACAAGACGCGGTGTTATGTCTTTTAAAAACTTTTTGCACTTGGACTCCATGGGCCCAGAGTTTCTAGAGCAAACAGCATAAATATGTAATCTTTTAATATACTTACATATTTGCGCCGCTTGCTGGACTCCGCATTTTCCGCCGCGGCTCCCGCTTTATGCGCTGTCCCCCTGAGATGCGACGCGGCGAGGGTGTCGACGCACGTGGCGTCCCACACCAGAGCACGTCCCCGTTCCCAGTATTTATTATATTTATTTATATAAGTATTGTATAACTGCAACATTACGTTGTTTGTCTCATTTCCTACACGTTGCCCAAGACACCTTTGCGTACTACCTCTTCTAGGTACGATCTTGTGAGCCTGCTCGATCGAACGTGTATCCACTACCTTGAATCCCTGCCCGACTTCTGTTAGGATCCATCACGTTGGTCAAGACACCTTGCCGCCTGCCTCCTCTAGGCACAGTCGCGTGAGCCTGCGCGCCTGGACGTGAATACCATCTTCCCCATTCCCTCGCTTCCTTAGGGTATTACACCGGCAGTGAGACTCCTATCTTTACACTACCACTATAATTTATATATTGTTAGGTTTATATATTTCGCTCAGAGCTTGGACTTAGGTGTTAGGCCCTCTGCATTTAGCGTCCATGCTCTGACATGGTGTATTTGTGTAGGTGGAATTTATTTAATATGTTTTAAATAAAGTATTTATATTTTTTATGTACTTAATTATCCGCCTCCGTGGTAACAAACTAGCGGTAACAAACGTTGCTGTGAACTCGGGAGGTCGTGGGTTCGATTCCCACCGGGGGCAAGTTGTACATTGTATAATTTGTCTCGGTCTGGGTGTTTATATGTATAATATGTATATATTTACAAAAAAAAAAGTATAATATGTAGTTTATCAACCATCTAGTTTCCGTAACACAAGCTTCGTAGCTTACCACGGAAATTAGATGGCGCTGTGTGACCTGTCTGGAAATATTTATATTTATTTATTTAATTCTAATATATTTACATTTACTTAAAAAATCTCAGACTCTGAACCCATCATATAAATCTATCACCCTCCCAAAGGTTAGCTGGTTGAGAATTTCTTCATGGTATTATGCTTGCCTCCTTGCCAAGCCGCCTGGCTAGCGTGGCTAGTGTAGGCCAAATTCTCCAGATATATGTTCTGGAAGGCCCATCTTCAACAGTGAAGGTCTAGGACGCTGTATTCTAGGGGCTGTAATGATGAATGATTATGCTTGCCTATGTATATCTTTTTTATTTTGTATATTTTGTGTGCTATAAATAATTTTATTATTATTATTATTTACTTCAAAAGGAGGTCATTGTCAATTAGACAAATGTTTTTATTTGTTTTTTATACAGAAATTGCCCAAAATAGATGACGATCTTTATATTAAATTTAATTTTAAATAAATAGTGACTTTTCAATTTGGTCGAGTTATGTTGGCAGAAATCTTTTGGCCGCTAACTTCACACCGGTATCTTTATTTAATAATTTCCAGATGGTCAACACTTCGACTTTGTGGTGGTCGGGGCAGGTTCAGCCGGGGCCATAGTAGCAGCTCGTCTGAGTGAGATACCACATTGGAATGTTCTGCTTATCGAAGCAGGAGGCGATCCTCCGACCACTAGCGTTGTAAGTATGCTATCCTGGTACTTTTGTTTGCAAATGTATGGCTCAAATATATCACTTTTGTCTTATATGTCTGTAATATATGTGTCTATGTTTGTTTTTATTCTGAACACGACATGTGACATCGCCCCAACTTGATGGTCAGAGGTACGCAAAGTCCAAGAATAAGAGCAATCTAACGATCGAGTACCCTATCACTATGCCGGCCTAACAAGATGCTTTATCACACTTCGCTTAAATGACTTGAGACTAAGGAGTGGGGTTTCCTGGGAGAGCAGTCCACATCTTTAACGCGTGACAGATGTCAGATAAGTACGCATAGGGATAGTGGCTTCGGTATGTGGATGCCTGTGCGTGGATTCGCTTGCGGAATAAAAAGAAGGCCATGGACCTCCTCAGAGAACTCACCGTGGTATAGCTTGTAGAAGACGCTCAGAGATGCAATTAAGCTGCCGTATATCCTTCGCGCCTATAATATATGAAGCGATTTTAATAAAATTTGACTTAATTGCTCCTTTGAACCCTGAGACGGATATAAGCTATATGACGTCATCATCTGGCAAAGACATGTGACCCTACGTTTTATACATTTCACGTCTAATATAGACTGTAGCGATTTTGATGAAATTTGGACATGAAGTTGACATTTAAATATAATGGTAATGTGCACCCTAAATGTTTTCGCACAATAAGCACTGTTCTAGCACTTTATATGTGGGATTAAAAAATATATATTGTATTAACCCTTTCATACCTGATTAAATAATTTATCTCGTATATATATATATATATACAGTTTAACAGTTATACAGTTTAAATATATATATATAATTTAAACTGTATAACGCTGTATGTAACAAGAGGGCTGGCAGTTTTTTCGCGCAGCAAATCAGTATCGCTGTGCAGCGGGGGAATGCTGCGAGTGTTCTTGGCACACTGCCACATGTGAAAGTTTTTTATATATAGTTTAGATTTTAATTTGATTTTTAATTTAGTTTAGATATTTTTAATAGATTAATTTTTAAATTATTGAACTGTTTTTTATTCTTAATAAATATGGTTTTTAAATAATTAATAATAAATATTACAATAGTGAGATATTACAATGACTGCCTCCGTCTAGCGGTTAAGTCCGTGGGTTTAGACTCGGAGGTACCGGGTTCGATTCCTGGTCGGGACACAATAATATTTATTAATGTTAATAAATGCATTGAATTTATTTGTGATATTTCTCGAGTTTGGTACGCTGGAGACATCGACGAGCTTGCCACTTGTCATGATTGGCCTATAGTAAAGTTGGCTAAATGTGAATCCGCTTATTTATAAGCGTGGTTTCTGACCACCCCGAAAGGGAAACGGACGTCGATACTTTACTTTTTACTTTTAATTGTTTTTTAAACTGTGTCCGTCCGTAAGTCTGTGTCCCTAATTGTGGAGGCCAGGTCTGAAAGGGTTACGGAAAATATAATATTATATATCTACCTACATTATAAGTACGAAAGAAGGTCGAATGGTTTGTTTAACAATTACGCTACAGTGTTGCAAAACCGACTCATGATAATTTGTAGGTAGACTCGTACATATTTATATCATTATTATTAATTGCTTAGTATTATTGTAATTCCAGTAGTTAGCGACGATAGGACAGTCAGCAGTAGAAATAAAAACTACAGTTGATTTATTTATTTAAAGAGAAATGACAAAGACAGACAACATAAGATTCCTGTACACAACTCATGTATGTAAAACACAATTTGTATTTCTAGGCGTCTCGCACGGCCGTCCTCTCCGTTTCTCTCGTAAGAACTGTAACAAGCTCCCACTAACAATCAGACAATCTCCCTCTGTTCACATCTTTAAACAATTAGTCACCACCGTTTTTTCTAAATAAGCAGAATAGTGTCAATATATTAATCACTTATCTTATGTATTTTATGCTTATCATTATTTATTTATTTTCTAAATCAACCGTCCGTCAACGTATTTAAAAACCTTCTGACCACATTATTTCTTGAGAAACAGAATGTATTTACATTTTACAACAACTTCGTTAATTCGAGAGACATATATATATATATAGCTGGTGAAGAATGCCTTATGGCGTTATAGCTATATATATATATATATATAGGCAAGCTATAACGCCATAAGGCATTCTTCACCAGCTAACCTTGGGGATCATGTAATGTGATGGGCAGGATAAAGAAAAATATTAAAATAGCTTAAATTAGTAAATAAACATATTTACGCATAAAAAAACAACACACATAGATACTATATAATACATAAACATACACTATTAATAAATAGATATATATATATATATTTTACGTACATTTGTCATCGATTTACAATACCACCGTTTCCGTGGCTCGGAGAGCACGTTAAGTTGATCGGTCCCGTTTCCACTAATACCAATTTGTGGAATCGTTTATAAATTGTTATTAAAAATTGACATCGGATCCTCGCCAACCTCCAACAGTGAAGGTCTAGCACTAAGGGCTGCAATAAATGAAAAAAAAAAGAGACAACTTAGTCTCAAGTGTAACATTGCTCTTGAGATCTATTAATTAATACGGGCCTTAAAACAATATTCAAATTCAAATTATTTATTTCCATTTAGTTCACAGGTAACACTCGGATATTGTCAATTTTTACAAATAAAATACAATATTATTTAAATTAATTAAAAATTAAATTATGGATGGACCGAAATAAGTAAGTGACATTGGTGCCATAAACAAGTACTGCAGCTTAACCTAAATTTGTGGCTTTATAAAGGCCGTGTTAACTTATTAAACTAACTAGTAAACTTAATAAAATAAAAAAATACAATAACAATTTCGTGGCTGTATAGAGGCCGTGTCAACTTATAATCTAAAAGGAAAACTTAATAGAAACTGACGTTTGTAATGCACGATAATATTTGTCTTATTTAATAAGAATTCCTATCTAACACAATTAGATCTAGGAAATGCCAAATTAATTGTATATCAAATTGTATTATCGAATAAAAATATAATTGCATTAAATTTGGGTGAAGGCGATCGTCGTAAACATGCGATTTGTTTATACTTAATTAATACTCGTTGTTATTATAAATTGTCGGAAGCAACGGGAAATTGCGCAATAACAATTAGAACATCGATTCACGTAGGTGGAATATATAAAAATAAAGTATAGTAACCCAACTAACAAAGAGCTAGAGCCAGTACAAAACAACTCATTTTTATCATACACTCTAAAATAATACCAGGAGTTGCTTAGATCAAGTGCACGAGTGCTCTATTTCTCTTCTCTCGTCACAAGAACACAATCTATTTGCATTTGGGGTCGAGACGATGGGACCATGGCCAAGGAGTTGTCCAAACGGCTGACGGAGAAATCCCCAGACAAAAAGACTGGACAATTATTTATACATTGTTTTTTTTTTCTCAGCTTTTCGGATTTAGATTGGGATGATTTGTCTCAGCTGTTTAAAAAGCGCATGTCGTATTCCCAAGCTATAACGACTGCTAACATACCATCAATTCTGTTATTTAGTAAAAAAAAGTACCATTTTTCCCATTCGGGGTGGTCAGAAACTACGCTTGTAAATAAGCGGATTCACATTTAGCCAACTTTACTATAGGCCAATCATGACAAGTGGCAAGCTCGTCGATGTCTCCAGCGTACCAAACTCGAGAAATATCACAAATAAATTGAATATTTATTAGATGTATTTATTTACATTAATATTTTTGTGTCCCGACCAGGAATCGAACCCGGTACCTCCGAGTCTAAATCAACGGACTTAACTGCTAGACCACTGTGGCAGTTGTTGTTATTTAGTTGCAAACATTATTAGTGGATTTTGTTATTTACGACAGAGATTGCGTCATAATTACAAAATATTATTCAATTCTCACCTCTAAAAGCGCTCGACCTTGACAGCGGCCGTGCAAATATCAACTTTAATAACTGATTCCACTATATAACGTTATAAACGTTATATAAAGGAACGAACGGGCCACCACCGCTTATTATTTATATTTAAATATATAAGTATGTGTTTTTTTACATTAATCATGTATATCTCACAGACAGACAGTGGGGTCGTCCAGGCCCGGATGCCTAATGGGCCTGGGTCGGGGATGGGGACATTCCCCCGTTCTCCCCGGCAGGATCTCAGCAAATAATCACCCGCTGGTAATTCATGCACCTTTAGTGCTGGGCACCGTTACTGGTATAACAGCGCCCGTATGGCTCACGAGCCCAGGGGATCTGGGTTCGGCTACTTCAGTTCTCCTCCAGGAGCACTTCTCTAGGAAGTGGTCTCCCGTTGGGGGGTCGAGCGCAAGACGGAGCGATATTCTGGAGATGCTTGAAGTGTCCGTTGTCGGCCCGAAAAAACATACGTCTAGTCAGGCCAACGACAAACTCCTCAATACTAGGCATCTCCAGATCTCAAGCAATGACGGAATTACGCACGAACCATGGTGTTTGGGAGACCACTCTGAGCGATATGTTCTGCTGACTTTGGATCTTGTCCCTATTAGTTTTGGCCAGAAGGTGGTGCCAGGCTGGCGCAGCGTAGGTAAGACGGGAACGGATGAACATCTTGTAGATTTATCTCACAACTCACTTCTTTCTGTCCCCTCGCATCGTTCTAGATTTGTTTTAAATTCTTTTACAGTTGTTGCCACAAATTTATAGATGAATCTCCCTGTAAACATAAGACAAGCGTCTACAAGATCTACATTTAAAAAAAAACGTCTATTAGGCCTTCTAAATAGCTCCGAACAATGTTAATAAGTGTATATATATATACATATATATATATTTTTGTGTATGTATTAGTATTTAGTATATTGATATTTCAGTATATATAAAAGTATATTAAATCAATATTTATAATTTATACGGGCGCGGGCGCTTGCAGTGAGTCTCGCCTATCCGTCGTACAGTAGTTATAAAATAATCTATTAGTGCGGAGGGCATTGCAATGTTTGATTACAAGAGCTAAATTAATGTATCAATAAAAACATATCTCGTTTCTGTAGGAACGTCAAAAAATATGTGTTTGCTTACTTTTAGACATCGATGTATATAGATAAGCCTATTCAATATTATTTATTTATTTAATACTTTATTGTACAAAGACAAAGGCGGGCTTTAATGCCGCAAGACATTTTATCATAGCCAACCATTGGGAAAACTTTAAACCATTTACTGGAAAGTAGGTGCTGAAATATTAAATATAAATATCAAAAGTATTATTTAATAACTAGCCACATACATACAACTTCATATACATACATACAAATATACATATAATAAACTAAATACTAATACATAAACCTACACATACATACATACATACATAATAATATACTTACAAATTTTGTTGGGAAATGAAATGCGAATAGACCATTTTTTTAAATAGCGATCTAGTGGTTACTTGCCTGATGTTAGGAGGCAAATTGTTCCACAAATTTGTCGCTATAACGACAAATGAGTTTGAAATGAAACTAGAGTTATGCGAAGGGATCGAAAGAAGAGAGTTGTGAGAGGATCGAAGAGATTTATCATGGAACGAAGAGAGATAGGCAAACGTGCCTCTTGCTTTGTGTACCTACCAACTTTGGGGGGCAATTATCAAGCAAGGATAATGCCACATGCTTTATTCATCGGAAATTATATCACAATGCATACAAAAAGACTAGTTTTACTCGATATAAATATTAATATTAGGCGCTCTCGACGCTTACCATCTCGCGACTGTTGGTGCAGCTACATGACTTCGATCGGTTTTACGGGAACGTTTTTATATCAGTGATATCTATATACATCGATGCTTTTAGACATAAACGTTTTTTTTTAAATTATGTTGTTGAATTTATCCTATTATTAATAATAATTTCATTGCACCTATAACTGTTCTAATTTGTCCTCAAAGGTTGGCTGTCAGAAAATATCTACGGGCACTAAGTTCGCCTTTTGCACTTTGTGCAATAAAGTTTTTAAATAATATATATATATGATGTTATGTTAAGGGTGTACTGTATAAATTGTGTTGCGTGTTTTTTTTTTGTCTCACTCAAAGATAAGTACCTACCTATTTGTTACTATACTGCTTTATATTATGTTTGTCTACTGCTTCTATACACATTTTAGGCCATATCCATGTGCACTCATCTTCTTAGTTGCTACACTCTTGGGAGAGTGGTCGTGGTCGCTATTTCAGTGCTGGTAGCACGCTTAACAAGCCGTCGCCACTCCGCTCGGACGGCTGGTGCACTCATGGAGGGAATGGTCTATTGCAGCCTTCACATGGTCTGTCTATCTTATCTCCACGCCGTGTCCGAAGAAATGATATTTAAAGTACGAGTACTATCACGACTGTATCCCTTTCAGGGTGGTCAGAAACCACACTTTTAAAGAAGCGGATTTATTCGAGAAATGCACAAATAAATAAAATAAATTATTGTGACCCGACCACGAATCGAACCCGGTACTTCTGAGTCTAAATCCACAGACGTAACCGCTAGACCACGGAGGCACTATCAACAATGATATGCCTAAAAAAATTCTTTAAACTATTTATTCGTTTTTTTTCTGTTTAGCCTAGGGTCTACGTCTCTGCAGCATATAGGGAAACAATTTATTTACATACATTAATCTTATATAATATAAATAAATGTCCAAATAATACACCTAGATAAGAAAAATGCCAAAATTAAATAAAATAATAAAATGTCCTACGTGATTCGCTTATAATTATTATATTCGGTCAATGAATAAAAACTATTTTCCAATAACCAGCGATGTAGTCTTCCACGGAATAATTTATTTGGCAATTCTTTTATACTTAAGAGAAGGTTATTATAAATCGTTATTGCCATATGGAACACATTTTTCTTTACTAAGCTAAGTTTACATTTGTATAAATCATTTATTGTTATATTTGTTTATATTTCGGCTTTAGTTTTGGTTCGTCTGTATTTTCTTCAACTTGTCTATAGCAGATCTTGTAGCCTTGCTAACCACTATCACTTATAAATAACAAGATATCGTCTGTGAATTTACAAATAGTCCGTCCTTTCAAAATTTTATGAAAAAATATTGGCTTTAATTGTTCTATTTGACGTAATAGTACGGTCCTCAATAGGCATCAATATATTTTCGTGGGACTCATCTTTGCCATACAGACTACCACTATATACTAGTTTGGTATGTTTTCCTAAACGCAAAAAGTGCGGTAGTCACTTCCTAAGTGTATGGGGTGGGGAGTTGTGACGTAGCAAAGATGGCCGCCAGTTTTACTATAAAGCGGTATTTCTTGATAACTACTTAATTAACAATTAACTGAACCGTTTCGGGAAATCATACATATCAATCATAAAGGATCAGGAAAACATACCAGTAGTCTGTATGGCAAAGATGAGTCCTACAAAAATTTTGACGTTATTTGACGACTTTTTTACAAATGGAATCAAAAATAAAAATGGTATTGGTAAGCAATAAAAAAAAACATTAAGATCAAATCCGGCGTTCTTGTTGAGAAGTAAGTTGAGAGTAAGCACATCGAGAACATAATTTAAAAAATCGGTACATTTCGGTTTTGAATAGTATTTATTATCTCTATCTATTGTTTGTGCGATAGAGAAAACGCTCTAGAAAACCATACATGCATCACCATCTACTTAGCTTTCATCTCACTCTTATTTCTGACGTGCCATATCAAATGCCGAGTACTGTTGTTTAATGCTACTAATAAACCCATAAAATGTTATTTAAGAATTACTTCATTAATAATTTTGTTTTTTCCTTTCAGTCCCCAAGTTTTGCAACAATGATTCCCCATACAGAGTATGACTGGGATTACTGGGCTAGTTCTGGCCAAGATGTCGGAAAAGCACATCCGGATGGGTTAATAGGCTTGACCAGAGGCAAAATGCTGGGTGGATCATCATCAGCAAACTACCTAGTATATTCACGTGGAGTACCTGCCGACTACGAAGATTGGAATCGTGTAGCCTCCGGATGGAGCTGGCCCACAGTGCTACACTATTTTAAAAAATCAGAACGAATGGAAGACCCATCAGTCTTCGAAGATTCGAAAAGCGCACCATACCATTCAACAGACGGTCCAGTCCGAATAACGAGACCAAGGAATCTAGAATACTTTGAAAAAATAAATGATATTCTTCTTAAATCTTACGAAGAGATGGGATTAAAACGAATTAACGAAATAAATGGGCCAGAATTTCTTGGAGCTTCGACACCACATTTTATGCATGCAGATGGAAAACGATCAAGTACCGCCGAATCTTTTCTTGTACCAGCAAAAAACCGACCAAATCTATACATTGCTAAGTATACCAGAGTTACAAAGATACTAATTGATCCAAATTCACGAAGAGCTGTTGGAGTTGTAGCCAAACTAAAGTCTGGTGACACAATAACTGTGTATGCTAAAATAGAAGTCATTTTATCTGCTGGGGCAATAAACAGCCCTCAATTACTAATGTTGTCCGGAATAGGACCTGTAGAAGAATTAAATAAATTTCACATAGACATGATCGCAGATCTTCCAGTTGGTAAAAACTTGCAAGATCATCCCTTTGTTCCGCTAGTTGTAGCTGGACAACAAGGTATACAAACCGCTGTACAAATTCCGTTATCAGCTACGCAATTGGCAGCAATACCTAGTTCTTTTCAATGTGGGTATATTAATGTAAATATGTCTAATTCTATTCAATACAAAAATAATAATGTACAAAAACCTACACATCAATTCTTTGGTTTGTACTTGGGAGCTGGTACTGCACCAGCTTTATATTTTTTCTGCCGTGTCATTATTGGTTACGATGCCCGGTTTTGTTATTCACTAGGTAAAATTACTTTTAATAGAGAAATAATAATAAAGATTATAGTATATTTACATGAACGATCAAGAGGTTCTGTAACGCTACGAAGTAATAATCCTTTTGATGATCCAATAATCAATTTAAACTATTTAGATAATCATGTAGATTTAATTGAATTTGCACAAGGAGTTAAATTCTTTGCAAATCTAGCTAAGACATCTTATTTTAGGGAAGTAGGTGGTTATGTAGCAAAATTAGATGTTAATGGATGTGAAGGATTGCATATGAATAGCGATGAATACTGGTTATGTTTCACAAAAAATACTGTTAACACTGTATTTCATCCTGCTGGTACTTGTGCAATGGGAGCCAATGGTGTTGTAGATGGAAAGCTCCGTGTACATGGCATTAAAGGATTACGAGTTATAGACGCTTCAATAATGCCAAGCATGCCAAGTGGTAATACCAACGCTCCGACGATGATGATTGGTGAAAAGGGTGCTGATATGATTAAAGAAAAATATTTATACAGTAAATATACTCATTAATAATCACTAACAATGTGTTTTCTTTCCTTATTAAGCTTCTATACAACTACCATTAGTAGCTGAATATTCCCACAGTAGGTATGAAATATCTGTATACTTAACAATAAAATTATTAATTGAAAACTTGCATCATTAAACTTTTTATATTTTCAGTTGCCCAGTGCTGCCCCGCTTGCTGTTCGCACAGAATATGATTGGGACTACAGAGCATATCCTGGTGATGGCGTTGGCTTAGCTCATACTGATGGCATGATAGCTTTAACTCGAGGGAAAATGCTGGGAGGCTGTTCAGGAATAAATTACCTTATTTATTGTCGTGGAGTTCCTGCAGATTTTGAGCCCTGGAACGATGCTGCTCCTGGTTGGGATTGGCCTACAATACTACACTATTTTAAAAAAAGTGAAAGAAACGAGGATCCTTCTGTATTTAAGGATCCGCACAGTGCCCCACTTCACTCCACTGATGGTCCCGTCCGAGTAACAAGGCCGTCGAGAAGTAAGTACTTTGAACACATCGATGAAACATTTTTAAACGCATTCGAAGAAATGGGAATGCCAAGAATGCTAGAGATAAATGCTGGGCAAGCGGTCGGGGTAGCAATACCTCATTATATATTCGCAGATGGCAGACGATCAAGTACGGCAGAATCATTTCTTTTACCAACAAAAAACCGGCCGAATTTACATATTGCTAAATATTCTAGAGCAACAAAAGTTTTAATTGATCCTGAAACCAAACAAGCTTATGGTGTATTGGTAAGATTAAAAAATGGAAAACAGATAGCCGTGTACGCTGATAAAGAAGTAATAGTGTCAGGTGGTGCTATTGAAAGTCCTAAACTTCTTTTACTTTCTGGAGTAGGACCAAGTGAAGAACTATCGAAATTCGGAATCGAAGTTATAGCCGATCTGCCAGTAGGTCAAAGACTTCAGGACCACCCATTTGTGCTTATGCCGGTACTTGGTCAAAAAGGGTTACAGACAGCGATACAAGCTCCAATTACTGCTACAGAGTTGACTATATTTCCTACACCTCTTCAATGTGGATTCTTTAATGGTAATGAGACGTGTAGCGGTTATGAGTGTAGATTTAGTCCTCAAAAGAGCAAGCAGCCGGCATTCCAAGTCTTTAACATGTATGTAGGAGCAGCAATATCACCGTTGGTGTATTATGTATGTCGAATTTCTTTTAACCTCGATAGACGTTACTGTTTATCCTTTGCTAAAGCAAACTATGATCGAGAAATAGCAATCAATCTTGTAACCTTGTTACATCAAAGATCTAGAGGCAGCGTTACACTACGAAGTACGAATCCATTAGATGATCCTATTATTAATTTAAATTATTATGAAGACCATCGTGATCTTATAGATCATGCCTTTGCTGTAAAGCATATAGCTGGGTTAGTTAATACATCATATTTTAAGAAAGTCGGTGGTATACTTCCTAAGTTAGATGTTAATGGATGTGAAGATTTAGAATTGTATAGTGATGAATATTTCATGTGTTATACTAAAAATACTGTGACAACTTTGTATCATCCTGCTGGTTCTTGCGTTATGGGGGATGACGGAGTAGTGGACGGGAATCTTCGAGTTCATGGAATCAAAGGGTTAAGGGTGATAGATGCGTCGATAATGCCGACTTTAACAAGTGGCAATATCAATACCCCAACTATGATGATTGGAGAAAAAGGTGCCGATATGATAAAAATGGAACACTTGTCTTAAAAACAAAGAACATCAGTGAGATTAGAAAGTTAGTTGAATTAAATTAAGGCATGATTGGCTTCATGTTGAGCAGTATTAAAACCTAGCAAATAGTATATTTATAAATTGTGGTAATAATTAAATACAACTAGCTTTTACAAACCTTATTGGAAATATACTATTAATTAAGTTTTTGGTAAATACACTATTATCTTTAGCCTTTGCTGTTTTAATAATAAAAACAATGACAATTCATAATATAGAAAGAAAAAAACATGAAAATAAATAAATTAAAAAAAGTATACGAGTGTATTCACATTTAGCCAACATTACTATAGGCCCATTATGACAAGTGGAAAGCTCATCGATGTCTTTAGCGTACCAAACTCGAGAGATATCACAAATAAATCAAATAATTTGTCCCGACCAGGAATCAAACCTCCGAATGTAACTTCACGTACTAAACCGCTAGACCACGGAGGCAGTTTAAATAAATTAAATTTTCAAAAAAATAACAACGTGATTTAAACGTACTTTCTAAACTAAACTTCTAGACTAAACTAATCTTCTTGTTACCGGAGTAGATAATCAGACGACGGGTGATGTTTTAAAAAAAAATGTTTAGAGTTTGAACTCCACTGGCCTAGAGTCTCTACAGCAAATGCCACAAACACGTACTCTTTGATTATGGATACGTTTAGCCAGACTCTGCGCTTTAGAAAAGAGAAGGCGCTCTTTTTACACTGTTCCCCTTAGTTATGAGAAAGCTATGTCGACACTTGTGACATCCCAGGGGATCAGCGTCATACTATCAGGTCTCTTGCACTCATCGGGGACTATTGCAGTGGGTTGAAGAATAGTTATTTTAATTCAAATAATAAATTTACTCACGTAGTCAATACATCGTAGACTGTATATTTTGCTAAGTAGGAATGTCTGTAGATTTTTCTGACGTTTTGCGCGAGGAGAAGAAACCGACGATCTGCTGATAGTGTGAAGGTGATAGGTTCCAGAACCCTCTGCGAAAAGAAAGAAGAAATGTAAAACATACTAACCCTGTAAGTTTAAATTGCATGTACATTTGACCTTTCGCCCATCTGATGGTAAGTGGCGCGAAAGTTCCATGAATGTCAGCAACTGGAATCAAACACTCATGTCTGACTTCAGTCCCTAACACTATGCTGGCTTGACGGCAATTCGAGCCTGATCCTGAAACACTTTACTGGGTTTATCGGCACGAACTGTGGATACTTCCCCGCCCCGTCAGACTGGGCCAATTACCACCATCAGTCCGCCTACCATCGATTTACTTGTTCCATTGCTGATAATTAAGCTAGTTAAGCTACAAACATTGATTTTATGATGAAATAAAAGTCTTTATTATTCACCATCAGCCTGTGTCTCCACTGCTGGATATAGGCCTCCCCCAAGGCTCGCCACTTCCCACCAGCGACCTTCCTCAGGTCATCCGTCCATCTAGCGGGGGGTCGACCCACTCTGCGTCTTCCCGTACGTGGTCTCCACTCTAGAACTCGTCTACTCCATCGTTCATCGGTTCTACGACAGACATGTCCAGCCCATTGCCACTTCAGCTTACTAATTTTGAAGGCTATATCGGTAACTTTGGTTCTCCGACGGATTTCGCATAGCATATACGCATCGCGACCTTAAATTTGTGGACCAGACCCATTGTTAGTGTCCACGTTTCTGCTCCGTACGACAGCACTGAAAGAACGCACTGGTTGAAAACTCTCGTCTTCAAACACTGGGGTATGTTTGATAGGAAGATGTGACGCAGCTTCCCGAATGCCGCCCATCCGAGCTGAATACGTCTGTCGGCTTCTTTGCTGAAGTTGGCTACGCCTAATTGTATAGTCTGAATTATTAATGTGATTAATTCTAAACGCACCAAGACGGCATTAACCGAATCATACAGTATTTGGTTGGGTAGGGAGAGGAGTACAATGGTGGATGGTGAGCGTCTTAAGGTGCAATAAAATAATAAAGGGCCTCCTTTGTTAAACAGCCTATTGTAAGCAAGCCTGAGACACCACTCTTATCATCTCTCTTTTCCACACACGATAGACCCGGAACCCGCACGGTGAATGGATGATTAGAAAATTGTCTTCTCTAAAAATTGTATTCGTTGTAGGCGTAAATCCTAAAATTGGCCGGAAAAAAAAATCTATTGACACCAATTTTATATAAAGGTGGTATGTCTAAGAAATTATAATCAATAAAATAATAATTAAGAAAAAAATAGATTGGGCTAGGACAGGCTAACAGAACTGTTAGTAAGTGCACTGGTTTCTGCACTGGATAATTCTGTTAAGACAGATAAACCAGATGCTATTGATCAGGTAAGGTGTAGTTCTTGATCCTAGTTTTGGAACACTGGTATGTGGTTGTTATATCTTATTTGTGTATTTATTTACTTATATTTGCTTATTTATTTTGTGATCATTAACCGATGATTTTCCATTACATCAAATATCTATTAATATCAGTGTAGTCAGTAAAATATACCGCGTGTAATTGTCAAAAGAAAAAAAAAAATAGGCTTCAGGTGTCATTAGTAGAACCTCTATTTGAAATAAAACTGTCACTATTTTTAAAAGATAAAAATCATTATCCGAAAAACATAAAGCTACTGCATGGTCAATAAGGCGCTGTCTGAAAATCACGATATCCATCGAAATTCATGATAAATACCTAAAGGCTGAGGAGTGTTATTATTAATTGATATCGCCCATAGCCGAGAGACGATATAGAGAGAGAAAGAATTACGCAAGTCAAAGTTAGCGCGATCGTCGATCGATTAGGTTCCGTATGAGTGCCGATATTTTTAGGAAAACTTCTCTGCACCGTAACTTAAGATTTTATTACTGAATAATAAAAATAAAAAACACGTAGTTCTTTATTTATATTCTAGATTACAATATAAAAAAATGCTCTTTAATAAATTCCACGCAGTATACATTTAGATTTAGTAAACTTGGAGCTGGTCTCGTGGAGACGAGAGAATTATTAAAACATCCCTCACTGTAGGTTCACCACCCTGTTAACGGCTGCCTGATTAATTATACTTCGACCTTAATTGCCTCGGAGGATGGTGGTACAGACAGAATTACAGATCGCTCTTCGAAGCATGGGAGCGGTGGTATTGTAAATCTATTACACATGTACGTTAGAAAAGTTTATTTCACATTGGTATATGTTGGGGTTCAGACCCAACTTTTTAGGATGTTAAGGTAAGCGTTCTTATTCCGCTATCATAATACATTGAATAAATGAATAAATAATAGAGTGTATCCACGTATGACCAAAGTCAATTAGATAACAATACATGAAATGGAAGCCAAAAAACAAAGCATATACTAGTATGTTCTGTAGGTACTAGATACAGTTACCATCTATTACATCTACGTCAATCGAGGATAAAGGACCGAGCACACCAGATGCTTACATGTTCAGACAGGCCCCTTTTTACCATTTGGCACATCCCGGGCCCCGCGTTCGATTGTGGACCTATATAGATAATTTTACCTTTAAAGAAGAAAAAAAAAAACAGATGTGTAAAGAATGTATGCTTTTATAATTAATGATGGATGGTTGATAGACCCGTTGATATCATGCCAGGGAAAACGGGGGAATGTCTCCATCCCCAACCCAAGCCTAATACTCATCCGGGCCTGGACGACCCCACTGTCTGTCTGTCTTTATTTTTAACTGGACTGGATTAAGGAATTCACAGTAATCAAAAATGAATCAAGTAATATTGATTTACAAATAGCAAAACTGTGCTATAATAAAAACAAATGTAAATAATAGTTGCTCCTTTATTGATAAGACTAATGTAATTTTTGCTATATATTATTAAAATACACACATCAAAAAAGTCTAGGGATCAAGCATGTTTATGCGGATTTCTTGTGATTGAGATGTGGCTTTGTAATAAATTTATGATTTTATAAATTTATATGGATCCTTTTTGGTGCATTTCATAATTTAAAACAGGAACTGTCAATCAAATTCGAGTAAAAGATGAAAATCAGCTGTCAATATTTTCCCTATAAAAACATAAGACGCATTGAAGACATTATTAGTGCTACTGTTTCCCTACTACTGATTAAAACCAACGTTATTATGGAGCGGCGACGTCATTTAAGCAGGGAAGAAATGATCAGAGCCGTGGGAATGATAGAAGCTGGTTCCCGGCAACGTACTGTGGCTTTAGCTCTGAATACAAGTCAGAGTGTTATCAGTCGACTTTGGACACGTTACCGAACCACTGGTACCGTGGCTGAGCGCCATGGAGGACGGTATCGCTGCACCACACGGAGACAAGACCGATACATTCAAATCACAGCTCGAAGAACTCCAACAATAACCGCCATGATGTTAGCCGTGAGCCTTCATCGCTCTTCAGGGAACTTAATTAGCGACCAAACAGTCAGAAACCGCTTGCATGAAGTGAACCTTCATTCCCGAAGACCGCTACGGGTACCACCTATAGCAATGCACAATCGTAGGACTCGATATCAATGGGCTCTTGAACACAGAAATTGGACAGAAGAACAATGGCGTTTCGTGTGCTTTTCTGATGAGTCTCGTTTTGGTATGAGGCCGGATACAAGACGTATACGACACTGGAGAACCCCTGGACGCCAACAGCGATTAAAATCCTGCCAGGAAGTCCATCCTTATAGTGGTGGAACCATCATGGTATGGGCGGGTATTTCGATCGGCGGAAGAACTGAGTTGATTTGGATCAGAGGCAACCTCAACGCTCAAATTTATGCTGAGACGGTTGTATCAGACGTCATCGTTCCTCTACAAGTGCATATCGGTCCCTTATTTCAGTTAATGCATGATAATGCACGACCGCACACCGCAAGAGTTGTAAGACAGACTCTCGCCGCAGCTAACATCAATGTCCTGCCCTGGCCTGCTCAGTCGCCAGACTTGAACCCGATTGAGCATGCATGGGATATTCTTCAGAGAAGAGCTCTGCCGAATATGGAGGGTATCCAGTCGCAAGAAGACCTTTTTTTGTTGTTGCAACGAACATGGGCGGCCATTCCACAGCGTGATTTGGATGAACTCATTTTGAGTATGCCAAACCGATGTTCTTGTGTTGTTAGTGTTCGCGGTAGAAACACGGATTATTAATTGTTTAAGTTACCCAATAAAATAAAAAAAAAAACTGTTATTTCAGTCTTTTTTTCGAACTTTAATGTTAGTGGTTCAAATGTCAAAAATCCCTTTATTAGGAAAATGGCAATTTTTTTTACTAATGCAAAGGTGACTTGGTTTATCGTTACTGTAGACAAACGAAAACATTTTATTTGATCAATCCTTAAAGAAAATTTTAATGAATATCAATCAGGAGAAAAGTTATTGCAAAAATATATGTTGATCCCTAGACACTTTTGATGTGTGTATGTCGTTTACTCGGTCTAGTTAAAAATTCGAGGGCAACTAGTTTTTATTATTATTAAATACTTTATTGCACTTTACTTAAAAGTATGTACAAAGGCTTTTTCTACCAGCTAATTTTTGGGAGAGTGAGACAGTATAGTCTATACTGTATAGATATGTGGGGTGCAATTCTAACCAATAATACTAGATAGATAAATAGTATGTATACATAGACTACATAAATACTCATCAATATATACTTAATAACCCTTTTAGCACGACAAAAACTATTAGATCTAAATATCTAATATAAATGGTGGAAAATTTCCTCCCCTAGGGAATTCCACAAAACCCGCATATTTGTGTGTTGACGTTTTTTAAAGTGCCGTACGTTGGGTAATGTTTTACCTTCACTAGCTCTAACAATTTAATATAGATAATTAGGTACTAAGTAGCTAGATGAATATACGAACTACTCATATCGAGGCAATTATATCATAAGATCGGCGAAACAAAAATTGGTGCCACGGCTAGATTTTTTTTGTAATAACGCACGTTTAGTATCGTCCGTGCTGAAAGGGTTATAGTAGATATACATATATAAGATAATATATTATTAGGAAGTAGAATTTTGTGGAGTTAAAATATATTGTTCGGCTTGTTTAAAAAGAAAGTATTAAGTAGTTTTTTAAAGATGTGAATGGAAGGAGCTTGTCTGATGGTCAGTGGAAGTTTGTTCCACTGGTCAGCAGACGATACGGTAAATGAATCTGAATATCTGTTTTATTGAATGCGTTGGCCATTTGGCCATGTACTTTGACAGATGAACGCTGCGTTTGCCGACTTCCTTCCATGTTGCCTTAAGATGCAATACGTGGATGTGAACGCTAATTCTAAAATTTTAACATAATTTGAGTTGGTTTTTTTGTAAATACTGCAGACATTTTGGTGTGCACAGGCCTTCATTCAAGGACAAAGAACATTTTGTGTGGATGTAATGAAGCGAATAAGTTTTATGACGGAGGCTCATTTGGTTTTTTGTTCTGATTCTTTGGACAAATAAATCTACGCCCAGTCTGTTGTGCGTCCCGCCTGCTCGCGTAATAAAGTATTTTTATGATTTTCTTTCTTATTGTGAACATTCCAGTGTTATTGTGTTGTGTTATCGGATTTTTGTTAACGGTGGTGTTGTAAATCTATGACAAATGTACGTAAGAAAAGTGTATTTCTCATTGGTACATGCCTGGTAGGTTTGAACCGACCTTTGTAGGATTTAAGGTACGCGATCTTACAACCGAGCCACCACCGCGCCTGATTCTTTGGGCGAAGAAAGAGCCAGCCCTCATGTCACCGGAGGGGACGACAAGACTCGATGTTATGTCTTTTAAAAACTTTTATCGCTTGGACTCCATGGGCCCAGAGTTTCTACAGCAAATGGCATAAATATGTAATCTTTTAATATACTTACATACTTGCACTTTGTATGTATTATATATGTATTTGTATGTAGTATTAGTATGTAGTTAATTTTGATAAGTATATGTTAATTTACATATGTGTCATTATATAATCTAATTAAGTAATACAATTGTAATCGCAACAACCTTTCATTATTTGACTGTCATAGAATGCCTAGCGGCATTAATTTCGCCTGTACTTTGTGCAATAAAGATTTTAATAAATAAATTAATATATGTTTATACATAAGAGATATACGTAAGAGAGAAACATTACGAAAGCTACTAAAATCCAGCTGGTCAGAGCTCTTGTGTTGCCCATTTTCCTGTATGCTGCAGAGACGTGGACCCTGCGCGAAACTGAAATAAAACGGATTAACGCTCTAGAAATGTGGTGTTGGCGGAGAATGTTGGGCATATCGTGGACGGAGTTCCGAACCAACAAATCTATCCTGGAGGAACTAGAGATAGGACAACGCCTTTCCAAGCACGCATTCTCACTTTCTTTGGACACGAGTCGCGGCGTGGAGATACATCCATTGAGCGCCTTGTAGTTCAGGGAAAAGTCGATGGCAAGAGAATGCGTGGTAGGTCTCAGATAAGATGGACTGATCAGGTTAAAGCAGCAATGGATCACCCCCTACATGAGTGCTCCAGGAAGGCTGCAGTTCGAGACGAGTGGCGACGGCTTGTTAAGCGTGCCACTGACACTCAAGTGACGACCACGACCACTCTGCCAAGAGTGTAGCGACTAAGAAGAAGAATATAGACACCAAACGGTATGAGAATAAAAGAGTCAATGCCGGTTATTATCAAGTTCGACAAACATGTGACCTGCGTCTTACGGAAGTGTAAAACACGTTCTTCTTCGATATGAGATCCTCGTGTCAGTTTAACCAACTAAGTTAGCCATTTTTTCAAAAAATATATTATGCACATTTAAATACATTATAAATTGCGTTTTCGGCTAAAACCGATTGGTAAAAATTAGTATTATTATTATTAAATTCTTTATTGCACGAAAAAAATGTACAAAGGCGAAGATTAATGCCTACAAGGCATTTTTTAACATCTAACCTTTGGCAGAGTGAGATTAAGGGTAGTGCTGATATAAAAAATAAAAAATATTAGGATAACAAACAATATACTACATACTAAGACATACATACACTACATACTAATAAATACATACACTAAATCCTAATAAATACATAGTATAAAAGTATATATTTGCCAAATATTTATTGTGAGCCCGATGCTTGTTTGTCTAAAAATAATGCAGTAACCAAGGTTTTGAAGACGTGGACTGACGGTGCGTGTCTAATAGCCAGTGGCAGTTTGTTCCACTGGTGGGCTGCAGACACAGTAAACGAATCTGAATATCTGCTAGTGGAGTGGGATGGGATTTTCAGTTGATTATTATAGGAAGAACGTAATGGAAGGTTGTGCGTATTGCACAGGAACTCAAAACGGGATTTGAGGTATGTAGGTGCACAAGGATTGTTCAGGATACTACACGAGGAAAAAATCGTAGAAATCATGAAATAATTTCCTGAAATATTATGCAGAATAGCATCGGCCCATAACCCATTGGAGATGGGGGCTTCTCGACATCAAATTAACTTGTTAAAGTGTAATATTTTACGACATTAAGAAAAAAAAACTGCCTCCGTGGTCTAGCAGTCAAGTACGTGGATTTAGACTCGGAGGTATAGGGTTCGATTCCTGGTCGGGACACAAAAATATTTATTAATGTAAATAAATAAAACACTAGCCAAGACACACATATCACGATCAAATAAATAAAACACTAGCTGAAGGAGAATTAAAAAGCCTTCGTAACAAAAGGGCATGTATGAAGAGATTGATGAATGTCGATGAAGCGAAAGAGCCATGTCGTGATCGTGTCAAGTGGCGCTCAATTGTCTCTGCCTACCCCGTAAGGGATCTGGCGTGAAGATATGTATGTAAATACATTTAATTATAATTTATTTGTGATATTTCTCGAGTTAATATTGCTGGAGACATCGGCGAGCTTGCCACTTGTCATGATTGGCCTATAGTAAAGTTGGTTAAATGTGAATCCGCTTATTTATGAACGGTCGTGATGAATACTATAAGAATAAAAAAAAATCGCTAAAACTGAATGTCAGAAAGTTTCAAAGATATAAACTTTCCACAGAATAACCATATGTGCAGTGGATCGGTGTAGAGCTCAGACCAACAAGTGAGCCAGCCATCCATTATCATACAGTCCAGTGGTGTTGTCGGTTCACTACACACGATCATTACTATTATGGTAAAAGAACTAGAAAGTTCTTAACTCCCATTATATTAAATAATATTATGCCCATTGATGACTGTGTAAAAATGTCTAAAGGTGAATTTAAAGGAAAATTAAAGTTACTTTTGCTAAGTAAAAACTAAACTGACAGTAATGTGATTTAATGTGAAATAACTTTGTGTTTTGACAAATATTGTGGCACACGGGGACTGCCGCGGTAAAGCTATTGCATGGCATTTTTTATCAACTTATGCAATTATAATTATTTATTTATTTTATTCGTGGACGCGGCCAAAAAGCATGCTGTCTCACCAAGCATTGTGTCTAAAAGAGACATCAATCAGTTATGAGCAGTTAGCAGCTAGTCTACACGCATACGTCTAGTCGCACGCACACAAACACCGTGCCGAAGTCTGCCGAACTGAAACGACGTTAGACGATGCACGGCTTTCAACGCCGCACCGCTGTGCCGGTCGGAGTGGGGGGTGTTAGGTTTATTTTCGTTACGGAATTTCTTGAAAGGCTCAAAGCTTAAAAAGAGTGTACTATTCGCCAACAAACTGTTATGCAGTTTGGCGTATAATTTTAAAAATGTAAATAGTTTAAGTTTTTATCTTAACAAACGATTTATATATATATATATATTTTAATAATTTTATTTATTTATTTATTAAAACTTTATTGCACAATATATACAAGGGGCGGACTTAATGTCTGTTCTCTGACAGTAGCATTCAATAATAATATAATAATAATTTTAATAATAATAATTATACATTTTCAAAAAGTTTATTTTATGTAACTTGATAGTAATTCCTTGTCAACTTGTTTATTGACGTAATTATTTTTATTAATTCATCATTACAGTCCCTAGAACACAGTCGTAGTTACTATTGGAACAACACCTTTCAGAAATTCCTGTAGTATTTAGCCTACACTCGTCACGCTGCCAATTTGTAATAACAATTTATTAACGATTCCACAAGTTGGTTTTAGTGGAACCGAGTCCGACGGCTTAAAATGTACATAAGAAAAGTTTATTTCTCATTGGTACATGCCGGGTTCGAACCCACCTTTTTAGGATATTAAGGAAAGCGTTCTTACAACTGGGCCACCACCGCTCTTCAAGAGTTGAATAATAATGTGTATTTATGTGTAGTTGAATAATTATGTGGAATTAGTAACCATTTAGAACCAACCATTTTAGGATGTTCTTTTACAAACGAGTGACCACCGCTCGTCTACTAAGACGGTTAATAGATTTAGTAATCAGTATTAATAATCGTACCGTAAAGAAATTATATAACGAGTATTTATTGAAATTATTTTTGTATCTTATTGCTGAGCTGATTTGAGCTGATTTCTTATTTGTCATAAGTTATGACTCATAACACTAACTTCTTTGTTGATTTTTTTTACTGTTTGGTTAAGATGTGTTTTATTTGTGACTAATTAACATTTTTATTTTTAAATGAGTTCTTTATTATTATTATTTTATATATATTGAACACGATATGTGACATCGTGCCGACCTGATGGTAAGCGGAACGCAAGGTCCAAGAAAGGGAGCAACGACGCCAGCCACTAACGACCGGCATCAGTCTCTACAACTATGCCGGCCTAACAAGATGCTTACTCAGACTTCGCTTGAAGGACTCCAGGTTATAGGAGTAGGGAAACACACTGGCTAGGAGAACATTCCAGGTCTTCAGCGCGCGACAGATGTAAGATTCTCCAAATTTATGAGTACGCGTAGGGATATTATATATTACATATTTTGGTTGTCGTGTGGTTCTGTTGTGGAATAGAGAAGAAGGGATAAGGTTATGGAGCTTCGAAGAACACTTACTGCTGCATAGCTTGTAGAACACGCTCAGAAAGCCAACGTCACGGCGATGCTGCAGTAATTCGAGAGTTTTAGACACTGGTGTCGCATTATCCGAATTGCCCGCTTTTGCAGGACATAGTTGCTAAGGTATCTAAGGCGCTGGGATTTCTAATTAGACAGGGACGTACGTTTGAAAATGTCAAGACTCTAAAGATACTTTATTGCACACATGTACGTAGCCATCTTGAATACGTATCTGGTGTGGAACCCAAAGTATAAAATTTACTCATTCGTATTGAATCCATTCAAAGGCGATTCCTTCGATACATTTGTCGTAAGACTCGTCAGAACTACCTAAGTTACGAAGACAAATGTAAACGGCATCACCTTTTGCCTCTCTCAGAACGTCGCTCTATCACAGACGTGTCATACCTGTTCTCGATAGCTACCTCCAGGATTGACTATCCCAGTTTTCTAAATCTATGTAAGCTGCAGGTTACGAAGTCATTCAGAGAGCGGAGATTATTTCTTGTCTCATTCTCCAAAACTAACTACCAACATAATTCGTTCATAAGCAGGACATGCAGTTATGTTAATGATTATTGCAACGACTTGGATCTATTTAATTATCTCCAAAATCTACACGACGCATCCTTACAAAACGTTTCGCCAGTGGTTTTACATATATTGTACATTTATTGTTTAGTTTATTTCATTTTTATTATTTCAGATTTTTAATTTTCCATTTTATTGTTTTTATTAGGTATCTTATGAATAATTGTTTTTTTTTTATTTTAGTTTTTTGTTCTTTTATGTAGTTTATTATGTTGTTATTTCAGCGAGCACCACCTAATTATGTAATTTTAGCTATCGGTGGCAACTTGTTAATAGCCATACACTACCCATATGTACTATATATATATTTTATGCTAGATAGCTGTAAGTTATCCTTAAACATAAAATAAAAATTAGAGCACTGTTACTGTACATAGCGGAGCCATCCCAGAAGTGAGAACAGTATTCCACGCATGGCCTTATCTGTACTTGTAGTACTGTTGTAGTTGTTCCAATCGGACTACAGTGTCAATGCAAAGTTTTCACTCGACAATGTTTGTTGGCCGGCAAGGAGCGGGTTAATTGATTATCTCTCACACGATTAGCTAATGTGTTTGTACCTATATTAGATATATCGATATATTTATTCAATTAAAGATTCTATATATTTCTACAATATGTAATATATATCCTCTACAAAAAACTGATTGCAAAACGGTGGTGATCCGATGGTTACAAACACTAAATTGTAAAAGTATCATCACGACCGTTTCCTTTTCGGGGTGGTCAGAAACCACGCTTATAAATAAACGGATTTACATTTAGTCAACTTTACTATAGATAGACCAATCATGAAAAGTGGCAAGCTCGTCGATGTCTCCAGCGAACCAAACTCGAGAAATCTCACAAATAAATTAAATATTAAATAAATGTATTTATTTACATTAATAAATATTTTTGTGTCCTGACCAGGAATCGAACCCGGTACCCCCGAGTCTAAATCCACGGACTTAACCGCTAGACCACGGAGGCAGTACTAAAGGAGGCACTACTAAATTGTGTTTAAAATAAATAAAAAATAAAAATACTTTATTGAGAAAAACAATATTTACACAACTTATTTTAAAATACAATTCATGGTAAAAAATAAATAAAAAAGGGTAAAAGAGGCCCTGGCAGACCAAGACTTACATATCACGATCAAATAAATAAAACAATAGCTGAAGGTACATTTAAAAGCCATCGAAACAAACGGGCATGTATGAGAAGGTTGATGAATGTCGAAGAAGCGAAAGAGGTATGTCGTGATCGTGACAAGTGGCGCTCAATTGTCTCTGCCTACCTCGCAAGGGATTTGGCGTGAAGATATGTATGTAATGTAGAAATAAAATAAAAATATAATGTTTAATAATGTTTTGGAATATATTTTGTGTGTGGTGGAATCTTCGTTGTTCTAAGAGTTGAATCATCATCACCGCCCCCAGAACACAGAGTCCTAGACCTCTACTGTTGCAGATGGACCTTTCAGAAATTTCTGAAGAATTTCGCCTACACTCGCCACGCTGGCCAGACGGGTTGGCAAGGGTCTGATGTCAATTTATTAACGATTCCACAAGTTGGTATTAGTGGAATCGGGACCGACGGCTTAAGGTGCTCTCCGAGGCATGGGAAAGGTGGTGTTGCAAATCTATGACAAATGTACGTAAGAAAAGTGTATTTCTTATTGGTACTGCCGGGTGGGTTTGAACCGACCTCTGTAGGATTTAATGAACGCGTTCTTACAACCGAGCCACCAGAGTTGAATCATCATGATCATTACAGCCCCTAGAACACAGCGTCCTAGATCTACACTGTTGGAGATGGGCCTTCCAGAACATATATCTGGAGAATTTTGGCCTACACTCGCCACGCTGGCCAGATAAAAATAAAAATATGCATACAATTAAATTGTTACTTTTATATCCAAACACATCACACCTTTGCCGAGAGTCGGTAAATATTGAAACAAAAGCTATCTGAACGAATTGTGGCAAAAACACGCCAAAATTGTCAACCTACCTTCAATATAGTTTTTGCGCGCTGTTAACTCTAGAAACCTTGTTGCAATTATGATACGGAATGTTTTTGTTTATTTGAGAAAAGAGAATTAAAATTAATATATATATATATATATATTTTTTTTATTAGGGTCAACAAACAGCATTGCACAAGTTTTTATCATTTAACAATAATAAGATACATTAGATCATGCAATACCCACCACGTTTTAATTACATATTTATAATTGCATAAACTTTACAGCTAATAATAATAAACAAATGTTGATAAAGGAAAAAAAAAAACAAACAAAAAAATAATAATAACAGTTTCATGACAATTTGTTTAAGTATTGGCCCTAATAGTCTTCTTTTATGTTTTTTAATTATATACCTTTATTTGTAATGACTGTTTGTGCCATAATAAAATAAAATAAAAAAAATGAAATTAAGATAAATGAGGATCGAGTATTAATACGTCACTGATGTTTTTGCCGACCCTAGCTCAAGTCTCGAGCTAATATCTATAAAGCGTGCCTGGACTTTGCTAACATAGAAATTCTTGGACCAAAATGTATCCAAAAATGTTTACAGAGGTGGTGACAAAATTTTGTAGGTAACGCTTAACATGATGACTTTGTAAGAGCAAAAAAAAATCGTCAGTCATCGGAACAATAGGTAGTTTCGGAGATATTTATATATTTAGTCATCTAATATATAAATAAGGGTTTGATATTTTTACCTCTGAACCCTAAAAAGACAGACACGAGCCCGACATAACCACTCCCCTGTCCCCCGATTCGGGGAGGGTATCCGGTATGAATTTTGAAATTTGAAAAAAACAAGACTCGGTCAGTCTTGCAAGACTCAAGCTCTGACTCAATCAATATATGTATATTTTTCCAATTGTACTAAGGAAATTTTGTTTCTACCATCTCGACAACTACTGGTCTAATTTACTTGAAATTTGAAATAGATATATATTTAGTTATTACCTGTGCCTCCGTGGTCTAGCGGTTAAGTCCGTGGATTTAGACTCGGAGGTACCGGGTTCGATTCCTGGTCGGGACACAATAATTTGTTTGTGATATTTCTCGGAAAATTTAAAATAACGGACACGACTTAATTACAACATAAACCTTAAAGCTTCTTAGCTTTTAAATGAATAATACTGCTGATATTTGTAAATACATGTTTTTAATAAAATAATAACAACAAAGAATCCTAATATTAATAAATGTCAAAACCAACTTGACACCCGTAATAAGTAAGTAATTTAGAAATTTTGAAGTTTTGTATTTTTTTGCTTACACTACTCCCCACATTTATTGCAAATATAGAAAAAAATATCTGAGCAAGAGTCTTGCGAGAATCTTGCGCAAGGCCAAGTTACGAAATTAAATATGGAAGGTAGGTGCAAATTAAAGAACATAGTCTATAGATACCGTCCAATAGTCCACATCGTTTGTTACTGTTGAATTCAGTTCGTCACCTTTAACCGACAGCTTCTCCAGTGATTAATTGTTTCAAAGGAAATTAATTAAATGTACCAGTACCGAAACCCAGCGGCCCTTTAATGATGCTATGTGTGTTTCTTATACTACACCTTTCTGTCAACCTACTACTCTCAATAGGGTGGTATAGTAAAAAATGTCTTTTATTTTATCATAATCTTTATTTTATCAGAGTAAGTAACCTAAAATCACACTGATTTTTGTGTTAATTAACGAAAACGATTGGAACACTTCTTGATTGAAATACACTGACCATGGCGGTGTGACTTCGTCCTTCATTCTCGCTAGAAGTGCTGGCCGCATTCCTCGTCACGCTTTTTTTTAATTTTATTTTTTATATATATTCTCACGACATGTGACCTTGGGCCCACCTGATGGTAAGTGGCGCGCAAGGTCCATGAATGTTAGCAACTGCAATCAGACTGACATCAGTCCCTAACACTATGACTAGATGCTTTTTCACACTTCGCTTGAAGGACACCAAGTTATAGGAAAGTGGAAACACAGATGCTGGAAGAGCATTCCACATCTTTATCATGCGACAGATGTATGAGTCCCCAAGGATTCCCTCCTGAATAAAAATTGTAGTTGTAGTGATAATCTACAAAATAGTATTCAGGCATCATCCTTTTTGAGCTTACCTACTGAAGAAGAGACATCCAGTAACACCTTACTGTTTACCGATGGCATAGGTGTAGGAATGGGTAAAATCTTTAATGACCGTCTCAACCACACGGTTCTTAACTACTGCATGCCCAATAATACTTTTAAAAGTATTATTAAATCTATCCCACAAAAATCCGTCAACAAAATGAGTAACATAATTATATTAGTAGGTAACGGTTTAAATACAAGTAGAAGGGACTTGTATGATTGTATTGAAATACTATCCCAACTTAAAGTAAGGAATGTTACAATATCTACATTTCTTTATTCTGAGAAGAATACTACAAAACAGAACCAGCACTTATATAATTTAAATAATTGTATATTTAGTTTAACTAACCAAAACAAATTATTTTTAAGCTTTGACATAAATAGTTTTTACAAAAATAGTAATATGACACAGGATAGTATAAGACTACCAATATAAATTAAGAACTTTATTGCTACATTGATAGCCAATAATATTTTATTTAGTTTAAGGGACTCCACGGCATTATCTATGGACTCCACTAGTAATGCTGTGGTTCAAGTACAAGTTGTACAACCATTTTTAAACTCTTAGATACGACAACAGAGAAGCATCTTCCTAAACTGAAATTAATTCACCAAAATATTCAGAGCTTCTCTAGCAAAATACTTGACATTGAGTTATTAATTGAAAAATATAATTTAGATTTAATATGTATAACAGAATCCTGGCTTAAAGCCGAAAAAATGTGCTTTAATGTAAATAACTTTTTAGTAGCTAGTTTCTTCAATAGACACTTCTGTGAAGGTGGCGGTTCTATTATTCTAATTAAAAATACACTTAAATATAAAGAGAGAAAAGATATTGTAAAACTTTCTCTTGAACGGGTTTGTGAGATTTCATGTGTGGAGATGGACACATGTATTATTTTATGTATATACAGGCCACCAGCCTCGGCCTTGTCTATTTTTATTGGAATTATGGAAGATGTTCTGTCCAAAATATATGACCTAAATAAACGTGTCTTTGTATGTGGGGACTTTAACATAGATATTCTAATTGATTCAAGTGATAAGCAAAAACTTATCTCTCTTTTTAATTCATTCAATATGAAAAACATATTCGCAGAACCAACTAGGATTACTCCAACTAGTCAGACTTGCATTGACAATATATTTTCCAATTGTTGCCTTTTGGAAAATTCTATTATTGCAGGTGTGCGTTCTGATCACAAATGTTTGATGATTAGCTTTGAGTCACAGATCAAAGCTGTAAATAAGATAATTAAGTATAGACCTTTAACTGAAAATAGATTACAAAATCTCCATAATAAGGTTTCCAATAATATAAGTAGCTTCAGATATAATATAAATGATCCAGAATCAACTTATTCCCATCTACATAAAATAATAACTGAAGAATTTAACAAAGTATGTAGAATAAAATCAAAGCAAATAAATAATACAATAAGTTTTGCAACCTGGGCCACAAAAGGCATTAGAAAAAGTAGGAACAATTTATACGATTTATATGATCAGAGGTCTTTTACATCTGATCCTAAATTCCATGAATATGTTAGAAGCTATTCAAAAATTTTCAAAAAGGTTTGTTCATCAGCCAAAGCTAATTATCTTGGCCTAAAAATTAAACAGTCAGAAAATAAATCTAAATGTGTATGGAATGTAATAAATACTGAAACAGGTAAAAAGGGGCATAATCAAAATGATCTAGCAATTAGGCAAAATGGTATAATGGTAACTGATAAAAATAAAGTTGCCAACATACTCGAATATTTTTTTACTAATATTCCTTTAGAAATTACAAATTGTATTAAATCATCAACTGGTACTTCTATTAATATTTTAAATCAGTATTTTAATAGACCAGATATTCCAGATTTTTATTTTAAGCATGTCTCATTTGAGGATATAATTAAGAACTTTAAAATGTTAAAAAATAAAAAGACTGAAGACTTGTGGGGCTTATCTGTTAAAGCAATAGACTCAATAATTCATACCATTGCACCCATCCTAGCTGATATATTTAATGGTTGTGTTGATAAGGGCATTTTCCCAGACCTTATGAAACATAGCAAGATAGCGCCAATATTTAAATCTGGTTGTAAGACGGACCCTAGCAATTATCGACCGGTGTCCGTATTACCTGCTTTGAGTAAAATTTTCGAAAAAATTATACTATCCCAGTTACTAAAACACTTTAATGAAAATAAAATATTGCATAATCAACAATTTGGGTTTACAAAAGGAAGAAACACAACAAATGCTGGTACTAAATTGATTGGAGAAATATTTGATGCCTGGGAAAACTCCGAGGATCTTATTGGGGTATTCTGTGACCTGTCAAAGGCATTCGATTGTGTAGATCATCAAACTCTGCTTGGTAAATTAGATTATTACGGTGTTCGTGGACAAGCTTCTAATCTAGTACAGTCCTACTTGTATAATAGAACACAATGTGTTAATAATAATGGCAGTGTCTCGAAAGGGTCTCTTGTTAGAATGGGTGTCCCGCAGGGCTCAATACTAGGTCCATTCCTTTTCCTAGCATATATCAATGACCTGCCCCACATGGTACAAGAAAATGCGGAAATAGTGTTGTTTGCTGACGACACTTCTCTTCTATTTAAAGTTAATAGGAAAGATAATATGTTGTTAACAGTAAATCGTACTCTGGCGATGGTCTCGGAATGGTTTACGGCTAATAATTTGGTTTTGAATTCTAATAAGACAAAATGCCTTAAGTTTTCATTACCTAACGTGCCAAAAATCGACTGCAGTGTTATGTTGGGCGGTTCTGCTCTTGAATTTGTTGAATCCACTGTATTCTTGGGCATCACAGTTGATCCCAAACTGCAGTGGGGAGCTCACATTAATACCTTATGCAATAGGTTGAGCTCAGCTGCATATGCTGTCAGAAAGATTAGGCAGCTGACTGATGTGGCAACAGCAAGACTAGTATACTTCGCCTACTTCCACAGCATTATGACTTATGGTCTCATAATGTGGGGCTCAGCGGCAGATTTAGACTCTATTTTTATTCTCCAGAAAAGAGCCATTCGAGCAATTTATGGCCTGAAATATCGAGACTCGCTCAGAAGCATATTTCCTGACATTGATATAATGACATTGCCTTCACAATATATATTTGAAAATATTCTATATGTAAGGAATAATTTAAAGTTATTTAAAAAAAATGGAGACATGCATTCTCGCAAATTAAGAAATGCTGACAAGCTTTATATTCCTAAATTTAGGCTTCAAAAAACAAATAAAAGTTTTGTGATTAATAGTATTAAACTATATAATAAATTACCAAAACCTGTAACAGAATTAGGGGAAACAAAATTTAAGAGTAGTATTAAGAAAATTCTAATTGCAAAAGCATATTATAAAATTAATGATTTTATTAATGACAAAGATGTGTGGAATATTGCCGCTCTGCAAAGATTAGAGAATTAGTTAATAGCACATTAGGTTCTTTTTTAATAAACTGTTTTTATTTTTGATTTATTTTACAGTTATGTAGAAATATTTTAAATGTAACAATTAGTTACTAATACATTATTGACTAATTAGTAAATACTGTTTATTGTGATACAGTAATATTTTTTATTACCTTATTATTATAATATAATTATTTTTTATGTAACATTTAGTTACTATTATGTATTTATTATTTTATTAACTAATATATAAGTTTGTTAACGGAATTGCACGGCAACATTTGGATACTTAGGAAGTAATTGTTATGTTTAGCTTGTGTGTGTCTCGAAGGTCATTCTTAGTGTTCAGGTTCTCATGGTGTGGCGTGTCCGGTGGTCGCCCCTTCCTTAGAAGGTCATTGCAGTGGTGGCACGTGTGTCGGGTCCCGGTCCGCACCCTAAGGGCCTGGTTGAGCGGGGGGATGGCTGGCACATGCGTTATGTCCGTGATCGGGTGCTGCTGTGGGGGCCTGGGACCTCTGCCGGACACGTTCAATTTATTGTTCTTAAATTAACAGAGGTTTTTGCGTTTTGTCGACTTTCGGGTTGCACATAGGCATGTAGTCTACCTTAATTCTGACTTGCCTGGTGGGTTACTGCTGTACCAGGTATTGTATTCTCATAGCTACTGATAACTAAATTTAAAAGGTTATTAATTGATCGTTGTGGTGCAGTTCTGTATATGTTTTATTTTGTAAATCTGATATAGCTGAGTTTTCCTTGCAGATTCCTTTCTCAGTCAGATTAAACATTAACAGGTCACTGGAATTTGCTAAGCTGCTGGTCTTCTGCTAACAGCTTACTTATTGGACCACTTTGCTGCTTAGTCTTCTACTAGCAGGAGTAGAATCATTCAAAATAATTAAATTAATGACGTTTCATAAATGCCTGTAATAGGTTTACGTGAATAAAGATATTTTGACTTTGACTTTGACTTTGACTAATTTATACGTACGCGAAGGGATGGTGACTACGGTATGTGGGTGCATATTCTGACCTGTGCATGTGGTTCGGTTGCGGAATGGAGAGGGCTGCTTTTAACAACATCATTCGAAGGGCTAGCGGCTATGACAAGAGACCCGACGGCATGACCGTTGGGCCGTGGAAACTTGGCAGGTCCCTGGTGTGGGATAAGACATGTGTAGACACATTAGCCCCATCACACATTCAGGCGACCTCGTCAAGCACGGGAAGTGAGGCGGTTTCTGCTGAGAACCTCAAGCTGCGCAAATACGCCAACCTCAGTACAGGTTACAAATTTGCGGCGTTTGGGGTCGAGACGATGGGCCAATGGGGACACTCAGCCAAGCGTCTGGTCAAGGATTTGTCCAAACGGCTAACGGAAAAGCTGGCAATTATTTCTGCCAACGTATCAGCTTAGCTATACAAAGGGAAAAGGTTGCCAGTCTTCTTGGGACTATCACTGAAGGGTCGTCTCTAGAGGACATTTTTTACTTATAGTTTATTTTTTATTAGGTTTAGTTTATATTTATTTACAATTTACTTTTAAGTAGTTGTAATTATTTATACTCTTTAGTATGTGATAAATTTATAAACAAAAAAATATCTTATCACCAATTTTCCTTTCATCCCTTTAAGAAACATTTAACAAAGTATTTTTATTATAAACATACGATAGTACTGAAGAATTACTTGCCTTCGTGGTCTAGCGGTTAGATTTAGACTCGGGGGTACCGGGTTCGATTCCTGGTCGGAACACAATAATACACACATCAAAAAAGTCTAGGGATCAAGCATGTTTATGCGGATTTCTTGTGATTGAGATGTGGCTTTGTAATAAATTTATGATTTTATAAATTTATATGGATCCTTTTTGGTGCATTTCATAATTTAAAACAGGAACTGTCAATCAAATTCGAGTAAAAGATAAAAATCAGCTGTCAATATTTTCCCTATAAAAACATAAGACGCATTGAAGACATTATTAGTGCTACTGTTTCCCTACTACTGATTAAAACCAACGTTATTATGGAGCGGCGACGTCATTTAAGCAGGGAAGAAATGATCAGAGCCGTGGGAATGATAGAAGCTGGTTCCCGGCAACGTACTGTGGCTTTAGCTCTGAATACAAGTCAGAGTGTTATCAGTCGACTTTGGACACGTTACCGAACCACTGGTACCGTGGCTGAGCGCCATGGAGGACGGTATCGCTGCACCACACGGAGACAAGACCGATACATTCAAATCACAGCTCGAAGAACTCCAACAATAACCGCCATGATGTTAGCCGTGAGCCTTCATCGCTCTTCAGGGAACTTAATTAGCGACCAAACAGTCAGAAACCGCTTGCATGAAGTGAACCTTCATTCCCGAAGACCGCTACGGGTACCACCTATAGCAATGCACAATCGTAGGACTCGATATCAATGGGCTCTTGAACACAGAAATTGGACAGAAGAACAATGGCGTTTCGTGTGCTTTTCTGATGAGTCTCGTTTTGGTATGAGGCCGGATACAAGACGTATACGACACTGGAGAACCCCTGGACGCCAACAGCGATTAAAATCCTGCCAGGAAGTCCATCCTTATAGTGGTGGAACCATCATGGTATGGGCGGGTATTTCGATCGGCGGAAGAACTGAGTTGATTTGGATCAGAGGCAACCTCAACGCTCAAATTTATGCTGAGACGGTTGTATCAGACGTCATCGTTCCTCTACAAGTGCATATCGGTCCCTTATTTCAGTTAATGCATGATAATGCACGACCGCACACCGCAAGAGTTGTAAGACAGACTCTCGCCGCAGCTAACATCAATGTCCTGCCCTGGCCTGCTCAGTCGCCAGACTTGAACCCGATTGAGCATGCATGGGATATTCTTCAGAGAAGAGCTCTGCCGAATATGGAGGGTATCCAGTCGCAAGAAGACCTTTTTTTGTTGTTGCAACGAACATGGGCGGCCATTCCACAGCGTGATTTGGATGAACTCATTTTGAGTATGCCAAACCGATGTTCTTGTGTTGTTAGTGTTCGCGGTAGAAACACGGATTATTAATTGTTTAAGTTACCCAATAAAATTAAAAAAAAAACTGTTATTTCAGTCTTTTTTTCGAACTTTAATGTTAGTGGTTCAAATGTCAAAAATCCCTTTATTAGGAAAATGGCAATTTTTTTTACTAATGCAAAGGTGACTTGGTTTATCGTTACTGTAGACAAACGAAAACATTTTATTTGATCAATCCTTAAAGAAAATTTTAATGAATATCAATCAGGAGAAAAGTTATTGCAAAAATATATGTTGATCCCTAGACACTTTTGATGTGTGTATTTATGAATGTAAATATATATTTCTTTTACAGTTTCCGCTGCTCGTGAGTGGAACAAACTTCCTCTGGTTATCAGACGGGCGCCGTCTATTAATATATTTAAAAATCTACTTATCGCTCACTTTCTAAACAAACAACATAGATCTTCCTAGTACCTATATCTATCATACTATTTTTATTGTGTGTAAACAGTACTATATACTTGCTTGGTTTCGTATTTGTGTATATATATATATATATATTTAAGTAGTAGTATGTAACGATTATTATGTATTGTATGTAAATTGTATATTTATAATAATGCACCCCGCAAATCCTCTACCACACTCCCAAAGGTTAGCTGTTATAAAATGCCCGGCATTAAGTTCGCCCTTGTACATTACTTTTAAGTTTTTTGTGCAATAAAGAGTTTATAAATAAATATACATTTAATTAATATTTAATGTATTTGTGAACTTTCTCGAGTTTGGTACGCTGGAGACACCGACGAGCTTGCCACTTGTCTTTGATTGGCTTATAGTAAAGTTGGCTAAATGTGAATCCGCTTCTTTATAAGCGTGGTTTCTGACCACACCGAAAGGGAAACGGTCGTGATGATACTTTACTGTACTAAACTAACAAACTAAAGATCCATGTTATTTTTAAACCACTATTTACTTACATAAGTTGTGTTTGGCATAAGTGTTTTGATGGTTTGATTTCCGGCGAACAGCAGACTGATGCCACCCCAGGGGTCTCGGTAAACGAACTCGTCTCCTGCGAAGAAAACAAGCTATTATTATCAAAAAAAGTTTTTATATAAAACTACCATTTTTTTTGTTGACTGAAATTTTTTCCAAAATCTGTGAATGCAGTTCAGAGTATCTTTAAAAGTTATAGAAGTAGATAGTCATCTAGCAACATTTTTCTCTAACTATAACGATTAAGATATCTGCCTGCCCTTACTGACCCGTCTCAAAAATCCATTCTGTGGGTATATTGATATACCCCATTTTACAAAAAATAAAAAAATGAATAATGTAATTTGTTTTTAAGACATAGCGGGTAAAAAATCGTTTGGTGTCGTGTTAACACTGATATATGGGTCGGAATTTTGATATTTTACGTTGACAGAATGGTTCCGTAGGGATTTTTTAACTTTCGTGTTTTAAGAAAGTTTTTTTTACATAATTTTATAACATTCTCATTCTTAATTCAACATTGAACGCACGACATGTGACATCGCGCCGACCTATTGGTAAGCGATACGCGAGGTACAATTATGGGAGCAACTGACTACCAACATCAGTCCGGCCATTATGCCAGCCTATCAATATATTTTTTCACACTTCGCTTAAAGGACTCCAGGTTATAAGAATAGGGAAACACACACGGAAGAGCATTCTACATCTTTAGCGTGCGACAGATGTAAGACTCTTCAAATATATATGTACGCGTAGGGATAGTGCGAACTTCACAAATAAGCGTCTACTATAAAAAATATGCGTTGAAAGCAATCTAGTGGTACAAATCTCCACGGTTCACATCCATTAAAAATCCAACGCAACCTTAATACTAATAGAGTTAGCACGAGACTGCACCACATGCCGCAGCAATTATTTAATCAGGTCATATAAATATTATGCCGTAATGAAATGCAATGCAATTATATCATATCAAAACCATGTCGAGATTTTACGATATCAAAGAACGAATTACTACATAGTTTTAAACATCACTATATTTTATACAAACATTTCAAACAAGGCTGTGCGATTTCTGCCAGATTATTTACGCTCTAACTCGACAAATGACTAAAAAGAGTGACTGTGGGATAAAAATGAGTGATCTATTGGTGAACTGCCTGCGTCATGCAGATGATGCTGTTCTTATGGCATTGTCCGAACAGAACAAAAGTTTGCGTCTCTATGTAGAACCACAGAATATGGTGTGCCACAAGGTAGCATCCTTGGACCCTTCTTGTTTCTGGTGTATATTAACGATCTACCCAGAAGCACAAGGTTTCCCATAGTGCTATTCGCTGATGATAACACATTACTGGTTAAATGTGAAGGCGCAAACACTTATGAAGCAAATATTAACGAGGGCCTCAAGGAGGTAATCAATTGGTTTGACTAAAAATAACCTAACAACTGCAATCACTAGTTACAGAAATGAAAGAGGGATGTGCAGAAAAAGGACTCCGTTTAAATGCGAGAAAAAGAAGGTACTAGTGTTTGAGATAGAAAGGATGGCAACTGTAACAATAAACATTGTATAATTCTTAAGTTGTAAAACGGGATCAGTATACAAATGCAATTGTTATTTCATATCTCATTGTTATTGTACTGGTTTTGTTGGTTCTTATTTTTATTATTTTTCATTATAGCTAACAGTGAAAATTTGTAAGGCTTTAAGATTAGATATTTTTTGTATACATAATATTGTAAAGGCTGTAAATTTTCCCACGAATAAATAAATAAACATTGATGATAAAACTCTAGAACAAGTAAATGAAATAATATATCTGGGCAGTGTTTTTACTACGGATGGGAAGTATGATAGGGATGTTGAAAGAAGAGTTAACGCAAGAAATATTTTAACGGTGCCCTGGGGTCACTCATCGGCAGTCAAAATGTCATTGACAAAGCTCGGCTCAACATACACATTGGTACCAACACTGACGTATGGAAGCGAGACGTGGATATGTCAGAATACGCATAAAAGTAGTGTTAATGCAGTAGAAATGAGGTCGTTGCGTCGGATATGCGGCGTCACTCTGGCGGACCGCATACGTAACGTCGAAATACGGAAAAGGGTAGGTATAAAAGAAAGCATATGGTTCGGGCATGTTGAAAGAAAAAGATTGACGAACCAGGTATATATTGCGAAATTTGTGAGTAAAAGGTGCCCGGCAGACCAAGACTCACATACACGATCAAATAAATAAAACACTGGCTGAAGGTGTATTAAATTTAAAAAGATGATATTTGCATTTCTTAAATGGCTCCTAACAAATACCTACTTAGTGTATGTATATATATTGAATTGTATGTATTACTGTGTGTATGTATGTATGTGTTTATCTGTGTATATAATTAATATATTGTTTATTGCTTACAATGTGATCGTTTAGTTATAATATATTTAATTTTACTTGCACCTACCGTTCACTTTAAATGCTTTATCTGTCCCTAAGGTTAGCTGTCAGAGAATGTCTAGCGGCATTACGTCCGCCCCTTGTACATAGTGGAATAAATAAATAAAAAAATAGCCTTCGTAACAAAAGGGCATGTATGAAGAGGTTGATGAATGTCGACGAAGCGAAAGAGGTATGTCGTGATTGTATCAAGTGGCGCTCAATTGTCTCTACCTACTCAGCAAGTGCTCTGGCGTGAAGATATGTATGTATATTTTATACAATAAATAAAATTACGGACATCTGAACTTTATTTATTTTATTTATTATTGTTTGAGTTTTTATATAGATTTGTTCTCTATTTATTTTTAAATATTATTAAATTTTAACCTTATAATGTATCATAAGTTAATGTAGATTGACATGTTGTGGTCACCTATTACTGGGGTACCATTCGCTTATGATTTTTTAACTGTTTGCTTCTATATATATAATTAGATTTAATGGGTACTCTGTTGGTGATTAGAACAGAGTAATTATTATTATTTTTATATTAACACGACATGTGACCTTGCGCCCATCTGATAGTAAATGGCGCGCGAGATTAGTGGAATCAGACACTCATGACTGACATCAGTCCCTAACACTATGCTGGCTTGACTGGGCATGACGGCAATTCGAGCCTAATCCTGAAACGTGTGTATACACTTCACTGAGTTTATCGGCACGAACGATGTATACTTCCCTGTCACAGTAGACTGCGTAATTTTTACCACTATCAGTCCGCCTACCACCTATTTCTTGTTTTGGTTGAAAGTATGTGCCATTTGCAATGATGTCAAATGCCAATTTTAACTTTCAAGGAGAACTAATATTGTAAGCTTGCCATGATGATATCTATATATATATAAATAACACCGCTTGAAACAAAACATTTGCAAGGTCCCATGTCGTGCTAGTACAAAAAACAGTCACTCATGACTGACATCAGTTCCTAACACTATGCCTGCTTGACTGGGCATGACGGCAATTCGAGCCTGATCCCGAAACGAGTGTATACACTTCACTGGGTTTATCGGCATGAACGATGTATACATCCCCGCCCCAGCAGACTGCGTAATTTTTACCACCATCAGTTCGCCTACCACCTATTTGTTGTTTTGGTTGAAAGTATGTGCCATTTGCAATGATGTCAAATGCCAAACAAGAACATTTGCAAGGTCCCATGTCGTGCTAGTACAAAAAAAAAAAAGCACAGAGCAAGTTCTACTAAGACTAATGATGGCTAAATTACTGCGTAGAAAAACGAACGTTTAAATAGTATCGGTGTCCTGTAAATGGCTAATTAGGCTATTAACCCATTAACGTAGTCTCGCTAACAAGATTAGTGTGATCCTTAATTAGTAATTAGTCTCGCTCGGTGTGTAATTTGTTAGTTCTAAAATAAAGTATTCGGATATAGAAAAAAACGTATTTAGTAAGTTCCATTTATCAACTTGTTTTTTTATTAAGTAAATATTTATTCCTAAAAGTTGAGATAGGACTATTTGGCAGTTTTAATTGACTTTGTTTTTTTTAATAGTATAAAAGTACGTAAGTGAATTATGGATAAAATTGTAGATTTACAAGCGAAATAAAAAATTTTCAAAGAATACGCGTATTGCACGAATTATTACTGTAATTAGGTCGTTTATTTCCGCCTCAAGACGTGTATTTCCGCCTCACGTCGTGTATTTTCGGCCGTCACAATACTAACAGCGAACTCCGGGTCTTAGTAGCAATTTAGTAATTTAACTTTAGTTATTGCTCAGTGAACCGACTATAGGCATAACCTAAAATTAATAGGTGGTAGGCAGACTGATGGTGGTAATTTGCCCAGTCTGCCGGGGCGAGGAAGTATCCACCGTTCGTGCCGATAAACCCAGTAAAGTCACACGTTTCGGGATCAGGCCCGAATTGCCGTCAAGCCCAGTCAAACCGGCATAGTGTTAGGGACTGATGTCAGTCATGAGTGTCTGATTACAGTTGCTAACATTCATGGACCTCGCGCGCTACTTACATATGGCTTTACCCAGTTTAGCTAACATTAAAAGAAAAAAATATATAAATATTAATGTAATTGAAAATCGACGGTTATATAAATAAGATCAGTCTGCCCAAGGTAGACGTAATTTAGCACAACTTTGAGAGTAGCGTTTCCCACACAGATTGGCCTCGGCTTTAAATCGATACATTCGACGCCATTATTAACTTTAATCGCTACATTTACGGAAGCTTTATTTTGATGCACGATAAATAATAAATATAGCTATATTTTGAAATACCTATTACGTAGTTATACCGGACTCTAACCCTCACTTCCTCGAAGTCGGAAGCTCCAAGCCTCAAGAGACATTCCCCAAATGTCGACCGCTATAGATTAGTAATTTAATGCATAATCCATCTATATTTAGGCGATAGGGCAAGTTTAGGGTATTTGTGGTAAACACGGGGAATTCATAAATAACATTGTAGCAGTATACCTACTTAATATATATTGTTTGTTATATCTATGTAATAGAGTAGTTGTAATATGTAATATGTGTTTTTTATCAGACTGATTTTAGTGTAATAAGTACACCAAAAAGCAGAGCCTTTAAAAAAAATCTATATTATGTGTATTCGAATTTACAATAAGTTACCTGAGTTTCTCAAAAAATTACCTGACAATCAGTTTAAAGGCCAAATTAGGAAACTAGAATGTTGCTTCTATTCGCTAAGTGAATATTACTACCACAAATTTTAAGTATTGTGTATTATAACAATTACCTGTACAATATGTCTTAATAATAATCTGTATGTAATAAGTGTGACTAAAATTATAAATATAATAATAAGATTGTAACATTGAATGGCACTTTTTTTTTATTTTGATTTCAAAAAAACATTTACATTAAAAAAAAATATACTCGTATACATTATATTAGAGATACCCCTCATTCCGACTCGCGCTCAGAGCGATCTTAGAACGATTATGACACAGACCGTCGTCCGAATCAAATATCGCGATTTGGATGCTCAGAGTGTGATATCAATTCGGAACAGTCTAAATCACATTTTCATTCATAAAATGTTAGTTTTTTTTTTAAATGCATGGAAGATAAATTGCGGATTCCACATCATTGAGTATGAATACTAACAAACATACATCTCTCGGTTTATTCATCTTTATATGTGTAAAGTTTAATATTATTAACTTATTTTGGTCTTTTAAAATAACTTGCCGTGTTACAGATATTTTTTTTTCGCTTCCTACTTAAATATTAATTATAGATTTGTTCTAGAAGTAATATACAAACAGTATAAACGAATTACAATATTAAATAATTTAAAAGAAAACTTAATTTAAATAAACTTGAAAATGGCGCGCGACATAATGACAAAAAACTGACAGCGCTCAGAGCGATCTATCTCGATATCGTGAGCAGTCTAAGCGCAAGAAATGATGTCGTTTGTGACGTCACACAGCTTGGCAAAACATTTTAAGCGCGTATCGGAACACCTTTAAGCGTACTTAGGTTACTATTATCGCGTATCGGAACGATAGGATATTGAAGCATAACGCTCAAAATATAAGTCAGTGTGAGTGACTTCATTTAATGATACCAAGGCCGGGTTCGATTTTAAAGTAAAGCGAAGTAAAGCGCGCTTTTTTACAGAATTTTCTGATGTCTTAAAACACACTTTGAATTTATTTGTGATTCGCACGACCGCCCTCTTCGTTCTTCTCATAACAACCAACTCAAAATCCCATCCCACACGTCCAGCAGATATTCAGATTCATTAACCGTATCGTCTGCTCGCCAGTGGAACAAACTTCCACTGACCATCAGACAAGCTCCTTCCATTCACATCTTTAAAAAACTACGTAATACTTTTTTTAAAACAAGCAGAACAATATATTTTGACTCCACAAATTTCTACTTCATAAAAATATATTATATTCATATACATACGAGGGGCGTTCAAAATATTCTCGGTATTGATACGTTACAACCTCTTTTATATATATATTTGTTACTGGCCGCTAAGATTCATCCATTGACATTAAAAAAAAGTAAAATTGGAACCGAGATGTTCTTTTGTTTTTCTGCAATTGCCGAACAAACATGAACACCATGAGCGAATTAACAATTTTAACGAAATTAGAGCACCGATCCGTCATAAAATTCTTGACAAAACAGGGTAAAAATCAAAAAACCATAAAAGAGGAAATGGATTGTGTTTACCGTGAGTCTGCTCCTTCTTTATCTACTATTCAAAAATGGTCAAGCGAATTTAAGCGTGGAAGGGAGAGTATTGAAGATGACCCTAGACCTGGCCGGCCTGTAGTGGCTACCTCACAAGAAAATATTGATAAAGTGGAAAAACTTATATTGGAAGACGGCCGAGTGAAGGTAAAATCTATAGCTCAAGTAACCAATCTCTCTATTGGTACCGTACATGACATTATACATGACCATCTTAATATGTCAAAAGTAAGTGCAAGATGGGTTCCGCGAATGCTGACGCTTCTTCAAAAGGATATGCGTGTGGCTTGCTGTTCAGATTTTATCGACCTGTGTGGTGAAAATCCCGATGAGGTGCTGCAAAAAATAGTTACTGGAGATAAAACCTGGGTTCATCATTATGACCCAGAGAGCAAACAGGAGTCCATGCAGTGGCACATTAAGGGTTCAGCTCATCCCAAGAAGTTCAAGGTAATCCCGTCAGCTGGCAAGGTCATTGCCACAATATTTTGGGATTGTGAAGGAGTTTTGCTTATCGATTATAAAGAAAAAGGTGTAAATATCACAGGGCAGTACTACGCTAACGTTATACGTCAATTAAGAGATGCGATCAAAGAAAAGAGGCGAGGAAAGTTAACCAAAGGTGTTCTGCTTCTGCATGACAACGCCCCTGTCCATACTGCTCATATTGCCAAGGCAGCTATTGTTGAATGTGGGTTTGAAACTGTTACTCATCCACCCTATAGTCCGGACTTAGCCCCAAGCGACTTCTTTTTGTTTCCCAATCTTAAAAAGGATCTGCGTGGAAATAAATTTTCTGACGATGAAGCGTTGAAGACGGCCGTGGAGGAGCATTTTTACACCAAAGATAAAAAATATTTTTATGAGGGATTAAAAAAAATAATTGATCGATCTTATAAGTGTATGAACATAGGGGGGAGTATATTGAAAAATAAAAATATCAAACTTTTCGTACTTGTTTGTTTTTATCCACATACCGAGAATATTTTGAACGCCCCTCGTATGGCGCGGTGGTGGCTCGGTTGTAAGAACGTGTTCCTTAAATCCTGCAAAGGTCGATTCAAACCCACCCGGCATGTACCAATGAGAAATACACTTTTCTTACGTGCATTTGTGTTAGATTTACAAAACCACCGTCCCCGTGCCTCGGAGAGCATGTTAAGCAGTCGGTCCCGGTTCCACTAATACCAACTTGTGGAATCGTTAATAAATTGTCATAAAAAATTGACATCATATCCTCGCCAAGCTGTATGGCCAGCTATATATGTTCTGGAAGGCCCATCTCCAGCAGTGGAGGTCTGGGAAGCTGTGTTCTAGGGGCTGTAATGATGATGGTGATGTATATTTATATACAAATGATGTATATCTATTAAAATAAGTATATATTGTTGTATATTGATGAGTCAGTCTATGTATACATACAATTTATGCAGTTTATTGGTTAGGATTGCACCCCACATATTTATACTGTCTCACTCTCCCAAAGGACTTTTAAGTAAAGTGCAATAAAGTATTTAATAATAATAATGACTCGAACGACTATAAAATCGAAATAAAGTTAAAAAAAATGATTACAGCACAAAGTCGAACACGAGTTTTACACATTTAATGTCTTTGCGTGCTACAGTTTAACAAAAACTGTAAACTTTAATAGCTTTAATGGCGGTAATTTATCTCTCGTAAAGCCATAAATTATAAAGAGCAAATTAATTATGCTTACAGTTGTGCATTGAGATACAGATTCTTAGACCAGCTGGTATGCATATCATTTTAGCAGCTTGTTTATTGCGTCGTTGTATAGTACAATTGTCCCGCGCTGACGGTCCGCGCTGACGGTCCGCGCTGACGGCCTGTACTGACGGCCCGCGCTGACGGCTCGCGTTTATTCGGCACATCTCAACTGTTTATCAATAAAAACTGCGCGCTAATCACCCACCCGGTTATGATCAGGCTGACTATGCAATCACACCTAGTAATTTAATTTACCGTATTTTTGGTAAATTAAATTATAATTTATTAATTAGCTTAAAGAAAAGTCTCTACGAAAAAGCCATAGGTTTGATCCCTGCACCTTCACGTCTAAGGCTGATTTTTTAACAGAGATGTGCGGGGAAAATATTCATCAATAGTATTGCTTTAGTATAATGTTTGTCATTTGGTGTGATAATGGCGTCATTACGGTCATATAGAAATTGCAGGAAAAGCCATCAAAGTTTCCGATGAAAAAAATTTTTTCTTTGGTTTTATCGCACATTTTGATATACTTAACTTAAATATCTTCACGACAGTTCTCTTGCGGGGTAGGCAGAGATGATTGAGAGTCATTAATTGTTAAGATTACCACATACCTCTTTCACTTCATAGATGCCCTTTTGTTTCGCAGACTCTTTATTGCACCTTCAGCTAGTGTTTTATTTATTTGGTCGTGATAAGTGAGTCTTGGTATGCCTTATACTTGTTTACAAAAAAAAAAATGTTATTACGTCATTGTTGCACCAATCCTGTGTTTGACTTGATGCTTTAAGCGCTTTTTACTTTATTTTAATTTGAAAATTGTTCGACTTAGCTTTGCTCTATCGTTTTCATACATTTTAAGCGAAATTCGGTTTGAACGCTTTGCTATCAAGTCGAACATAGCACCTATGAGCGATGTGATGTGATATTGAAGTGTCACTACTGGTATTTCTGGTGGAAAAGCGATCTAAATGGGAAGTCGTTGAAATGTTTACAAACAATGCATGCATTTGCTAAAAACGAATTCCCGATAGAACTTTAAACCGCTAACAATAGAACGAACTGTAATGGCATCGGTCCAGAATTAATCAATCGAGATTCAGTCGCTCATAAAGTAAATCCGTAACTTTGAAATAATCAAATTAAATTCCTGTCAAAATAATGCATTATGTTTGTTATCCGTAATAATTATTTACTGTTTACTTCAATGTGGCCACGTATGCTTTTTTTAACTATTAAAAAAAATGTGGAGTCTTTCGCGCTATTTTGCGCGAACATGTCAAATTCAAGTTTTTGTTTCGTAAATTAATTTACTGTGGATATTGTTAGTCAAAAGTGGTGTTGTTTTGTTTAATAATGTGCTACAATGTGAATAATTATGGAAAACGATAAATTGGACTTTAAATATGGGGCACCAGTTGCAGTTAATTTTTGCGGTTTTCCCGCGCTGTGAACTCCCATATTATACCTGACGTGTTTGGGCTATAATGCCGCGAGTAACTCCAAGAAAAGCATCAAATTCTGCAACATCTGGAATTTTATGATAACCTCATTAACTCATAAAAAAGAAAGATATATAAATATTTCCAGACAGGTCACACATCGCCATCTAGTTTTCGTGGTAAGCTACGAGGCTTGTGTTACGGAAACTAAATGGTTGATAAACTACATATGATACTTTTTTTTTGTAAATATATACATATTATACATATAAACACCCAGACCGAGACAAATTATACAATGTACAACTTGCCCCCGGTGGGAATCAAACCCGTCGTGGGTTCACGGCAACGTTTGTTACCACTAGACCACGGAGGCTTACTTGGCTGTATGGGCTAGACTTTCCCTATCACCTCATTCATCATCCATCGGGAAAAGAGAACACAACAAAAAAAATCGAAACAAAAGGGCATGTATGAAGAGGTTAATGAATGTCGAAGAAGCGATAGAGGTTTAAGATCGTGACAAATGGCGCTCTGCCTAACCCGCAAGAGACCTGACGTGAATATAAATATGTATGTATGTACGTTACCGACGCAGCTTAACATCGTTCGAGGAACGGTAACAGTGTGGTTGTAAATCTATGACAAATGTATAGGTTACTAAGAGAAGTGTATTTCTCATCGGAACATACCGGGGTTATAACCGACCTTTTTATCACCTCCATTAACATTTGGTACTTACATGCTTCAATAATAATAATAAATTATTTATTGTACAAAATCAAAACAAGTGCAGGTACATAGGCGAGCTTAATGCCGTAAATGCATTTTCTATCAACTAACCTTTGTGACTGAGATATGTAATAAGCGGGCAGCAGAAGAAAATTGATAGTTAAAATTATTTATTACTATATTAAACACACATTAATTACAAACATATAGTACTTATACATAAATAAATTTCCTACATAAACAAATAAATATAAAATATACGCATACATAATAAGTGAGTTATGGCGATTCATTCTGCTTGTGAAATAAGTATATGTATAGCTTATCTTTAAATATTTATATATATAATTTTATTATAATACAATATAGGTCTGTATTGTTTTATATAATTTTCCTACGCAATCGGTTTTCCGGAATAGATAGGAATACAATATTGAATCATTCAATGGACGTGTTGAAATTTTGGAAACACGCTTCGTGACAATTTTCGCTAGTTTTCTGTAGGCATGTCACTCGCTTCTGTCAACTTCTGCAGTGCGAAACTTGCTGCTTAACCATGGGTTTTTCTCTCGAGAGTTTCGCCCACTTATGTTCTGAGCCTACTCAAAAAGTATTATTAAAAAAAAACACAAAACATCTATTTGTATTATCTCTACAGATTTATGTCACATTATAGTAGCTTGTAGTATGACAATGCCTCATTACAGCAGCTATAATCCTTGGTGTATTTACTTTATAATTGTGTATGTCTTAGTTTGTAATATGACAATGCCTATTTACAGCAGCTATAATTTTAAGATTATAATCATGTATATTTGGGTTGTAATGTGCTGCTCCAAATACAAGCTATTTCCCTGAAAATAAGCTTTTCGTTATATTAATTAATTTTTTGACATGTAAAAGCGCAGAATACATTATATTTATTGTCCTATGCCTACTTACAAAAAAAAAATACCATAACTTAACTGGGTTATGATAACTGAATTGAGTTATGGTTGGCCATTGAATGAGGCCCGATGATTGTTATTTCTTGCGGGGCTTGGCAGAACACTTGTAACTTCGAAAGCAAACACACGCATACGTTCCTGACTTAAAACGAAGTGCAAAGTGCAAGTGATTTTTATTTGCCATCCTGATTCACCTTCTGTTACTATGATATTATCACAGTAGCATCTAGTTTATACTAGAGTTATTTTGTACGTCCACAAGAATAAAACTATTTTAAAGAATTTGGGACTTGCATTCTCGTAACACACCTATTAACACGGTCGTGATGATACTTTACTCGTCTTTCTAATTAGTAAGGGTTATGGCTGTTTTTACGCTAATAGTAATAGTTGTCAATTCCAATATTTTACATTACTCAGTAGTGGTTCTCCTTTTGGTCTCATTTGGAAAATTATATTTTTTTTACTTACATTTTTCAAAGATTTACAACCCCACCTTTCCTCAGAGAGCACGTTAAGCCGTCGGTTTCGGATACACTAAAACCAACTTGTGAATGTAGGCCAAATTCAACAGAAATTTCTAGAAGGCCCTTTCCAACAGTGGAAGTCTAGTACTCTGTGTTCTAGGGGCTGTAATGATGATGGTGAATAAATGAATTGAAGCAATATAGACGAATAAGTAGGGAGAAAAAATATTTAAAGGTGCAGTGCGAATTAACCTTGCTCCGAATGCATGAAAATAACATCGTCCAGTGGATCTCGTTTGGATAACAGTTCAACTAAACTCAATCACAACGGTAAAGGAAATAGTAATTGGCATTTCTATTTGTGCGAAGTTTAATAGACTTTTTCATTCGTTGTTATAAAAGCATCAAGAAAAGACAACTTTAGAGATCGGCTGTTTTTGTTGTTTAACTAGAGTTAAAATACGTAAATAAATACAATATATATATATATATATATAATAGAACATAAATACATACACAATATTTAGATAAATACATAATAATTATTTATATATGTAATTTATTATTGTTTAACATTTACTGTATTATTATTTAGATACTGCCTCCGTGGTCTAGCTGTTAAGTCCGTGGATTAAGACTCGGAGGTAACGGGTTCGATTCCTGGTCGGGACACAAATTTATTTATTAATGTAAATAAATACATTTAAATAATATTATAAGACATCGACGAGCGTGCTACTTGTCATGATTGGCCTATAGTAAAGTTGGCTAAATGTGAATCCGCATATTTATAAGCGTGGTTTCTGACCACCCCGAAAGGGAAACGGTCGTGATGATACTATATATAAACGTATAATACAAAAGTAGAACATAAATACATACACAATATTTAGATAAATACATAATAATTATTTATATATGTAATTTATATTGTTTAACATTTACTGTATTATTATTTACATAGTAAGTTAACACGGCCTCCTTACAGCCACGATCTGAATTTATAGATCCCAATTATTTATTATTTTATAGTTGCAAGATGATTGCTCTTTACAGCCACGAATTTAAATTAAATTTAATATCATTGTTATTTAGATAATAAGTTGTCACGGCCCTTTTACAGCCACGAATTTATTTACTTATATATTGTCAGGCTTAGAGATATAAGTAATTGTTTATGGCACCAAATTTTTTACTTGTTTACCTTTACTGGGTGGACCCTTAATTTAGATTTTAAATCTAGTTTATTTGTAAACCTATAGCCCAGCTTCAACATTCTCAGTGTCGAAATACGATCAGACCTTAACCACCGCAACTACATTATTGAGTACATTATAAAAACCTAAACTAATAAACAAGTTGAAGCGGGTTTTCCCGCCTTCAATCCGACTGTTGCTGTACAAAACACAGATCAGATCATGCGTGGAATACTGTTTTCACATTTGGGATGGTTCCGAAAACTACCTGACAGATGCTCTTAATGTCCTGCAGAGATCACTGTAAATTAAACAAGCACATGTTTACTATGGGCTTCTGAGACACCAGTCCATCTCCTTTGCCCTGCATCACAAGCGAAGCACCATCTTGGGTGCTCACAGTTTAAGCCCCGAGGAGGTGCGACGCCTCGCTCCTAAGGTTCTTTGAAGCCGTAGGGCTAGCGAACGAACTATAGTCTAGGGAGGTCAAAATACACACATCAAAAAAGTCTAGGGATCAAGCATGTTTATGCGGATTTCTTGTGATTGAGATGTGGCTTTGTAATAAATTTATGATTTTATAAATTTATATGGATCCTTTTTGGTGCATTTCATAATTTAAAACAGGAACTGTCAATCAAATTCGAGTAAAAGATGAAAATCAGCTGTCAATATTTTCCCTATAAAAACATAAGACGCATTGAAGACATTATTAGTGCTACTGTTTCCCTACTACTGATTAAAACCAACGTTATTATGGAGCGGCGACGTCATTTAAGCAGGGAAGAAATGATCAGAGCCGTGGGAATGATAGAAGCTGGTTCCCGGCAACGTACTGTGGCTTTAGCTCTGAATACAAGTCAGAGTGTTATCAGTCGACTTTGGACACGTTACCGAACCACTGGTACCGTGGCTGAGCGCCATGGAGGACGGTATCGCTGCACCACACGGAGACAAGACCGATACATTCAAATCACAGCTCGAAGAACTCCAACAATAACCGCCATGATGTTAGCCGTGAGCCTTCATCGCTCTTCAGGGAACTTAATTAGCGACCAAACAGTCAGAAACCGCTTGCATGAAGTGAACCTTCATTCCCGAAGACCGCTACGGGTACCACCTATAGCAATGCACAATCGTAGGACTCGATATCAATGGGCTCTTGAACACAGAAATTGGACAGAAGAACAATGGCGTTTCGTGTGCTTTTCTGATGAGTCTCGTTTTGGTATGAGGCCGGATACAAGACGTATACGACACTGGAGAACCCCTGGACGCCAACAGCGATTAAAATCCTGCCAGGAAGTCCATCCTTATAGTGGTGGAACCATCATGGTATGGGCGGGTATTTCGATCGGCGGAAGAACTGAGTTGATTTGGATCAGAGGCAACCTCAACGCTCAAATTTATGCTGAGACGGTTGTATCAGACGTCATCGTTCCTCTACAAGTGCATATCGGTCCCTTATTTCAGTTAATGCATGATAATGCACGACCGCACACCGCAAGAGTTGTAAGACAGACTCTCGCCGCAGCTAACATCAATGTCCTGCCCTGGCCTGCTCAGTCGCCAGACTTGAACCCGATTGAGCATGCATGGGATATTCTTCAGAGAAGAGCTCTGCCGAATATGGAGGGTATCCAGTCGCAAGAAGACCTTTTTTTGTTGTTGCAACGAACATGGGCGGCCATTCCACAGCGTGATTTGGATGAACTCATTTTGAGTATGCCAAACCGATGTTCTTGTGTTGTTAGTGTTCGCGGTAGAAACACGGATTATTAATTGTTTAAGTTACCCAATAAAATTAAAAAAAAAACTGTTATTTCAGTCTTTTTTTCGAACTTTAATGTTAGTGGTTCAAATGTCAAAAATCCCTTTATTAGGAAAATGGCAATTTTTTTTACTAATGCAAAGGTGACTTGGTTTATCGTTACTGTAGACAAACGAAAACATTTTATTTGATCAATCCTTAAAGAAAATTTTAATGAATATCAATCAGGAGAAAAGTTATTGCAAAAATATATGTTGATCCCTAGACACTTTTGATGTGTGTAGATCACTACTGGTCGCAGTGACTTGGTGACAAGTAGTCCCACCCTATTTTACATATAATAAAAAAATGCGTGGAATACTGTCTTCACATTTGGGATGGTTCTGAAAAGTACCTGACAGATGCTCTCAATGTCCTGCAGAGGCGAGCTGAATTGTGGACGATGGCACTATATCTGGAACTGTCAAATCCCAGCAGCTTCAGCTTGTTGTCAATGTTGCCATTATGCCCAGTCATGCCAGCATAGTGTTAGGGGATGGTGTCAGTCATGAGTGTCTGATTCCAGTTGCTGACATTCATGGACCTAGCGCGTCACTTACCATCAGGTGGGCACAAGGTTATATGTCGTGTGAGTATTAAAAAAAAGTTCTGGTTACCATTCGGTGGGAGCGGTGTCATAAACCACACTTTTATATTACCCAACTTTTCTACAGGCCGATTATGACTAGTGGTAAGCTATCTTAACCCCAGGCAGTTGAAAAAAAAACTTTGTCTACACGAATAATAAAAATTAAATATTTTAAAGTTTTATGTTTAAATGTCAGTTGAACAAGAGCGCCGACATAAAAGATGTGGATTAAAAGAATAGAAGAAAAACGCAAAACTTTCACCCGCTCCAGAAGTGCTATACAACGGGCGGTATTTTTAAATATTATTATATCATATTGAAAACGATTTACAAATTATTTCATTTATTTTTTTAATATACTATTATTTATTTATTTAAATTATTATTGCACTATGTACAAAGGGCGGGCCTAATGCCGCTAGATATTCACTGACAGCCAACCTTTGGGACAATTTACATAGTTAAAAGTGTATAATAATATTATACTTGTGTAGTTGTAAGCTGACACGGCTTTAACAGCCACGAATTAATATTTATGGACATAAATATCATTATTTTTAGATTGTAAGCTGACACGGCTTTAACAGCCACGAATTAATATTTATGGACATAAATATCATTATTTTTAGATTGTAAGCTGACACGGCTTTAACAGCCACGAATTAATATTTATGGACATAAATATCATTATTTTTAGATTGTAAGCTGACATGGCCTTTTACAGCCACGAATTTATATTTATGGACATAATTATTATTATTATTAGATTGTAAGCTGACACGGCCTTTTTACAGCCACGAATTTATATTTATGGACATAATTATTATTATTATTAGATTGTAAGCTGACACGGCCTTTTTACAGCCACGAATTTATATTTATGGACATAATTATTATTATTATTAGATTGTAAGCTGACACGGCCTTTTTACAGCCACGAATTTATATTTATGGACATAATTATTATTATTATTAGATTGTAAGCTGACACGGCCTTTTTACAGCCACGAATTTAATATTAAGTAAAACTGTAAGTAAAAACAAATTCCTCGTTTATGGCAACAATGTTTTAGTCATAATTATTGTATTGATGTTGGGTTCGGTCCAGCCATGGTCAATGGTAATATTTTTCATTTGTTTTTTATTTATTAGGTTGGATACGGAAATAAATTATTTTGGTGCCACATATAATAGTTATGTTAAATATTGAAATAATTAGATTTTAGCTAAAAGGTATACTTACTTAATGAACTACTTACAAACTACATATATACTACATACAATATATACACACACATAAATACACATACTACATACCATTTTTTAATCTGGCTACAAATATTTCTAATTTAAAAAAAAAGATGTAAAAAAAAAATTGAAGGTGAAAGGTGAAAAAAAATATTATAATAAACAAATATAATGGTTCCAATGCCACATGATAATTGTCTGATTTCAGTTGCCATTCATAGACCTCGCGCGTCACTTACCATCAGGTGGGCGCAAGGTCCCATGTCGTGTTAGTATATTAAAAAATGACAAAGATATGGTAGATTTTTTTTTTATATATTTAAAATATTATTGTCATAAATTGTGGTTGTAAGTACATTTTTGGTACCTAACAAAAGAGTTCTGACAATTTACCGCGGGACACGGCGTACAATAATAATTGTGCAATAATAATTCGGAACCTAATAACAATTTTACCAAATTATTAATAAACAACATTTAGCACACCATTAAACATTATCATAAAAATATTAATAATTTGGGTTCTTCAATTTAGTTTTAAATACTTATACTTTATTTCATTTTAGGTTTTTTATTAGAAGATTATTTCATTTTTTTTTGTTTTTTTTTTTATAGTTAAACTATAGTCAAGTAAATTATGTAAATTTCAAAAACACATATTTTGTTTAATTTATTCATTAATCAAAATTTATATCTAAAAGCTTTTTTAAAACGAAATATAAGCTAATAAAACACCGTGAGACGATATTCGAAACGTTGTGATTCAAAGTCGATTCAAAATAGGCAGGAATAGTCCTTCATGTTCAATTATAACATTCCGGACGTATGCTTTTGGCACTTTTCTTGAACAACTCTTTGGTCTGTGATTTATGTTCAGAACAAAACTTGTTTCGCTCGTCGGCAAGGAGGTACAGTGGACCAAGAAAGTGTTAAAATAAAATAAATCAATATTTTTTATTTTTTTCATTATTATTTTTTATTTTTTTTATTTAAAAACTTTATTGCACTATGTACAAGAGGCGGGCTTAATACCGCTAGGCATTCTCTAGTAACCAACCAACAATGAAACGATTTGTGTTGGTTGTGAGGTAGGTATTTAAATAGATTAAAAGGTAATTCAAGTCAAAGTATTATATCTATATAGACAAATACATACTAATATGTACACAATACTACATACTATATTTTACCGCCTCCGTGGTCTAGTGGTAACAAACGTTGCCGTGAACTCGGGAGGTCGTGGGTTCGATTCCCACCGGGGGCAAGTTGTACATTGTATAATTTGTCTCGGTCTGGGTGTTTATATGTATAATATGTATATATTTACAAAAAAAAAGTATAATATGTAGTTTATCAACCATCTAGTTTCCGTAACACAAGTCTCGTAGCTTACCACGGAAACTAGATGGCGCTGTGTGACCTGTCTGGAAATATTTATATCCCTTACGTATCATAAAATTTAAATACAACATTATTCTGCCAAACTATAAAATAGTGTATCGGCAGATATTTTTCATCACAATAATGATATATTAGCACAGTTTAGTTAACTAAAGATTAAATAAAATACACTTATTATTTAAAATATAATTAGGTAGCAGTTAAATAACAAAAAAAAATATAGCTTGTATCGTTCTAATCGCACACTATTTTTACGCAAACAATCTATCGATTTTCCAACTCAGTTGTTCGAGTAGTTCTTTCTTAATTTTGTTTTTATATGTCGATTTGGAAAGTTTTTTTGTTCTTATTTCTTGAGATAGACTATATAGTATTCTGGCATGTCATTGGTCTGGGATGCGACTTGTGTCTGCCTGCAACACATATTGACTCTACGAACATTTATCCAGGCTCTGTCGCAAATTAAAACACAATAAATAATTAAATGAATATCTTCGTAATGGAAAATCTTCCTTTCGTAATGGAGAAGCCAAAAAAACAAGGAACTTCTGTTAGAGCTGGTGTTGCAGCGGAACAAGCGCAGATCAGCAAGCGTCGAAAATATTTAACGATTTGCAATAGTTACTTTTTTTCGACGTTTGCTGTAGAAACGATGGGCCCGTGGGTATCGGAACTGAAAGCATTTTATAAAGAAATTGTTCCAAGGCTCATTGACGTCTCTGGTGACAATAGGGCTGGTTTTTTCTCCCAAAAATTAAGTATCATAATTCAAAGGGGAAATGCTGATAGTGTATTGGGCACCATGCCACAAGACAGCGATTAATTTTTATTTTCTATGTATTATTATTATTATTTTAGGTTAATTTTGGATTTTGTTGTAATATAATAGTTTTTTTAAATAATTTTAACGGGTCTTTACGCGATTTACCTTAGAGACATATTTCTCCCGACGTTTCAGCCAAGTTGCATTGGCCGTGGTCACGGGTCGACTGAAGCTATGCGGTGTAGTCTCGTACATACTGGGCGGCAGATGTAAACCTACCCACTTATCACTTTTAAAAGTTTTTAGAAATCACGACACACGACACTTACAATATCCTTGGCGACACCGGGCGATTTTTCCCGGCGTCGAAACCTATTGATTACTGGATTCCACGATGAAGATAGCTTATAACCCCCCTCTCGATTGAAATTTTTGTGTTTCTTTATTTCGATCGCTTCACGTACTATTCTAGGGTAATAGTGCCGATCGGTGGAAAGTATCTTTGGGTCATGCAGCTCAATCCAATGGTTTGTGCCACTATCCATTAGGTGTTCTGCTATTGCTGACTTGTTTAATTGGCAGTTTTTTACAGCTGCTATATGTTCCTTGACCCTCTCAGCTATTGTGCGCTTAGTTTGGCCAATATATGAACTCCCACAGCTGCAGTCCACTTTATACACGCCAGGCGTTTGGAAAGGAATGACATCCTTTGGGGTGCGTACGTGTTTTGCTACTTTGGAGAATGGGGTGTACACAGCATTGATAGATAACTTTTTGAAAGCTGTACCAATTTTATCCGTTACTCCTTTCACATATGGTAAGAACGCGGGCAGCCGATTGACCTGTGGATATCTCTCCTTGTTTTTCTGTCGCAGCAACCTCGGACCCACACCATATCCATTGCGTTTTAGCACTGTTTTAACATGTGACAATTCCTGTTCCAAATGTTTTGGGTCACAGAGATCATAAGCCCTGTTGATCAATGAGGTCACAACAGATCTCAGGTGGCATGGATAATGATGTGAAGTGGCGTGTAGATATCGGTCTGTGTGCGTTGGTTTTCGATATACAGTGTGAGCCAGCGAGCCATCAGGTCTCACCATCACTTTTACATCCAAAAAAGCTAACTGGTCAATCGGCTGCCCGCGTTCTTACCATATGTGAAAGGAGTAACGGATAAAATTGGTACAGCTTTCAAAAAGTTATCTATCAATGCTGTGTACACCCCATTCTCCAAAGTAGCAAAACACGTACGCACCCCAAAGGATGTCATTCCTTTCCAAACGCCTGGCGTGTATAAAGTGGACTGCAGCTGTGGGAGTTCATATATTGGCCAAACTAAGCGCACAATAGCTGAGAGGGTCAAGGAACATATAGCAGCTGTAAAAAACTGCCAATTAAACAAGTCAGCAATAGCAGAACACCTAATGGATAGTGGCACAAACCATTGGATTGAGCTGCATGACCCAAAGATACTTTCCACCGATCGGCACTATTACCCTAGAATAGTACGTGAAGCGATCGAAATAAAGAAACACAAAAATTTCAATCGAGAGGGGGGTTATAAGCTATCTTCATCGTGGAATCCAGTAATCAATAGGTTTCGACGCCGGGAAAAATCGCCCGGTGTCGCCAAGGATATTGTAAGTGTCGTGTGTCGTGATTTCTAAAAACTTTTAAAAGTGATAAGTGGGTAGGTTTACATCTGCCGCCCAGTATGTACGAGACTACACCGCATAGCTTCAGTCGACCCGTGACCACGGCCAATGCAACTTGGCTGAAACGTCGGGAGAAATATGTCTCTAAGGTAAATCGCGTAAAGACCCGTTAAAATTATTTAAAAAAACTATTATGAATATGCGCGAAAGTTTAAAAAGTTTATTTGTTGTAATATAGTTTATTTAATTTAATGTACGGATGTAGGACTCTGGGTTCTAGAGGTTGTAAAGATAATGACTTCACGATAACGTGGTATGATATTTTCCTCATTTCTGAGGACAATTTATTATTATCTCAAAAGTGGCCAAAATAAAACAAGGTTGACAGCGACGAGGCTAGATTATAATTTATGAAATTCTTTCCAGCGAGTTTATCGCTTACAAAATAATGAAAATTAAAATATAACGTTCTTCTAAATTACGACTTTATTAAAAATATTTTCTTTAGCTTCAAGATCTTTGCATTGTTTTCGTTTACTAATTTTAGAGGAACTTCAATATTTTCATCATTAGCCTAATTATGGAAAAAAAAAATTGTATGCAAAACAGAATTCTTTTAATACCTTAAATGCATCCGGTTTTTAAGAAAAATATGTATTGTCCTCGAATCTCGTAGCTTAATTTATTTCCGGATGTACCATCAGAGGCTTATCCGGCAATTTCCGTGATAGAAATGATTTCAAGTACCAGGCAATCATAACTCGCAAGGAGATGCAGGTTTTAACACCTTATGAAACGCGAAGCCGGAGATTAGAAAATAGAGGGAATCCAACTTTATAGACTAACCGAAGGCTCATTTTGAAATTTTAGGTGTAATATTTAAAAGATATATATTATTTTGTATCTACAATTATGATATCCATTAATCCATAAGCAGTCATGGTGCTGAAAAGAAATGACACTTACTGCGGGTTCTTCGATAGCTCCAAGGTCACTGTTTGTAAGGCACGACACACCACCATAGCATCAAGAGTTGGAGCAGAGTTTATGAGCACACACAATTCACAATTTAAAGATTTACATTTTAATAAATATGGGTTAAGTAGCGTGTACGGGTTCACCGTGCAAATATTTTATTCCAACTGACAGGTTTTGGTTTGCGCATTTCTCCATCTCCTTCTTTCTCTAAGTCTTATGGATAAGGAATAAAAGGGATGGATATACATAAAGTGTGAGATTGTTCTAGAAGCGTTAAACTACATAGATAATTACGTCTATGTATATTTATATATATATAAAACGGCGTTAACAAGTCATATGGTGTTATCCTAGATATAATGTATTTTTTTATTGATATTTAATTTTTCATATATTTACTTAAATAAATTATTTTGAAGTCTTGTTTCAAGCGGTGTTATTTTCATATAAATATCACCATTGCAAGCTTACAATATTAGTTCTCATTGAAAGTAAAAATTGGCATTTGCCATCATTGCAAATGACACATACTTTTAACGAGAACAACAAATAGGTGGTAGGCAGACTGATGGTGGTAATTTTCCCAGTCTGCCGGGACGCGGAAGCATCCACCATTCGTGCCGATAAACCCAGTAAAGTGTATATGTCCACACGTTTCGCGATCAGGCTCGAATTGCCGTCATGCCCAATCAAGCCGGCATAGTGTTAAGGACAGATGTCAGACGTAAATGACTGATTTCAGTTGCTAACATTCATAGACCTCGCGCGCAACTTATCATCAGGTAGGCGCAAAGTCACATGTCGTGCTATTATAAAAAAAAATGAATTTAAATAAATAAAAATCATTCGCTAATTAATAGGGTAAACGGCAATTTTCGTAATATGACAAAATGATTTTAAGTACCAGGCAATCATAACCCGCGAGAGATCTAGCTTGTTACCACCGGTATTGAACGCGAGCCGGAGATTAGAAATTTATGTAGCAAATCCTACTTTCAAGAATAGAAATAGATATGATAAAAAACAGTTTTATTAAACTTTACTCCAAACCAACGGGGTTTCTTATCAAGCTGTCAATAGAAAAATAATAGAAAAAAACAAAACCCGACGACATTGAAACTATACCTAATATTTACAATCTTAAACTAAAAAAAAAAAGAGAGTTCTTCGCGCCATTTTGCGTGGACATGTCAAGTGCAAGTTTTTGTTTTGTAAATTAATTTACTGTGGATATTATTTGTCAAAAGTGGTGTTGTTTTGTTTAATAATGTGCTACAATGTGAATAATTATGGAAAACGATAAATTGGACTTTAAATATGGGGCACAAGTTGCAGTTTATTTTATGCGGTTTTCCCGCGCTGTGGACTCCCATATTTTACCCGACGTGTTTGGGCTACAATGCCGCAAGTGACTCCAAGTAAAGCATCAAATTCTGCAGCATCTGGAATTTGATGATGACCTCATTAACTCATTAAAAAGAAAGATATATTACGTCAGACTTGGCTGTATGGGAGACCCTTTGCCTTTCCTATCATTTAATTCATCATCCATCGGGATAATAAACCAAAAAAAAATAACAAAAAAAATAACACTCGATCCCGTGAAATTTTGTTACTGACACTCAAATTAATGTCACTTTTTGACAGCGCAAGTGAAAATAAAGTACCGTATGCCTTCGTGAGTGGTCAGAAACCACGCTTTAAAGAAGCGGATTCGCATTTAGGCCAACATGACGAGTAGCAAGTATGTATATCATGTGTCCGGCATACCAAACTCGAGAAATATCATAAATAAATTAAATAAATGATTGTGTTCCGACCAGAAAATCTAACCCGGTACCTTCAGGTCTAAATTAATGGACTTAACTGCTAGACCGTAACATAACAGACATTTTGTCGTTTTTTGATTTATTTTTTATTTAAAAACTTTATTGCACAATGTACAAAAGGCGAAGCTAAATGTCGTTAAGCATTCTCTGACAGTCGACCTTGGGGACAAAGGAGATATCAAATAAAAATATGAGACGGTGCAAAAATAAGAGTTAAAAGATACAGTTTTTGCTATAACTAATACTTAACCTAATATCAAATACATATACTACTTAATATACATCATATATAAACCTACATATATACATAATACATACATACACATATAACTACATAATAATTAGAATAAACTAAAAACACACATTAAAATAGATATATTTATCTCACACGCTCGTAACTATTACACGGGTGTAATAGTTACGTAGCGTAAAGTCTGCTTAAAATTACAAATATAATAAAATTCGACTTTCAACTGTTTAAATCTAATCTCCCGCATTTTATGCTGCCCAGTAGCCCTATTCTGTTACTTAAGCGCAAACGTTATATAATGGAATCCGTTAACTACTAGCGGCGGAACGGGATCGGGAAGACGACCCGAACGCCCCTCCCTTCCGCCAGAGGAGAAGGCAGCGCAGGAGGCGGCAGTACGCCGCCCTCCTGCTCACCTGAGGGGCCCGAGTGGTGTCGCGGGGGTGACATCGCTCACATAGGTCCCCACGAGACGGCGCGTGCGGTTGTTCCCGCGCGCCTCTCTGAAGGCGAGGCAGGAGACTCGCTCTCTCTCTCCCTCCTCGCCAAGAAGGCGCCCACACATTAGCGGGCGACGCCGGCGGGCGGTGGTCGTTTCATTATTGCTCCCCGCCGTCCGCCATTCAACACGAGGCGTCTTGAGGAACACCATCAGGTTTTAGTCAGTGCGAGCCCGACATAACCTCCCCCTTGTCCCCCGACTCGGGGGGGGTATCCGGTAGGGATTTCCTAATGTAAAAAAAAAAAGGTTGCCCTGTAGCGCGGGATATCGGTGCTCTTCCGTGTTATAATGTTACAACAATAAATTATGTATGTCCTCTCTATGTGTGAGTGTGTGTGAGAGGGTGTGTATGAGATTTATATATATATATAATAACCATTTAAAACTCCTTAAATAGCAGATGCCACAGCGAAATTTATCAAAAAAGTAAACAAATCAAAAATTACGTATTATTATCCCTTTATATAATTACTTTTAAAAAACATTCCGTATCATCATATGACTGAGTTTAAAGTCAGTCAGTGACTATTTTGCAGCAGTTAAACTTTGAGTGCGAGTATATTGAATGAATCCTGTTAACCTTATTGTATAAATAAAACCCGTAAAAACAAAAAAAAAACCTTGTCTAATATAAAACGCTATTAAAGTTGATGTTTGCACGGCTGATGTCAACGTCGAGCGCTTATAGAGTTGAGAATCGAATAACATTTTGTAATTATGACGCAATCTCTGACGTAAATTACGAAATTCACTAATAACAGATTTTTATAATTTTAACGTGTCTTTACGCGATTAACCTTTGAGACATATTTAATATTTTTCTCCCGACGTTTCAGCCAAGTTGCATTGGCCGTGGTCACGGGTCGACTGAAGCTATGCGGTGTAGTCTCGTACATACTGGGCGGCAGATGTAAACCTACCCACTTATCACTTTTAAAAGTTTTTAGAAATCACGACACACGACACTTACAAAGGTAAATCGCGTAAAGACCCGTTAAAATTATAAAAATCTATTATGAATGTGCACGAAAGTTTAAAAAGTCCACTAATAACGTTTGCGACTAAGTAAGAGAATAGGGCTGCAGGTCGCGTTCCATTAAAATACATTTTTCGCTACAAATTTTTCCAACACGAATAAAAGCTCGACTTTTAAATAAACATTTTCCTACGATCCGGTTGCTATTTCGAGGATTGTGTTGATAAAAATATAAATTAACCAGTTCGAGTTGAACTATTTCGATAAAATTTGTAATAAAAAGTGAATTTGTTACATTTTTACAGTTAGAAGCATATTTAACCTGCACCTATTTTGGTCGGTTTCCGAATTAACTTTAATACGTATAGTATAATAATGAAGTGAATATATGTCCAAAAATTCCGTTTTTTTTCCTACAAATTTAATATACTACATTCGTCAAAATTAATAAGGTTTAAATTTCTTATAAAATAATATTTACAAAATATATAATAATAATTACAAACTACTAAAATAACGATAAATAACTATAAACTAAACCTAATAAAAAAAAACTATAAACAAAAACTATCCTCAAATGACGTCCCATCAAAGATAGTCCCAAGAAGACTGGCAATATTTCCCCTCTGTATAGCGAGGCTAATACGTTGGAAGAAATAATTGCCAGCCTTCCTATCTCCAGATTTCTCCGTCAGCCGTTTGGACGACGACGGTTCCCCACACCGACATTTGTGTGGGTGAACAGTCCGGGCTCCGGGACGAAGGTATACTGCCATGGTCAATATAGTTCGGCCAAGGAATGTCCCAACTGATGCTGAAGGTAAAGCCTGCAACCTAGTGGAGACAGCCATGAAGCGAGCCCGCTCTTTCAGGTTACTGGAAGTTAGAATATCATTCAGATACAATTTGCAGAGCAAGCCAATATCGTTGTAATTTTGGTTAATTTGGAACCAAAATATTGGGACATGCTACCGACCAGGCATCTGACAAGTACGACAGCTCCACGGAACCCAAAGATGGGTATGTGATCCTCCCGTAGAGCTCGACAGTACTATGTACACTGAGACTTGTATTTTTTTTTTAAATAAAGCACTAAGAGGTTTTACCAACTGTAAACTTATACGTCGAAGAAAAACAACGCTTAAAAGCCACATTTACATAAAATAAACAGTGACAAGACGGTAAATAAGTACACGGAATGTAAACATCAAATACGAGAACATCTTCATCTACCCTCTCGGGAGTTGAGGGAAGTGACTTGGGTATAAAATGACCGGTTACACATAAGGAGCACAGACGTTTTTTTCTTCAAAATATTTTCTACTCATGACTGACATCAGACCCTAACACTATATATTTAACCCCTAACACTATTTATATTATATATATTTTTATTTATTTATTTTAAATACTTTATTGCACTAAAATTGTACATAGGCGGGCTTAATGGCCAGGCATTTTCTAACAACCAACCTTTGGGAGTGTGGAGAAACTATGCATGGGTGCAAATTTATTATTATAAACTACATACTAATAATACATATAAGAATAAATAAATACATGAATACATACATATAACTATAAAAAGCTAAAAATAAGCCTACACACTAATAAACAGTAAATGAAAAATTTTAAAAAAATATATACAAATTAACACAAAAATAAAATGTAATATTAATTTAAGAAACACTGTTTTGCTTGTTTAGAAAGTTGGTGGTAAGTAAACGTTTGAAAATATGAACAGAGGGAGCCTGTCTGATCGTCAGTGGGAGCCTGTTCCATTGGCGAGCGGATGACACAGTGAACGAATCTGAATATCTGCTGGAACTATGATATACATATAATACTAACTAAAATACTAACTTACTAACATACTAAACTTAATAGAATTCTATTATTGTATTTAGTAATTGATATGATTGTTACTAGTAGCAGAGTGAGTGCCCAACAACATTAACTTTTTAAATATCTCAAGTAAGCCTTGACTTATACTATTATCGTTGAAAAAACCTATGTGTCTGAATAAATAGTTCTTAAATAATATATATAAGTTAGTTGTGTAGACCGCACGATTTGTCAATTCCGCCTTGCCCTCAACTTTAAAAAAAAATTGAGTATGACATAAGGTGAAATTAGACATGTAACAGATATTGAACGACTCTGCTGCAAGACCGCTTTCACTATATAGTGCCAACCAGCTGTCCCCTATAAGACCAGGGCAACCTTAGTATAGGGGACAGAGGTCGTCTATTAAATTATTATTTTTTTATTTAAAACTTTATTGCACGTCATACAAGGGGCGGACTTAATGCCCCTAGACATTATCTGACAGCCAACCTTAGACACAATGTGGACCATTTCAAATGTAAGGTAGGTGCAAATATTTATATATAATAATAATAAATAAATCTATATACATAAAAATACAATGATATTACTAAATACATACTAATAGCTATGATATATTAAGTACTAATAATACATATACTACATATGATACCATTAAATAACTTATGAACCATTTAAATAATACGATGACACCATTTTTTTAAACATTTTTCGGTTGGATGCTTGTCGGATTTCTACCGGTAGTTCATTCCACAGATTTGCGGCGACAACAGCAAATGAGTTGGCTATAAATCCAGTATGGTGAAAGGGAATGGAGAGAACCGAGTTATGAGAAGAGCGAAGAGACTTATCATGGAATGAAGAGAGATAGGCAAATTTACTCTTGAGGTATTTCGGTGTCACAGGCTCGTTGAGTATAGAAAATAGTAAACAGAGAATTCAGAGATTACTGCGACAGAGAATTGGTAGCCACTTTAATTTTATTCGATACTCAGAGATGTGGTCGTATTTGCGAAGGCCGAAGATAAAAAAAAATTAAGCATGCATGTCAATTTTTACTTTCAAGGAGAATACATATTGTAAGCTTGCCATGGTGATACATAAAAATTCCACTACTTGAAACAAGACTTACTTAATCTCTAAAAGACTAGCTATAAGGTTGACATTAGCTCCATGCATGCTACATGTTTTTTTAAGGTTAGAAGGCTAGTGGCGTAATAAATAATGCAACAAAATTTATTGTGGTGTATGTTTTAATTAAAAGTAGGTTAAACTAAATTATACAAGTCCTAGACCTTCACTGCTGGCGGTTGGGCCTTCTAAAACATTTCAGGAGAATTTGGACTAGGAAGTGACACTAGAGCTAGGAATAGTGACAGAAGATACATTTAACGAGACTTAAATCTATTAAAAAGTAGCAGAATATAATAATAATAATACACTTTATTGTACACAAAATATACAATATAAAGTGTTGTACATAGGCGAGCATAATACCATGAAGGTATTCTCTACCAGCTAACCTTTGGCAGAGTGAGAGATTAATATTATGGGTGCAGAGTGTGAAAATGGAAATAATATAATAAAAACCAGAATTAAAATATGTAAATAAATACAATATATACATAATACATATATAATACCTAACAGAAAAATAATAATACATAATTAAGATAAATACATAAATAATTATATATACATATATAACAAGCTAGGAACGCCTTTGTTAAAATGAGCCACCTTCTCTGCAATCGCAATCTTAAACTTCCTACAAGATGCCGACTCGTCCGATGCTACATATTTTCCATTCTCCTGTATGGTGTCGAATCATGGACCCTGACAAACACAATGTCGAAGAAATTAGAGGCTTTTGAAATGTGGATATACAGGGGAATGTTGAAGATATCATGGAAGGACAGAGTAAGAAACGAAACTGTCTTGCAGAGAATGAACAAAAGCGTTGAAATACTGAAAATAGTAAAGCGAAGGAAGTATTTGGGACACATCATGCGCAATAAAAAGTATAGCTTGCTGCAGCTCGTCATGCAAGGCAAGATACAAGGCTCCAGAAGACCGGGGAGAAGACGCACTTCCTGGCTCAAGAACCTCAGGGAGTGGTTCGGGATGAGCACCAGATCCTTGTTCCAGACAGCGGCCAACAGAATCAAAATCGCCCTAATGATAGCCGACCTCCGATAGGAGATGGCACCGTAAGATGAAGAAGATACATATATAAGTACTAATAATATGTTAGGTGATTAGGATTCGTTTTGCTTTTTAAGAAAGTAAGAGAGAAGAAGTTTTTTGAATATATTTAAAGACGGTGCCTGTCTGATAAACAATGGTGGCCTGTTCCATTGCCGACAATACAAACAACAATTATAAAAAAATAACCGACTTCAACGAAGGGAATACTAGTCGACCCGTATTACTATCATACGCCTCAGCTCTATGACAGTTCAGAATTGACTGACTAGAAAGCCCGGGTAAATTAATGTAGGTCTATTTTTGGAGAGTGATTTATTTAGCAGAAAGGACTTGTTCATACATTCCCATACATTCATTTGGGAAAGAAAAGAAGCTTGAATTGAATCAATTAACATTAACACCACTTAACGTAATTAATACTTTAATATTACGTCATCTTTATAACATACATACAATTGATGAATTTGTTTCAATCAAGTCTAAAGGTGGGTTTAAACCGAATGACGAAATGCTCATTCTAATTGCTCTGAATCAAATTATTTTTGTATAAACGGAGATTAAGCACTTTTGCGAAGATTCATGTTCGTATGTGCTTCTCACATTTCGAAGCTATTTCTTTAAAGCGTTCCAGTAATTGCGTGATCTGAACATCAATCGATCATCTACAAAAGTCTAGTTGTTGTTGTTCTTCCTCTTCTCTTTCTCAAGTGTGAGCAGGTACGCCAGACTGCCATATCTATGGTTGTCATAAAACTAAGAAAGAATTACTAAAGCAACTTACCAGAGATCCACGTGCCGTTCCATCGCAGTGGTACCAGGTCATCAGACAATATGTCCTGTATCTTTAGCCTTCTCCCTCTCACTCTCGGGCCCTCGTCCGGAGGTGTGAGCAGGACAACAGACGTCACGATGAGAGCCAGCACCGCCACTATAACTAGCAGGGCGATAAGGATGCCTCTCCAGTTGCGCTGGTTAGTTGTGCCGACCACCAACTTCTGAAACAATGGTGTATATTATGATTTTGTTCTGGTTGGTGGTTGGCTATCTTAGCGATTTAGGTCTGTAATTATATTTATATTTGTCCCAACGTTTGGTTCTCAGAGAATGTCTTCAGGCATCAAGTCCGCCTCTATACAATAAAATTTCTACTTAAAAATACATAACTAATTAATTACAACAAAAAAAAAACATAGTTATTTTTAGTTTAGTTTTATTTATAATTAGTTTATATTTTATTTAAATATTTTTAAATAAATAAAATGCTTAGGCAAGGTAGGTATAATTTTGGACTACCTAAGACATCGTTTCTAATTAATACGTGAATCCCACGCTTGTTTCCTTCCTCCGTTTGTGTGAAGAAATAATGGCCGAAAACACTATATTGACTGCGGTAAAATGAATTTAATAATATAATAATAATAATAATATTTTCAGACAGGTCACACAGCGCCATCTAATTTCCGTGGTAAGCTACGAGGCTTGTGTTACGGAAGCTAGATGGTTGATAAACTACATATTATACTTTTTTTTTTGTAAATATATACATATTATACATATAAACACCCAGACGGAGACAAATTATACAATGTACAACTTGCCCCCGGTGGGAATCGAACCCACGACCTCCCGAGTTCACGGCAACGTTTGTTACCACTAGACCACGGAGGCGTATTAAATAATAAATAAATAATAATGATAAACTAATTTTTACACACTAATATTATAATAATCCTATGCTACTTGTATATATATAATTATTTGTAAATATTGTAATTTTATTATAATTTTTCTTTACTAATGTTTAATATTTTTATTTTTTTAGTATTAAACCAACTATTTTGGAGAAATGAACTGTACAAATAATATAAAATCTTTTTGGCTTAAGATCTTCTTCTTAGTCACTACACTCTTGGCAGAGTGGTCGTGGTCGCCATTGGAGTGCTAGTGGCACGCTTAACAAGCCGTCGCCACTCCTCTCGGACCCCAGCTTTCCTATTGCACTCATGTAGGGGATGATCCATTGCAACCTTCACCCGATCGGCCCATTTCATCGGAGACCTACCACGCATCCACTTGCTCAGGCTTAAGTTCCAATAAACTATACTACTGTAATTTTATGTCCTAGTTTAATTAATTCATAACAATTTCTACATTTTGCCCAATCTTTAATATTGACGGACGTCTCTACAAGTGTCATAAAGACTAAGGTTTAAATATGAATGCGTAAGTCATCTACTTGTTCCACAACACTTGCAATTCCTCATCACTCTTTCAGCAGATAGTCAGATTCTCTCATAGTTTCTGCAGCACCCCAATAGAGCAAACTGGCGTTGTCAATCAGACTGGCACCTTCGTTAAACATATTAAGGCATCTACTGTCTTCGTACTGCTGCGTAAAGTTGTTTGCTTTGCATCCCTCTCGCTCACACACACCAACATTTTTATTTATTTATTTAATTAAAACTTTATTGCACTATGTACAAGGGGCGGGCTTAATGCCGCTAGACATTCTCTGACAGCCAACCTTTGGGACAATGATAACTATAACTTAGATCGAAGACGTATTTAAGATTAAATAATAATTAATTATTAAATAATAACTATATTTATTAATAATATATATACTACATACTAATAGTACTTACATACATACACATATACATAACTATACTACATACAATATCTACTTATACACGCTGTAGGGAGCTGTTTAAGTAATGTGAGTATACCAATCTTTTGAATATTATTCTGTTGGATGCTTGTCGAATATTGACCGGCAAAGTTTCCAAAAATTTACTGCAACAACTGCGAAAGAGTCAGACATGAAACCAGAATGATGTGAAGGAATGGAGAGGACAGAGTTGTGTGACGAACGAAGAGACCGATCATGAAGAGAAGAGAGGTAGGTAAATTTGTCCTTGAGGTAATTCGAAGTCACAGGCTCCTTTTAAAGGGTTTTCATGGCTTTCAAGGAAATAGATTCACGGACCTTTAAATTGCGCAGTAAAAAATAGATTTATTTCACTAGAAAACCCCAGTAGATAGTTTAGTAAGTCAGGTATTCAGTCTCCACAAAGTGACGCTTTGGTTGTGTCTACGCTTCTAAATTGGCGACGTTGCCAAACCGTTGTTATGAAAAGTAGATAGTTTTACTAGAAAACAAGCAATCGTTATGAACCTCAGTAGATAGTAGAAGGGTCCCGCAGGGGGGAGTGGGGAATCTGTGTCAAGGTATTTGACAGTAGAGGTTGCGTTCGCTTTCCGTAACTACGGACAGGGCATGGGGTAACCATTAAAGGTTGAAGTATACGAGCCAGGCGGCGGAGCCGCGATTACGACTCCGTGATTGGTAGCAGGTGACGAGCGTAGCATTGTCTGGCGTCCGGCGGACGGGCGTGCAGAGGAGCCAGGTTTCTCACAAGTGGGAAATCTGTCGCCTCTGCGCGCGCGAACATGCCAGCCGCCAGACGACGCACGAAACCGTCTGTGCACTATCTAACACAAACACTAAAAACTATCTACTTTAGTAACTATTTGTGTTAGATAGTGCCCATCTCTAGTGAAATGTTTGTGCTTTAAGTAATAGACCGCAGGAGGTATAATACTAGAAGCTATGACATCTACTCAGTTTTCTCTAAGGAAATATAAGGCTATTAAACAAATAAGCCGAGAAGATCCTTATTAATATAACGGGCCGTCATCACCCAACATCGTTAAGTCAACGACACACTCAACCATGTGACGTCACGTTTCGCGCCAAAATGCTCCTTTTCCCCCCAAAACCGATTCCGTGCCGGCCATTAAGCTTCCTGTGTAGAATCACCATAGTTTACGGGCTAATGGGAGACCCTCAGTAGTATCATCACGACCGTTTCCCTTTCGGGATGGTCAGAAATCACGCTTATAAATAAGCGGATTCACATTTAGCCAACTTTACTATGGGCCAATCATGACAAGTGGCAAGCCAGCGTACCAAACTCGAGAAATATTACAAATAAATTAAATATTAAATAAATGTATTTCTTTACATTAATAAATATTTTTGTGTCCCGACCAGGAATCGAACCCGGTACCTCCGAGTCTAAGTCCACAGACTTAACCGCTAGACCAAGGAGGCAGTTTAATCGCTGCATTAATGCATAATTTATTTATTAAAACTTTATTGGACAATATATACAAGGGGCGGACTTAATGTCGCTAGACATTCTCTGACAGCCAACCTTAGGGACACTGTAGAACATTAAAGACGTAAGGTGGGTGCAATTAGAGAAATATGATTACGTAATAAATATGCTATATCATCTAAACTACAATAATAAATACTATAATACTCGTACACATAACGTTTTAATAATATATAGTGGTAACAAACGTTGCCGTGAACTCGGGAGGTCGTGGGTTCGATTCCCACCGGGGGTAAGTTGTACATTGTATAATTTGTCTCGGTCTGGGTGTTTATATGTTCAATATGTATATATATACAAAAAAAAGTATAATATGTAGTTTATCAACCATCTAGTTTCCGTAACACAAGCCTCGTAGCTTACCACGGAAATTAGATGGCGCTGTGTGACCTGTCTGGTTTTTTTTTAGGTGCATACATTACATTAATACATACACTACATATAATAAATAAACTAAATGAGTTGGTATATTTAAATAATATGAATATACCATTTTTTTGAAAATGCTTTCTAATTTTGGATGCTTGTCGTATTTGTTCCAAAGGTTTGCGGCAACAACAGCAAAAGAATCGTACATGAACCCAGAATGGTGCAATGGAATAGACAGAGAGTTGTGTGAGGAGCGAAGATGTTATCGTGAAATGAGAAAAGATAGGCAAATTTGTCCTTGAAGTATTTCGTATGACATCCTAAAAAGATTTATTTTTGCGATTTAATTTTAAAAGAGAAAAACGCATTTTCTAACTCGTCTTAATCTCTTGCGTCAAGAGCAATAAAACAAAAAAAAAATAGCCATACAAATCTATATAAGGCAAACCAGGTTGAGAAAAACGTTTAGGCAAGGTTTGCCGTTGAAAATTACATTATACAATAAACTACCTGAGATTATAACTAGACTACAACCAAGTGAATTTAAAACAAAATTGAAACTCTTTTTTCCAAAACAATGCTTTTTATAACCTGTCAGAATTTATTGATATGCCTTTGACGGAAAATTCGTTTAAATAGTTGTATAGTTTTGTGGTCTTATGCCTTCTACTGTATTGTGTTCCTAATGCTTTTTTGTCTACGATGCATGGTATTAATAGCATTATTGTTATTATTTTAAAATTTGTTAACTGACATACCAAAATATAACGATTGTTATATAGGTGATATATACAAATATATTATAGGTATAGCTTCTATATAGGAATAGCATTATATCCAAAATTCTACTTTTGAGCACGCAACTAATTAAATAAGTAATACGGATAAATTATTAGTTCAGACTAGTCGTTTTTTAAGAGGTAGGTAGGTATACATCATTATCATCATTACAGCCCCTAGAAGACAGCGTCCTAGACCTCCACTGCTGGAGATGGGCCTTCCAGAACATATATCTGGAGAATTTGGCCTACATGCTGGCCAGGCGGCTTGGCGAGGATATAGTGTCAATTTTAATGACAATTTATTAACAATTCCACAAGTTAGTTTTTAGTGAAACCGGGACCGACGGCTTAACGTGCTCTCCGAGGCACGGGAACGGTGGTGTTGTAAATCTATGACAAATATACGTAAGAAAAGTGTATTACTTATTGGTACATGCCGGGGGGGTTTGAACCGACCTTTGTAGGATGTAAGGAACGCGTTCTTACAACCGAGCCACCACCGTGCCAGGGTATACACCTATCGTTGAATTTATATTTAAAACCTGAGTGCGTTGTTCTTAGTGTGTATTTTTTTAAACCAATTTATTAGGTATGTTTAAACTTAAAAGGCTGGTAACCCTAGTGTAATATGTTTAATGGGAATTCTCAGCAACCCCTGAAATGACCTTTACAGGACGATTACCACCTGAGCTTTTTTTTATAGAAGACAATCAGCTACATATATTTTTTTACATTAAGATTAGTGTTGCCCAATCATGGTCTTGGTCTTGCAGTCTTGGTCTTGGTGATCAAGACAACTGATATGGTTGCAAGACCAAGACCAAGACTACCCTAGTCTTGGTCTTGTGCAAGAGTCTCGCAAGACTCTAGCACAGATTTTTTTTCCAAATTTTGCTATAGTATTTACTTTTTTTGGGGTTAGGTTTTCAATAAATTTTAATTAAATCGTGTCCGTGTTTTATTTTGTTCACAAGGAAAAAAAATAACGTTTAGGTATTTGGAACTTGGAAGAGCTTGTTTGTAATAATTTGCTTTGGGCAACACTAATTGAGATGACATTCTACCAATACTATTTAATTTTAAACGCACAAATTTCTCTTTTAGTTTCATGGGAACCTATCAGCATTACATCGAATGACTACTTTTCTTGCCGTATTGTTAATGAATCCAATAGGAGTGTGATTTGTTACTTAGTTTAGGTTGAGGGAAGTTAAGCGAAATGTTTGCCCTCCTACGCCACCTACGCCACCTGCGAACGCGGCAGAAAGTCAGTTCATAGTTTTGACAGTTACTCCTAGTTGCATGGGAACCCGTCAGCGTTACAACAGAATGACTACTTAAATTTCATTAACTCACTTCTTTATAAATGTCGAACGAAAGTCGAATAAGTCTATTTAATGTAGGTATATTTTATCTGCCAGTAATATGAAAGAGCGGGCTCGCCTCATGGCCGTTTCCACTAGGGAGTCAGGTCTTTGGCTGCAGGCTCTTCCCTCAGCATCGGTTGGCACACTCCTTGACCGAAATACACTGATCATGGCGGTGTGCCTTCGTCTCGGAGCCCGGATTGTCCACCCGCACCAGTGTCGATGCGGAGAACCAGTCGATCATCTCAGACACCCCGGGCTTTCTTGTGCTAAAAGTGCTGGCCGCATTCCTCTGCACTCGGCTCTCAACGACATCATCCGAAGGGCTCTTGTCACTGCTGGTGTATCCGCAATCTTAGAACCATCTGGGATTGTGCGGAGCGATGGCAAGAGACCCGACGGAATGACTGTTGGGCCGTGGAAACTTGGCAGGTCTCTGGTGTGGAATGCGACGTGTGTAGACACATTAGCTCCATCTCACATCCAGGCGACCTCGTCAGGCGCGGGGAGAGCGTCGTTTTCTGCGGAGAACCTCAAATTGCGCAAATATGCCAACCTTAGTGCCGGTTACGAATTTGCGCCGTTTGGGGTCGAGACGATGGGCCCGTGGGGACTTGGACTTGGCCAAGTAGTTGTCAAAGCGGCTGACAGAAAGGTCTGGAGACAGGAAGGCTGGCAATTATTTCTGCCAACGTATTATTCTCGCTATACAGAGGGGAAATGTTGCCAGTCTCCTTGGGACTATCTCGGATGGGACATCTCTAAGAGAACATTTTTTATTTATAGTTTACTTTATTTTTAATTTTATTATTTAGGTAGCTTTTAATATATATTTAATGTATATTCACAATTCATTTCTCTTCTCATTGTTATTGTAATGTAGTTGTATAATATAAATATTAGTTTCTGTTTAAGTATATACGTTTAAGTAGTTTATGTATGTATTGTATATGTATTATTTATGTAGTGTATGTATTATTATTATGTAGTTTAAGTATTAAAATTATGTATTTTTTTTTATTTAGTTATAAGTACGTTATTTAAATTATTTAAATATTCTTTATTTTATGTTTGTTTTATAAACCTACCATAATTGATACAATGTCCCGAAGGTTGATGGTAAGAGAATGCCAATCGGCATTACATACGCCTTTTGTTAACAAAACAATAAAGTTTTTAAATAAATAAAAAAAAAAAAATATATTAATTAACTTCGAATGTAGGTATACGAGTATGTATATACGAGTATACCTATAATAAAGAACTAATATTTCATCCAACAAAATACAGTTACGATTTGAAAATATCTGTAATTGAGCAACTGAGCAGAGAAAACCAAATACTTGATCGAAACAAAAGAAAACGAGGTCGGTCGGTATCCATACAAAAATCTGCCTAAAAAAACTACGGCTTAATTCGCATTCAACCCATGCGTTTAACACGATTCCTTTCTATAAATTTTTCGTAACTAAAATGCGAGAAATAGAAGTTTTTCATTCATATACAACCAACTATTAATATATTTAAAAGTCTCCCTAACAAACTTTATCTTTAAAATCTTTGAAGTAACTAGTTATTTCGTTATCTACCTTATTTACGTTCTAATCCCGCAAATACCGGGCTTTTGCGGGACTGAAAATGTTTATTCAAATACAAAATTATTTATACACTTTCATTCATACATAGTACTTGTATTCATATGTTTTTATTGAAGTAATATACAAACAGTATAAAATAATTACAGAAGAAGAAGACACATTTCTAAGCATTCCATGGATTCACCGTGCGGGTGCCGGGTCCATCGTGTGTGGGTAAGAGATGAGAAGAATGGTGTCTCGGGCTTGCGACCGACAATTGGCTGGTTTAAGAAAAGGAGGCCTCCTTTTTTTTTTTCTATTGCGCGATAATACGCTCACCATCCACCATTCTACTTCTCTCCCTACCCAACCAAATACTGTATGATTCCGTTAATGCCGTCTTGGAAGCTCGTTCCATAAATGTATTGACGGCAGACCTGCTTAGGCCCAATTCTTTCAGTAAGTGATGCAAAGATTTTGCTGGAACTCCTCTTGCACCAACTTCCACTGCGTAAAGCTGAGTCTTGAACCCGTTCCTGATCATTTCTTCTGTGAGATCATAATATTTATTCGACTTCATGTTGTGGTCTTTTGGAATATTTGATTCCCACGGAACGGTAAGTTCAATAAGGATAACTTTTTTCAAGTTCCGAGAAAACACTAAGATGTCTGGCCTATAGGCTGATACAGCTAGTTCATCTGGGATCCTATAATGGTGTTCAAATGTATCCATGAGAATTTTCCAGTCTGATGCGGCGCCAAGGATCGAGGTGGGCTTGCATTTAGTTTTCGTGCTTTGCCCTTCCTTTACAAATGTGGTCAAAGTTTTATTTGTAGTATAAATTATAACTAATTAAAAGTAAAAATTAAAATAAATATAAACTAAACCTAATAAAAAATAAACTATAAGTAAAAAATGTCCTCTAGAGACGACCCTTCAGTGATAGTCCCAAAAAGACTGGCAACATTTCCCCTCTGTATAGCTAAGAAATAATTGCCAAATTAACAAATAAATTCTTTATTGAATTAGATATTAAACCTATAATACATATACATATATTAATAATTAAATAATAACTTCTAAAATTCTAAAATATCTACATTTAAATATCTACGTTTAATGATAATATCACACTGAACTTCAGCATACAATATAGGTATAACTAAAACATAATTATATTCATTTCTTCAATAATAATCTTTACAAAATATAAAGTTAAAATTAATATTAATACTACGATAGGAATATAAGTCTCGTCCGCGTGGAATGGTGGCAAGAACGCTGGCTGCATTTCCGCGCTGAATTGCAATACTAATTCTTTGCGCGAAGAAAGAGCCAGCCCTCTTGTCACCGGAGGAGACGGCAAGACGCGGTGTTATGTGTTTTAAAAACATGACTTGATGTCAACACCATATACTGAAGTCATTAAAGGGTACTTTTGTCAAAGAATTCCATCCAAATCAATCCCGCAGGTACCGAGACAGGAATTGCGGGATTGGAAGACCTACTAGCTACCAACAAAAATATGAAATATAATATTATAATAAAAATATAATATTATAATAAAAATATAATATTATTATTCGTAAACACCCGTACTTTTTTTTACTTTGTCCTTGAATTAAAAAAAAAATGGTTGAATGTGGAATACATGTTTTAGATCTATGGGAACACGCAACTTCGAGTCAATGTAGAGGAAATTGCTAGAAGGAAAATTGGGCATAGTATGCACACTTATACCCAACGACCAGCCCCCGCACACAAGAAAAACAACCCGTTATAAGAAATACTTGGATAGTTCTTTTAAGCCAGATAATAACATTTTTTTACGAAAGAATTGCAAAAAACACGTGGATCACTTAAGACATTTATTCTGACACAGTTTCACAATATGAAAATTTTGACATAATGAATCCCATCGGTTCTCGAAACGTCTGGGATCTCTCGCAGTGACGGTAAAAGACCCGATGGATTGACCTTGGTGCCTTGGTCGATGGGACGAGCATTGGTGTGGGACGCTGCTTGCGTCGACACCCTTGCTAGGTCTCATCTCCAGGGCACCTCTGCCAGGGCCGGGGCTGCAGCGGACTTGGCTGAAAAGGCCAAAAGTCCCAAATACGAGTCGATTAGCAACGACTACGTGTTTTTGCCTTTTGGTCTTGAGACAATGGGTCCGTGGGGGCCAAGTGCAAAGAAGTTATTTAAAGAGTTGTCTAAGCGCCTGGTTAATGCTGTATGTGACAAGAGGGCTGGCAGTTTTCTCGCGCAGCAAATCAGCATTGTGTTCTTGGCACACTGCCACAGGAACAAATCATGGGTGAGTATTTTTATTTATAATTAGTTTTCTAATTTAGTTTTAATATTTATTTCATAATTTAATTATTTTATATTGTTTGTATATTACTTCGAATAAAATATAAAATTAAACACTTAATTAATTATAAATAAAATAAACTACACTACTAGTAAAACTAAAAAAGTATAAACTAAAATTATAACCGTTCGATGGCGTAGTGCCGAGGATACTAGTTCCGTTCCCCCGTGGAAAGGCGAGGCTGACCCTTTAAGCAAAATATTCTATACTTAAAGGGTCACCCGTCGCCAAGCGGAGTTTTTCCCCAAGCTCACGAGAGAACGCCATAGCCTTCTCGAACCACGGACCCATCGTTTCAACTGCAAATGGGATGAAGTGGTGATTTACGCGTACTTGTTGCGTTTAAGGCGCGCAGCTGACTCTGCAGGGGGCCAGGGTTTCTTATGGCTAGACGTCACATGTGACGGACAGAGTGTGTATGGATTCAACGTCATGCCCTCCGGACGCCTACCATCAGACTAACTATCCCTGATGGTTCGAGAATGCAGGGGATATTAGTAGATGTAAGCGCCGTTGACAGGACTCTTGTGTTCTTGCGACTGTGATGATGGTGATGTGAAGATAACTAAATGTCAAGCGGGCCATCGAGCCGCTATTTTTGTTTATAATAATAACGTTTATTGAGCTTTCTTATTGGTACCTATATACAAAGTTGAGTAAACAATATATAAAATATTCCCTGAATTTACATACATTTTTGATTGAATGCAAACCACAAGGATAGGCAATTTTAAGATGGTCCCTGACTCCTAACTAAGATAACTTGTGTCCTAGGATGTCAGTCAGTTCCATATTGACTTATAGCCTCAGATAGCCAGCTCTAAAGGTATCATAAAATAAAATAAACAACGTAAATCAAAGTACAAAAGAGGTTCCAACACAACACACCTGTAAAACGACACCAGCAATGTTTATTTTATTTATTGGTTCTACAAAATCACAGCATTAAATTAATACATATTTGACGATAGGAATTTTGTTATACATTAGCCAAAATTTTTTGTTTATAAATAATAATATGATTAATTACCAATATACCTACAAAATACAATCTACACTTATTCCAAATAAATATTTATCGAATAGTGAGTATACTGCAACAAAATATCAAATGTGATTAGTAGTGGACCCACACACACAAGGCACTTTCATGACTGACCAACTATGGGACCATGCAGTCGAATTACCAAGAATAGTTTACAAAAAGGAAAATACAAATAAAAATTAAAAAGCATAAAAAATATAAACAAGTTGTTGTGTGTTTTTTAAATCAACGGATGGTTCTTAAAAATTGTTCTGTATCTCGATAATCCCATGTTAGCAATACCAACTTAAAATATAAATAATCCAAACTAAAATATTAAGCCCATTTCGCAGCACATAGAACACTCTTATGTTTGACCAGGGGTACTTCCAAATAAGTTTTGTTAAATGCCCGGTCCGTATGTGGGTCAATAGTATAATATAAGGAAAGAATGGCTTTGGTCAACTGGATTTTGTATATCTGAACTTTGCTTCTAAAATATTTTCGGTTTAACATTCTTCTAGGAAAAGTGAGAAAAGCGAGTCTGTTCTATAAATAATAAGAATAATATGATACCATTACTAAAAGAAATAAAATTACTTTTTTCAAAATTTATGACAAAGACCTTCAGTCACTGTCACTGATGACGCCGCTCCAAAGAGAGGCGAAATATTTGGCAATAAAATTTTTAAGCTTCAATTTATATATTTTACCAAGTAAGAATAATATGATGGTATATACCTACCTACTCGTAGATAGATGGATAAAAAAAGAAAAAAAAATGTGAATAGTCCCTGTTTAATTATAATTATTATGTACGAACATATTCCAATAATAATAACGAATATATATATATATATATATATATTTAATTTCAAATATTGTTGTCGACCCTGGTTCGCTAGCGATAATCAACAAGCTTGCCACTTGTGATGGCTATAGTACCACCATCACTCCGCCTACCATCTATTACTTAATTTATTTGTGATATTTCTCGAGTTTACGCTAGAGACAACAACGAGCATGCCACTTGTCATGATGGGACTTTTGTTTATTTATTAATGATTCCACAAGTCGGTAAAGTGGAACCGGGATCGAAACGGCTTAATATGCTCTTCCGAGGCACGGGAACGATGGTGTTGGTAATTTATGACAATTGTACGTAAGAAATGTATTTCTTATTGGTGCATGCCGGGGTTTGAACCGCGAACCTTTTTAGATCAGAACTTTATAGACATATTTTGTCTGAATGGAAATATTTTTTGTATAACACCAATAAAAGCTCAGAAACACACCGAATTCTGTAGATTACGTAATGCCAAAAGAAAACGTTTACGGACGCTAAATAATAGCAAAGTATAAAGTGAAAGGAAAATGTGATTTCGGCGGGAAATTTTAGCTTTGTCATGCGTCTTTAATATCACTGGCATGCTCACATCAACTGGCTGTGATCAATTACCAGAATATGTTCGAAGGGTGGAGCCCAGTTAGCAATGTAATCGAAATTTGTCGCACGCCGAAGATGTGTGTTTTCCCAATCGTATACCCTGGATTCCTTTAAGTGTAAATAAAAACAAAAACAATAAACCAAACTGAGTAAAATGAACTTAAAATAAAAACTAAAAAGAAAAAAACAAATCCAAGGGTTCCGTCGCCAAAACGTTTGAGAACTGCTAAACTACACTCTTTATATAATTTTATGATTCATACACACACAAAACAAATAATAATTTTTAATGCGAAACATTGCTGGGAATATTTGAACCGGTCTGTTTTAATCGTTCCCGACTGAGTGTTTCTAGGACCAAGCATGGTCCTAGAAGTGTTTAGTTGTCATCGTCGTGTTTTATTTGGTGGATAATCAGTGAAAGACTCAGTTTATTTATTATAATCTTTGTAATAAACTCCAAAAAGGTCCTTATTTCAGTAGCCAACGAGTAAAGGGTAATAAAACGTCTTATTAATTATGGACATGTAGGTATATTTGTAAACCCTAAACTTGCTTCCATTTTGTAATTATGTATTACAACCAATGACTTAAACACATGGACCGAACACTACATTAAAATTTTTGATTTATTCAAAAGGAAGAACAATGGAAGATTTTTTAAAAAAATATAAGCAATACAGGTGTTTATATATGGCTATAATGCCTCAAATTCAGGTTAAGTTATAGTACTTGTTTATGGCAACAATGTTTTATTATTCAGCGCCCCATTGTATATTTTTTTAATATAGAAATCCAGTCTAGAAAACACTGCCCATATATATAATTTCATTTACTTGTTCTAGAGTTTTATCGTCAATCTTTATCGTCACAGTTGTCATCCTTATTTTTTCTCGCATTCAAACGGAGTCCTTTTTCTGCACATCCCTTTTTCATTTCTGTGACTAGTGATTGCAGTTTTTATTCGGACGATGTCATAAAAACATAATTCTGGCAGTTGACCACTAGATCATTCATCTTTAAGTTACTATCTCTAACTCTTTTTAGGCATTCGTCTAAATATAGAGTGAATAATCTGGCGGAAAGTACACAGCCCTGTTTGACGCCCATTTGGGATTCACAGCAAGGAGATGTGCTTCCCGCCACCCGCACACAAGCTTTACAGCCCTTGTACAGGGACTGTATAGCCTGTTGCAGTTTGTCATACACTCCATACATCGGCAATATGTCCCAAATGTTCTTTCTTACAACTCTATCATGCGTATTCTGGCATATCCACGTCTCCGCTTCCGTACATCAGAGATATTGTGCCCGTGATTATTTTCACTTTAGGACCATTGAGTGGTGCCGATCAATATATAAATGTCAATGTTGAGAGTGAATTATAAAAGAGAGCTGAATTCATTTGGACCCTTTACGTAAATTCCACAAAGGGCAGTAATTGTTGACAGGGCGTTTAGTACAGAACTATTTTTGACATTTATACCTACCTAATTGCACGTAAAATCGGTCATTGTTATCAATTAACTTATGCATTCGCTATGTATTTGGCCTGCGTAAGTATGATCATGTCTCTCAATTTCGTATTCAATTAAAGTGGCTAAATATCCGCTCTCGTAGATCAGTACATATTCTTATCTTCTTATACGGCATTCTTCATAATCCTAATACACCCCGCTACTTGAGCGAGCGTTTCTAATATCTGTGCGACTCACACACCCGTTCTCTTCGTTCTTCACAGTACAACCAACTTTCTATCCCTCTTCACTCTTCTAACAGAGATATTCAGATTCTCTCACCGTGTCAGCAGCTCGTCAATGGAACAGGCTACCATTGTTTATCAGACAGGCACCGTCTTTAAATATATTCAAAAAACTTCTTCTCTCTTATTTCCTTAAAAAGCAAAACGAATCCTAATCACCTGACATATTATTAGTACCTATATATGTATATATAATTATTTATGTATTTATCTTAAATATGTATTATTATTTTTCTGTTAGGTATTACTTATAGTATTATAAATGTATATATTGTATTTATTTACATATTTTAATTCTGGTTTTTACTATATTATTTCTATTTTCACACTCTGCACCCATAATATTAATCTCTCACTCTCCCAAAGGTTAGCTGGTAGAGAATACCTTCATGGTATTATGCTCGCCTATGTACAACACTTTATATTGTATATTTTGTGTGCAATAAAGAATTTTATTATTATTATTATTGTTATATTATTTTAGAGGTTGCTGCTCAGGTTGAAGCTACAAGACGTTTATTCGCTCCCGTCTCACCTATGCTGTGCCAAGCCCAACGGACAAGATCCAAAGTCAGCAGAACATATCGCTTAAAGTAGTCTCCCGAGCGCCGTGGTTTGTGCGTAATTCCGTCATAGCTCGAGATTTGGAGATTCCTACTATTGAGGAGTTTGCCGTCGGCCTACCAGACCTATGTTCTATCGGGCCGACAACGGACACTTTAAGCATCTCCAGAATGTGGGTCAGTCTTGCGCTTGGGCCCCCAACAGGAGAGGTGCTTCTGAAGGAGAGCTGAAGCAGTGGATGTTAGTCTCCTGGGTACGTGAGCCATACAGGCGCTGTTATACTAGTGACCCAGCACTAACAGTGAAAGGTCGACGGCGTTCCGGAGGCGAAGGCGGTGATGAGTTAAGAGATGGCGACTCCGTAGGATCCTGGATTGAGCAGTTAAAGAAGCAACTCATAGAGGTGAGGTAGCGATGGAGAAGTGTAATTCTTCAATCTACACGATCGCGCTGTATATAATAAATAACAAAAATACATCGAAGTTGTTGGTTATGATTTATGAAAGCAATAACGAAAAATCATTCAGAAGCCAACGTTCCGATACTAAATCATCCACAGCGCTACGTGTTACACATAAGAGGCAAGATGTTTACATGTAGCGTATGTCAACACACACGAGTAATATCACCAAAAATAAATACATATAGGTCCCGCCACAAGAAGCTATACCTACATGAAGTGACATTTACCAATTTAACACACTTGCACATATACCTTCTTCTTCCTACGGCATCCTATACTACGTGTAATTTATTAAAAAGCAAATAATTTTATATTATAATCTAGAATAAAAATAAAGAATTATATATTTTTTATTTTAATTATTTAGTAATTAAATCTTAAGTTACTGTGCAGAGAAGTTATCCTTATCCCGCGTACAAAGCCTAATCAAGTAGGTAGCGAAAGGTTGACGATCGCGCGAACATTGACCTATGTCATTGTTTCTCTCTCTATTTCGTCGTAATAACACTTGTTTTGGGGATAATGATTTTTAACATTAAAAAAAAAAACATTTTTATTTCAAAAAGGGATACTACCAATGACTCCTGCAGCTCTATTATGTTACTTAATCGCAAACATTATTAGTGGATTTCGTTATTTACGGCAGAGAATGCGTCATAATTACAAAATAATATTCAATTCTCAACTCTATAAGCGCTCGACCTTGACAGCGGCCGTGCAAATATCAACTTTAATAGCGTGATATATATATAACGGATTCCATTATATAACGTTTGCGCTTAAGTAACAGAATAGGGCTTACTGAAGCCTAAAAAAATAATTTGCTCTGTTGACAATTACAAGACAACTTCAAATCACCCTCTTACTTAAAGGATCGTTGCTAATTTTTTTGCGATACCTATAACTGTTCTCTTTAGACAGATCCCCAGGAGCACTTCTCTAGGCAGTGGTCTACCATTGGGGGGCTGTACGCAAGACGGAGCGATAATCTGAAGATGCTTGAAGTGTCCGTTGTCGGCCCGATAGAACATGCGTCTAGTCAGGCCGTCGACAAACTCTTCATAGCATACATTATGTATTTTTCAGCTTTAGTTTTCTCGCTGTAGTATAACAATCTGAAAATTTATGAGTTTTATGAGCCCCAATGGTGCGATGGTGGCTCGGTTGTAAGAACGCGTTCCTTAAATCCTACAAAGGTCGGTTCAAACTCCCCCGGCATGTAGCAATGAGAAATACACTTTTATTACGTTCATTTGTCATAGATTTACAAAACCACCGTTCCCGTGCCTCGGAGAGCACGTTAAGCCTTCGGTCCTGGTTCCACTAATAATAACTTGCGGAATCGTTAATAAATTGTCATTAAAAAATTACATCATATCCTCGCCAAGCCCTCTGACCAGCGTGGCGAGTGTAGGCAAAATTCTCCAGATATATGTTCTGGAAGGCCCATCTCCAGCAGTGGAGGTCTGGGACGCTGTGTTCTAGGGGCTGTAATGATGAATGATGATGATCTCCATTAGATATAACATGAATGCATTAATGTTTCAAGTATTCATACAATTTATGAAGCAATAAATTTTGTTTCGACATTAGATACGAGTAGTGTATGAAGCTTTGACTTATGTCAAAGTACCGGATATTTTATACATTAATAAAATTAGGTTATTTCCAACTATAAATGATTAGGTATTGTTAATAGTTTATTGACTATGATTAAAATCAAAGCGGATTGTTATAAAAACAGCGATAACTTTTAAAATATTTGAGTAATCCTTTTAAAATACAAACTACATACATTAAAGTTTATTTATTACAAATATTGAAGGCATTACAATATATTACAAATTATTATTATATTACAAATTATTATTATATTACAAATTATTATTATATTACAAATTATTATTATATTACAAATTATTATTACATTACATGGCACGTCCCTGGTGTGGGATGCTATATGTGTAGACAAATTAGCCCCATCACATATCCAGGCAACCTCGTCCAGCGCGGGAAGTGCGGCGGTTAAACCCAGTAAAGTATCCACACGTTTCTGGATTAGGCTCGAATTGCCGTCATGCCCAGTCAAGCCGGCATATTGTTAGGGACTGATGCCAGTTGCTAACATTCTCGCGCGCCACTTACCATCAGGTGGGAGCAAGGTCACATGTCGTGCTAGTATAAAAAAAAATGTTTAATATTTTTTTTAAATCTGCTAAATACAGACTTCGGGAAGACTTCAATTTTAAAGCATTTATAAAATCCTATGAGACGCGGACAATTAAAAGAAACGATTTATTTTACAATAAAAAAAAAACTTTATTTTCATAACTTTATTATTTATTTAGAAAATAAAGTTTTTTTTTTATTGTAAAATAAATCGTTTCTTTTAATTGTCCGCGTCTCAGGCGCCTGTTTATCTTTTTAGTGCTAAAAATAATTTTATCATGCTAGGGTTACGTACTGGAAATATCATTGTACAATTGTATATTTCATGTCAATAAATATTATTATTACTAATTTAAATGGTTTTATTTGTTGCTTGGCAGTTTTTCTCTACAAACTTTGGTACTTTTTTGTGTCAGCTTATTATAATAACCTTTCACCTTCAAATTGATTAGTGACAATGTTTACGATGTAAAGTGATGGCTAGACGTATCCACACAATGGTCTATTAAATTATTATAAAATATTCAACACTTTTGCCTACAAACTAAAGATGGATTCACACTACAAAGCTACGCTTAAAACAATCTGAGGTCGTGGTGGCGTGTAAGGTGGCGATTTTAAGCTACGTTCAAATTAACTCGAACAGTCTGCGGTGGCGATGGCGTGCACGGTGATGATCAGTTAAGCTACGCTTAAACTAATTCGAACAGTCTGCGGCCGCTGTGACGTGCACGGTGACCATCAGTTAAACTACGCCCAAACTAATTCGAACAGTCTGCGGCCGCTGTGTCGTGCACGGTAGCTATTAGTTAAGCTACGCTCAAACTAATACGAACAGTCTGCGGCCGCTGTGGCGTGCACGGTGGCTATCAGTTAAGCTACGCTCAAACTAATTCGAACAGTCTGTGGCCGCTGTGGCGTGCACGGTGGCTATCAGTTAAGCTACGCTCAAACTAATTCAAACAGTCTGCGGCCGCTGTGGCGTGCACGGTGGCTATCGGTTAACCTACGTTTAAACTAATTCGAACAGTTAAGCTACGTTCAAGACTCAGTCTGAATGACGCAGTGGATGTTGGTGCGAGAGGAGTTCCAGCAAATTTTTTGTATCACTTACTGAAAGAATTGGGGCTAAGCAGGTCTGCCGTCAATACATTTATGGAACGAGCTTCCAAGACGGCGTTAACGGAATAATAATAATAATAATAATAAAATTCTTTATTGCACATTAAAATATACAAAAAAATATTATATTTTATTTTATACAAAATAAAATGAAGTACATAGGCGAGCTTATTACCTACCTACAGTATTTGGTATGGTATTTGAATCTGCTAAGCTGCTGGTCTTTTGCTAACATAAATGCCTGTAATAGGTTTACGTGAATCTACGACGAAGGATATTTCAGGAAAGTGTTTGTGTATTTACATTAGAATCGCCCGCGCCGATATTAAGATACGATCTTTTGTTTGTCCTTTGGGTTTATGCTAGTGAGTAGCCGGCTTTATTTCGACTAGACGTTCAGTAGGGTAAGCTTAATGAGGGTATTGCGTGTCAACATGTCACTTGCTTTCATACAAAACAATTCTATTTTACCGTTGAAAGTATTATTCGTTCAATACGATTTACGATGTGAAGACTATTTCAAAATATTTAAAGGAAAAAAACACGGTAAAGCTGGTTATTAAGAAGGGAAATTGCTTAGGCATCCATAGATTTACCACACACTTTTAAATAAAATTATAAGCTAGGTCATCATCATCAGCCTATGTCTCTCCACTGCTGGATGTAGGCCTCCCCCAAGGCTCGCCATTTCACACGATCTTTTGCCACCCTCATCCAGCCCCCACCAGCGACCTTTTTCAGGTCATCCGTCCATCTGGCGGGGGGTCTTCCCACTTAGCGTTTTCCTGTACGTGGTATCCACTCCAGAACTCGTCTACTCCATCGGTCATCGGTTCTGCGACAGACGTGTCCGGCCCATTGCCACTTCAACTTACTAATTTTGAAGGCTATGTCGGTAACTTTGGTTTTCTGACGGATATCTACGTTTTGGACTCTATCCCTCAGAGAAATACCGAGCCTAGCTCTCTCCAAAGCTCGCTGAGTGACCTTAAACTTGTGGACCAGACCCACTGTCAGTGTCCACGTTTCTGCTCCGTACGACAATACTGGAAGAACGCATTGGTTGAAAACTATCGTTTTCAAACACTGTGGTATGTTTGATAGCAGGATGTGGCGTAACTTCCCGAATGCAGCCCATCCTAGTTGAATGCGCCTGTCAGCTTCCTTGCTGAAGTTGGCTAGGCCTAGTTGGATAGTCTGGCCAAGGTAGATGTATTTTTGCACAACTTCGAGAGAGGCGTTGCCCACGCAAATTGGTCTCGGAATGGCATGATCGTTGAACATGACTTTTGTCTTGTCCAAGTTCTTTCCGAGACCAACTCGCTGGGATGCCGTACATACATAAGCTAGGTATTCGTAGGTATATTTAGTAACTACTAGTTACAAGTTAGTAAATAATAAACTAAAGGTACTTTAACTACAAACAATTTGTAACAATAAGGTATTTTATCAACAACCACCGTGCCATTTACCAAACCATAGTCACATAATGTACTCTAGAAAGTGCGGTTTAGGTTTTTTACAAATTACCCTTATATTACTTAGTTATTACGATTCTGTTAGATCAGATGACGATCCGTTATCAGGTATTTTTTTTCTTAAAATTTATCTTTTTTAAAATAAAAAATATTTTTATCTTTTTTTTTTTTTTTTTTTTTAATCCGAGTTGATGAAATGACATTTATTACCTTAATCGTTACAATCATCTCAACCACACAATTTTTATTTTATTTTTCTTTTTATGTACATTTTGTTTCTTTTTTATTTTGTAATGAAAAGTAATAATATATTCAAAGGGGTGTCTGGGCGTTGACTGCCGACGGACAGACTTATACATATAGGCTTAGTTCGGCCGCAAATGTCTGTTTTCCTGTACCATAATGCATAATGGAATATGTTATTGTTTTCATATCTTGTAACTTTACTGAATAAATATATTATTATTATTATTATTAATTACGGAAAGAGATACTAAAAAAAGCCAACTACCTCCCGTAGCACTGTTAAAAATGTATTTTTTTATGTTAACAATTTTTGTAATAGAATTTTTTTTTTTTTAGGAAACGAAGACAGTAGCGAAATAATAGGCGCTGCAATAAGCCAAGTGTACCGTCATCCTTACATCGCATCCATACAACACAACAATAAGTACACCTGCAGTGCAGTTATAGTCAATTCGCACTGGCTATTGACGGTGTCTAAATGCTTTGAACCGTAAGTAAATATCATTTGAATAGGCAGAATAGGTTTATGCTTCGAGCAGAGACATTGAAGATTAAGATTAATAATAATAATAGTTTATTGACACAAAATAAAATATGAATATTGAACAAAAAAATAAAAATTACATTGTTGTACATGTTTAATTTAATAGACGACTTCTGTCCCCTATACTAAGGTTGCCCTGGTCTTTTAGGGGACAGCTAATTGGCACTGTATAATGAAAGCGGTCTTGCAGCAGAGTCGTTCAATATCTGTTACATGTCTAATTTCACCTTATGTCATACTCAACTTTTTTAAAAAGTTGAGGGCAAGGCGGAATTGACAAATCGTGCGGTTTACACAACTAACTTATATATATTATTTAAGAACTATTTATTTAGGCACATAGGTTTATTCAACGATAATAGTCAACATTGATCAACTCTTTAAAAACTGTTTTTAACTGAGACGCGTGACTTCACTTCTTCTCACTTGATGGTAAGTGGTACGCAAGGTCCAAGAATAAATAAATAAATAAAATAAATAAATAAATATTTCCAGACAGGTCACACAGCGCCATCTAGTTTCCGTGGTAAGCTACGAGGCTTGTGTTACGGAAACTAGATGGTTGATAAACTACATATTATACTTTTTTTTTTTTGTAAATACATATTATACATATAAACACCCAGACCGAGACAAATTATACAATGTACAACTTGCCCCCGGTGGGAATCGAACCCACGACCTCCCGAGTTCACGGCAACGTTTGTTACCACTAGACCACGAAGGCGGTCAAATGGGAGCAGCTTTAGACGATCGACGTTGAAATTTTGCTATATATGGAATCAAAACATTGAGCCATGCTTTTGATCTGTCATGTCTGACAAGTACGACGTACTCTAGAGCTCCCTTAGAGCTAGACAGAAACGCCGGTTAAATAAATTTAAAAAACCTACTATTTATTCTAAACGATTCTATAAATTTCTAGGCCCTCTATTGTATAATAAAACCAATGAAATATGTAATATATATCATCTTAATAAAACTGATTGCAAAAGGGTGGTGTTCAGTTGGTTACAAACATTAAATTCTAATGATCTGGAAAATATTTTGTGTGTATTTGAATAATAATGTGTATTTTGGAATGAGTAAATAGACAAAGGTTTTATTGTAATAATAGTATATTGGCAAATATAGGTCTGGATAAAAGCATTTATGTACAAATTCATGGAAGACACTGACTCCTGAAACACACACAAATAGTTCGGGAGTCAGATGCTAATTTTTTTTTTTTTTTTATAAGGAATTAATTTATTTCAACAAAATAACAATAATAACTAAAAAATACAGAAAACTAAATATATAAAATCATCTAACATTCATTCACATTTAATCATTCATTCGTTCCTTCAAACATACCTGCTCCATCCTCATATCCTATCCATCTCACTCGCTTTCTTGTTCCTCTGATCCTTAAGATTACAGAAATTTGTATTTTAATTTTTAGCCAGCCTGCAACTTGTGAGAATGGCTTCTGCCATTTTTCAGAAAGCCGTGAAGCGGTCTTTTTGACAAAAGCCGCGTACTCAGCACCTAATGAGCCATCACACGAGATAACCAACGGCGTAAATGAAGCTCTGAGATCTTCTGCTGCCCTGTCGTATTTACGGTGTTTCTCGTGTGAATGGGTTTGGGAGATGCTTCCCCAGGTACGGGTTCCGTACGAGGTTGCGTCAGCATTAACAATGCGAACATCAAAAAACGCTTTCCTCGCTGGTTCCCATGAGAATGCTAAAATTGTATACAAAGCATTGATCAATTGAACTGTTCCAAATTTATATTGTATTATTGTATAGTTTTTTTTAAAACAATAAAGTTTAATAATTATTATTATTATTTATAAACATCGAAGTTATATGCAAAACTTTTAACGAATTTCATTCAATTTGGCAGAACAAATTCACTCTCTCCCTTCCCGGGTTTCTTTAAAGAAAATAGGTTTTATGCTAAGTATGTGAAATCCGTTTTATATGGGTTTCAACATATTGGGGTTTCGCGAGATCCCACAAAACGTATGCATGTAAAGTTACTGGAAAACACATCCCCAAAAGGGGTTTATTACGTATCCGCTATAGATTACTGAGGTCTTTAACATATAAATTGTATTTATGCCATCTTTATATTACTTCCTAATTTGTAGAGCCTGAGCTTAGTCGATAAATTATTTTATAAATAAATAAAAAACTTGACTGCGTAAAAAAATACTTTAAAAAGAATTAAAATTTAAAACTAAAAAGAAAAAACAAGCCCAAGGGTCAAAGTCCGTCGCCAAAAAGTTTGAGAACCGCTAATCTACACCATTGAAAGGATTTTATGATTGATACACACATAAAACAAATTATAAATTCTAAAGCGACTGTAAAAGTAAGTGTTCCGCATAAGAATTTGTTATTAGTTTTATGTGTGTATCAATCATAAAATTATTTCCATGGTGTAAGTTCTACGTTATGCAGCTGGATAGTGTCACAAGCCGCGCGTATTCTGAACTATAGGGTAAAATTTATTTCATTTCCAGGAGCCTAATATCATCTTACGTCACATACTACCACCTGAAGAATTACACTGTAAGAGTTGGCAGCTCTTATAATAATAAGGGAGGGGACTTGTATAAGGTAATTATAAATATTTACCAGGTAATGGTTGCAATCAGATACATTTAATATACGGCGGATAATTGTCAAAAGATTTTTTTTTTTTGTCACATTTAAAAAAAAACATTAGGAGTCCTTCGCGCCATTCTGCGTGGACATGTCAAGTTTAAGTTTTTGTTTTGTAAATTAATTTACTGTGGATATTATTGGTCTAAAGTGTGTTTTGTTTACTAATGTGCTACAATGTGAATAATTATGGAAAACGATAAATTGGACTTTAAATATGGGGCACAAGTTGCAGTTTATTTTTTGCGGTTTTCCCGCGCTGTCAACTCCCATATTTTAACCGACGTGTTTGAACTATGGTGCCGCGAGTGACTCCAAGAAAAGCATCAAATTCTGCAGCATTTGGAATTTGATGATGACCTCATTAACTCATAAAAAAGAAAGATATATTACGTCAGACTTGGCTGTATGGGCTAGACCCTTTGCCTTCCCTATCATTTCATTCATCATCCATCGGGAGAAGAGAACCAAAAAAAAAAAAACATTATCGGTTGTTAGAAAATGCCTGGCCATTAAACCCGTCTATGTACAATTTTAGTGCAATAATATGATTGGCCTTTAGTAAAGTTGGCTAAATGTGAATCCGCTTATTTATAAGCGTGGTTTCTGACCACTCCGAATGGGAAACGGTCGTGAAGATACTAAGTTTGATTTAGCTAGTGGACGTTAGGTGGCGTATGTAACAAACATTCATTTTAAAATAACACTGTTTGCGGACGACAGTGCCTACTTTAGCTCTTCTCCAAGCCAATATGAAGCTGCTGACAAAATGCAGGACCTCCTAGATCTTCTCCCTGCATGGTTGGACAAGTGGCGTATGTCCATCAATGTCGGCAAAACTGCCGCATTGATGACATCCAGATGCCGGCTGCCTCCACCACTGCAGCTTCGGGGACAGAACATCGAGTGGACTCCGACCGTCAAATACCTGGGCTGCATTATTAACAGGACGTTGACAATGGGTGAAATGGCCTGCCACGCCGTCAATCAGGCAAAGGCGGCCCGAGCCATGTTACGTCCTGTTATGAATTCCAGATGTTCTACAAGATGTTCATCCGTTCTCGTCTCACCTATGCTGCGCCAGCCTGGCACCACCTTCTGGCCAAGACCAACAGGGACAAGATCCAAAGTCAGCAGAACATATCGCTCAGACTGGTTTCCCGAGCGCCATGGTTCGTGCGTAATTCCGTCTTAGCTTGAGATTTGGAGATGCCTACTATTGAGGAGTTTGTCGTTGGCCTGACTAGACGTATGTTCTCTCGGGCCGACAACGGACACTTCAAGCATCTCCAGAACATCGCTCCGTCTTGTGCACGGCCCCCCAACGGGAGACCACTTCCTAGAGAAGTACTCCTGGAGGAGAGCTGAAGCAGTCGAACTTAGCCCCCTGGGTACGTGAGCCACACGGGCGCTGTTATACTAGTAACGGCGCCCAGCACTAAACGTGCATGAATTACCGGCGGGTGGTTACCCGCTGAGATCCTGCCGGGGAAAACGGGGGACTGTCCCCATCCCCAACCCACGCCCATTACGCATCCGGGCCTGGACGACCCCACTGTCTGTCACTGTCTGTGAATCTTTATTTTAGGATAGGTACGAAATTGTTACAAAGGTATTTTGCCCATTGTTCTTTGTCTTCGAAATACAGTTGGTTTGAGAGTTGCCATTAGACGTTATTAGGTTTCCACTTTAGTTTCATTGTAAGTCTGCGTTGTTTGACACGAGATTTCAATTTCACCACCTTCTGTGCTTTGACTCAAACGTTCGTGAATGCAAATTTCAACCGTCTTTGCTATTTCGTATTATGCATTACAATCTAGAGAAATATATTTCCGGCGTTCTCTTGTTTTGTAATAAAATTAATAATTTATTTCAAAGGCGTAATAGTGTTAGAGAATAATGTTATTCGTAAGTGCCTGATTCCACTTTCTAACATTCATGGAACTTGCACGTCACTTACCATCAGGTGGGGGCAGGGTCACATGTAATGAAATGAAATGAAATGAAATATTTATTTGCAGGAAACATGGTAACAAACAATGTTAGGTCTTATTAATATTAAATGAGTCACATATTTCGCCATAAGCATGCAAAAATTTACAACAACTGTTATAGAAGTAAAGTTACTAAAAACTCAGCGTTGCTTCTTTAGTAACTTTACTTCACAAAAACCTTTGTGTTGCTTAAAATACACATAGAGGAATACCCTCCAAAGTATAGAAACATTCCTGAACTAGCCACGTATGCAGTACTCTGCAGAATCTTTTATAAGGCAACTCTGTCCATACCTTTGGCAAACAATTTTATATATTTTAGCACTCATGTAGGAGGCGTTTCTTTTTTTCTAATAAATTCTAATTGTTTCTAATTTAGGTATAGGCTTTACTAAGGATGTGTGAGTGATGGAACGTTTGCCATCATTATTACTTTGTTGATACAGCTCAATATTTGACTTAACAAATTTACATGCCTCAAAGTTGTATATAGTATAAATTATAAAAGGCAATATAAATATAAAAAGCAATATCCAAAGGTATGGACAGAGTTGCCTTATAAAAGATTCTGCATAGTACTACATGCGTGGCTAGTTCGGGAATGTTTCTATACTTTGGAGGAATACTATGTGTATTTTAAGCACTACAAAGGTTTTTGTGAAGTAAAGTTACTAAAGAAGTAACGCTGAGTTTTTAGTAACTTTACTTCTATAACAGTTGTTGTAAATTTTTTCATGCTTATGGCGAAATATGTGACCCATTTAATATTAATAAGACCTAATATTGTTTGTTACCATGTTTCCTGCAAATAAATATTTCATTTCATTTCATTATGAAATAAAATACTTACGATTCGGTTTCAACATAATTATAATCCAAATAGAGTTAAGAAACCAGCCCCCCGGTTTGTGTCTACATTTTTTATGCTTCCTCTCTGCCTATCCCACTCTTGATGGGATGATGGATTCGGCATTGAGATATATAATAGTCTAAAGGTAACTGCACTATCAAACTAAAGGCATGAACACACCGAATGCGTACTCCAAGACGTGCGTTTCATGCATAATAAAAAATATAAAAAATTAAAGTACTTTTTATACACTCTTAGTTCTTCTAAACTAATATCTATAATAGTTTAGATACCTTTAGGGCCATTATTTGTCTAATAATAAACAATTAGTATTATTTATTCGGAGTAATATACAAAAAATATAAAATAATTAAATTATGAAATAAAAATTAAAACTAATTATAAATAAAAATACTCACCCATGATTTGTTCCTGTGGCAGTGTGCCAAGAACACTTGCAGCGTTCCCCCGCTGCACTGCAGCAATGCTGATTTGCTGCGCGAGAAAACTGCCAGCCCTCTTGTCACATACAACATTAACCAGGCGCTTAGACAACTCTTAGTATTATTACTTCAGTTTGCAGTTTTAAATTGCGTAAATGGATTTTTTTAATATTGTCTCTTAATTTTTATTCTTATGTTTATTTTTTAAAAGTTTAAATTGTTAATAATCTGTTCATAATAATAATAATAATAAAATTCTTTATTGCACACAAAATATAAAATATAAAAACATGTACATAGGCGAGCTTAATACCATAAAGGTATTTTCTACCAGCTAACCTTTGGGAGAGTGAGAGAAGAATATTATGGGTGCAGAGTAAGAAAAATTAAGCAAAAAGATCAAAATATTATAACAAGTAAAATCAATAAATATATATATGGGTACGTAGGTAAGTATATGGTTTAAACATCTAAGAGGATAACAAATATATACTGTGTATAAATAATAAATAAAATACGTGCATATTTAAAATAAATAAATAAATAAATAATAATACCTATATGTTAAAGAAAGGAGATTAAGATGCATTTTGTTTTTTAAGAAGGTGAGAAATTAAGAGTTTTTTAAATATATTTAGAGACGGTGCCTGTCGGATAAATAAAGGCAACCTGTTCCATTGACGGGCTGCAGAAACAGTTAGTGAATCTGAATATCTGCTGGAGGAATGAAGAGGAATTGAGAGTTTGTTGTTGTGCGAAGAACGAAGAGAACGAGAGTGAGAGTCGCACAGATATTTGAAACGATCGCTCAAGTAGGAAGGTGTATTAGGATTATTTAGAATGCCGAACAAGAACGTAAGGATGTGTAAAGATCTGCGAAAACGGATATTAAGCCACTTTAATTGAATACGAAATTGAGAAACATGATCATACTTACGCAGGCCAAATACATAGCGTATGCATAAGTTGAGAAGACGATCGAGTTTATTCAGTAGCTCCTCGGTGAGATCGGGATAACAGATATCTGCGTAGTCAATAATAGGGAGTAATAGGGACGTAACTAACGTTAGCTTTGCTGAGCGCGGTATAAAGTTTTGAAAACGCTTTAGTGAGTGCATGGATCCGAAGATCTTTTTGCTAATTTCAGCTACATGCACGTTCCAAGACAGGTCGCTGGTAATGTGGAGACCTAATTTTTTAACACTATCGCACAGAGGGAGTGACACGTTATTAAAATGTAATGACGGGAGAGCCCCAGGATCCAACCTGCCCACTGCTTGTTTTGTGCCCAGAATAAGTACCTGCGTTTTTAGTGGATTAACTATATGTTTAGTGAAAATAATGTTATTCCGTAATTGGCTAGGTGTTCGGTAATCATTTGAATGTAAATATTTATTTGTAAAAGACAGCTGTGGAATAAGTAAATAAATAAATAAATAAATAAATAAATAAATAAAAGTATCATCACGACCGTTTCCCTTTCGGGGTGGTCAGAAACCACGCTTATAAATAAGCGGATTCACATTTAGCCAACTTTACTATAGGCCAATCATGACAAGTGGCAAGCTCGTCGATGTCTCTAGCGTAAATAAATAAGTAAATAAATAAATAAACGCCTTGACAGTTTTTTCATATATTTACCACGATCTCACAGTTAATCGTTTCCATAGATACGTATGATGATGCACAACTTCGACATGAGAGTCTCAGCTATAAAGGTGCAGGGTCCTATGTCATTCGGACCTCGTGTTCAACCCATACAGCTGCCCAATCCTGGTGATGAAGTATCTTTGGGGTATTTGGTGACTATGACTGCTTGGACTCCTTCTGGGGTAAGTGATGCAAACACATCTAACCACGGAGCGCGGGATCCTGGTGCAGCATTAGAAGACACGGTGAACAGCTGACAGTGCAGCCCTCTATGTGAATTAGGACTGACAGGACAAAAACATAGGCTTATCTGTTCTAATCTGCTATGCCATAAAAAAATCTTCATCCGGTTCTGTTAGGCGCTTTTTCCATTCGTATGATTCTGAAGAGCTCTATAACGTAATTCATTCCTCTCCATTCCGCAACCGAACCACACGCACAGGTCAGAATATGCACCCACATACCGTAGTCACTATCCCTTCGCGTACCTATAAATTTGGTAACTCATACATCTGTCGCACAATAAAAATGTGGAATGCTCTTCCAGCCTCTGTGTGTCCACTTTCCTATAACCTGGAGTCCTTCAAGCGAAGTGTGAACCGGCATAGTGTTAGGGACTAATGTCGGACATAAGGATCTGATTCTAGTTGCTAACATTTATGGACCCTGCGCGCCACTTACCATCAGGTGGGCAAAAAAAAAAAACATTATGTAGCGGCTGATGATCGGGTGCTTTATTAGCACGTCTTCTTGCCTCACCTGTCTATTGCTTAATACCTAACTGCCTAGATTTGTTTGTAAAAAAATGTATTGAATTGTGCGACATCGCATTTCAAGGCCGAAGGCTTTGGCCGCAACAGTAAGTAATGAGAATGGCAATATATGAGGTGAACTGACAATGGACCACGCCCTACTTAGGTACTCGAAGAAAGCTACAGTCCGAGAAGAGTTGTTAGGTGTTTATTTATTTTTATTTATTGGTTTTACAAAATCACAGCATTAAATTAATACATATTTGACGATAGGAATTTTGTTATACATTAGCCAAAATGATTTTTATTTTATAGACAGCACTTAAATTAAATTTGAGCCGAACCTAACATCAAATTAAATTCAATTGAATAAAATTAAGTCAAATCATAAATTAATTTAAGACTAAACTAATAATACAATAATATTAAATTAAATCAAAATTATCATCAAAACTAAAATAAAAAGTCAGTAGCGAGTGGAACCAAATCTATATCGTAAGTAAACAAGTAAAAATAATAGCAATAATAAATAATCATCTAACTAATAACTTTATAGACAGCAAGAGAGTTTGTGGATACAAATAGGCATGCAAGGAAGTACAAATCGAGTATTTTTTAGTAGTAATATTTGACCAATCGACCGACATAAAAGGTTTAATAATACATAAAGATAATAATAGATATATATGTATATATATAATGTAAATAGTATATGTGTAATAGTATATATAGTAATGTGTGTTGGGGTCAGTAGTGTACCTAAGAATGTAGTGTGTATATGTTGTGTGATTTGAAACAAGTTTATTTTGTAGGTAGACCAAGCTGTATTAGTTTTTTAAATTTAGGTTTAGAATTGTTAAATAAATCAAAATCAGCAAATATTTTATTGTACTGTTTACGGAGACGAAGGCAGATGGAGTTGGATGCATAGTTTGAACTGACACGGGGAACATGAAACAGAGAGGTGTGTCTACTGCGTCTACCGGGAACCCAGAGCTGCAAGGTGGCCGACAACAGTTCAGGACAGTCAATCTTGTTATTGCAGATATCAAATAGGAACAGGGAATCAAGCACCAGTCTTCGGTCGTCCAGTGTAAGAAGTTTATGGTGTTTTACTGCGTCGTTGTAGTCATTGCTGTCATATTTGGTACGGAAGTTAAGGTGTGCCACTAACATTCAAATGACAATCACGACCACTCTGCCAAGAGTTTAGCGATTAAGGAAAATAACTTTAGTTTCTTGTCTTCTGTCACTAAGAAAAATATAACCATGGATTTAGTTTAGCTTCCTTTTTTGTGTTGTCGACTAGAAATCGAACCCAGCACCTATGCGTTAAACGTCTACGGCCTTATATATTTATTTAAAAGCTTTATTGCATTATGTACAAAGGCGGACTTAATGCCGCTAGGCATTCTCTGGCAGCCAAACCTTTAGAACATTTAGTAAGTTATTCTTAACCGCTAGACCACGGAGGCAGTTAGTCTGTAGCTTACAATGGTGTTTAAACATTGTTTTTCAGCATCTTCGGCTGATCAACGCACCATCAATAGATCCATACATTTGTGAAACCTACACAAAACTGAAGATTGGCCAATTTATATGTGTGGGAGGGGTACAAGATCCAGACCGACATTTCTGCAGAGTAAGTTTCATCATCAGAGTCCTAGACGTCCACTTCTGAAGATTGGCCTTCCGAAACATATTTCTGGAGAATTTACATTCTTGATGGTTTGGAGAGAGATGGTTTTATATTATTTAACCTCCAAACCTTGGATTCGATGCCAGCGTTTTACTCACATGGCCACCACCTTCATAATCATCATTATCACAGACCTTAGACTCATCTAAGACGAGTCCACTGTTGTTCAGACATTGATGGAGAATTTGGCGAGGGGCTGATACCAATTTAATAACGATTCTACAAGTTGGTATTAACCGGGACCGGCGGCTTAACGTGCTATCCGTGGTCTTGTAAATCTATGACAAATGTACGTAAGAAAAGTGTATTTCTCATTGGTATATGAAGATTCGACTAACCTTTTTAGGATTTTAAGAAAAGTATACTTACAACCGAGCCACCACCGATCTTCATAATAACTTCAACTAAATACTGTGGACCTATTCTAATACATTCTTCTTACAGAAAGATAACGGCGGTGCCATAGTCCAGAATAACACTCTAGTAGCACTCTCAAGATTCATCCTGGACTGCGCAAACTACAGAAAAGCCCATTCTTTCCCAAAAATCTCAAGCTTTTACAACTGGCTAGACTCTACAATATGGGATGAAGACAATAGACCAACAACCAAAACCACTCCTATAAACCTAACTAAAGAAACCACTCAAAATATAAAGGACAATGAAAGATATATGTTAGGAATACCTTATAGCCCTATTAACGTACCTTTACAACCTGGAGACAACTCTGTATTGCCTAAAATGAGCCTCTACGAATCCTATATACAAAATTTGGTAAGGCAAAATTCTATGACGTCACACAAACCTGATGTAACATTGGACCAGAGGAACACACCCAAAGTGATATATCCGAAGAAATATGATCGGTATGCTTACAGCTAGACAGCCTTGTTTATTAGTCTAATTTAATGTTACTGGAATCAGAAATCACGGAAAAGCTATAAACAAGACAATCGACTAATAACAATGCCCACTCGTACAAACCTAACTGAAGCAATAATGAAAGATGTTATATTTTAGGTATACCTCGTAGCCCACTTAATGATCTTTTACAACCTATTAAAAACTCTGTATTGTCTAAAATATGCCACCAGATAAACTATAGACTTACAAGGTCAACAACAGAATAAACTAGAAGTAACATAGGATCAGAAGGACACACCCAAAGTAGCGCATCTAAAGAAATTGGATCTGTATGCTTATAGTTAATTTACTGTCTAATTAAATGTTACTACATAAATAACATATGTAACATTGGATCAGAGGAATGCACCTAAAGCGTATCTAAAGAAATAGGACCTGTATTGTATGCTTACAGTTAATTTACTGTCTAATTAAATGTTACTGCATTAATAACAGATGTAACATTGGATAAGAAGAATGCACCCTAAGTAGAGTATCTAAAGAAATAGGACCTGTATGCTAACAGTTAATTTACTATCTAATTAAATGTTACTGAATAAATAACAGATGTAACATTGGATCAGAGGAATGCACCCAAAGTAGCGTATCTAAAGAAATAGGATTCGTATGCTTACAGTTAATTTACTGTCTAATTAAATGTTACTGCATAAATAACATATGTAACATTGGATCAGAGGAATGCGCACAAAGTAGCGTATCTAAAGAAATAGGATTCGTATGCTTACAGTTAATTTACTGTCTAATTAAATGTTACTGCATAAATAACATATGTAACATTGGATCAGAGGAATGCGCACAAAGTAGCGTATCTAAAGAAATAGGATTCGTATGCTTACAGTTAATTTACTGTCTAATTAAATGTTACTGCATAAATAACATATGTAACATTGGATCAGAGGAATGCGCACAAAGTAGCGTATCTAAAGAAATAGGATTCGTATGCTTACAGTTAATTTACTGTCTAATTAAATGTTACTGAAAAAATAACAACTTGTTTAACAATCATCACTAAAGTTTTATAGTTTAGTTTTATTTACCCTTGGTCTATAACAACAATAATAAAATCCCGTACCTGGGGAAGCATCTCCCAAACCCATTCACACGAGAAACACCGTAAATACGACAGGGCAGCAGAAGATCTCAGAGCTTCATTTACGCCGTTGGTTATCTCGTGTGATGGCTCATTAGGTGCTGAGTACGCGGCTTTTGTCAAAAAGACCGCTTCACGGCTTTCTGAAAAATGGCAGAAGCCATTCTCACAAGTTGCAGGCTGGCTAAAAACAAAAATACAAATTTCTGTAATAAGGGCTATAAGCTTAAGGATCAGAGGAACCAGAAAGCGAGTGAGATGGATAGGATGTAAGGATGGAGCAGGTATGTTTGAAGGAACGAATGAATGATTGAATGTGAATGAATGTTAGATGATTTTATATATTTAGTTTTATGTTTTTTTTTAGTTATTATTGTTATTTTGTTGAAATAAATTTAAATATATTTTCACGCGTCGGTGGAGACACCAAAACGCAGAGAAGTGCAGTGTGCACTGCTAACGGGAAGCGGAAACGGAGGGAATATTAAAAGTGTGCCAACTAAAAAATTACAAATAACCCATTTAAAATTAAATAGGCGCGAGCAGGGTTGGAAATCTAATTGAAGGGTATAGATTAGTGAAATATCACGCGTTTAATCCAACATTGAGTCCCGGATTGGTGTCAAGTTCCATGAGGATTGGAAAATTCATTACGGCTCCTACATTCGCACGATTAGCATATCTATTGAAGACAATCTAGATACGCGTCTGTTTTAAAATTACGCCTAATGTTAAATGCTATACTATCGCGCACTGAAGAACCTTAAACTTCTATAATTCAGCAACCGAACCAGACGCACTGGTAATAATAGTAATAATAATATAATTATTGCACATAAAATATAAAATATATTTCAATGGTATTCTCTACCAGCTAACCTTTGGGAGAGTGAGAAATTATTATAATTGGTTATCTCGTGTGATGGCTCATTAGGTGCTGAGTACGCGGCTTTTGTCAAAAAGACCGCTTCACGGCTTTCTGAAAAATGGCAGAAGCCATTCTCACAAGTTGCAGGCTGGCTAAAAACAAAAATACAAATTTCTGTAATAAGGGCTATAAGCTTAAGGATCAGAGGAACCAGAAAGCGAGTGAGATGGATAGGATGTGAGGATGGAGCAGGTATGTTTGAAGGAACGAATGAATGATTGAATGTGAATGAATGTTAGATGATTTTATATATTTAGTTTCATGTTTTTTTTAGTTATTATTGTTATTTTGTTAAAATAAATTTAAATATAATATTTTAAAATTTATAATGGGTGCAGAGTACGAAATAAGAATAATAATAATAATAGTTAAAATCAATTATAAATATACCATAGTAAGTATAAATAACATATCAATATATAAATATGTCATACGATATAATAAATACTTAAATTAAATAAATACTAATATAATAATTATCTATGTCAAGATGTGGAAATGAGATGTCATTTTGTTTTTTGAGAAAGTATGTAATTAATAAATGTTTGAATATATTTAAAGACGGAGCCTGTCTAATAGATAAAGGTAGCCTGTTTCATGGGCGGGCTGCAGAAACAGTAACTGGTACGCAAGATTACAATATTAGTTTTCCTTGAAAGTAAAAATTGGCATTTGACATCATTGCACATACTTTCAACTAGAACAACAAATAGGTAGTAGGTGGACTGATGTTATTGACTTAAGTCCAGCTAGGATGTTTAAGTTGAATCACTGTGCGACGGCTTAACTTCTAGGCACGGAAACGGCGGTCTTGTAAATAAGACAATATTCGTAATAAATATTTAGAACTAAGAGAAGCATTCTTTTACCCGAGCCACTAACCACCACTATTCAATAAGTTTCATTCAATTCCTAGATCAAATCTAATAGGTAAATCCTAATCTATTGCATAAGATTCTAGAAGTACCTAGGTATATAGTTTATTCAACAATTTCTTAATTACACAAGGATCAGAGAAAGTAGTTTGGTAACATAATATAATAAGTGAATTAGTTAGGTGGCGTAAGGGACGGAATTGGAGCGAATTGCAATAGTTGGTTGTTTATTTCATCTCACGATGGCGGGTGGGCGGATGGTTTAAGGCAAACTTCTATGGATTCCAAATGCGGATGCCGTAGAGAAGGCAGTCTGCCGAGGCGGGAAAGTATCCACCGTTCTTGCCTATAAACCCAGTAAAGTGTATCCACACGTTTCGGGATCAGGCTCGAATTGCCGTCATGCCCAGTCAAGCCGGCTTAGTGTTAGGTACTGATTTCAGCCGTTACTATCTGATTCCAGTTGCAGCAGACTTTTACTAGTAGAACTAAAATAAAGGAATAAGTAGCCAGCGCGAGCGTGATGACAGTAGGACGACTTCTCTGGAAATGTGTTTTGGAAGGTTTATGTAACATAATTTTTTTTGACCTATGCCTAATTATATAAAATTAACGATTTGATTTGTATGGGTACGTTCAGATGCGTTCCGATATCTGGACAGGACGACTCAGGAGACCCCCACGAGAGATGGATAGATAGCCTAAATGTGGTGTTGGGGGTTGGATAAGGGTGGCAAGAGATCGCGTGCAATCGTGATCCTTGGAGCATGCAGCAATATAGATACTTCTTCTTATTCCGATGCCATCTCCTATCGGAGGTCGGCTATCATTAAGACGATTTTGATTTTGTTGGCCGCTGTCCGGAACAAGGATCTGGTGCTCATCCCGAACCACTCCCTGAGGTTCTTGAGCCAGGAAGTGCGTCTTCTCCCCGGTCTTCTGGAGCCTTGTATCTTGCCTTGCATGACGAGCTGCAGCAAGCAATATAGATACGCTGATGATCAATCCAGCGCCAATTTGTTTAATGAAAAATATATATTTTCTTAAAAACCTGTTCAGTTATAACTTTAAACTAGACAATGCTGTTGTAGGGCTGTTAGCACAAGAAATTAAGTTACAGAGACGAGTCACTTAAGGGTTTCCAATTTACATTTGTACGTTGAGTAATGTTCTTTTGTCATTGATTAATTTCCTGAAAATTGTCGGTGGTTATTTACCTGTGAACAAAATCCCACAACACCTATTATAAATTTAAAATATATAAGTAATACACTCAGCTTATTGGGAGATGTGTTTATCCGCCGTTTGGAGTTGAAACTCTCGGGCCAAGTGCACATGAAATTTTTAAAGGCGTTGTCAAAACAGGTGGCCAAAGGATCAGCATTGCACAGCACATTGAGCAGCACCATTCAACGTGGCTATGCTGCCAGTATCCTTGGCACTTTGCCCATTGGCAGCGATTTGGAGCAATTTTTTTTATTTTAAAAAATATTTTGTTTTTTCTTCATTTTAGTTTTAAGTTGTATTTTTAATTATTAATTAGGTTTATTTTTATTAATAGTCATTAATGTTTTAAAATGTAAGTTTTTAGATTATTATTATTATTTTTTAAATCAATTGTACCTTAATTCCTTCGATTAAATTTATGTTAATTCAAAAAAAAAATAGTAATAGTACTTATATATTAGTACTTGATACCCACAAATTCATAAAAGAGCTGGGTAAACGAATTTTTCAATAGTGTGGCGATCCCAAATGCCATAACTACCTAAAACAGAATATTTCCATTATAATTCAACGACGAAATGCGGCGCGCGTTTTAGGTACCCTCCCTGGTGTTAAGCCCTTACTTTATTTTGTAGAATAGTTTTAATTTCATATGTATTTTTAGTTTAGTTTTATTTATAATAAATTTTATTCTATTTTATTTTAATATGTTTGTATCCCCCCCCCCCGCGCGGCGCTGTGGTGGCTCGGTTGTAAGAACGCGTACCTTAAATCTTACAAAGGTCGGTTCAAACCCCCCCCGGCATGTACCAATGAGAAATACACTTTTCTTACGTACATTTATCATAGATTTACAACACCACAGTTCCCGTGCCTCGGAGAGCACGTTAAGCCGTCGGTCCCGGTTCCACTAATACCAACTTGTGGAATCGTTAATAAATTGTCATCATATCCTCGCCAAGCCGTCTGGCCAGCGTGGCGAGTGTAGGCCAAATTCTCCAGTTCTGGAAGGCCCATCTCCAGCAGTGGAGGTCTAGGACGCAATGTTCTAGGGCTGTAATGAATGAAAAAAAATGTTTGTATCTAGTAATAGTTGCATTTAAATCCAAAATTTAGAATACCAGCACGAGTAATGAACGCAATCCTTATTATTATAAATTGCAGAGAATATTTTGTAATCAAAAAACTAACGCATGTTAAGGACAGTTTAGTACTAATGTAGGATTTGTGGAACATTATTGGCCGCTTGCAGGAAGGATGATTATTATCTCTTGACATCATCATCACAGCCAGAACACAGAGTCCTAGAGATTCACTGTTGGAGATAGACCTTCAGGATTTTTTTTGGAGAATTTGGCCTACACTCGCCATGCTAGCCAAGACGGGTTGCCGAGGGTCTGATGTCATTTTTTTTTTGATAATTTATTTACGATTTCATAAGTTGGTATTAGTGGAACCGGGGCCGACGGCTAAACGTGCTCTTTTGACATGCTTGCACGACGTGCGAGGTCCATGAATGTTAACAACTAGAATCAGAGACTCATGACTGACATCAGTCCCTAACATTATGTCGGCTTGACTAGGTATGACGGCAATTCGAGCCTGAACCCGAAACGTGAGGATACACTTTACTGGGTTAATCGGCACGAACGGTGGATACTTCCCCGCCCCGGCAGACTGGGAAAATTACCACCATCAGTCCGCCTACCACCTATTACAATAAGATAAATATAAATTAACCAGCTTTTTAAAAGACAACCTGGTATAAGCTTGCCTTATCTTGGTTAGGAGACTTGTGGCAGCTACTATGAAGCATTTGGAAACAGATTCAGTATACAAAAAAAAATAACCACCAATTCAATACTTAAACCATTTTAAGTGCATGGTCATTGATTAAATAGGTTGATTATACATGATAAAATTAATGCGCGTTTTAGAAAAAAAGTGTGAATCATTTTAACTTTATGATTTTATTTACCTCCGTGGTCTAGCGTTTAAGTCCGTGGATTTAGACTCGGAGGTACCGGGTTCGATTCCTGGTCGGGACACAAAAATATTTATTAATGTAAATAAATACATTTAATTAATATTTAATTTATTTGTGATATTTCTCGAGTTTGGTACGCTGGAGACATCGACGAGCTTGCTCTCATGATTGGCCTATAGTAAAGTTGGCGAAATGCGAATCCACTTATTTATAAGCGTGGTTTCTGACCACCCCGAAAGGGAAACGGTCGTGATGATACTTTACTTTACTTTTATTTTATTTACCCCCTTAACCCCCTGTAAGCGACAGTGATGTACTTACACGTACATTATAAAGAGCGATTCAACATTTATAATTAATTAGAGGGGGTGATCAAGCGTCTAGTTTTAACACAGTGATTTATTGCGAAAAATCAAATCAAACATTTTAATTATAAAAAAAATACATTTAACGAATCAAATGGATTTGTCGTAAAAAGAAGAGATATAGGCAAAATTAATAATATTAAAAATAATAATAACAGTATAAACAAAATCTGACCGCCTCCGTGGTCTAGTGGTAACAAGCGTTGCCGTGAGCTCTGGAGTCGTGGGTGTTCTATATCTGGGTGTTTATATGTATAATATGTATATATTTACAAAAAAAAAAACTATAATATGTAGTTTATCAACCATCTAGTTTCCGTAACACAAGCCTCGTAGCTTACCACGGAAATTAGATTGCGCTGTGTGACCTGTCTGGAAATATTTATTATTATTATTATTAAATAAATAAATAAAACATAGCTTTGACTAAAAAACATAATATCCATCGAGTCATGGAAAATATTTACGTACGAAGTCATGTTTCATAATTATGGCCCATAATATTGTTAATTACTGGTTTTTGTTTCCTTATCGCTCAAAACTTGTATGAAAACGGCAAGCTCTAACAATGGGCTCGTCACAAAAGGCTGCTCCTCATATGAGCAAATTTTACTGTTGCTATGTGAAAATCGACTACTCTTTGCCAGATTGAATTGAATTACAATCGAATCTATTTTTTTATAATATATCAATAAAGTATTTTAAAATTAAGAAAACTATAAATTGGTATTTGCTAAACCGGGACCGACACAGCTTAACGTTCACTGTACATTTGGTGTTCCTTCCTGTGTTAATAAATAGTACTGTACATCTCTGTGACCCGTATCCAAACATAAAGTAATGAGCTGAAAATTAGCGCTGCAGCCTGCAACATATACTCAGCTGACTACCTATTTATCGTCGCACCTGTATGTACATATAGTTTTATTTCTCATATTTTTTTGTACCACTTTTAATTATTAATTTATACTGCCTCCGTGGTCTAGCGGTTAAGTCCATGGTTTTAGACTTGGAGGTAGAATTTAAAAAAAAAAAGTTTTGGTATACGGGGTTTGGTACGCTGGAGACATCGACAAGCTGGCCACTTGCCATGGTAGGCCTATAGTAAATTAAATCATTTATACTCTAGTTTCGAGCTGTATTCTAGGCATAAAATACTTACAATAAGGCAACTTTACATTCTTAACTCCGTTCTGAGGAAGCATACTAACCTACCCTATATTTCTGACAGCCATCGTAGACGTAGAAAAGATATTGTCTGTCCGCCATTAAATTGCAAAACTTCTTTTGCACAAAAACAATTTAAGCAGAGCAGTAAACATATATATAATACCATCAATAGAGTGTTAGACATTTACAGAATGAATTATGCTAGTACTAAAAAAGCCGTTACAGAATGGTTGTATTTGCAGGACTACCAAAAAACAGAAGAAGTACTGAAAGTAATGACATAGATTTGTTAAAGATTGTTTTAGTAATATACTATATTTATATAATGCGGCGAGCGTTTTAGGTACCCTCCCTAGTGGTAAGCCCTTAGTTTATTTTGTAGAATAGCTTTAATTTCATAGGTATTTTTAGTTTTAGTTTTCTTTATAATTAGTTTTTAGTCAATTTTATTTTAATATTTTTGTATCGAATTACCTACTTCGAATAAAAAAAAAAAAAAAAAAAAACTATATTATATATTATATTATATTTTTATCTATTGTATTTATATCATATATATATGATTATTTATTTTTATCTATTTTATTTGTTTATTCATACTTGATTTATGCAATGAGTTTTATAAATACTGTAGTTTTTTGATTTTATATCGTGTTATTTTTATTTTTATTATACTTGTCTAAACTGTTTTCAAATTTATTGATTATGCATGTTGATCACGAATACCTTTGTAAGCAAGAGTGGGGCTCCCTGTATCACAGACCTTCTGGGTCATAGTACAGGGATCCCCGTATTTACTGATTGATGTATCTAGGTTTTTAAGTCAATAAACGTTTTTATTATTATTATATTATTATTATTATTATTTTCCTTTAGTTAGCACACCACTTGGATATTGTCAATACATTTTTTTTTCATGGTTTACTATAATAAGATAACTATAAAATAACCAGCAGCTACTATAAGTGAACCCATCATATCAGCTATACCATCATTGTTAACTTAAACAAAAAAGTAAAGTATCATCACGACCGTTTCCCTTTCGGGGTGGTCAGAAACCACGCTTATAAATAAGCGGATTCACATTTAGCCAACTTTACTATAGGCCAATCATGACAAGTAGCAAGCTCGTCGATGTCTCCAGCGTACCAAACTCGAGAAATATCACAAATAAATTAAATGTATTCATAATAAATATTTTTGTGTCCCGACCAGGAATCGAACCCTGTACCTCCGAGTCTAAATCCACGGACTTAACCACTAGACCACGAAGGCAGTAATTAAACAAGTTATTTGCTTAAAACTACACAGGTACTTAAAATTAATTCGTGGCTGTAAAGAGGCCGTGTCAGCTTATAGACTAAAATAAATTACGCATGTCAAGTTATGATTATAACTACATAGTAATTATTATAATTTGTATGTCAACTTAATACATATTCGTGGCTGTAAAGGGGCCATGTCAGCTTACAATCTAAAATAATAAAATTAAGAATGTTAAACTAAACTAAATTCGTGGCTGTAAAATGGCCGTGTCCAGCTTAAAAACTATTAGTTAAAGTTGGCTAAATGTGAATCGGCTTCTTTATAAGCGTGGTTTCTGACTACTCTGGAAGGGAAACGGCCGTGATCATACTTTAGGTTTTGTACTATTTTTATTGTTGCGATAAATAAAGTTTTTTTTTCTCTTATTTCTTTCTTCTTTTCTTTATTTTTTTACTACGAGGCACGGGAAAGCTGTTATTGTTTATATGATTATTGTTAATCTGGGTACATACAAAGCAAAACTCGTTTAAATCGCAATCTTTTCGATCTTAAAAGTAACCCAGTGGAAACTGAGTAACATTATCTTCAACACGTATCATTGAGACAGTTTAGGGATAATGTGGGACCTATTCCATTCAACAATATCACAAGCACCCATTCTCTGAAGAAATTCACTACATTTATCACTTTGATGTGTTTTGAAATAATCTAGTCGAATGGTCTTTTATTTCATAGTGATTCATTTATTCACTATAAGATATTTAAGACATTTAGTTTTATTATTATTATTAAAATATATATGTACAAAGGCGAACTGAAGTGACGTAAGGTGACACGGCCATTTTTTAGCCACGAATATTAATAAACATTAATGCCATTAGAATATAAGATGACACGGCCCTTTTACAGCTAGAATTTATGTTTAATTGACATATAATTATTATTATTTGGATTGTAAGATAAAAAAGCTTTTTTTTTACTCCCACAAAATTAATATTATAATTTTAATAATTATCTGACATCATATACATTATATACAATATTATTCTAAGATTGATAGTAGATGAGATATAATTAAAAATGTTTAGGAATTTACCCTTTCTAATGCGACAAAAGGTTATAAAAATACTGAAATAATTTACTATTTTAAAAGTATTTTTATGAAAAACACCAAATCCATTTTATTAGAACGAAAACGCAACAACCAACGTTAACTAGAAATACTTTACGGTATTGAGTGTGTATAAGAAGAACAATAGCCAAAGTTTGGGCATTCTTGAGAACACAACACGCGACTATGTGAGATAAATATGCCACAAAGTTATTCCCATATCGCAGTCTGGCAACTTTAGCCGGCACAATGAGCCATGAGCACGCATACCAGTAAATACATTACAAATACCCTGATATAACTTGTTGTCTAATGTTTTTCGCGCACTTGACACATGAAAAGTATAAAAGAATATGGAAATTTAATATATTATAGGTATATCATCTTTTAAAACTATACGCGTTATATTTTTTAAGTTATCTTATATGCCTAGTACGCTTCATAGCCATCATGGTCGCGGCAGAACTAAAGCGATTTTGGTCGTCCCAATATATCTTATATAACTTAACCTATATGATATTGAAAATAATTATTTTCTTTTAGATACTTAAATCGGCTTTCGTGACAATAAATCAACGAAAGACGCCACTGCTTAATAGTGTTTTCGCCGTACTATGAACTGGTAACACGTTCACGCCAAACGGCCTTATTTTCAGATTTAACTAACGCTTTTGATATGCTCTGTTCTCTTGTACTAAAAAAGTTAAGTGGCACAGGTATTCGAGAACTGGATTAAGATTCGTTTACGAGGTATCTCGTGCCTATACCACAATGTCCGTATCAGTACCTAGTGATTTATAACATTAGTTGCATAGCGTTTCGCAGGGTACGCTCTTGGGACCTATGCACTTTACCTTATATATTATATTGTAAAGACCGGTGGTGACTCGGTTATAAGAACGCTTTTCTTAAAGTCCAAAACGCAGGTTGAACCCCGGCATGTAATGAGAAATACACTTTTCTTAACAGGCCAAATCGTCCAGAGATAATTTCTGAAGGCTGATATCCAACAGTAGAGGTCTAGGGCAAAGTGTTCTAGGGTTGTGTGTATATGTGGTACCGTTGACACTGCGTCGATATTTCAAAAGTCATCTTGGTTCAACGGATAACGCTGTCAACAATCCCTTCCTGTTCTCTAAATCTGAACTCAGGCACCAGTCATTTGTAATTCATTAACGTCGCCATGATGGTGTCCACAATCCCTTCCTGATCTCTAGTTTATGCTAGCTATTTGGTCTGTGATGCTAGAGCTACAGCGGCACGTAGCTCAGCACACCAGCTTATCGTGCTTTTATTTAATAATAAGAATAATAATAATTCATTTATTTCGGACTTGATCCATATATGTTAGTAACAATTTAACTTAGAACTATGTTAGTAGAAATACACATTAATCAAAAATTAAAACAATGCAAATATAATAATTATTGTTTATTGTGTGTGACATTAAGTCACAGCCCCATAACATTGGGTAACGCAAACGCTGTACAGATTTACACGTTCCCAGTTACAACTCCAATCCAGCGCTTAACAAAAGCGCTGTCAAAACGCGACGATATCATCTTCAGAATGCCGTTGTCACTACGTCTTACTCTATGCAGTATCGACGCTGCCTTTTTGCGGATGATGGCCGGAAATCCATCCACATGAGCCTCCGCAAAAATGCCCGATGCACTGCTGCGTCGAGGCAGTCCCATCAGCATTCTGAAGATATTATTATATTGGACGCGCAGAGCGTTGTAGGCCCGACCCGTATTTAAAACGAACTCCTAAATATATTGTGTACACAGAGTGTTCGTGATTGTAGTATGAAATACTGAACTTGATCCTCACCGCACGTTCTTTAAGGTTTAGTTCCTTACACACGCACTACTTAAAAATACAAACTAGAATATATTCCAGTGTAAACGCAAAAGACGGAAAGCTTCTTACATAGAAATATAAACAAATCATTTAAAGCAAGTTAAAATGAACCTATTGTCATAATAGCTTCAACTATAATTTTCAAGCGACTAAATTTATGGATAACGCTGAATGACGACAAACATAGTTATACATTAGCATAATATAGTGTATTTTTGTTCCGTGATATTAAGCAGAACATCATTACGCCATTAGAATGCTTCCAAGTTTAATTGGCGTAAATATAGCGACGAGTAAACAACCAGGGGTTTCGAGGGTTTAACACGACATTATAAGTACACGAGTACATACATCTATTCTACACGTTATATGGTTTTTGTAGGGTGAAAATATAATATAGAGATGGGTGCTATGTAACATAGATAGTTACTAAACTATCTACTGAGGTTCTTAACGATTGCTAGTTTTGTAGCAAAATAAAACTATCTACATTTCATAATACTACTTGACTGCGCAATGTATGGTTTGTAAAAAACTATTTATTTATTTATTTATTACAAAAACCACAGCTCATTACAGAAATAAATACATAGGTATACCTTATAAGTAACACATTGGCCATACATGGCTTTACTTTATATAAATAGTACTTATTTGTGGAAATAAATCTAAACTAAACTAAAAACTAGAAATAATAATATAAAGAATACAAACAAAAACATAAGCCAATATTCATAACAATAATAATATGCGTGTACACAACAATAAAGTTACTCGTAAGAGGACAAAATACAGTACAATACAATGTAAATAGTTATGGATGCGCGAGTGCATATGTGTTATGTTAGTGTACCTATGGGTTGTGTTAGTGTGTACGTGTTTGTGTGTGTATGGTGATGTAAGTGTGATATACTTAAATATTGTGCGTATTTGTTTTATCTTATGTATTACAACCTGTTTCATTAAATAAATTGTGTATTATTTTATCATATATCAAATTAAACACCTTTCGAACTGTACTCCGTATTATTAAATATATCTTTAAATTTAGAATTAGTAGTATTTTTTCTAATTTTACTATAATCATTTATTTATAAATTTTATTTTATTTATTAAATTTATTTTATTTTATTTTACTATTTATTTATTTATTATCTATCTACTGAGCTTCACAACGATTAGATTAAATAAACTAAAAATTTATGTCAAACGTCGACTTATAGGCAAGGCCTATTATAAGGTAAATATAAAGATAAATAGTGGTTTAAGTGTTTATATTTATGTCTAATTAAAATTCTGTAACCATAAGTTTTCCTAATAAAATAAATGATTTTATTAGTGACAAAAATGCCTGGTAGATGTGCAAATGTATATAATTAATTTATTTTGGAAACTTTTTACTGATGGTGTATGTTTATATTTAGGTCAATTCAATTGTATTGTAATAAATTTAATATAATTTATTTAAATAATTATAACAATGTAATGTGACAATACAAAAGAGCCCGAGAAGGGCAAATTGTAATAAATAATTTGACTTTGACTTTGACTATTCTAGCAAAATTTAACTATCTACTTTTCACAACTAATTTCTTGAATTAGCTTGATATTTTTTTTGTTTCGCGGAAGTGACCTTTTCGTTTAGTATCAAAGAATGCTATTGTGTAGTATGCATTAGTTGAATAAAAAAAAGTCTAATATTTGCTTTGGACACGCGACGTACTAAAAGTAGATAGTTGTTGTTTGAAAACTGATATCGGTTATGTTTTTGATATTCCAAAAACCCATAACGACACAAGTCTAATAATCATTATACATTATAAAAGACACGACCTAGACCTCCAATGCATAGCAAAAAATTAAAGTATAAAATATTTCTGGAGATTCTCGCCTTCTCTAATAAGTACTATATGTATGTAATTAATTTGTGTTTTATATAGTATTAAATAATTTCAACTATCTATTTTCTTCGTAACCTCTGCACCCGCCTATTACAGATCTCAGTCACAAAGGATAGTTGGTAGAAAATGCATTTACGGCATTAAGCTCGCCTATGTACCTTCACTTCTTTTGGTTTTATACAATAAAGAATTTATTATTATTATTATTCTTTCGCCGCTTAGGTCAGACATGTTTTTTTATGGTATTTCTCGAGTTTTGTACGTTAGAGACATCGACAAGATTGTCACATGTCATGATGAACCTATAGTAAAGTTGCCTAAATGCGAATCCGCTTATTTAAAAAAATAAGCGTTGTTTATGACCACCCCGAAAGTCATGATGATACTTAACGTTTTATTAATTTAACGTAGGTCTAAAATAAGTAGGTATATGGACCCTTTATGAATATCAGCCTGATTCCAAAATCAATTGTACAATAATTAGGTTGGAAGTTTGCGAAAACGTCAGAGAAATCGGGTCAAGGGCAAAACTTTTGGGATGTAAATGTTGGTGGAAATGACGTCGATTATACTGCCTACATCAAAATCATGATTTGATTATTGAAATTGGATGATAGTATGTGATTATTAACTATGCTAAGTAATTAATATTTAGGCGGTGTGATTTTAATAATTATTTACTCATTATTTATATTGTTAATCCTCTCTGAGGATATATTTTATTTATAGTTGAATGTTCTACTAGGTTTATATTTCAATTAATTTTATCTATTTTTAATTTATATTTGATTTAACACCTGCTTTATTTTTATTTTTAAATTGATCTTCATTGATTTTACTTTTGGTCTCTTTTCATTCTTCTTTTTTTTAAATACTTTAATTCTCTTTTATTTGTAACATTTATTTACTTGTAACCAAAAAAAAACACGTCATACGTGTATGTTTATAATACACGGCTGATACTGTATACACGTGCTTTGAGTTTTAGCAATAATAATATAAATAATAACAAATTAATATTTCCAGACAGGTCACACAGCGCCATCTAGTTTCCGTGATAAGCTACGAGGCTTGTGTTACGGAAACTAGATGGTTGATAAACTACATATTATACTTTTTTTTTGTAAATATATACATATAAACACCCAGACCGAGACAAATTATACAATGTACAACTTGCCCCCGGTGGGAATCGAACCCACGATCTCCCGAGTTCACGGCAACGTTTGTTACCACTAGACCACAGAGGCGGTCGATATAATTATATATTTATTTTATTTATGCGGTATTTTTTTTTTCTTTGATATTTTTTTAAATTTTTACATATACGTTAAGATTCAACTAGTCGCGGACTCGAACTCACTCGTGGACGCGGCTAAAAAGCCCGCTGTCTCACCTAGCATTGTGTCTATATACTATATAGTCTATACACTATATCCATTATTTTTAGAAACTGTAATGCTAAAATGAGTTTTGTGTGCCTACCTAATAAATAAATAAAATTTGATATATGTAGGTACTTAGTTATTATTTGAACAAGTTTTAATTTATTTTTAAAACATTATTCATTCATCATTTTCCATCATTACAGCCCCTAGAAGTCTAGCCGTCCTAGACCTCCACTACTGTTAGAGATGGGCCTTCCAGAACATATGTATATCTGGAGAATTTGTCCCACAGTCGCCACGCTGCCCAGACGGGTTGGTGAGGACCAGATGTCAATTTTTATTTTAATGACAATTTATTAATGATTCCACAAGTAGGTATTAGTGGAACCGAGACGGCTTAACGTGCTCTCCGAGACACGGGAACGGTGGTATTGTAATTCTATGACAAATGTACGTAAAAAAAGTGTATTTATCATTGATACATGCCGGGGGGGTTTGAACCGATCTTTGTAGGATTTAAAGAAAGCATTTTTACAACCGCGCCTTACATTATTATCATTTGAAAATTGCTCATTAGGTATTTCAAAATTGCAATTTTTGAGATGGTCCAGTAACGTTTTGGAGCTACGATATACATACCATTAATACTTAAACATATATATATACGGGTATATATATAAATACTATACATATACTATATATATCACTGTCTTTATAATATTCCACATATACCGCAAAACATGTTTTTGCATCAAATATTTACCACAACGAAAACATAATTAATTACGCAATAATCGAATAAACAGGGAAAGCAATAGACATAGAGGAGATCTGGGAAGAAAATACAAAAAGGCCGGACGTGTTATGAGGAACAAAAGAAGATTTAGGTTTGGGGTGACCATGAAACCTGCACCAGAAATATGATCAAAACGATTGCTTATTGGTTAATTTAACTAGCGACCCGCCCCACTCCAGTCCCACCTACTATTGTTCTATTTTTGTCGCACGCTTAAGATTATTTTTTATTTATTTTTTTATATTTATTTTACAACAAACAGTTATTTACAAGACATTCAGTGCCGAGAATTTACACAAAATACAATAAACGAAAACATAAACAAGCATAGCATTATAGCTGAGTTTTCCTTGCAGATTCCTTTCTCAGTCAGATTAAACATTAACAGGTCACTGGAATTTGCTAAGCTGCAAGTCTTCTGCTAACAGCTTACTCTTTGGACCACTTCGCTCAAATAATTTAAATGATGACGTGTCACAAATGCCTGTTTACGTAAAATAAAGATATTTTGACTTTGACTTTGTAGATGTGGAACGCTCTCCCAGCCAATGTAGGTAAGTCTTGTTTAAAGCACTGTTATTTTGATATAAATATCACCATGGCAATTTTACAATATTACTTCTCCTTGAAAGTAAAAATTTGCATTTGACATCATTGCAAATGGCACATACATTCAACGAAAACAACAAATACGTGGTAGGCGGACTGATAGTGGTAATTTGCCTAGTCTGCCGGGGCGGGGAAGTATCTACCGTTCGTGCCGATAAACCCAGTAAAGTGTATCCAAACGTTTCAGGATCAGGCTTCAATTGCCCTCATCACCAGTCAAGCCGGCATAGTGTTGGCGACTAATGACAGTCATAAGTGTCTGATTTCAGTTGCTAACATTTATGGACCTTGCGCGCCACTTACCATCAGGTAGACACAAGGTCACGTGTCATGTAAGTATTTAAGATAAATGTATTATAAAATACATAAATTACAAAACATTTCTATATTTTTTGTGATACTTTTTGAGTATGCTAGAAACATTGACAAGCTTGTCACTGATTTGCCACATAATGGAACTATAATAAAGTTGGCTAAATGTAAAGCCATTTCTTTAAAAACCGTGGTTTCTGACCACATACATGATACAGTCGTGATGAAACTTTATTATTTCTGTATAAAGCATTTAATTTTATAATCATCCAACAATTCGCTGTTTCCAATAATCTAAAAATTTTATGATGCCGGATTAGTAGCGTGTAATAGAAAATCAAAAAGTTGTCGCTCACAAGACGGCAAGCAAAGTTGTCCAGGATCATCGACAGCTAAGATAGTAGCATAGATAGTTATACGCGCGGCGTAGTCATTGCGAAGATTGCGCTAGGGTAAGGAAAGTGACATTCCTACTTAAATAAATAATAATAAATATTTCCAGACAGGTCACACAGCGCAATCTAATTTCCGTGGTAAGCTACGAGGCTTGTGTTACGGAAACTAGATGGTTGATAAACTACATATTATTATTTTTTTTCTTGTAAATATATACATAATTATACATATAAACACCCAGACCGAGACAAATTATACAATGTACAACTTGCCCCCGGTGGGAATCGAACCCACGACCTCTCGAGTTCACGGCAACGTTTGTTACCACTAGACCACGGAGGCGGTCTTGTTCGAAAGCATTCAAGAAAAACGGTCATATTGATATTAAAAACTAAGGCTTTTTTATAATCTTAAGTCAAACTTAGACAAATATATTAAGCTTCGAGAGTAAATGTCTCCGGCAACAAACTGTGGTTACAATTTGGCGGGATATTTAATGAGTTATAAAGATAATAAATGATTGTTTTTTTTTTAAAGATTCGGACTAATTATTGGTCACCCTATACCCAAAGATAGAGGTTTTATGAGAGGTTTGTGATTCACAACAGGTATCGTGGAAGGGTCTGATACCAACTTTGTTAACTAAACAAATACACAAGCTACAAGAAAAACCCTAGTCTTCTTGATTGTGATAAATCTTGAACAACACAAGTGGGAATTTGACCGTGGCTATAATTTATTGTGAATGCTTTCTTTTTGTGAACGTGTATAATATTGTGGTCAGCAAAGTAAACCTTCAGGTGGTCTTAGGGTTATATGTTTTGTTTGGATGTTAACGTCAAGTTCCCTGGTTTCCGAGGAACATCTTAGCCAAATCTAATTATAATCAGTCAAACTAATTTAAGCTTCAAGACGGATCTAACAGGCACATAGGCATTTCGATGTCAGATAATTACGTTTTTGAATTTATTAATTTCAAATCTTTTGAAAGGATGAATGAAGAGAGATTGACGAACCAGATATATAATGCGAAAGTTGTGGGTAAAAGAGGCCCTGGCAGACCTAGACTCACATATTACGACCAAATTAATAAAACAATAGCTGAAGGTGCGTTGAAAAGCCATCGAAACAAAAGGGCATGTATGAAGAGGTTGATGAATGTCGAAGAAGCGAAAGAGGTATGTCGTGGCCGTGACAAGTGGCTCAATTGTCTCTGCCTACCCCGCAAGGGATTTGGCGTGAAGATATGTATGTATGTATGAATTTAACCAAAACGGTTATTTTTTGGCAGTTATTTTAACTGCCGCCGTGATCTAGCGGTTAAGTCCGTGAGTTTAGACTCGGAGATACCGGGATCGATTCCTGGTCAGGACACAAAAAACATATTAATGTACAATACATTTAATGAATATTTAATTTATTTGTAATATTTCTTGAGTTTGGTACGCTGGAGACATCGACGAGCTTGCCACTTGTCATGATTGGCATATAGTAAAGTTGGCTAAATGTGAATCCGCTTATTTATAAGCGTGGTTTCTGACCACCCCAAGGGAAAACGGTCGTGATGATGATACAGTTATTTTTTAAACTCTGAATAGCAACTAATCTATTAACTGGTGTAAATGGATAAGTGGATTCTATAAATGTATCACCCTTCGGAGGACATCAAAGGGACCATCCCTTTCGTATTTTTAACATTCAACCCTCGCAGCCTGCGTGGAAAATAGTTTACCCCCAGTACTTTCCAAATTTGACTTGAATATAGGACCTTATATGTTTAACGTTTTTATTTGAAGGCGAGAACAACCAAGGTGTTTGAAATAAGAAGTATGACAAACGTGAAGATAAAGATCAATGATGAAACTCCAGAACAAGAAAATGATATATAAACGTGTCCCTTCGCTTAGGGTAAAGGATATTTACTTATTTAAAAAACTTTATTGCACAAAGTACAAAGGCGGACTTAAATCCCGAAGACATTCTCTGACAGCCAAACCTTAGGGACAAATTTGAACAATTATAGGTGCAATCATAGAAATAATAATAATACTATAATTATAAAAGTTAATTTAATAGGATTGATATATACTTACATCATATATCTTCATATATATCATAATATCAATATACTACTTACTAACGCTGTCAGGAGCTATTTAAGAAGTGTGAATACACCAGTTTTTTAAAATATGACCTGGTAGTTGCTTGCCGTATGATTAAAAATTAAATAAATTAGTAGCAACTACTACGAAAGAGTTGGAGACAAATGCAGTGTGATGTAAGGGAACAGATAGAAGGGAGTTGTAAGAAGAGCGAAGAGATTTGTCATGGAAAGAAGAGAGATAGGCGATATGTATTCTACATTCATACGGCAGCAACGTTGAACAGTTTGGTCACCACAGACTGTCTTGCTAAAAAAGTGCCGGTCGTCGTTTCCACCACGGTTCTGTCAACAATGTAATCCACCAGGCTTTGTTAACTTGAACCGTCCGGGATCTCTCGCAGTGATGGTAAAGATCCTATGGATTGACCTTGATGTCTAGCATTGGTGTAGGACACTTCTTGCTCGGTCTCATCTACAGGGCACATCTGTGAGGACTGGAGCTACAGCGGATTCGGCTGAAAATGCCCAATGTCGCAAAAACGTGTCTGTCGCAATTATTATAATTTTTTATTTAAAAACTTAATTGCACTATGTACAAAGGCGGACTTAATGCCGTTAGACATTCTCTGACAACCAAACCTTTAGGACATTTAGACAGTATCAATGGTAAGTAGGTGCAATATTATTAAATGACAATTTGTAAGATATATGTAGGTATATGTAGATATAACAACAAATACATACTAATAATACTTAATAATTACATTCTAATACATAAACAAGTACATATATAAATTATTCATTATGGATTATATATATATATATATAATATATATAATAACAGTACACAAAATAAAACCAGTCATGTGAAGAAGTGGCTAAAGAAAAAGGTTACAGAGGAAGAAGACACCGCAGCTGCAAAGGTGTGGAATAAACGGAAGAGGTAAATAAAAGAAGAAAAAAAATGTAAAGATAAATTTTAAGTTAAAAGATAGTATTTGTACACCTTACTCTTGAATATTGCTACGTGTGTGTGTCTTTTAGTCTTGAAATAATCGAAACGTGGGAACCATTTGCTAAGGAGTTATTTAAAGAACTATTTCAGCGGCTGGTTGATGCTGAAAGTGACAAAAGGACTGGCAGTTTTTTCGCGCAGCAAATCAGGGTTGCTGTCAGCGGGGAAATGTAAGTGTTCTTGGCACACTGCCACATGATCAAGTCATGGGTATATATTTTTATTTACAGTTAATTTTTTACTTTATTTTATAATTTATGTTATATATTTTTTATTCGTAATACCTTACTTTGTTCGAATAAATTATGTAATGATATTATATTGGTACCTGGGCAGTTTTCACTGCAGATGGGAAGTTCCAGAGTTTTTACCTACATCTTAAAATAAATTACACACAAATCCACAGTAAATTAATTTACAAAATAAAAAGTTGTACTTGATGTCCGCTTAAAATGGCGCGTACGAAGACAGAGTATTTTTCTATGGGTGCGAAGGACTTTGTGTTTTTTTATCTTGCTATGTTAGGACTTCGATTTATTGTCCCAAAGGTTGATGGCAAGAAAATGCGCTATTTAATACGCCTTTTATATAGTTTTTATAATTTTAACGGGTCTTTACGCGATTTTTAAAAAAATTGTAAAAATATTTTCGTTTTTACCAATCCTATAGCACGGGCTGTCAAATATTGTTTTTGTCGCACACTTGCGATAGCCGCAACAATATGTGATAAATTAGGTGGTTGACATGGTTAGAATCATAACTCCGTGCCCGAAATTTTGATAACGACACGAAGCCCAAATGTCACTCGGGGAAAGGATAAGAAAACTGATATAAATTTAAATATGAGGGTCAAATTTTCAATTCCTAAATGGATCCACGCTACCAGGAGCGCATGAAAGCAGCGGAGACTATTATACAAATCCGATGGATCCTACACAAATAAATCTCTTCTCACAATGTACTCTTCAACTTTTCTGCTGTCCTGGTGCTAAATGGCAATTTGGACCAAAATCGTACTCTTAAGAACAATTTTGATTTGGTTGTATTTTCATTTAAAAAATCAGCCGTTGTAGATTTTACATCTGGCAACACGTCCTTAAAATCCAAATTCGTTCATTTGTCATATTTACAACATAAAAGTTCCCGGAAAGCACGTTAAGCCGTTGTTCTTCTTCAGGAATATGTTCTGGAAACCAACTCCAGCTGTCCAGCAGTGAATGCCCAGGACTTTATGTTCTAGAACCTGTGATAAATATGACGATGAATACGTTAGGTGTGATAAATAAATAATAAATAAAAGGGCTAGTAAGCTTTCTATTCCTCTCGCTTGCATACATCATCATTATTGGAGGCCCAGGACTTTGTGTTCTAGAAGCTGTGATAATAATGACGATGAATACGTTAGTTGTGATTGGTTGATATTTTTATGTACTAAATTAATGATCGGTAGGTATGCATTATAAATTAAGAAAAGAGTTAGGAAGCTAAAACTTATTTTGCACACAATATTTTATTTCATGTTTTAATCCCATGTTTTTATAGGTTTTCCATTTAATTGCATGTTTTTTACTATATTTTTTATTATTAAAATTTTTTAGTATTTCTCTATGTTGTGTACATTTTTTTTAGGCTAGCAAACCCGACAGCATTGTTTGTCTATGATTTCAATAATAGTATTATTTGTTAGCTGTTATTTGTACCTCACTTCAATTAAATAAATAAGTTATACCTAAGAAAAATAAGTAAAAACAAATAAATGAATTACTGTAACAAAACCATCTGTTATTTATGTGTTGGTTCCTAATGAATAGTTCCTTTGTGTATAATCACCCGGGCGTGTCTAGTTAAAATTAATGTTGCAGGAGGCACTGCGCAACTGCACTGGGCTTAAGGCTAACAAGAACATATGAGCATTGAGGTACTTATAGCATAGTGAAAATGCATACTTAGTATACATATGTTGTCGTATATACTTATATATACTTAGTCATAAATAAAATTAGATCATAAGCTGACACGGCCCTTTTACAGCCACGATTTTAACTAATTTTTATTACTAATATTATTATTTATTTAGTATGTAAATTGACACAGCCTTCCTTACAGCCACGAATTAAGTTCTTATTATTATTATAAATAATATTATGACATTTATATTATTATGAATTTAATTTTAATTTGAATCGGCCACTGTACAGCCACGAAATTAATTTAAGTTAATTTGATTTTATTATAATTAGACATTATATTATAATTATTTTAGATTATAAGTTGACACGGCCTCTATACAGCCACGAAATTGTTATTGTATTTTTTTAAAAATATAATTTGACATAAAATTATCATTATTTAGATTATAAGTTTACACGGCCTTTATAAAGCCACAAATTTAGGTTAAGCTGTTGTACTTGTTTATGGCACCAATGTCACTTACTTATTTCGGTCCATCCATAATTTAATTTTTAATTAATTTAAATAATATTGTATTTTATTTGTAAAAATTGACAATATCCGAGTGTTACCTGTGAACCAAATGAAAATAAATAATTTGAATTTGTATACCACACATACGTGTATATAAAGATTTATACAGCCTAATTATGCTTTGTCAGAAACGTTGACATCCGTCAAAGAACCAAAGTTACCGATATAGCTTTTAAATTTAGCAAGCTGAGGTGGCAATCGGCTGGACACATATGCCGCAGAACCGATGAACGATGGAGTAGACGGGTTCTGGAGTGGAGAACACGTACCGGAGGCCAGATGTACAGATGACCTGAGGAAGGTCGCTGGTGGGGGAAGGATGAGGCTGGCAGAAGATCGTGTGAAGTGGCGAGCCTTGGGGGAGGCCTACATCCAGCAGTGGAGAGACACGGGCTGATGATGATGATAATGATGATGAATTATGCTGTATTATAACGCTATTAGAGTTGATATTCGTGTAATATATTTGACGTAATCTTGGATTTATTACCACAGCCCTTAGAACCTAGACCCCCACTGTTGAAAATGGACCTTCCAGAACATATATATCTGGAGAATTAGGCCTGCACTTGCCACGCTGGCCAGACGGGTTGGAGAGGATATGATGTCAATTATTAATGACAATTCATTAACGATTCCACAAGTTGGTATTATACTCCGAAGCACGGAAACGGTGGTGGTATTATGATGTACGTAAGAAAAGTGTATTCCTCATTGGTACATGCCGGGGGGGGGGGTTTGTACCGACCTTTGTAGGATGTTAAGGAGAGCGTTCCTACAACCGAGCCACTATCGCACCTATAATGAAATTCGAGCCTGATCCTACAACGTGTGGATACACTCTACAGCGTTTATCGGCACGAACGGTGGATACTTCCCCACCTCGGCAGACTGGGCAAATTACCACTATCAGTCCGCCTACCACCTATTTGTTGTTCTCGTTGAAAGTATGTGCCATTTGCAATGATGTCAAATGCCAATTTTTACTTTCAAGGAGAACTAATATTATAAGCTTGCCATGAAACAAATTCTTTTTACCTTTCCATTGACGACATGTATAAAAACGAAAAACTTAAAATAAAAACAGTAGATTGCAATGGGATGATGCACAGGACAAAAGCTAGTAAAATATACTACGAAGTTGATTAAAAAAGCTCCAATTACTGAGCCATGTGCATTGTGCAAGTGGTGAAACATTGTACACAATGAATTATGGAGTGGTTATATTAATACCCCTACGCCAGACTGGAACTTTATATTTTTGCACAAAACATTTTTCAGTTTTATTGTTGAGGGTAGTACAAGTTTTATTTGTTTTAAAATTGTTTCACCGAGTTGGATGGTTCTAACCACATCTTTTTATTTTCAATTTAATATACCTATTGTTTATTCTATTTTTAAATTTAAGCATATCTTACGGACATTGTACTTTTATACCTAATTTTAGACATGAAAAATTGCAAAAACATTTATTAACGACTTTCCTCTATTTTAATAATACAAATCTACTTATAGGAATAAAAAAATAAAAAATCTAAGCATTCCATGGATTCACCGTGCGGGTGCCGGGTCCATCGTGTGTAGGTAACAGATGAGAAAAAAAGTGTCTCGGGCTTGCGACCGACAATAGGCTGATTTTTTTTTATTGAGCGATAATACGCTCACCATCCACATTTTACTCCTCTCCCTACCCAACCAAAGACTGTATGATTCCGTTAATGCCGTCTTGGAAGCTCTTTCCATAAATGACAGCAGACCTTCTTAGGTCCAATTTTTTTAGTAAATGGTGTGGTAAAATCTTTATGTTGGAACTCCTCTCGCACAACTTCCACTGCGTAAAGCTGAGTCTTGAACACGTTCCTGATCATTTCTTCTGTGAGATCACAATATTTATTCGGTCATGTTGTGGTCCTTTGGAATATTTGATTCCCACGGAACGGTAACTTCAATAAGGATAACTTTTTTCAAGTTTTGAGAAAACATTAAGATGTCTCGTAAAATTCTCTGAAATGTCCGTAATTTCATTTTTATTACTACATTTCTCAATAACAGGACTAAAATAGTTTTGTTTTTTTTAAATATTGGATACGCAAAAGCGTAAAACCCGCTTACTCGTATGTAAAAAAACGCCGGAACAAAAAATGGCGATTTATATTTCACCTTGCGTACATTTATTTTCCACTGTGTAAGGAAATGCAAAATAATTTCCGCGTCAACATCGAGGAGTAGGTATTATTTAAGTTGCCCACAGACTTATCACAAGATCAATATAATTTTATATGAAGTAAATTATTATACATTTTTCAAAAATGCAAAAACAAAAAAACATAATTTAAATATAAATCGTATCCGCGCGGCGTGGCAAGAACGCTGGCCGCATTTCCTCGCTGAGTCGCTATGCTGATTCTCTGAGCGAAGAAAGAACCAGCCCTCTTGTCCCCAGAGCAGACAATTAGATGAGGGGTGATGTTTTTAAAAATGTTTTTGCGCTTGGACCCCACGGGCCTAAAGTCTACATACAGCAAACGGCATAAACAAGTAGTCTTTGATTATAGACTGCGTTAGACAAAAATTGAAAGCTACCTAAAAAAAGTTATATTTAAAAAATAAAAATGCAGCCTGCGTAAAATAATATTTTGAATTAAAACTAATATTACTTAATAATTAAAAAACTTTTTGGCAACGGAATCTTAAGCTTGTTTTTTTCTTTTTAATTAATTATTTTCAGCTTTTATTCAAGATATTTTTTTATTTGTTTTTCTTCATTTCACAAGTGACATTTAAAATCTAAAACATCAAAAATTAAGTATCCTAATTCAAAGGGGAAATGGTGCTAGTGTATTGGGCTCCATGCCACAAGACAGCGATTTGGAGGAGCTATTTTTTTTGTAAGTATGTATTTTTATTTTCTATGTATTATTATTATTTTTAAGGTTAAATTTATAATGTTTGTATATTACTTCAAACATCAAATAGAACATACAAAAATTCATATCGCTTACTTCAACTTTAGACAGTCAGTATCTTAATATATATGAGATACATACATAAAACAAAGTCAGGTTTGTTAGAACACTTATAACTCGAGAACGGCTGGACCGATTTCATGGTTTTTGATTCGTTGAATTTGTATCCGTCTCGAATAGCAGAATACCTTTATAACATTGGAAAATTGACGAAAAAATTAAAAAAAAAAAAAATCATTTTTGCATACAAAATGTTCGTGGGTTTCGTACCTGTCAAACAATGTTGGTTGTCAAATATGTATGCGTCTGTGCAAATTTTTTTTATTAAGCTCCTTAAATATAGAATAAATGACAATAAACCAAAACTTAATTAAAAAAAAAAAAAAAACAAAGAGTCTTTCGCGCCATTTTGCGCGGAGATGTCAAGTGCATGTTATTGTTTTGTAAATTAATTTAATGTGGATATTGTTGGTCAAAAGTGGTGTTGTTTTGTTTAATAATGTGCAACAATGTGAATAATTATGAAAAACGATAAATTGGACTTTAGACATAGGGCACAAGTTGCAGTTTATTTTTTGCAGTTTTCCCGCGCTGTCAACTCCCATATTTTACCCGACGTGTTTGAGCTATGGTGCCGCGAATGACTCCAAGAAAAGCATTAAATTCTGCAGCATCTGGAATTTGATGATGACCTCATTAACTCATGAAAAAGAAAGATATATTACGTCAGACTTGGCTCTATGGGCTACACCCTTCGCCTTCCCTATCACCTCATTCATCATCCATCGGGAGAAGAGAATAAAAAAAAAACAACAACTGTCAAATCAAATACGACGCGGCGAAGGACTTTGTTTATAATATAGTGATCAGATATCAGATAGTGATTGTTGCAGTGAGTGGAAGACTTAAAGGCTATTGTGTAAACTGACACCAGGTGTACGCCGACTCATTTATTTTTGAAAGAAAACATTTTCTATAGGTATAAAGACTTTATGACGTCATCACACTTTTTATTGCGGAGTCTTAACGCGATGTTTTTTTAAATCCCTATTTAAACTTTATAGCCGTGATTTCACGAAACATTTATTAATGATTTACATTTTGTTTTATTATGACTTTCAACAAAGACCATCTTGACTTTGACTTTGATCATCATCATAGCCCCTAGACAATTTATTAACGAATCCACAAGTTGGTATTAATGGAAAATTTAAGGAAAAATACAGATAAAGACGAAAAAGTTCATAAAAACATTTTTTAGCAGTAAATGTTTTTTGGGGCAATCTTCGGAACACCCTTATCGAATTAGTGAAAACCGTTTTATCGTTTGGTTTAATAGAATGATTTTAAGTCTATTAAAGTATCCTTACGACCATATCAGGCTCAGAAAAATACGTATTTTATTAAATTAGTAAATTTAAATGACCGGAAATGGCCGGTTGCAGAAAGACTAATTATATTCAGCCACAGTAAAGTATCACGACCGTTTCCCTTTCGGGGTGGTCAGAAACCACGCTTATAAATAAGCGGATTAACATTTAGCCAACTTTACTATAGGCCAATCATGACAAGTGGCAAGCTCGTCGATGTCTCCAGTGTACCAAACTCGAAAAATATCACAAATAAATTAAATATTAATTAAATTTATTTATTTACATTAATAAATATTTTTTGTGTCCCGACCAGGAATCGAACCCGGTACCTCCGAGTCTAAATCCACGGACGTAACCGCTAGACCACAGAGGCTAGTTCAGTAGTTCATTGGATCAATGTTATTACCCAATTTGTAGTTTAGTATTTTATTTTTATTGCAATTTTTATGTTTAAGTAAATTTTATTCGAAGTTAATTATAGTACATTAAATATAAATTAAAAGCTACCTAAATAATAAAATTAAAAATAAACTAAACTATACGGTTACGAATTTGCGCCGTTTCGGGTCGAGACGATGGGCCCATGGGGACACTCAGCCAAGCGTCTGGCCAAGGAGTTGTCCAAACTAGCAGTCTAGAGACAGGAAGGCTGGCAATTATTTCTGCCAACGCTGTATAGCTTAGCTATACAGAGGGGAAATGTTGCCAGTCTTTTTGGGACTATCACTGAAGGGTCGTCTCTAGAGGACATTTTTTACTTATAGTTTATTTTTTATTATGTTTAGTTTATATTTATTTTAATTTTTACTTTTAATTAGTTTTAATTTATATTGTAATTATTTTATCATCATCATCATCAGCCTGTGTCTCTCCACTGCTGGATGTAGGCCTCCCCCAAGGCTCGCCACTTCACACGATCTTCTGCCACCCTCATCCATCCCCCACCAGCGACCTTCCTCAGGTCATCTGTCCATCTGGCGGGGGGTCGTCCCACTCTGCGTCTTCCAGTACGTGGTCTCCACTCCAGAACCCGTCTACTCCATCGTTCATCGGTTCTGCGGCATATGTGTCCAGCCCATTGCCACTTCAGCTTGCTAATTTTAAAAGCTATATCGGTAACTTTGGTTCTTTGACGGATGTCAACGTTTCTGACTTTATCTTTTAGTGAAATCCCGAGGATAGCTCTCTCCATAGCTCGCTGAGCGACCTTGAACTTGTGGACCAGACCCACCGTCAGTGTCCACGTTTCTGCACCATACGAAGAACGCACTGGTTGAATTATTTTATACTGTTTGTATATTACTTCAATAAAATATCTACATTAATATTTCAAATATTTATGTTATTCTCTGGTTTGTTACGCTAGACATCGACGAGCTTGCCACTTGTCATGATTGGCCTATAGTAAAGTTGGCTAAATGTGAATCCGATTATTTATAAGCGTGGTTTCTGACCATCCCGAACGAAACGGTCGTGATGATACTTTTTACATTTTAATATTATGATAAATAAACTAATAATTGTAAATTAATAGTGAGAAAAAATAAATAGTATATTAATAAATAAACTATTGTTTTTTTTATTGATGGATATATTGATGGCAGACGTGCTTAGGCCCAAATCTTTCAGTAAGTGGTGCAAAGATTGTGCTGGAACTCCTCTCGCACCAACTACCATTACTTTTTTTTTTTCTTCGAGCGTAATTTTAATAACAAACGAAATCAAGATTTAAATCTCTTGAAAAGTCCATTGTCGTTTCACAATGGATTTTAATTAAAAGAAAAATTATACCAATTTGTTCTGCACAAGCCACAATACAAGATCTTGCGAGAAAATCTCACTACAACGACTTAATTTAAAAGGTGTTTTACTCTTTCGACCACTAGTTTGTGTCCCATTCTAAAAAGTGCCTATGCGACCCTTATTTTATATTGCAAAAAAGTAAACCAGAAACGTTTTCTATTTTTATCAGCGAATTATTATTAAGCCAACCTTATCATAGGCAAGCAATCTATGCTCTTCAAGAGTGTCCATTAATTATGTGACAGTTTTAGAGAACCCGGTTTCGGAACCAACTTGTGGAATCGTTAATAAAGACCAGAACGAGTCTAGCCAGCGTGGCGAGTGTTGGCCAAATTTTCGGGATGTGTATATTTAAAATTTTTATTTAAAAACTTTATCCAAACGGCTAACGGAAAAGTCTGGAGACAGGAAGGCTGGCAATTATTTCTGCCAACGTATTAGCTTAGCTATACAGAGGGGAAATGTTGCCAGTCTTCTTGGGACTATCACTGAAGGGTCGTCTCTAGAGGACATTTTTTACTTATAGTTTATTTTTTATTAGGTTTAGTTTATATTTATTTTAATTTTTACTTTTAAGTAGTTTTAATTTATATTGTAATTATTTTATACTGTTTGTATATTAATAAATAAAAATTTCTCCCTTAAAAAAAAAAAAAACTTTATTGCACTATGTACAAATGGCGGGCTTAATGCCGCTAGGCATTCTCTAGCAGCCAACCTTTGGGACAATACAGAGAATTTTGATTATGAGGTAAGTGCTAAGTATAATATAAAGTATAATATGTTCTGAAAGGCCCATCTCCAGGAGTCTAGGACGCTGTATTATAGGGGCTGTAATGATGAAAATCTTAGCTATGATACAGGTTAGGGTCAGATAGGCATTTCGTGAGCCAAAATTTTAGGACGATAGGGTCTGACGTCAATTTAAAATCGTTTTATGAAAGCGGCTAGAAGCTTGTTACTGGCAGTTTTATTAGTTAGTGCTTGGCACGGAGTTAGGTGCCAGCTACTGCAATTTTAGCACTTATAATCATATTTTTAGAGCGCTGGTGATCTTGATATTAGATGGCCTTTCAAATATCCAAAAGGTCGAGGTTTGAACCCAGACATATCTTAATGAGAAAAACACTTGTCTTACGGTTGTCATAGTTTTTTTTTTCATTCATTACAGGCTTTAGAACATAACGTCCTAGACCTTCACTGTTGGAGATGGGCCTTCCAAAACCACAAACAGAGAATTTGGCCGAGTGCGCAACGTTGCCAGATGGGTTGAGATCTGATGTCGATTTTATACTACAATTTATTAACGATTCCACAAGTTGTTATTAGTGGAACCGGGACCGACAGCTTAACCTGCTCTCCGAGGCACGGGAACGGTGGTGTTGTAAATCTATGACAAATTTATTTATTTATTTAAAAACTTTATTGCACAAAGCACAAAGGCGGACTTAATGCCCGTAGACATTCTCTGACATCCAAACCTTAGGGACAAATTTGAACAAATATAGGTGCAATAAAAGTAACATTAATTTACAATTATAGGATAATTCAACAAATATTATATACCTACTTATATATTCTTATATATGTATTATAATATCAATATACTAAATACTAATACATACACAAAATTGTACATAAACATACACAAATACAACATACTAACGTGGTTTAGAGCTATTCATAAAGTGTGAATAGACCAGTTTTTTAAACGACAATCTGTTACTTGCCTGCTTTATGTTTACTGGAAGATCATTCCATAATTTTGTGGCAGCTACCACGAAGGAGTTGGAGACAAATTCAGAATGATGTTAGGGAACAGTAAGAAGAGAGTTGTGAAAAGAACGTAAAGATTTATCGTGGAAAGAAGAGAGATAGGCAAAATTGTCCTTGAGGTATTTCGGAGTCGCAGGCTCGATTAAAACAGAGAAAAGGAGACAGAGAACGCTAAGATTTCTGCGACAACGAATTGGCAGCCACTTCAACTTAGCACAATATTCAGAGATGTGATCGTATTTGCGTAAACAATATATAAACCGGATACACGCGTTGAGTAACCGGTCCATCTTATTGAGCAGCATCTCTGACATATCATTGCTACATACGTCACCATAGTCGAGGAGAGAAAGGAGAAGACTTTGAGCAAGGGTAATTTTAGCTTTTAACGGCTGATTTTTTTTTACGTACATATGTACGTAAGAAAAGTGTATTTCTTATTGGTACATGCCGGGGTTTGAACCTACCTCTGTAGAATTTTAAGGAAAGCGTTCTTACAACCGAGCCACCATCGATATATAAACGTTATTTGCTGTACTGGAAACCGTTATACGAGAATACCCATTTTATAGTGTTAAAATAAATACATTTGATTAATATTTATTTGTGATATTTCTCAAGTTCTGGAGACATCGACGAGCTTGCCACTTGTCATGATTGGCCTATAGTAAAGTTGGCTAAATGTGAATCCGCTTATTTATAAGCGTGGTTTCTGACCATCCCGAAGGGAAACGGTCGTGATGATACTTAACTTTTTTATAGTTTTAAAACTCGCAGAGGTCAGAATATGCACAAACATATACGTAGTCACCATCTCTTCGCGTACGTATATATTAGGGGACTCATACATCTGTCGCACGATAAAGATGTGGAATGCTCTTCCAGCCTCTGTGTTTCCACTTTCCTATAACTTGGAATCCTTAAAGCGAAGTGTGAAAAAGCGTCTAGTCAAGCCGGCATAGTGTTGGGGACTGATGTCAGTCATGAGTGTCTGACTTCAGTTGCTAACATTCATGAACCTTGCACGTCACTTACCATCAGGTGGTCCCAAGGTCACATGTCGTACTAGTATATAAAAAAAACGCTTATAAAGATTCACATTTAGCTAAATTTTTTTTTATTTTTTTTGTTCATTTTGGAAAACCAACTGTTGACAATATTATAGTAAATATTATACAGTAAATTCACTAAGAACTATTAAAAGTTTTCACATATAAATTTAAAGTTAAGTAATAAAGAGCAAGAGAACCATTAGTAAGTTGATAATGAAAAAACAAATCACTCATTAGGGATTGCTGCCGATGATCGATTCAACATAATGAAGCGTCATTAGACGTCTAATATATGTTGCTTTGGAGTTAAACATGTCTATGTCCAATACTTCCGCAAGAATATTATAGTTGTTACATGATCTTAATAAATAACTGTTCTGTCTATACCTGGTACTAGCATATGGTACGAACAAGAGTGGGGGACATCGAAGATTAAACCTAACTAACTTTACTATAGGCCAATCATGACAAGTGGCAAGCTCGTCAATGTCTCCAGCGTACCAAACTCGGGAAATACCACAATTAAATATCAAATAAATTTTATTTATTTATTTAATATATATTATTGTGTCCCGACCAGGAATCGAACCCGGTACCTCAGAGTTTAAATCCACGGTCTTAACTTAAACCACAGAGGCAGCCAACAAACTAACGTTTGAGCGTAAATAATGGAATAAGGGTACAGGTTTTACTAATAATAGTTAAACTTCTGGAATCGTAAAAATATTGCCAAAACGTCCATACATACATACATACATATCTTCACGCCAAATCCCTTGCGGGGTAGGCAGAGACAATTGAGCGCCACTTGTCACGATCACGACATACCTCTTTCGCTTCTTCGACATTCATCAACCTCTTCATACATGCCCTCTTGTTTCGATGGCTTTTTAATTCACCTTCAGCTAATGTTTTATTTATTTGATCATGATAGGCAAGTCTTGGTCTGCCAGGGCCTCTTTTACCCGCAACTTTCGCATTATATATCTGGTTCGTCAATCTCTCTTCGCTCATCCTTTCGACATGCCCGAACCATCGGAGCATGCCTTTCTTTATTTTTGTACCTATGCTTTCTTTTATACCTACCCTTTTGCGTATTTCGTTATTACGTATACGGTCCATCAAAGTTACGCCGCATATCCGACGTAAAGACCTCATTATCAAAAACGTCCAGTTTTCAGAAAAACCCACGCTCAGCAGTGAGATATTAAGAGAATGTAAAAATACAAAAACTGTAGCATGAGTCTTTTCTTCTAGAAGTTCGTAGACTAATTAGAACTTTACGGAGCTTACAGGACAGAAAAAAAATAGTAGAATACTTTCGCGGGCTTAGCTATCAACCAAAACGTAACAAAAATAAATGTAAACAAATGGAATACCTAGCTACAATAAGTAGAACCATTAGGACAAAAATGTATGTTCACTTAATATTGTATACATAGGTAACAATAAAAAAAACAAAAAAACGGGCCTGAACAAGGGTCTTTGGGACGCCTGAATCTCTGTACACCCTGCACTTTAGGTCACCAACAATATTGCAAAACATTAGGCACTTGCAAGTAAAGAGACCTGTAAATATTAACTAAAAGATCGTTACCAATTCCTATGTGATTCTCACAGCCTTTCACTACGTTCTTCAAATAATAACCTACTTAAAATCCCTCTCCACTCTTCCAGCAGATATTCAGATTCCTTCACAGTATCTGCAGCTCGCCAGTGGAACAGACTTCCTTTAATTATCAGACAGGCACCAACTCTTAAAATATTTAAAGATAAATTATACAAATACTTACTTCACAAACAGAATAAGTCGCCATAACTTACTTATTATTAATATTTACATATATAATCGTATATATGTATTTTATATTTAGGTATATATTTATTTGTTTATTTAGGATGGTTATCTATGTATATTGTATTTGATATAATAAGTACTATATGTATGTAATTAATTTGTGTTTTATATAGTAATAAATAATTTTAACTATCTATTTTCTTCGTAACCTTCTGCACCCGCTTATTACAGCTCTTAGTCACAAAGATTAGTTGGTAGAAAATGCATTTACGGCATTAAGCTCGCCTATGTACCTGCACTTGTTTTGGTTTTGTACAATAAAAAATTTATTATTATTATTATTATTTAAATACTTATTAATACAAATTAAGGTGGTGGCTCGGTTGTAAGAACGCTTTCCTTGAAAATAAAAAAAAACTAAAAAGGTCGCACCCTGGCACGTACCAATGAGAAATACACTTTTCATAAGTACATTTGTTACAACACCACTGTTTCCCGTGCCTCGGAGAACATTTCAAGGTCGTCGGTACCGGTTCCACTAATATCAACTTGTGGATACGTTAATAAATTGTCATTGAAAATGACATCAGAGCCTCGCCAACCCGTCTGGCCAGCGTGGCAAGTGTATGCCAAATTACCAGAATTTTCAGAAAGGCCCATCTCCAGAAGTAGAAGTCTAGGACTATGTGATGATGAATATAAAAAGAAAAGGTTAAAATGTGTTTAGTGTGTGTGTGTGTGTATATAATGCGAAAGTTATGGGTGAAACAGGCACAGGTAGACCGAGACTCACATCAAATAAATAAATCACTGGCCGAAGGTACATTAAAAAGCTTTCGTAACAAAAGGGCATGTATGAAGAGGTTGATGAATGTCGACGAAGCGAAAGAGGTATGTCGTGATCGTGTCAAGTGGCGCTCAATTGTCTCTGCCTACCCCGCAAGGGATCTGGCGTGAAGATATGAATGTATGTATGTGTATGTGTATTGTGTATGAGTGTTTTTGTGTGCGCGTGTGTGATTATACTATTAACTGTTTCTGTACTGTGGTCGAGCCTATAGAATAGAGAGAACTTTATGGACCAAAGTCATTCAGTGTTTTGAATAGACGCGTGCTTTCATGTCGCCCTAGTTACTGTGGTTCAAAGGTTTTAAGTAAAGTACAAAATTGAATGTACGAAGCAAGACCGCTTAGGCAAGGCACTTCAATTTAATTATTCTAGGCCGCTCTACTGCCTTCCTGTCCATGCGGTTGAGGTAGAATTAGACGCTAAGATAAATACTTGGTTTATTTCTGAGCAAATGTGAAGACAGAGAGAAGACAAATTTCTAAGCATTCCATGGATTCACCCTGTGGGTGCCGGGTCCATCGTGTGTGGGTAGGAGATGAGAAGAATGGTGTCTCGGGCTTGCGACTGACAATAGGCTGGTTTAAGAAAAGGAGGCCTCCTTTTTTTTTCGCGATAATACGCTCACCATCCACCATTCGACTTCTCTCCCTACCCAACCAAATACTGTATGATTCCGTTAATGCTGTCTTGGAAGCTCGTTCCATAAATGTATCTCCAGCAGACTTGCTTAGGCCCAATTCTTTCAGTAAGTGATGCAAAGATTTTACTGGAACTCCTCTCGCACCAACTTCCACTGCGTAAAGCTATTATATTTTTATTATTTGCTCCGTAAATGCTCCGCAATGAATACTTTTTTTTTTATACTAGCACGACATGTGTCCTTGCGCCCACCTGATGTTAAGTGGGGCGCGAGGTCCATGAATGTTAGCAACTGGGATCAGAGACTCATGACTGACATCAGTCCCAAACACTATGTCGGCTTGACTGGGCATGACGGCAATTCGAGTCTGATTCCGAAACGTGTGGATACATTTTACTGGGTTTCAAAGTCAAAGTCAAAATATCTTTATTCACGTAAACCTATTACAGGCATTTATAAAACGTCATTAATTTAATTGTTTTGAATGATTCTACTCCTGCTAGTAGAAGACTAAGCAGCAAATCCAAACTAAGGTCCAATAAGTAAACTGTTAGCAGAAGACCAGCAGCTTAGCAAATTCCAGTGACCTGTTAATGTTTAATCTGACTGAGAAAGGAATCTGCAAAGAAAACTCAGCTATATCAGATTTACAAAATAAAACATATACAGAACTGCACCACAACGATCAATTATTAACCTTTTAAATTAAGTTATCAGTACCTATGAGAATACAATACCTGGTACAGCAGTAACCCACCAGGCAAGTCAGAATTAAGGTAGACTACATGCCTATGTGCAAACTGAAAGTCGACAAAACGTAAAAACCTCTGTTAATTTAAGAACAATAAATTGAACGTGTTCGGCAGAGGTCCCAGGCCCCCACAGCAGCACCCGATCACGGACATAACGCATGTGCCAGCCATCCCCCCGCTCAACCAGGCCCTTAGGGTGCGGACCGGGACCCGACACACGTGCCACCACTGCAATGACCTTCTAAGGAAGAGGCGACCACCGGACAAGCCACACCATGAGAACCTGAACACTAAGAATGACTTTCGAGACACACACATGCATAAACATAACAATTACTTCCTAAGTACCCAAATGTTGCCGTGCAATTCCGTTAACAAACTTATATATTAGTTAATAATATAATAAATACATAATAGTAACTAAATGTTACATAAAAAATAATAAATAATCGGCACGAACGGTGGATACTTCCCCGCCCCAGCAGACTGGGTAAATTACCACCATCAGTCCTCCTACCACCTCAAATACGGTAGTCATGAAACTTTTTTTTACATTTTTTATTTAACTAAGTTTAATATTAAGCTAGGAGCCTACATATTTCGGTCAGGTAACAGTTTATAAATGGGTAATGTACGTACCTCATCGTCAAACGCGTCTGGGTCAGCCATCTTGTTTGTCTAGCACACTCTTGGGAAATGTCACTCTGTCACTCGCATTGTAATGCGACCGATGTCACAATGATACTGTAGCTGTAACTGGCATGGCCCACTAGCATCTGTAACAAAAATAATAAGTTAAGTTAAATTGTTCCTATTAATATTAAATTAGACTAAGTTATATACTATATATATATATACTATATATTTGTAATATTTTATTTTATATATTTTTTTTTACTTGTGTTTTGTTTTGTTTCTCTTTTAAGATATTTAATTGTATAAACAAACTTAGAATTTCATTTGATTTTAATTAATTAAGTGAGACTACTATTCTTTAAGAAATTCATGACAGGTGCCCAGACTGACAAAAGAGGCATTGGCTGGAAGAAAAAAGAAAGTGACAAAGAGGTTATAAAATCCTTCCTCAGGAAAAATGAAGAGCATGAATACAGAGTGCACGCGATGACTCTAGAAGTTCAAAATGACTGACTAACTTTGGGCGATTTTTGCATCCCTCCAGCCCTAAAGTGGCGCACACTAATGTACTAATGTGGTCTCCGGCGTTGCTAAAGTTCTACCTAAATGCTTTTCAAATGTCCCTCCCGGACCAGAGTAATCTGGTAGGGTGGGGAAAAGCTACGGAAAAGAACTGTACATTGTGTGGTGCTGCCATAGGAACTGCTAGACACACACTTGTAGGGTGCGTTACTCTCCTAGAAAAGGGCTATTACTCACGCCGACATGACAAAGTCTTTGGTGTTATCCGTGAAGCAGTAAGTCTTTCTATTGCAAGAGCCAGAAAGGGACTGACTACAAATAAAACTTTGACCACGTTTGTAAAGGAAGGGCAAAGCACGAAAACTAAATGAAAGCCCACCTCGATCCTTGGCGCCGCATCATACTGGAAAATTCTCATGGATACATTTGAACACCATTATAGGATCCCAGATGAACTAGCTGTATCAGCCTATAGGCCAGACATCTTAGTGTTTTCTCGGAACTTGAAAAAAGTTATCCTTATTGAACTTACCGTTCCGTGGGAATCAAATATGCCAAAAGACCACAACATGAAGTCGAATAAATATTATGATCTCACAGAAGAAATGATCAGGAACGGGTTTAAGACTCAGCTTTACGCAGTGGAAGTTGGTGCGAGAGGAGTTCCAGCAAAATCTTTCCATCACTTACTAAAAGAATTGGGCCTAAGCAGGTCTGCCGTCAATACATTTATGGAACGAGCTTCCAAGACGGCATTAACGGAATCATACAGTATTTGGTTGGGTAGGGAGAGAAGTAGAATGGTGAATGGTGAGCGTATTATCGCGCATTAAAAAAAAAAAGGAGGCCTCCTTTTCTTAAACCAGCCTATTGTCGGTCGCAAGCCCGAGACACCATTCTTCTCATCTCCTACCCACACACGATGGACCCGGCACCCGCACGATGAATCCATGGAATGCTTAGAAATTTGTCTTTTTCTATTCCGTATAAAACCTTAAGCGCATTTTTTTTTTATTCTTGCGCTCAAAAAGGCATCTAGTCAAGCCAGCATAGTGTTAGGGACTGATGTCAGTCATGAGTGTCTGATTCCAGTTTCTAACATTCATGGACCTCGCGCCCCACTTACCATTGGTGGGAGCAAGGTAACTAGTATAAAAAAATCCTGAAGGTAAGTGACGAGCGAGGTCCATGTATCTTAGCAACAGGAATCAGACATGGCTGACCTCAGCTCCTAACACTATGCCGACTTGACTGGTCATGACGGCAATTCGAGCCTGATCCCGAAACGTGTGGACATATACACTTTACTGGGTTTATCGGCACGAACGGTGGATACTTCCCCGCCCCGGTAGACTGGGCAAATTATCACCATCAGTCCGCCTACTACCTATTTAATTAGCCTTCCAACGAGTAATAACCACAAATTATAGTGCTTTAGCCATCTTTGTAATGTAAAGTAATGTGACGACTGTTATCCTTCTGGGGTGGTCAGAAATCACACTTATAAATAAAATATAAAAAATTAACGTTCCTTAAATCCTACAAACCCAGCCGGCATGTACCAATGAGAAACACACTTTTCTTACGTACATTTGTCAAAGATTTATAGCACCACCGTTCCCGTGCCTCGGAGAGCACGTCAAGCCGTGGGTCACGATTCCACTAATACCAACTCGTGGAATCGTTCATAAATTGTCATTCAAAATTGACATCATATCCTCGCGAAGCCGTCTGGATAACGTGGCGAGTGTAGTTCAAGTTCTCCAGAATCAGTTCTGGAAGGTCCATCTCCAACAATGGAGGTCTAGGTCGCTGTGTTCTAGGGGCTGTAATGGTAATATTTTAAGCTTGCCATGGTAATATTTTAAGCTTGCCATGGTAATATTTATATAAAAAGAACACCGCTTGAAATAAGATTTACTGGACTAGGCCGCTAGACCACGGAGGTAATGTAAAAGTTCTTCATAACTTCTTCTCCAATATCCTATGCAAATATACAATTTTTACTGGGTCTATATATCGTTTAAGTTGTAGGTGAAAGAGGTCCTGGCAGACCGAGACTCACATATCACGATAAAATGAATAAAACACTGACTGAAGGTTTATTAAAAAGCCTTCGTAACAAAAGGGCATGTATGAAGAGGTTAATGAACGCCGACGAAGTAAAAGAGGTATGTCTTGATCGTGTCAAATGGCGCTTTAGTTTTTACAGAAAATATAATTGTAATTAAAATGTATTAATTAATATATTAAGCAATTAACAGTAATAGAAATAAGTTAACAATATTTTCAACAATAAAATTTTACGTAACAAGCACAATTACAAAAAACGAGCTAACAAATTCCAAGACGGCGGAAACGTACCTACTTAATTTTTATAAGGTTTAGGACAGGAAGTAGAGACTAGATGTCCCGTATCATGTGGGGTAGGTATCATACATGTCGGTCTAAGATCGAAAGAAGCTGATACATTGGGGAAGTTACGTCATATCTCTCTAACAAACATATAACAGTATTTAACGACAAAATTATTTAACTATGAGTTCTTCCAGTGATGCCGTATGGAGCAGAAACGTGGTCACTGCCAGTGGGTCTGGCCTCGGCTCAACGAGTTTTGGGAAGACACAGACATACAGCGGAGTTATCCAGGCCCGGATGTTCAATGGGCCTGGGTTGGGGATGGGATAAACTCCCGTTTCCCCGGCAGGATCTCGGCGGCTAACTACCCGCCGGTGATTCAACGCACCTTTGGTGCTGAGCGCTGTTCCTACTACAACACCGCCCTTGTGGCTCACGAATCTAGTCTCCTAGATTTGTCTACTTTAGTTCTTCTCCAAGACCGCCTCCCTAGGTAGTGGCCTCCCCTCCGGGGGCCGTGCGAAAGTAGGAGCGATATTTTGAAGATGCTTGTAGGATCCGTTGTCAGCCCGGTAAAACATACGTTTAGCTAGGCCGACAACAAATGACTCGATAGTAGGCATCTCCAGATCTCTCGCAATTACAGAATATCGCACGAACCACGGCGCTCTGGATACCACCCTGAGCGATATGTTCTGCAGACTCTGGATCTTGTCCCTGTTGGTTTTGGCCAGAAGGTGATGCCAAGCTGGCGCAGCATAAGTAAGTCGGGAACGGATGAACATCTTGTAGATCCGCACCTTCAACCTGAGCGGCAAACTGGAGTTCATTACAGGACGTAACATGGCTCGGGCCGCCTTCGCCTGATTAATGGCCTTGTTAACGTCCTGTGGATGATGCAGCCAAAGTATTTGACGGTGGAAGTCTTATGGGAAGAGCTGTATATATCTTAGTCAATGATTGAACATATTAAAGTTCTAAAATATAGGTCAGTGCAATGTTGCTCGTGTGTTTCATTTTATATTAATATTTACTTCCAAACGGAGTAAGCCCCGTTTCATGGTGGCTTCATATTGGATTCTGAATTTTGATTGATGCGAGTTTAGTTTTCGATGCAAGTTATTTTTCAAATATTCCTTTTTCATTTCACAAGTAAAGTGTGTCCTTGGTCTAGCGGTTAAGTCCGTGGATTTAGACTCGGAGGTATTAGAGATATTTAATAATGTAAATAAATACATTTATTTATATTTATATTTAATTTATTGTGTGATGTTTCTCGAGTTTGGTACGCTGGAGACATCGACGAGCTTGCCACTTGTCATGTTTGGCCTATAGTAAAGTAGTTTCTGACCACCCCAAAAAGGAAACGGTCGTGATGATGCTTTATTTTACATTTTTTTAAATAAAATCACCGTGCTCTGGTGTGGGACGCCTCGTCGCACCTCAGGGGGACAGCGCATAAAGTGGAAAATACGGGGTCAAAAAAAAAACCTAATCGTGCCGTTTTGCTGTAGAAACTTTGGGCCCAGTTGAAGCGCAAAAAAGTTTTTAAAAGACAACACCACGTCTTGTCGTCTCCTCCGGTAACAAGTCTTTCTTCGTGAAGCCAGCGTTCTTGCCACCATTCCACGCGGATATATAACTAAATATTAATTTTAAATTTCTCATATTTTTTTCCTAATAAATGAATATATAATTCCATAAATAATAATTAACAATTGATTTGTACACTTTTGGTCCGCGTTTTATAGACAGAAAATTAGGTTTGTAATCTATAAGTACTATAAAAAAAATGAATTTTGAATATAATAGAAGAGAAGTAAAGACCAACAACCTGAGAGACAAATGACCATAGACATTTTACACAAAACGCATTTATTAAAAAAAAAAAGTTTTATACGAGTGTTGGCTATGTGCGCTAAACAATTGTCTCTACTTCTCTAACAAGCGGGTCGACAAGTTGCTTCCAACTTGGTCGTGTGTTATACAATAAAGTTAATAATTGTACATGTTACTTAAAGATAGATTTATACCGCAGCCGATTTGAACTAGCTATTCATTTATTTAACATTTGGAATCATGAATGAAGCAGGTATACTGGATGACTTTGTATGGTCTTATGTTAGACTAGTATGTGATTCTATTGATATAAACATACAATGTCATTCTTTCTGGCATCTCCATGCAAATTGACTATTTTTAAATTAACAGTTTGTGGTCGGTTCAAACCTCCAGGGATGTACCAATGTACATATACACTATTCTTACGTACATTTTCATAGATTTACAACACTAAAGCTTCCGTGCCTTGGAGAGCATGTTAAACCGTTCGGTCCCGGTACCACCTTGTGGAATTAAATTAAATTGTCATTAAAAATTGACATCATCCTCGCCAACACATCTCGCCAGCTGCGTGGCGATTGTAGGCCAAATTCTCCCGATATATGTTCTGGAAGTCGCATCTCCAACAGTGGAATAATAGAATAACATATTAGTCTAACATAATTACATTTGTGGATTGAATTACCCCAAGATATTAGACAAGCTCCTAATCGTGCAATATTCAAGTGTAATGTGTACAAATACTATCTTTTAATTTAAATTTTCTCTTTACATTTTTTTTCAATTATTGTATAGCTTTTATCGCGGACTTTGAGCGCGGCGACCGAATCAAGAAATTCCGTAACGAAAATAAACCTAACACCCCCCACTCCGACCGGCACAGCCGGTGCGGCGTTGAAATCCGTGCATCGTCTAACGTCGTTTCAGTTCGGCAGTTTTCGGCACGGTGTTTGTGTGCGTGCGACTAGACTCTTGCGTGTAGACTAAGTGCTAACTGCTCATAACTGATTCTATCTCTTTTAGACACAATGCTAGGTGAGACAGCGTGCTTTTTAGCCGCGTCCACGAGTGAGTTCGAGCCCGCGACTAGTTGAATCTTAACGTGTATGTAAAAACTTGAATTAATATGAAAGAAAAACCTCTTCCATTTATTCCACACCTTTGCATTGGTGTCTTCTTCCTTTGTAACCTTTTTCTTTAGCCACTTCTCCTCATGACTGGTTTTATTTTGTGTATTGTTCTTTTTGTTTCACTTCAAGATGGACGATATACAAAATGCTATTCTCAAAATGAATAAGGATCTTGAAGCTATTAAAATACAGTCACAAAATTTAGGTCTACTGGTAAACCCTTCGAAGACGCAGGTGATGATCGCTGGCTCGAGGCAAATGCTGTGCAAACTGGACCATATACCTTTTACCCCATTAATGTTTGACAATGTGTCACTTTCTTTTTGTCAGCATGTGAAAAACCTAGGACTTCACATAAGCAGTGATCTCTCCTGGAATCACCACGTCTCCGAAATTTGTAAGAAAGTTCATGGCAGCATGAATTCGTTGAAATGCTTACAATATTTTATTCCTTTTAAGGCAAAGTTAATGCTAGTCAGTTCGCTGCTTCTTCCCATAATACACTATGCAGATATCTGCTATCCCGACGTCACTGAAGAGCTACTGAATAAACTCGATCGTCTGCTTAATTTATGCATCCGCTATGTATACGGCTTGCGTAAATATGATCATATCTCTCATTTTCGTAATCAGTTGAAATGGCTCAATATCCGCTTTCGAAGATCTACCCATCTCCTCGTGTCTCTGTATGGTATCCTGAACAACCCTCATGCGTCTGCATATCTTAAATCCCGTTTTGAATACATGTGTAATACTCACAACCTTCCACTTCGCTCTTTACATAACAACCAACTTAAAATCTCATCCCACTTCTCTAGCAGATATTCAGATTCGTATACTGTGTCTGCAGCCCGCCAGTGGAACAAGCTACCACTCGCTATTAGACACGCGCCGTCTGTCCACGTTTTTAAGCGCTTGGTCACTGCTTTATTTCTAGACAAACAGGAGTCGTCATCAGGCTAAAAATATATATTTGGCATAATATATATGTGTATATACGTTTATTTATAGGTATATGTGTAATTTATGTAACAGTGTAAGTATCTATTAGTATGTAATGTGTGTAGTATATTCTATATTGTTAAACTTGATATCGGCACTACCCTTAATCTCACACTCTCCCAAAGGTTAGATGTTAGAAAATGCCTTGTAGGCATTAATCTTCGCCTTTGTACACTTATTTTGTGCAATAAAGAATTTAATAATAATAATAATATTATATACATACATATATAATCCATAATGAATAAAATTTATACATGTACTTGTATATGCATTAGAATGTAATTATTAGTATGTATTTGTTGTTATGTCTACATATGTACATCTTACAAATTGTCATTTAATAATGTTGTACCTAAAGGTTTGGCTGTCAGAGAATGTCTAACGGCATTAAGTCCGCCTTTGTACAAAGTGAAATCATGAGTTAGCTAAACTTGAATCCGCTTATTTAAAAGCCTGGTTTCTGAAGGGATATGGTCGTGATGACACTTCACTTTTTTTACTATTTATAATTTTAAATGTTTTTGCAAAACATGTATGTATACATTACTTAATTTGCTTAACTGTTAGGTGCACAGCCGCCCATTAAAAGTTGGCTCTCTAGTAGTTTGTGTAACTTTAGCCAGCTTCTTTCCAAACTACCAAAGTTGTGGAGATACTTAATTGATCTAGACTGCATTATTTAAAATCTTTTAAACTCTTGCTAAACTGTGATTTAGTTATGAAACATACATTGATAGATAGGTATTTTTATTATTTATTTTTAAACTACGCACTATGTGCAAAAGCGTACTTAATGCCGCTAGTACAGCTAAACCTTTAGGACATTTAGACAGTATAGATGGTAGGTTCAATATTAAGTCCATACATATCAATATTACATAACACGTATATATATATATTTGACCGCCTCCGTGGTCTAGTGGTAACAAACGTTGCCGTGAACTCGGGAGGTCCTGGGTTCGATTCCCACCGGGGGCAAGTTGTAATTTGTATAATTTGTCTCGGTCTGGGTGTTTATATGTTTAATATGTATATATTTACAAAAAAAAAAAGTATAATATGTAGTTTATCAACCATCTAGTTTCCGTAACACAAGCCTCGTAGCTTACCACGGAAACTAGATGGCGCTGTGTTACCTGTCTGGAAATATTTATTATTATTTATTATTTTATTATTATTTATATAATTTATTTATGTACGTGTTTTGTAATAGTAAGTTAATATTGGTATGTATATATGATTGGTAAGATCTAGATCAGTGGTTCCCAAATAATTTTTGCTGCGTACCCCTTCAAAAAAGACCTCAAACCTGTGTATCCCTTATTGTAGCAATCACGCTAATATTATAAATGCGAAAATGTGTGAGTATGTGTGCATGTTTGTTACTTCTTCACGCTCAAACGCCTGGACCAATTTTGATGAAATTTGATATACAAATAGTTGACACCCTGGATTGATAGATAGGCTACTTAAACCGCAGGTAAGGATATAAGACGATTGCGGATAAGGGATTATAGGATTACAGGGTTAGTATTAGTAGGATTAGACGATTATAGGATTACATGGTTGGTAATGATTAAGGATATAAGACATTACGGAATAAGGGATTATAGGATTACAGGGTTAGTATTAGTGATTAAGGATATAAGACGATTACGGAATAAGGGATTATAGGATTAGACGATTATAGGATTACATGGTTGGTAATGATTAAGGATATAAGACATTACGGAATAAGGGATTATAGGATTACAGGATTACAGGGTTAGTATTAGTGATTAAGGATATAAGACGATTACGAAATATGATATAAGGATCAAAGGCTTAAAGGATTCGATAATTATAGAATTAAACGATTTATAGTAATTAAGGATTAAGACATTACCGATTAAGGATGGATTAGAGGATTAAAGGACTAGAATTCTAGATGATTTCTGTAATTTTTGATTTTATATACTCTCTGCATGCTGTGGACAAATGTATGGGCTTATATATATATGCATTAAACGGCATTAAGCTCGCCTATGTACCTGCACTTGTTTTGGTTTTGTACAATAAACAATTTATTATTATATACTACCTGGACCCTGAATCCCATAACGCAGGTATTTTTTATAAAACATCTTACTCGGGATTTAGAGCGCAATAAAATGCATGTTATGTTATTTTTATTATATTTTATATTTAAATGAGATTTAGTTAAAGCACAAATTGAAAAAATAGACACACTATATTATTGCACCAGCTGACTGTGCGGTTAAAATTTATAACTAAGATAACGATAAGATGGAAAGCAATTTTATATTTTATAAACACCCGCGTCACGCATATTTAAAACTAAAATAACACTCTGTATAATTATTCAAAAACAATGTGAAAGGAAAAAGGCTTTCCACAGAAAAGAGTTGTAATTAAAACAAAATGATTGGCACAATAAATAACGCGACGAACGAGAGGGTATAAAAAAACGATTCTAGTGATTAAACGATCTATACGGTCAACAGATGGGCTACTCTGGATGTACCAAATACGAAACTTTAGGATCATCGGATATTTTCTAACTCCATCAAAACCTACATGGTACACTAGCTATATAAAAACTAACTGAAAAGTCTGGAGAAGAAAAAGTCATAGCCTTGCTATACATAAGGGAAATGTTGCTAGTCTCCTTGGGACTATCACGGATGGGACGTCTCTAGAGAACATTTTTATTTATAGTTTAGTTTGTGAAATCGCTTATAAATTGTCATTAAAATTGATATCAGATCCTCGCCAATCCGTCTGGCCAGCCGTGGCGAGTGTAGGCCAAATTCTCCAGATATTATGTTCTGGAAGGCCTATCTCCAACAGTGGAGGTCTAGGACGCTGTGTTCTAGACTCTGTAATGGCAATGGTATATTAATTTACTTCGAAAAAATAAAATTCGTGTACACATTAAACTAGCTGTATGGCCCAGAAGTTGCACGAATAATGTTGTGGTCAGCGAAAAATACCTTTAAATGGCCGTAGGGTTATTTATATTTTGAAGTCTTACACCCTAATCCATTCCTAAATTCCAAGGATTATTTCTGCTAAATTTCATCAATCGTTAAAGTAATTATTAAAAAATAACCATATCGTCATGATCGTAGAACAGTGTCGGATTTAAAAAAATACCCATAATTTTGCATATATATTTATATATAGTTTTATATTGTTTGTGGTCTGTAATTTATAGTGCAAATATTAGAAAGGGTTCCAAAATGAAATCTAGAAGGTTTGCACTTATTATGAGACTTAAAAAGTGACAAAAAAACAGTCGAAATGACAGTTGAATGGTCGCCATGAAAATTTTAAATATAGCAGATCCGTCACTGTTCTACGATCATGACGATATTTACAACTAAAATAAAGTACCTAATAATGTAACATTATAATAAAATACATACAAATAATACAATATATTATTAATTATTTTTTGTCGAGTTTCGGGTTGCACATTAGCATGTAGTCTATCTTAATTCTGACATGCCTGGTGGGTTACTGCTGTACCAGGTATTGTAATAGGTTATAAATTGATCGTTGTGGTGCAGTTCTGTATATGTTTATTTTGTAAATCTGATATAGCTGAGTTTTCCTTGAAGATCTCTTTCTCAGTCAGATTAAACATTACCAGGTCAATGGAATCTGCTACGCTGCTGGTCTTCTGCTAACAGCTTACTTATTGGATCACTTTGCTGCGTAGTCTTCTACTAGCAGGAGTAGAATCATTCAAAATAATTAAATTAATGACGTTTCATAAATGCCTGTAATAGGTTTACGTGAATAAATATATTTTGACTTGATTTTAACTTGACTTATTCGTCTCCACATCCTCGCTTTGCATCATCGCCAAACCGTATGGCCAGCGTGGCGAGTGTAGGCCAAATTCTCCAGATATAATTATGTTCTGGAAGGCCCTTTTTTCAGCAGTGAAGGTCTAAGACGATGTGTTCTAGGGGCTGTAATAATGATGAATTGCCTCCTGACTGACTCTCTTCGCGCGCAAAGCGCGCGGTGGGCTTTGGGGGTGACCCCGTAAGCCGGCTGGAACTCGGCGGGCGACGGCCCACCGGTGTCTGTTTTCTCCCCTGATTGTGCTGGCAGGGGAGGGGACCCGTGAGGGGGGGTCCCTGGTGGCGAGGTTGGTAGTGCCCCCGACCTGGAAACGGCCGGGGGAGGGGCCGCGAGAAGGGTGCGGCCCCTGTGACGTCTTCTTCAGTTCCCGACCTTAGGGTGGTCGGGAACGCTAGGTCTTCGCCCCCGGCCTGGAAGCGGGCGGGGGAGGGGTCACGAGGCGTAATGTGACCCCTATGATGTCGTCTTCTTCAATCCCCGACCTCAGGGCGGTCGGGGATACTCTTCGCCCCCGGCCTGGAAGCGGGCGGGGGAGGGACCACGGGGCGTAGTGTGGCCCCTATGAGGTCATCTTCTTCGGCCTCCGACCTGAGGGTGGTCGGAGACGCTCTTCATGGTGTGCTCCCGGTCTGGTTAGCGACCGGGAGTGGGCCTCAGGGATGTGGGCCCTGTCTGGTCGTCTTCTTCTTCACCTCGGCGGGGGGGGCCCCAGGGTCTCCCGGGGCAGGCGGCGGCCTTCCGGTGGCCGTGCGTGGAGCGGTGCGATGCCCTGAAGATGGACGTGCCGGCTGCGGTCGGCTCCGTCAAACATCCGTTTGGCGAGCCTGGCCACGAACTGCTCGATGGTTTCCATCTTCAGGTCCTCGTGGATATTGGTGTTGCGCACGAACCACGGTGCGCCGACTGCCGCGCGCAGACAGAGGTTCTGCTGGGCCTGCATCTTGGTCTTGTTGGATGCTGAAAGCAGGTGGAGCCATGCCGGAGCGGCGTAGGTGAGGCGTGAGCGGATAAAGGTCTTGTATATGTTGAACTTTACCCGGGATGGTAAGGAGGAGTGCAGCAGAGGCCGCAGCTGGGCCCTTGCTGCCTTCGACCTGTTGACGACATGGGTCGCCATAGGGCCCATGCGCAGCATGCGGTCAATGACACATCCCAGGTATGTCACGGTATCCGCCCAGCTCACCCGCTGGCCGCGGAACGTCAGCGGCTCCGGTTGGGCACGGCGGGTGGTGAGGATCGCGGCCGTCTTCGCGACGTTCGCCGACATCCTCCACCTGTCCAGCCATGGTGGGAGCAGGTCCAGCAGTTTCTGCATTTTGGCTGCAGCGTTAGCAGCCTTGCCCGCCGAAGTGAAGAAGGCGCTGTCGTCGGCGTATAGCGCCAGGACGACATCCTTCTCTCCCCTACGCAGGTGACCATCCAGCGTGGGGATGTCGTCGGTGTAGGTGGCGTATAGTGCCGGCGACAGGCAGCTGCCTTGCGGGACACCAGCCGCGATGGGTTTCTCCGCCGAGGAGGCCTCGTCTACCTGGACAAAGAAACGTCTCCCCTCCAGGAACGAAGACAGCACTTTGACTGCCATCGGTGGGAGCCCGGCGTCGAGGAGCTTCGAGAGAAGGCCGGCGTGCCAGACTCGGTCGAACGCCTTCTCCATGTCTAAGAAGACGCCGACGGAGCACCGGCCTTTGTTCAGCTCCGGCGCCAGGTAGTGCAGCACCCGCGTCAGCTGGAGAGTGGTGCTGTGCTCTCCGCGGAATCCGTATTGCTCCGGCCTGGGAGTCAGCGGATCACGGATTCGGCGGAGGAGCAGCCTCTCAAACAGCTTTGCGGGGTGCGGCAGCAAAGTGATCGGTCTGTAGCTAGAGGGGTTCCGACGATCCTTCCTCGGTTTGGGCAGTGTGATGATCTTCCCCAGTTTCCAGGTGCTGGGGAAGTGCCCTGTGCGGAGAATCCCATTGCAGATTTTGGTGAATGCCACCAATGCTCTGCGTGGCAGCTGCGTGAGCGCCAGGTTGGAGATGCCGTCCGGTCCCGGGGCCTTCCTCGGGTTGAGGCGTCTCGCGGCGAGCCCCACCTCGGCCGGCGAGACGAAGTAGTGCCCCGGCAGCGGTTCCATCTCCTCCTGTAACAGGTTCCGGACCCGGTCCTCGACGTGGCCGTTGAAGTCCTCATCGACCACCGGGAAGGGCTGGAATTGGCCTTCCAGGTGATCCGCCAGGATGTTTGCCCTGTTCTGGGCAGCGTAGTGTCGCACCCCGGCGGCGTCGATGAGGGGGTGCGTCGGTGTGGGGGTGTTTGTTAGCCGTCTTGTGAGGCGATACAGGGACTCGTGGGCGCCTCTCTCCTCGGAGATGTCTTCCATCAGCCTCTCCCAGGACTGACCCCGGAAGGCGGCCACTTCCAGGGAGATCTCGGCGGAAAGCGCGTTCAAATTGCCTCCGTGGTCTAGCGGTAAATTCCGTGGATTTAGACTCTGAGGTAAATTAATATTTAATTTATTTGTGATATTTCCCGAGTTTTGTACGCTGGAGACATCGACGAACTTGTCACTTGTCATGATTGGCCTATAGTAAAGTTTGCTAAATGTGAATCCGCTTCTTTATAAGCGTGGTTTCTGACTACCGCGGAAGGGAAACGGTCATACTCTACTTTTATTATTAATAATATTGAATAAATAAATAAAGACATTAAACTCTCTCGGTATTATACAAAACTGACTTAACGATGTCAGTTTCTTGGACCTCAAATCGCGCCTAATATTTCGGCTATTATTTATTATATGGGCTAGAATCTAGAGTTAAAATCTTTAGAAGTCCAGAGTAGACCCCCTGACTTCCAGTTTCAAGCCGAATTAGGTCTTATTGCATTGTTTTATGACCTGAGTTTAAAAAACAGCGTAAACCCCTTTATTTCAATATCAATAGCCATTTATTTTCAGCCTAAAGTGAATTTCTAACCGCATCGCAATATATTTCTATAAAAAATATTTTAGATTTTTTTAGAAGTTTTCAAAGGTGAACTCGGTGAACGGCGGCGGGCGGTGGCTCGGTTGTAAGAACGCTTTCAAAATTAAATATTAAATACAAATAAAAGACGCGGTTCTCGTGTCTCGGAAAGCACTCGGTCCCAGTTCTATAGTGAGGCTATACCTATTCCAGAATTTAAAGGAATATATCTGCATTATTTTATTAAAATCGTTTCAGTGGCTTAGGCGTGAAAGCGAGACAAACATATGTACATACAAACAAAGCATCTTACACATGAAATGACGCCAATTCGAGCCTGATTTATTTATTACTTTATACATGATGGTAAGTGGCGCGCAAGGTCCACGAATGTCAGCAACTGGAATCAGACACTCATGACTGACATCAGTCCCTAACACTATACTGGCTTGACTGGGCATGACGGCAATTCGAGCCTGATCCCGAAACGTGTGGATACTTTACTTACATTTTACTGGGTTTATCGGCACGAACGATGGAGTATCCCCGCCTCGGCAGACTGGGCAAATTACCACCATCAGACCGCCTACCACCTATCTGTTGTTCTCGTTGAAAGTGCCATTTGCAATGATGTCAAATGCTAATTAGTATTAGTAATATATAATATTAGTACCTATTTAAATAAAAAATAAGCTAATAAAAATATATAAACTAAATAAAAAAAACATATACATATTTTATTTAATATTATATTTTAAGTATTCAAAGTAATTGGTCAGTAGGCTCGTAATCATATACTAAACATACAATTAGAGACAGCTTTAACCGTCGTGGTTGAAAAGGGTACGTGTCATTAAAACTTCAAAGTGCTTAAATTTTATTGTTTTTCACGAAAAAAAAAACCAATGGAACATAAAAAGACCCGAAATTAACTCACTGAAAAAGTATATAAAATTAACGCACAACTCCAGCACTTAACCAAATTTAGATATAAACTTTATTAGCCATCGGTTTTAAATATTTGAATTAAAGTGAATAATATTTACAAAATATAAAATAATAATTACAAACTACTTGAATAAAATTAAATATTTTATAAAAAATGTCCCCAAGAGACATCCCATCAGAGATAAGAGTCCCGAGAAGACTGGCAATATGTCCCCCTCTGTAAAGCGAGTTGGCAGAAATAAATTGCCAGCCTTCCTGTTTTTTTTTTTTAAATGATGTCCGTAAAATGTGAGTTGGGGTAAAATGTCAAAGTGCTTTATGTTTTTGTTTCCATAATCGCATACATGCAACAAATTCTCTTGACATTCATTTACCTTTGCAGAATGCAGCATAAACGCAACTTATAACGATATAGAGACATTAGCATATATCTGTGGCAACCAGGCTAACAGTTCTATGTATCACAAAATCTGTGACCCTATCGTATTTAAAAAAAGGAGACATACAGCTCCTTTTTTTAAATAACTTATTTAATAACTTAATCGCACTATGAACAAAGGCGGACTTAATGGCATAGATATTCTCTAATTACTTATTCTACTGCCTCCGTGGTCTAGCGGTTAAGTCCGTCGATTAAGACTCGGAGGTACCGGGTTCGATTCCTGGTCGGGACACAAAAATATTTATTAATGTAAATAAATACATTTAATTATTATTTAATTTATTTGTGATTATTCTCGAGTTTGGTACGCTGGAGACATCGACGAGCTTACCACTTGTTATGATTGGCCTATATAGTAAAGTTGGCTAAATGTGAATCCGCTTATTTATAACCACCACCGCGAAAGGGAAACGGTCGTGATGATACTTTACTTTTTTTTTACTTTACTTATAAAGGTAGGTAAGGTTTTAAGGAACTGAAAGATTTCTATAAATGAATTGTTCCAAGGCACATTTACGTCTCTGATTAAACCTTTTTTCTCCGAATCTCTACCGATTTTAAGTAGTTGAGTGGAAATGATGCGTTGCGTATTAGGCACCATGCCACAAGACAACGATTTGGTAGAGATTTTTTTGCAAGTTTTTTTTTCACAATTGTTTTTTTTAATTTAATTTAGTTTTAAATGTAGTATAGTTTATGTAGTATTTGGTTTTCTATTTGCAATTTAATTTAACTCTTTCGGTTCTTTTGTTAATGTTTTGTTAAATTTTAATTTATTAAAATTATTTGTGGTATTTATTTCTGAAGTCTGCTAGGCTAGAGACATAGAAAACTTGCCACTTGGTCTATAGTAAAGTCGACTATACGTGAATCCGATTCTTGAAAAGCGTGGATCTTGACCACCTCGCAAGGCATATGGTCGTGATGATACTACTCGTACATACTATAAAAAACAAAATGCGGTCTTTGTCATCACCCTTTCTTACTTACGGGCCGCGTAAAGGTTGTCGTCCCCTGTGAAGCAGTGTTGTTGGTGAATGATAGGCTACACATTGGCCCTAGAAATCTATTTCTAAATATGGTCGTTAATGATTATCTAGAGGTTGACTCGAAATCAAAGTATATTTTAATCTAACTCTGCTTTCGGTAATTAAACCTAATTTTAAAATAACTTGCGCTAAAATAAGGTTTGAGGACGCAAAATTGGGTCGAATCGGAACCGAAGCATTCATGCTTACCTAGTCCGAGATTTGTGCATTATGAAATATGCATGCCACCGAATGCAGTCGCTTATATCCGCTGTCCTCGACTCAGCAACTTAGAACCCCTACTTACTCGTAAATTTGCTCAGTAATTTCCATTTTGTTAAACCCATAGATTATGTTTTTATTAATGATTAGATTGATAAAGTCCGAAACGTGGAAATCCGTCAGAGAACCAAGTTACCGATAAAGTCTTAAAAATTTGTGACAACGGGCTGGCCATGTCTGTCGCAGAACCGATGAACGATGGAGTAGACGGGTTCTAGAGTAGAGACCACAAACGGGAAGACGCAGAGTGGGACGACCCCCCGCCAGATAGACAGATGACCAGCGTGGCGAGTGTAGGCCAAATTCTCCAGAGATATGTTCTGGAAGGCCCATCTCCAGCAGTGGAGGTCTGGGACGCTGTGTTCTAGGGGGCTGTAATGAATGAAACACTGGACGAGTTCGTGCTTCGTCTGGCCGAAGGAATGTTCGCACGAATGTTTCTACTTGTGAGAAATTTGGCACCTCTGCACGCTAGACCTCCTGACGCTCCTAGACGCATGGCGCGCGATTTGATTGTCTCATCACGTTGACATTCCGCGGCCGCCGCCTTGCCTGCTCGTATTAAATTTTAACCTATAATAAAGGTTCCACACGCCCTGCCCGTAGTCACGTGCAGCGAATGCTCTTTTTGTTAGGAGGCCAACACCTCGTTACAAATTCCCGTCTTCCCCCGGAAGACTATTTGGGATGACTAGTTGATTGATAGTCTTATGTTACTCTATATACGACGTATGGTTTCTTAGGATAAGTTGTTTATTTCTATCAATAAATAAATATTTAAACAGGTCACATAGCGCCATCTAATTTCCGTGGTAAGCTACAAGGCTTGTGTTACGGAAACTAGATGGTTGATAAACTACATATTATACTTTTTTTTTTTGTGAATATATACATATTATACATATAAACACCCAGACCGAGACAAATTATACAATGTACAACTTGCCCCCGGTGGGAATCGAACCCACGAACTCCCGAGTTCACGGCAACGTTTGTTACCACTAGACCACGGAGGCGGTCGAATAGTCTATTAGTCTAGCGTTACACTTTTTAATTGTGCTGCTTTTAATAATTAAAATAAAACGAATAAAAAACCAAGAAAATAATAATTAATAATCAGAAACCTAGACGGGGGCTGCCCCAGTCTGCTTCACAAGCAGCCATGCTGCACAGAGTTTACTATACTATATAACTTGACTATAGGCCCATCCAAGCTCGTTGATGTCGCTAGCGTATAAGACTTTGAAAATTTATGATTAATTTTGAATTCTCGACGAAGTGGTTAATATGAAAATTCGAACTTCGTAAAAATTTACATCTTTATATAAAATGACGAAGTTTTTTATCAGCAAAAACGAATAAACACTAGCCGTTGTTTTCGGAGAGGAACAAAAAAGATTAAGATTACACCGCCGAAATGGAAATTGAGCGGACGAAAACGTAATTTATTTTATAAAAATTTATGAAATTTAAAATTATTAATCTATTCATGAAATATCCGCTTTTTAAATTGAAATGTTACGAGAGAAAATTATGTCATAAATTTTAAAAAATATGTCGTTTCTTCGTAGGTTGGTTATATTTAGCGAAATTATAAATAGAAATTAAAGGGCCGTTTGTTTACCGCCGGTAGTCAGGACAAAATTGTTTCGAGCCGAGTTTTGTTCGGGCAAGAAAAGTGTTCCAATTGAGCAGCGCTACTACGTGTTCCCACCGAACTAGCATTGGTGGCAAATTGCCACAGGCGTAAGAAATGCCAATCTCGATGAAAAATGCCAATTTTTACAAAAAAAAACCGACAGACGCTATAGTTAAAGACAAAATTAGCATGCTAAATAATGGGCCGTATGCATCTGCCGCAGAACCGGCGACCGATGGGGCAAAAGAGTTTTTGAGTGGAGACCACGTTCGGGACGACCCATTGACCTAAAAGGTGAACGCGTATTTTTTTTTTTAATGTTCATTATAACAATATGTTTTAATAATAATAATAATAATAAATTATTTATTGTACAAAACCAAAACAAGTGCAGATACATAGGCGAGCTTAATGTCGCAAATGCATTTTCTACCAACTAACCTTTGTATCTGAGATATGTAATAAGCGGGTGCAGCAGAAGAAAAATGATAATTGAATTTATAATTTATAGAATTAATAATCTGTAAGTATGTAATAAGTGTGACTAAAATTATAAATATAATAATAACATTTTAACACTGTAAATAATGTTTAACAAAATTTGTGTGCCAGAAATTGCTAAATGTCCAGAACTTACTATTACCATGTTCTTTGCAAATAAATAAATTTCATTTCATTTCATTTCGTTTCGTTTCATTTCATTTCATTTCATTTCATTTCATTTCATTTCATTTCATTTCATTTCATTTCATTTCATTTCATTTCATTTCATTTCATTTCATTTCATTTCATTTCATTTCATTTCATTTCATTTCATTTCATTTCATTTCATTTCATTTCATTTCATTTCATTTCATTTCATTTCATTTCATTTCATTTCATTTCATTTCATTTCATTTCATTTCATTTCATTTCATTTCATTTCATTTCATTTCATTTCATTTCATTTCATTTCTTTTCATTTCATTTCATTTCATTCCATTCCATTCCATTCCATTCCATTTCATTTCATGAGATACAGGCTGATGATAATGAATATTATTATTATAGCTATACTATAACTAGGGAATAGATATTTCTGGTGTATAAGCAGCTGTAGCTTAAAAGATCAAAGCATGTTGTTTTATATAATTATGCAAGCTAACAGCAAATTACGTTCCATGGTTCGTAAAATTGTCTAGCTTTAAAGTATAAACGATGTTTGAAATAGCCTTTGAACATCTCTCGCTCCAAAAGTCGCCGGGTGACAATAATAAAAATATATACTCCAAACTCAGACCGTGCGGAAGAAATGGAGTCGTAAAAACGAAGCTTACCGAAACGCCGTAGTTTTCTCAACCTTTTTTTTAGGTAAAAGTATTTTCACTACTGTAATCTCTTGTAACTTTACTGCTATAGTGACATTTAGCAAACTTATTATTTTTTTTATTTTTATTAAGGTACTGAAATACAAATAAAAGGTAGAAAAACAATTAATTACTTTTACTAAAATATATAAATACCGGGTTCGATTCCTGGTCGGGACACAAAATTATTTATTAATGTAAATACATACATTTAATTAATATTTAATTTATTTGTGATATTTCTCGAGTTTGGGACGCTGGAAACATCAACAAGCTTGCCACTTGTCATGATGTACCTATAAGTATTGTTGGCCACCCCGAAAGGGAAACGGTCGTGATGATAAAAAAAAAACATAAAGTTTCGTCATTTACCTTATTAATTAGCTTTAAAAAATGTAAAAAAAAATAACGAGGTCATATATAAGAGAGCGGGCATCGAGAAAATTTTAATATCTTACATTATTTTATACGCCATCAATTTTTTTTCCCACCAGCGACCATCTTTAGGTCATCCGTCCATCTGACGGGGGATATAGCAAGCTGAAATGAATATGTCTTATGCCTTCTGCTATCATAATGACAGTATAATAACCTTTATAAATAAAAAAAAGACACATTTCAGTAATATGAAGATGTTTAAAACATGTTAAAATCAATCAACTGCGCTGCATGTTTTAATTAATAATAGTATCGGTAAAGTATCATCACGACCGTTTCCCTTTTGGCATGGTATGAAACCACTCTTATAAAGAAGCGGATTCACATTTAGCCAAACTTTACTATAGGCCAATTATGACAAGTGGCAAGCTCGTCAATGTCTCCAGCGTACCAAACTCGAGAAATATCACAAATAAATTTAATATTAATTAAATGTATTTATTTACATTAATTAATATTTTTATGTCCCGACCAGGAATCGAACCCGGTACCTCCGAGTCTAAATCCACGGACTTAACCTAAACGGACCACGAAGGCAGTTTAATAATAATTTTAGTTTAATAAATAATAAAAATCGTTTATTTACTTAAAAAGCTAGTACATGTTTTAGGAATTGGCCCAAACGAAGTTAATCTGAATCTCAGACACCAGTTCCATTACACAAATAAGTATAATATATAATATAATACATATTGAATTTCGCCATCCTCGCCAACCCGTCTGACCAGCGTGGCGAGTGTAGGCCAAATTCTCCAGATATGTATATGTTCTGGAAGCCCATCTCCAGCAGTGGAGGTCTAGGACGCTATGTTCTAGGGGCTGTAATGATGATGATGATTGAATTTAAGCTTAGATGACAAGCATTAATATTATTATGTTTTTTTTTATTATCTGTTTAGACAACATAATGTTCTATATTTCATTAACAAATAGCAACACTAGCCATAAAGTTAGCATTAGCTCCTTAGTAGTAAACATGTTATTTAAAACTTTTATCTATAAAAGATAAAAAAATTGGTAGTGCCGTTCTATCTAAATACACTAAGCTTTTATTAGAAATAATATACAAACAGTATAACAGAATTACAATATTAAATTATTAAAAAGAAAACCTAACATTAAATAAACAAAAAAATAAACTAAACTACATATAAAACATAAAACAAAGTTCATACAACAAAAGAGATCAATTAGAATATTGTTTAATTTAAAAGCCAGAACAGTACGAAATTATTTTGTTGATGCCAAGATTATGACAGTCACGTCTCTGTATGTATATAGTTGCTTACAGGAGGTTCATGCGAAAGCTAATGAACTTCCAAAAATATCTAGTTTGACTAAGTATAACCTAAGAAACAAGAATGAAATCTATATAAGGCAAACCAGGTTGAGAAAAACGTTTAAACAAGGTTTGCCGTTGAAAATTACATTATACAATAAACTACCTGAGATTATAACTAGACTACAACCAAATAAATTTAAAACAAAATTAAAACTCTTTTTTCAAAATAATGCTTTTTATAACCTGTCAGAATTTATTGACATGCCTTTGACGGAAAATTCTTTTAAATAGTTGTCTAGTTTTGTGGTCTTATGCCTTCTACTGTATTGTGTTCCTATGCTCCTTTGTCTACGATGCATGGTGTTAATAGAACTGTTGTTATTATTTAAAATTTGTTAACTGACAAACCAAAATATAACGATTGTTACTCGTATATAGGTGAAATATACAAATATATACAAATATACAAAACCTACAACATTAAAAATATATAACCGTTCGATTGGCGTAGTGTGCCGAGGACAATCGCTGCGATCCCCCGTTTAGGGTTCTATCTTATATTTGACCTCTTTGCACCAAATACTTCCTGGTCATTACATACAGTCAATACAATAGTCCAATTCTCAAAGTGTACCAAAAAAGCTTAACGTTTTAGCGCAATAAAATAAAATCATTAAAACCATAGAATTTAAAAGGGTGATAAATAAAATAGAACATCTTCCAGAACATAAACCGGGCCAAATGGCGCACAACCACCTGCCGTGCTATTTCGAACTTCCATAATTTAATTTAAACACTTTTCTAAATTATTGTTACGTGCAGTAATTTATAGTAGCTTGAAAGGTAATAAAGTTTGAGAGAAATCGTGTATTTATCAACAGGCTAGGTTAGTATTTTTTTTTAAATATTTATAATAAGAATAGGCAGATGGAAAACCGATAATTGTTTGTTGATTTAGGTTAAGTTACGATGGGGCTGACATGCTCAATTTGGTTAAAAGCCACAAATAAAATATGTTTAAAAAAATCAACAACAGTGTTACCAATAACAAAACAACAGTAGAGTAATTATTATATGATTCATTTTTAAGAAGAACTAAATTGTAACCTTGCCATGGTGATACTTAAATAAAAAAAATACGTGTGGCACTCGGGAACTGCCGCGGTAAAGCTATTGCATAGCATTTTTATCAACTTATGCAATTATAATTATTTATTTATTTTATTTATCCAGTATTTTTTTTTCTTTGATATTAATTCAAGTTTTTTATATTACTTGTAGACGCGGCCGGAAAGCACGCTGTCTCATCTAGCATTGTGTCTAAAAGAAATAGAATCAGTTATGAGCAGTTAGCAGCTAGTCTACACGCATACGTCTAGTCGCACGCACACAAACACCGTGCCGAAGTCTGCCGAACTGAAACGAGCGACACGTTAGACGATGCACGGCTTTCACCGCCGCACCGCTGTGCCGGTCGGAGTGGGGGGTGTTAGATTTATTTTCGTTACGGATTTATTTAATTCGGTCGCCGCGCTCAAAGCCCGCGATAAAAGCTACGCAATAGCTTAATAACACCGTTTAAAATAAGACTTACCATTTTTTTTTTACAATTGTACATAGGCGGGCTTAATGTGCAGGCATTTACGAGTAATAACAACACAATCAAAGACTACGCCGTATTTTTGTGCCTACGTGGAGTTTATTTATTGAACTAAACATTAATAAATTTTATTCGAAGTTAATTATAGTACATTAAATATAAATTAAAAGCTACCTAAATAATAAAATTAAAAATAAACTAAACTATAAATAAAAAATGTCCTCTAGAGACGTCCCATCCGAGATAGTCCCAAGGAGACTGGCAACATTTCCCTCTGTATAGCGAGGCTAATACGTTGGCAGAAATAATTGCCAGCCTTCCTGTCTCCAGACTTTCTGTCAGCCGCTTTGACAACTCCTTGGCCAAGCGCCTCGCTGACGGTCCCCATGGGCCCATCGTCTCCACCCCAAACGGCGCAAATTCGTAACCGATATTTGCGCAATTTGAGGTTCTCCGCAGAAAAAGCCGCACTTCCCGCGCCTGACGAGGTCGCCTGGATGTGAGATGGAGTTAATGTATCTACACACGTCGCATCCCACACCAGAGACCTGCCAAGTTTCCACGGCCCAACAGTCATTCCGTCGGGTCTCTTGCCATTGCTCTGCACAATCCCAGATGGTTCTAATATTGCGGGTACCCAAGGAGTGACAAGAGCCCTTCGGCTGATGTCGTTGAGAGCCTCGTGACGAGGAATTTTATTTATTTATTTATTTAATACTTTATTGCTCAAAGACAAAGGCGGGCTTTAATGCCTCAAGACATTTTATCATAGCCAACTATTGGAATAACTTTAAACATTTTACTAAAAAGTAAGTGCAAAAATAAAGGAAAATAAAAAATAATATTTAATAACTAACGAGATGTATAAATATATTATATACAACGTACTAATATATAATAGCATTAAACAAAATTATAACTTTGTGGCATTTAGGGTTGAAACAATGGGGGCAAACTGGCGCCTCCGTGGTCTAGCGGTTAAGTCCGTGGATTTAGACTCGGAGGTACCGGCTTCGATTCCTGGTCGGGACACATATGATATTTCTCGAGTTTGGTACGCTAGAGACAAGCTTGCCAATTTTCATGATGGGTCTAAAATAATGTTAACTAAATGCCAACCCGTTTCTTTAAAAGTGTGGTTTCTAACCAACACACACACTGTTCTTTGTACAATCCTCCTCCTTGCGTCGTATTCCTCAATGCTGAGGGTCGTGACCCCCTCCACGGATCACTTTGTCTCGGACGATGCTGCGCCATCCAGGTCTGCGGCATGCAGCGCACTGTGGACTGGGGTGTTAAGTATGGTTCGGATCTGGTCAGACCAGCGTATCGGGCTTCGGCTACGGGGCCTCTTGCCTTCGAGTTTACCCGTGATCACCAGCTTTTCCAGATTGGCCGAACTTTTTCGTGCTATATGACCAAAATACTCAAGGACTCGCTGCAGGCAGATAGAAGAGAGCCTGGTAGTTATTTTGAGCTCCTTGAGTATTGATACATTGCTTCTCCGCGCTGTCCACGGAATGCGCAACATACGCCTTCTTTTTCTTTGTACAATAGGCGCAGGTTAAAGATCGTATATCGCAGGTTTAACCCAAATACATTCATAAATAGACGCTGAAAATGGAAGAAATCTCGTGAATTATTCATGTTTATGATTGGCTGCATAAGCGCTGTCGTTTCCTGCGTTACTTATTAAATTGGTTTATTCAATAGCCTAGCTCTTTATGTTCCGTAGTTTTGAGTTTATGTTGGCTTTATGAGCTTGATGGAACAAACTTACGCATTATGACGACAACAATGGATTAGTGTTTTTCGCTTCTTTCTCTGCTTATCCACATTATTAATACGTAACGCTTAAAATGGTTTAACGCTTTGCATTCCACTCGCTCGCAAGTTATTATTTGATGATGATCAGTCTTAAATAAACAAAATAAATATTTCCAGACAGGTCACACAGCGCCATCTAGTTTCCATGGTAAGCTACGAGGCTTGTGTTACGGAAACTAGATGGTTGATAAACTACATATTATACTTTTTTTTGTTGGTAATATATACATATTATACATATAAACACCCAGACCGAGACAAATTATACAATGTACAACTTGCGCCCGGTGGGAATCGAACCCACGACCTCCCGAGTTCACGGCAACGTTTGTTAACACTAGACCACGGAGGCGGTCTAAATACATCTTCGCATGTACTCCTCGACCCAAGTTATACTTTTTATTGTTCCAAAGGTTGGCTGTCAGAGAATGCCTAGCGGCATTAAGCCCGCCCCTTGTACATAGTGCAATAAAGTTTTAAATAAATCCAACATTTACAAATGTTTGTCAAGTCAAAGTGTAGGTACTTTACAGAAATCTAGTCTATTACATTTCTTGGAAATAAAATTACGGATAATTTAGAGATATGTTTTAGATTTTAGAACGAGCTTCCAAGACGGCATTAATGGAATCATACAGTATTTGGTTGGGTAGGGAGAGAAGTAGAATGGTGGATGGTGAGCGTATTATCGCGCAATAAAATAAAGTTATTGGTGGATGCGAGGGTCAAGAGTGCCTGTAATAAGAGCTATGACAAGCTGTTTGGTATTTGCAAGATACTTCCGGTGCATGATAAAGTGAACTTTTTAATAGCCCTGGAGAAATTTGAAGGTAGTGCCTACAAAATTGTATATACTGGATGTGGTTATAATACTAGATTCTCACAAAAGACTAGATTCAAGGAATACCGGTATAATAACTATTATGGTAAAAGAACTAGAAAGATCTTAACTCCCATTATATTTAATAATATTATGCCCATTGATGACTGTGTAAAAATGACAAAAAAAGAATTTAAAGGAAAATTAAAGTTGCTTTTGCTAAGTAAATACAACAGTAATGTGATTTAATGTTAAATAACTTTGTGTTATAAATATATAGTGTAAAAAAAAAAAAAAAAACTAAAAAATAGTGACTATTTGCCAACAAACTGCTATGCAGTTTGGCGTATAATTTTAAAAATGTAAATAGTAAAAGTTTTTATCTGAATAAAAGATTTAAAAAAAAAAAAAATGTAGGCCTCCATTTCTTAAACCAGCCTATTGTCGGTCGCAAGCCCGAGACACCATTCTTCTTTCTCTTACCCACACACGATGGACCCGGCACCCACACGGTGAATCCATGGAATGCTTAGAAATTTGTCTTCCTAATATATATTACATTTGAACCTCATTATAAGATCCCAGATGAACTAGCTATATCAGCCATGGTGTTGCCCAAAACAAGACACCAACACACTAAGACTGGCCAGACTCTTGCAAGACTCTTCCTCTGACTGAAAATATATATTTGTTTCTCATTATGTAAAAAAATTTCGTGAGACTTTAGTGTCTGTCTGCAAAATAGTATCTCGAGAAATACTGGTGTGATTTACTTGAAAATCTTGTTGACCAACATGTATCCAAAAATGTATTCAGAGATAGTTTTGAAGATATTTCAAGCCATCAACAAAATGGTTCGAATTTTTTTACCTCTGAACCCGAAAAAAGAAAAATTTTTTTTAGCAAAGTATCAGCCGATAAACTATTTTATAGTTTGGCAGAATAATGTTGTATTTAAATGTTATGATATAACGAAAAAAAAAAAAAATATATTGCCAAATATTTCGCCTCTCTTTGGAGCGAGGCGATGATGATATTTTTCTAAAAAATAAATACAAAACTATATAGTGCATTGCCTTTACCATTGCTAAAAGAAATAAAATTACTTTTTTCAAAATTTATGACAAAGACCTTCAGTCACTGTCACTGATGACGCCGCTCCAAAGAGAGGCAAAATATTTGGCAATAAAATTTTTAAGCTTCAATTTATATATTTTACCAAGTAAGAAACACATCTAACACATTTTATTTGATGCAGAAAAAAATAAAAATAAACATAGAGTTCTAGACCTCCACTGTTGGAGATGGGCCTTCCAGGAATTTCTGGAGAACTTGGCCTACACTCGCCACGGACGCCAGACGGGTTCGCGAGGATCTTACGTATATCATTTTTTTTAATGTCAATTTTTCAACTATTGGTATTAGTGGAACCGGGACCGACGGCTTAACGTGCTCTCCGAGGCACAGAAAGGCTATGCTTAAAAATAATTTTAAATTGCTAGAAAGTTGGTATACAGAACTGATGTGACATCCAGCCATAAGAAACCCGGGGCCGCTGCAGCGTCAGCCGCACGCCGTAAACGCAACAAGTACGCGGAGATCATTATAAATCACCACTTCATCCCATTTACAGTCGCAACGATGGGTCCGTGGTCCGAGGAGGCTCTGGCGTTCTCTCGTAAGCTTGGGTAAATACTTCTCTTAGCGAAGGGTGACCCTTTTAGTAGAGAGTTTTTTGTTCAAAGGGTCAGCCTTGCCGTTCAAAGAGGGAACGCAGCGAGTGTCCTCCGGCACACTACATTTATTTAGTTTATAATTATATTGATTTTACGTTTAGTTAATAGGTATTTAATTTTATGTAGTTTGTAATTATTATTTAAATTTAAAATATATAATAGTGTTTAATTTAATATATAGTTGTTTTTTTTTTAATCTATTTGATTCAAATGAGTTATTAATGCGTGTCAAGGAATATCCATTTTCCAAATAATCTATAAAAAAACACGTAAGTAGAGATGTAATACTAGAAATCCCGAAATACGTAACCATGGCAAATGACGGCAAACAGTGCACTAAATCGATATCCAATGAACCGATGCAGATGCTCAAAATTGTTAGGCAACTTAGTCACTCAATGGTCAGGTTATGGCCAGTTAAATTTTATTAGTACTACGCGGTTAATTCTTGAAAAGTTCCACACATTTTACAGTTTAAAATACCGCGTGCAATTGTCAAAAAAGCAAATATTTTTTTTAGCCTTCTGGTGTCATTGGTAGAACCCCTTTTTTAAATAAAAAAGTAAATAAAAACAAAACATTATTAATTGATCCCGCTCACAGCCATAAGACGAAATAGAGAGAGAGAAACAATTACGTAAGCCATCGATCGCACGGTCGTCGACCTCTTGCTACCTACTTAATTAGGGTCCATATGAGTAACCATATTTTTAGGAATACTTCTCTGCGCCGTAACTTAAGATTTTACTACTAAGTAATTAAATGAAAAAATACGTAATTCTTTAATTTTATTCTAGATTATAAAATAAAAATATTTGCTCGTAAACAAATTCTTTACAGTATATATTTATTAACTTACATATTTTTTAAATACGAGTACCTTATTAGTAGTAGTACTACCTCCGTGGATTTAGACTCGGAAGTACCGGGTTCGATTCCTGGTCGGGACACAAAAATATTGATTAATGTAAACAAATACATTTAATTAATATTTAATTTATTTGTGATATTTCTCGAGTTTGGTACGCTGGAGACATCGACGAGCTTGCCACTTGTCATGATTGGCCTATAGTGAAGTTGGCTAAATGTGAATTCGCTTCTTTATAAGCGTGGTTTCTGACCATGTCATGGTTTGTCTGCAATAAATAAGTAGGTGGTATTTTTACTGTATTAATATTTTGAGGAACTTATAACATTATTATACACTTAAAGTTTACCCTAGTCTTCCTTCCATTCTTCTACCTCACCACCAAGAATGCGCCGTCACAGACACAGGTAAATGTTCAAAGTGAACGATTGTCATAAACAAAAACCGCGCCTCCCCTAACACTTTAATAAAAGAAGAAGAGAAATTTCTAAGCATACCATGGATTCACCGTGCGGGTGCCGGGTCCATCGTGTGTGTGTATGAGATGAGAAGAATGGTGTCTCGGGCTTGCGACCGACAATAGGCTGGTTTAAGAAAAGGACCTCCATCACCATTCTTAAACTTTGCTATTATCGATGAAAAACTGATGTGAATTGATGTAAGAATCGATCCCCCATATCTAAGTACTTGCATCTGAGACTGATTTAGTTTTACTACTACTTTATCTTTATAGCCGAGCTATTCATCATATTTTACCAAGAATTGCATTATTCTACGTTTTGGAAGAAACTTTATCCAATCGCTGGAACGGAACCAATTTTTGAATCTACTAAGCTTTGAGTTATTTTCTATTATTAATATATATATTATTTTTCTATTATTTATTATTTTGCGATGCTTATTTCACACTTTTTTATTATTGGCTAAAATTCACACTATTTGTATATTTTTATGACAAACATAGAGCGAAACAATATTTATTTATTATTAATAATAATAATAATCTTTATTTTTAGGAAACAAAATTAATATACAAAAGGCCCATAGATATATACCTTAAAAACTAAAATATATATAATATAAATATACACTGTACTACAGCTTCCGCATCTTCATCTTATTGTGGTCAAAGTAGTACCCAGTGGGTACGGCGACCACTTTCTGACGAAGGCTGACTGCTGCAGTGGTGGTCGGCGCCGGGGTCCTCTTAGGTGGTTCACGAGAGTTGTCGCATCTTCCGTGGTGCATTTCGTAGGCCCAAATGAACCAATGTATCGACAAAACACAACGCCAGAAATTTTTCTTCAAGATTTTTTTTACTTTTTCCGACCGCACAAGAATAATAACTATTTTATTTCCATAATAACTAGCTGTTTTAGCTGGCTTTGAACGGTGGCGACAAAAAAATAATTTCATTGCGCATTATTTTAATTTTTCTATATCTTAAGGTATTCGTTTAATTTGCATGATGTAAAGAGAAAAAATAATCCTTATGAAATTGTCAAGCCAACTAACGTAATTAAAAAGATAAGCATTTTTTGTGTAAATAGCTTTCCAATTATAACTTTATAAATGTCCATTTTTTGTAGTATTAAAATAATAGTATGTTATCCTTAAAAGATAGATATATGCGTTGAAATTCGACAAGCGCCTAACAGAAAACTTTTCAAAAGAATGGTCTACTTGCATTACTACAACAGCTCCCTACAAAGTATATAAGTACTTATTATATGTAGTATGTGTATGTATTATATGTAGTGTGTATATATATATATATGTATATTGTATGTAGTATATGTATTCTTGGATGTAGTTTAGTACGTAAGTATATCCTTTTATCTAGAGCCTAATTATTTCCATATTTATCATATCTACATTACACCTCACACCTTGAACTTACTACATTATCCTAAAGGTTGGCTGTCAGAGAATGTCTAGCGGCATTAAGCCCGCCCCTTGTACATAGTGCAATAAAGATTTTAATAAATAAATAAATAAAAATATGCCATCGCAGACTTTTGTGTAGAGCTATATAAGATACTCAAATCCACTATACATTATTTTGTTATATCTCAAAGTGTTTAGGCAGCGTTTTCGTTGAAAGCTCCCAGACGGCTTTTTTTTTTTTCCGACACCACCAACAAATATCGTTAATGTATACAAAATCTTAACAATTATATACTAAAACCTTCCTCGAGAACCACTCTATCCATTCGTAGAAATAACATAAAAATCGGTGCAGTAGTTTTTAAGTTATTGGCGAACAAACAGACAGACGCGGTGGAGGATATTGTTTTATAATATGTAGTGATAAGTTATAACGGCAAAATTATCAGTAAAAGAGATTGCCCAAAACCAGGCCCCAAATTTGTTGCAGCGTGCCTTAACAAAATTTAATTCAATATTCAAACTTATTTTTTGTTTTTTTTAATAATAATATTAAAAATATCTGTTTTACCCCAGCATTAAAATATAATTTAATTAAATAGTCAATTGGTTGAGATTTATGTATTAAATAAAATCGAGCGCTATTTATACGATTAGGTACTTTATTATAGATAAATCACAGGAATTTTTTTTTTAAAGTGCCCTTTTTATTTCGAATACTGTTTTATTTTATACTAATGAAACCTGAAGCCCAATAATCTATATGCTTTTTTGACAATTACATGCCGTAATGACATTTCTTAGGTATACAAGTATGTTAAAAAATATACGAATACTTTAAACAAAAATTCGGCAGGAAAATGTTTCAAGTCGAATTACAAATAAGCTTTTTCTAAAAAACTATAAAACGTAAAAAAAACTTCTCCATGTTCGAGGATAAACTCGAATTTGGAAGTTATTTCCGTGTGCGCTTTGCATAATATCAACTATACGGCATTTATTGAGCACTAAGACCAAATATAAACAAACCATTTTATTTTTTTAAATTAAAAATAATAATTGCATTCTCAGGACAAGTTGTTTGTTTCTATCAATAGTCCAACGTTAGACCACCCTGTATAATATACTTACCCATACTCGTAACTAAAAAATCGTTTCCAATATGTGACTCTCACTCATCTGGAAAGGCTAGTAATCACGGGAAAAATTGAAGGCAAGTGACCCCGTAGCCGGAGCCCGACACGCTGGTCAGACCAGATCCGCACCACACTTCACACCCAAGTCCACGAGGCCCTGCACGCCGCCGTGAGCAGACCCGGATGGCGCAGCATCGTCCGGAACAAAGTTATCCGAGGAGAGGGTCACGACCCTCAGCATTGAGGTAAACGACGCAAGGAGGAGGAAATAATTTCGTCGGTCGTGGTCGTGGGTTCGATTCCCACCGGAGGCAAGTTGTACATTGTATAATTTGTCTCGGTCTGGGTGTTTATATGTATAATAAAATAAAATATGTATATATTTACAAAAAAAAAAAAACAAAAAAAAAAGTATAATATGTAGTTTATCAACCATCTAGTTTCCATAACACAAGCCTCGTAGCTTACCACGGAAACTAGATGGCGCTGTGTGACCTGTCTGGAAATATTTATTATTATTATTTATTAAACCTTCTGCACCTGCTGCACCGCAGACTCGTCTTGCTTTTTGTGAAAGTGTTAAATAATCAAATTTTCAAAACTAAAGATTGATTATATATTCGCCTAGTCGTTTTTTAAATAGAAATACGCCTAATGAGCGTTGAATTCATTTTAAAAATCAAGGTATATTATTTTGTTTATTTTTATCTATATAAAAATACTTTTAATGTTTATTCGAAAAAAACATTTACAAAATAAAATAAATATTTATTTATTAAAAACTTTATTGCACAAAATACAAAGGCGGACTTAATGCCCGTAGACATTTTCTGACAGCCAAACCTTGGGGACAAATTAGAACATCTATAGGTGCAATGAAATAAATATTAATAGTAGAATAAATTCAACATAATTATATATACTTACATAATATTCTTTAACATATACTGTAATATCAATATACTAAATACTAATACATACACAAAAATATACATAAATATATATATATATACACACTTATTAACATTGTTGGGAGCTATTTGGAAAGTGTAGATAGACGAGTTTTTTGAACGAAGATATATTAATACTAAGGATAGGGATATAAGTCCCGTCCGCGTGGAATGGTGGCAAGAACGCTGGCTGCATTTCCCCGCTGAATTGCAATGCTGTTTTTTTTTTTATCTTGTGTTCATTTTGAGGTTTATAAAGACAGCCCACTTGATTTACTTTACTACGGCCCAGTGGTAGTTATTGGCAGTAAATCTGTTATTCGTCGGATGTTACGGCCCAATAAATCGTGACTAGGTACTATAAATAAGGGCGACGGGTGACCGAAAGTAGCTTATACATAAACAATCATATTTATTTATTTATCAGCGCACGCAGATTTAGGGTGTGCTGTTTTAGATGGTATGAGTGGACTGTATTTAAAAAAGATGCCTGCACCGGCTGACTTAGACCCACGCTTAGCTGTCCCACGCAAAATGTTGCGTGTAAACCGATAAGTAATAAACGTACATGAAAATATAAAATAGGATAAATATAGGGAAAGCTCACCCCAGTCCATAAATTAGGATCACACACACTTTGTCACAGTTTGTCGTACGAGAATGTTTTTTCACCACAAAATTGCGCGTACACGCGGCGAGATTTCGATCGCTTCTGCCGGTGCGCACCCCGTGCGTACGTGACCATTTTTTGTTGGTCACCCAATGGTACCCGCAAATAATTTAGGAAGTGGAAAGGAATGTAATACAATACAACTATTTTATTTTATTTATTTGGAATAACAAACAATTGTACAATAAGGATACAATACAAATATAGATTACATAGTACAGGTAACTATACAATTAACACCGTTATCCACAGATAGAATATATAATTATAGAATGTACAAAGTTATAACAAACTAAACATTAGGAAAAAATAAAAAAAAATGAAAAAAAAATAATAATTAAAAAGCCTATATAAATTTTAACGTTTCTTTGACCTTATTCTTATACCTACATGCAGATAAAGCAAATATGTCTACATTAGAAAATATATCATTATATGAGCACACAAGACGTCTTAATGGGGCACGAACAGCAGCGTTAGTGCGGGCTGCAGTACTTACGAATAAACTGATGCTGGCACACGTCGCGCTGCGGGTTCGTGGGAATACGGTAACAGAGTTTACTATTAAGATCAATACAGTCATATTTATTATTGCATAAACCATGAAGTGTCATGGCATCCAACAGGATGCGTCGATTTGCCAAAGTCATCATAGTATACTTATCCAAAAGCAGTTCATACGAGAGCCGGGAGCGAAAGCTTCTATATTGTACTAACTAAATAAATATGTGTTAATATATCAGTGTTGAATGCCGCGAAAGTATTTGAACTATCAAAACAGAACATAGGGTGAAGCCACACGATGCGCCGACGTTTGAGCGCCTAAGCAGAGCGTTGTTCTACGCGAATTGTTATTAATCTATTTATAATAGGGTAATAGCATTTTTTATCAACTTATGCAATTATAATTATTTATGCAGTATTTTTTTTTCTTAGACAATAATTCAAGTTTTTATATCACTCGTGGACGCGGCCAAAAAGCACGCTGTCTCACGCACACGTCTAGTCGCACTCACACAAACACCGTGCCGAAGTCTGCCGAACTGAAACGACGTTAGACGATGCACGCTTTCAACGCCGCACCACTGTGCCGGTCGGAGTGGGGGGTGTTAGGTTTATTTTCGTTACGGAATTTCTTGATTCGGTCGCCGCGGTCAAAGCCCGCGATAAAAGCTATGTAATATCTTAAAAACTTTGTTGTAGGTAAAAGACTGTTGTGTCGATATACCCTATACCGAAAATCTCGGAGTAAGGTGTTGCATTGCAAAATGTATTGCTCATTTAGAACTCAGTAGGTCAACTGTCTCCGTGGTCTAGCGGTTAAGTCAGTGGATTTAGACTCGGAGGTACCGGGTTCGATTCCTGGTCGGGCACAAAAATATTTATTAATATAAATAAATACATTTAATTAATATTTAATTAATTTGTGATATTTAGCGAGTTCGGCACGCTAGAGACATCGACGAGCTTGCCGCTTGTCATGATTGGCTTATAGTAAAGTTGGCTAAATGTGAATCGGCTTTTATAAGCGTCGTTCCTGACTACCCCAAAAGGGAAACGGTCGTAAAGATACTTTATGAGTAGATCTAAACAAGTTAGTAAGTTAAATTTGTGTATGTTTATGTACAGTATTGTGTATTGATATTTTATAACATATATAAAGGTATATAAATATATACAAATACACCTTTGTAATTGGTGTGTTTTTCTAAAATGAAGTACTACGACTGTAAATCTCAATAAATTTGCCATTTTCTTTAACTGAACTTCGACTATTTCGGGTCCTATTCAAAAAAGCTTTAAAACACCTACTACGGTAATTTGACCGTGAATTGGCAGTTGCTACGCTATACTACCCAATGAGGTAAAAAATGTCGTAGCGATCACTTAACTACGGCGTAGAGGTTTTAAAATTTTATTCCAATTTTTTAAGCGGCGCAAATACGTATGTTCTCGTATAATCAAGGACTACGTGTTTGTGCCGTTTGCTGTAGAGACTTAAGGCCCGTGGGGTCCAAGCGCTAAAACATTTTTAAAAAACATCACCCCTCGTCTAATTGTCTGCTCTGGTGACAAGAGGGCTGGTTCTTTCCTTGCTCAGAGAATCAGTACAGCGAGTCGGCGAGGAAATGCGGCCAGCGTTCTTGCCGTCATACCGCGCGGACACGATTTATATTTAAATTAGGTTCTTTTTGTTGTTTTAGTTTATTTTTAATTTATTTGTATTAAATATTTTATTCGAAGGAAGTAAGGCACGATGATTTAAAAAAATAAAACTAAATTATTAATTAAACTAAAAACTAACATTTTAAAACATAAATTACTATTAATAAAAATAAAAACAAACGTACTTAATAAATAAAAATACAACTAAAATAAAAAACAAAATAAAATTATTCTAAATACAAAAAATGCTCCAAATCGCTGCCATGTTGAATGGCAATGCTGATCCTTTGGCCTAAATATTGCCCAGCCCTCTTGTCTCCCGAGGTGTTGACGAGCTGTTTTGAGAACGCCTTGAAAATATCATGTGCACTTGGTCCCCACGGCCCGAGAGTTTCAACTCCAAACGGCGCAAAAACACATCTCCCAATAAGCTGAGTGTATTTCCGCTGTTTGAGGTTCTCTGCTTGTAATGCAGCAGCGCCTGGGTCCTTAGAGGTCAAGGACAAGTGGGAAGGTGCCAGTGTTAATATATATATAATTTGTAATAATAATTTTGTAGTAATAGAAATAAATTCTCTATTTATGATTTACTTTTAAAGTAGTTTTTAATTATATTATTATTTTGGTTTTTTCCTACACTGTTAAACCGATTGTCTTTCATTTTTTTAAATTATTTAAAGGTTATTACAGAATACATCAGTCCTAAAAACGATATTTATATCTAAGTTCGGGTTAATCAAATTCCAAGAGTTACAAAATTTGATGGAATTGGATTCATTTGCGGCAATATCTTCCAAACTCTTCGGCAATATGGAGTTCACAGCGCGGGAAAACCAAAAAAACAAAGTGCAACTTTCAGAACTCAAAGAAATTCCACATACATCTGCGACAGGCGTAAACGTCTCCAAATTTATAGGGACGACCAAAGGCCCATAGACTACTATCACAAAAAAATACACATTTTATACTATAACTACTACCTCCGTGGTCTAGCGTTTAAGAATATGGATAAAGATGCGAAGGCACCGGGTTCGATTTCTGGTTTGGACACAATAATCTATTTAATTTATTTGTAATATTCCTCGAGATTGGTACGCTAGAGACATCATCGAGCTGGTTACTTGTCATAATGAGCCTATAGTAAAGTTGGCTAATTGTGAATCCGCTTCTCCGTTCCGTTTATCGTTACGATTACAGACAATTCATTTTGGTACATCTCAGGCTAAGCTGTCGGCCAAATTCGATATACGACGATGTGCTGGAAGGCGTAAGCATGTTCTACCGTGATGGTGAGTGTTCTGAAGATCTCTAAAACTCAATTCCTCTTCCTCTCCATTCCACAACCGAACCACACGCACAGTAAAATATGCATCTACATACCGTAGTCACCATCTCTACGCGTATACGTATAAATTTGAGGACTTTGCCCAGTCTGCTGGGGCCGGGAAGTATCCACCGTTCGTGCCGATAAACCCGGTAAAGTGTATCCACATTCCGGAACCAGGCCGGCATAGTGTTAGGTTCTGATGTCAGTCTGATTCCAGTTGCTATCTTTCATGACCTTGCGTGATCCTTACCATCAGGTTGGGCACAAAGTCACATTACGTAGTAGTATAAAAAAAAGTGTAAAAAAGCATTTAGTCATTCCGGCATAGTGTTAGGGACTGATTCTGATTCATGTTGCTAACATTCATGGAGCTTGCGCGCCACTTACCATCAGGTAGGCACAAGGTCACATGTCGTGCTAATATAAAAAGTGTGTGTATTCTAGGAGCTGCGATGATGTTATGATGATCAACTTCAATAACGGTTGATTCACAGTGTCCGTTCGTTAATACATTTCTTTGCGTAACGTTTACGGTTACAAGAACAGGATTTGTCTACCTTGAGTGGTAAAATATGTAAGATATATACTTAGGTATGGTTAGGTCGCCGTCTGGCCTGTTGCGTGGCCTATAAAAACGAACCACCTTTGCCTACCTCACAATGGACTGAGTTTTTTGTATTTTACACATTTAATGAAACCATTGTTTAAGCAAGAATTTGCTATATGTATTATTTACATGACCGACTTGCATGGTGGTCAGTAACCACGTTTTTTAAGGAACTGGTTCTCATTTAACTAACTTTACTATTGGCAGACAATAAATCACAAGCTCGTCGATAACTATGTAGGTACCTAAATCGAATTGTTACTTACGATAATAATGTTAATTTACGATATACCTAGAAGACCATAAATATATTTTTTTGTAATTTAACTAAGAACTAAATAAAAAATAAAATTAAATATTTACCCAAAATTCCACCTGCGGATCATGACCGTAGTACTTTTTTATAAATAATTATCCTTAGTATTAAAAAACTAATTAGTAAAACCGTTTAATAATCACTGAAACACAATACACGCAAAGTAACTAAAAACGTTTTTTGGTACCTATTTAATTGATGTTTTGTTAAATATAGGTTATTTTAATATGAGCTCGTTTTCATCGGGGGTTTAGGCCGCCGCACGGACACGACCACCCGCGGCGAAATCCCGCAGCCGACTGAAGAAAAGCTCGGGCTAGGCGGGCAGGCTCAGCAAAGCTCCCGGCTCTTTTCTTTCAGCCCATCAATGTTGCCAGGAAATAGAACATGCTTTTCCGCGGTAAATCAATAAAGCTACGTTGGGTAGAAATGTAATTTAAAGTTACTGCTAAGTGCTATTATTATAAGCGTTTTGTACTTGAATGTAAACATAATAGATGATAAAATATCAACTTATCATACGTATTAGAAAGTTTAGTTTTATCTTTCTTTGTTTTATCCAGTCCTATTTTTATCTTTATTAGTTTTAAATTTTATTGATTTAAACTTGACCATAGCGTATGTAAATGATGTGTACGTGAAATAAGGTAATTTATTGCTTAATTTTAGGGTAATATTCCCAATTTTTTGCCGGTATCCCAGAATCCTTTGTGTCGTGTACCAGTGAAACATAGCTTTGCAGTGAACCTGTCTATTGTTTTATGTCTCTTTCCTACTCACGGGCTCTGCCGTTTTCTGTCCTTTTCATTTAACTGCTACAAGTCAAGAAATTATGAGAGGCCATCGGCAAACAACAATTTGCATATGATTTTAGACGTTTTCATTTTGTTAGTAACTTACACCTTTTTTAGTTACATTATCGCATTCCTTTTTTAAACTTTGATCATATTTCATCCATTTTGAAAACGCCTGTATATGTATATCATAGTAATTTTAAAATAAATGAACCGAATTAGATGCAGTTTAGTCGTGGGTGCTTGGTTGTAGTGCGGTGTTGGATCGGTTGAATAAACGATTTAATTAAAATCCAAAAAATATATATAATACATACATAGATTTACAACACCACTGATTTCGTGCTTCAGAGAGCACGTTAAGCCGTCAATTTCGGTTCCACTAATACCAACTATTGGAATAGTTAATAAATAGTCATTATATTTGACAGAAGTCCCTCGCCAACTCATTTGCCGTGTAGTGTAGGCCAAATATTTGCCACTCCAGCGGTGGAGTTCTAGGTTATAATTTCTTGGACCTCGCGATTGGACGTGGTCATCATCAGCCTGCGGCTCTGCGCTACTGGCAAACGGTCTTTTGCAACCCACATTGGATTTATTTTAAAAAATGCGATCTTTTTTAAACGATTTAATTTTACTTTTATTTATACTAGCACGACATGTGACCTTGCGCCCTCCTGATGGTAAGTGGCGTGCGAGGTCCATGAATGTTAGCAACTGGAATCAGAGACTCATGACCCACATTGGATTTATTTAAAAAAATGCGATCTTTTTTAAACGATTTAATTTTACTTTTATTTATACTAGCACGACATGTGACCTTGCGCCCTCCTGATGGTAAGTGGCGTGCGAGGTCCATGAATGTTAGCAACTGGAATCAGAGACTCATGACTGACATCAGTCCCTAACACTATGTCGGCTTGACTGGGCATGACAGCAATTCGAGCCTGATCCCGAAACTTGTGGATACACTTTCCTGGGTTTATCGGCAAGAACGGTGGATACTTCCCCGCCCCGACAGACTGTTCCAAGTTACCACTATTAGTCCGCCTACCTACCTATTAATAGGTGGTAGGCAGACAGAATGCGCGGTGGTGGCTCGGTTGTAAGAACGCGTTCCTTAAATCCTACAAAGGTCGGTTCAAACCCCCCAATGAAGAATGTACCAATGAGAAATACACTTTTCTTACGTACATTTGTCATAGATTTACAACACCACCGTTCCCGTGCCTCGGAGAGCACGTCAAGCCGTCGGTCCCGGTTCCACTAATACCAACTTGTGAAATCGTTAATAAATTGTCATAAAAATGACATCATATCCTCGCCAAGCCGTCTGGCTAGCGTGGCGAGTGTAGGCCAAATTCTCCAGATATATGTTCTGGAAGGCCCATCTCCAGCAGTGGAGGATTAGGACGCTGTGTTCTAGGGGCTGTAATGATGAGGCAGACAGATAGTGGTAATTTGTCCAGTCTGCCGGGGCGGGGAAGTATCCACCGTTCGTGCCGATAAACCCAGGAAAGTGTATCCACACATTTCGGTATCAGGCTCGAATTGCCGTCATGTCCAGTCAAGCCGGCATAGTGTTAGGGCTGATGTCAGTCATGAGTGTCTGATTACAGTTGCTAACATTCATGGATCTCGCTCCCCACTTACCATCAGGTGGGCGCAAGGTCCCATGTCTTGCTAGTATAAATAAATAAATAAAAAATAATAATAAAAACACCTATTAAACCTTGCACCCACCTGATGGTAATTGGCACACACTCATGAGTGAAATCTGTTCCTAACACTATGCCATCTTGACTAAATGCTTTTTCACACTTCGCTTGACTCCAGGTTATAGGAAAGTAGAGCATTCCACATCTTTATTGTGCGACAGATATATGAGTCCCCAATGTATACGTACTCGGACGTGAAGCGATGGTACGTTTTTTATTTATTATTTTTTATTCTCAGCATGACATATCACATCGCTCCCACATATATTATACACTTTACTGGGTTTATCGGCACGAACAGTGGATACTTCCCCGTCCCGGCAGACTGGACAACTTACCACCATCAGTCTACAGCCTACCGCCTATTTGTTGTTCTCGTTGAAAGTATGTGCCATTTGCAATGATGTTAAATGCCAATTTTTACTTTTAAGGAGAACTAATATTGTAAGCTTGCCAGGGTGATATTGAAACAAGACTTACTGCAATAAAAAAAGGGTATCAAATCAAATGACATGTTCAGAAATAAGGATCAGAAATTTGGCAAAGTAACAGGAAAGTTTAGGTAAAAACATTTTCCGCAAATTAAAGTATGATAATAATTTTTTTGCCGCCACCTGCTTCAGTTCAGGGAGATGTTTTTAATTAAAAATCATTTTAACTTTGACCTAAATATAACCCTGTAGCTATTCTGGTACTTAAGCGCAAACGTTATATTCCTATAATAAAATCCCTTAACTATATATACAGGGTGAATTTTTCAGGTGTGTCTTCAAGGCTAATCCTAACCTACAAGGAATAGCAAAAATAAATATATAAATAAATAAATATTTCCAGACAGGTCACACAGCGCCATCAAATTTCCGTGGTAAGCTTCGAGGCTTGTGTTACGGAAACTAGATGGTTGATAAACTACATATTATACTTTTTTTTTTTGTAAATATATACATATTATACATATAAACACCCAGACCGAGACAAATTATACAAATGTACAACTTGCCCCCGGTGGGAATCGAACCCACGACCTCCTGAGTTCACGGCAACGTTTGTTACCACTAGACCACGGAGGCGGTCGAAAATTGCTCAAAGGAGTCAATTCTGATGTTGATAAAAATTAAAACTGCATTATACCTATGTAAAACATTGATTTATTATTTCATAATGATTAAATAATATTTAAATATAAACTTAACCTAATAAAAAATAACTATAAATAAAAAATGTCCTCAAGTGACGTCTTATTAGACTGGCAACATTTCCCCTCTGTTTAGCGAGGCTAAAACAATACGTTGGCGGAAATGATTGCCAGCCTTCCTATCTCCAGACATTTCCGTCAGTCGCTTTAACAAGTCCATGGGCCCATCGCCTCGAGCCCAAACGGCGCAAATTCTTAACCTGTACCATAGTCCGCGTTTTTGCGCAACTTGAGGTTCTCAGCAGAAACCGTATCAGCACTTCCCGCGCCTGACAAGGTCTCCTGGATCTGAGATGGAGCTAATGTGTTTTTCTACACGTGTCCTGACAAGTTTTCACGGCCCAACAGTCATTTTGTTGGCTCTCTTGCTATCGCTCCGCACAATCCTAGAGGGTTTTAGGATTGCGGGTACTCCAGCAGTGACAAGAGCCCTTCGGTTGATGTCGTTGAGAGCCGCGTGACTAGGAATGCCAGCACTTCTAGCACAAGAAAGCCTGTGGTGTCCAAGATGATCGACTGGCTCTCAGTATCAACACTGGTGCGGGTGGACAGTCCAACAGACGCTTGAACTCCACAAAAAACATAACTGGAGAATTTAGCTGACATTCGCCACGCTGTCTGGCCAGACGGGTTGCCAAGAAATTTATATATGGCTCACACTCTCCCTAAGGTTAGATGTTAGAAAATGCCTTGTAGGCATTAATCTTCGCCTTTGTACACTTATTTTGTGCAATAAAGAATTTAATAATTAATAATAATAATATGTATGAATCATAAAATTATTTCAATGGATTAGTTCAGCGGTACTCATACTTTTTAGCGACGAAACCCTTGTACTTTTTATTTTTATTTTTTATTTTTCCTCAACTTGTTTTTTTTTCGTTATTAGTCAATATTATTTTTTTACGCAGTCGGGTTTTATTATTTTATTATTTAAGCTTTTAATAATATTGACATAATAAAGTGACACCATTAGTAAATATTTTTCCACGTTAATGTTCGGTGGAACAGCTGCGTTATTCCACTTTTTATTTGGCCCATGTTTGTGCGTGACGTCACGACGATCCCTTGTGGGCGTTTTTGTTCAAGAAAAACAAGTTGAAACTTGGAATTAAGTAAGGCAAATGGAGTGCACACTCATTTATCACCGAGACCCGCATTTACATAGCTTATTTTTATCTTAAAATCTACATAGATAAGAGTGCCTCAATACTAAGGATTCTTATCCACAATGCAAGGATTTTTTTTTATTTCCTTTGGTTCGCTTGTAACAACTTGGATATAGTAAGCATTAATAAAATCAATAAATAAAAAATAATAATGGTTAGGTAATAAGTTAGTAATAATGGTTAGGCATAACATTATGGTTATGGTTATGGTTATTGTTATGATTATGGTTATGGTTATTGTTATGGTAATGGTTATGGTTATGGTTATGGTTATGGTTATGGTTATTATTATGGTTATGGTTATGGTTATGGTAATGGTTATGGTTATGGTTATGGTTATTGTTATGGTTATGGTTATGGTTATGATTATGGTTAGGGTTATGGTTATGGTTAAGGTTATGGTTATGGTTATGGTTATGGTTATGGTTATGATTATGGTTAAGGTTATGGTTATGGTTAAGGTTATGGTTAAGGTTATGGTTATGATTATGGTTATGGTTATGGTTATGGTTATGGTTATGGTTATGGTTATGATTATGGTTATGATTATGGTTAAGGTTATGGTTATGGTTATGGTTATGGTTATGGTTATGGTTATGGTTATGATTATGGTTAAGGTTATGGTTATGGTTAAGGTTATGGTTATGGTTAAGGTTATGGTTATGGTTATGATTATGGTTATGGTTAAGGTTATGGTTAAGGTTATATTTATGGTTATGATTATGGTTAAGGTTATGGTTATGGTTATGGTTATGATTATGGTTAAGGTTATGGTTATGGTTAAGGTTATGGTTATGGTTATGGTTAAGGTTATGGTTAAGGTTATGGTTATAGTTATGATTATGGTTATGGTTATTGTTACGGTTATGATTATGGATATTGTTATGGTTATGGTTATGGTTATGGTTATTGTTATGATTATGGTTAAGGTTATTGTTATGGTAATGGTTATGGTTATTGTTATGGTAATGGTTATGGTTATGGTTATTGTTATGATTATGGTTATGGTTATTGTTATGGTAATGATTATGGTTATGGTTATGGTTATGGTTATGGTTATTGTTATGGTTATGGTAATGGTTATGGTTATGATTATGGTTATGGTTATGGTTATGGTTATGGTTATGGTTATGGTTATGGTTATGGTTATGATTATTGTTATGATTATGGTTATGGTTATGGTTATTGTTATGGTTATGATTATGGATATGGTTATAATTATGTTAGGTTAGGTTGGGTTATGGTTATGGTTACAGTTGCTGTAGCTGTAAGTGGAGCTGTTGCTGTAGCTGTTGCTGTAGCTATTGCTATGGTTATTGTTATGGTTATGGTTATGGTTATAGTTATGGTTAAGGTTATGGTTATGGTTATGGTTAAGGTTATGGTTAAGGTTATGGTTATAGTTATGATTATGGTTATGGTTATTGTTACGGTTATGATTATGGATATGGTTATAATTATGGTTATTGTTATGGTTATGGTTATGGTTATGGTTATTGTTATGATTATGGTTATGGTTATTGTTATGGTAATGGTTATGGTTATGGTTATGGTTATGGTTATGGTTATGGTTATGGTTATGGTTATGGTTATGGTTATTGTTATGGTTATGGTTATGGTTATGGTTATTGTTATGGTTATGGTTATGGTTATGGTTATTGTTATGATTATGGTTATGGTTATGGTTATTGTTATGGTAATGGTTATGGTTATGGTTATGGTTATGGTTATTGTTATGATTATGGTTATGGTTATTGTTATGGTTATGGTTATGGTTATGGTTATTGTTATGGTTATGGTTATTGTTATGATTATGGTTATGGTTATGGTTATTGTTATGGTAATGGTTATGGTTATGGTTATGGTTATGATTATGATTATGGTTATGGTTATTGTTATGGTTATGGTTATGGTTATTGTTATGGTTATGGTTATGGTTATTTTATTTTTTATTTATTTATATATTTATCGCCATAGGATCCTATCGGAACACTCGGTTAAGTCAATTTTTCTTAATAACAACGCTAAACAAAATACCTGGCCAGATATGGTGATAGAGTATGGCAAGGAACAGCCCCAATTTCCATTATTATTATTTTATTATTATTATCTCTATCTCTTCCACTTCTAAGCCTAATAATTATTATAATATATAATAATTTAGGTCTAGTTTGGTAGGTCTAAAGGTGCCTCGTCGGGTATTTTAATAAATATTACTTAAAATACTATATTCTAATTTAGATGTGTCAATAAACTATAACTAAATATATATATATATATATATGTGTAACAAATGTCAATATAATTAATATATTATATGTCACAAATTTCTAAAAAAGCTATAATTAAATCCGCTGTAATGGCTTCGTCAAACACATAATTTAAACTTAAAAACTAAAAAATTAACAATGTCATAGGTACTTATCTAAAATAAGATTATGTGAATTTAAATATGAATTTATGTCATAAATATGTCATCATCTTCCAACGCCTCATTTATAGTATAATAGGCTTTCTTAGTCAACATACATTTTATTTGTCTTTTAAATTGCCTATCATCCAAATCCCCTAACCAGTTTGGAGTTTTATTTAAAATAGGAACACAAATACATAAAAAGCTTTTTGATATTTTTTGTAATCTATGTTTCGGAGGTGGTATACAAGGTTTTTGACGAGAGTTTGATCTTTTTGGATGTGTAATTTGGTAGTCTTGTTTGTTTTCCCTGTAAAACATTAAACTAAGCATAATGTATATACTCGCCATTGTGGGTATTTTCAATTCTTTAAATGCCTCTCGGCAAGTATCCCTAGCTTTTAGACCTGCTAAAGAACGAACTGCACGTTTTTGCAGAATAAATATTCTTTTTGATTCTGCTGCAGTTCCCCATACCAATAGCCCGTATATCATTACGCTATGGAAATATGCATAATATACTGCTTTAGCGGCATCAATACCGCAATATTCTTTAACTTTTTTGATTGCATAACATGCTGAACTTAGTCTTTTTGCTAATTTATTAATGTGGCTCTTCCAAGTAAGTTTAATGTCAAAATTTATCCCAAGGAACGTTGTCTCGTTTACATGTTTCATATTTTTTGTGTCTGAATACTCAATGATTTCTTCTACATCATTTCTATTATGAGTATCTAGTGAAAAGTTCATTAAGCAAGTTTTATTGAGATTGAGCAATAAATTATTGCATCCAAACCACTCCTCCAGATTATTAATAAGATTTTTTATTTTGCTTATAGTTTCACTTTTTTTGTGACTATTTATTAGTATAGAAATGTCATCTGCAAACATTACTATTTGAAGTCCCTCAGGAATACATACACTCAGGTCATTAATGTAGATAAGAAAAAACAATGGACCCATTATTGAACCCTGAGGAACCCCAAGTTTAGTAGCCTGTTCAGATGACATTGTGCCATTTATATCTACTATTTGTTTCCTATATTCAAGGTAGGATTTACACAAGTTCATGTCCTTACCTTCAATGCCATAGTGTTTAAGCTTAGCTAGAAGGATACCGTGATGCACACAATCAAAGGCTTTCGATAAGTCACAAAAAACTCCCAATGAGTTTTGCTTCTTATCCAGTCCTTCTAGTATCATTTTTATCATTGTCGTAAGGGCATTTGTTGTGGATTTATTTTTTCTGAAACCATATTGTCGTTTTTGTAGAATGTCGTTTGTTTCTAGGTAATAACTTAATCTCTTGTACATGATTTTTTCAAAAATTTTACTTAATACAGGTAATAGTGAAATAGGCCTATAATTTTGTGCATCCCGATGATCCCCCTTTTTGTGGAGCGGGATGACTCTGGCAAATTTTAAAAGATCTGGATATTCACCATTATTAAAAGAGTCGTTAATTATTTTTGTTAAAGGAAATGTTATTTCATAAGCTAATCGTTTAATCAGCTTTGGAGTTAAAAGCCATAGATCATGTGAGTTCTTTGGCTTTAATTTGTTTATTGTATTATAAATTTCGGTCTCTGTTGCTGTGTTAAAAATATTTAGCTTACTTTTTTTTGTTGTAAAACTGTGTAAATGTTTTAATGATTGATCAACGCTAGCGTGAATATCTTTTGTTGAGTCTGCAGCTATGTTATTAAAAAATGAATTAAAATGGTTTGCAATAGTTGATTTATTTGTAGTCAAGGTATTGTCAGTTATTTTTATTTCTAGTTCGTTTATTTTATTTCTTTTGTAATTGACCAAGTCGTTTTAATTATATTTTTGGATCGCATGATCCTATTCCTTAAAGAGTTTTGTTTTGCGCAAGAACAAACATTTTTAAACAATTTACTGTACTTTTTGGTATATTCCTTTAGCGTTATATCATTAGTGTACTGAAGACATTCATACAGGAAGAAAAGCTTCTGCCTGGATTTTAAAATTCCCGGAGTTATCCACTTGTTACTAATATTACTTTTCATTTCTTTAGATACAATTGGAATATACGCATTGCATTCACGTATAAATTCATTAAAAAAGGTTCCAAAATTAATATTTACACTATGAAATAATTTATTTTTCAGGATTGATGACTTTAAATCTATTATTCTAGTTTCAGATATTAATCTAAGTTTTTTTATAATTGGTAATTTTTGTTTTGTATCAGTTTTAGTACGCATACTCAAAATTTGAGCCATATGATCTGACTTAATGCCAAATAAAACACATGATCTTATGACATCACCGTCTGTAAAAATGTTGTCAATACAGGTGGACAAATATAGTATAGTAATACAGGTTATGGTTATTGTTATGATTATGGTTATGGTTATTGTTATGGTAAATCAATCGTGGAATTTATTGTTTTAAAAAAAAATATTATTATTTATGGTTATGACTATGGTTAAGGTTATGATTATGGTTAAGGTTATGGTTATGATTATGGTTAAGGTTATGGTTATGGTTATGGTTATGGTTAAGGTTATGGTTATGGTTATGATTATGGTTATGGTTATGGTTATAATTATTGTAATGGTTATGGTTATGATTATGATTATGGTAAAATTTATGGTTATGGTTATGGTTATGATTATGATTATGGTAATGGTTATGGTTATGGTTAAGGTTATGATTATGGTAATGGTTATGGTTATGGTTATGGTTATGATTATGGTAAAGGTTATGGTTATGATTATGGTAATGGTTATGGTTATGGTTATGATTATGATTATGGTAAAATTTATGGTTATGGTTATGGTTATGATTATGGTAATGGTTATGGTTATGGTTAAGGTTATGATTATGGTAATGGTTATGGTTATGGTTATGGTTATGGTTATGGTTATGGCTATGGTTATGGTTATGGTTAAGGTTATGGTTATGATTATGGTAATGGTTATGGTTATGGTTATAATTATGGTAATGGTTATGGTTATAATTATGGTTATGGTTATGGTTATGGTTAAGGTTATGGTTATGATTATGGTAATGGTTATGGTTATGGTTATGGTTATGCTTATGATTATGATTATGGTTATGGTTAGGTTATGGTTATGCTGTAGCTGTAGCTGTTGCTGTTAGGTTAGGTTAGGTTAGGTTAGGTTAGGTTGGGTTATGGTTACAGTTGCTGTAGCTGTAAGTGGAGCTGTTGCTGTAGCTGTTGCTGTAGCTGTTGCTGTAGCTGTTGCTGTAGCTGTTGCTGTAGCTGTTGCCGTAGCTGTTGCCGTAGCTGTTGCTGTAGCTGTTGCTGTAGCTGTTGCTGTAGCTGTTGCTGTAGCTGTTGCTGTAGCTGTTGCTGTAGCTGTTGCTGTAGCTGTTGCTGTAGCTGTTGCTGTAGCTGTTGCTGTAGCTGTTGCTGTAGCTGTTGCTGTAGCTGTTGCTGTAGCTGTTGCTGTAGCTGTTGCTGTAGCTGTTGCTGTAGCTGTTACTGTTGCTGTAGCTGTTGCTGTAGCTGTTGCTGTAGCTGTTGCTGTTGCTGTAGCTGTTGCTGTAGCTGTTGCTGTAGCTGTTGCTGTAGCTGTTGCTGTTGCTGTAGCTGTTGCTGTAGCTGTTGCTGTAGCTGTTGCTGTAGCTGTTGCTGTAGCTGTTGCTGTAGCTGTTGCTGTAGCTGTTGCTGTAGCTGTTGCTGTAGCTGTTGCTGTAGCTGTTGCTGTAGCTGTTGCTGTAGCTGTTGCTGTAGCTGTTGCTGTAGCTGTTGCTGTAGCTGTTGCTGTAGCTGTTGCTGTAGCTGTTGCTGTAGCTGTTGCTGTAGCTGTTGCTGTAGCTGTTGCTGTAGCTGTTGCTGTAGCTGTTGCTGTAGCTGTTGCTGTAGCTGTTTCTGTAGCTGTTGCTGTAGCTGTTGCTGTAGCTGTTGCTGTAGCTGTTATGGTTATGGTTATGGTTAAGGTTATGGTTAAGATTATGGTAATGGTTATGGTTATGGTTATGGTTATGGTTATGGTTATGGTTATGGTTAAGGTTATGGTTATGGTTAAGGTTATGGTTATGGTTATGGTTAAGGTTCTGGTTATGGTTATGATTATGGTTAAGGTTATGGTTATGGTTAAGGTTATGGTTATGATTATGGTAATGGTTATGGTTATGGTTATGGTTATGGTTATGGTTATGATTATGATTATGGTTATGGTTAGGTTATGGTTATGCTGTATGCTGTCAATACAGGTGGACAAATATAGTATAGTAATACAGGTTATGGTTATGGTTATGATTATGATTATGGTAATGGTTATGGTTATGGTTAAGGTTATGATTATGGTAATGGTTATGGTTATGGTTATGGTTATGATTATGGTAAAGGTTATGGTTATGATTATGGTAATGGTTATGGTTATGATTATGATTATGGTAAAATTTATGGTTATGGTTATGATTATGGTAATGGTTATGGTTATGGTTAAGGTTATGATTATGGTTATGGTTAAGGTTATGGTTATGATTATGGTAATGGTTATGGTTATGGTTATAATTATGGTAATGGTTATGGTTATAATTATGGTTATGGTTATGGTTATGGTTAAGGTTATGGTTATGATTATGGTAATGGTTATGGTTATGGTTATGGTTATGGTTATGATTATGATTATGGTTATGGTTAGGTTATGGTTATGCTGTAGCTGTAGCTGTTGCTGTTAGGTTAGGTTAGGTTAGGTTAGGTTAGGTTAGGTTGGGTTATGGTTACAGTTGCTGTAGCTGTAAGTGGAGCTGTTGCTGTAGCTGTTGCTGTAGCTGTTGCTGTAGCTGTTGCTGTAGCTGTTGCTGTAGCTGTTGCCGTAGCTGTTGCCGTAGCTGTTGCCGTAGCTGTTGCTGTAGCTGTTGCTGTAGCTGTTGCTGTAGCTGTTGCTGTAGCTGTTGCTGTAGCTGTTGCTGTAGCTGTTGCTGTAGCTGTTGCTGTAGCTGTTGCTGTAGCTGTTGCTGTAGCTGTTGCTGTAGCTGTTGCTGTAGCTGTTGCTGTAGCTGTTGCTGTAGCTGTTGCTGTAGCTGTTACTGTTGCTGTAGCTGTTGCTGTAGCTGTTGCTGTTGCTGTAGCTGTTGCTGTAGCTGTTGCTGTAGCTGTTGCTGTAGCTGTTGCTGTAGCTGTTGCTGTAGCTGTTGCTGTAGCTGTTGCTGTAGCTGTTGCTGTAGCTGTTGCTGTAGCTGTTGCTGTAGCTGTTGCTGTAGCTGTTGCTGTAGCTGTTGCTGTAGCTGTTGCTGTAGCTGTTGCTGTAGCTGTTGCTGTAGCTGTTGCTGTAGCTGTTGCTGTAGCTGTTGCTGTAGCTGTTGCTGTAGCTGTTTCTGTAGCTGTTGCTGTAGCTGTTGCTGTAGCTGTTGCTGTAGCTGTTATGGTTATGGTTATGGTTAAGGTTATGGTTAAGATTATGGTAATGGTTATGGTTATGGTTATGGTTATGGTTATGGTTATGGTTATGGTTAAGGTTATGATTATGGTTATGGTTATGGTTATGGTTAAGGTTATGGTTAAGGTTATGGTTAAGGTTATGGTTATGGTTAAGGTTATGGTTAAGGTTATGGTTATGGTAAAGGTTATGGTTAAGGTTATGGTTAAGGTTAAGGTTATGGTTATGGTTAAGGTTCTGGTTATGGTTATAATTATGGTTAAGGTTATGGTTATGGTTAAGGTTATGGTTATGGTTAAGGTTATGGTTATGGTTAAAGTTATGGTTATAGTTATGATTATGGTTATGATTATGATTATGATTATGGTAAAATTTATGGTTATGGTTATGGTTATGATTATGGTAATGGTTATGGTTATGGTTATGGTTAAGGTTATGATTATGGTAATGGTTATGGTTATGGTTATGGTTATGGTTATGGTTATGGTTAAGGTTATGGTTATGATTATGGTAATGGTTATGGTTATGGTTATAATTATGGTAATGGTTATGGTTATAATTATGGTTATGGTTATGGTTATGGTTATGGTTATGGTTATGGTTATGGTTATGGTTAAGGTTATGGTTATGATTATGGTAATGGTTATGGTTATGGTTATGGTTATGGTTATGATTATGATTATGGTTATGGTTAGGTTATGGTTATGCTGTATGCTGTCAATACAGGTGGACAAATATAGTATAGTAATACAGGTTATGGTTATTGTTATGATTATGGTTATGGTTATGGTTATGGTTATGGTTATGGTTAAGGTTATGGTTATGGTTAAGGTTATGGTTATGGTTATGGTTAAGGTTCTGGTTATGGTTATGATTATGGTTAAGGTTATGGTTATGGTTAAGGTTATGGTTATGGTTATGGTTATGGTTAAGGTTATGGTTATAGTTATGATTATGGTTATGGGTACAGTTACTGTTGCTGTATGCTGATTATGGTTATGGTTATTGTTACGGTTATGATTATGGATATGGTTATAATTATGTTAGGTTAGGTTAGGTTAGGTTGGGTTATGGTTACAGTTGCTGTAGCTGTAAGTGGAGCTGTTGCTGTAGCTGTTGCTGTAGCTGTTGCTGTAGCTGTTGCTGTAGCTGTTGCTGTAGCTGTTGCTGTAGCTGTTGCTGTAGCTGTTGCTGTAGCTGTTGCTGTAGCTGTAAGTGGAGCTGTTGCTGTAGCTGTTGCTGTAGCTGTTGCTGTAGCTGTTGCTGTAGCTGTAGCTGTTGCTGTAGCTGTTGCTGTAGCTGTTGCTGTAGCTGTTGCTGTAGCTGTTGCTGTAGCTGTTGCTGTAGCTGTTGCTGTAGCTGTTGCTGTAGCTGTTGCTGTAGCTGTTGCTGTAGCTGTTGCTGTAGCTGTTGCTGTTGCTGTAGCTGTTGCTGTAGCTGTTGCTGTAGCTGTTGCTGTAGCTGTTGCTGTAGCTGTTGCTGTAGCTGTTGCTGTAGCTGTTGCTGTAGCTGTTGCTGTAGCTGTTGCTGTAGCTGTTGCTGTAGCTGTTGCTGTAGCTGTTGCTGTAGCTGTTGCTGTAGCTGTTGCTGTAGCTGTTGCTGTAGCTGTTGCTGTAGCTGTTGCTGTAGCTGTAAGTGGAGCTGTTGCTGTAGCTGTTGCTGTAGCTGTTGCTGTAGCTGTTGCTGTAGCTGTTGCTGTAGCTGTTGCTGTAGCTGTTGCTGTAGCTGTTGCTGTAGCTGTTGCTGTAGCTGTTGCTGTAGCTGTTGCTGTAGCTGTTGCTGTAGCTGTTGCTGTAGCTGTTGCTGTAGCTGTTGCTGTAGCTGTTGCTGTAGCTGTTGCTGTAGCTGTTGCTGTAGCTGTTGCTGTAGCTGTTGCTGTAGCTGTTGCTGTAGCTGTTGCTGTAGCTGTTGCTGTAGCTGTTGCTGTAGCTGTTGCTGTAGCTATTTATGGTTATAGTTATGGTTATGATTACGGTTAAATATATGGTTACAGTATCTGTAGCTGTAAGTGTTTATCCATATAACCATAACCATAACCTTAACCATAATCATAACCTTAACCATAATCATAACCATAACCATAACCTTAACCATAATCATAACCATAACCATAACCATAACCATAACCATAACCATAACCATAACCTTAACCATAACCTTAACCATAATCATAACCATAACAGCTACAGCAACAGCTACAGCAACAGCTACAGCAACAACTACAGCAACAGCTACAGCAACAGCTACAGCAACAGCAACAGCTACAGCAACAGCTACAGCAACAGCTACAGCAACAGCTACAGCAACAGCTACAGCAACAGCTACAGCAACAGCTACAGCAACAGCTACAGCAACAGCTACAGCAACAGCTACAGCAACAGCTACAGCAACAGCTACAGCAACAGCTACAGCAACAGCTACAGCAACAGCTCCACTTACAGCTACAGCAACTGTAACCATAACCCAACCTAACCTAACCTAACCTAACAGCAACAGCTACAGCTACAGCATAACCATAACCTAACCATAACCATAACCATAATCATAACCATAACCATAACCATAACCATAACCATAACCATAACCATAACCATAACCATAACCATAACCATAACCATAACCATAACCATAACCATTACCATAATCATAACCATAACCTTAACCATAACCATAATCATAACCATAACCTTAACCATAACCATAACCATTACCATAATCATAACCATAACCATAACCATAACCATAACAATTACCATAATCATAACCATAACCATAACCTTTACTATAATCATAACCATAACCATAACCTTAACCATAACCATAACCATAACCATAACCTTAACCTTTACCATAACCTTAACCATAACCATAACCTTAACCTTAACCATAACCATAACCATAACCTTAACCTTAACCATAACCATAACCTTAACCATAACCATTACCATAATCATAATCATAACCATAACCATAACCTTTACCATAATTATAACCATAACCATAACCTTAACCTTAACCATAACCATTACCATAATCATAACCATAACCATAACCTTAATCATAACCTTAACCATAACCTTAACCATAACCATAACCTTAACCATAACCTTAACCATAACCATAACCTTAACCTTAACCATAACCATAACCATTACCATAATCATAATCATAATCATAACCATAACCATAACCTTTACCATAATCATAACCATAACCATAACCTTAACCATAACCATAACCTTAACCATAACCAAAACCATTACCATAATCATAACCATAACCATTACCATATCCATAACCATTACCATAATCATAACCATAACCTTAACCATAACCATAACCTTAACCATAACCATAACCATTACCATAATCATAACCATAATCATAACCATAACCTTAACCATAACCATAACCATAACCTTAACCATAACCTTAACCATAATCATAACCATAACCATAACCTTAACCATAACCATAACCTTATCATAATCATAACCATAACCATTACCATAACCTTAACCATAATCATAATCATAACCATAACCATAACCATAACCTTAACCATAACCATAACCATAACCTTAACCATAACCTTAACCATAACCATAACCATAACCATAACCTTAACCATAACCTTAACCTTAACCATAACCATAATCATAACCTTAACCATAATCATAACCATAACCATAACCTTAACCACAATCATAACCATAACAGCTACAGCAACAGCTACAGCAACAGCTACAGCAACAGCTACAGCAACAGCTACAGCAACAGCTACAGCAACAGCTACAGCAACAGCTACAGCAACAGCTACAGCAACAGCTACAGCAACAGCTACAGCAACAGCTACAGCAACAGCTACAGCAACAGCTCCACTTACAGCTACAGCAACTGTAACCATAACCCAACCTAACCTAACCTAATTATAACCATATCCATAATCATAACCGTAACAATAACCATAACCATAATCATAACTATAACCATATCCATAATCATAACCATAACCATAACCTTAACCATAACCTTAACCATAACCATAACCATAACCTTAACCATAACCATAACCTTAACCATAACCTTTACCATAATCGTAACCATAACCATAACCTTTACCATAATCATAACCATAACCATAACCATTACCATAACCAAAACCATAACCATAACCTTAACCATAACCTTTACCATAATCGTAACCATAACCATAACCTTTACCATAATCATAACCATAACCATAACCATTACCATAACCAAAACCATAACCATAACCTTAACCATAACCTTAACCATAACCATAATCATAACCTTAACCACAATCATAACCATAACAGCTACAGCAACAGCTACAGCAACAGCTACAGCAACAGCTACAGCAACAGCTACAGCAACAGCTACAGCAACAGCTACAGCAACAGCTACAGCAACAGCTACAGCAACAGCTACAGCAACAGCTACAGCAACAGCTACAGCAACAGCTACAGCAACAGCTACAGCAACAGCTACAGCAACAGCTACAGCAACAGCTACAGCAACAGCTACAGCAACAGCTACAGCAACAGCTACAGCAACAGCTACAGCAACAGCTACAGCAACAGCTCCACTTACAGCTACAGCAACTGTAACCATAACCCAACCTAACCTAACCTAACATAATTATAACCATATCCATAATCATAACCGTAACAATAACCATAACCATAATCATAACTATAACCATATCCATAATCATAACCATAACCATAACCTTAACCATAACCATAACCTTAACCATAACCATAACCTTAACCATAACCTTTACCATAATCGTAACCATAACCATAACCTTTACCATAATCATAACCATAACCATAATCATTACCATAACCATAACCTTTACCATAATCATAACCATAACCTTAACCATAATCATAACCATAACCATAACCATAACCTTAACCATAACCATAACCATAACCTTAACCATAACCTTAACCATTACCATAATCATAACCATAACCATTACTATAACCATAACCATAACCATAACCATAACCATAACCATAACCATAACCATAACCATAACCATAACCATAACCATAACCATAACCATAACCATAACCATAAATATAACCATAACCATAACCATTACCATAATCTAACCTAACCAAATTCCGGCGGGAGCCAATAAAGAATAAGATAAAGAAAATTGCCGTTTACACAAAAAAAAAGACGATGTCTTTCATTTGGTCTAATCCTACAATAATTCGTTAACCCTGTCTTTCATTTGGTTTAATCCTACAATAATTCGTTAACCCTGTAGAGAATTAGAGAGAATTGGCATACAAATAAGTCTGTCAAATTGTACGGTTTCGACCCGGACATGAGGATAATGAGTGGAGTTAAACATGACCCTAAACTAATTGCTCTAAGGTTTCTCATAACCCGTCAAGTACTTATCTATTTCACGACCATTAATTTATTATTATTTGTAAGGCGCGTCGGTGGCTCGGTTGTAAGAACGCGTTCCTTATATCCTACAAAGGTCGGTTCAAACCCACCCGGCATGTACCAATGAGAAATACACTTTTCTTACGTACTGCAGTCATAGATTTACAACACCACCGTTCCCGTGCCTCGGAGAGCACGTTAAGCCGTCGGTCCCGGTTCCACTAATACCAACTTGTGGAATCGTTAAAAAATTGTCAATAAAAATTGACATCATATCCTCGCCAAGCCGTCTGGCCAGCGTGGCGAATGTAGGCCAAATTCTCCAGATATATGTTCTGGAAGGCCGATCTCCAGCAATGGAGGTCTAGGACGCTGAGTTCTAGGGGCTGTAATGATGATGATGATATCTGTAATTCGTCGACCATAATCAACAATAATAATGGAACAAGCTTCCACTGACCATCAGACAAGCTCCTTAAAAAAAAAACTACTTAATATTTTTTTTTTAAACAAGCAGAATTTTAAATAGAAAAACATCTATATCCTTATATTATATTATCTTCATATATATCTACTATATGTTAATAAGTATTTAAGTAGTTTATACATACTATTTATATAGTTCATTAAATTTAAAATAAGGTTAGAATTGCACCCACATATTATACTGTCTCACTCGCCTTTGTATATAAAAGTAAAAAGTAGTATCATCACGACCGTTTGCCTTTCGGGGTGGTCAGAAACCACGCTTATAAATAAGCGGATTTACATTTAGCCAACTTTACTATAGGCCAATCATGACAAGTGGCAAGCTCGTACCAAACTCGAGAAATATTACAAATAAATTAAATAATAATCACACTGATTTATTATAATTAATAAATATTATTGTGTCCCGACCAGGAATCGAACCACCTTGCCGTGACTGCCTCCGTGGTCTAACGGTTAAGTCCGTGGATTTAGACTTTGAGTAGTTTATACATAAATTAATAAATAAATATTTCCAGACAGGTCACACAGCGCCATCTAATTTCCGTGTTAAGCTACGAGGCTTGTGTTACGGAAACTAGATGGTTGATAAACTACATATTATACTTTTTTTTTTGTAAATATATACATATTATACATATAAACACCCAGACCGAGACAAATTATACAATGTACAACTTGCCCCCGGTGGGAATCGAACCCACGACCTCCCGAGTTCACGGCAACGTTTGTTACCACTAGACCACGGAGGAAACATACATTTATAATAAGGTTAAAATTACAACCCACATATTATACTGTCTCTTTAATGAAAATTCTAACATTTGATGGTAATTTCGTATGTCAGTACCGTGTTGAAAGGAGGGTTATTGATGTTACTTTTTGACAGATGTCGTTTAACATAAGAAATGTTTTGTTTACATTGTTGTATAGTTTATATTATATTTGTTTAAAATGTATTTTAAACGATTTTATGTAATAAATTCAAAGACCATAATACATTGTCAATTGATTTGTCATACTTGTTAAAAAAGCATTGTTAAAAAAGTGGTATTTCTTAAGAAAAGCGACAATTCACGCTGGTTTATGAAGTTGCTACGAAATGTTGGAAATGCTATAAAACGAACGCGGCCTAAGTTTCCACCACAGAGATAAGGAAGCAGAGGTGATCTAACTGCGGTCAAAGCGTGGCATTTCTCACACACAAGTAATGTTCGCACACTAATACAGAAGACAGGACCGCACTCATTTGCGAAATGTCAAAATATTATTATATAAGTATAATTATGAATATCGCTCACAAATCCGTCCCGAATCAGTGTATAAAGCCCACTTCGGAAGATAGGTTTTGTGTTCTACGATTAAAATAATGAAATGAGTATTTTTAGCTATATGGTTTTTTAAAAAATACAACATAATATAATTAAATCGTTTATTTATATTTTCTTACATATATTATTCAAAGCAATGGCACGCTAATTTTGGACCGGATGGCGAGTGGTATCTGGGTCTCGAAGAGATACCGAACTCCTCTGTACCGGCCGAATGGGCCCTAAATGGTCTGGGGGGGGGGAACGTAAAAATTATGACGAGACAACCGGATGGTAATGCGGTTGAAGTTGCTTAGAGTTTCTTTTATCCAAACAAGTACTTTTTTTTTTAAATGGGCCGCTCTAATATTATTCTGAAAAAATAATTATAATTATTGTTTTATAACTTAACTTCCATAAATGTTTTGTAAGTATGAAATAAATCTAAGTATTGTATCTATACAAGGTGGAGTTTTGAGACGGGACAGTAAGGGCAAATACCTTAACCGTTATAGTTACAGGAAAACGTTCCTAGGAGACCATCCATAACTTATTGAGATATTCTGAACTTCATTCACAGATTTTGGAAAAATCTAGTCAGCAAAAACTTTTGTTTTTATGCCGATCGATCCTGTTTCTTATATGGATCAAAAGTCTCTACTGGAGCAACTGAGGTTTGAGTACTAGAAATGACAGAAACCAAACCAAAAAGGCCAAAAAGGTAGCTCGGTTGATAGAATGCATTCCCTAAAATCCAAAAAAGGTCGGTTCGAACCCCGGCATGTACCAATGAGAAATACACTTTTCTTGTATACATTAGTCAGATTTACAACACCACCGTTCCCGTGCCTTGGAGAGCACTTTAAGCCGTAGGTCCCGGTTCCACTAATACCAACTTGTGAAATCGTTAAGAAATTGTCATTAAAATTTACATGAGACCCTCGCCAACCCGTCTGGCCAGCGTGGCGTGTGGCCTACATATTTCTGGAAGACCCATCTCCAATAGTGGAGGTCAAGGTCTCTGTATTCTAAGGGCTGTGATGATAAATAGAGGCGTGAAAGACGGACAAACATACATACATACATACACACATACATAAAAAGCTTTTTTCACGTTTATAATATTAGTATGGACACCCAGACAACCTAAGCGAAAAACGTAAAGATATTTTTGGCCTTGGGTAAGAATCGAATCTACGCACTGCGGGCACTCTGTGGATACAATTCCATAGGATTTACCACTAGACCACGGGGGCGGTCACAACAATAAAACGGTAAAAAAAAAATATAAAAATTATTAATTTTACAAATCCGACCCTGTGTTGATGGAACTGTCAATGTTGTTGTTTTGCAACAATTTTTACGTTTTTCTCTAATAAAGCAACAAAAATTGTAAGATTATTATTTTAATATCGTTAGAATACAATGAAATATATCTTCTGTCTCTCACATATTTCGAAATTACAAGAATAATCACAAATTTTATTGAATTATGTGTTTGAATGCATGGTGTCAACATTTAAAACTTACTTATGGAAGGTTATTCCTAGCACTTTTTTATGTTTTGCACTGTCGCACATATAAGCACTACACTTGACCATGATTTAGTAAAATTTTTAAGATGTAATTTTAGTTAAATAATGAATAATCACAATAATAAGTCGAGATGGTTGAGTTCGCTGTTGTTACTTTATTGTCTATGAATTGCCTTGTAGTCTATGGTTTCAATGAAAAAATGCCACGGTTGCTCGTTTATGCAGTGTGTATGTGAACTGAGGAAGTGAGATAGCTATATGATCTTTGCGATGAGAATGAGTAAGCGCAACTTATATGGTTATACGACTAAATAATATGTTGTCTCTGCTTCCTTAACTCTGTGGTTTCCACCTACTGTGATGAATTTCGTACGTTCAGAGTAGCCTATCGAAATCTTGAGTAAATAGATGAAAGATGAATGATTGAAGAGCGCTGAAGGAAACAGCCGGTTCGCTTGATTTACTATCTTATGATCGATGGAACAGTTTCGTTGAGAGGAAAGCTTTGATAGGTTTTTTTTTGTTTATTTTAAAGATTGCGAGCACTTAAGAGGGTCAAGAAACAAAACTTAATATACTTATACACCTATAGTTATTTATATATTTTAATTGCAAACAGGAAATACCTACTAAATTAAAAGTGCTGTGTACTCGTAATTTGATTTAAAAAAAAAAACTAATGTTATTTTTATTATATATTAATATTTTTACAATGTATCGACCGCCTCCGTGGTCTAGTGGTAACAAACGTTGCTGTGAACTCGGGAGGTTGTGGGTTCGATTCCCACCGGGGGCAAGTTGTACATTGTATAATTTGTCTCGGTCTGGGTGTTTATATGTATAATATGTATATATTTACAAAAAAAAGTATAATAAGTTTATCAACCATCTAGTTTCCGTAACACAAGCCTCGCAGCTTACCACGGAAATTAGATGGCGCTGTGTGACCTGTCTGGAAAATGGAAATACATCATCACGACCGTTATCCTTTCGAGGTGGTCAGAAACCACGTTTATAAAGAAGCGGATTCACATTTAGCCAAACGTTACTATAGGCCAATCATGACAAGTGGCAAGCTCGTAGATGTCTCCAGCGTACCAAACTCGAGAAATATCACAAATAAATTAAATATTAATTAAAAGTATTTATTTACATTAATAAATATTTTTGTGTCCCGACCAGGAATCGAACCCGGTACCTTCGAGTCTAAATCCCACGGAGGCAGTTAAGGTCCCTTAAGTTACAGAATAAGGCTGCTAGAAGGGCTATCTGCAACAGTGGCAGTCTAGGACAATGTATTCTTGGAGCTGTGACGATACCTACTAGGTACACAGAAATTGACAAAGGCAGACAAAGCTACAGCGGTAAACTTTAAAATGACAAGGGATTGGAATAAATTTGCATTAATATGTATCCAGAGGTGCGGCTTAGGGACGTAATTCTTGTGACATCGGCTTCAGAAGGCTGCCGAAACCTATTGAGCGTGCTTGGACTTTGTCTAGCATTGTGCGCGATGGGTTCTTGGCTATTAAAAATACCGGCTTGATGTAAAAATAAGTATATTTACACCTTTAAACCTATGAATAGAAAAATGATTTTTTTTTTATTTGATTGTAAGGACATTGTACAGAATACATCAGCCCTAAACACGTAATTTATTTGCATAATATATGTTCATAACAGAGTTCATAACAGAGTTGGGGATCATCAAATTCCAGATGCTGCAGAATTTGATGCTTTACTTGGAGTCACTCGCGGCATTATAGCCCAAACACGTCGGGTAAAATATGGGAGTCCACAGCGCGGGAAAACCGTAAAAAATAAACTGCAACTTGTGCCCAATATTTAAAGTCCAATTTATCGTTTTCCATAACTAATCACATTGTAGCACATTATTAAACAAACAACACCACTTTTGATCAACAATATCCACAGCAAATTAATTTACAAAACAATAACGATAGAAAAATGATATAGAAATTGCGTGCCGGCCGGTCGAGCTCCCTTGTTGACATTAGTTTTCTTAAATTTTAATGAGGCTTTGGAATTGAGGATCGGACAAGCATGATTAACCGAAAAGGGAATAGTTAAAGCAATGGTGCGTAATTTTAGTCTGGATAAAGCAACCGGATAACTCTTAGTATTTAAGTTTCTGTAGTGTTGCCCAAGTTTGGTCTTGGTCTTGCGAAAGAGTCTCGATTCAGATTTTTTCAAAATTCAAAATTCAAAATACATTTATTGTCATAAATTGTGGTTGTTTGTACATTGTTGGTTACAAAAGAGGTCTCACAATTTACCCCGGGACAGGGCGTACAATATTGTGCTATTTAAAAAAAATTATACCTATTAACAATTTTTCTAAATATTAGGCTTGGAAATAAATTACATTTTAGCACACCAATTAACATAATCATAATAAATATTATAATAAAGAGCCAAACTTATCCTTCCTTTAATAACAATACCAATATAAAATTTAATAATATGCCAAAACTAAAACTAAATTAAAAATAATGTCAAGATTTTGTATTATTATAATGTCCTACAAACTATTTATCTACAGTCGGCCTGTGGTAGAGGTCATATAACTTGTTTAGCTGACCTCCGCCACGAGGAGGCAACTTCCGATGCAACCGAGCGGGTTGGCAGGTTGTGGATAGCCAGAGCGGCCCTCTTTGTCAATATGTAAGTTGGCAAAGAGGACCGTAACCCTTAGGGGTCCCGAACAGCGGAAGATGCCATGGGTAATCCTAATCAATGCCCATGGTAATACCTTTACCTTTCTCCCGTGTTCCGTCGACCTTGATGACCAGCTAGGCATGTACGTCCTCATTTCCTCTCCTCCCTTCCCTCATACTAAAACCTACCCCCCCTCCTTCCTATTCCTAGCAATTGATTGATGATGGGCAGCAGCGTTATCAGTCATTAACCCTCCCTTACTGCGATCACCAACCCGCCTGCCAAGCGTGGTGATTACGGCAAATTACCCCCCATGAGTATTACCGCGTGCAGTGGCGAGCCTTGGGGGAGGCCTATATCCAACAGTGGAGAGACACAGGCTGATAATGATGATGATGATGACAGTCGCATACCCTCAAAATATTAGAATATGTCTGTTAGGGTCGGATTACATGTCAATGTTTTATTAAAGTACTCGCTTAATGAATAATGACAGTTTGTGATAAGTATTTTTTTTAGGCTTTGTTTAAATTTATTTATGTCATATTTCCTAATTATGTCTGTTTGTATGTATGTCTTTTTCCAAATTTTACTAGTTTTTTTTTTTTTTGGGTAAGGTTTTTGTTTTCAATAAATTGTCTACACTTAAGATACTTAACTTACTACATATAACCCAACTACATATACTACACACTTCAAATATATAACTATATATACTACATACACAAATATAATTACGCCAAAATATCTAAATTATCATCTTGATAAGTTTAGCTATTTAGAAGTAATGTAGTTACCAGACTTTTTAATACATAATAATCCAAATACCATAGGAAAATTGTAACTTAATAACAACGCGGTGGTGGCTTGGTTGTAAGAACGCGACACCACCGTTCCCGTGCCTCGGAGAGCACGTTAAGCCGTCGATCCCGGTTCTACTAATACCAACTTGTGGAATCGTAAATAAATTGTCTTTAAAAATTGACATCATATCCTCGCCAAGCCGTTTTACCAGCGTGGCGAGTGAAGGCAAAATTCTCCAGATATATGTTCTGGAAGGCTCATCTCCAGCAGTGGAGGTCTAGGACGCTGTGTTCTAGGGGCTGTAATGAAAATGACACTGTAAAAGGGCCGCGTCAAGTTACAATTTTAGTCCAAGCATTATCAATACAATAATAATAGCGCTCCCAAAATGGACGACACAAATTGGTTTAAAGTACTAACAACAACTGGACAACATTGTCATACTAAATTTTGAGGGTTGTAGGCTTGATTGTTTGTGTAATTCGGTAGACTTGGCGAATATTATAAAGTTCTATAATATTATGACATATTTTGTTTTGACTGCCTCCGTGGTCTAGCGGTTAAGTCCGTGGACTTAGGACTTGGAGGTACCGGGTTCGATTCCAGGTCGGGACACAAAAATATTTATTAATTTAAATGTATTTATTTACATAATATTTGTGATATTTCTCGAGTTTGGTACGCAGGAGACATCGACGAGCTTGCCACTTGTCATGATTGGCTTATAGTAAAGTTGGCTAAATGTGAATCCGCTTATTTATAAGCGTGGTTTCTGACCACCCCGAAAGGGAAACGGTCGTGATGATACTTTATACTTTTTTGTTTTATTGATCGATTTTTCCTACTATTATTTATTCACAAAATCACTTACTCCTCGTTCCGATACACGATAATAGTAACTTAAGCGCGCTTAAAGTCGTTCCGAGATGGCTTTGCCAAAGCTTTGTGACGTCACAAATGACATCCTTCCTCGCACTCAGTTTGCTCACGATATAGAGGTAGATCGCTCTGAGCGCTGTCAGTTGTTTGTCATTATGTCGCGCGCCATTTTCTAGTTTATTAAATATTAGGTTTTATTTTTAATTATTTACTATTGTAATTCGTTTACACTGTTTGTATATTACTTCTAAAACAAATCTATAATTAATATTTAAGTAGGAAGTAAATAAAAAATGTCTAACATGGCAAGTTATTAAAGAAGACCAAAATAAGTTAATATTATTAAACGTTACACATAGAAACCCGAAAAAGCTATTTATACTCAAAGATGTGAAATCCGCAATTTATCTTCTATACATTTAAAAACAAAACTATTATGGAGTGAATAAAAATGTAATTTAGACAGTTCCGAATTGAAATCACGCTTTGAGCATGCAAATCATAATATTTGATTCGGACCGACTGTCAGTATCATATTCATTCTAAGCGCTCTGAGCATGATTCGGAACGAGGGCTTAGTACCTATAACGTAGCTGTGGCTATTCTTTTCCGTACATTAAACTTACTCGTACTACTTACATCTACATATGTATTATATTATGTGTATTATATTCATATCTTTTATTTATTTTTATTTTTTTAAGATGTGATCATTATTTTATAAATTAAATTAAATATAAACTAAACGTAATACAAAAATAATATTTACAGAATATAAAATAAAATTAATATTAATACTACGAATATAAGCGTTGGCTGGTGGAATGGTGGCATGAACGCTGGCTGCATTTACCCGCTGAATTGCAATACTAATTCTTTGGGCTAAGAAAGAGCCATTTCTCTTGTCACCGGAGGAGACGACAAAACGGTAAAAATTCTTTTAATATTTTTTTGCGTTTGTACTCCATGGGCCCAGAGATTGTACGGTAAACGGCACAAATATGTAATCTATTAATATACTTACATAATTGCGCCGCGGCGCCGCTTGCGGAACTCCGCATTTTCCGCCGCGGCGGAATTTATTATAACAATTTATTTAGTGTAGTTATTTAAAAGCAGTTTGTCATTTTCAAAACAATATTGTAGTTATGGCTGTTGCGAATGTTGATTTGTCTTTAGTCTGATTATCAAAATTAAAATTTTAATTTCGGATTTTAAATTGTGCGACAAAAATTATGAAACACCTGTATTTATGTGTGTGATAAAGACAAAATGTGTCACTTAAACAATATAATACAAAAGAAGCTTCAAATGGGAGAGTATTGCAAGCAAATGATTGTTTTGCAATGCAGAATAAGTTACCTTGACAAATGCAAGCACCATCACATATTGCCATGCCATTTGGTCAAACGTCGGAATTCGCCGTGTAAACTTGCCGCCTATTCTAGTTCGCTGGGGTGCCGCATTAGCGCTGCTAAATCTGGCACATCTTTCTTCTATGAAGTTACGCTTCTTCCTTGTGTCATGTTGTATTGTCGATGTAAGCGCTTTTTTTACTTAGACAGAATTGGTGTTATGTTCCTTGAAGTAGACTAGACTCGCGTTCTTATGCAACTTTCGACTTGAAAGCAATTAAAGCAAAGCTTACTTTTTTACCGAATTTTGTATGAAAACGATAGAGCAAAGCCAAGTCGAACGACTATCGAAGCGAAATAAAGTGAAAAAAGCGCTTAAAGCGACAAGTCAAACACATGGTTAATCAACTCTTTTTTTGTATTTTAATTTTTCATTGTGTATTGTTAAACTAAACACAAGGTTGATACAAAATAACATGCAATGTACAATGAAAATACGGTACGTCTTATTGTACCCAACTTGTGTTTGAAGAAGTAGTGTAGTAAGTAGTAGTGTGTAAAAAGATAGTCATGACGTATGTCATTAAATTAAAAATTCTTCTCAAACAATAATATCTTATTTATTTGAAAAATCTTAAACAAGATAATTTAAAATGTTCCCGCTCTTATATCGCCCGCTAACTCCTCTAAACGGATGCTCCACGTCAACTATAGTGCCGTCTCTCTTTCACTAACATAAAAAGGAGTGTATTAGAGGGCTTTTAGGTAATTAAATAATAATGAAATTTTATAATCCACATCTTGTTAATATTATAAAAATATGTTAACTAAAAGATCTACAGAATGTTAGTTAAATAAATAATATTCTCAAATAATCGTCAAGTTGGCAATGCTGACAGAACGATCGTTTGTTTCCTTTCACTCATCGCAGCTGCCCGGCCGCACCGCCATTTTGTACGCCTTGGCCTGCGCTTGTCTATAATTTGTGTCTATCTTATTTTTGACTGTCCATAGATTTTCTTTATGGGTAGGTACTTTATTGTGAACCGTAGATAATTATTACCTATTCCTTATTCTCTTTGGATTAGTTTGGATTATTCTTAACGAACGAAAAATAATTTTGGCTGCAATAAAATGTGTTCTTTTGTGATTTTTAGTTTTGAATCAATGAAGAAAATGATAGAGGCATCTTAATATGGAAGTATTTTTGAATGTGTGTCGTTGCTGCTTGAATCCAAAAACAGAGGTTTCAATATTTGATCAAAGTCTGAATTTGAAAGTTAAATTTCAAGAAACGACATCAGTCGAGGTAAGTTTATTATCAATCATTCACCATTTTTCTTCTAGCGGTTACCTAATAATTCATATTTTACTGTTGCCGTTGTTACAAATTACAATAATTTGACCAATATGGTTCTAACCTCAAAATATAAAGTTTTTTTTACTATTTGGAGCATTTTAACAACATTATCTCATTGCATAATTATCTATCAGACAGTTATAGTAACTAGGTCATATTAACCTACCTGAATCTCGTTATCGTTATGTTGCACATAAATTAACTTATTAGCATAGCCTTAATTCAGCCCTTTTTTATTTCACATCTGGTTTTGACAAGATGCATCAAGTCTTCATAACTAAAGGGTAGTAAATCTAGCGTTTGCAATTTAATTTGGCTCTAAGACAAATGATTATATTAAAATTAAACACAATTTCATTCAAATAACTTTCACAGTTGGCTTAACAGTTTTTTTTTTATATACTAGGACAACATGTGACCTTGCGCACACCTGATGGTAAGTGGCGCGAGGTCCGTGACTGTTAGTAACTGGAATCAGACACTCATGACTGACATAGTCTCTAACATTTAAGACAATCCAATTTTTTAGAATTATCTGGACCTGTATGTAGAGAATACAATCCCGAGCATGTTTTTCAATTCCAGGGCTAACTCGGTATTAGACTAGATGTTTTCTCTAATTGGGATCAAATGAAAAAATACTTGAGTAATTTCTTTAAAATGTTTTTAATGTCAGAACACAAATCACAATACAGTAAGAAAAGAAACGCCATGTGTGTTGGGTCCCGGTCTGCACCCTAAGGGCCTGGTTGAGCAGGGATGGCTGGCAAATGTGTTACGTCCGTGATCCGGTGCTGCTGTGGAGCCTGGGACCTCTACTGAACATGTTCAATTTATTGTTTTTAAATTAGCAGAGGTTTTTGCGTTTTGTTAGCTTTCGGGTTGCACACGGGCAAGTAGTCTATCTTAATTCTGACGTGCCTGGTGAAGCACCACTGTACCAGTAATTGTAATCTCATAGATACTCGTAGCTAAGTTTATAATGTTATTAATGATTGTTGTGCTGTAGTTCTGTATATATTCCATTTTCGTAAATCTGATATAGTTAAGTTTTACTTGCAGACTCCTTTTAGTCAGATTAAACAAGATTAAACTGTTAAAGGTTACTGGAATCTGCTAACACCTTACTCTTTGGACCACTTTGCCTTAGTCTTCCACTAGCAGCAGTAGAATAATTCAAAATAATTAAATTAATGTTGTTTTATAAATCACATTTATAAAACAACCTCATTCTGCGATCTCTATTAGTAGCATTTACATACATACATATATTATTCACGGCAGATCCCTTGCGGGGTAGGCAGAGACAATTGAGCCCTGTTCAACACCATCACAACATACCTCTTTTGCTTCGTCGACATTCATTAACCTCTACTTGGTTACGAAGACTTTTTAATGTACCTTCGTGTCAGTCAGTGTTTTATTTATTTGATCGTGATATGTGAATCTCGGTCTGCCAGAGACTCTTACACCCACAACTTACTCTTTATATATCTTAAATTTAAATTTGTCTTATTTCAGGTGAATCTAGAGGATGGTTTACCGCAGAAGTTGTGCCACACTTGTTTTGAGCTCCTAAATTCTGCTTACCATTTCCGCAGCCAATGTATCAAGATGGACTCGGAATTAAAAGCACAGCTCTTAGCCGCAATCACTCAAGCCCCTAAAACCAACAGTATTGACCAAATGGAGGAAGATGCACACAGTATTTTTAGCCAATCGGAAGAAATGATAACGGATGACTTTATTGGGAATGATTCTATGAAACAACTCCAATCTATGATTAAAAGTGAGCCATTGGATAGTGATGATGAATTCTATGTAGTACTAATTCCGAATGAGAATGATGAAATTGAAATCAAAAGAGAAATTCCAATAGAACATGACTTTAAAGATTCTATAGAGAATTTCCTTATGTCTGATCACAAAGTAACTGACAATGTACCAGCTACTATTCTAGCTAATGAAGAAATTGATGAATCAAATGATATTCATGATGATGACTTGGAGACTGAATTAATAGCCGCAGCTGAAAGCCAAGTGCATATTGACAATGATGACGAACATGTAGAGACTATTACTGCCAATTTAGATGATATACAAGATAGGAATCTTATTAAAATCTTGACAACAACTGATAGTGAAGGAAATTTGATCTTACGGTCTTCCGACCAAGTAACTTACTACCCTAGTGGTTCTTTATCACATGATGGTGAAGACGGACTCTCGCAAGAAGAAGTCCTAGTCTATGAAGAAGGTGAAAACTCGCAGTTCCAAATTGTAAGTTGCGACGGTGATCTAGTTATAGAATATGCGGATGAGAATCAGTTAGGAAAAGATGAACAATCACAATTGTCATGCTGCGGAGTACAGTTTGACGATGTGCAGGAGTTTGAAGATCATCAGGGCATGCATGAGGAAGAAGAAACAGTAAGAGATTTACACCTATGTAAATTGTGCGGAAAAGGATTTGAGTCTGAGGAAATATTGACAGGACATATGGTCTTACACAAAGTTCGTGGACACTTTATCAACTGTCCCTTCTGCAATTTACTTGTCAAACGAACCGGCCTCACACAACATATCAAATACGGACACAGTAATTTTAGAACTAGATGCAAAATGTGTGGAAAGTCATTTGCCAATCCAAACAATTTAAAACGGCACATGATGATACACAGCGGTGTTCGTCAATTTCAATGCGACATTTGCAACAAGCGCTTTCATCAGAAAATAACTATGCAAACACATAGATTGACTCATATAGATCCGTTTTCATGCATCCATTGTGATCAATCCTTCGATAATAAAACGGAGTTAGACAAGCATCACGAGAGTGGTACTTGTGCTAGAAACAAGCTGACCAAAGTCCGCGAAGAGCTAGTGAAGACAGTTCGGCAAGAAATCAGGAATATAGAAGGAGAACTGCTTGGGTATGCTTGTTCTTTATGCAAGAAAATGTTCTCTGTGGAATCCGCTTTAGAAATGCATGTCGAGAACAGCCATTTAAAGAATTCTAGTTATTATTGTTGTACGGAATGTGGCGAAGTTCATTTGTCGGAAAAAGATTTAGCGACTCATATAATGACACATAAGAATGCTAAGAATAAAAATATGAAGCGGTTTGATTGCAGTATGTGTGGCAAAGGGTGTCCAAGTCGAGCCATGCTCATGATGCATGAACGAGTCCATACAGATGAGAGACCTTATCCATGTACACTTTGTCCAGCCAAATTTAAAACTAAAACTCACTTACGAACGCACCAATTGACCCATACTCGGGAGAAGAAGTTTGGGTGCTCCGTTTGTATGAGGTTTTTTGCACTAAAAGGCAATCTTGTAGTACATTTGAGGACGCACACAGGTGAAAGGCCATACGTGTGTAATGTGTGTGGTGATGCTTTTATAGATTCCAAGTATTTGAAAAAACATAAAAAGAGGAAGCATGCTATTGTAGATATAGTCAATAAGTATGATGTAACTAGTATATGAGTTGGTTTTATTTAAATAAATTGTTAAATTATCACAATCAAATTGAGTTTTCATTTAAATTTACAGATATGGGCCCGATAATTCCTTGCCAAGTCGTCTGGCCAGGCAGCGTGGCGAGTGTATGCCAAATTTTCTAGAAATCTATACCAAAAAAACAATAATCCCCTCAGAAACACAATGAGGGCTTTCATTATATCAATAAATAAAAAAATACGTTTAATCTGTTAAAAATTTAAATACTAGACATTTTGCCTCCATTGCCAATAACCCTTAGCTCTTGTCTGTACGTGTAAATCATTTTATTTTCCGGTAACTCACCAAATGCTCAGTAGCTTCCTCTATTAAGTGGCCGCCGTGCAAAAGAGATCGCCCAAAACTCAACTAAAAAGATGTAAATAGTATTTTTTTTAAATAATACAACATCTTTTTACCCCAGCATTAAAGTATAATTTAATTAAATAGTCGATCATTTTTTTGTGTATTAAATACAAAGCATTATTTATACGATTAGGTACTTTATTATACATACATAAAAACAGGATTTTTAAGTGTAAACTTTCATTCAAATTTAAAATCCTTTATAAATTTATTTATTCGCTGGCAATTATTTTGACAACGTACTATGAATTATTCAATCGAAATTTGATTCCTAAATATTTGTAAGGGTGGAATAAGAGATTATGTAAATAAGTTATTTGTTTAATTTTAAATAAAAAACAAACTACAAAAAAAGTACATGAATAAAACAAAGATTTGGAGGCGCCGGGTATCGATCCCGGTACCTCTCGCATGCTAAGCGAGCGCTCTACCATCTGAGCTACGCCCCCGATGGAAAACAACACCAAAATGACCTTTACATAGTTAGTGCCATCAGAAATTTAAAATACTTTATTACTATTGTAGAAATATTTAATATTTTTTAATACATTAAAACAATAGATTAACTTTGGTCTTACACCAAATTAAATGAGCAATGACAAGGTTCGCTACTGAATATGCAGAGATCGCTGTAAAGAGGTAACAGTTCCTCTACTGTATAACAGATGGCGCTGTAAAGGCTGGCCAAACGAAATAAACAAAAAGTTAAACTATTCAATAATAGAGGGCGCTGTAATGTCTGGTTTTATAATTTAAAGTTTTGCTACTGAGTAACAGATGGCGCTGCAACGCCTTATTACTTAATATTTTTAAATGGGCAAATGTTTTCGCAACTCCTGGACGAACCCCTTTACAATTTATTTAGGCCTAATATATGTTTTATTTTATCTATTGTAATATTCGGTGCGACGAAGCCTTCATCCGTTATATATTTATCCATGACGTTGATTGTGAACCAGTAAGCTCCATACATTATCACTCCTGCTGCTAATAATCTGAAATAATAAAGATGAATTGAATCGTCGCTTTTGTGACTATTTGCTTAAATAATAGCATCTTATATATCTTTCTTACGACATGCCAGATGCAGACGAGTAAAGGCGACCGTAGTAGTCGTAGTTATTACTTATATTGTCCTGGCATGTTTAAACTTCTTTATCGAACCGAGATCGAATCGAGAACGTGAGTAGAGGATTTTGACAGCAACATGAGGTGCGACGTAACCTTAGAATAATGACGTATTGTCATGTCAACGGAAAATACAAATTGACAGCTCGGAAGTATGATTTTTTATCGATCCGGCGACCACATCCTCATTGCAGCCCCTAGAACACAGCGTCCTAGACCTAACTGTACATCTAGGACGGGCGGCATTCGGGAAACTTCGACACATCCTCTCATCGTACATACCACAATGTTTGAAGACAAAAGTCTTCAACCAGTACAACCCCTTATACATAGTGCAATAAAGTTTTGAATAATACTGACAGCGATTTGGAGGAGTTAGATCTATATCTGTGGAGGAGCTATTTTTTTTGTAGACGGAATTACTGCAGAGCTTCTTAGGGCGGGAGGAAAACCTGTACTCATACAACTTAGGAGGCTCTTTAACTTCGTCATTCACCATGGAACTACGCCAGAGATGTGGACCAGGAGTGTTGTGGTCCTGTTCTTTAAGAAGGGTAACACCTGCCTTCTAAAGAACTATAGGCCCATATCACTCCTGAGCCACATCTACAAGTTATTTTCAAGGGTGGTCACAAACCGTCTCGCCCGGAGAATGGATGATTTTCAGCCCCCGGAGCAGGCCGGGTTTCGAAAAGGCTATAGTACCGTAGACCACATCCACACTTTGCGACAGATTATACAAAAGACGGAAGAATATAATCTGCCACTGTGTCTTGCGTTTGTGGACTACGAGAAAGCCTTCGACTCTATCGACACCTGGGCTGTTCTGGACTCCATGCAGCGATGCCGAATTGACTGGCGATACGTTGAGATGTCTATATAGTGCTGCAACTATGACCGTACAAGTACAAGGCCAGTATACGAAACCAATCCAACTGCGCAGAGGTGTAAGACAGGGTGATGTCATTTCGCCGAAACTGTTTTCCAACGCGTTGGAGGACGTCTTTAAAATGCTGGACTGGAAAAACTGCGGCATAAATGTCAACGGAGAATACATCTCACACCTCCGTTTTGCGGATGACATAGTCATAATAGCTAGCTCGTTGGAGGATCTTAGCGGAATGCTAAACGGCTTAAACGTAGCGTCCGAGCAGGTTGGCCTCGGTATGAACTTGGACAAGACAGAAGTCATGTATAACGACCATGTCGTACCGAGATCAATCTGCGTTGGTAATGCCACTCTAGAAGTTGTGCAAAAATACATCTACCTTGGACAGACTATACAATTAGGCGTAGCCAACTTCAGCAAAGAAGCCGACAGACGCATTCAGCTAGGATGGGCGGCATTCGGGAAGCTGCGCCACATCTTCCTATCAAACATACCCCAGTCTTTGAAGACGAGAGTTTTCAACCAGTGCGTTCTTCCAGTGCTGTCGTAAGGAGCAGAAACGTGGACACTAACAGTGAGTCTGGTCCACAAATTTAAGGTCGCTCAGCGGGCTATGGAGAGAGCTATGCTCGGTATTTCTCTGATGGATAAAGTCCGAAACGAGGAAATCCGTCGGAGAACCAAAGTTACTGATATAGCCTTCAAAATTAGTAAGTTGAAGTAGCAATGGGCTGGACATGTCTGTCGTAGAACCGATGAACGATGGAGTAGACGAGTTCTAGAGTGGAGACCACGTACGGGAAGACGCAGAGTGGGTCGACCCCCCGCTAGATGGACAGATGACCTAAGGAAGGTCGCTGGTGGGGGTTGGATGAGAGTGGCAGGAGATCGTGTGAAGTGGCGAGCCTTCGGGGAGGCCTATATCCAGCAGTGGAGAGACACAGGCTGATGATGATGATGATTTTTTTTGTAAGTATGTATTTTTATTTTCTATGTATTATTATTATTTTTTAGGTTAAATTTAGATTTTGTTTTAATATAGTTTATTTAATAACAAACGTTGCCGTGAACTCGGGAGGTCGTGGGTTCGATTCCCACCGTGGGCAAGTTGTACATTGTATAATTTGTCTCGGTCTGGGTGTTTATATGTATAATATGTATATATTTACAAAAAAAAATGTATAATATGTAGTTTATCAACCATCTAGTTTCCGTAACACAAGCTTACCGCTTACCACGGAAATTAGATGGCGCTGTGTGACCTGTCTGAAATATTTATTTATTTATTTATAATATTGTAATTCTTTTATATTGTTTGTATATTACTTCAAATAAAATTTCTATATCAATGACTTTAATAATAATACTTACGGCATCAACATTTCGGTTATTTGGTACTCGTACTTATAATTCGTCTTTCACGATTTTTAATTGTCACAATATAATTCGCACATCTATGTCTAAGGTTATTGAGTTAACTCAAAAACATTTTTAAGTTATACACACCATCGAAATTCTTATCTCACTACCTACCGACCAAAAAAATATTTTAAGTGTCCGCCGCAAACAAATTGGAGATAAAATATAAGCATAGATCTATACAGAAAATTTCTGCAATAAACACTTTCGCATTTTCCGAAAAAGTGCTTTTTGAGTTAGTACTGTTTAGATCTAGGTGTACGAAACTATAAAAACAGTACGAAAACTTTGGTATGTAATATTATCATGAAAGTGAATATAGTCTGTGAACTGGCAAATAGTCCTGTCCTTTCTCAAATTAAAATACATATACAATATATATAGATACACAAATTGTTTTTTTATTAATTATTAGTAGTATTAACGGAGTTTTAAAAATGTGAGTTATTTTATCTGTAAAATAATAAATAGTTTTTCTATGTCTTGAATTAACAGTTAGGACGAATTGCTAGTTCATATAATGTTTCACGATTTGTGAATCACGCGTCTACACTGTTCTAAATTAATTATATGACTGAATAAATAAATGTCAATTGATTTCAAATAATGGATTGTTTAAAAACTACATATTAAATATTATTGTTGATTGTTAATTGTTTTTATTGTTTTTTTTTTTGTATATACAATAGCTCTAGCACGCACAATTATCGTTAATTAATCCAGACCTTTCCTTCGGCAGCTTTGAATACTCTTTTACTCCTTTCAATTTTTTTTCATATTTCAATATTTTTTATCCCGAAAAAGTGTTTCAAACCATGCAACCCCTATCTATACGGTTGCTATAATAGTGGCGAACCGGTGACGGTCCCAGGTCCATAGTTTGTGGGTAAATTGCCACAATCCCCAACCTTATAGTAAATTACGCAAGTCTCTAGTCGGCCATCCTTCCGAATTGTTCATGGCTGAGACTCACGGGATTTGACCTCAAAGAATCTATTACATTGTTATAATTTTTTTTATTCTTATTTAGACTGTAAAAGACTAACAGCCGGTTTCTCGAAGCTATACTTAATTATTTCCTAGCTAAGGAATCATTATCTTTAAGTTTTTCTTAAGTCAAATTGAATTTAACGTTCAAATTTTTTTTTTCTTTCCTGAATGAGGTGATAGGGAAGGCAAAGGGTCTAGCCCATACAGCCAAATCTGACGTAATATAACTTTATTTTATATGAGTTAATGAAGTTATCATTCAATTCCAGATGTTGCACAATTTTATGCTTTTCTTGGAGTGTATTTGATGATTGAATTATTCTTTAATTTAACACAAAGACTGACCCAAGTCAAAGTTGCGCGGTAAATAAATCCTACTGAGGTCGGTTCAAACCCGTTCTAAGTTTTGTCATAGATTTACAACACCACCGTTCCCATGCCTCGAAGAGCACGTTAAGCCGTCGGTCCCGGTTCCACTAATGCCAACTTGTGGAATTGTTACTAAATAGTCATTAAAAATTGACATCATAACCTCGCCAAGCCGTCTGGCCAGCGTGGCGAGTGTAGGTCAAATTCTCCAGATATATATTCTGGAAGGCCCATCTCCAGCAGTGGAGGTCTAGGACGCTGTGTTCTAGGGGCTGTAATGACTGACCCAAGTCATATTTTTTTAATTAAAAATTATATTTAAAATTAAAATATACATTTTCGCCAACAAGTTCTACAACTATTTCAAATTTCAAGTAAATCAGACCAATAGTTCTCGAAGTACTAGTTTGCTGACAGACACTAAAGTCTACACAAAGAAATATATATATTTAGTCAGAGTAACAGTCTTGTGAGAGACGAAGAACAAGACTGAGACCAGCTGACTTGGTCTTGCTCTAGGCAACACTACTCACCATAACTTACTGTTAAATATTAAAAAGTTTTTATTTATTTGACTTTAAAATATGTTTACTGCATATTCAAAGCAGGATCGCAGCAACAGGCATAAGTCGTAACTGCGAAATCGCAATCTAGCGCGACCGTCCTCATTTTGTTTGCACTTGATTTATGCACGAGCGCGTGGTGAGCGGACCGCAAGCCGGCATCAACGTCTGTCTATCTGCATTTATACTTCCCTGGTACTTATACATATCTATACTAGTGTATGTATACAAAAATAGGGCACCTAGACTTCGAAATTTTGACGTGACGATGCTATCAATGCGGCTCCTAATTTACTGTCTGTAAAATTATTACAGCACTTGCACTAGGTACAAAAGCGGACTTAATGCCACACGTATAATTTTCACGTCAGCTATTCTCGTCTAATTTTTATTTATTTATAGCTATTCCTTAATTTTCTTGACTAAATAGAAAAAAATAAAAAAATGTTTTTTTTTTTTTTTTTTTTTTTCAATCATTTATTTACTTTCCAATACATATAACTTATTGGATTTACTGTTGGCACTTAACCCTTCATGGAGCCATGTTGAACTTTTTTTTTATATTTTTATTTATTTATTTAGGTTTACAAACAGTAACACACATATATAATTACATTTAAATAAACAAATTGTTAAGTATATGTTACCAACGACGTAAACCACAGATTATATACATAGGTAACATCGGATAGTCAAGTTAAACAACAATTAGTAAAAAAAGAAAAATATCAGTAAAGAAGTAGAAAAAAGTAAGTAAACAACAATAATGATAGGTATTAATAACTTCTGCAACATCACTTGACGTAGAAATATAGGAAAAGCCAATAGATCAACTTTATCGGCCACAAAGCTATCTAACGAATTACTAACAAATAAATAACTAGATGGCGACTTATTTATTAACCGACTTCAAAAAAAGAGATGTATATCAATTCTTTTCAAAAAACATTTTTTTTTGTTATTTTTTATTTCGACATTTCTCCGCCAATAATTAATTGATTCTTTTTTTTGTATTTAAGTGCAATCGATACTTTTTGGATTAATACAAGGTCATTTTTTTTTAAATCATAAATTAGAATAATAGATCCGCCACCTTCACACAGGTGTCTATTAAAGAAACTAGCTACTAAAAAGTTATTTACATCAAAGCACATTTTTTCCGCTTTAAGCCAGGATTCTGTAAAACATATTAAATCTAAATTATATTTTTTAATTAATAATTCAATGTCAAGTATTTTGCTAGAGAAGCTCTGAATATTTTGGTGAATTAATTTCAGTTTAGAAAGATGCCGTATAATATATAAGAAGTTATCGTATATAATACATACTTTATTTGTAAACATATATTTTTCCGTTACTAATACCTCATTTGCCATCTAGTATAATTAACAAAAATAACGATAAAAGAGTAAAGTAAAGTATCATCACGACCGTTTCCCTTTCGGGGTGGTCAGAAACCCGCTTATAAATAAGCGGATTCACATTTAGCCAACTTTACTATAAGCCAATCATGACAAGTGGCAAGCTCATCGATGTCTCCAGCGTACCAAACTCGAGATATATCACAAATAAATTAAATATTATGTAAATAAATACATTTACATTGATAAATATTTTTGTGTCTCGACCAGGAATCGAACCCGGTACCTCCGAGTCTAAATTCACGGACTTAACCGCTAGACCACGGAGGCACGATATTGTGCCATAAAAGGTTAATTCACTAATATGTATGTTTTTTATCTCAAATACTCATTAAAATTAAAATTAGTAAATAAATATATTGTATGTAAGTATAATTATGTGTTATTTATGTATATATCGGTAAACAAGTACCATAGTTTTATTATAGTATATTAACAACCCAAACCAACCAGCATAACAAAAACAACCAGGCCATACAGTACAGTCGTAGCAGCTGTTTCAAATGATGAATGTACTAGGACCCCATAACAACTAGGATATGGATTTATCTATTAGTCCAATATAGCAAAACCTTGTGCAGGTTGCCAGATGTGTGTTTTTTTAAAACAGAATAAATACTCATTTATTATTTAGTAAAAATCGTGATGAAATTGGTTTGAACTTATTTTTTCATTAACCTTTTGTTCCGAAAGGAATTAATTACTTATCTAGTGTTATTCTAGAACCTGTGAAGGTTTATTTAGTTATTTATTTATTTATAAGTTCTCCAACAAAATCAACAATATTTCAATTTCTGAGTACATGCAGCTTAACAGAGTAAATGTGATTTAAATTAAATGAGAAGACGGCCTGCTCATAACAAAATAAAAACCGCCTCCGTGGTCTAGTGGTAACAAACGTTGCCGTAAACTCGGGAGGTCGTGGGTTCGATTCCCACCGGGGGCAAGTTGTACATTGTATAATTTGTCTCGGTCTGGGTGTTTATATATATAATATGTATATATTTACAAAAAAAAAGTATAATATGTAGTTTATCAACCATCTAGTTTCCGTAACACAAGCCTTGTAGCTTACCACGGAAATTAGATGGCGCTGTGTAACCTGTCTGAAAATATTTATTTATTTTATTATTTATTTATTTAATTACCATTGAGTATAAATTTAAAACTGGGCATGCAATAGGTATTATACATTCGATAAACAAATTATTTACCTACCTAACAGTGATTTAAAACCTTTATTCGAAGGAAATAAGGTACAATGATTTAAAAAAATATATATAATATTAATTAAACTAAAAACTTACATCTTAAAACATAAATTACTATTAATAAAAATAAACCTAATTATTAAATAAAAATATAACTAAAAACTAAAATGAAAATTATTATTAAAAAAAAAAGTGCCAAGAATACTGGCAGCATTGCCACGTTGAATGGCAATACTGATCTTTGGCCCAAATATTGCCCAGCCCTTTTGTCTCCCGAGGTGTTGACGAGCTGTTTTGACAACGCCTTGAAAATTTCGTGTGCACTTGGTCCCCACGGCCCGAGAGTTTCAACTCCAAACGGCGCAAAACACATCTCCCAAGCTTGAGTGTATTTCCGCCGCTAACAGTTAAATCTATTAAATTAAATTATAATTAATAAAACTAATACCTACCTAATTACCTAAATAAATGTTACAAATATTATAATAATGAAAAAAAAATACAGTTTTAAGAAAAACTTACAAACAAAATTACAATAAAAAAATAAGAGCTAAGCAATAAGAGAAACTTAATTTACCCATTATCACCATTACAGCCCCTAGAACACGGAGTCTCAGACCTCCACTGTTAGAGATGGGCCTTCCAGAAATTTTACCGACACGCCTTAATCTGCACGGAAAGGCAAACGGTATTAATCCTTGTCATTTTTAATAATAGTTAGCTTGTGCATTATTTTTTGTATGTATCATGGGTGTATTAGGCAAAGCTTTTTGTAGATGTCGCTAGCGGCAATGGTACCTTGTTTTACACCTATATCGCATCATTTTAAAATGTTTTTGTAGTTTTTTAATTTTTATAACAGGAAAATGAATTTTAATAGATGAATTAAGTTAGCGTACACCGTCATTAAAAAGAAAAAAGGTTTTATTAATATAACGGCAATTTTAAGTTTACCATATCTTTGATTTCGCTTAGAAATCTCGATTTGTACACTTAAAAGCTGCTGCTCACTTCACCATAATATCAAGAAAATAATAAATTTCGTAATTAAAATACAAGTTTTCTATTCAACTGACAGTTATATTAGGTACCATCTATCATACGCCATCTATCGTGATAAAAAGTTAGCGATACACCCCATTGACCGCCTCCGTAGTCTAGTGGTATCAAACGTTGCCGTGAATTCGGGAGGTCGTGGGTTCGATTCCCACCGGGGGCAATTTGTACATTGTATAATTTGTCTCGGTCTGGGTGTTTATATGTATAATATGTATATAGTTACAAAAAAAAAAAAAAGTATAATGTATGTAGTTTATCAACCATCTAGTTTCCGTAACACAAGCCTCGTAGCTTACCACGGAAACTAGATGGCGCTGTGTGACCTGTCTGGAAATATTTATTTATTTATTGAACCTTAGTAGATATAGACAAATCAAAATAATGCACAACGAAATTAGTTTCGCTATTTACACGGGCAAAGCCGGGTAAAACAGCTAGTATTATAATAACCTACTATACCTTGAGGGTTTTTTTACTATTATTTAGGCTATGAAACACTTTTAAGAAGATTATTCTTAAACTACCAGCAGTCCTATTCTGTTACTTAAGCGCAAACGTTATATAATGGAATCCGTTAACTATATTTTAGTTTATTTAGGAATCCCTATTCTCTCAGTAAACCCTAATTCCAATAATAAATCAATAATAGCAAATGAACACCAAAAATAAAAACAAAATATAATGTTAAAAATAAGATTAAGTACATAAAATTAGATTAAACACAATCACAGGATAAACAAATGAAATAAGCAAATATAAGTAACTAAATATAAATAAATGCACAAATAAGATATAACAACCACATTCGAGTGTTGCAAAACTAGGATCAAGAAAATACACCTTCCCTGATCAATCTGGTTTCTGTGCCTTGACAGAATTATCTAGTGCAGAAACCAGTGCACTTACTAACAGTTCTGTTAGCCTGTCCTAGCTCAATGTATTATAAATAAATAAATGATATAATTTCCTAGTTTGTAATTTATGTATATATATAGGATGTAAAAAATTGGTGTCAATAAATATTTTTTTATTTTATTTTTTTATTATATATATCACGTTATTAAGGTTGATATTAGCACGGCCGCTGTCAGGGTCGAGCGCTTATAGAGTTGAGAATCAAATAATATTTTTTATAATTATGACACAACCTCTGACGTTAATAACATTTGCGACTAACAGAATAGGGCTGCAGGAGAGCATGAAAGAACAAAGTTAACGCAAATCTTGCTGGGATCAGGCGTGTAGAAAAACTAGCGAGGCGTCGAGAGGCGCCTGCTGAAATATCGGTGGCGGCTTTCCGCGTCAGATAAGCCATGAGCAGCCGGCGGCATGGCAAAGGGATGTAGAGGCATGGTATCGAGATTCTTTACACATTAGTATTATCAAATAAAATTATAATAAATATTAAAGATATTTTTATACATTTCTCCAACATAATGGGGTGTATCACTAACTTTTTATCACGATAGATGGCGCATAATAGATGATACCTAATATAACTGTCAGTTGCATAGAAAACATGTATTTTTATTACGAAATTTATTGTTTTCCGGATATTATGCCGAAGTGAGCAGCTTTTAAGTGTACAAATCGAGATTTCTAAGCGAAATTAAAAATATAGTGATCTCAAAATTGCCGTTCTAATAATAAAACCTTTTTTCTTCTTAAAGACGGTGAGCGCTTTCTTAATTAGTTAGTTAATTTAAAATATATTTTTCTGTTATAAAAAATAAAACATCTACAAAAACATTTTTAAAATGATGCGATATAGGTGTAATACAAGGTACCATTGCCACTAGCGACATCTACAAAAAGCTTTGCCTGATAAGTGATACACCCCATTAACAGACAGTATAACACTTTTTAAAAAGTTTTATAATGATTTTGTTTTAATTTAGCAGTGTACTTAGAAGTTCGCTGTAATTGAGTACTAAATTATAACAATGTGTACAATTTTATTTCATTTGTGTGATTGCATATATTGGTGGTAGTAAATTTGAGTTGAGTAAAAGTATTTTTGGTATGGCGCCTAAATTGTACAATAATTAAAGCGCTTATTGTAACAAACAATAGATGTATGATTGAACCCTGATCCCGGCGGTAGTGTCTGTATTACCACGATCAGTCCGTACAAAATAAATAAAATAATAAATTTATGCAAATATGAGAAAGCAAAGTTGTCATTTTGAAAGTTTTTGACAAACAAAAAGTATCATCGCGGGGTGGTCAGAAACCACGCTTATAAAGAAGCGGATTCACATTATGCCAACTTTATTATAGGCCTATCATGACAAGTGGCAAGCTCGTCGAAGTCTCTAGCGTACCAAACTCGAGAAATACCACAAACATATTAAATAAATTATTGTGTTTCGGCCAGGAATCGAGGAGGCAAACTAAAAAATAATTTTAAAGAAAATGTACTTACTTAAAAAAAAAAAACAACCGTTATATTACAGGTAAAAAATAATAATAATAAACTAAGACAATAATAAGAATACTAGAAAAGTATCGAATACGAAGTATCGTATCGAAAGGAAAAGTACTCGATCATTTTTTCGCGTCCCTAGCTGGCAGCATGGCACGGGGTGCCGGGCGCTCTGAGGGGGAAATGGGAATGAGAAAGGGGGTCCAGTGGGAAAATAGGCGCGATCAAGCATCGGAGCCGGAGAGCGCACTCCTAGAGCGGACAGCTAAGTAGCTGTCACAGAAGCAAATGGAAGATATATATTTTTTCCCTAGATAATAACGAGTTATCACTCACTATAGCTGGAACTTATGAAATTATCTTTTTTTTTTTTGTTCAATTGGTTTATTATTATTTTTTTATACTAGCACGACATGTGACTCTGCGCCCACCTGATGGTAAGTAGCGCGTAAGGTCCATGAATGTTAACAACTGGAATCAGACACTCATGACGGCAATTCAAGCCTGATCCTGAAACGTAAACGATAAACTTTTTTTACCGGCACGAACGGTGGATACTTCCCTGCCCCGACAGACTGGACAATTTACCACCATCAGTCCGCCGACCACTAACTGTTCTCTTTGGAACTATGTACCATTTGCAATGATATCAAATGCCAATTTTTACTTTCAAGGAGAACTAATATTGTAAGCTTGCCATGGTGATATTTAAATAAAAATAACATCGCTTGCCAAAACAAGACAAGATAAAACTTACCTAATATGTACTACTTCATGTGAATTTGTATGGGTAACGGCTACTTGTTATCTTTGGCCTTGAAATGTTATCTCGCCATGAACGCTCTGGCCAGACGAGTTGCAGACCAATTTCTGAACAATCCCACAAAGTGAAAGCAAAATATCTTTATTCACGTAAACCTATTACAGGCATTTATGACACGTCATAATTTAAATTAGTTTGAATAAATCTACTCCTCTTAATACCTACTCGTAAAATACTAAACAGCGAAGCGGTCCAAAAAGTAACCTGTTAATGTTTAATCTGACTGAGAAAGGAATCTGCAAGGAAAACCCAGCTACAAGTATAACAGATTTACAATATAAAACAAATGGAGAGACAAACATTTTTGGCGACGATTGGAGAATATCGAGAAGTTTGTAGCCAGCCTGGAAATCCAAGTTCGATCGAGCCGACCACAGCCGCTTCGACCATCTTCGGGGAATCGCACTGCTGCACGCACAGGCACAGGAGGGCCGTCCCCTGCCCCGTGAGATCCTGGGGGCAGAAGCGTAACCAACAGTTACTAACAACATTAGTGCCCATAGGTGCCACAGATCCTACAGTGGTCCCTTCCCCGGCGGCTCAAGTCGCCGAGGTAAAACAAGGAACCAGCGGGCCGTCGCCCACCGCGATTAACGCACGCTTAATGGGGATAACCCCGGAGCGTTCCGCCCCAAGGGCGAAGATGACTACTACATTTTTGGCTTCTCCATACAATCTGTTAAATTTTAAATAGCTAAATAGAGAAGCCAAAATATTTTATCGTTTCCGACATATAGGTAGTTTCTTAGGAAAAGTAGTTTGTTTCTATCAATAGAACAACATTTGTCTAGAGTAAAAGCATACAAAATTACGCAGTATATACATGTACGTATATATTTCATATTAAAGTTTGTGAACTAGACACGACCATAACTTCTTTTGGTAACACACAATGATTTGCTTGTTAAATTTTACGTTACCACGACTGTGGCGACGAATAAAATTGTTTAAATTCATTCGGATTGTCCGGTCATAATATTTTATAAATATCTGACGTAGAAATTCGACGAAGCGTTTCGTTTGATGGCCCATGCTCCTAAGCTATTATGTTCTCCTGGTACCGGTGGTTACAGTTGTCTCATTTCTGGCACAACATGCAGTCAGTGGTGAATTTGTTTTGCGCACACGTCGACCGACGAAACAAACCGAATATCGTCTTCCTCTTTTTACACTAGGAAATCCGCAATGAGATAGCGAGAGATAAAATATAACAGTGAATCACTGTATATTATATTTCATATATTTCTGGGATGGAACATTCAACCGTTTTCTCTGGCAGGGCAACCACCCGCTAGTAATTCATACACTTCTGGTGTTCTACTGTAATAGCGCCCGTGTAGCTCACGAATCCCGAAAGGTGTCCAGGTTCGACTTCTTCGACGTTTCGCCACTGGGTAGAATAGGCGCTCGAACACTTGTAGATTGGAACGGACCGCAGACAGTCTCTCGAATCGGAAGAAGCCACGGAAGCCGTCAAGAGTTCACTATCAAGAGCGCCTGCGCCTGACGCTCAGTGTTGCTTTCGTATTGGTGCAAAATATATCGAGTCAGCGCCATCTTGTATAGAGTAATGGTACTACGTAAATTTTACTAGTAGTACGCGTTTTTAATTATTACAGTGTTGTTTATTTTTATTATACATTGCGTGTTATCGTAAAATGAAACACATAATTTTACCAAATAACACGCAATGTACAAAATTAAAACCCACACGTAAAAACCCGAGTTTGACTCGACGTGATGTTACAAATTACTCTTTCAACATATGCTAGCCTAGTATATCGCTGTGGATATGACAAGCAACTAAATAAACGTTTTCTTTTTGTTGCGTTAGATACCTATAACAAAACACAAGCTCTCGCTCTTGGAAGTCACAATTTGCCTATGTTAGTTAAAATCATCGATCAAGAAATCAATTGATTCATTATAATGGAGTCTGTACCTAGCGCGTTTAGATGGCGAATGGCAGATAGTAGGTATATCTAAGTTGCATAAAAACTTGTATTTTATTTACGTTTTCTTTCTTAATTGATATTGTGTCGCAGTGTGCAGCTTTTAAGTGCACGAATCGTGTGTTTATCGTTTTCCAAGTTACCGTTCTGATCTCAAACTTGCCGTTCTATTTATTAAATCAGCCTTTCTTAATTCGCAGGTAAAACCTACCTATAATCATTTTTCGTATTCAAAAATCTAAAACCGCATAAGTACAAAAATGAGAAACGTCAAAGGTACCAATGCCGCTAGCAACATCTTTAAAAAGTTTTGTGATATACACATAACTTTTTTTGTTCCATGTTGTACAACTTGAAGGCGTACTTAATCAACACTATCCAGTGTAGTAGATGTAACTAAACGGAATTCTTTTGGTTCAAAACCCCGAGAATAGGAACGCCTATACGCCTACTAGACGTTGCGTGTGTGATGTTGCGATAATAAATGCTACGAAGGCCGTTTTTCTGATGAACCGTTCGTTCGAAGCTTTTCTACGCATACCTCTTTTAGTATTATGATCGCCTGGTATATTGAACCGCTCAGCATTTGAAACCTCGTAACTCGAATTCCTTTCGGATGCTGCGCCTGTATCATCTCTTTCAATAATAACGATTCTAGTTTTATTAAATTAGCAATCTGCATGCAGACAGACCTTTGATTAGTTTAATTATATTATTCGATGATCTTTCTTGCTTGAAGCCTGGTTTATTTGAAATCTTTTAATTAGGCTGTATTTTTATTAATTATTATTTATTTTTTTAATTCTAACTTTTAGCTAGATTTACATATTTGTGACAAATTTTAAAAATCATTAATAGGTATCATCATCAGTGTATGGTCATTAGATTTTGATTAAGTTCATCATCGATAAAAAAAAAACGATTGATCAGTGATCGAAATTCATGGTTAATTTGTTCATCAGTTCACTAAGGTAACATAAGTTCAAAAGAGATTCGAAATCGCTACGACGAACGCGGATCGAAATGCGCACACGACCTTCTGTTAAGAATAATAAACTACCTCTTCTATACTTATGCTGCCCTAGTACTCCGCGCACATATTCGCGCAGGCGCGCCGCTTTCGACTGGTAAACATGCGCGTGCGCACGCTCTGTTGAATGTCATAACGGCTTATATCCGACATACACTTCGTTTATTAATGTATTTTAACTCTTCATCATAAGGTGTAATTCAATTGTATTTTTCCAGCACGAGCGAAAAACGCCTGCGCGCTGGGCATGCGCTGGGTCATGGTCGCTCCCTCAGTGTTGCCGGTGTCACATCAGCTACATTCAGTACTCTAAAAATCATTTAATTTTATACTTTTAACGAAAAACATAATAACTTATTTATTAATATAATAGTTATAAAGTTTTCTCATTAAAAAGGATTGACATGATAATGAAAACACGTTGTGTTGCTCTGTAAACAAAGTTTTATTTTATCAATTACAAGTATTTATCATTAGAAACCAAATTACACTACTATTTAAAAAGACTCACCTGTAAACAAAGAAACGACATTTAAAGTTTATTCCTTATTATGTCAATGCCTTCTTTAATCTAAAGATTTATTAGTTTAATTTCAATACGAGTAGATAATAACGCACTCCTAACTTGACGTCTCTGTCAGTTCTGTCACCGACACTCGACCGCGTTAAAAATTCCAACAATGCGAACGCGACTCAATTTAAATCAAAGAAATAAACTTTCTTTACATTAATATAATTAAAAACTACATAAATGTAAAAAAATAGTGCCAAGGAGGCTGGCAACATTTCCATCTGCATAGCGAGGCTAATACGTTGGCAGAAATAATTGCCAGCTTTCCTGTCTCCAGACTTCTTCCTCTGTTAGCTGTTAGGACAACTCCTTGGCCAGACGCTTGGCTGAGTGTCCCCTTGGTCCCATCTGCATCCTTTCGACTCCAAACGGGCGTTCATTCGTAACCTGTACCGAGGTTGGCGTATTTGCGCAGCTTGAGGTTTTCAGCAGAAACCGCCGCACTCCCCGCGCTTGACGAGGTCGCCTGGATGTGTGATGGGGCTAATGTGTCTACACAAATGTGTCTAAAATATATTTTAAATGGTCATAATAAGGGTGGGTTGTATTTTGGTGTAACCCAGGCTAAGTACTTTGAAATAAAATAAAACGACTAAAATGTTTATTGGATCGCAATGAAATCATTTCAGTTAGCACTGCCTGCTGGAAATTAAATTCTAGGTTTTCTATTTTTGGACACATGAAAAAATACCTATTTGTGTCTGCTTCTCCGTGATAATAATTAAATAAAAATGTGACAAATAAACAAGTATCACCAAACTATAAAAGAGATTCAGAAATGCAAGTCTTGCATTTAGCAATATTGGGTACGTTATCGTACATTTATTCAAACAGATAACGCGCTATCTATGCAGATGCGTCTCAGTTAAATCGGTCTTATCTAGCGGTCGAAGGACGGCCGATGCAGCCATTACAGGCGGCGCTTTGCGGGCGGTATTGAGCCCGATTGTTTTGCGGGCAATTAGCGAGCGGGCCGTCCCGCACGTGCCGCGGGCCCGCCACTGCCGCGCCAGTGCACCGCGCGCACGGGACGCGAGAGGCTGTCTTCGTCGAATTCTGTCGAACGCGGCCGGCCCGTTACGGAATACGTAGTCGCGACGGGACGACCGCCCCAACTATTCTAAGCGGTGACACTTCACGGACCTGGTATTTTTTAGTTCTTCTTGAGCAAGCGTGTGTGCAAAAATATGTTTTGTTATTGCAATATTTTTTTGAATGCACTTATCTGTGTATTTGCTATAATAAAATAAATAAATAATGTTCCTTTGTATAGGAATAAATGCAATAAAATGCATAACTACATTATAATTTTATGAGTAGATAATTTAATTGTAAAAGGTTGACATTATCAAATTCATAAACAAAGACAGTGAAACACAATTCACATACAGGTATATTACAGACAAAAGCGCTAAAAATTCAATGCCAACCTTTTCCAGTGATCGGAAATAAAGAAAATAAATGACAAGAGACATCAGTCTTTTCCGGAAAAGTTTCTTTTATTCGCAGACAGCGACCGCCGCGCGCTAAACTTTCCCGACTAAACTTTGCGATTTACCGAAACTTGGTACGCACGCGGGACTCCACAACTTTGGAATTCACCAACTTTTCACGAAAACAATTCCCGAGCAATAACGCTACGGTGGAACAAAACCAACTTGCTCATCGAGAACAAAGAGTACTAGGCACGGAGTTAATTGTTTTCAGCTTGAATTTGAACCGTACATAAAGTACTTTCTAAGAAATTAACAAAATATGATGTGTTGTGAGTTTGTGATAGGACGTAATAATAAGTGACGAAGTTAGGACTTCGAAAATGGCTGCTGCCATGATGTCGGATCGTGGTTTACGTAAGAAGCTCACCCAAGAAGCATTACCCCTTGAGAAGCCTCCTCGGAAACCTTCCAAAAGAAAATCCACAGCGGGCACTTCTAAAGAGAAGAAAAACGATCATAATAATAAAAAGCCCAAAGTACACACCGGTGATCCAAAATTGGATCTGTTTACATCCTACCAACCGTGGGTTATTCAAACTTATGGAGATTTAGCTAAAACTAAGACTATAACCTTGAAAAAATATGCCCGTATATTGCGCACTTTGCGTGGTGAAGAATGTAATAGTTCGGACAGTTCCAAGTTTCGTTTCTGGGTGAAGGCTAAAGGTTTCCATATAGGGAAACCTCCAGGGTATGATGCTCGGCCTGCTGATGGTATTATTTGCCGATACAGCGTGGTGGACGCTGAGGGCTGCCCCCGAGGAGCCGACGGACAGGAAATCTACTCAGGATCGCAAAATGATCCATCTCTCTACATCCCAACGCCGCCTTTGAAGGTATGATAATTTACATATTCTAGAATTATGAATGGAATTTTATTTGGAAGAAGAATCCAATTCTTCAAACAAATCTTTAAAAGCGTCACTTACTGAAATAATTATGCCTAAGGAGGTCTATCGTCTGTACATTTTTAGAACAAGTTTAGTATCCAAGACGGCAATGGCAGAATGCTATATCATTTGGTTGGGTTAGAGGAAGGAAGAATCAGTAAGTCTTGTTTCAAGCGGTGTTATTTTTATTTATTACCGTGGCAAGCTTACAATATTAGTTCTCCTTGAAAGTAAAAAAAGGCATTTGACATCATTGCAAATAGCAGATACTTTCAACGAGAACAAGAAATAGGTGGTAGGCGGACTGGTGATTTGCCCAGTTTACCGGGGCTGGGAAGTATCCACCGTTCGTGCCGATAAACCCAATAAACTGTATCCACACGTTTCGGAATCGGGCTCGAATGGCAGTCATGCCCAGTCAAGTCGGCATAGTTTTAGGGACTGATGTCAGTCATTAGTGTCTGATTCCAGTTGCTAACATTCATGAACCTCGCGCGCCACTTACCATCAGGTGGACCCAAAGTCACATGTCGTACTAGTATTAAAAAAAGTGAAGTACTAAAGGAAACTTCAAATTGGCTAGAATCTTGTTAGATTCTTGTAAATATAATACCTAATTGCACCTACTTAGCACTAATTGTCATCTAATTAAAACCCATAGTAATAACAGCTTTTTCATTGGAGGATACCTTTTGCGTTTTAGTCTGGGTTGTACTAAATGTTGGTCTGTAAATGTAACGATTATTTTATAGTTTGTTTTTGCTATAATTTTGTTATACATTTTATTTATGTATTTGGTTAACCTTTTATGCATACATACATACACCACATTATATCTATGTATATATGTATCTATTAACACCTTTCCTAACAAGGGATTAGCTGAAAATCAGCAATCTGGGTTACCCAGAGTCGCAGCCCCATGCTGAGCTGATTCCCTATTTGTCACCACACATCTTGTGTATACTACCAGGCTTTATTTGTTTAAAAATAAAATAAAGGATCATCACGACCGTTTCCCTTTCGGGGTGGTCAGTACCACACTTATAAGCGGATTCACATTTAGCCAACTTTACTATAGGCCAATCATGACACATGGCAAGCTTTTCGATGTCTCCAGCGTACCAAACTCGAGAAATATTACAAATAAATTAAATGTTAATTAAATGTATTTATTTACATTAATAAATATTTTTGTGTCTAAATCCACGGACTTAACCGCTAGAACACGGAGGCAGTTTATTTGTCTAAGTTGTGTTTATTGATATGTGGCAAATAAATTATTTATGTTAAAGGGCATCCTGTCGGCTGGTACATTGACGCTATTTTTTCTTTACATAGATTTCATTTTGGTTCTACCCAGGCTTAGTCTTCCACTAGCAGCACTAGAATCATTCAAAATAATTAAATTATGACGTCTCGTTACGTTTACGTTAAGAGATTTTTTAATTTTGACTAGGCAAAATATAGAGCTTAATAAATATGTGAATAAAAATGAATTTCACCCATACGTGGTTTTTCCACATCTCCCATAGCTTAATTGCTAGAAAATGACTGTCCCTTAAGACCGTCTATGTACAATTGGACGTAGTTACGTACGACTTTCGGATTGCACGTGGGCAAGTAATTCTATATACCTAATTGGCATTCATAATTAAGTTTTTGAAAAATTGTGAATCCTTTTTCCGTCGAATTTTGTGCAATTATCATTACAGCCCCTAGAACACAGCGTCCTAGACGTCCACTGTTGGAGATGGGCCTTCCAGAACATATATCTGGAGAATTTGGCCTACAATCTCCACGCTGGCCAGACGGCTTGGCGAGGATATGATGTCAATTATGAATGACAATTTATTAACGATCCCACAAGTTGGTATTAGTGGAACCGGGACCGACGGCTTATCGTGCTCTCCGAGGCACGAAAACGATGGTGTTGTAAATCAAATGTACGTAAGAATAAGTGTACTTCTCATTGGTACATGCCGGGGGGGTTCGAACCGACCTTTGTAGGATTTAAGGAACGCGTTCTTACAACCGAGCAACCACCAGTATTAGTATCACCACTGCCTTTTGTGCAATATTATCTTAAATAACAAAAACTGTGTTATTTAAATTATCATCTAAGGTTTTTATTAATTAAATTAAATAAGCAACTAAATCTTAGTTTTCTAATTTAATTTCATTTCATTTAATTATTACCGTAGGAACCCTCTAGAACACTTGGTTACGTCAATTTACCAAATAAATATAATGCTGTATCACTAATATTAATTGCAAAGTTATTTATTCGGTTTTTTTTTACAAATTATATTATAAAATTAATATTAATACTAAGGATAGGGATATAAGTCCCGTCGGCGTGAATGGTGGCAAGACCGCTGGCTGCATTTCCCCGCTGAATTGCAATACTGATTCTTTGGGCGAAGAAAGAATCAGCCCTCTTGTTACCGGAGGAGACGACAAGACGCGGAGTTATGTCTAAAGTAATTAGTTTACAAAACAAAAAGAAAAACATTTTTTTTAAACTAGCACGACCTGATGGTAAGTGGCGCGCAATGTTAGCAACTGCAATCAGACATTCATGACTGACATCAGTCCCAAACACACGGCAATTCGTGTCTGATCTCGAAACGATTGGCTACATTCCACAGGGTTTATCGGCACGAACGGTGGATACTTCCCCGCCCCGGCAGACTGGGCAAATTACAACCATCAGTCCGCCTACCACCTATTTGTTGTTCTCGTTGAAAGTATGTATCATTTTCAATGCGAATTTTTACTTTCAAGGAGAACTAATATTGTAAGATTGCCATGGTGATATTTATACAAAAATAACACTTAAAAGGACTTACTGGCGAAACTTCCACTTGACGGACCATCAGTCGCGCGGGAACGGCGACGTGTCGGCTAGCAATCTGAGATAGGAGCATCAACTATCAAGAGATCGGATGTCATCATCATTACATCGCGTTGTTACCGCCCGCGTCTGCTATCCTAGTACTTGGTGTTCATTTATTATTAGGCACCGGCCCGCGGCGCAGCTGCCTCATGTTTATTAAAGAGCCGGCGAGGCGCGCTCCCGCGGGGATCCGGCTTCGAGTTCGGGCCTAGTTTCACCTGATCTTCGTCGGGTTTGCAATTTCGTTGTCACCACTATTAATATTCCACTACTACCCCAACCGCAATGTTGATATAACCCATCCCAGGGCAGGGAATATTAAACTCCCAAAATACAGGCAAAATTCGTTTTATTTTATACAAAAAATATTTAAACATGGTTCACCGCAAGTCCACAATACGCGTCACATCGTCCGGATCGGCTAAAAATTTCAAACAAACGTTCGAATTCAATTTATATTCCGGTAGCGCGTTCAAAGTGGTCGGTCGGTCGCCGGTGTTCGATTTTTAGCAAAAAGAACAAAAACAATAGCGTACTGTGGCGTTCGACGACCACACATTGGAGTACTCGATACTTGAGCTGCTGCACATCCGATAAGCGCTTCGATCGATGCCGCCATATGACACGCTTTCAACTCATCATTGAGTTTCTACACCGCTGTCGCATTATGTTGCCCTGGTGATTTATATCGAAGTATCGATCATTTTCATTGATTCCTCAGCTCAATTTTATCGACTCGTTGTAAAATAAAATAGGCATAGTGTTTTGTGTCTGCCCACACATGTTGGTAGATAACTTAAATATCGAAGCAGAAGTAATATTTTTTACTTGTTAATAAACGACAAAATATTAAAACAAAATAATACGGAAAGGCATGCTCCGATATTAAATCGCAGTGCATTTTAAAAGGATGAGTAACGAAAGATTGACAAATAATAAATTGTCGGTAAATTAGGCACTGGCAACCAAATAAATAAAACATTAGCGAAGGCGCAGTCAAAAATCTACGAAACGAAATGGCAAAACAAAAGGTTGATGAATGTCGAGAACAGGAGGTATGGTAGTGACCGTAACAAATATTAAATTATCACTGCCTACTCCACAAGCGTAATGGCGTACAGATATGTATGCATGTACCATAAATAGGCATCACAAAGCCAGACTTTGTTTCCAAAAGCATCAAGAGTATTTGTGAAACATATGCACACCGTACTACGCTAATAATAATTTATTTGTTGTTCCGGCAGCTCGCCAGTGACAGGGCTGATTATAATGATCTGTGGTTTTTACCTGCTGCAACCGAAATTTGGGTGTAATGAACAGCTTATAATATATGTGAACTACAGACTTAAGACAAGACAGTGGCGCTAAGTTTACACTAATGTTTTCCTGGTACTTTACTGTTATTTTACTTATGATATAATTTGGCTTAAGAAGCCTAAATCGGTAGTATATCTAATAACAGTGGCACTAGTATTTTTCTTAAAGCGCAAATTATACGAAGAGCAAGTTTTAGCAGTGTCAGTTCGTTAAAGGATTCTGCGTTGCTGGAGAATGATTTGCGAATCATATTTTTATAGGTACTTCCCTAACAATATTCATATTTTATTCCGGCGCTAGCCTGACACGGCAGATTAAAATGAATGCTATGCTAATCTGTAGTTTTTACCTGCTTCCACCAAAATTTTGACATAATGAACAGCTTAATGGTGGAGCGGCAGACTCAAGTAATGCTAAGTTTACCTTCATAACACTTATGTTTTCCTGGTACTTGACTGTTATTTTACTTCTGATATCATATGGCTTGTGCCGGCATAGTGGTAGGAACTGACGTAACTCTGACAACAGTGGCCTCAGTTTGTTTCTTTATCCTCAAATGTTAATTGACAAAATAGTGGATTCACTAGTTTTCACTGCAGATGGGAAGTATGATAGGGATGTTGAAAGAAGAGAGAGTGAACGCGGGAAATAGTGTTAATGGTGCCCTGGGGTCACTGATCGCCAGTCAAAATATCAGTGACAAAGCTCGACTTGCCATACATAATGCCATACTGGTACCAATACTTCGAGACGTGGATATGTCAGAATACGCATGAGAGTAGAGTTAATGCAGTAGAAATGAGGTCTTTGCGTCGAATATGCGGCGTAACTTTGACGGACCGCATACGTAATGACGAAATACGCAAAAGGTTAGGCGTAAAAGAAAGCATAGGGGCAAAAATAAGGAAAGGTATGCTCCGATGGTTCGTGCATATTGAAAGGATGAGCGAAGAGAGAATGACGAACCAGATATATAATGGGAAAGTTGTGGGTAAAAGAGGTCCTGGCAGACCAAGACTCACCTATCACGATCAAATAAATAAAACAATAGCTGAAGGTGCATTAATATGTCATCGAAACAAAAGGGCATGTATGAAGAGGTTGATGTATGTAGTGGATTAATTTATGTTAGAAATGCCAAACTCGTATACATATTATGTAGGTACGTACTTCCCAAATAATATTCATCTGTTATTCCGGCAGCTAGCCAATGTGACACGGCTGATTAAAATGGATGCTAATCTGTGGTTTTTACCTGCTTCCACCGAAATTGGGATTAAATGCCTATTAGCGGGTCAAGGGACAGTTTATAATTTATGGTGGAACGGCGGGTTTAGGTAGCATTAGGAAATGATGAATTACACGAATTCCCCTTTGGGTGTTCTGCTTAACATTAGTAACTGGAATATTTTACAGTTACCTTGACAATATGGATATGTTGCGTCAAATATAAGATACGGCATATTATTGTGGGGCAATGCAATGGAAAATAAATATAATCTTTATTGGACAAAAACAATGCATTCGTGCTATTTGTAACACACCTCCTATGACTTCCTGTCGTCCTTCATTTATAAAACTAAAATTACTGACTGTTCTTCATCTTCAAGAAAAAAAGACACCCGGAACTTTTTAAAAGTCTTGGGGATAATTGCAATTTTAAAACGCGTTGTACGCTAGTAGAATAATTATTCCAGAGCATAAAAGTACTCAATATAGCCGAAATTGTTATGCAATTGCAACAAAGATATTTAATAAGCTTCCAGATACTATAAGGGAGCTGCCACTAAAACTGTTCAAATTTAGAGTCAAACAAATGCTGGTTAATAATTGTTTTTATTCGACAAAAGAATACAAAGCTCGACAAAGTCATGTGACTAAATAAATATTTCTATGCTAGAAATAGCGAAGCATATGATTCGTTTCCAAGTCGTTTGCGGTGGTGGCTGTGCATCTTTGGAACCAGTTACCGGTGGACATCCGTCAAGCTCCAAATAGAACACTATTTAAGAAACTGGTCTATGCGCACTATTTAAATGTACCATAAGCTTAATACACTCTCTGCTATATTTATTTCTCTCATTATAGTCATCATATAGTAGGTATATTATATTTATGTATATTCATAGAACGTATGTATGTAGTTTTATTTGTATGTATTTGTGTATGTATTAGTATGTAAATAAGTATTTATTCACTAGTATATATTGAAGTCTAATATTTTTCTATTAGTTTTGATAGCACCTGCCTTATCTTGTCGTAACTGCTTTAGTTGTCCCAAAGGTTTGACCAGTATAGAATGTCTAGCGGCATTAGGTCCGCCTTTGTACTTTGTGCAATAAAGTTTATAATAAATAAATAAAAAAAATATATAATTACATATAATAATTTACATCCCTGTACCTACCATGTTTCTGACAATGTTTCATTTCATTTCAATACCTGCTCAAAATCGTACGAAACACTGTTTAATTCTTTGTGTACTTTTAAGAAATGTACACAAACACTTCAGACACTTTAAGACATATTTTTACTTTCGTATACACCTAATCTTAGAGTACTTTGCTTACTATTTTCTGTTCTGAATGAACCTGCGACACCGAAATACCTCAAGAACAGCTTTGCCTATCTCTCTTCGTTCCATGATAAATCTCTTCGATCCTCTCACAACTCTCTTCTTTCGATCCCTTCGCATAACTCTAGTTTCATTTCAAACTCATTTGCGACAAATTTGTGGAACAATTTGTCTCCTAACATCAGGCAAGTAACCACCAGATCGCTATTTAAAAAAATGGTCTATTCGCATTTTATTTCCCAACTAAATTTGTAAGTATATTATTATGTATGTATGTATGTATGTGTAGGTTTATATATTAGTATTTAGTTTATTATATGTATATTTTGTATGTGTGGATGTATGTATATGAAGTTGTATGTATGTGGCTAGTTATTAAATAATACTTTTGATATTTATATTTAATATTTCAGCACCTACTTTCCAGTAAATGGTTTAAAGTTTTCCCAATGGTTGGCTATGATAAAATGTCTTGCGGCATTAAAGCCCGCCTTTGTCTTTGTACAATAAAGTATTAAATAAAAAAAAGTGAAAACAGTAAATGATTATCGATAATTTCGAACTAAACCCTCACTGCCTCCGTGGTCTAGCGGTTAATTCTCGGCCTTCCCTTTAAGCAATGACGTAGCTCAAAAACGCTCTGGTGCATTAATATGTCCGGGTATAAAATGTAGAACTGCATTTGCACGCAGGCAGTATGAGTCTGTAAGTTCAAGGTTGTACAACGAAGTCAATAAAATAAACTCCATATACCTATTAAATAAATACGAGGTTAAAAAGAAAATATACCACATACCGTAGCCACTATCCCTACGCGTACATACAAATTTGGAGACTCTTACATCTGTCGCACGCTGAAGATGTGGAATGCTCTCCCAGCCAGTGTGTTTCTTCACTCCTATAACCTGGAGTCCTTCAAACGAAGTGGGGACACTCAGCCAAGCGTCTGGCCAAGGAGTTGTCCAAACGGCTAACAGAAAAGTCTGGAGACAGGAAAGCTGGCAATTATTTCTGCCAACGTATTAGCTTAGCTATACAGAGGGAAAATGTTGCCAGTCTTCTTGGGACTATCACTGAAGGGTCGTCTCTAGAGGACATTTTTTACTTATAGTTTATTTTTTATTAGGTTTAGTTTATATTTATTTTAATTTTTACTTTTAAGTAGTCTTAATTTATATTGTAATTATTTTATACTGTTTGGATTTTACTTCAATAAAAGTTTTCATTACATTATATTTGACATTGAAATCTATTGGACCAATTATTATTTATGACTTATAAGACTGTGCCAATGTTTCTGAATTTGTAATTTATTTTTTATTAGAGTTGTCTAAAATTTTGCATGCCGTCACTGGCGAAACCTGTGAGTTGTGTGTATAATAACTGAGACGATACTCGAATTTGTAACCATGCGTTTTTTAGCCAATAAAAATATTTCATTTCATCACTACATAGGCTTTTGATAGAGTTGTAAGAAAGAAGCTTTGGGACATATTGCCGGAGTATGAAGTGGATGACAAACTGCTACAGGCTATACAGTCCCTGTACAAGGGCTGTAAAGCTTGTGTGCGGGTGGAGGGATGTATGTCGCCTTGCTTTGAATCCCAAATGGGCGTCTAACAAGGCTGCGTGCTGTCCGCCAGATTATTCACTTTATATCTCGACAAATGCCTAAAAAGAGTAAGGGAGAGTGACTGTGGGATAAAAATGGGTGATCTTGTGGTGAACTGCCTGCTTTATGCAGATGATGCTGTTCTTATGGCATCGTCCGAACAACAATTGCAATCACTAGTCACAGAAATGAAAGAGGGATGTGCAGAAAAAGGACTCCGTTTAAATGCGAGAAAAACCAACGTACTAGTGTTTGAAAGAAGAAGGATGACAACCTTGACGATAAAGATTGATGATGAAACGCTAGAACAGGTAAATGAAATTATATATCTGGGCAGTGTTTTCACTGCGGATGGGAAGTATGATAGGGATGTTGAAAGAAGAGTGAACGCGGGAAATAGTGTTAATGGGGCCCTGGGGTCACTGATCGCCAGTCGAAATGTCAGTGATAAAGCTCGACTCGCCATACACAATGCCATGCTAATACCAACACTTATGTATGGAAGCGAGACGTGGATATGTCAGAATACGCATGAGAGTAGAGTTAATGCAGTAGAAATGAGGTCTTTACGTCGGATATGCGGCGTAACTTTGATGGACCGTATACGTAATAACGAAATACGCAAAAGGGTAGGTATAAAAGAAAGCATAGGTACAAAAATAAAGAAAGGCATGCTCCGATGGTTCGGGCATGTCGAAAGGATGAGCGAAGAGAGATTGACGAACCAGATATATAATGCGAAAGTTGTGGGTAAAAGAGGCCCTGGCAGACCAAGACTTGCCTATCATGATCAAATAAATAAAACATTAGCTGAAGGTGAATTAAAAAGCCATCGAAACAAGAGGGCATGTATGAAGAGGTTGATGAATGTCGAAGAAGCGAAAGAGGTATGTCGTGATCGTGACAAGTGGCGCTCAATTGTCTCTGCCTACCCCGTAAGGGATTTGGCGTGAAGATATGTATGTATGTATGTATGTACTACATACTCGTATTATAAAAGAAAGTCCTCGCCGCCTCTGTCTATCTGTTCGCGATAAACTCAAATACTACTGCACCGATATTCATGCTGTTTACACTAATGGATAGAGTGGTTCTCAAGGAAGTTTTTAGTATATAATTTGTTAAGTTTTTCTATACATTCAACGATTTTTTATGGAGGCAAAAAAACAGGTGCGTCGCGGGTCGTACCGCAAAAGCAAGAACTAAACTTGCAGGTTATTGATTTCGTTGTTGGTAGGAATATGGAGATTAAATGAATGCAAATGAATGTAAATGATTTTAAAATTGTATAAATGTAATGTATCTTTCCACTACCTTCCCCGCCGCGCTATTTCCCCTTGAGCGTTGTTCTGCGTACGGATGTACGTTCAACGAAATAGATCCCCAATCCAACCAAGCGCGCTCAATTAAGTTCTCACTATAATAATCCGTCTGGGAACTTTCAACAAAAACGATGCCTAAACCCTTTTAGATATATCAAAATAATGTATCGTGGAATTGTGTATCTTATATAGGTCTACAGAAAAGTCTGCGAAGGCATATGTCTATCTCTTAAGAATAACATACTATATCTATTTTGAAACTTAAAAAAATGGGCTTAAAAAAAGAAGATATTTTTTCCTTTACACCATAAAAATTAAATTGATACCTTAGGAGATACGAGTATATCAAAGGCAAAATATTGCGTATGAAATTAATTAAATTAGTCCCAAAGGTTTGACCAGTATAGAATGTCTTGCGGGATTAGGTCCGCCTTTGTACAATAAAATTTATAATAACTAAAATAATAAATTGTGATTTGAGTAAGTATAACAAACTAATTAGGTAATTTATTTCTACTAGCCCTTTTCTGTTCTGTGATTACAGACAACTAGCATTGTAAAAATTACGCCGAGCCATAAATCGAGACGCGGGCCGCTCCCGAGCCCGGCCGGCGCGGGCCGTCGTAAATTACGGACGGGATGGCGCGGCGCGGTCGCGACATCACAAAGGCGCGGCGAAAAATATAGATAAGCCTGGTGTAGAATGGCTTGCCAGGCTAGGCGAGGAGATAGCGGTCCATATTTTGGTGTCGTATTGTCAGCAAGCATTAATGTTACATGTTATGGAAGTACTTAAACCTATTTAATTAATATACACATTTAGCCAGCTTTAGCGTTACTATAGACCCACTGGTGGCGCGAGTTTAGTGGACTGTATATAGGTGCGGGGGTGTATATGGTGATCTTCAAATTAGATACATAGACGATACTATAATGATCGGTGCAATCAACAAGAAAGGAAACTGGTAAAGGAACTCACCTGATGTCCTCGGCACTAGCACTTATAAATTGTTCTTAACACTAATTTTGCGGGTTTTGCGAATGCGGGCGATAACAACGATCGCGGCGATTTATTCAGCGTCTTCCATGACGACCGTAGGGACTATTTTTTGATTCGACGACTACTCCTAACACGCTCCGGCCTTTGGACTAGTGAGCGGGATGAGTAATATAGACAGGAAGCCGCAAGAAAGAGACAGGACGAGGGTATAGGGTAACAAATTAGGACGTCTGTTTATGCACCGACGAATCACAATAACGCTTAAACATCCAAAATTGGTCGAATTACCGCGATCGGTGCGAACACCCAACATAATTAGAGAAACGTCAGTGCATAACAATCATAAATTATTTATTGTAACTTATTTTAAAAAAGTTATAGGTATGCGTTAGTAGATAGGTGAGCTTAATCCCGTAAAAGCATTTTCTATCAACTCACCTTTGTTATTTAAGAACTGCAATAAAATAATAAATCTTTATTGCAAAAATAAATGTTCATTACAATCTAGTTTGTTACATAGGTTAGGGCGTATAATAAATCGTACATAGTGACAAATACAGTTCAGTTGTGACATCTGAAATCGGTGGACGGTGTTCCAGATGTTATTGTGCGCAATCTTATTGCATTCACGACATTATTTATTTATTTATATTTGATGACGGCAAGACTTAAACAATTGTTTGTGTGTTTGTTTGTGTTATGTATTTGTGTGTGTGTTGCAATAAACGGCTGAAGAAAGTTAGTTATAGCGATATCTTTGTTGTTAAAATACATTTATTACCATAAAATACACACTTAATAAATATGCTGACAATAGTTACTTAAGTAAACAATAAATAATGCTAAAATAAATATCATAATTAAATAAAAATACATATATATATATATTTGCATAGCTCTGTTAATGTTAGTTTTTTTAAATAATTTTAACGGGTCTTTACGCGATTTACCTTAGAGACATATTTCTCCCGACGTTTCAGCCAAGTTGCATTGGCCGTGATCACGGGTCGACTGAAAACTATTATGAATATGCGCGAAAGTTTAAAAAGTTTAATCTGTTAATGTTTTTGCTGCTGTCTCCCTGACTAGTAACGAATGGTGCGGATAGCAGCGACGGCCTCGCATGTGTAATCGCCGTGCCACGATACGTGAGTATGCATACCTACGACACTGCTGTGCTACCTACTCAATACTCATGCTTTCCTATTGACTTTTAGCAATTGTTTTATATAATATTATCAACTAGGTATATATATTATTTATTTGTTGTTAAAGTGGTAGAATCACAGACATAATGGGCGTGTCTTATGTTTGATACTCTGAACTTACGTATTTTGCATGGAAATTATGCATTAACGGAATCTTGCAATATTTGGTTGGGTAGAGAGAGGAGCAGAATGGTCGATGGTGGGGTCTTGTTACCTACGCAATATAATGGGAGGCCTCCTTTGTAAACCAGCCTATGGCTATTAACTTTATAGACAGCAAGACAGTTTGTGGATACAATTAGGCATACAAAGTCCAAATCTACTTTTTTCTTGACAATTGTCGCACCTGTCGCCATGATGAAATAGGGCCCAGGAGCTAATGTCAGTTTCTTTACGACTTTAAAAAGTTATCCTTATTAACCCTAACTAAAATTTTGGCTATAGTTAGTTAAACAAAAAAATGGTTTTCATTTTCCGAATTCCAAATTACAAACGGAACGTGGAGAGCGAAAAGGAACCGCGCTGATATAAAAAGCCAGTTCGCATTGCGGGCGTCCGCCTGCCAGCCGACACACGGAGCGCAGAAACGGCGAGAGATAAGTAATTCTAGCACAGTGAGCCTAGTCTGTTTATTTACCGCAAACGTTATACCGTGTGATTTTGTATCATCGATGTATATAGATAGGCCCTCACTGATATAAAAACGTTCCCGTAAAACCAATCGAAGTCATGTAGCTGCACCAACAGTCGCGAGATAGCAAGCGTCGACAGTGCCTAATATTAATATTTATATCGAGTAAAACTAGTCTTTTTGTATGCATTATGATATAATTTCCGATGAATAAAGCATGTGGCATTATCCTTGCTTGAGAATTGCCCCCCAAAGTTGGTAGGTACACAAAGCAAGCGGCACGTTTTTAAGAGTGCGTTTTGTATTGAATAGGCTTATCTATATACATCGATGTTTTGTATGCTCTTACTATTAGACTAAGTAATATGTTATTCTATTGATAGAAACATATTTTTTTTTACCAAGATACGATTTTTCCACTTCTCCTAGTCAGCCTGTTTCCCCATTCCTATTACATCAATAGAAAATTTTTCTTGGTAGGCCAGCATAATTTCCCCTGTTAGACTTATTTACTTGCTTACGATAGAGTGGGAATTAATGTCCCTCTTGGTTATTATTGTTTATTTTTATATATTTTTTTTTTCACTATAAAATCTTTAATTAAAGTTATAAAGAAAGGCAACAAATGCACGTTGTAAATTGTTGTGGCCAGAGCGATATCTAACCGCGGGGCTCGGGGTCCGGGGAGCCATACGACGGTGGACAGCTGACAGTGCAGCCTACGGCCTTGAAGAGCGAGGTCGCGCCACTCATTACAATTTTTTAACAAAAAAATCTTAGCCCATGTCTAGGCAGTTAGGTCTTTGGCAATAGACCGGTGAGCTGAAGAAGTCTTTCATTTACCTGACCATCAGCCGCCACACCAATATCAACAACTGTTAAGTTGATTAGTGTAAATAAATTTAACGAAATTTTGTATGAAAATAACAACTAAATGCCCGCTCTATATTATATTTGATCACTGTAGGTCTTCTAGAGTAAGATTAATAAAAAAAGGTATTTTTTTCTCCCACAAAACTTAATATTAGTAATAATACTTTTAAAACATTTATGTAGGAGACTGGAGGCAAAACTAAACTAAGCAAAAGCTTAGTCTGTGTTAAAGCGCTCCAGGTTCCTCTGACTCAAACTTAATATTATTGAATACTTATTTGGTGTAGTATAATGTATTGTAGTGTAATGTGATTATATAAATATGTAGGAGGCTATCACCTTCGTGAACAATTATTTTGCAGAGAAGAATGCCGAGTACTATTTGGACGGGTTAAAGAGATGGAAGCATCACTGGGAGACGTGTGCAAGAAGATTATGTAGATTAAAAAAAATTTTTTTAGAAAAAATGTCTTGTATCTTCGTTAGGTCGCAAACTTTTCAGACCACCCTCGTATTATACTCATACATAATTTTAGTTTCATATTAAGATTATTTTTTTTAAATTTGTAACCGCTATATTTATTGCGAGATATAATAATATCTATATGTAATTTTGTTGTAAGCTCGCTTAAACCCGCTCATTTGTAAAGATAATCTGACAGTAAATAAAGAAAGCAACAATTTTAACAAAATCTCGTTATATGAAACAGAATAGGGTCCGGCACAGGCAGGCCTCGGCGCGGGACGAGGCGGAGGGGTAAATGCCCGCACAGCAGCGGCGGCGGGTAATTGGTTCGCGCCGCCCGAGGCGAGCCCGTGAGTATCGCGCGCTTTAGCGACGAGGCGCCCTCCGGTGTTGGCAGAGCTATTCTTATGTGGAGACGCATTCTTTTTCACTAACGAGGTGTATTATTTATGGATGTTTATAAATGTATATTTTATGTATGTAACTGGGATGTTAATTTATATATTTATTATTTTTATTACATTATATTTATACCGCCTCCGTGGTCTAGTGGTAACAAACGTTGCCGTGAACTCGGGAGGTCGTGGGTTCGATTCCCACCGGGGGCAAGTTGTACATTGTATAATTTGTCTCAGTCTGGGTATTTATATGTATAATATGTATATATTTACAAAAAAAAAGTATAATATGTAGTTTATCAACCATCTAGTTTCCGGAACACAAGCCTCGTAGCTTACAACGGAAACTAGATGGCGCTGTGTGACCTGTCTGGAAATATTTATTATTATTATTATTATTATTTTAATATGGCATACTCGTATGATATACCCAGTAAAAGGTATAGCAACCTTTGCATTTAGTCTAATATTTATTCTCTTCTTCTAACTCTGCACCCCACAATTTCTTATGTCGTTCTCCCAAAGGTTAGCTGTTAGAGAATACCTACAAGGTATTAAGCTCGCCTATGTACTTCATTTTATTTTGTGTATTTTAATGTGCAATAAAGAATTTTATTATTATTATTATTACTTTTAAGAAATGTAGTCTATCAAATTTCTAGGAAATAAATTCGCGTAAATTTTGGAGATATTTTAATCATATACTCGTATTTAAAATAAAAATACTTTTTATCATCACGACTGTATCCCTTTTGGGGTAGTCAAAAACCACAATTATTTTAAATCGGGTTCACATTTAGCCAAATATACTAAATGCTTATCATGACAAGTGGTAAGCTCATCGATGTCTCTAGCGTACCAAACTCAATAAATATCACAAATAAATGATTGTGTCTCGACTAGCAATTGAACCGGTACCTCCACGGACCCAACCTCTAGACCACGAAGGCAGTATCGTCATATACTCGTATTTGTTTTTGGTGTTTTTTTTAGCCAAAATTAGGTATATAAAAGTAAAAATATGTCCGAAATTTTATTTCCTGCCTCCGTGGTCTAGCGGTTAAGTCCGTGAAGGTACCTGGTTCGATTCCTGGTCGGGACACAAAAATATTTATTAGGCCTATAGTAAAGTTGGCTAAATGTGAATCCGCTTATTTATAAGCCTGGTTTCTGACCACCGCGAAATGGAAACGGTCGTGATGATACTTTTTACTTTTAAGGAGACCTAATATTTGCCATCATGATATTTATATAAAAAATATCAAACTAACAGGGCCCGAATTCCATTTCTTTAAGCATTTAACTAACGGAAACTGTCACTATCAAACGTTATTAGAGTTGATATTCGTATAATATTTTGCTTAAACTGTCAGTAAATAACGAAATCGACATTGTGAAGAAAATGAGAATGTTCCGTAGTCCGTAATGAGGCCAAACTCAAAATATTAAAAACAGAAGCGGTTTCCATGTTTATGTTAGCAGCAGTTTGTCATGCTACCTCCACGTTATAGCTATGTCAAGCGACCACCGCCGCGCCACTTTATACATCCGTGCCGGCTCTCTGCGATACTATATCTAACTACCAGGCGCACATATGTTACTAGGTTAGGCTCTACACAGAATATGTGAGGTAATTATGTATGAAAAAAATATATATAATCTTTTTTCAACTCGTGTAATGGACACGCATCAGCATTTTTTATTTCCAACTCTCTAAGAACGCTATGAGAGAGATGAAAGGAATATGGAGGGTTCAAAACCATTCCATGGACAGCGCGAAGAACTAACATATCAATACTCAGGGAGCTCAAAGTCACTATCAGGCTCTCTATCATCTGCCTGCAACGAGTCCTTGAGTATTTTGGTCATATAGCCCGTAAAAGCTTTGGCAATCTAGAAAGGCTAGTAATCGCGGGCAAGATTGAAGGCAAGAGACCCCGTGGCAGGAGCCCGACACGCTGGTCAGACTAGATCCGCACGACAGTACACACCCAAATACACGAAGCCCTGCATGCCGCCGTGAGCAGACCCGGATGGCGTAGCATCGTCCGGGACAAAGTAATCCGAGGAGGGGGTCACGACCCTCAGCATTGAGGAAATCGACGCAAGGAGGAAGAACAAGAGATTGCCCAAAACCAGGGCCAAACTTTGTTGCAACGTGCTTCAATATCTGTTTGACCCCAGCAATGAAATTTAATTTAATTAAATAGTCTATTGGTTAAGATTTATGTAGTTATTGCCTAGCCAAACCGTCTGCCTGGCACGCCTCTGCAGGACATTGAGAGCATCTGTATGGTACGTAAGTAACCATCCCAGAGATGAGAACAGGATTCCACTCAAGTAGTGTTGCCCCATCTTGATCTTGGTCTTGTTGTTGCTTTTTTACAAGACCAAGAACAAGACCACTGATATGTTAGCAAGACCATACCTAGACTAACCCTAGTCTTATTAAGAGTCTCGCAAGTCTCTTGCTCAGACTTTTTTACAAGACCAAGAACAAGCCCACTGATATTTTAGCAAGACCCATACCTCGACTAACCCTAGTCTTATTAAGAGTCTCGCAAGTCTCTTGCTCAGACTTTTTTACAAGACCAAGAACAAGACCACTGATATGTTAGCAAGACCCATACTTAGACTAACCCTAGTCTTATTAAGAGTCTCGCAAGTCTCTTGATCAAACTTTTTTACAAGACCAAGAACAAGACCACTGATATGTTAGCAAGACCCATACCTAGGCTAACCCTAGTCTTATTAAGAGTGTCGCAAGTCTCTTGTTCAGACTTTTTTACAAAACCAAGAACAAGCCCACTGATATGTTAGCAAGACCCATACCTAGACTAACCCTAGTCTTATTAAGAGTCCCGCAAGTCTCTTGCTCAGACTTTTTTACAAGACCAAGAACAAGACCACTGATATGTTAGCAAGACCCATACCTAGACTAACCCTAGTCTTATTAAGAGTCCCGCAAGTCTCTTGCTCAGACTTTTTTACAAGACCAAGAACAAGACCACTGATATGTTAGCAAGACCCATACCTAGGCTAACCCTAGTCTTATGAAGAGTCTCGCAAGTCTCTTGCTCAGACTTTTTTACAAGACCAAGAACAAGACCACTGATATGTTAGCAAGACTCATACCTAGGCTAACCCTAGTCTTATTAAGAGTCCCGCAAGTCTCTTGCTCAGACTTTTTTACAAGACCAAGAACAAGACCACTGATATGTTAGCAAGACCCATACCTAGACTAACCATAATCTTATTAAGGGTCTCGCAAGTCTTTTGCTCAGACAATTTATTCCTAATTTTGCTAATATAGTAATATTTTTTTACTCATTAAATATATTTAATTGGTAAATCGTCTGGCTTTTTAGAGTTCATAGAAAAAAAATATCAAACCCTTACAGTAGATGACTTGAAATATCTCCAGAATTACCTAGTGTTCTGATGTGGAACTGACGATTTTTTTTTCAATATTTACAGAGTTTAACTTACAACCTCTGTATTTTGGATACATTTTCGTCTTGCTTCGGGCTACGCTCCACGCATTACCTTATTTTTCTGCCTAGTCAGGCCGACAACTAACTCCTCAATAGTAGGCATTTCCAGATCTCGAGCTAGCAATAAAATTACATACAAAAAGGGAAATTCTGGAATGCAGCCAAAATTTCTTTTGTTCATTTACTTTAAGCTGATTGGTAGAGATAACGTATTAACATATCTCTGGCGTTGTCCCGGCTCTTCGATATGTTTATGGCATTTCTTATCCCATCCGGGGTGGTCAGAAAATACGTTTTTTTTCCAAAGAACCGGATTCACATTTAGCCAACTTTACTATAGGTGTATAGGTGGGACTCTCCGTTCTTGGGGCACTGGATACGCCTGCATGTCAGCAGGTGACCTGGGCCCCAGAAAGGAAGAAAAAAAAAAAAAAAATCTTGTATTATAATTTTGTTTTTTTTTTTTACTAACACTAGATATTATAAGATTGCTTTAAAAATTGTTACTAACACATATGGAATTTATTCTGAAATAAAGTTTTATTATTATTATTATTATATTATTACTATAGGCCCATCATGACGAGTGGCAAGCTCGTCGATGTCTCTAGTGTACTTAACTCGAGAAATATCACATTTATTATAATTATTGTTATAATTAAACATTAATTTAATTTATTTATTTTAACTGCCTCCGTGGTTTAGCGGTTAGGTCCGTGGATTCCTGGTCGGGACACAAAAATGTTTATTAATGTAAATAAATACATTTAAATAATATTTAATTCATTTGTGATATTTCTTAAGTTTGGTACGCTGCGCTGGAGACATCGACGAGCTTGCCACTTGTCATGATTGGCCTATAGTAAAGTTGGCTAAATGTGAATCCGCTTATTTATAAGAGTGGTTTCTGACTACCCTGGAAGGTTAACGGTTGTGATGATACTTTTGTCTGGCATTTACGAATACTTATAAGTATTTTTTTCACGGTGCAACTATTAGTAGAAAGACAAATTTCTAAGCATTCCATGGATTCACCGTGCGGGTGCCGGGTCCATCGTGTGTGGGTAAGAGATAAGAAGAATGGTGTCTCGGGCTTGCGACCGACAATAGGCTGGTTTAAGAAAAAGAGGCCTCCCTTTTTTATTTTATTGCGCGATAATACGCTCACCATCCACCATTCTACTTCTCTCCCTACCCAACCAAATACTGTATGATTCCGTTAATGCCGTCTTGGAAGCTCGTTCCATAAATGTATTGACGGCAGACCTGCTTAGGCCCAATTCTTTCAGTAAGTGATGCAAAGATTTTGCTGGAACTCCTCTCGCACCAACTTCCACTGCGTAAAGCTGAGTCTTAAACCCGTTCTTGATCATTTCTTCTGTAAGATCATAATATTTATTCGACTTCATGTTGTGGTCTTTTGGAATCTTAAGTTTAACAAGTGTAAAGTTTTCCAAATATAATAAATAAATGATAATTACAGAATATTATTTACAAGAACGCTTTATGTAGATAATGGTAGTCAAAGAAATTTCAAGCGACATAAATACAGAATAACTAAGAGGGATGGTAATTTTGTACGTATTCCACCGGATTTAGACTTTATATAATATTTCCAAAAAGTATGCTCGGTTCATGCGGAAGAATAGGGGGGACGACTGGCCAGAGTTCAATTATTCACGCTCGTATCCGTTTTAAGCCTGTCACACACGTATTGCTAAAATACACTGGTTAAATTATAAAAGAAGTGGTTGTGGCTCGGTTGTTGTGTTGTCAAAAGCAAGACCAATACTGGCCATGTCTTGCACAGCTAGTCTCGGTTTTGGTCTTGTTCTTGTACCCCTAATTTTATTTTATTTTATTTAAATACTTTATTGCACAAAAACTTAAAATTAGTGTACATAGGCAAGTTTCTTGGTCTTGATAATTGGTCTTGGGCAACTTGGACACTCTAGTGTCTGTCCGCCAACTAGTCAAAAACTACCGGTCAGATTTACTTGAAATTCAGAATGGTTTAGATCTTCTTGATTAACACGCATCAGAGGTTGTAACAAAAACTCTGTTGGTATAATATAAAGCTTAACATGTTATTCATCAATAGAATTTTTTTTTTTTTTTTTTTAAATAACCTCAGGTCCATATCGGAACAGCAGGTAGTTGTGGAGGTATTTCAAGTCCTATAAGGGTTCGATATTTTTATCTCTGATCCTTAAAAAAGGCAGACACGAAACAGTTATCAATTTAAAACTAAAACCATTTTTAAGAAAATTAGGAAAAAATGACTGAGCCCAAGACTGTAAAAACGCTTACCTTAAAATCCTAAAAGGTCGGTTAAAACCCCGGCTTCTTCTTCAAACCAATAAGAATTCTTGTCTTACGTACATTTGTCATAGATTAACAACATTACCGTTCCCGTTCCTAGGAGAGCATGTTAAGCCGTCGATCCCAGTTCGACTAATTCAAAAATTGACATCAGACCCTCGCCAACCCGTCTGGCAAGTTATTTTTTTTTGGTGGCGGGTATAATTTATTCTTGCGAGACTCTCACGCAAAACCAATACCAAGGCCAAGATTAGGAGTGAACGAACAAGACCGAGACAGGGACCAGCTGTTCTCATGCAAGACCAAGATCAACGGTACAAAATCGTCAAACGATACAACCACGGCTTGAAGGACCTACGGAATAAAATCCTATAACCGTCTCACTTCACTGGCCCTGTGTGCTTTTATAGCTTTTTTGTGGCTACAAGTGAAGCCACTCGTTGGCCGCGTCAAGAAAGCAAAGCAGTCTACTCGATGGCAGCAGACCCAACCTGCGGTGGAGCTATCGAAGGGGAGCGGAAGATAAGGGCAGCGGCAACTGGATCGGAGGGATTACTTACATCTGTGGCGGGCTTTATATAGTGCGCCGGGCAGTCGCACAGGTTGTCAGCCACTAAACACCCGCCTCCGCCACTGCTCATTGCCACACGATCCTTTATCAACGCCAAATAGATTTCTATTTACACTGCAATTTACTATTAACGCTCTGTTTGAAAGGATGATCAAAATAGTCAACAAATAACATTTGGTTATCGCTAATTGATTTAAACCCAGGCTTGTTCGGTCGCTGGTTTTCTTCATATTCTGGAGCATTAAACTAAACGTGTCAATCTTAAAACAACTTAAAATATCGATTAGGTTATCCACTATGTCTTCGTAAAATACTCCAGTTAAGTAAGTACAGAGTTAAGATAACCTTGAAACACTTCTTGTTACTGGCAAGGTGGTAGGAAATAGACTGAAATGTCGAAGGCCGGTGCGGTGGTCCGACCAATTCATCTCCGTGGTGAAGATGGCTACTCCACCACCCTCACACTTCTAACAGATATTCAGATTCTTTTACTGTTTTCGCTGCTCGAGAGTGGAACAAGCTTCCACTAGTCATTAGACGGGCGCCTTCAATAAATGTGTTTAAAAATCTACTTGTTGCTCACTTTTTAAATAAACAAAATAATTTGTCATGATAACTACAAGTACCTATGCATTATAATATTTATTTATTTCCTTAATTTTTATCGTCAATGATTGTACCTATGTAATATGATACGATTACCTATCTATTAGTGTGTTTATATATTTATACATAATACGTTTATGTTTGTTATATATATTATTTTAATTATATATCATGTAAGTATTTATGTAATAGTATTTAATTAGTCTTAAGTAATTATATTTATCCTAATGCACCCGCAATCCTCTGCCACACTCCCAAAGGTTAGCTGTTATAAAATGCCGGAATGCATTAAGTTCGCCCTTACGCGGTGGACGAGTGCCTTCACTCCGTAGCCACGACTCAGACTTAGCTGTACAGGGCCAACAGTGAGATAGAGACGGTTTATAGGATTTTAGTCCGTAGGCGCCCTGGGGCTTCACTAGGAAGCTTCACGGATGATTCGGGCATGCGACCCCTACCCTCGTTGGCCCTTCAGGCAGGGGGCGTATCATTGATGATTTATTGATTCACCGTCTATAAAAAAAAAAAAAAAAAGTTCGCCCTTGTACACTACTTTTTAAGTTATTTTGTGCAATAAAGAGTTTATAAATAAATAAATAAAAGGCTAGCGCCGATGATGCTTAGCATGCTGCCGAAGATATGTCTCCAGCGTACCAAACTCGAGAAATATCACAAATAAATAAAATATTAATTAAATGTATTTATTTACATTAATAAATATGTTTGTGTCCCGACCAGGAATCGAACCTCCGAGTCTAAATAGCCGAGCCTATAGTAAAGTTGGCTAAATGTGAATCCGCTTATTTATAAGCGTGGTTTCTGACCACCCCAAAAGGGAAACGGTCGTGATGATACTTTTTTTTTTAAATAAAACAAAGAATACTTACAAAAAACAAATAACAACAAGTAGCTATGGGTACACAGCTAAGGCATATGGGTGTACAGAACAATCTGGTCAAGTAGCTGCGATCAAACGTTGGCTTCGTATTAAAGAAATCAAGTTCGGAACAGTTACAATTGAAATAGTTACATGACCTCTAAAAGAACGAGCTTTGTCTAGAATTAGTAAAGCACATAGGGACATGCAGAACGGATGTAATCTTAGTTCATAGGCCGGTAGTTTTTAGACCAATTTTACTTAGAAGTTCGGGAGAAACCACCCGCCCATTTAAGATGTTGATAAGTTATGTAACGTCCGTCAAAGAACCAAAGTTACCGACACAGCTTTCAAAATTAGCAATACGCAAATACCTACCTTTTCCGGCCGCAAACCTTGATGTAAATACGAAATTCCTACCTATTGTAAATAAAAATCGAGATATTTTCAAATTTCGAACACAAAAAGAATTCGGATTTTCAGTTAAGCCAGATTTTGTAAATATTCCGTAGACGAATATATATTATAGGACAGGCCCATTGATTTATTAACCTTTAAATCCCGACGTGCTATTTTCGTAACATGTACTGTGTAATGAGAAATATACTTTTTTTGCGTACATTTGTAATTTATTTACAACACCACTGTTTCCTGTGCCTCGAAGAGCACGTTAAGCCGTCGGTCCCGGTTCCACTAATACCAACTTTTGGAAACGTTTTAATAAATTGTCATTTAAAAATGACACCATAAACTCGCCAGACGGGTGTCTGGCCAGGCGTGGTGTAGGTCAAATTCAAAGTTTTCTGGAAGGCCCATCACAAACAGTGGAGGTCTTTCTAACAGGTGGTGTTCTAGGAGGTTCTAATGATGATTAAATATGTACTTATATTTATTATTTATGTAGGTATGTATATATTTATTTAATTAGTAGGTATGTATTTATATATAAATATTCTCATTATTCTAGATCACAATAGTAGTTCTGCACCGGCTTATAATCTCTTTCACAAAGAGCTCATTCTCACATACACAAAGGTTAGTTTAGGAAATGAATTTATATTATAGCATTAAATTTGCCAATAATAATAATAGCAATATATAATAATTTTGTCGGTAATAATTTGCATTGGCCTTTTTACATTGGAAATGGTTTTAAATTATGTCTATGGTTACCTAGATATACGTATAGTTAGGTAGTTTCTAGGTTGGTGTCGAGTCGAGCGTACAGAGTCGTGTGGCGTGTCACGGACGAGACGACCCGTCCCGCTTACGCTAACCTCCCCCTAATAGGGATGTGCCTAAAACTTATCGACATCTTATTATTTCTAATGTTACCATCTACACTTTTTTAATTTGATTGACGTTTTAGTGAAATTTAAAACTAATTACGAGAGTTGAGCTTGCATTCTTTTTGTTGAAATTTATTTTTGAAGATGCCTTCTACAGCTTCATTTTTATTATAGCGTTATTATTTATTATACCATTGTTTATACTATTATTAAATTGGACTGTTTCTGGTTTTTGCTGTGTTGTTTCGTATGGGTGTAGCACGCTGTCTGGCCATGATTGTGTTATCTTATAAACTGTAAGTAACTAAAAGTATAATTTGTACCTCGCCAACCTTGTCTGGCCAGCGTGGCGAGTGTAGCCCAAATTCTTCAGAAATTTCTGGAAGGCCCATCTCCAACAGTGGAAGTCTAAAACTCAGTGTTCTAGACCCTGCGCTGTGATGAAAAATATTAATATTAGTTATAAAGTATTATATTTATTAAATTATGTAAATTGACATGCATGCAGCAACACGCGGCTCATGTTCTCGTCCAAGGATTCAGCCTACAAAATAATGTTAGATACCAGTTTTCATTCCAATAAGAGTTAAACTAAATGGATTTAAGGGTAGATGGGTGTATTAGCATGTTGTGTAATCGTTTTGTGGTGAGGGATATCATAATTTAATAAGATTATTTATTTTATATATATTTATTTATTTTATTTACTATTAAAATATATGTATTATATGAGTATTATGTTTTATATACACACATCAAAAGTGTCTAGGGATCAACATATATTTTTGCAATAACTTTTCTCCTGATTGATATTCATTAAAATTTTCTTTAAGGATTGATCAAATAAAATGTTTTCGTTTGTCTACAGTAACGATAAACCAAGTCACCTTTGCATTAGTAAAAAAAATTGCCATTTTCCTAATAAAGGGATTTTTGACATTTGAACCACTAACATTAAAGTTCGAAAAAAAGACTGAAATAACAGTTTTTTTTTAATTTTATTGGGTAACTTAAACAATTAATAATCCGTGTTTCTACCGCGAACACTAACAACACAAGAACATCGGTTTGGCATACTCAAAATGAGTTCATCCAAATCACGCTGTGGAATGGCCGCCCATGTTCGTTGCAACAACAAAAAAAGGTCTTCTTGCGACTGGATACCCTCCATATTCGGCAGAGCTCTTCTCTGAAGAATATCCCATGCATGCTCAATCGGGTTCAAGTCTGGCGACTGAGCAGGCCAGGGCAGGACATTGATGTTAGCTGCGGCGAGAGTCTGTCTTACAACTCTTGCGGTGTGCGGTCGTGCATTATCATGCATTAACTGAAATAAGGGACCGATATGCACTTGTAGAGGAACGATGACGTCTGATACAACCGTCTCAGCATAAATTTGAGCGTTGAGGTTGCCTCTGATCCAAATCAACTCAGTTCTTCCGCCGATCGAAATACCCGCCCATACCATGATGGTTCCACCACTATAAGGATGGACTTCCTGGCAGGATTTTAATCGCTGTTGGCGTCCAGGGGTTCTCCAGTGTCGTATACGTCTTGTATCCGGCCTCATACCAAAACGAGACTCATCAGAAAAGCACACGAAACGCCATTGTTCTTCTGTCCAATTTCTGTGTTCAAGAGCCCATTGATATCGAGTCCTACGATTGTGCATTGCTATAGGTGGTACCCGTAGCGGTCTTCGGGAATGAAGGTTCACTTCATGCAAGCGGTTTCTGACTGTTTGGTCGCTAATTAAGTTCCCTGAAGAGCGATGAAGGCTCACGGCTAACATCATGGCGGTTATTGTTGGAGTTCTTCGAGCTGTGATTTGAATGTATCGGTCTTGTCTCCGTGTGGTGCAGCGATACCGTCCTCCATGGCGCTCAGCCACGGTACCAGTGGTTCGGTAACGTGTCCAAAGTCGACTGATAACACTCTGACTTGTATTCAGAGCTAAAGCCACAGTACGTTGCCGGGAACCAGCTTCTATCATTCCCACGGCTCTGATCATTTCTTCCCTGCTTAAATGACGTCGCCGCTCCATAATAACGTTGGTTTTAATCAGTAGTAGGGAAACAGTAGCACTAATAATGTCTTCAATGCGTCTTATGTTTTTATAGGGAAAATATTGACAGCTGATTTTCATCTTTTACTCGAATTTGATTGACAGTTCCTGTTTTAAATTATGAAATGCACCAAAAAGGATCCATATAAATTTATAAAATCATAAATTTATTACAAAGCCACATCTCAATCACAAGAAATCCGCATAAACATGCTTGATCCCTAGACTTTTTTGATGTGTGTATTTATATATGTATTTAGTTGGTAATTTACGCATTATTTATAAACTTACCACATTAAAATTTTGGTATGTTAGTAAGGATAGGGTAATCGTGCTCAACTTCAGCATGGGGTCACCTCGCGAAGTGTGCAGACACATTACTTACTTGACTCTATCGTACGGAGTTGTTTAGCATGTTAGCATGTTATTGTACTCGTAGAATAAACATGTTTAGTTAGGATGTTAGTTACGAGAAATATGGCTAGCACATGCTATCCATGTAAAAATAAATCTACTATATAAAAAAGTATGTTAAGTAAAATAAAGATATAGCAACACTACGTTGTTTAACTCATTTTCTAGCCACCTGTCCCCAACTGCACGCCTGGACTTGAATACCATCTTCCACACTCCGTCACTACCTTAAGCTATCACACCAGCCAGTGAGACAGTTTATACATCCCTTATAATTTATATATTGTTAAGTTTGGCTGTCAGAGAAAGTCTTCGGGGATTAAGTTCGCCTTTGTATTTTGTACAATAAAGTTTTAAAATAACTATATATTATATACCGGGTTCGATTCCTGGTCGAGACACAATAATATTTATTAAAATAAAGTTCAACTAATATTTAATTTATTTGTGAGATTTCTCGAGTTTGGTACGCTGGAGACATCGACGAGCTTGCCACTTGTCATGATTTGCCTATAGTAAAGTTGGCTAAATGTGAATCCGCTTATTCATAAGTGTGGTTTCTGACCACTCCAGAAGAGAAACGGTCGTGATGATACTTTACTTTTACTTTTCCATATTGTTTACAATGAGAAATATCCTGTTGGGGGTATAATTTTAATTGTTTTACTCTATTGCTGTTTCCTTGTTCTTGTGTTGCTTGTCTCTGTTCTTCCACTTTGAATAAATAAATATACAGAATACATATAAGTAATAAATCGGAGGTTAGACTTAGGTGATAGACCCTCTGCATTTATCGCCTACGATCTGATACCATCGTTGTAAAGTATGGCCTGATCTCTTATGTTATAGTCATGTTAACGTGACGATAATGAAAAAGATTATCGATACATTAAAACTGTGCACATGCTTATGCATTCAGCCGCGTGCAATCAGTCCCACCGAGCCGCGGCGTCGCCACTCAACGCGCCTCGTAAACGTTATCGGGTCGGTCGTAAAAATGCGACATAAAATGGCGAACGTGCCGCTCCGAGAGGACGAACTCGCGAACTGGGACTGCACTCGTCAAATATTTTAGAACCAAACACCTATATGTACAGGGACCTGTTTCAACAATTTTATTGGGCGCAGTTACGCAAAAAAGGTCCAAATCACAATTTTTCGGAAATTTTAATATGAATGCCAATTAGGTCCTTAAAATACCGTTTTTAACATATTCTAAATGTATTAAGTGTTGGACTAATCTAAGCTCTAACTTCAATGACCTATAACTTAAAATTACTTGAAATTTGATTGGATCTTTTTTGCGAACTGACACTAAAGTGCAAAAATATTTTTAAAAAATCATTTACTAAAACTGCATCCGTGGTCTAGCGGTTAAGTCCTTGGATTTAGACTCGGAGGTACCGGGTCGTGACACAATATTTTTTATTAATTTAAATAAATATTTTTTTATTAATATTTTTATTTGTGATATTCTCGAGTTTGGTACGCTAGAGACATCGATCGACGGGCTTGCCTCTTGTCATGATTGGCCTATAGTAAAGTTGGCTAAATTAAATTAATTAATTTAAGGCGATATCTGTCATCTAGAATTACGTATTACATATTGGAATAGCAGTTTGTTACAGAAATATTTCTCACTGCTCCAAGCTATTTATTCTTATTGTCGCACACACAGATATAAATTGACTTTTGGTATATTGAAATTAGATACGCCATAAAGCTTTATTTAAATGTTTTCAAAGACATGATTTTGAAACACATAATAGTGGCTCCGTGGTCTAGAGGTAAGTGTTCGATTCCTGGTCGGAACACAATAATATATTAAATTTATTTGTGGTATTTCTCTAATTTGTTGCGCTAGGACATCGAAGAGCTAGCCACTCGTCATGATCTACGGTCGTGGTGACACTTCCTTTATAATACTGAAACAAAACAGATATAAGAGGTATATAAGGAGGTACCGGGTTCGATTCCTGGTCGGGACACAAAAATAATTATTATTGTAAATGATTATTATTATGAGGAAATGCGGCGAGCGTTTTAGGTACCCTCCCTGGTGGTAAGCCCTTAGTTTATTTTGTAGAATAGCTTTAATTTCATAGGTATTTTTAGTTTTAGTTTTCTTTATAATTAGTTTTTAGTCAATTTTATTTTAATATTTTTGTAAATAAATACATTTAAATAATATTTAATTTATTTGTGATATTTGTCATGATTTAGTAAAGTTGGCTAAATGTGAATCCGCTTATTTATAAGCTTGGTTTCTGACCACCCCGAAAGGGAAACGGTCGTGATGATACTACAAAACAGATATAGGTCTATGATAAAAAATAGATTAGTAAAAATTTAGACCTTTTAAATGGATATAACCCCTTTTGAATGTCACTCTTTAATAAGCAACTAAAATCGCCGATATATTTGTCTCCCATTTGTCCGAAAGCGACAAACCATTTTATAAAAATCAGGGGCGATTCGAAATTAAATTAAAAGGGACCGAGGTCGATTACTAGACGTAACTCGATGGAAGATCGCGGGGCAATTTAGGATCACATTCAAAATGAAGACTTATAGGCGATCCATTGCGTATTGTGTTCACTTAGGCGTTCTAATAATAAATTTACAACACGCAATGGGTCGGTAAATACGCAATAGCCCCGCTGGACGGGCTTATGGGGGACCGTCCCTTCTTGAGGACATTCGATTACGGTTACTAATTGGGGTGTGAATTTGCCAGTCCTTTTCAAAAGATACGGGGCAAGTTGTCTGGAGTTATTTGTTATCTGCAATTAACTAATTTTATTCACACTTACGAATATTTTCTAAAAGAATTTATTATTGAAATGAAATATTTTATTTGCTAGAACTTCTTCTTAGTCGCTACACTCTTGGCAGAGTGGTCGTGGTCGTCACTTGAGTGTCAGTGGCACGCTTAACAAGCCGCCGCCAGTCGTCTCGAACTGCAGCCTTCCTGGAGCACTCATGTAGGGGGTGATCCATTGCTGCTTTAACCTGGTCAGTCCATCTCATCGGAGACCTACCACGCATCCTCTTGCCATCGACTTTTCCCTGAACTACAAGGCGCTCAATGGATGTATCTCCACGCCGCGACACGTGTCCAAAGAAACTGAGAATGCGGGATTGTACGATTGAGGAAAGAAGACATGATTACAAATTTATTATGTGTGACCGCATCATTGATGTATATAGATAGGCATATACAATATAAATTGCACCTCTAAAAATGTCCCGCTTGCCACGTGTAGGTACAACTTTGGGGCCCAATTCTCAAGCAATGATAAGTCACATGCGATATTTATCAGAAATTCTGTCACAATGTATACAAAAAGACTAGTTTCACTCGATATGCATATTAATATTGAGCACTCTCGACCGCTTGCTAGCTCGCGACTGTTGGTGCAGCTACATGACTTCGATTGGTTTTGCGGGAACGTTTTTATATCAGTGAAGACCTATCTATATATATACATCAATGGACGGCATCCAAGTTTATTACAACTAATATAAAATTAAATAATATATTTAGAAATATTGGTACAGTCTTAAAAGTAAGTCTTACAGTATTACATATAGGAGTATGTCAGATCATTATTCTCATTATCCGGTGTCTCTCCACTGCTGGATATAGGCCTCCCCCAATGCTCGCTACGTCACACGATCTCCTGCCACCCTCATCCAGCCCCCGAGTTAGGTCATCCGTACATCTGGCGGGGAGTCGTCCCACTCTGCGCCTTCCTTACGTCGTCTCCACTCCATCGCTCATCGGTTCTCCGACAGACGTGTCCGGCCCACTTCAGCTTACTAATTTTGAAGGCTAAAGTAACTTTGGTTCTCTGACAGATTTCCACGTTTTTATCCATCACTGCCTTCGTGGTCTAGCGGATCCGTGAATTTAGACTCGGAGGTACCGGGTTAGATTCCTGTTCAGTACACAATAATGTATATTAATTTAACTAAATAAACTTAATTATTATTTAATTTATTTGTGATATTTCTCGAGTTTGGTACGCTAGAGACATCGACGAGCTTGCCACTTGTCATAATTGGCCTATAGTAAAGTTGGCTAAATGAGAATCTGCTTCTTTATCAGCGTGGTTTCTGACCACTCCGAAAGGGAAACGGTCGTGATCATTTCTTTACTTGAAATGTCGGTATAGCCAGCTGAATAACCTTAAATGCGAGTATGTGGACCAGATCCAATGTCAGTGTCCACGTTTCTGCTCTGTACGACAGTACTAGAAGAATGTATGGTTTGTGTATATATATGTCGGATAGCTGAAATTCAAAGTAATCTTTTTTTATAATTATCATTTGCTTTATCAAATTTAATATATAACAAAAGAGATATGTTTAATCTATCTTGTGTGTATACTATATATGTATAGCATTACTTTCGACAAATCATTTGTTGGGATGCGGTGTTGGGTTGTAAAAATGCTTTTCTTAAATTCCAAAAAGGTACGCAGTTCGAACCCCGGCATGTACCTATAAGAAATATGTGACTAGGAGAGCACGTTAAGCCGAGACGGCTCCACTAATACCAAGTTGTGAAATCGTTAATAAATTGTCATTAAAAAAGGCGCGGAGAGTGTAAGCCTCTAGTCTAGGACTCTATTCTAAGGGCTGTGATTACGTTCCCGGTTTATCATATTATTCTACCACCTAGGTAAATAATGCGCGCCCTAGTTGACATTTCGTATCAATTATTAAAGGCCTGGCCACAACTCATACAGGCAGACGGGAGTGCCAAGCAAGGCGTCACTTTCATAGAGTGCCATTAATGAGAACTCAGTAAGATATAAGCACAAATCTGGTATGCCCGCGTCTTTAACACTGGTAACCCTTAATATTATGAAATGTCAGAAACAATAATATTATCATTTCATCGTGCGTAGAATTATGATTTGCATATCATAACAAACATGGCACGATTCTTTAAAAGGTAAACAATAATGAAACGCACAATCGATACTTATATCGAAATTAAATGTTTGCACATCTCTAAAATGATTATGAATTAATTATTTCGATTGTATTTTTAGTAAGTTTTTTATATTGAAATATAGATAGAGATTCATATGTTCACAACTTTCAGCAGAACATATCGCTTATATCCGAAGCGTCGTGGTTCGTGCGAAATTCTGTAATTGCAAGAGATCTGGAGATGCCTACTTTTGTTGTCGGCCTAGCTAAACGTATGTTTTACCGGGCTGACAACGGATCCTACAAGCGTCTTCAGGATATCGTTCTACTTTTGCACGGCCCCCGGAGGGGAGGCCACTAACTAGGGAGGCGCTTTTGGAGAAGAACTAAAGTAGACGGATCTAGGAGACTAGAACTTCCAGAACATATATCTGGAGAATTTGGCCTACACTCGCCACCTGGTCAGACGTCTTGGCAATATGATGTAAATTTTTATTGACAATTTATTAACGATTCCACAAGTTGGTATGGTGGAATTGGGACCGCCCGAGGTGTTTGTAAATCTATGACAAATGTACGTAAGAAAAGTGTATTTCTCATTGGTACATGCTGGGTAAGTTTGAACCGACCTTTGTAGCTTTTAGCTTTAGTGCCACCACCGCGCCCTAATTAGCCTCGTGACCTATTAAGGGTTAATTTAATACACCAAAAATATTTTTCTTTCTTTGCGTAGACTGCCTTCGTAGTCTAGCTAATATGATAGTAGATTTAGATAGTACCGGGTTCGATTCCTGTTCGGGACACATATTTCTTTAGTCTAGTACGTTCGAGTCATCAACGAGCTTGCCACTTGTCATGATGGGTCTATAGTAAAGTTGGCTAAATGTGTTCCACATTTTTTTTAAAAAAGCCTAATTTCAGACCACCCCGCAAGGTATACGTCGTAGTATAGGTCGTGATGATGTATACCTTTGCATATCTCTGATCTGTCTTTACTCTATCCATTCGACGCAGAACTGTAAGGGTTTATAAAACGTGATGTGGGTTTGAATTTTTCCGTCAGTGTCACCATAGCGCTCGTGTGCACGGCTTTATAGCTTGAGGGGACGGCCATATGTGCTGGCGAAGCTTAGAGTAGCGGGCCCTTTGATAACTTGATAAGTGCGCGGGCGGTCACAACCTTAGCTCCCCCAACCGACCCTTGGGGGCTACGCTGAACTTACCAAATACGAAAATATTATACATACATATCTTCACGTCAGATCCCTTTCGGGGTAGGTTAAAAACTTATCTGTAATATTGCGGGGCGAAAAGACTTAGTCAGTGCATCCTTTTTCAGGTCTAAAACCTCCTTGTGCCTAAATAATATATTTTTTTATATTTGCTCGTTCTATTCCCAAACTTATAACTGTTTCCGTAGTCTAGCAGTTAAGTCCGTGGATTTCAATGCGGAGGTGTCGCGTTCGAATCCTGGTCGGGATACAATAATATATGTGGTATTTCTCGAGTTTGGTACGCTAGACACATCACGAGCTTTAGTTTCACTTTTAAGTGAAAAAAGCCTCTTTTTCGAAAACATACTGGTCGTGATGAATTTTGGATATTTCTGCTCTGTTTCGTGGCAGGACTTAAAGGGTTTATAAAACGTGATAGGTAATTTTATTTTCAGAAATTTAAATATTATATTTTATTATTATTATTTTTCAAAAGAACTCTCTGATTTGAAAAATCTTTAAAATATGGGTTTGTGCGAGCGAGAGAGATGCTATTTCATCTCTCAATAATTCTTCTCAATAGCATTAAACCCTCTTAAATATATTCATATATGCTATATGGCAATCAGACACTCATGACTGACATCAATCCCTAACACTATGCCGGTCAAGTGACTGGGCATGACGGCAATTTAAGCCTGATCCCGTGGATACACTTTACTGGGTTTATAGGCACTAATGGTGGATACTTCCCCGCCCCGACATACTGGGCAAATAACAACCATCAGTCTGCCTATTTTCTTACTACCTTTTCCTTTAGTATGGATTGTTCTGTAATTTTAGTATTTCGTAAGTTTAGAGTGGCCCCCTTTGCCGATAAGGGTTGACGTGGGACCGAGTTTGGTTTGGATCGGTTTACAAGGATTTTTCCTTGCAGATTATTCCCTTGGCATTTGAATTTGTTTAATGCTACACTCCCGAGCAATAATAACGGGTCATATAAAAAAAATACTTATTCATACTCATGAAGTTTTAAACTATACTACGAACTACTTCATAAATGTCACTGGATAATACAGGATCAATTTTTACAAATGTGCGTGAATGGTTAATGGTTTTAACCAACGAGACACAACAATAAATGCTGAAATGTATTAAGGTACAGAGGTAGTTTTGGAGATATTTTAAGTCATTTGCTATTTATTAGGATTCGATATTTTTACCCCTAAACCCTAAAAAAGACAGACACGAAACAGTTATCAAATGAAAAAAATAGTAATCACAATAAAAAATAAAAATTCCTTGCTAAATTGGGATAAAATGTCTGAGCAAAAGTCTTACCAGTACTACTTCTATGGTATTGTTGTATTTGAAAATATCTACATAGGTAATTCCGATCGGTAAACTAATTGAAACTGCAGGAATGCTAGCTTTGTTTTTCTCGTAGCTTTCGAAAACGGTGCACAGGAAAATGACTTTTAGGTGGTCCAGCGTCGTTTTTGCTGACCCTACCACATAAAACCGCTTGCTAAATATTAAAACCTATATTTAATGTGAGAATACTGTCGAAATAAAGCGATACCTTCGCTTGCAAAAGGTAAATAAATTCGAAGGAAAACCTACCAGAACATAAACAGAACGGTTTTAAACTTGGAATATTACGATCGTACATGGCTGGGACGATGTCTCCGGCTTTTGTGAAACCGACTCGACGATAGGGTTGTCCAAACACCTAACTATCGATACGGAATTTAAAATATTACCATTGAGTTTAAAAGCATTATCACAGACCCTAGAACACAAAATCCTAGAACTCTACTGTTGGAGATGGATCTTCCAGAAAATTCTGAAGAATTGGCCTACACACGCCACTCTGGCAAGACGAGGTTCTGATGTCACTTTTCTAATGACAATTTATTAACGATTCCACATGTTGGTATAAGTGGAACCGGGACCGACAGCTTAACGTGCTCTCCGAGGCACGGGAACGATGGTGTTGTAAATATATGACAAATGTACGTAAGATTATTTCTCATTGGAACTTTTGTTTTTTAAGGAAAGTGTTTTTATAATTGAACACCACCGCTCAAATCAGTTATTGCAAAAATCAGTTGTATCTTAAAGTAATGTATAGTCCCTCTTTACATGTGTATTGTGTAGGCACATTGTAGGCCTTGTATTATCTTCCTTGTTGTAGGCACTGACGATACTTGTCAAAATTATTTTATGTCTGTATATCAAAATAAGTGCTTGAGGTTTAGATGTGTTTCTTACTTGGTAAAATATATAAATTGAAGCTATGAAATTTTATTGCCAAATATTTCGCCTCTCTTTGGAGCGGCGTCATCATGCTTGAGGTTTAGGTCATTTATGGGTTCTTTAAGGCATTGTCTGTGGTAGATGGATAAGTCGTACGTTTTTTTCTGGTACTCTCTTCTACTACAGTAGTTGAGTTCTCTAAGGCACGGGAACGATGGTGTTATATAAATCTATGATGAAAGTTTTAAATGTTCCATTTGAAAAAAACACTCAAGTCAAGAGATTATGCACTAACTTTTACCGTCACAGCTATAGTATTTACATTTGTAACCTATCCACAGCTGGATTATTACTAATTGACAAATGTTTCAAACAGAGGGACATACTGAAAATGTAGACTATAGTATAGAGAATATGAAATCTTATTGTATTACAAAACAAGAGCTATTAATATGGTGATTTTAAATTCAGCGGGTGAAGATAAAGTATCCACATTTTCGAGCCCGTAACATTTCTATTTTCGGGCGTTGAGATATAAGTAAGTATAGAGAGGCTAATCCTAACAATAAAGAGGTTGTAACTTGACGACAGCGCTCTAAAACATGTCGTCTAACCAAAATATAAAAATAATAAAAAATGTTGTTTATTCAAAATAATTTTGATGCCGCAGTTGTCAGAAAATGTGTAACTGGCATTAAACTCGCCTATGAACCTAATTTTAAGTTTGGTTCTCGGTGTTGGTTCTAGTAATATCATTAATGTTGTCTGGCAGTGTAATCGATAACTTCACGAATAAACCATCTAAGTCTACTGGCGCATCCCTACGCATACTCAGCGCTGGGTTTTGTGAAACGGGAGGCGAGTGGCAACGACCGCGTCGGGCGACAATCACCAGGCGCTCAGCGCTCGTCAGCCGGTCGACTTTCAATTACCACTGAAAAATATGAGCGCCTCTCGTCCCTGAGCTGCGATAGGACACTATCTCTTCCTACTTAGCTGTGCGAGTTCAGAATTAACACTGGGTATTCAGAATATTACTAATTATAATTACCTAAAGAACTTTTTAGAAAAATAATTCGCTTCCTGTTTAGGACACAATAATTTATTTTCATATTTCTCGAGTTTGGTACGCTAGAGACACCGATGAGCTTGCCACTTGTCATGATGGACCTATAGTAGAGTTGGCTAAATGTGAAAAGAGCGTGATTTATGACCATCCCGATAGGGATACGGTCGTGATGATACTTTACTTTTTACTTTTCACGCTGTATTTATATTAAAAATCTCTCAGGTGACAAGAGCTCTGGGCAATATTTAGGCCAAAGGATAAGCAATGCCATTCAACCATTTTTTTTTAGTGGTGGTTACAGTGAAGGGTCATAAAGTGACACTGTATTAGACCGGGTGACAGCTTTGCTGTGTATTGGACAGACCTTTAGCAAATTGTTTTAGCATATATAATATAATATCATTTTTTTTTTTTTTCCTTTTTATGTTTTAGTTTTTAGTTGTATTGTTTATTATTATAGTTTATATCCAAACTTATATTATAAGGGTAAAACAAAAAATAACAAAACAATTATGAAATAAAATAAACTATACAAGTATATGTATAGATAAATATTATGTTTAAATCATCATTACAGCCCCTAGAACACAGCGTCCTAGATCTCCACTGCTGGAGATGGGCCTTCCAGAACATATATCTGGAGAACGTGGCCTACACTCGCCACGCTGGCCAGACGGCTTGGCGAGGATTTGATGTCAATTTTTATGACAATTTATTAACGATTCCACAAGTTGGTATTAGTGGAACCGGGACCGACGGCTTAACGTGCTCTCCGAGGCACGGGAACGGTGGTGTTGTAAATCTATGAAAAATGTACTTAAGAAAAGTGTATTTCTCATTGGTACATGCCGGGGGGGTTTGAACCGACCTTTGTAGGATTTAAGGAACGCGTTCTTTCAACCGAGCCACCACCGCACCATGTTTAAATGCATTTTTTTTATTAAAATAGTGGGTTCGTTAAAGGAAATATTTAGAAAGATAATTACAAATACAAATACAAAAACGTTTATTTGTTCCCAAAAATTGTTTACATAATTCTTTTGGAGGCACTCTGATCCCCAGACTAGAATTCTCTGGGTTAAGCTGAGGATCAGTTTCTTCCTTGGTTACATTTTATTATGTACCTACTAGTTGTTATGCCTCAATATTATTTTTGTTTTATTATTTAATAAATTAATTTATCATGCCATGCATTATACTATTACATATTATATTATATTACTATTTTTTTTATATATATATATTTTATATTAAAAAAAAAATCGGCTACTAGTTCTTTGTAACGGACCAATTTTGCACCAAAATAAGCCATTTCGTTGAAATGTCGGCAGATAAAACTAAGTACAAAGTATGTATGCTTCATTGAAGGTCGTAAATTTTCACGTAGACGCTTGTGGAACCGAATTGCATCTCAAATTGTACGGCAGTCAGAGAAAATTCCCTTGCTAGAAATTTTTATCTATTTTTATTTTATTAAGTATCACTTACTTACCTGAGCGACTGACTAGGTACTTAAGTAAGAAGGTACTTAAGTAGCTAGTTTCAGAGACGTAACATAGCAGACATACTATTTTCAGATTCAGAAAATTATCTGCAAGAAAAACTTAGTTATATCAGAAAAAAACAAATACAGATTCACACAACAATTATTTGCTATTGCTTTGTGAAACGCAAAATAGACAACTTCCCATACATTTGACATGACAATGTCAGTTCCCTTATTAATTATTTCTGAAGTATTACTTAAGATATGTTTGTTTAACGCATTCCTTGCAAAGCCTGTTAATTTTTACTTAAACTGAATAATTAAGTACCAAAAATAAGTTCGAGAAACTTTTTGAGAGTGACAAAACTTCTTTGTCAGCATATTAGCACTAATGACGTCATATTTATCCGCACAGCAGTCCGGCTAGGGCTTCATGACGAAACTAAAATGAAAGTTGCTACACCATTTACAAAATAAGTACCAGGACGACATAACAATGTAAGTAGTTTACTGTGTGCAGTTTCCTACATATTGTGTAGATGTGAGTGCTGCGATAACGTCGCCCGGTCGCGCACGTTGGGACACGGTAAAAGTATCGATTCTTTTTAGTATCGAGTGCTCTTACTTTTGTAACCGATATTTTTGATTCGATACCGAGTCCCTAGATAGGGTTGCCAATTCTTCCGGAATTTCGGCAAAAAGGACATTCGATTTTTAAATCTCCCGGCTCCAGGAACGCAGCTAAAATTTGCCGATGTGTGATACAACATTGTAAGTTATAGATATTAGTGCAATTAGCCAAAAAGGACGTATTATCTTCTCAAGTTTTCTTTAAATATACAGTACAGTAAAATTGACAGCAAAAACTTTTTTAATTCATTCATTTATTTCTTATAAACAATAGGTTTTACATTTCTGTGATGTTATACAGTGTAGTTAGTGTTGTACTCTATGTTTTGCCGGAGGGCGTATAAGTATTAGGTAACAAGTACAACCGTCTATCAATACGGTACAATATTATAATAATAATTATATTAATATATATGTACAGTATTCCCAAATTAATAATGCACATACAGATTTTCGCTAATTGTCGTATTCCCGGAAACACCCGAATCATTGAATCGTAAGAGCCTAAACATTGCACTTGCATTTTGCACCTTGTTCGAAAGAAATAGAAGTCAATATCATGTGTACACAATCGAAAACAATTCGGGCGGTCGGTGACTGCATGTGTTCTCTCTGAGTGGAATTATATAGAGCTGATATTACACACCGTTCTTGGTTTTGTTTTCAAAGGTGAATTTAATTTCAACTTTAATTATCTTATTCAACTTTAAATAGTTTATTTTGTAAAATAGGAAAACGTACTAACAACTAGCACAAAACACATAATTCTACTAAATTATGCATGAAGAAAATGCACTTAACCACTCTATATACATATCGTCTTCCGACGCTCGGGGAATACGACCGTTGCCGAACAGTGACGAAGATTTCTATGCGCATTATCACTTTGGGAGAACTGTACATAAATTTTTAAATACTAACTTACATATACAATAATATTAATGTCAAATTTGGAAATTATAATTTTAAGAATTTGTTATAGCAAGCGATTTATGTTCTAGAAAGTCCCGCACTGAATAGTAGCACTTGTCTATTAGCATATCAGTGAGTTGTTTTTTTAAATTTATGATTTGGAAGTAATTTAATGTCATTACTTATTTTGTTATATATTTTTGGAGCCATACAAAATACACTTTTCTGCATGTGTGTTGTTTTGGCTATCGGTATTATTAACTTATTTTGGTAACGCAGTGTGCGTTTGCGATTTTGGGCGTTATTTGGGAACAGTTCTTTATTATTTAGACATTAAATTATTTTCATGTATTTATTTAAACACTTTATTGCACTTATAACCTTAGTACAAAGGCTAGCTATAACGCCATAAGGCATTTTTCATCAGCTAACCTTGCGGATCATGGAAGGTGAAGAAAAATTTGGAAATAAATAATCACGCATTTAAAAATACATATACTCGTACATACACAATATAAAAACAACTAAGCGGCAGGTTAATGCTGTACGATTATGTGACAAGAGGGCTGGCAGTTTTTTCGCCAGTTTCTTGGTTCACTTCCATAAAATATGATCAAGTCATGGGTGAATATTTTTATATATAGTTTAGTTTATATGTTTTTATTAGCTTAATATATATAGATATAGTGGAGACCACGTACGGGAAGACGCAGAGTGGGACGACGCCCCGCCAGATGGACAGATGACCTCAAGAAGGTCGCCGGTGGGGGTTGGATGAGGGTAGCGAAAGATCGCGTTAAGTGGCGAGCCTTCGGGGAGGCCTACATCCAGCAGTGGAGAGATACAGGCTGATGATGATGATGTTGATGATGATGAATATATATTTTTCAAAAACTTAAATCGTATATTTTAACCATTACTTTCATTGCATCTATATTTGTTCAAATTAGGTTAGGCTGTCAGAGAATGTCTACAGGAATTAGGTCCGCCTTTGTACTTTGTGCAAGTTTTTAAATAAATTAATATTATAATATATTTACAACAGCAGTATCGATATTTTCGTGTCCCTAACGTAATGCCCGCTCGTGTAGACGTTATGTTTTTGCTCCCACCTTATGCCTACCTATGCGGTGTTGGTAACCTACGACGACTTTAATGACTGCAGGATATTTTTAAACATAATTTTTGCTTATAAATGTTTTAAGCAATCCAACTGCGCAGAGGCGTGCGACAGGGGGATGTCATATCCCCGAAGCTGTTTACGAACGCGTTGGAAGATGTTTTTAAAATGCTGGACTGGAATTACTGCGGCATAAATGTCAATGGAGAATACATCTCACACCTCCGATTCGCGGATGACATAGTCATCATGGCCAGCTCGCTCAAGGATCTTAGCAGAATGTTAAACGGCTTAAACGTGGCTTCTCAGCAGGTTGGCCTCGGAATGAACCTGGATAAGACTAAGGTTATGTTCAATGACCATGTCAAGCCGAGGCCAATCTGTGTGGGAAATGCTACTTTCGAAGTTGTGCAGGAATACGTCTACCTTGGACAGACTATTCAGCTAGGCGCTGCTAATTTCAGCAAAGAAGCCGACAGACGCATTCAGCTAGGATGGGCGGCATTCGGGAAACTTCGACATATCTTCTCATCGTCCATACCACAGTGTTTGAAGACAAAAGTCTTCAACCAGTGCGTCCTCCCCGTAATGTCGTACGGAGCAGAGACGTGGACACTGACAGTGGGTCTGGTTCACAAATTCAAGGTTGCTCAGCGAGCTATGGAGAGAGCTATGCTTGGTATTTCTCTGATGGATAGAATTCGAAACGTTGAAATTCGTCAGAGAACCAAAGTTACTGACATAGCATTCAAAATTAGCAAGCTGAAGTGGCAATGGGCCGGACACATCTGCCGCAGAACCGACGACCGATGGGGCAAACGGGTTCTGGAGTGGAGACCACGTACGGGACGACGCAGAGTGGGACGACCCCCCGCCAGATGGACGGATGACCTGAGGAGGGTCGCTGGTGGGGGTTGGATGAGGATTGCAAAAGACCGCGTGCAGTGGCGAGCCTTGGGGGAGGCCTATATCCAGCAGTGGAGAGACACAGGCTGATGATGATGATGATGATGATGAATGTTTTAAATGGCCAGTCTTTGTCAAGTTTGATCAAATAAACATGATCACATGACTGCGGTTAATTTAAACGCGGAGGTGCTAGGTACAAAAAGTATTTATTAAATTTATTTGTGACGCACCTCGAGTCAGTGAGCCAATTCTCACTGCAATCGAACTATTCACAATGTCGAGGGAAAAATTCGAAAAGTACAATAAATGGTATTCTACGCAGCCTTCGAATCGTATTATATATATTAGCTTTGAATAGAAAATGTCGAAGGATAGTGTTGTTTGTCACCATAAAAACCAAAATACGTTCCATTTTTCAATTATTAAATTATATTCAATTAATTTAACGTTTTTATCATTATATTGCAAAAACTTTAATTATAACGTTATGAATAGCAACCTGACATTATTTTGCTTTAAAGCTTTGAGGCTCCAAACAGTCGTTCGACTTGCAAAAAGTGAATTAAAGCGATTACAGCTTTCAACGCTACGCGAACGACATGTCGTCTTACTTATCTTTTTAAATTAATTGTCTGTAGTATCATTAACAAAACCCTAATAAGTATTAAATATCTGTACAATTGATAGTAATGTCTGGTCCACAAGTTTAAGATCGCTCAGTATTCTCTGATGGATTGGGTCCGAAACGTAGACATCCGTCAGAAAACTAAAGTTACCGACATAGCCTGCAAAATTAGTAAGTTGAAGTGGCAAAGGGCCGGACACGTCTGTCGCAAAACCGATGACCGATGGAGTAAACGAGTTCTGGAGTGGAGCCCACGTACAGGACAACGCAGAGTGGGAAAACCCCCCGCCAGATGGACGGATGACCTGAAAAAGGTGGGGACTGGATGAGGGTGGCAAAAAGAGTGTGTGAAATGGCGAGCCTTGGGGGAGGCCTACATCCAACAGTGGAGAGGCTGATGATGATAATGATGGTAATATAAAATTAAAAAACCAGAATTTATTAAGAAATATTTACAATGGAAAAACAAAAGAAAGCACGACTATGGTAATGTAAAATAGAAAACAAAGGAAGACTGCAAAATTACGCGTGCCTTCACTCCGTAGCCACGACTCAGACTTAGCTGTAAAGGCACACAGGGCCAACAGTGAAAGAGAGTCGGTTTATGGGGTTTTAGTCCGTAGGCGCCTTGGGGTCTCCTTATGAGGCCTCACGGTGATTCGAGTATGCGACCTCCCGCGGTGGCCCTTCAGGCTGAGGTCGTATCTTCAGGCGATTTTGCGAGTTTCCGTCTTTAAAAAAAAATAAGGCTTTAAAATTTGACATAATTTTTGACCACGGATAATTTGCTTTGATTGCACTGCCCGGAAAAAAAGCATTCGCAGTAAAATCAGTGACGTCATTTGCTGTGAAACCCGTGTCATTATTCTTTATTCTTTAGTTATTTGAAGTCATCAAAAACTCGAATCGCTTGAAAAAGCGAACACCTGTCAAAGCGAAATACAGTAAAAAAAAGCCAAGTCGGACACGGCGCACGTAGCGTAAGCAGTAAGTATTCTTAATTGTGGTAACAAACGTTGCCGTGAACTCGGGAGGTCGTGGGTTCGATTCCCACCGGGGGCAAGTTGTACATTGTATAATTTGTCTCGGTCTGGGTGTTTATATGTATAATATGTATATTATTACAAAAAAAAAGTATAATATGTAGTTTATCAACTATCTAGTTTCCGTAACACAAGCCTCGTAGCTTACCACGGAAACTAGATGGCGCTGTGTGACGTGTCTGGAAATATTTAATTGTATAAAATAAAAAATAAAATAAGATAGAGTCCATATCCGGGTCGCCGCGTCGGTTCGCAGTTATAAAATGCGAACTTAAATGGCGCACCGTGTCCCCGAACCTAATCCTCTTTTAATTTTGATTGATGCTCCCCTGGTGCTCATTTTGGGTTGCGTTCGAAATACAAAATTAGCGCACTTTTTAGCCAACACCTAACAATTCGCAACGGGTTTGTAACTAAAGGGTTAAAAGATTGAACAATGCCGGATGTTTACAACTTTGAAACAAATAAACTTAAATCTTGTAATCTTCTCTGCATCAAGTAAAATAACATTAAGACTGTATCTCTTCTAGAGTGGACCAGTAACCACGCTTTAAAAAAAAAAAGAGGTAAAGTAAAGTGTCACGACCGTTTCCCTTTCGGGTGGTCAGAAACCACGCCTATAAATAGCGGATTCACATTTAGCCAACTTTACTATAGGTCAATCATGACAAGTGGCAAGCTCGTCGATGTCTCCAGCGTACCAAACTCGAGAAATAACACAAATAAATTAAATAATAATTAAATATATTTATATACATTAATAAATATTTTTGTGATCCGACCGGGAATCGAACCCCGATACCTCCGAGTCTAAATTGATATTCGGTATTCGGCGTATTCGGCATATTTTACACTATTTGTGTTCTGCCGAATTATTCGGTTTTGTTGCCTATAATATATTCGGCAAAACAATGAAATGGTAAACCGAATAATTCGGCCGAATATTCGGTGAAACCACTTTTTTTTATTAGAAACTGAAAAAAAAAACAAGCCCAGGGTTCCGCCGCGAAAAAGTGTGATAACCGCTTAACTATTAATGTATATAACATTAATAAATATTTTTGTGTCCCGACCAGGAATCGAACCCAGGTACCTCCGAGTCTAAATCCACGGATTTAACCGCTAGACCACGGAGGTAGTAAAAAAAAAAGATAGACAATATCACCTAATAAATAAATTATTGTTTTCTGGCCCGGAATCAAACTACGGATTTAAACGCTAGACTACCGAGGCAGTAAAAGTTAACACATTTGAACGATTGTTAGTTATTTAAAATTGCTTAGGGAAGTGTATATTGTTATTTTACTCATCATTATCATCACGACCGTATCCCTACGGTCAGAAAACTTTTAAAGAAACGGATTCGCATTTAGCCAGATTAACTATAAGCTCATCATGACGAGTGGCAAACTCGTCAATGTCTCTAGCGTACCCAGACTCGAGTAATATCACAAATAAATGAAACAAATGATTGTGTTCCGACGAATGAAATCCGTTATAATTTGACTCTTGGGAAAAACGAGTATAAACGTCAGATCTTGTTATATTCGGTGCAGTGGTGGCTTGGTTGTAAGAACGCTTTCTTCTTTTTCTTCTTTTTAAGGAGGTGCCATCTCCTATCGGAGGTCGGCTATCATTAAGGCGATTTTGATTTTGTTGGCCGCTGTCCGGAACAAGGATCTGGTGCTCATCCCGAACCACTCCCTAAGGTTCTTGAGCCAGGAAGTGCGTCTTCTCCTCGGTCTTCTGGAGCCTTGTATCTTGCCTTGCATGACGAGCTGCAGCGAGCTATACTTTTTATTGCGCATGATGTGTAATGTAAATAATACTATTTTAATGTGTGTTTTTAGTTTATTCTAATTATTGTGTAGTTATGTTTTTTTATTTTATTATTATTATGTAGGTTTATATATGATGTATATTAAGTAGTATATGTATTTGATATTAGGTTAAGTATTAGTTATAGCAAAAACTGTCTCTTTTAACTCTTATTTCTGCACCGTCTCATATTTCTATTTGATATCTCCTTTGTCCCCAAGGTCGACTGTCAGAGAATGCCTAACGGCATTAAGCTTCGCCTTTTGTACATTGTGCAATAAAGTTTTTAAATAAAATAAATAAATAAATGTGTCCCATGTACTCCAACTTCCTTCGCTTTACCATTTTCAGTAGTTCAACGCCTTTGTTCATCCTCTGCAAGACAGTTTCGTTTCTTACTCTGTCCTTCCATGATATCTTCAACATTAGCCTGTATATCCACATTTCAAAAGCTTCTAACTTCTTCGACATTGTGTTTGTCAGGGTCCATGATTCGACACCATACAGGAGAATGGAAAATATGTAGCATCGGACGAGTCAGCATCTTGTGTCGGCAACGCTTCCTTATAATCGTAAAAGGGTCGGTTCGAACCCCGAAAACCAATGAAAAATGCACTTTTCTTACGTACATTTGTCGTAAATTTACAACACCACCGCAAAAATCCACGGACTTAACCGCTAGACCACGGAGTCATTTTGTAGATATAATAATATTAATTATGTTCTCTTTTTGTTTCAGGTAAGATAAATTAATTTCGGACTTATTACTAAAGGTGTGTTCGACTTGGTAGGCATGTAAGTAGCGTTTTCTTTCAATTTAAAGACAAATTTAGCAAAAAAGCGCTCTTTGCTGACTACACGAACACGGGCTACCTAACCTAACTACAGTCTACACTCGACTATCCGTAAGGTAGGAAATTTAATTGACCTAATGTAAAACTCAATTGGACTAGCAGCGAGATTCTGTTTCTGTAACCTAAAACTTATAACAAACTCCTTTACTAACGAACACTCTAAACCGCTATTAGGCAAGATTGTAGCATAATTAACTTTACAAATGACGTCGGTTGTACCAGCTGACGGCTGACCGTCACAATAAAACTGTAACGATTGTGTTACATGTGGCCAAGGAATAAATTTTGTAGGCTCAAATCATTGTAGGAACAAAGTAGATTTTGACATTCTGCACTTTTCAAAATCTGTTAATTTTCTTTTCTTTTATTTAAATGTCTATCTAAGTGTTGTATATAATAAAATATAAAATAAAATCGTACGGATTAAACTGCTATTAGACTTGATAAGCTCGGCCTAAACTCTCGCTAACAACAGTCAATAAAGAAGGATCTTAACTATATTGATAATTTAAAAGCGTTTTAAGAAATAGAATCCCGTTGCTGTGCACCATAAATTGTGAAGAGCTAAAAGTTACAACCTTGGCGATAGATCGGACCGTGCGGACGTGGCTTGGCTTCCTGCGGCGCTTCCTTCCGGAAATAGGGCCCGCTTCCTGCGCCCGCCGCGTAGCTAATGGCGCGTTCCTCTAATGTCATGCCACCCTGGTACTTCGCACCGCTCGTTAGCCCCTGGCTTTTCCCCGGGTGACGATTTTCACAGCGATTTTCTGTTATAACTACCGTTGGTTAATGTCTGTATTAAAACTTAAGTCGGTTTTGTACTGCGGTTTTCTGGTGAAAGTATTATTAAACAAATTTTAACCGGCGAAAAAAAATAGTATTATTATACATGGCGCCTCGCAGGCGTGTAAACGAGTACCTAATTTTAGACAGAAACATTTATAACGATTTTCCTCTATTTCACTAAAACAAATTTATGTTTGAAATGTCGGTAATTTAATAATAATAAAATTATTTATTGCACACAAAATATCGAGTGTAATACCATGAAGATATTCTCTACCAGCTAACCTTTGAGAAAGTGAGAGATTAATATTATGGGTGCAGAGTGTGAAAATGAAAATAATATAGTAAAAACCAGAGTTAAAATATGTAAATAAATACAATATATATATTTATAATACCTAACAGACGGTATTTTAGTTAGGTATTATAAATTCCTAAAAAATTTACAGACAACATTTTCTCAAAATAATAAATAATATAAATAAATAAAATAAATAAAATCCTGTATCTATCCATCATCGACCTGAAAGTTTATTAGGCTTACACCAGATTAGCGGAAAATATATTTCTATAGACAAACAATGCAAAACTAAAAAAAAAACAATTTACGAACTTTAAGGTAGTAGTAGGAGAGAAAAATCTCCGAAAAAGTGCAGATGAAAAATTACAACACATTAGCTTTTGTTCCCGCGCGTCCGTGGGCCAAATAAATTGTGTGCGTATAGCACATTAATCAGGCCCGAGACGGCATACAGCTGGGAAGTGCTTGATACTCCGGGACGGGCGTGCGATGTTCGGGGAGACCCCTAACTCCCACTGAGCCTCCCTTAGCCGCTGGCACCTCACGCTTTGCGGTCATGGATGTAGAGCAACTCGCATCCCTTGAAGCTTGAAAAACATTAAAAGCTTTATCCTATATATTTTTTTTAAAGACAGAGATCGCAAAATCATCAATGATACGACCCGAGCCTGAAGGGCCACCGCGGAAGGTCGCATGCTTGACTCACCGTGAGGCCTGATAATTAAAAATAGAGACCCCAAAGCGCCTACGGACCAAAATACGCCTATAAACCGTCTCTCTTTCTAACAAATAAATTACTATTGATAAAAACAACTACTTAATAAATAAAAATACATCTTAAAACAAATAAAAATATATGTAAAAAAAAAACTTCAAATCGCTACCAATAGGTAAAGTGCCAAGGATACTGGCAGCACTGCCACGTTGAATGGCAATTGATCCTTATGCGACAATATGAGCTGGTGCAATAACAGTTTTTTTTTAATACCAACCTATGGAATCGTAAATAAATTGTCATTAAACATTGATATCAGTCCCATGCCAACCCATCTGGCCAGGCAGCGTGGCGAGTTTAAACCAAATACACCAATAATTTCTTGAAGGCCTATCCAACAGTGGACTCTTCTAGGGGCTGAAATGAAATAATTAATCATTTCTTTATATTATTTTTTATAAAATATATATATTTTTATCATAAAGTATCTTGACACTAAACTCACTCTATATGATATCTGTGTGAAGACAGCCGCGCCGGAGAAACGTCCTACGTCGACGTTCGCTACTGCTAACACGCGAGTTCCACATTTGTGGGGTTGCCATTTGCCATTTATCTGAAGATCTGAACACGGGAACAAGTGCCAGATTTCACTCCAAAGTGTTCATAAATCAATCATGCATTTTAAGTGTCTCTTTCTGAGCCTAACACGCGTGATTATATTCTAGTTTTTTATTTAAATTTTATAAAAAATATTACTGTTGACATTTGGGTCAAGTTTCACATGAGCGACTTATTATAAATCGTGCACGACAGTTTATAAATAAATAGATTGTCTTTAAAAGATAGAAAATCGTATCTAGATTATTATTAAAATAACTTTATTCCACTTAACTTAAAAGTATGCACAAAGGCGAACTTAAATTTCGGCTTTTTCTACCAGCTAACCTTTGGGAGAGTGAGACAGTATTTTATGTGGGGTGCAATTTTAGCCTTATTTAAAATTTTTATATACTACCTGGTGTGGGATGCGACGTGTGTAGATTCATAAGCTCCATCTCACATCCAGGCGACCTCGTCAGGCGCTGAAAGTGCGGCGTCTTCTGCTGAGAACCTCAAGTTGCGCAAATACGCCAACCTTGGTACCGGTTACGAATTTGCGCTGTATGGGGTCGAGACAATTGTCCCAAAGGGACCTTCAGCAAGGCGCCTGGCCAAGGAGTTGTCAAAGCGGCTGACGGAAAGGTCTGGAGACTGGAAGGCCGGCAATTATTTCTGCCAACGTATTAGCCTCGCTATACAGAAGGGAAATGTTGCCAGTCTCCTTGGGACTATCTCGAATGGGACGTCTGTAGAGGTCATTTTTTATTTATAGTGTAGTTTATTTCAAATTTTATTATTTAGGTAGCTTTTAATTTATATCGAATATAACATACAGGAATGTATATATATATATGTATAGATAGACTACTTAAATATTTATTAACGTATAGAAGATATTAGGAAGTAGATTTTTTAAAATTTAAATATGTATGTATATTGTTCTCCTTGTTGATTGTATTCTAAAATAATAATATTTAAACTTTTTAAAAGTGCTAGTATGAGTAGAAAAATCTGTAAATTAAATTAAAAACAACATATTCAATTTAAAAATGTATTTTTTTCTTGGAAAAAAAGGTAATATAGGTAATTTTGTATAAAGTTGGTTACACATGGTATTCTTTCTTTTATCGACTTTGTTAAATCCTGCGACAAGCATTTAAATAATATAAATTGTATATTGTAATATATTTATTTATTTATAACTTTATTTGTGCAAAAGCGGACTTAATGCCCGTAGATATTTTTTGACAGCCTAACCTTGGGGACAAATTAGAACGTAGGTATATAGGTGCAATGAAAGAAATATTAATAGTAGGATAAATTCAACAACATAATTATAAATACAGTGAAAACTCCATGTAACGTCACTCGATTTAAAGACAAACTCCCTAAAGCGTCGAAATCATTTTTTTAAAATATTTCCAGACAAGTCACACAGCGCCATCTAGTTTCCGTGGTAAGAAACGAGGCTTGTGTTACGGAAACTAGATGGTTGATAAACTACATATTATACTTTTTTTTTTAAATATATATATTATACATATAAACACCCACACCGAGACAAATTATACAATGTACAACTTGCCCCCGGTGGGAATCGAACCCACGACCTCTCGAGTTCACGGCAACGTTTGTTACCACTAGACCACGGAGGCGGTCGTCGTTGGATTTGGTTGGTTTAGTTTGTCTTCCAATTCTGATTTTTCTTTTTAACGACAACTCTCTATAACGCCATAAAATGCACAGTCCCTTCAGTGTCGTAATATAGACTGTACTTACATCATTGTCCGTGTGGAAAGGACCGTCTTAGAGTTCATGGGCCCTCCTCTTCCAAAAGTTGTTAGTTGAGGATAGAGCTTTTTAAATTTTAGTTGTAAGATTTGAATAATTTGCAAAATAAAAATTGCAAGTAATAAAAATGCTTGTAAAAAAAAGGAACTTGAATAATTTATCTGTAAAATTGTATAGTTTTGATTTTCATATTCTAGTTATTTGTGAGTTCCGTTCTGAAATTGTTTAGATAAACACGACACATTTTTCTGTAAAACCGCAAATTATATTCAATACCCTACTGTCACGCAACTGTATATGTATTTTAGGGTAAAGTTTGTATGAAATTAAATGAAAAAAAACGTTTATTGTAACAACATAAACACTGGAATGGAACTTAAATTTTATTAATTTAGCAAATAACAGTAGGTACAGCAACAACTATATGATATTGTTTAAAACTGGAAGAAGTACTAGGGGCCCTTAAACTAGGTGAACCTGAATCCTTAGTTAAGTATTTCTGGTTTATTTTACACCTTTTTAGGCACAGAAACTTTTAAATTTTAATTTAGCAAATAACAGTAGGTACAGCAACAAATATATGATATTGTTTAAAACTGGAAGAAATACTGGGGGCCCTTAAACTAGGTGAACCTGAATCCTTAGTTAAGTATTTCTGGTTTATTTTACGACACCTTTTTAGGCTTTGTATCCTAAAACTCCAGCAGCCCTGTTCTGTTACTTAGTCGCAAACATTATTAGTGGATTTTGTTATTTATGTCAGAGGTTGCGTCATAATTACAAAATATTATTCAATTATCAACTCTACGAGTATAAGCGCTCGACCTTAACAGCGGCCGTGCAAATATCAACTTTAATAGTTATATATATGTATATAGTAAATATCCATTATATAACGTTTGCGCTTAAGTATCTATAAAATAAAAGGGCTGCTGTGTATCTTAAATCCCGCTTCGAATTATGTGTGCGATACACACAGCCTTACCCTCCGTTCTACTTTCAATAACCAACTTAAAATGCCTTCCCACTCCTCTAGCAGATATTTAGATTCCTTCACTGTGTCTGCAGTAAACAATAATTAAACGCATCAAGATGATAATTATAGATATTTGCCATGATATATATTTGTTGGTGGCGCGGTGGTGGCTCGGTTGTAAGGTTGTCGGTCGGTTCCTTTAAAATCCTACACAGTTCGGTTCAAACCCCCCCGGCATGTACCAATGTGAAATAAACTTTTCTTACGTACATTTGTCATAGATTTACAGCACCACATTTCAAACTCATCAATTCTCGCTCTATCCGTTTCTACCAATTTTAAGGCTGGTTTCACCGCTGTTCGAGTCCATGTCTCCGAACGGTACAGAAAAATTAGTGGACTTAAGTGTTCTGGCAATGTGGATTTACGTCCTGGATATGTTTACTGACCACCTATAATCGAGTGATAGCAGAAGTAAAATAACAGTAAAGTACCAGGAAACCATAGTGTGATGGCGGTAAACACATTGTTTGAGTACAAAACAAAATATGCCAACATAATTTTTTACAAACTATATTTACTGGCTTTCTTGTTTTAAGAATTAATATTAAACTAGAGGCAGGCGGTTACATAATTAAGTCGAGCGACGGTATAAGACAGAAAAGTACCAGGACATCATAAGTGTGAAGATTTTGCACCATTTTAATTTGTACTTCCAAGTTCGACCTTGTAATTATGCCGAGAGAGTTAAAATACAGCTAGTGCTAGCTAAAGATAGTGAGTAACGAGAGATAATTTTATAGGGAACGGCAGACAGTAGAAGCAAAACGACAATAAAGTACCAGGATATCATAAGTGTGAAGAACTTAACACCACCTTGTGTTTGTAGTTCCATTAGTATTGTGAACACTGTCAATGTTGATTTGCATAGACGTGCACGACAATGTCGATTGTAGTGTACAGTAGCCGATAGATCCAATACACAATTTGGTTTATAAAATGTCTTTCGCGAAGTTACTTGTCGTAATTGGGTAATATAACTCATTAAATTATTATTTTTTCTTTCGTCTAGAAAATTAGAAGTCATGGCTTATTAAAAAAAATCGGTAGGTATATACCAAAACAACCTGAAAAAAAAAAGTAGGTATTATTATGATCATATCCCCTTATAAACAAGCGGATTCATATTTAGCCAACTTTACTATAGACTCACCATTACAAATGGCAAGCTCGTCGACGTCTCTAGCGTAGACTCAAGAAATACCACAAAGTATTATCATCATCACGACCGCTTCCCTTTCGGGGTGGTCAGAAACCACGCTTATAAAGAAGCGGATTCACATTTAGCCAAACTTTACTATAGGCCAATCTTATGATTTGTTATCAAGTGGCAAGCTCGTCGATGTCTCCAGCGTACCAAACTCGAGAAATATCACAAATAACTTAAATATTAATTAAATGTATTTATTTACATTAATAAATATGTTTGTGTCCCGACCAGGAATCGAACCCGGTACCTCTGAGTCTAAATCCACGGACTTAACCGCTAGACCATGAAGGCAGAAATACCACAAATGAATTAAATAATATACCTATTGTGTCTAATGATTATATAGGCATTAGCGTGAGCTATTACATTTTTACAAAATAAAATCACTTGATACAAGTGATACAACCATATTTTAATATTCTTGTCAAGTGACAGACGACATTGACATAAGTATTTTTTTTAAGTCTGTACTCAACAGTGTCCCAACCAGGAATCGCTAGATCACAGAGGCAATAAAAACATAGCATAATACGCGTGTGTGTGTGAAATTGCACACATAATCAGTAAGCGTCTAGAAATTGTTATGCGCAGACATTTAGGCGGGGAGACGATGGTAATGGGTCAGACGGCTACCGAACGTGGCCTTCGGTGTCTGTTCACATATAAAATCACTAAAATACTAGAGATTTGTAGTTGATTCTCAGTACAAAAAGATACAAATGTAGCAAAAAAAACAGGTAGCAAATGGTTTAGGTGTTTAAAAAAAAACAAAACTCTATGTTCAAGTTCAGTTATTTAACTAAACGTAGGTAAATCGAATCAACAAAATAAAAAAGTGTTTGCAAAAAAACCACGTTGACAAAGCAGAAGCGCAAACATAAACAAAAACAATATGTAGGTAGAGAATGATTCTCTAAATGCAAAACAAACGACATACCAAACAACACAACCACATGTGGTACCATGCAACTTTAAAACCAACTGTCGTGAAAATAGAGAATAAAATCCTTTAAAACGTGTCTATGCGTTTAATACCATAGCCACTCAATTTCGCGAGCTTGACAACGCTGTCGCTAAGGTGATTCTTTCAATGTCTGTACTCTCATCTCTGTCGTCGTCGGCCACAAATCTTCCGTTTCACTCCGGCCCAGCCTCCGCGCGGTGTAAAGGGGAAACAGCACGCTCGAAAGCACGGCGGCTGCGTGATGCCGGCTATTCCCGAAATAGCCTGCCCCCCGCGCACCGCCGCGACCTATCCATCGACGTGCTTTTAGTATGCTGGGCGCATGCGAACCGCCCGCACCCTTCTGTGCTCCTAGTACTCGACGCGAATTATACTTATCTTTATTTTATTATTCAATCGATCAATTATTATTTGTCCAAAAAAACTTGAAGAAAATTGATTTATACAACGAAAACTTGGAAGCAAACTATACAGCACGTGCTAAATAGCATGCTGTAAGACCAAAAACACCGGTTGCTAAAAACAAAAATGGTTGCAATTTTGGCTAATCCAAAATGGAGCGAAGATTTAACCATCCAAATGATCATCGAATATGAAAAACGAGAATATTTATGGAACCCGGTATCGGAGCATTACAAAAACAAGAAGATAAGGGAGCAAGGTTATGTCGAGATAATAAATGCGCTAAATCTAGTCGACGTAACTGTGAAGGAGTTGAAAAATAAAATAAAAAACATACGCTCTTCGTACAGCGTTGAATTGAAAAAAATTCGCGCGGCCCGGAAGGCTGGCGCGCATGCGTACCGGCCAAGTGTCACGTGGTTCGAACACGCCGATCGCTTTTTGCGCGCCATCGTCACACCTAGCTCGGTGAGTGTAGATTGTTTACAAATCGCAAAATGATAACAGCCGACTCGCGCGTGTCTACTCTATACACACAGCTATTGTTAGCACTATTTGTATTTCAAATATTACTTTTATTGTCATACAGGTCGACAACACTTTGGTGGAGATCCCTGTGAGTGATGACAGCGACATAGTTCAGGATCTGAGCGAGCGGAGGTCGCCGGAGAAAAAATCTCGGAAGCGACGCTCTACACGTTCGTCCACTCCTTACGTCCTCAACACGCCGTCTCCACGCCCGAACACACCGTTCGGGTTGAGTCAGTCGTCAACTCCGACACCGTTCTCAATGCTGGCTTCATCCCCAGTATCGTCTTCGTTCCTCACTCCCCCCGTAGGTATAGCAACACCCTTAACCCCTACGTCTTTGTATCCCATATGCAAAAAGAAAAACGGTTATGAAGATTTGAAAAACGGTGAATCTTCTTCTGATGTGCCCCAGGATTTGAGTCAGAATGGAGAGAATGTTGTCGAGACGAATGAGTTTGAAATGTTTGGAAAGTTGATAGCTAGTCAGTTGAGGAAGCTGCCTCTCAGTTTGGCGTTGGATACTCAGCTGAAGATCCAGACGTTGGTTAACGCCGCTCGCATTCAGGCTGTATATCAGCAGTATAGTTATGCTGGACCATCCCAAGAAGCCTTATCTGTGCAGGCTTTATCTAATGGGATATTGGCAAGTATGGCCAGTCAGAGCTCGTACGCTTCAAGGGATATGGGGCTACGAAACGACACATTAGATTTGATAAAACCGGAAAACTCTCTCGAATCAGATGTAGAAGATTAGATCGGTAATCAGGGAATTAACGTTTAATTGTGATTAGAAGTAATATTGATTATTTATACCATAGATTTTATATTATTTGTAATTTTAAACTAGATTTTCTGAAGATCTCAAAATGTAATTAAGCAACACAGACTGGTATAAATGATAATAATTGAGTACAAAGTTAATGTTACTGTTACAACTTTTACATTGGTCAATAGCTTTTTGTGATCACAATTTTAATACTGTACTTTTTCATGATTATATTAAATGAAGTCCGAAATATTATAGCGTCCAACGGTTTTTTGATTACTTAATATTTTAACTTTACATTTGTCGTACTTAACTTTAATTTGCACTTAGGAATCAATCAAAAACTTAAGCCATAATTTTTGTTTAAAAAAAAAAATTGGCGATGATTAACTCTTCATTGGGGTAGTTATAGGCTTTGTCTTAGCGTAAATTTAATATTGTTTTTTGTTTTTGTCATTTGGTGGTTGGTAAATGAAAAAAAAATACTAGTCAGTGTATTTTTGCGTCGAAATTATTATTTGGATTTTAAAGAATAAATCTTAAATGCCTGATGACTTGAAGAGCAATTTTTTTATGTATCCGATTCTAATTCTATTTCTTGAAATGCAAACGATTTATATGATAATTGTTCAACGAACGGACACCATCAATGTCAATCCGTATTAGTGTTGTCAGCGGCTCTATTCCGTTACTTAGCGCAAATGTTATATAATGGAATCCGTAAACTTTATATATATCACGCTATTAAAGTTGATATTTGCACGGCCGCTGTCAAGGTCGAGCGCTTATAGAGTTGAGAATTGAATAATATTCTGTAATTATGACGCAATCCCTGACGTAAATAACGAAATCCACTAATAACATTTGTGATATGCCAAATTTCACTTGCAATCGCTATAATTTTAATGACATCATGTTATTATTACAAGAATGATCAATTAGACCCAAAAAGGTTTTGCTATCTCTTTCCTTTTAACCCGGGGTTCGTCGCTACCGGGTAAAAAATACCACAGACGTATTTTTTTTACGTATTCACGTTTTTTTTCTATGTAGTTTAGCACCTTGCCGCTTTAGGTAACTTTCTGCATAGAAACAATTTGTTTCTGTTAATTTGTAAGAGCATAGTCTCTTGTTATATTATCTGATATTTTGCATGTTTCCAATGAAAAAAAAATGAATGAATATTATGTTTACAAGATTATGAAGACAAAAGTTAATATTTTAGTTCTTGTACCTATATGTCTTAAATATTAATATATTCATATTTTATTACGAATTATACTTTTTATTTATAGTTTACAGTACAAACAGAATAATAATAAATAGGTATATATAAATATCTATGTATTTAAATAGGGAGCTATGAATAATGTGGTAATTTTTACCCGGTAGCGACCGTTTGTGTTCGTAATCACCTGCGCGAATCCAGGGTTAATAAGGCCATGTGAGCTAAAAGAGTAATGAATCTAGTTCGCGACGTCTTTATTATAACCAAATAGTGTATGCACGTTTTACACAGATATTTGTCAATGACTTGTACTGCTCTTTGATTGCGCGACCTGTATTTTCCAACATAATAATCTAAAAGATAACGTGACCTTAGAAACTCAGAATTAGTTATGTTATGTTTTGATGTGTTTGTGGCTGTGTATCGCTTTATTTGGAATAAGTTTTTTATGGTGCTTTGGTTTATTTAAGTTATTTTGGTTTATTTATTTTATTGGTTGGAATACTTTGGGATATTGGCGACTTATTTCTTTATACGGAGTGGTTTTGGGTCTTACTCTAGTTTATGGTGTTATTCTATTGATAGAAACAAAGAACTTTGCCCAAGAAACGATATGTAAGAAGTGACAATTTTTTTTAAACAGTTTGTATGAACAAGATAAAAAAAATTGGCACTTCCGACTTTCTTATGCGGTAATTAGTAATTTAAAAAGGAAGTTTATTTTAGTTTAAATTATTTATCAATAAATAAAGATATTCTTTGTTTCCTGTTAAAAAGTACACGATCCGTACCAAGAACGTTCAAGCATCCGAATTACCTTACTACGAAAAAAAATCGCTAACAAATGCAAAGATGGGTTGCCTAACTAAATATCTTTAAGCCTATTTAATGTAGTGTTTTGGATGTCTCTATATTTTCTAATTTTCGAGCAATATCTATGCACTTTTTAGCCATTTTGATTTTTTTAAATGCATTATATAATTTTTGAAAAAATATTATTCTAGTGGGGAAAATTTTGACAAGGGTTCGAATTTTGCATTTTTTTGAAATTTAATGTTAGAATAGTTTTTTTTTGTGTTTTTATTTTGCACAATTTTTAATTAATAAATTTCTATTATTGTAACACTATCAGTAGCCCTAGTCGCAATCGTTATATAATGAAATCCGTTAACTATATATATATCACGCTATTAAGGTTGATATTTGCACGGCCGCTGTCAATGTCGAGCGCTTATAGAGTTGATAATTGAATAATATTGTGTAATTATGACGCAACATCTGACGTAAATAACGAAATCCACTAATGACGTTTGCAATAATGTAACAGAATAGGGCTAGTGTAATACTAAATAATACATTGTGATGTAAATTTTCAAAATTGAAAAAAAAAAGTTTTTTTTAGTATATTTTATTTTTAAATTATACTATAGATTTAATTCGGAAACTCGATCGCTGAAGGTCGGTCTTAAAGATTAACGGTCAGATCAAAATAATCTATTATTTTTTTTTTGTTATACGCCATGCGATTGATAGTAGTCACTTTTATTAGTTCTGCTAATGGGGTGCCTTATACGCATACGTTAAACATGTCAAAAGATATGACCCTTTCTGCAATCGGCCGTTACAGGAGTATAAATATCGACATTTGTTTTATACATCAATGCAAAAAAATGAAGTTCTGTTTTAAGAAAAACCAAATAAACACAGGTACGATAGTCGCCGGGTTAGAGCGAATACCAACTAAACATTTTTTTTTTAAATAAATACACTTTTTAACACCAGTAGTTTAAAAACTCGTTGATTAATATAAATACACTTAAAGCAGGCGAAATGTCAGTGACAAAGCTCGGCTCGCCATACACAATGCCATGTTGGTACCAACACTAATGTATGGAAGCGAGACGTGGATACGTCAGAATACGCATGAGAGTAGAGTTAATGCAGTAGAAATGCGGTCGTTGCGGCGGATATGTGGCGACACTTTGGCGGACCGCATACGTAACGTCGAAATACGGAAAAGGGTTGGTATGAAGGAAAGCATAGGGACAAAAATAAGGAAAGGCATGCTACGATGGTTTGGGCATGTTGAAAGGATGAGCGATGAAAGATTGACGAACCAGATATATAATGCGAAAGTTGTGGGTGAAAGAGGCCCTGGCAGACCGAGACTCACCTATCACGATCAAATAAATAAAACACTGACTGAAGGTGCATTAAAAAGTCTTCGTAACCAAAGGGCATGTATGAAGAGGTTAATGAATGTCGACGAAGCGAAAGAGGTATGTCGTGATCGTGTCAAATGGCGCTCAATTGTCTCTGTCTACCCCGCAAGGGATCTGGCGTGAAGATGTGTATGTACTTAAAGTTCATAAAATTTGCTACACAACTACCTGCTCTTACATCTCTAAATGTGACAAATATGTGAGAAGAGACCACACACTTTCAGAAATCATTTGCTCAAAATATTATTTGAGCAATAATGGCTGACTTTGTCGGTGTTTGTTGTAGTACGGCGTAGTGTTGGGTTTGGCCGCAACTTGTCAAAATTATCTGTTTCCATACAAGTATAATACAAATAATTAGAATTCCCAACTCTATCTGACGATTAAAAACACAACGTTTTTTTTTTTTTTTATTTATTAATAATAGGGTCGCCAACAGCGCCAACAGCTCCCATTGATTTGTATCTAAGGCTAAATCAAGTCAGATGCTGCACCTATTATAGGCGACCACCACATGCTATGTTATAGGCGACCACCACATGCTATAGAGAATTACGTATATACGTTTAATTTACAAATTAAAAAACAATTTTTAAATTGCAACGAATTTATTTGAAATAATTGATTCAAATTTATGTCATATATTTTGCTATAATTTATTAGGACTAGGGAATGCAATCCGGAAAAAAAAATCCATCCTGGAATTCTGGTATATAAATATGAGAATCACTTCATCACTTCAAATCAGACATATTGAATTCCTCAACTGTAAACACTTTTAAGAACAAACTGAACAAGTGGCTAGTGATAATGGAAATATACATATATGGTGATAACTGTCAATTTTATGAAATTTTATTTATTATATATTTTATTAATGTACAATAGAGTATATAATAAAATAAAAAAACATACTTACAAAACCTAATTTAAATATAAATCATATCCGCGTGGCATGGTGGCAAGAACGCTGGCCGCATTTCCTTGCTGAATCGCTATGCTGATTCTCTGGGCGAGAAAAGAATCAGCTTTCTTGTCCCCAGAGCAGACAATTAGACGAGGGGTGATATTTTAAATCAATAATAATAATTTGCGAGACTGGATTCTTGTCACAGTACGAGGTCAGCGATAGACAAAGGTGATCTGTGAAAGCATAATTTTCGCTTCAATTTAATGCCGCTTATCCCGCGCGGGATCCCTATAAATTTTCCCGGTATTTCGGGATCCAGGTATCCCGGTATTGCATTCCCTAATTAGGACATTCCTTGGTATAATATTTTTTGAAAAAGATTTTTGAAATGATTCCTACAACTAATTAAGAGAAACGAATTTATGTTTAAGTGATATTTTCATTGTAACTGCATTTATTAGATGTATATTGGTGTTAATATTGAATATATAATATATAAGTTGTTTAATAAGACCCAATAATATTTTAGGATATACACTATACAGGTGGAAAAAATAAACCGTTCTATTATCTATTCTTTATAAAAGAAAATACTTAAAAAACGTATAAAGAATAGATATATATATACAGGGTGTCCCAAAAATCAACGTCAAGCCGAAAACGGTTGATAGGCCAGGTGGTGACAGTTATCAGAAAAATAATTTAAATAATCTAAGTTGAGGACTTTTCAAATTATTGACATTAAAAAAAAATTAAGAAAAATGTCAGGGATGATCTTTTAAGTACTGTGACTACAAATCTTTACTTTTTTTTTTTTTTTTGTGAGTGGTGTAAAAACTCACAAGAAAAAAAGATGTACTTAAAGGATGTCATTTTTCTATATTTTTTTTTAATGTCAATAATTTGAAAAGTACTTAACTTAGATTTTTAAAAATATTATTCTGATAACTGTCACCACCGGGCCTATCAACAGTTTTCGGCTTGACGTTGATTTTTGGGACACCATGTATAATATTATTAATTTTTATTATTTTATAAAATATTTTACTTAAAAAACGTAATAATAAATTTGCCAAAACTGATTGATTTTCCATCCTGTAGTTACTACAGTAGTCAGTAAGTTTCAAGCGCTGTTATTTTTATATAAATATCACCATGGCAAGTTTACAATATTAGTTCTCCTTGAAATTAAAAATTGGCATTTGACATCATTGCAAATGGCACATACTTTCAACGAGAACAACAGCTAGGTGGTAGGCGGGGAAGGTTAGGTTCGAATTGCCGTCAAGCCCAGTCAAGCCGGCTTGTTAGAGACTGATGTCAGTCATGAGTGACTGATTCCAGTTACTAAACCTCATAGACCTCACACGCCACTTACCATCAGATAGGCCCACGGTCTCATGACGTGCTAGTATAAAACTCTCCATTCCGCAACCGAACCACACGCACAGGTCAGAATATGCACCCACACACCGTAGTCACTATCCCTTCGCGTACCTATAAATTTGGTGACTCATACATCTGTCGCACAATAAAGATGTGGAATGCTCTTCCAGCCTCTGTGTTTCCACTTTCCTATAACCTGGAGTCAGTCCTTCAAGCGAAGTGTGAAAAGGCATCTAGTCAAGCCGGCATAGTGTTAGGGACTGATGTCGGATATAAGGGTCTGATTCCAGTTGCTAACATTCATGGACCCTGCGCGCCACTTACCATCAGGTGGGCGCAGGGTCACATGTCGTGCTAGTATTAAAAAAAAAATAATAATAATAAGGAAAATACAACACCCAGGGTTGATACGAAAAAAAAAGCTGCGGTCACTTTTAAAATAAAAACTGTATGTACAGTAAAGTATCCTAAAATATTATTGTCTCCAGAATGTATATAAGAAATCAGTTTTTCGGTAAGATCCAATTTTATGTGAAAAAATATATTTTACGAGTCAATCTTGTAGGTCACACAATGGAACATTAAAAATTCTGTCACACAAAGGAATGAAATATGGAGACAATGTTTCCTAATATACGGGTATATGTACAATTTAAAAAAAAAAAAAAAAATATTTCCAGACAATCACACAGCGCCATTTAATTTCCGTGGTAAGCTGCGAGGCTTGTGTTACGGAAACTAGATGGTTGATAAACTACATATTATACCTTTTTTTTTGTAAATATATACATATTATACATATAAACCTCCAGACCGAGACAAATTATACAATGTACAACTTGCCCCCGGTGGGAATCGAACCCACGACCTCCCGAGTTCACGGCAACGTTTGTTACCACTAGACCACGGAGGCGTAATGTATATTTGCCATAGACAGTGGTTCTTGTTGAATTTGAATAAAAACTTCTTAGTTCCGAACAAAAATATATATTTAAGTGTACTCGTAGTTGCCGCAGGGAGACGAGATTTTTTATATGACAAACATTCCTCTGTGTGACAGATTTCAATATTCCATTGTGTGACTTACAATATTTTTCGGATTTCGAAACATTTCTCTAGTCCGGTGTGGTATGGTAAAGTTTGCTAAATGAACTCGCTTCTTAATGATGTTACTATTGCTTCAAAAATATTTATTTACAAATACAGCATGTTCACATAAATTGGTCTGTACCTATAGTCTGTTCGCAGAGATTTGATTTAAAAAAATGCTGATTACGCTCGCTCGGCCGCCAGCGTCTCATTATGGAAACCCTTCCAGTATTCAGAACCCCAGTACTTCTACGCTGAGGGTTTACATAAATTAACAGAAATTAACTTGAAATCATTCTGCTATTCCGATTTGCGGACGATCTGGATTATGGTCTTATTACCAGTTTAGTATTTAAGATTTTAAAATTAAATCGCTTCCTCTACTTATCAGATCAAAGCATAAATTAGGTGCGATCTAAAACGCGGGAGGGAGAAATACTGGAATGATTGCCAAAACGCTCCAGGCGCCGCGCTTGACAACTGTGTGTCGCGTACCACGATACTCAGTACGCGCGTAAATAAGCGACACCCGTTATACAGTTTGCGATAATTAAGCGACAGTCGCTATTCCGAGACGTTATCATAAATTTTATCAACTCTCAGCGAACAGACTTTACTGATAAATAGTTTAATGTAATGTTAGAAGTATTGGGTATACTATTTCCATATTCCATTCGTTTATTTTACTTATTCTTAAATTGGATTAATATTTTTTTTTATTCTAACAAAGAAAAGGTTAAAATATATATATAAAATTAAATACTAAAATAAAACTAAACATATGACTGCCCGATGGGCGCAATGTGCCGAGGACACTCGATGCGTTGAACGGCGAGGCTGACCCTTTGAACAAAAAATCCTCTAGTCATATCTAATGTATCTTCATAAATAAATCAAATCATTTTTTTTTCTTAGTTTACTATTACTTAGATAAGATAACTATAAAATAACCAGCGGCCGTATTCTGTTACTTAGTCGCAAACGTTATATAATGGAATCCGTTAACTATATATATATATCACGTTATTAAAGTTGATATTTGCTCGGCCGCTGTCTAGGTCGAGCGCTTATAGAGTTGAGAATTGAATAATATTTATTAATTATGACGCAATCTCTGACGTACTCGTAAATAACGAAATCCACTAATAGCTACTATGGGTGAACCCTATATCAGACATACCATCATTTTTAACTAAAACACTGTTGCCATAAACAAGTTTTTGCTTAAAACTATTAATTCGTGGCTGTAAAGCGGCCGTGTCAGCTTATAGACTAAAATAAATTACTCATGTCAAGTTAATCATTAATTCGTGGCTGTAAAGCGGCCGTGTCAGCTTATAGACTAAAATAAATTACGGATGTCAAGTTAATAATTAATTCGTGGCTGTAAAGCGGCCGTGTCAGCTTATAGACTAAAATAAATTACGCTGTCATGTTGATAATTAATTCGTGGCTGTAAAGCGGCCGTGTCAGCTTATAGACTAAAATAAATTACGGATGTCAAGTTAATAATTAATTCGTAGCTGTAAAGCGGCCGTGTCAGCTTATAGACTAAAATAAATTACTCATGTCAAGTTAATAATTAATTCGTGGCTGTAAAGCGGCCGTGTCAGCTTATAGACTAAAATAAATTACACATGTCAAGTTAATAATTAATTCGTGGCTGTAAAGCGGCCGTGTCAGCTTATAGACTAAAATAAATTACGGATGTCAAGTTAATAATTAATTCGTAGCTGTAAAGCGGCCGTGTCAGCTTATAGACTAAAATAAATTACTCATGTCAAGTTAATAATTAATTCGTGGCTGTAAAGCGGCCGTGTCAGCTTATAGACTAAAATAAATTACTCATGTCAAGTTAATAATTAATTCGTGGCTGTAAAGCGGCCGTGTCAGCTTATAGACTAAAATAAATTACTCATGTCAAGTTAATAATTAATTCGTGGCTGTAAAGCGGCCGTGTCAGCTTATAGACTAAAATAAATTACGCATGTCAAGTTAATAATTAATTCGTGGCTGTAAAGCGGCCGTGTCAGCTTATAGACTAAAATAAATTACGCTGTCATGTTGATAATTAATTCGTGGCTGTAAAGCGGCCGTGTCAGCTTATAGACTAAAATAAATTACGGATGTCAAGTTAATAATTAATTCGTAGCTGTAAAGCGGCCGTGTCAGCTTATAGACTAAAATAAATTACTCATGTCAAGTTAATAATTAATTCGTGGCTGTAAAGCGGCCGTGTCAGCTTATAGACTAAAATAAATTACACATGTCAAGTTAATAATTAATTCGTGGCTGTAAAGCGGCCGTGTCAGCTTATAGACTAAAATAAATTACGGATGTCAAGTTAATAATTAATTCGTAGCTGTAAAGCGGCCGTGTCAGCTTATAGACTAAAATAAATTACTCATGTCAAGTTAATAATTAATTCGTGGCTGTAAAGCGGCCGTGTCAGCTTATAGACTAAAATAAATTACTCATGTCAAGTTAATAATTAATTCGTGGCTGTAAAGCGGCCGTGTCAGCTTATAGACTAAAATAAATTACTCATGTCAAGTTAATAATTAATTCGTGGCTGTAAAGCGGCCGTGTCAGCTTATAGACTAAAATAAATTACGCATGTCAAGTTAATAATTAATTCGTGGCTGTAAAGCGGCCGTGTCAGCTTATAGACTAAAATAAATTACTCATGTCAAGTTAATAATTAATTCGTGGCTGTAAAGCGGCCGTGTCAGCTATAGACTAAAATAAATTACGCATGTCAAGTTAATAATTAATTCGTGGCTGTAAAGCGGCCGTGTCAGCTTATAGACTAAAATAAATTACGCATGTCAAGTTGATCATTAATTCGTGGCTCTAAGGAGGCTGTGTCAGCTTACAAAGTCGATTGATACAAAAAATCGGTAACGCTCTAGTACATCACAAATTGATTAGTACTTGAGCTGTCAGAAGTAAAATAAACGAATGAAGAATGGAAATGGTAAAGAGATGTGTCAAATAACTATAGTCGCTACGGTTAACGCCGTAGATTTAGACGAGGAAGTCACGGGTTCGATTCCTGATCGAGAACACAAAAATATATTTATGACATTTCTCAAGTCTGGTATAGAGATATCAACTTGCCACTTATCATGATAGGCCTTTTAATTGGGAAAGGAGCGGTGGTGGCTAGGTTCGAGTTTCGAACCCCGGCATGTACCAATGAGAAATACTTTTCTTACATACTGTCATTCTGTCTGTCATAGATTTAAAGCATCACCAATCCCGAGCTTTGGAGAACACGTTAAGCCGTCGGTCCCGGTTCCACTAATACCAACTTGTGGAATCGTTAATAAATTGTCATTAAAATTGACATCAGACCCTCGCCAACACGTCTAGCCAGCGTGGCAAATGTAGGCCAATCCAGTTGTTTGTTCTGGAAGGCCCATCTTAAGCGAAATGTAAAAAAGCATCTCGTTAGGCCAGCATAGTGGTAGAGACTGATATCGGTCGTCAGTTGCCCCATTCTTGGACCTCGCGTACCGCTTACCATCAGGTGGGTGCGATGTCACATGTCGTGTTCAGTATAAAAAAAATCTCCAACAGTGGAATTATAGAACTCTGTGTTCCAGACGCTGTAATGTTGATAAAAGTAGGCAAGAGTTCACGGTCGTGATGATACTTTACTTTTAAAACCCGGCAGTGAATCAGCTAGTTTTTTTTGCTTGCACGACCGACGCGTGACCTGGCGCCCACCTGATGGTAAATGGCGCGCATAGTCCATGAATGTTAGCAACTGGAATCAGACATGACTGACATCAGTCTCCAACACTATCCCGGCTTGACTGGGCATGACGGCAATTCGAGCCTGATCCCTAAACGTGTTAACTTTACTGGGTTTATCGGCATGAACGGTGGTTATTTCCCGGTCCTTACTGGGCAAATAACCACCATCAGTCAGCCTCACACCTATTGAAGTAGTGGCACTAGGTACTTGGCGCATCTCAAATTATTATGTAATTAGATAATATGACAGAAAAATACCTCAAATTTAGATAAATGTGAATTGAAAAGATTATAAATATTTTATGTCGTCAGTTATCATGTGTAGTATGTTTACTATGTTAGTCATATTTTTAATAAATGTTGATCTTTAATGTGCCACATTATATGGGAATATAAGAAATAAATGTTTTATAAACATGTATTTTTGTTTTATTACAAATCCAATAATACAATCAGTCATAAAAGTATCGGGAATGGATGACATGTTTATGGCTCCAAATATATTTTTTTTGTGTCCTCTTCTGATGGATAATGAATGAGATGATAGGGAAGGCAAAGGGTCTAGCCCATACAGCCAAGTCTAACGTAAAATATCTTTCTTTTTCATGAGTTAATGAGGTCATCATCAAATTCCAGATGCTGCAGAATTTGATGCTTTTCTTGGAGTCACTCGCGGCATTATAGCTCAAACACTTCGGGTAAAATATGGGAGTCCACAGCGCGGGAAAACCGCAAAAAATAAAATGCAACTTGTGCCCCATATTTAAAGTCCAATTTATTGTTTTCCATAACTATTCACATTGTAGAACATTATTAAACAAAACAACACCACTTTTGTGCAACAATACGAGTATTCACAATAAATTAATTTACAAAACAAAAACTTGCACTTGACATGTCCACGCAAAATGGCGCGATGAACTCCTCATTTTTTGCAAAATAAATGAATTTGATACTACCATAAAGACCTAATTGGCAGTCATAATTAAATTTCCGAAAAAATGTGTAGTAAGCGTGCATACATATTCACATTTTGGCTGCAGCATAATCCGTAAATTATAAATGCGACAAGGTGCTAAAGTAGAGAAGTACCTACACTTGGTCCCGTGTATCATCATCAATTTCGCAAACTTCTTAGAACATTAAAGCCCGTTGCTCCGCTCACTCAATGTTGAAAGATTTGCAAAATTGCCAGAGGGAGCGAGACACATTAATCAATGTCTTAGCACGTGCGAAAGGGACAGAGGATACGTTTACGGGACGCGACTTGTGGAACGTAGGGATGGCAAAAAACTAAATGAACTGGTTTTTTTTAGTTTCTTTAAATATTTATTTATTTATTTAAACTTAATTGCACAAAGTACAAAGGCGGACCTAATGCCGCTAGACATTCTATGACGGTCAAACCTTCAGGACAACGAGAGCAGTAAGTACATAAGGTAGGTGCACTACTAAATAAACTTGAGTAGTTTTATTACAGATAACATATACATACTTATTAATAATTACATACTAATACATACATATAACCTACATAAATAAAATAAAATATCGGTGCTTTATAAAATTAAAACCTACTAAATTAAGTAGATATAGGGACGTTTCATTGTTTTAATATTGTGCATGAGTTGTTTGTATCCCAAAATAAAATAAAAATGCGTGATGCTTTTGTTTATATAATAATTTATCGACTTTATTTTTTATTCGTATTCTGTTAAACTTATCTAATCTTTAGATCAAATAAAACTGTCATGTTATTTAAATCAATCTCGAAGTCAACCGCATTTATTGTTATTATTAATTAGTATTATGAAATTTTACTTTTTTTGACATTAAAAAGAAAAAAAACGCTTCTCTAAGTTGATACATCAACCTACAATAAATGCTTACACCTGAATTACTTCGTCATAAACAAAAAATATATATAAATAAATTTGTTGTTTAATGATGCCTCCGTGGTCCGTGGATTTAGAGTCGGAGATACCGGGTTCCATTCCTGGTCGGGACCCAATAATATTTATTAATATTTAAAAAAAAAAAGTGATATTTCTCGAGTTTGGTAAGCTAGAGACATCGACAATCTTGCCACTTGTCATTGGCCTATAGTAAAGCTGGCTAAATGTAAATCTGCGTCTGTATAAGCATGGTTTTTGACCTGAAAAAAAAGAGGTCGTGATGATTTACTTTTCTTAAATATTTAATTTAAAAATGTGAAACTGAAAAATATTTAGCCAACCCTACTAAGGTGTCGGCCATCAACTGCGGTGGCCGTATTGGTCAGCGATATGCGTGTAGCGCGACCAAACAATCATGATCTTAAACAAAAAAATACTGGAATGATGTTTATTGTGTTTTTCTATCGAAGATAAAAATAATAGCCTATTTTTTGTTCTCGCAGATAACTTAGATATACGAGTATATTTAAATTATTCAATGAATAAATAGAAACATCGTATAAATAATGAAAAAAGAGCGCTGGTTGTAAGAACGAATTACTAGAAAATAAACATAAAATCTTAAAAAGGTCGGTTCGAATTCTGACATGTACCAATGAGAATAAACTTTTCTTACGTACATTTGTCATTTATTTACGACACCACTGTTTCCCGTGCCTAGTTAAGCCGTCGGTATCGTTTCCACTAATACTAACTTGTGTAAAATATTATATAGACACCAGAACCTCGCCAACCCGTCTGGCTAACGTAGCGAGTGTAGTCCAAATTTTATAGAGGTCTAGGACTCAATGTTTTAGGGGCCTGTGATGTGATAAGGCAAATAAATGTTATCTAACACTTGCATAGTCTAAAAGTAATTACCTATATGACAACGCAATTAATTGCCTAGATAGTCTATTTACTCGTTCACCATCTAGACTTAGGTCCGGCGCGATACATTAATTAAAACCCGCCGCATCGCCATCAAACTAAACGTATCTAATCGGCTGAGAGTGGATCTAGATAAACGTACACACATTCACAAAGTGACGTCATAGGATTAGATTCAAGCTCCACTTTAACTTTATTGGGAGAGATATTGACACGTAACTAGATTAGTAGGTACATGTAGAGTCATTTCATCGTATTCATAAAGTACACATAATAAAAACTGCCTCAATAGACTAGCGGTTAAGAACATAGATTCAAACTTGAAGGTGCTAGGTTTGCTTGCTGATCGAGAACACAAAAAATGTAGGTTTATTTATTTGTGATATTTCTCGACTTTAGTACGCTAGAGACATCAACGAACTTGCCAAAGTTGGCCCTTCATAATTCTATTAATAATTGAAACGAAAGGCGTACCTATTGAAAAGACTAATGGCACTTAAATGTTTGCAGAAGTTGGCTCAGCCTAAACCTAAAACATACATATTTCCACGCCAGGTCCCTTGCGGGGTAGGAAGAGACAATTAAGCGCCATTTGTCACGATCTCGACATACCTATTTCGCTTCATTGACATTCATCAACCTTTTCACACATGTCCTTTTGTTTTCATGGCTTTTTAATGCACTTTCAGGTATTGTTTTATTTATTTGATCGTGATAAGTGAGTCTTGGTCTCCCAGGGCCTCTTTTACCCACAACTTTCGCATTATTTATCTGGTTTGTCAATCTCTCTTCAGTCATCCTTTTAACATGCCCAAACCATCGGAGCATGTCTTTCCTTTATTTTTGTCTCTATGCTTTTTTTCATACCCACCCTTTTGCGTATTTCGTCATTACGTACAAGATCCGTCAAAGTGACGCCGCTTATCCGATGCAACGACCTCATTTCTACTGCATTAACTCTACTCTCATGCGTATTCTGACATATCCACGTCTCGTTTCCATACATAAGTGTTGATACCGAGCTTTGTCACTGACCTAAAAAATCTAAAAAAAAATATTTTACGTACATATACCTAATAAAGTTCAAGCACACATCATAGACCTTTGAGAAAAGATTTATTACAGCCGGGCAGTCCGTAGAACAGCGTCCTAGACTTCCACTATTGGAGATGGGCCTTTCAGAACATATATCTGGAGAATTTGGCTTTGAAAGGATAATGATAATATACTTGAACTTTCAGTAATATAGATAAGAGGCATGAAGAGTCGCTTCTAATTCATAATTCAATATACCAGTCGCTCCAATTTCTCAACTAAGAAAAGTGCAGGCGCGCGGGAAAATAGCTACCGAGGCGAGTCTGTCTTTATACCGACCGTGTCGACACGGTAGGGTTCATCTAGGGTTGTCAACAACTCATTCTTGACAGGAAGAAGACGAATTTCAAAAGCCATAAATTCACCAGCACCCGGTTTAAAAAGGAGTCCTTCTCTTTTTATTGCGCAAGACGCTCACGATCCACCACACTGCTCGTAACAAATAAGTGTATGATTCCGCTAATGCCGTATTGGAAGCTCGTTCAATAAATGTATTGACTGCAGACCTGCTTAGGCCCAATTCTTTCAGTAAGTGGTGCAAAGATTTTACTGGATTTACTCTCGTACCACAACCACTGCGTAAAGCTTAGACTTGTATACGTTCCGTTCATTTCTTCTGTAAGATCATAACATATTTTTTTAACATTAATAATACTCATTAATAGTTTTTAAGAGACGGGTTTTACTCGATTAACGTTAAGGCTGACATATCTCTCCGGGTCAAGTTGAATCAACCGAGAGCATTAGGTGGCAATATGACCGGAGACCACATATACCGCATGTAATTTTCAAAAGAGCAATGTTTTTTAGGTTTCAGGTGTCATTGGTAGAACCCCTTTACAAATAAAAAAGTAACTTTTTTAAAAAGATAAATATGATTATCCGTAAAGATATGTATCGTGATAAAAACTCAAATAGCTGGGGTGTGTGACAAATCTATTTTAGTAGATGTTATTATTAATTGATCTCGCTCATACCCAAGGGACTTCCTACGACATAGAGAGATAAATAATTACGTAAGTCAACGTTCGCGCAATCATCGACCTCTCGCTACCTACTTGATTAGGCTCGGTATAACTGGCGAAATTATCAGGTAAAATTCTCTGTGCCGTAACTTAAGATTTTAGTACAATTGAAATAAAAAATACTTACTTCTTTAATTTCATTCTAGATTATAATATAAAAATATTTGCTCTTTAATAAATTCCACGCGGTATATAAATCGATGCGCAATAAGTTAGAAAGAAATATAACTTATTTTACCGCGTTAAAAAATCTACACAAATGAATTATAAAAAAAAGAAACACATGCGTACAATACAATTAATCTACATAGTTCATCATGCATATCTATCTTCATGCCAGATCCCTTGCGGATCACGACGTACCTCATTTACTTTGTCAACCTCTTTATACATACATATAATTTGTTTCGAAGAAGTTTAAAGTAACTTCAGCCATTTTTATTTGATCGTGATGTCGTCTTTGGTCTGCCGAAGTCGGGCGATAGCGGGGCTAAGTGGGGTGATGTACCTGACTGAACTACCCGAACGCGGGCATACGCGTGAAGGTAGACGACGTTGATGGTAGTGTCTGAATGCATAAAAAAAAACATGTTCTTCTTTGCAATTATCAGCTTTCGTTGGATTTCGCATTTAAATATGAATTGGGTATTTATTAAGGTTATTTTTCTTTGGCTGCAACCGACTGTTTATATTAATAATTTTGTTTATTTTTTAAATTTATTTATTGTCCTTTAAGGCTCTTGCTTTGAAGTAATTAAAATATACATTTTTACTTTTTAGTTTAATTTTGTACATATACCTAAGTATAATTTAGAAGAAGTTTTTATTTTTTTGTTTAAAAAATCGGAGTTGATAACCCTGCATTTAGGGGCGGCCTGGAGCAAAAGAGCTGTGGTGAAAACGAGGGGATACGTGGGTGTAGGGAGTCGGGTGGTAATCCCTTATCGCGGGCCGAGCGTCGACCGTCGGCACTCGACGCCCGCCGGCCCGGCTTCGACAATTACAAAGGCGCCGAGCCGAACTTCCCTCGGCTATTTGTTTTAAGCTATATCTGTTTACTCGGTGTAGTTTGACGGAGATATGAGAGCGTTTTGTGTCACCCAATTGTTGGGGCTCTTACTACAAACTTTGAACAAATATGTATATGAATAGTTCGTGCAACTACTGCCAACACCTGAGTGCCATTTGTCTTTTGAATACGTTTTTGGTCTTGCTTCGACTTCCAGTTATAAGCATAACATCACATGCTAACATAATTAACTACTACTACTAACCGTTTTATTAGCTATGTTACTTTCTTAGCTTCGTTAGCTGAAGTTCATCATCATCATCATTCATCATTACAGCTTCTAGAACACAGCGTCCCAGACCTGCACTGCTAGAGACAGGCCTTCCAGAACATATATCTGGAGAATTTGGCCTACACTCGCAATGCTGGCCAGACGGCTTGGCGAGGATATGATGTAAATTTTTAATGACAATTTATTAACGATTCCACAAGTTAGTATTAGTAGAACCGGGACCGACGGCTTAACGTGCTCTCCGAGGCACGGGAACGGTGGTTTTTTATATCTATGACAAATGTACGTAAGAAAAGTGTATTTCTCATTGGTTTGTAGGAACCGACCTTTGTAGGATTGAAGGAACGCGTTCTTACAACCGAGCCACCACCGCGCCTAAAGTTAGCTTCGATTAATTCGAACGGTTTTAGGTTTTTTTTGACATTGACAAGTAAAAATCATATCATATCATACTTTGAGTATCGCTCTAAATTAGGGTGCTTGCAAATTACTTACTTAATTTTCTCTATTCTCAACCAGCCTGCGACATTGAAATACCGTAAGAACATCTTTGGCTATCTATTCACATTTCATGACAGATCCCTTCACTCTCTACATAACTCTCTTCTTTCAACCTCTCATCATTCTTTCTTTGTGTCAAACTATTTTACAGTTGTTGCTGCGAACTTGTGGAACAACCTGCCCTTATAAAATAAGACAAGCATCAAATCGAGTCTAATTTGAATATATGGTCTATTTACATTTCTTAAATGGCTCCTAACAAGGCCTACTTAGTGTATATGCATGTGTATGTATATATATTGTATTAAATGTATTATTGTGTGTATGTGTATCATGTAAATAGTTTTATTTATGTTATATTAGTATATCTATAGTATGACTTATTTATGTATTAGTATGTAAATTGTATGTAGATATTAGTATGTATATATTATAATTATATTTCTGTTTTATTTAAATTTCACCTAATTTTTAATTGCACCTACCACCTATCCTGTCTAAATGTCCTAAAGGTTTGGCTGTCAGAGAATGCCTAGCGGCATTAAGTCCACCTTTGTACATAGTGCAATAAAGTTTTAAAATAAATAAATATGTATGTGTATATTTTATTTTTTACTTGCACCTACCGTTCACTTTAAATGCTTTATCTGTCCCTAAGGTTGGCTGTCAGAGAATGTCTAGCGGCATTAAGCCCGCGCCTTGTACTCGTACATAGTGCAATAAAGTTTTAAATAAATAAATAAAAATGCAAAACAACCAAATAGTGCAGTTTAGAATTGATCTTTTAAAAAGCAAACCACTTCCCGTAGCTGTGTTAAAAACGATTTTTTTTTTATTTGTCTTAACCGGCTTTTTTGTAAGGCCAGTTGCAGAAACGATGATTAAATCTTTGATCAATAATTTGATATAAGCCAGGTGATTGGTTAGTGTTAGCTCGTTACTTATTATTTTGGTCAATGACGTGCTTCATAACCATACGTTAATCATGTCAAAAGATAATCAGCCTATCTGCAACTGGTCGTTAATATTAACATCAAATGTCAGTTATTTTTATATGTTAGTAAATTTCTATAGACGGAACGCGGGGTGCTACCCAATTGCTGGATTATTGATAAAATTCTTAAAGGTCCAAATTTGTTTCATTAGTATCTGGCAGTTAGGTCTGATGGTTGTCGTCCGAATAGGATGTCGTTGATTCCATACAAACGAGGCCGTGCACTGGTTTGGGATGCCACACGTGTTGGCACTATGTCCGTCACATGTGACATCCATCAATAAGAAACCAGGGGCCAGAGTCAGCCGCGCGCCTTAAACGCAACAAATACGCGGAGATCATCATTAATGACTACTACATCCCATTTGCAGTCGAAACGATGGGTCTGAGGTATTCTCTCGTGAGCTTGGGGAAAAACTCGTTTGATGAGGGGTGACCCTCTAAGTAGATAATATTTTGCTCATAGGGTCAGACTCACCGTTCAACGGGGGAACGCAGCGAGTGTCCTCGGCACACTACGCCCATTGGATGGTTATAATTTTAGTTTTATTTTTTTTTAGGTTTATTTGTAGTATAGTTTATTTTATTTTTTTGTTTATTTAATGTTAGGTTTTCTTTTTACTTATTTAATATTGTAATTCTTTTTTACTGTTTGTATATTACTTCTTTACCTGGTGTGGATTGACGGAATAAAACTTTGAAAATATATATATGTTTATATGTCTCATTCCATAGGTAATAATGAGAAGTTAGCTGATAAATAGCAGGTAGCCGAGATATTACCTGATATTACTGTTCATAAACTTAATAAAAGAGTCGAAATCGAATTTAATTTAAAAATATCTAAACATTATCAAGAACTTATCATTCTAAGAATAAGCTCGGAAATAGAATCAAAGCACGGACAGTAAACTAACTTTGGCTTGGAAAAACAAATGGAGGGGATATTATAAAAGGCGAAACACGCTTAACCTGATAGAATATTTAAATCTCTAAAAAGGGTAAATGCAGCTTACATTTTTGTAGCAGTAAAGTTGTTGCGAGCTGCGAGTATAAGATAATGTCTTAGATATTATCTAAATAAAAAAGATTCACAATTATTAACTCATTAGACAAAATTATAAATCCCAAAAACATTAACTTACTCCACACAGAAACATATACAATAAACACACTTACTAAATTTGTAACTTTTTATTTCTAAATTGTTGTATGTTCATTATTGGAAGACACTGAGACAGTGTTATACAGCACAACTCATGTAGGAGACAGGGAATCAATATTATTTTGTGCTAATTATCGATTTGTATTTAATTCAAAAGCCAGAACCTCAGTACGAAATTATTTTGTTGATGTCAAGGTTATGACAGACAGTCACGTATCTGTATGTATATAGATGCTTACAGGAGGTTTATGTAAAAGCTAATGAGCTTCCAAAAATCTCTACTTTAACCTAAGAAACAAAAATTAAATCTATATAAGGCAAAACCAGGTTAAAAATCGTTTAAGCAAGGTTTGCCGTTGAAAATTAAATTATACAATAAACTACCTGAGATCAAAGTGAATTTAAAACCAAATTAAAACTCTTTTTCCAAAATAAAGTGTTAGAATTTATTGACATGCCTTTGTCGAAAAAATAATTTTAATATATGTATAGGTTTGTGGTCTTATGCCTTCTACTGTATTGTGTTCCTAATGCTCCTTTGTCTATGTATTAATAGCATTATTATTGTTATTTTATAATTTGTTAACTGACATACCAAAATATAACGATTGTTATACTTTAGGTAAAATATACAAAATTAGATTATCTTAAAAGTTTGTGTTAAAAAATAAATTTATCTACTTTATTTTATTTAATAAAAAAAATAACAACTGAGTAGGCCAAATTCTCCATAAATTTCTGGAAGACTCATCTCCAACAGTGGAGGTCTAGGACTCTGTGTTCTAGGGGCTGTGATGACCTACTTATTGGCACAAGCCGGAATTCGAACCGCGATCTTTTAGATTGCGTTTTTACAACCACCGATCCGGAATTATTATTGCTGCAGACCAATTAAACATCCTCGCTTCGCGTGAATAAAGTCCTATAGTAAAGTTGGGTAATAAACAGAGCGGTCGATTCTCGTCAATCACGCTGGCTGTTTTGTGCTCGCCCCGGGGCCTCGGAGCGGCAAACTGACGATAAAGCCATAACGAAACACAAAGCGAAGCGCCCGACAGAAACCAGTCCGGGCAAATTAAATATGTAGGAGCGGAGAGCCGCGACTGCCCGCGACTCACCCACGCTTTGCACTCGCTAGGGTTTGCAGTACCTAGTATTTTTATTGTATTTTAGTACAGTCTTATATATTTATGTTCAAGTTACGAGTAACAATTTTAATAATTTGATTTAATTACACGCAAATAAACATACAGATTCTCTTTGATCAAAGTCAAAATATCTTTATTCACGTAAACCTATTACAGGCATTTATGAAACGTCATTAATTTAATTATTTTAAATGATTTTACTCCTGTTAGTAGAAGACAAAGCAGCGAAGTGGTCAAATAAGTAAGCTGTTAGCAGAAGACCAGCAGCTTAGCAGATTCCAGTGACCTGTTAATGTTAAATCTGACTGAGAAAGGAATCTGCAAGGAAAACTCAGCTATATCAGATTTACAAAATAAAACATATACAGAATTGCACCACAACGATCAATTAATAACCTTTTAAATTTAGTTATCAGTACCTATGAGATAACAATACCTGGTACAGAAGTAACCCACCAGGCAAGTCAGAATTAAGATAGACTACATGCATATGTGCAACCCGAAAGTCGACAAAATGGTGTTTGATTAAACTTTATAAGCAAGTGAAATAAAATAAAATATATGTATTTATTGTGATATAAGTACGAACTATTTTTATAACTTGCTAAATAACTCTGTACGATATAGTGAAGTAAGTTATGTGTCTGCACAATTCGCGAGGTGACCCCGTGCTGAAGTTGAGCATGATCCTTACTAAACATACCCAACTTAAATGTGGTAATGTTTAGTTTATAAATAATTTAAAAATTATTTATAATAATGTAATTATTATAAATAATTATACTAAATATAAATAAAGATTATATATATATAATTATATTATAAAACATAATAAGTATTTATATAATACATATATTTATTCTTTTTTACTTATATACATTTTATTCGAAGTAAATTATTGAATTTAATTTAATGTGCCAGCCCTAGCAGTTATATTATAGTGAGTGGCTCCTGCCGTCATTAGAGGTGGCGTTAAGTTCAGGCCCCGGCTCGGAACTGCCAGACATTTTTTATACAATTTATTAGTCTTTTTTGACAAATATTAAGTCCTTTCAGACCTGCGGGTTCGGTTCTTGGTATCGGTCTGAGGTTTTGACTTTACGCTTGTGATTAGAATACTAGGTATTTTGTTCTTTTTCGGCATATTTTTTATATAGAAAATTCAAAGGTTATTTTATAATAAAATATTTTTTAAATCATTATGTAATAGTATATGTATTTATGTAGTTACAAGATCACCACATGTCTGGCATATGTTTCGCTTGTAATTTTTAATTTTAATTGTTATTGTTGTTAACTAATAAAAAGTTTTATTACGTAAGTAAATGATATCAACAAATTTAAAATTAACATTGAGTAAATTTTGCATCGTTAAATAATATGACGTTTTCTAGCAAATGTTTTCAAGAATGAGAAAACAATGGCTTCTGTGAATGTACAATAGTTTACGAAGAAAACGTACGAAAACATTGCTAGGAAAGCTAAGGAACTCCGCTCGGTAAATAATATATTTGAACGCAAAGCGAACGAGCTTGTTGTTTTTTTCCAAATGCAGCAAAAAAATATCTAACCGGATTTTTTTGATTTATTTTAGAACGCTTTTCGAATAAACCAAAGACATTAGTGATATTACATTTATAATAAGTTGAGGCAAGAAGCCTAATAATATAATATAATATAATATAATATAATATAATATAATATAATATAATATAATATAATATAATATAATATAATATAATATAATATAATATAATATAATATAATATAATATAATATAATATAATATAATATAATATAATATAATATAATATAATATAATATAAAATAAAGTGGTATGTGAGTGTTGGTGTTTAGATTAAGTAAATGACATTTATAATTGTATTTTATTATGATTAGTATTATAGTATACCAGCTGACCTGATAGACTTTTTGTCCTGTCTTAACTATGAATATTCGAAATTTGAATTCGAAATATATATATATATATATAATATATTAATGAATCTCTATTTCTCTTGGTCATCGCATCACGCGTAAACGAATGTAACATATTCGCTAATTCTTTTTTTGTTGTGTTTATTATTGTCAGTAGTACGAACTGTGTTAAACGATATTTGAAACGCGCATTTTATCAATCGCTGACAGTAATATCAAATAACTGACGTTTATGTCAAACAACTGGTAGCTATGTAAAATTAATATATTAGTTAGGTTTTCTTAAATTTTCTAATGTCCCGCTTAATTTCCTTACTTTTTTCTTTCATAAGAACCTTCTCCTGAAAATAATTAACACAACAAAAAAATAATTAGCGAAATTGTTCCATCCGTTCTCGCGTGGATTAGATGACCAAGATAAATGGAGATTTACGTTACGACAGACGTTAATAAATCCAAGTTGATAACACTAAAGAAAACGAAGTTTTTTTAATTTCCAGCTTCATTGCTCATAACTTAATATAGGTACACTGCAGAAAGGATCAAAACATCTCGTTCGCTGTACACGTAGCTCATTAAAGCGGGACGGGCTGACGAGCTGACGCGCCACGGGCGGGCGGTCGTCGGGGCGATAAGGCGATGATATCCGATGTCACGACGAACCCGGCCCGGAACGAGCGCGCCTCTCTTGATTTATGTATTCCTGGTACTTACATAGGTAGACAGACGCCTGCTTATGGAGGTGGTAAAATACGTTTTCTCTTTGAAACTCTGACATCTGCTTAAAACTCCTTTGTAGGCGTTTTCAAGACAAAATAAGGCCGAGTTTAATACAATATACAAATTGTGGTTTGTTATGGTTAGCTATGCTTATAGTTATCGGAGACAGTGTTTTCAAATAATAATGACTATTGAAAAAATATTAAGTTATATATGTCCCAGATATAATATGCCTAACAGAGACAAATATAAAAAAAGGTCTTGAAGGTGATTTAAGGCTGCATGGCTATGATCTTGCTTGTTCCTATGGCAGAAAAGAACAAAACCGTGGTGGGTCTTGTATATTTACTAAATGGGGAACCAATTGCAAGACCCTACCTTTTATACTTGACATGGCAGTAGAATATGTATTTGAATGCTGTGGCATAGAATTGGTAAGCCAAAAAACTATTATAATTGCGGTCTACCGAACTCCGTCGTCAAAGGTTAATATATTTTTTCAGAACCTTGAATACTTACTACACAAACTAATCCACAGGTCTAAAGACTACAATCTAATTATTACGGGCGATATAAATATAAACACAGTAGTAAAAAATTCAATCAGTTTAAAATTTATTGATTTGCTGGAAAGCCACAATTTAAAACTAAAAATAAATGAACCAACAAGGCTACAGAATTGCATCGATCACATAGCTACAAACATGAAAAAGTCTCAGGGTTATTTAATGCCATTAAATTTATCTGATCATAATACTGCACAATTTTTATCATTTGAATTAAATAAAAAAATACTCAAAAACAAAATTTGGTTTATAGAAAGGTACGACCATAGCCCAGAATACCTAAACCTTTTCTGTAAACACTTAGAAAGTATTAAATTTGTTGACATATATAATGAACATAATATGAATAATGCATTTAATAAATATCATGACATAATAATACTTCTTTATAAATTATGTTTTCCAAAATTCAAAATCAAAATTGACAATAGGGTAAAAGGGCTTAAATGGGTAACATCGGGTATACGTACATCTTGTAAACAAAGTCGGAAACTTCGCTATATATTTTATAAGAGTAATACAACAAATAATAAGTCGCAATATAAGAAATATGCCAGGATACTTAAAAACTGCATAAATAAGGCTCAAAAATTGACAAATAACAAATACATGGACAATGCAAAAAATAAGTGTAAGGCTGCTTGGGACATAATTCAGGACAAACATAACAATAATTGTAAACAATGTGACAGTATTAAAGAAATATGTGACAATAAAATAATAAATAACCCAAAAACTATTGCAGATATTTTTAACAATTTTTACATAAATTTACCTAAGCAAAATAATTATGCTACAAATAAAATAAATTTAACAAAGAACGGTAACACTTCTACAATTTTCTTGACACCGTGTGATGAAAAGGAAATTATAGAAATAACACGTAGTCTTAAAAATACAAATTCTGTAGGTTATGACATCATTCCTACAAAAGTTATTAAATACAGCATATGTATTAATGCACCCATACTGACTTACTTAGTTAATCTTTCATTTCAGACTGGATGTTTCCCTGAAAGATTAAAATACTCTGTGGTCAAGCCAGTACATAAAAAAGGAGAAATAACTGATGTAAAAAACTACAGACCAATATCTCTTATCCCAATTCTATCAAAAATATTTGAAAAGTTAATGCATAAGAGATTAATGAGCTATGTAACCAATTTTAATATTATTAGACCAGAACAGAATGGATTCCAAAAAAACAAATCATGTACTCTTGCGGCTTTCAATTTAATTAAAAAGATATCTGAATCAATGAATGCTAGAAAGCCTACAACTGTTCTACTATATGATATGACGAGAGCATTTGATTTTGTCATGCACACTAGGCTCCTAAATAAGCTAGAGTTTTATGGTATAAGGGGAGAGGCATTAAGCTGGATAGAATCATACCTGACAAACAGAAAACAATGTGTTGAGATTACACAAATGAATAGAAAATCAATTATTACAAAATATAACTCTCAATATAAGGCAGTAAAGTTTGGTGTTCCGCAAGGAAGTGTGCTGGGACCTCTACTATTTATCCTTTACATTAATGACATTCCAGACGTATCCCGACACCAATCAGTATTGTTTGCTGATGATATTTCTATTATAGTGACGTGTGATAATATTGACATATATGAAAATGACATAAATAATACAATGAAGTCCATTATTACATGGCTTGATCAAAATAATTTACAAATTAATCTATCTAAAACAAAATATTTACAATTCTATAATAAGGGAGGGAAACCATGTGACTTAAATATAGTATATAATGATAAAAAATTTGACGAATGCAAAACAGCAATATTTTTAGGTATTAATATAGATTCACACTGTGACTGGTTTAACCACATAGACAAAGTATGTACAAAAATTAATAGATTTGCATACCCACTTCATAGACTGAGTATCACTGCATCACGACAAACCGCACTGACTGCGTATCACGGCTACGTGGCATCAGTTCTGCGGTATGGTCTAGTACTATGGGGAAACTCGTCAAATATAAATAGAGTACTTATTGCGCAAAAGAAATGTGTAAGAGCTATATGTGGTGCAGCCCCCACTGACTCTTGTAGGCCCCTGTTCAAAAACCTAAATCTCTTGACCGTAACAGGCATGTACATTTTTGAGATCGTTACATTTATTAGGACACATAGTAACTTATTTACTTTCCATAAAGATGTATTTAATAGTAGTCGACATCCAAATACTCTTGCCTATACAAAAACACCAAAAAGCAGAGCCTTTGATAAAAATTCATATATTATGTGTATTCGAATTTACAATAAGTTACCCGAGTTTCTCAAAAGATTACCTGACAATCAGTTTAAAGGCCAAATTAGGAAACTATTGATAGAATGTTGCTTCTATTCGCTAAGTGAATATTACAACCACAAATTTTAAGTATTTTTATGTGTATTATAACAATTACCTGTACAATATGTTTTAATAATAATCTGTATGTAATAAGTGTGACTAAAATTATAAATATAATAATAAGAATTTTACATTGTAAATAATGTTTAACAAAATTTGTGTGCCAGAAATGGCTGAATGTGCAGAACTAACTTACTATTAATATTTACTATTACCATGTTCAATGCAAATAAATAATAATAATTTCATTTCATTCATTTCATGTGTTTGTAGGTAGGTATTCAAAAAATCTGTTGACCTTCACCAATCAAGTTTCCTAATCAAATAAATTTTCTGTTTAAAAAATCTTAACAAAAGCAACCGTGATGGATTATCTAATTAATAGTTATATAGTTAGTAGATAGTTTTTCGAGCATTGCAGTTACACTTATATGGTTTTTAAAATATTGTTTTCGTTTAAAATCAGGCAACTGGTAGGTATTAATAATAAGTAACTTATCGCTTTTAGTTTAAGTCACTTTTTTATGTTATTATATTCTTTAAATCATTTGTTAAGTAAGTTTAATTTATTTAAGTTGAAACAAACAACTTTTTTAAGAAACCATATGTCATATAAAAAAATATTCTTTTTCGACAGTATGTTTCTTCAATGGAATCGCATATTAGAATAATGACGTCTAACATACCATAATATATATATATACTTACGTGTAATTGCAAAAAGAGCAAATATTTTTTTTAGGCACCAGTTCTCATCGGCATACAAAATGTGTCTCACAGCGAATGTCCTCGAATTCACTTACCAAATAAAAAGGTTTGATATCTGCATAAGTTTGACATTACTTCACAAAATATAATACTTGTAGTTCACAAAATAAAATAGCGACACTTTCAGCTAGTGAAATACTAAAAGCACAAAGTAATTTAAACAAATAGATTAGATATAATATGTATATTTTTAGCGTTTTTCTGTCTTAAAAGTAGATTTCATAAACATAGCGCAGACGTATGGAAATGAAAAAACTTGCCATAACTTTTTTCGTATTCGTTTGTTACTATTTCCAACTACCTCCGTGGTCTAGCGGTTAAGTCTGCGGATTTAGACTCTAAGGTACCGGGTTCGATTCCTGGTCGGGACATAAACATATTTATTAATGTAAATAAATACATTTAATTATTATTTAATTCATTTGTGATATTTTTCGAGTTTGGTATGCTGGAGACATCGACGAGCTTGTCATGATTGGGCTAAAATAAAGTTGGCTAAAAGTGAATCCGCTTATTTATAAGTTTTTGGCCACCTTGAAAGGGAAACGGTCGTGATGATCCTTTACTTTTATATCCAAAACCTCAATTTATCTGCAATAAGACATTTGGTATTCATTCTACATCGCAAATAATGTTGGCTCGACGATTTTACCGAGATATCGGATCAACTAAGATCGTTTAACTGCTCTTCGTTTTTTAAAAACGATTGTCTTTTTACACTTATAGCAAGCAATAACTGTAAAAAACAAAATCGATTATTATATAACAATTATTGACTCAAGCCGAATAATTGACTCAATAGTTTTAGGGACTGTGTGAGTCGTCAGTGTCTGGTCTGATTTCAGTTGCTAACACTCCTTACCATCAGATGGGCGCGAGGTCACATGCGTAAAATAATACTGTTGCTAATATTATTAAATTGGGATCATTATTTTTAGTAAAAGTTACGTGTATTCTGTTTCAAGTACCAGGATATTATGAAAGGAAAGAGTACAGGTGTGTATGTTCGCCGCACTCGGCACTTTATCACTTGCCCTCTGTTATACAAAAAAATATGCTTTTAGACCACGGCTGGGTGCTTTTATATAAATAAACTGCGAAATCTGAAGACAACATAATTCGTTGCAATAATTTTATCAATCTATCACACGAGCATTTTAATATTTTGTTATTGTGTAGTTATTCATACATTATTCGATGTAAATTAATATAACTACATTAAATAATAAAATTAAAAATAAATTGCCAGCCTTCCTGTCTCCAGACCTTTCCGCCAACCACTTTGACAACTCCTTGGCCAGGTCAACTCATTCGTGACCGGTACCAAGGTTGGCGTATTTGCGCAACTTGAGGTTCAGAAGACGCCGCACTTCTCGCGCCTGACTCGTCTGGATTAGAGATGGAGGTAATGATCTACACACGTCGCATCCCACACCAGAGACCTGCTACAGTCATTCTGTTGGTTATCTTACCATCGCTCCTCACAATCCCAGAGGGTTATAAGTTTACGGGTACACCAGCAGTGACAAGAGCCCAAATATTGACTTTAATACCGATATATTTATATATATATTGCATAACGTTTGCGCTTACAGAAACATACTAGGGCCACAACACACGCCAAACCTCTTTGAAAACGCTCCGAGCGAATCTGTCAGAAGGGACTGTCAGACCTCTTGTTCATGCTACCCTGGTGTCCCGGGAATTTTCGACAACCCAAAGACATATATTATTCTAGATAAACAACATCCCTATTGCTCACAAAATTTAATATTGGTTAAAGTAAAATATTGATTTATTAATTTAGTCAATAAACAGTCAACAAAAGGTACAATCATATTTATAATATTACTAGAACTAACACATGGTTATTGCCCTTTTCATTACAGCATGCATTAATTATAACGTCTTTTAATATACATAAAAAAATAGAAAAAAAAGAAATGATATAAAAGTAAATTAAGTTAAACCTAATAAGACCTAAAAACTAAAAGTACAGGAAAATTAATAATAAATCTAAGAAAACAATAACACCCTAACCCTACCCAAACACAATTAACAATGACTAAGCAACAATTCTGTGGCAAGTGACTCGTCAGCAAACTGGATGCTTAGCGGCTTGAAGAGCTTAGCCCAAATCCCGATACAAGATAGTTAGAAAATTACGGATAGTTTTGTGTTTGAAAAAAATAATAGAACTTGTCTAGTAGTACATGTATATGTAAACGGATGCGTAGCTGTTTGTCATCTCTGTCTGTCAGTGCGATGCGGGCTGACGGGGGTACAGGAAACTTGTTCAAGCGAAATGCGGCCGACTTAAACATTCTATGTCAATGTACAGTATATTATATCATGTTTGTATAACATTAGTGCTATTTGCATTCCGTCTATATGGAGCTATATGTGGTTTATGATATACATATATGTATGTACTCATCATACCTAGATGTACACGCAAATACAGGTTGGCAAAACCGAACCGTACGTGAATAGGAAGTACCTACTATATCAATTAAATTAAATATTCTGATCTGACTGATGGTGGTAATTTGCCCAGTCTGCTGGGTCGGGGAAGTATAAACCCAGTAAAGTGTATCCACACATTTCGGGATCAGCCTCGAAATGCCGTCATGTCCAGTCAAGCCGGCATAGTGTTAGGGACCGATGTCAGTCATGAGTGATTGATTACCATCCAGTTCATGGATCTCGCTACCCACTTACCATCAGGTGGGCGCAAGGTTATATGTCGTGCTAATATTAAAATAAAAATATTATTACTTTTAGTGTTCACGACTAGAAATATAGTTAAAGGTAGTACCAGTAGTTTTCGCTAGATGGCGTGTTAAAAATTATATCTCGCAAGCAGTTTGCCGTAACCGCCGTATATATATACTCTTATGGTTGGGTAAATATTTGTCTTTCATTAAAGGTGTGTTACTTACAGCAATATGGTAGTTTTATTCAGACATTTAGTTTTGTTCCCATTGTACGGATAATTAATCAATAAATTCAGGTAATTCCGCAAATGTTTTTTATAAATTAATATTAACGTTTAAACTTAACACCTCGCCAATAGTTAAAACGGTAATTTTTGAAAATTGAAATTGTTATTTACTTACGGATTACTGGATTTTTATTTATTTCCTTGGACTGCCTCCATGGTCTAGCGGTTAAGTCCGTGGATTTAGATTCCTGGTCGGCACACAATAATATTTATTAATTTAAATTATTATAATTTAATTAATATTGAATTCATTTTTTGATGTATCTGATGTTTGGTACGCTAGAGACATCGACGAGCTTGCCACTTGTCATGATTGGCCTATAGTACAGTTGGCTAAATGTGAATCTGCTTCTACGAGTATATAAGCGTGGTTTCTTACCACCCCGAAAGGGAAACGGTCGTGATGATACTTTACTTTTTCCTTAATTATTATTTTTTTACTTTCTATTCCTCGTTTAATTCGATGTAAATTAATATATGTAAAAGTCCTCTAGAGACGTCACATCCGAGATAGTTCCAAGGAGACTGGCAACATTTTCTCTCTGTATAGCGAGGCTACTACGTTGGCAGAAATTATTGCCGGCCTTCCATTCTCCAGACCTTTCTTCGAAGACTTGGGTAAATAAATATTCATGTGGATTGTTATATGATATGTGGGGGTTAGAAACGAGTGACCGTCATTATAAGGTAGTAAATTATGTAGTTGACTATAATAGATAATCGAGCTAATGTCTGCGTACGGCAACCTCCTTATGTATATGGCACCCTGGTACTTTAAAGATTTTACTAGCATTCTTGTCATGCTGGCCGGTGCTCATTTACGAATTCTCAGAATTATTTTGCAAGATTTGAACCGATAGTCCCTGATGGTAAAATCATTATTGACCGCCTCCGTGGTCTAGTGGTAACAAACGTTGCCGTGAACTCGGGAGGTCGTGGGTTCTATTCCCACCGGGGGCAAGTTGTACATTGTATAATTTGTCTCGGTCTGGGTGTTTATATGTATAATATGTATATATTTACAAAAAAAAAAGTATAATATGTAGTTTATCAACCATCTAGTTTCCGTAACACAAGCCTCGTAGCTTACCACGGAAATTAGATGGCGCTGTGTGACCTGTCTGAAAATATTTATTATTATTATTATTTATTTATTACGGTCAGAAACTGTCTCATACTAAAAGTGCAATTGATTGTGTTAACCCTTTGTACTTTAGTGCAATAAACTTTTTAAACCACACTTTAAAAAGCAAAAAATATTGAGTTTAGTTTAGTTTAGTTCTATATTACATCTTAGTAATATGCAAATTTCCCCAATTTTATACTAAATGTTCAGACAAGCCACGTCGGTATGAATCTCGTTTCAAAATAGTTTATTCTTACCAAAATCAAACTTAAAAATACATGTGCTATATCCGCAAGTACCTATATACAATAAATTCATCATCATCATCATCATCATCAGCCTGTGTCTCTCCACTGCTGGATATAGGCCTCCCCCAAGGCTCGCCACTGCACGCGGTCTTTTGCAATCCTCATCCAACCCCCACCAGCGACCCTCCTCAGGTCATCCGTCCATCTGGCGGGGGGTCGTCCCACTCTGCGTCGTCCCGTACGTGGTCTCCACTCCAGAACCCGTTTGCCCCATCGGTCGTCGGTTCTGCGGCAGATGTGTCCGGCCCATTGCCACTTCAGCTTGCTAATTTTGAATGCTATGTCAGTAACTTTGGTTCTCTGACGAATTTCAACGTTTCGAATTCTATCCATCAGAGAAATACCAAGCATAGCTCTCTTCATAGCTCGACCAGACCCACTGTCAGTGTCCATGTCTCTGCTCCGTACGACATTACGGGGAGGACGCACTGGTTGAAGACTTTTGTGACAATAAATTGCCAGAATCTATTAAACAAGAAGCTAACCAAAATACTTTTGTAAATAATCTAAAGGATTTACTAGAAAAAATGTTACCATACATTAAATGAATTAATGCAAGATAAACTCTAACGTATATGCAGTAGTTATTATTTTCGATCCTTCTCCGAAGTCCTGTTGTTTTTTTTCTTTTCTTTTACCTTATATAAATGTGTTGTAATATGGTTTGAGGTGTTGATGGTTTTAAATTGTTATATAGTTTTAATTGTTATGTTATTATTTGCTACGTCCCTACGGGGTAACATATACGTACTTGTACTATTATGTGACATGCAATAAAATATTTTAATTAAAAAAAAAAAGCAAAGAAGATAGGTTTATTAGTCCAGTTTCTATTTATTCGCCCCACATCGAAACTATGGCCAGAATAAAACAAAATAATTCGCGGTAAGTTCCAGTTATATCTATAAGTATGTAGGTATAGATGAAAGGGGAGTCGATAAGTACCATTAGGGGAGAAATCACCATCAAGTAGAGACATCCTTAGACAGTATTGATGTCATCACATTAATCAGACCCTCGACCATAGAAATATACATATGTTGGCACAATCATGATCGTTAGTTTCAAACATTTAGTTATTTATAATGTATGTATGTGTAGGTATATATATTTGTGTGCTATAAATATATATCGAACCGTTAGCAATACAAGGGTTTAATACGAAAAAGATTTTTTTTTTAAATATTGTGGTCAAAGAAAGAATGACACAAATACAGTTACCGATACATTATTGTCCTTTTTCACTCTCTGGCAGCGCTAACTGGTAGGTAATCCATCTTATGATCTTAGCATTTAAAATCACACTACACAAAAAAAAATCACTTAAGCTGTTATATTATTAAGTGTGCAATATATGTACATATATGTCATCGAATGTGACTTAAATACAACTGGCACTTTTTTGACATTTAAATTGCAGTGAATTATTATTTGCGATAAATATTTATCTTTCAGGAAGTATGTTTATTATTTCGGAACGCGGCTTGTAATCAATTTTTTTTAAAATTATTAATGGGCTGAATCACTAACTTTTTATCACGATAGATGGCGCTAATAGAACTGTCAGTTGCATAGAAAACTTGCGTTTTTATTACGAAATTTATTATTTTCTGGATATATTGCGGAAGTGAGCAGCTTTTAAGTGTACAAATCGAGATTTCCAAGCGAAATCAAAGATATGGTGATCTCAAAATTGCCGATCTATTAATTCTACCTTTTTTGTTTTTAAAGACGGTATTCGCTTTCCTAATTAGTCTTTTAAAGTAGGTAACGTTAAGTTAAAATTCATTTTTCTGTTATACAAATAAAAAAACTACAAAAACATTTAAAAAATGATCCGTCACAGGTGTAAACAAGGTACCAGTGCCGCTAGCGACATCTACAAAAAGCTTTGCCTGATACACCCCATTAAACAGGATTTGATATTTAGTTAGCAAAGAAAACTCCATAGTATAAATTGAATTGTAAACAGTATGCGAGTTAATATGCGAGCTCCAAAAATACACGTTAAACTAGTAATAAATAAATACTTATAAAATTTTAATAGAAGTCTATGAAACTCCCGTAAGAGTCATAGATCTTGCAAAAATTGTTTAGATTTTTATAGTCCTAGATCCACTGCTGGAGGAAGACCATAATACACTTAAATAATACACATCGACATTTACGCCAAACCGAGGTACGTTCTTAAACGACACTAACGCCATCTAGTAGCGAGGCGATGAACTAGTTTTTTCATACATTCAACACAGTCCGTAGAAACACTCGTGCCGTTAAAAGTTTCACGTTCGGATTCTGGTCCTCGGTTCAGTTGAAGTCATAAAAAGCTATATGATCACGCCTCTAGCTCCACTGATCTCAGCGGGGGCAAACCAAAGTGGCGGCTACATTGACTTATACATACTACCGGGATTTAAAATAATGTGATTTTTCTTTTTTCAATCAATTGTTTTGCCCGAGTCATGTTACATACTGTTAAGAATTCCAACTTGCCGTTTAGGTTGATCTACAAGATATCCATCCGTTGCCGTCTTACCTATCGCCAGCCTGGTATCACCTGCTGGCGAAGACCAACAGAGACATGATACAAAATAGCAGAAAATATCGCCCAGAGTATTCTCCCGTGGTTCGTGTGTAATTCCGTCATAGTTTGTGATCTGGAATTGACCACTAGTATAAAGTTTGTCGTCGGCCTGACTAGATGCATGTTAGATAAGGATCTCCAGAATATCGCTCAGTCTTGCGCTCGGTCCTCCAACCGTAGAAATGTGCAAAAAAAAACACAAAATCATCTAACGATACTGTCTCTCACCATGGGGCCTCCTAAGGTCCATACTACGGACTAAAATAGAAATAAAACCGTCTCACTTCACTGTTGGCCCTGTGTGCCTTTACAGCTGAGTCGTAGCAGGCACTTGTTTCCCGCATTAAGAGTAACGTGCAAGCATGCAAAGCAAAAAGTATACTCTGTACGGCAGCAGACCCAACCTGAAGGGTAGGTAAATAAAGGCACCGGCAACTAATAAATAAATATAAATAATTAAATATTTCCAGACAGGTCACACAGCGCCATCTAATTTCCGTGGTAAGCTACGAGGCTTGTGTTACGGAAACTAGATGGTTGATAAACTACATATTATACTTTTTTTTTTGTAAATATATACATATTATACATATAAACACCCAGACCGAGACAAATTCTACAATGTACAACTTGCCCCCGCTGGGAATCGAACCCACGACCTCCCGAGTTCACTGCAACGTTTGTTACCACCAGACTACGGAGGCGGTCGGCGACTCTGCTAAAAGGTATAATACGCTTAAATAATACACATGCATCGACATTTACGCCTAACCGAGGTAACGTTCTTATAGGTTTACTAGCGCCATCTAGTTTTACTTATCGTAGTACTATTAAAAAATATTACATACCTGTATAAATATAAATATATTTTTATGAAAGTGGGTAGATGTTCTTTGGGTCCTTGAGACGGATATAATAGGCCACCTATATGATCGTAATCATCACAAGTGCCGGCACGGCCACTTGTCTGTCAAGTAGTTTCTCTTACCTTCACTGTTGACTGATGTCAGTTATAAGTGTCTGATTCCAATTGCTAACATTCTAGGACCTTGCGCGCCACTTACCATCAGGTGGGCGCAGGGTCACATGTCGATCTAAAAAATAAATAAATATTCCAAGGGACCCAGAAATAAATTTAACGTTAAAAGTTTTTTGGCGACAACTTTATTACAGGGATTAAGACGGGTTATATTCTCCATAGAAAATCCAGTCCATACATAAGTCATCAGGCGTTGGTAATGAGCGAGGCGTTGGTTGCTGAACGCGTAGATGGCGCGGACGGGTGGCGCCCAGTGTTACGCCCGGATTAAGGACAGGGATACAAAGCACAAGGAAGCGGTTAGCGTTTATGTTAGCCTGGTATAGTGTTCTTGATATATGGATACAATATACACGTCGACGTAACAAAGTTGTTTGGCATTTTGGATATCTATTTATTTATAATGTATGTATGTATATATGAATATATATTTTTTTTTGTTATAACAATTTAATCTACAACGCAAGATAATGGCCGACTAACTTTTGATGTGTGCGTCATTAGTAGTTAGGTTGTCATTTTGGTAATTATAGCCAATGACGTTCCTCATAGGCATACATTAAATATGTCAATATCGTTATGGCACACGATCCAGTCTCATTCTACTGTGTCTTCCCCGATACAAGACCTCAGCGTTCCGTGTGAGCTTTAGGTATGCTGCTACTAAGATATGGAACAACCTACCCCCACCACTGCGCGACATGCAGTCGGCGGTTGCTTTTAAAAATAAATATAAAAACTCTCTTTTGACATACCAACAGCTGCTGTAGCATACCTTTTTAATACTTGTTTTTTACGATAATTTTGTTTTACATATATTTTTTTATTTAATGTATTAGTTATTCTTTTATGCGTACATACATACATACACCACACTATATATATGTATACTATATATATTACACAAATAAGATATAACAACCACATTTGAGTGTTGCAAAACTAGGTTCAAGAAACTACACCTTCCCTGATCAATCTGGTTTCTGTGCCTTGATAGAATTATCTAGTGCAGAAACCAGTGCACTTACCAACAGTTCTGTTGGCCTGTCCTAGCTCAATGTATTATAAATAAATAAATGATATAATTTCCTAGATAGTAATTTATGTATATAGGATGTTAAAAATTGGTGTCAATAAATATTTTTTATTTTATTATTATTTTATTTATTTTATATATGATCCATTAATAACTCTCCTAACAAGGGATTAGCCGAAAATCAGCGCTGTGGCCCAGAGTCGCAGCTCCATGCTGAGCTGGTTCCCTATTTGTCACCACACATCTTGTGTATACTACCAGGCTTTATTTGTTTAATTTGTGTTTATTGATATGTGGCAAATAAAATATTGTTCTTTCTTTTAAAAATATAATCAGTGTTTCTGCAACCGGCCATAGGCATATAATTCGCTAAAATAACATATTTTCCTTAAAATAAGCACTTCCTTTAGGTTGCCGTTGAAGTTACTTAACAGAATTTGACCCTTATAAGCGACCCTATCAGCTGGTGCAATAATACAGGGGTGAGTTTTTTTTTTTCAAAATCAACCGGCTCTATTCGTGGCTAGGAGTTATATTTTTAAATCTAATAATGCAGTTTTAGTTTTTAACAAAATCTGCCCGTGACTCATTTGAGCATTTTTCGATAATTCTTGTGGCTTAGGATTTGACATTGAAGGCACACCAGAAAAATTCACCCTACTATTTAAATATAATTACTAAAACTGCCTCCGTGGTCCAGCGGTTAAGTCCGTGGATTTAGACTCGGAGGTACCGGGTTCGATTCCTGGTCGGGACACAAAAATATGGAATGATCTTCCTGTAAACATAAGACAAGCAACTACCAGATCTTTGTTTAAAAATCTCGTATATCTACACTACCTGAAAAGCTTCTCACAATATTAGTAAGTGTATATATAATACACTTTTTCACCTACTTATACACCCTATAATCCTACATTTTGTGTCTAAACACTATTATTATTATTTTATATTTTATTTATTACTAACCACTTTTACATGTGTATATTTGATTTTAAATAAAATTTAAAAAAAAAAAAAAAATGTCCAAATTTGTATGGAAACTAACCTCTGTGGTCCAGAAGTATATTATACTTTCTATACAGAGGTTAGGGTTCCAATAATCTGGAAATTGCCTGTAATAAATTGTATATCCTGTTAACACTTAAACATTGATGTAACTAGTTTTAAGGCAATTTTTTGTGAAAAAATAAATGATTATTATTATTATTATTATATATATGTATGTTTATGTGTAGTATTATGTATGTATTAGTATTTAGTATATTAATATTATAGTATATATAACAATATAATATGTAAGTGTATAATTAAGCTGTTAATTTTTCTTCCAAATTTTTTAATATTTCTTTCATTGCACCTATAATTCAAATTTGTCCCTAAGGTTTGGCTGTCAAAAAATGTCTACGGGCATCCGCCTTTGTACTTCGTGCAATAAAGTTTTAAATAAATAAATAAATAAATAATGTTAGTTAACGATTTCTATGTATAATTACTGCACTACTTATAAAGGTATCCAACAGTTTATAGTCACGTCCCTCGCGTTGCTCGTCAGTTTAACTGAAGCTTGGGATACGTCACTGACAGAGGGTTAATGATAATGTACATGTAACTCTTAGGTACATTTATTAATAACTTCAATACATATATCTATGTACATTTTTCTAAATACCCTGCAAGTAGTGATAATATACTTTAACTAAATAGATAAATCTTTTTAAAATCATCGTCATCATCATCACAACCGTTTCCCTTTCGGAGTGATCAAAAACCACGCTTATAAAGAAGCGGATTCACATTTAGTAACTCAAACCCGAGAAATATTACAAATAAATTAAATATAATAAGAAATATTGAAAGAAAGAAAGAAAGAAAGAAAATATTTGCACACAACAGCTAATACAATAATCAAAACGTAAAAAAAAAATATATAAAATTACCCACAAAAAAACAAAAAATAGGCAAGATAAATACATAAAAATATTGGAGGAATCGACGCCGGTACTCCCGAATCTGTTTCCACGGACCTAACCGCTAGACCACGGAGACAGTTAATTTTTTATATTTAAGTTTTAGTTAAAAATTCAATAAAGTTACAATAAAAAGTGAGGTCAAACGCAATTTATTGCTACGCCCAAGAGCACGGAACCGCACGTGGAATTTCTCTAACTATAGACGATCGCCAATCGCCGGATTCAGTGAGATATTCCTATGACGGCCACCTAGGATAATCTTGCATTGCAAGAAGACGAAAGGAAGGCCAAGGTTGCTACGGAAATGACTGCAACCGGTATTCTAAATAATTAGAATCATCTCAAATGTTAGCCCACCAAGTTAGACCTGCTTGGCTATACAGGCTTGCCCCTGAGCGACGGACCTCGGGTTTACCTATGCGCATAAAGCTTATAAGCAAAGGACGTAATGAAACGCCGCTTGCGAGATATAGAGACGACTTCCTATTGGTTGTTGACAATTAAGATTTAGGGTTGATTCTCAATTTATTGAAATATTTTTCAATGTAATATCTAGATATAATTTTATTCAATGCGTAAATGACTACACGATTAGAAACATTTTAAATTTAAATATGTAATTAATAACTATTAAAAATAAACAGAATAACGCCTAATAACTTGCTACTATATATATACTGTATCTTGATCGTATCATGGCTAGTGTATATTTTCAGGCGTTTTAGTACGTGCTTGCAACCAATTGTCGCTATTTAATAATTCAGTTGGCCAACTAATTAATCTCAAAGTCAAAGTCAAAATTGCAGAAGACCAGCAGCTTAGCAGATTCCAGTGACCTGATAATGTTTAATCTGACTGAGAAAGGAATCTGCAAGGAAAACTCAGCTATATCAGATTTACAAAATAAATCATTATACAGAACTGCACACCAACGATATATTATTATATTAATAACCTTTTAAATTTAGTTATCAGTACCTACCTATGAGATTACAATACCTGTTACAGCAGTAACCCACCAGGCAAGTCATAATTAAGATAGACATGGCATGTATGCCTATGTGCAACCCGAAAGTCGACAAAACGCAAAAACCTCTGCTAATTTAAGAACAATAAATTGAACGTTTTCGGCAGAGGTCCCACAGCAGCACACGCATGTGCCAGCCGCCGCTCAACCAGGCCCATAGGGTGCGGACCAGGACTCGACACACGTGCCACCACTGCAATGACCGTCTAAGGAAGGGACGACCACCGGACACGCCACACCATGAAAACCTGAACACTAACAATGACTTTCGAGACACACACAACCATAAATATAACAATTACTTCCTAAGTAACCAAATGTTGCCGTGCAATTCCTTTAACAAACTTATATATTAGTTAATAAAATAATAAATACAATAAAATAGTAACTAAATGTTACATAAAAAATAATTATATTATAACAAAAAACAGTATTCTAATTAGTCAATGTATTAGTAACTCGTTTTGAATTTGGCTTAGACTTATAATTATTAAGTAGATGCCTAGTTTTGTTTAGAATATTTTACCTATTTAAATAGATAGTTTTTTGCAAGTTTTTTTGTTTGTTTTTTTTAAATTATATTACTGTTTCAATATCTATTTTGTTTTATTAATAAGATTGAAGATTAAAAGCAATGGTCTAGGCGTTACTGTCTGAGTATCCAATATTTTTTATACTTTTTGTTAACACTAATGAAGTCTTTTTAAATACGACAATATGTACTTTTTTATTTATTATTTATTAATGCCTAATTAAACCGTTTATTACAATTTTTAACTAGGTTTCTTCTGTTCTGAGGCCTAATTCTGGCGCTTTCAATAAGTATTCGAATAAAAGCGACATCATCATAGAAAACTATCAGTTTCATTCGAGCAAATCGAGCGGACATGCTTGTCAAAGGCGCGAGAATTGGGGCCCTGTTTTATTAGGTTTTATTTTAAATTTTAGGTTAAACTTTATAACTAAAATAAAGTAAGTACTGTCTATTGTAATATGTATATTTTTATTATTGGCAACTTTAGTTTCTGTGTTGTCTATATTTATTAACCGAGAAAGTGTCAAAAAGAGGTCAAACGCAACTGAATTGCTAGGCCCAAGAGCACGGAACTGCGTTATGGAATTCTCAAACTTACTTAGACGATCGGACCCCCACCAACAATCATCAGGCTTCAGTGAGATTTTCCATCGCTGTCACCAGAGGAGCTTGCAATGCTATATAGGTATCCCGCTTTGACCAGAGGCCGCTTGCCATGGATAGCAGCCTATATTCTTAGTTGTAATGCGTTTTACAACTGAATCATCTCAATTTTGGCCGCCAAATTAAACCTGCTTGGCTAACAGGCTTGCCCTTGAGCCGTCGGACCTCGGGGTACTTACGCGCGCTTACGTATATATGCTAAGACGAGAGCGAAACACCGGTTGTGCGATATAAGATACGGCCTCTTATTGGTCGATGACAACAAGGCGCAGGAATACACCCGGCTATTATTGCGGTTTTTTCGCCTTGTCTCATCTGCCTTCAAATATACTCGACCCCATACATAATTAGGTAAACAAAAATGTTTAATGTACAAAAATATCATCACGACCGTAGCCCTTTTAAATCACGTTTCTTTGGTTATTTTTTAAGAAGCGGAGTGACATTTAGCCAACTTTACTATAGGTCCATCATGACAAGTGGCAAGCTCGTCGATGTCTCCAGCGTACTATACTCGAGGAATATCACAATATTATACAAAAAATAGTTAAAATTTAGAGAAATTAAAAATTAAATATTACTAAATTAAATATTACTTATTACTAAATTAAATATTACTTTACTGTTGTGAGCATGGGCGAGTTTTATAGCAGCGCGAGCGCCCGCGTCGCTTGCGTTTTATTGTCACAACTTGTCATAACCATGTACCTATATAGCGGCTGTCACAGAAAGGGTACAATTTAAATCTCTGTAGTGGTAAAAAAAAAAATAGCGCTGATTGTACCCCAGTTTTATTTTGAAGGTCAGCCGTCAGCTGGTAAGTTTGACGCCATTTTAAACTTTAATAGTTACATCACTAACTTTTTATCGCGAAAGATGGCGCATGATAGATGGTACCGAAATTTATTATTTTCTGGATATTATGCAGTAGTGAGCAGCTTTTAAGTGTACAAATCGAGATTTCCAAGCGAAAGCAAAGATATGGTGATCTTAAAATTGCCGTTCTATTAATTCAACCTTTTTTCTTTTTAACGACGGTGTTCGCTTTCTTAATTCGACTTTTAAGTTAGGTAACGTTAAGTTAAAATATTTTTTTCTGTTATAAAAATAAAAAACTACAAATAAATTTAAAAAAGGATCCGTCTTATGTGTTAACAAGGGACCAGTGCCGTTAGCGACATCTAGAAAAAGCCTTGCCTAATACACCCCATTAAAGACATCGTTGTGGTACAACCCAGCCTATGAATCTATGCCAATCGATGCCGTGGTCACAATTTTAACATCCACCACCCACTGCTTCTGTGGTCTAGCGGTTAATTCCGTGGAATTAGACGCGTGGTACTGTGTTCGATACCTGGTCGGGACACAAAAGTATTTATTAATATAAATTCAAATTACATTTATTCGAAAAAATAAATAAATTATTCGAAGTTAATTATAGTACATTAAATAAGTATAAATTAAAAGCCACCTAAATAATAAAATTAAAAATAAACTAAACTATAAATAAAAAATGTCCTCTAGAGACGTCCCATCCGATATAGTCCCAAGGAGACTGGCAACATTTCCCCTCTGTATAGCGAGGCTAATACGTTGGCAGAAATAATTGCCAGCCTTCCTGTCTCCAGGCCTTTCTGTCAGCCACTTTGACAACTCCTTGGCCAAGCGAAAAATATTTACAACATATAAAATAAAATTAATATTAAGGATATAAGTCTCGTCCGCGTGGAATGGTGGCAAGAACGCTGGCTGCATTTCCCCGCTGAATTGCAATACTGATTCTCTGGGCGAAGAAAGAGCCACACCGCTTGTCACTGGAGGAGACGACAAGACGAGGTGTTATGTCTTTTAAAATCTTTTTTGCGCTTGGACTTCATAAGCCCAGAATTTCTACAGCAAACGGCACAAAAATGTAATCTTTTAATATACTTACATACTTGCGCCACTTGCTGGACTCCGCATTTTCCGCCGCGGCTCCCGCTTTATGCGCTGTCCTCCTGAGATGCGACGCGGCGAGGGTGTCGACGCACGTGGCGTCCCACACCAGAGCACGTCCCCGTTCCCAGGGGACCAATGTCATACCATCGGGTCTCTTATTATAAATAAATACATTTAAGTAAATAAATTTATTTGTGATATTCTCGAGTTTGGTAAGCTGGAGACATCGACGAGCTTGCCACTTGTCATGGCCTATAGTAAAGTTGGCTAAATGCGAATCCGCTTCTTTATAAGCATAGTTTCTGACCACCCCGAAAGGGAAATGGTCGTAATGATACTTTACTTTACTTTTTTTTTTACCTATCTTTCGTACATCTTTAGAAAACGCATCATGTTCTAAAACGAGTCAAATGGGCATTTAAGCACCTACGAAGTTCTCTAAAAGCCGATACTATTATTCAGTGATCAGTCGAACAATTCTATCAATCAAAAAGTTTATCTAAAAATATTTAAATTCTTCTTAAGAGCAGATATTCCCGGTCTTTTACTGTTTCCCGATTTCCTACAAGATGCCACTTTCCGCCGGGATTAGGAAGATCATTCAATCACTCATCATTAAATCGGTGCCTGACTTGAGGTAGTTGTTATTTTACCATTTTCTCGTCCTTAAATAAATAAAAAAAAACAAGCCTTAAAAAAAGTATGTTTTTAACTTCTAAATAAATGTCAAGCGATTGCATAATCTTTGTATTTATTTAATTATAATCTCTTTATTCCAAAAAATAACTTGTAACTTAGAATCTTATAAATAATATTAAATGAACCTTATACTCCGAAAACAACACTTCTCATTCCTCAGTTTATTCAACATCTTGATCATAAAATAACATTATAAAAAATAGGTTGTTGCTTACTCATATATACATTCACTGAAACCCTCATACACCAACACATGCACACACCAAAACATACACAAACACACACGTTCATATACACCAACCATACACAACACACAAACAATTATTTAAGTCTTGCCTTCAGCAAATTTAAATAAATATAGTCTAAAAATAAACAAGTCAACAACTTTTAAAGTATTGCATAAAATTCAAATAATTACTTCTGAAATTATCGTCACTATAACTCCAAGTCAAAGAATTTCGCCTTTTGATAACAAGAATCTCATCTCCTGCTACAATCTGAATTCCTGGTATTTGAGAGACATTATACCCCGTGCTGAATTTCACAAGTCCCCGGTCTCTCGACGAACGAACGAGTCATCGGCACACGGCACCCTTCACACCTATGGCCACAAGTAATGCTGTCTCACTCTAAAACTATAATAATAAGGACTATTTTGCTATAGAATTAGTACAGCCGGATCTGTGGCTAAATGTACCTATCTCACCTTTGTTCTGCTTCCCTAATTACATCACATTTTTTCTTATAGTCTTTGAAATGTCTGTTAATTTTAATAATAATACTTCTTAAAAATTTACTTAAATCTGACAATCTGTATTGTTGTTTATTTAGCTTAGCGTTCAGTTCAGATAGGAAGAAAAAATTATAATTTTGAACCAGACTTTAAGTAAATATTAAAAAATACTCAGGTCTTTATTTATGTTTTTCATTGTATTCTACAATGTATAAAAAGTATTCAGGATAACAAATTAGCAATCGATTTTAACATTCCATGGATTCACCGTGCGAGTGTCAGGTTCGTTGTAGGGTTTCCTGTAGCCCTATTCTGTTACTTAGTCGCAGACATTATTAGTGGATTTCGTTATTTACGTCAGATGTTGCGTCATAATTACAAAATATTATTCAATTCTCAGCTCGACCTTGAAAGCGGCCGTGTAAATATCAACTTTAATAGCGTGGTATATATATAGTTAACGGATTTTCGGCATTTTAGGTTCATGGTTGTTTTTGTATAACATATATATAAAACAAGAGTTATGTTACAAAAATAAAACACTAATAAATATTTAAATAGTTTTCATTGTATCTTTTAAGTAATTGCAAAAAATAACATTAGAATCAAACAGAACTTAATCACTCAGTCGTGTCATATACATTTTTGTCCTATTATCTACTTGTTTAAGTATTAAGTATAATGATAAATATTAAGCAGTCATCTTCCTCACTGCCTCCGTGGTCTAGCGGTTAAGTCCGTGGATTTAGACTCGGAGGTACCGGGTTCGATTCCTGGTCGGGACACAAAAATATTTATTAATGTAAATAAATCCATTTAATTTATTTGTGATATTTCTCGAGTTTGGTACGCTGGAGACATCAACGAGCTTGCCACTTGTCATGATTGGCGTATAGTAAAGTTGGCTAAATGTGAATACGCTTATTTATAAGCGTGGATTCTGACCACCCCGAAAGGGAAACGGTCGTGATGATACTTTACTTTTTATCTTCCTTGGACACTCATAACTGCCATCAGTCCCCAACACTATGCCGGCTTGACTAGATGCCTTTATACACTTAGCTTGAAGGACTCCAAGTTATAGAAAAGTGGAAACACAGAGGCTGGAAGAGCATTCCACATCTTTATCGTACGACAGATGTATGATATATGATAACTAGGTTGAGGGACCCCGATGTACTGTAAAAAAACTCAATATCAAAGGAGAGCGGTGAAAATATCCATACAAAATGGGTCTTGGAAGCGTGCACTGTGTATGGTTTAATTACGCCAAGCCGCATGGGCATGAATGGCGACTGCGGCCGTGTCGAGCGGACCCTGCCCTGTAATTAGGAAACACTACTAGCAATTTATGTTAGCCTGGTACAAACGGAACAAGCTATAACGAATAAAGCGGACGGGCTAATTGAAATGGTTTTTTTTAAGTTTTTGTTCGATATATATTTATATATATATATTTATATTCGATATATATTTTTTTTGTTTTTTTTCGTTTATTAAAGCTACACTCCGCTTCTTTATAAGCGTGGTTTCTGACCACCCCGAAAGGAAACGGACGTGATGATGATTACTCAAACGCGTCCTGTCTGCGGTCGAGGTGGCGATCATTTTACTGCAATAGTACTTGTAGCGAGACGTGTTCAAATCAAACGCGTTCAGCAGTTCAGCGACAATATGCAGCGTTCAATCCTGCATTTGCACGATCATCGCTGGAAGATCAATCCGCACCCCAGTAGTTTTCAATTAGCACTTCGGGGATTTGGTACCAAAAAAAAAAGTATCATCACGACCGTTTCCCTTTCAGATATATAGACATAGGTTATAAATAAGCGTATTCACATTTAGCCAACTTTACTATCATGACAAGTGGCAAGCTCGTCGATGTCTCCAAAATGGTACAAATCAAATTAATTTGGACAATTTTCAAGCCTTCACATTTAACCGGTTTTCATACATACACACATCTTCACGCCAGATCCCTTGCGGGCTTGCGGGGTAGGCAGAGACAATTGAGCGCCACTTGACACGATCACGACATACCTCTTTCGCTTCGTCGACGTTCATTAACCTCTTCATACATGCCCTTTTGTTAGGAAGAATTTGTAATGCACCTTGAGTCAGTGTTTTATTTATTTGATCGTGATCTCGGTTTTCCAGGGCCTCTTTCACCCAAAACTTTCGCATTATATATCTGGTTCGTCAATCTTTCTTTGATCATTCTTTCAACATGCCCGAACCATCGTAGCATGCCTTTCCTTATTTCTGTCCCTATGGTTTCTTTTATACCAACCCTTTTCCGTATTTCGACCGGTACAAAAACAATTTAAAAAAAATAATGGGTTTATTCTTTGAACTTAGATATTTTTAATAAATATTTGTGTTATATAAAATTTTACTGTTCAGAGCGGTTTAATTTTCTTTGACCGTTCTAATATTTTGTGATGTTAAAAAGAAAAATGTTGCTGGCAAAGAGCAGCGCAAATGACGTGCAAGCTTGCTACTTGCGAAAAATAAAAATGAAAGGCTTTAGTTGACATAGACATATAAAAAATTAGACCGCCCAATAAAAAAATGATTTCTATAAACTCATTGGTTCTCAATTATCGATGAGCGAATAACAACACCCGTTTTTAAGTACCGTGTTTGTTCTGCGACGATAGAACCGTTTTTAGATTTGCACTAAAACAGTCTTCGTTGCAGGAACTACCTATTCAGTCGTACTTGTCGCAACTCTTTCCGTTTTGCAAAATAGTTCTGTTATATTCTACATATAAATATAGTCTTTGGTATTCTAATAATTCTAGTAATACGTTTGCAATAATTTTACTCAATAACACATATATTTTATGACTGTTTCTATCAGTATGTGTTTAGTTTGATATAAACTACGTTATTTCCTTACTGCCGCTGCCGCACCGTTTCAAAGCCAATTGCAACGAGAATTTGTTTTCGTTTTTCGGAAAACGGTTACGATTCGTTTTTAATTAAATAGTCCTTTTTCGTTTTTAAATATACCCACCACATATCAACTACACTTAAGACGAACAGCTAAGTAATAATAAAGTACATTGTAATCCGCTTCCCGCATCGCTCTAGCGCTTCCTTCAGGCTTTTCGATTTTTAACCAATCTCCAGCACTATTCTTACACTTAACCCCAAACATTATATAATGGAATCCCTTAAATAACGGAAACTATACGTGTAAAACGCTATTATATTTCCACAGATAACGTTTCGCATGCATTCATTTTAATAATTCTCTATTGTATTTTATTTTATATATTTGCCTTATGAAATAATGTACGACAATGATTAATGTAAATATAATAATCTTATTTTAATGGATATAAATGTTATGGATATAAATGTTTTAAAATGATAATCAACGAGCCGCGGACAATATTTATTTTACGTTTTTCCTATTAAACGTTTTACTATCGAGTTAAAAAAAAAATCTTATTGCCAACTGTTTTTACTCAACAAAATAATTTTTAGCATGCAAATTTTGACATTAACATTGTATTATAATAATTCCAATAAATTGACAAGAACAATATTAAATGTTAACTATATATAAATATTTTATATAAATATATATTTCCAGACAGGTCACACAGCGCCATCTAGTTTCCGTGGTAAGCAACGAGGCTTGTGTTACGGAAACTAGATGGTTGATAAACTACATATTATACTTTTTTTTGTTTGTAAATATATACATATTATACATATTATACATATAAACACCCAGACGGAGACAAATTATACAATGTACAACTTGCCCCCGGTGGGAATCGAACCCACGACCTCCCGAGTTCACGGCAACGTTTGTTACCACTAGACCACGGAGGCGGTCATAAATAAATATTGTAAATAAATATCTATTGATATAAGCATATTGTATGTCTATAATATGGGCAGATTGCATCATCATGACATGTACATACAACTGTAATTAGAATAAGCAATCTATACAATAAATTTTTTTGTTTAATGATTTTGAAAGTGGCTTTTAAAATAGTGGAAAACGTTATTTTGACGTGAGCTCGGCTATGATCGGCAAAACTCGGACCGAAAGTGACAGTAAATGACAGAATCCACTAACAATACAATCTAACGTTTGCTTTTAAGTAATACGGCTGCTGGGTTGGTTCTAAAATTTGATGTCTCTGGCGATAGAAACAAGAGCTTTGTATGGAGCGGGTGCTGTTTCCGGTAGGACGCCTGTCTTCACTATTCCTTTTATTTCAATTTCAACCGGTCGTAACCGGGGTTAGTAGGAAATGTAGCTTTTTACGCCAACTGCAGTTGATGAGAAGACTAAATGAATCATGACTTGCAAAAAGGGTACGAGTGCCTTTATTTTTATTTTTTATATTTTTTTGGTGTACTCTGAATCTATAAATGCAAAAAGCATGCAAAAAAGGTTAAATCAAAAATTCGAGATTTAGGAAAATAAAAATTTAGTTGCCATAAAAAAAATATTTTATATTGTATATACAAGTATACTATTAAAGTTATAAAAACATATATGTTGTAAAAATAAAACACAAACATTTAATTTAATTTTGTCAACTTCAGAACGCTTATTCCAAATTCAACCCCACATGGCACTTTTTATCATCCGATTTTGTTTGTTTGCACCCAAATTTACTTATGTACTCCGCTGCTCCCAACTTTGGAAATTTCCGGACGAACTTCTTTTACTAGATAAACTTTTGCAAAATTCACTAATTAAAATTCTAAATTGCCCCATGAATGACCGTACTTGGGCCCAAGCTTCACTACCGATTCGGTTCGGAGGTCTGGGAACTCGCAAAATTTCCAGTGTAGCACTGCCAGCGTTTCTGTCGTCTGTACATAGTACTGTCGAGCTCTACGGGAAAATCACAAACCCATCCTTGGGTTCCGTTGAGCCGTCGTACTTGTCAGATGCCAGAGATGCCTGGTCAGTAGCATGCCCCAATAAATCTGTTCCAAATTTAACAAAATTTCAACGACTATGGGACGAGCCGCTCTGCAAACTGGTACTGGACGATATTTTATCTTCCAGTAACACGAGAGAGCGGGCTCGCCTCATGGCCGTTTCCACTAGGGAGTCGGGTCTCTGGTTGCAGGCTTTTCCCTCAGCATCGGTTGGCACACTCCTTGCTCGAAATACACTGACAATGGCGGTGTGCCTTCGTCTCGGAGCCCGGACTGTCCACCCACACCAGTGTCGGTGTGGAGAGCCCGTGGAACATCTCGGACACCATGGGCTTTCTTGCGCTAGAAGTGCTGGCCGCATTCCTCGTCACGCTGCTTTAAACGACATCATTCGAAGGGCTTTTGTCACTGCTGGAATACCCGCGATCCTAGAACCCGCTGGGATTGCGCGGAGCGATGGCAAAAGACCCGACGGCATGACCGTTGGGTCGTGGAAACTTGGCAGGTCCCTGGTGTGGGATGCGACATGTGTAGACACATTAGCCCCATCACACATCCAGGCGACCTCGTCAAGCGCGGGAAGTGCGGCGGTTTCTGCTGGGACCTCAAGCTGCGCAAATACGCCAACCTCAGTACAGGTTACGAATTTGCGCCGTTTGGGGTCGAGACGATGGGCCCATGGGGACACTCAGCCAAGCGTCTGGCCAAGGAGTTGTCCAAACGGCTAACGGAAAAGTCTGGAGACAGGAAGGCTGGCAATTATTTCTGCCAACGTATTAGCTTAGCTATACAGAGGGGAAATGTTGCCAGTCTTCTTGGGACTATCACTGAAGGGTCGTCTCTAGAGGACATTTTTTACTTATAGTTTATTTTTTATTAGGTTTAGTTTATATTTATTTTAATTTTTACTTTTAAGTAGTTTTAATTTATATTGTAATTATTTTATACTGTTTGTATATTACTTCATTAATTAAAATATAAATAATTATTTACATACAACTATTTTGTCAACAATAAGCCGTTTCATTACTTCAAGTGCAAACGTTATATAGTGGAATCCTTAAAATAACGGAATCTGTCAGTGTAACACTAAATAACGTTTCGCTTGCATGCCAAAAAATTGGGTAACTTTAATTTTCCATAATTTTGGTGTAATAATTAATGTATGTTTAATATAACTGCCTCCGTGTTCTAGTACCGGGTTCGATTCCTGGTCAGCACAATAATATTTATTAATTTAAATAAATAAATGTAATTAATATTTGATTGCGGTGGTGGCTCGGTTGTAAGAACGCGTTCCTTAAATCCTACAAAGGTCGGTTCAAACCCACCCGGCATGTACCAATGAGAAATACACTTTTCTTACGTACATTTGTCATAGATTTACAACACCACCGTACCCGTGCCTCGGAGAGCACGTTAAGCCGTCGGTCCCGGTTCCACCAATACCAACTTGTGGAATTGTTAATAAATTGTCATAAAAAAATGACGTCATATCCTCGCCAAGCCGTCTGGCCAGCGTGGCGAGTGTAGGCCAAATTCTCCAGATATATGTTCTGGAAGGCTTAATGATTGATTGATTTGATGACTTCTGAAATAGTGGAAATCGCTATTTTGACGTAAGCTCGGCTATAATCGTCAAAGCTCGGGCAGAGTGACAGTAGGTAAATGACAGAATCCACTATATTGACAAGCTAACGTTTGCGCTGAAGTAAAGGAATACGGCTGCTGCAGCCCTTTTCTGTTACTTAAGCGCAAATGTTATATAATGGAAGCCGTTAACTATATGCGTGATACATCACGCTAGTAAAGTTCATATTTGCACGGCCGCTGTCAAGATCGAGCGCTTATAAAGTTGAGAATTGAATAATTATTAAGTTATTATGACGCAAGCTCTGGCGCAACTAACGAAATCCACTAATAACGTTTGCGACTAAGTAACAGAATAAGGGCTACTGGAATCGTTAACAAATCTGTATGGCCAACGTGGCGAGTATAGGCCCAATTCCCCAGCAATATGCTCATCTTCAGCAGTGGAGGTCTAGTGATGTAGTATCAGGTAAATATACGAGTAGGTAGCTAGCTATTCATAATAGTTGGGGACCCTTTCTTTGTTCGTGACGACGCGAGGGTGAGATAGGCTGACTGGTAACAACCTACGAGAACGTCATTAGGCTATCCGCGACGGAACGCACCACATCTATAGTATACACTTAATCCGTAGAACAGCGACACTGTAAACCGAATGAAATCCACTTTTTATATAATACAACAAAAGCGGCAGCAATGGGTTGCCTAGCGAAATATAAGTACCCACAAAAAAATATCTAAATAATCAGGATGTTAATCAATAATATTTTACATTCAAAAAATACTCCCAATACGCAAATTAAGATGTAGATACGATACTAACAGATAAGAGCAATAGACAAAAATTTAATTGCAAAACTTTGTTACCTCTAATGTGTTGGGGAGGTCTTATATATATTGTCAATAATATTCTTGTATCAATTTAAACAATCTTTATTCTTCATTTCTAATTTACTTACATTACTCGATATCACAAAAATACATTTCTCTACTGTCAAATCCAAACAACAACAAATGTCAGCAGTGAAATGATACCAGTAAAAACATTAACTTCAATATAATGTAAATAATCCTTTTTATTAAACCCGTATTTCCCTAACTTTGACAATGGCAAATTATTCCATAACCAAATACAAAAAAAAAAAACATTTTGTACGTCACTTTTTTATTTCAAATATACATTTATTTACAGTATCCTACGTACGGAGCATAAACGTGGACACTGACAGAGGGTCTCGTCCACAAATTTAAGGTCGCTCAGCGGGCTATGGTTGATATTTCTTTGATGGATAAAGTCAGAAACGAGGAAATCCGTCGGAGAACCAAAGTTACCGATATAGCCTTCAAAATTAGTAAACTGAAGTGGCAATAGGCTGGACATGTCTGACGTATAACCGATGAACGATGGAGTAAACGGTTTCTAGAGTGGAGACCACGTACGGGAAGACGCACGTGGGTCGACCCCCCGCTAGATGGACGGATGACCTAAGGAAGTTCGGTGGCTGGGGTTGGAGGAGTGGCAGGAGTTCGTGTGATGTGGCGAGCCTTGGGGCAGGCCTATATCCAGCAGTATATGTAGTATATGTAGGTACAAAACAGATTTACATCCAAATAATACATGACAGTTTATTAGTTAGGTATATCTATAAATAAGGTTTTGGGTCGCGGGTTGAGTTAGTGGAGTAGGTTGTAATATGACGCCCAGGAGGCGACGAAACGCCTCGCTTCTAATTTATAGTATCTATTCTGATTTTGCTGTGGAAAATATTTTCTATTCGTCGTAGTCATGGGATGCTCCAATCCCCTCATTCCGAATCGCGCTCAGAGCTCTTAGAACGAAAATGACACTGACCGTTCGTTCCGAATCAAATATCGCGATTTGGATGCTCAGAGCGTGATATCAATTCGAAACGGTCTAAATCACATTTTCATTCATAATTATTTTTTAAATGTATGGAAGATAAATTGCGGATTCCACATCTTTGAGTATGAATAATAACAAACATACATCTAGAATATACTTGTATAGAGGTATATTTTAAAATTAGCTGTAAGCAGTGAACATTTTTTCTGTAAATAAAGTATTTTTTGCTTCTTTTTTATTATTATTATTGTTGGATATGGGAATATTGAGATATAATGAATGTAAGATACGATATATATATATATATAGTTTTACGATGGATAGATTATGTACATATAATAATCATAATATACATATATGCATCTAAAAAGATAACAAAAAAATACATTGCTGACATAGACAATAGACAAGCTTCTTGAAACATAATTATATATATATATATATATATATATTGGTATATAGGTAACTTAAAGCAAACAAGGTTGTAACAATACAAACTAGCAGAGCGACAGCAAACTAATGTGTTCGCATAAATAACATCACAGGAACTATGTTAAGCGCTTCACCGGGTATTATTTGAACACATCGATTAGGTGTGGTTAGCCGACCACAGCGCGAATAGTTCGGGGGAGGGAGGTGACACACGTGGGACCTCGCTAGGGTTGACGAAATTCTAAACCTAGATGATGCGTGATACATGTTAAAAAAAGTAAAGTAGAATCACGACTGTATTCCTTTCAAAAAAGCGGATTCACTTTTAGCCTCGTACTATAGGCCCAACTCGTCGATGTCTCTAGCGTACCAAAGTTTTATTATTATTATTTTTAAATAGTAAGTTTAGTAATATATATTTTAAATAGTAAGTATAATATTATAGTTATATATGAAATACCTAATTAGTATTTCAAATCCTAAAAAGATCAGTTCGAACCACGACATGTACAAATAAGTAATACTTGTACACTTTTCTTACGTACATATGTCATAGATTTACAACGCCACCGCTTCCGTGCCTCAGAGAGCACGTTAAGCCGTGTCGGTCCCGGTTCGATTAATACCAACTTGTGAAATCGTTATTAAATTGTCATTAAAATTTATATGAGACCCTCGCCAAATTATCTGGCCAGCGTGAAAGAGAAGACAAATTTCTAAGCATTCCATGGATTCACCGTGCGGGTGGCGAGTCCATCGTGTGATGGTAAGAGATGAGAATTATGGTGTCTCGAGCTTGCGACCGACAATAGGCTTGTTTGAAAAGTAGGCCTCCTAATAAAATGTAGTAATAAAAAAAATGATTTTTTTATATACATATAATAGATAATATAACAATTATCCATTCCATATGGTGAGTGTGTATCGTGTGTGTGTCATGTGTATTTTTCTGTGTGTGTGCGTTAGTGGGTAGGTATGTGATATTATTTAATGATACAATTTTGTGGCAGCCCTAAGTATGCTACGGGTCGCGGGACTCCGGGAGTTAGGTGGAGGTGGCGAGGGGGCGAGACGAAGTGTCGTGCGTGCGATTTAATTCCATCGGCAGTCGGCCCGGGCGCCCGACGGCTGCTTCAAAGTCTTTCAGCTGTGACAACACGTTTATCGATTTATTTTTAATAAAACTATCACCAACTCACTTACTCTCGAATAACCCTCTCTGCAATGGCAGTCTATTAGTCTATCACCCGTATTCTAAGACGTTATCTCAACGGCTCCACCATTCCTTCCAGCTGTTTGGGCAAAGGAATCCTCGAAGTCGGTATTCTTAGTTGTTGTACATTAAAGATGTGTTCTTGAATGGGGTGCATCACGATAGATGGCGCATGATAGATGATACCTAATATAACTGTCAGTTGCATAGTAAACTTGTATTTTTATTACGATTTTTATTATTTTCTGCTTTTAAGTGTACAAATCGTGATTTCTAAGCGAAATCTAAGATATGGTGATCTTAAAATTGCCGTTCTATCAAAAAAACCTTTTTTCTTTTTATAGACGGGGTGTGCGTTTTTTAATTCGTCTTTTAAGGTAGGTAACGTTAATTTAAAATACACTTTTCTGTTATAAACATATAAAACCACGAAAACATTTAAAAATAATGCGATATAGGTGTAAAATAAGGTACCATTGCCGCTAGCGACATCTACAAAAAGCTGATACACCCCATTCTAAATAATTATTTTGTCAGAATCACTACACGCTCTAGTACTTTTGACATCCATAAGTCTATCTCGTTCATATTATCAATATTCATGTGTCACGAAAATCATTTATAATTTTGAAACGAAATCTCATTTGAATTAGTTTGATAATTTAAAATAAGTTATTTATAAAAATACAAGTTTTAATTATGCAAATATAAGCTTGACAGTTCTAGCGTAACACCTAACACCTTATTATTTTATTTATCAAATGAGCATCGATATTTCGCACGGTGTGACATCACTACTGGGAGCGAGCGGCTGCCGACGGAGCTTGCTCGTAAAATTGCGCGACCTCAGGTGATTCTGGGACGGGCACATAATGCTCTCCGAGGCACAGCGGTACCAGCTATTTGCTGTTAAATATTTTCCGCGTCTTTACCATATACATACTATCATATTAAACCGATATAATATATAGTTAAAGCGATGGTGCGTAATTTTAGTCAGGAAAAAGCAATCGGATGACTCTTGGTATTTGAGTTCCTGAGGTAAAATGGAAACTTTTTTGTATAGTACCTCAATCACAATTGATGAATTAAATAAATAAATATTTCCAGACAGGTCACGCAGCGCCATCTAGTTTCTGTGGTAAGCTACGAGGCTTGTGTTACGGAAACTAGATGGTTGATAAACGACATATTTACTTTTTTTTTTGTAAATATATACATATTATACGTATAGACACCCAGACCGAGACAAATTATACAATGTACAACTTGCCCCTGGTGGGAATCGAACCCACGACAACGTTTGTTACCACTAGACCACGGAGGCGGTCAATTCCCACCTTTTTCATCATATCATCTTAAATCGTTTAATGGTGACTTTGTTATGTGATTCGTTATTATGCTGTAGTATGTATTATTCAAGGTGATGCGTAATTTCAGTCGGAAACAAGAGAGGTAAAATTGTAAAAAAAAATGTTTCGAAACCGAATGGAAAAGCGGCAGCGGGTACTCAATATTGTTTTAAAAAAATGTACGAAACATACGGACGGAATTCGCGAACGATTTACTTTAAATAAAAAAATTAAATAAACAATACTCGTAGTGAGTGCGCGCTTTTATACCGCGCCGATAAAACCTGTAGGGTATCCGGCATAGTGATAGGGTCTAATGTCGGTCGTCTGAGGCTGGAGTCAGTCTTTTGACATTATTGCAAATGACACGAGTTTCAACGAGAACAACAAATGGTAGACGGACTGATGGTGGTAATTTGCCGAGACTGCTGGGGAGCTTAAGTATACACCATTCGTGCCGATAAACCCAGTAAAGTGTATTCACACTTTTCGGGATCAGGTTCGAATAGCTGTCATGCCCTGTCAAGCCGGCATAGTGTTAGGGACTGATGTCAGTCATGATTGTCTGATTCCAGTTGCTAACATTCATGGACCTTGCGCGTCACTTACCAACTGGTGGGAGGATGGTCACATGTCGTGCTAGTATAAAATAATAAAACACATCCACATTAGTCTGTCTCATTCTAAAAAATAATATTTACGAATATATAAAATTTTGGAACGCAATCATAAATAACATTACTCTCAAAGTATCTTTATTTAGCGAATGACACTATTGCGAGTACAATTTGTCTCTGAGCTAATTTCATACGAAATTATAATGCATCCGTTGCATAGGACTGCATAATTCTTTGTGTGTTAGTGCCAAACGCTGCATCTGTGTGTGGCACGGCTGCAGCGCAATGCGGCTGGGCATAAACATCACACCGACCCGCACTCATGTGCTCCTGGTAGTTAAATCACGGCTAAAAGGGTTTATGGATCCTTTGTTGACTAGTTGATTCATAAATCTTTATTCTCATTCGGTATTTTCACTTTTATAACGGCATTATTTTAAACTTCGAAAAAAAACGTTAGTTACATACATATGTATATATGTTTTCGGAAAATAGCTTCCACTGCTAAGCTGTTAAAAAGACGGTTAAGCGCTTGTGCATTCTTAAAGCTGGCAAAATTCTATTAATTCTTGAAAATAAAATTACGGACAATTTAGAAATTTTATACATATATAAATCTTTGCACCATTTACTAAAAGAATTGGGCCTAAGCAGGTCTGCCGTCAATACATTTATTTGTGGAAAGACCTTCCAAGACGGCATTAACGGAATCGTACAGTATTTGGTTGGGTAGGGAGAGGAGTAGAATTGTGGATAGTGAGCGTATTATCGAGTAATTAAATAAAAAAGGTGGCCCGCAAGCCCGAGACACCATTCTTCTCATCTCTTACCCACACACGATGGACCCGGCACCCGCACTGTGAATCCATGGAATGCTTAGAAATTTGTGTTCTAATCATAAAGTTTTAGTAAAATAGGAAGATCGTTATAAATGTTTTTGCTATTTTTTCCTGTCTAAAATAAGGTATAGGAAAGTGTAAATATGTCTAAAATGTCCGTAATTATTTCTCAGTCTCAAAATTATACTCAGACTAGAGCGATGTTTGAAAATGTTGGTTTGTACAAGCGAGAGAGACGAAAATTACACGTTGCGCTTTCTCATTCGACCGCTTTGCTGTCTAGTCGTCTAGCAATTAAACTATTAAAACAATGACGCGTCACAAATATATACTTTGATTTCCAAACAGCATCACTAAAGCGTCATAATCCAAATTATTTGCAACATGTAAGATTAAACAAATTAAATAAAGACACTAAACAACACAACCCAATAAAACAAGATCGTCCTCTCAGTGGCAATTTAGTCACTTTAGCTCAAACAAGCAAGTTAAAGGCACACAAGTGAACATCAATGTTCGGCCGTTTCGGGTCGCATTGACAAATACCCACCACCCTGTAAATCTCGGCGAGGATATCTGCAAACAACTCTCCCAAACGACCGGATGGGGGTGTCCCAAACGACGCGTACTCTAGCGTGAGCAACAGCTCCGAGCACGAAATGAAATTGTGCTAGCTCCTCGCTTTTTATGTTCGCCTGGTACTTTTAATTAAAGTTACTAATTAGAAATTTGTTTGTATTAATTAACAATTTAATTAACACAGCATTTATTGTTATTATTTATTAATCAGTTTTAGTAAGTTTTTTTTCATAATAGCAAAACAGACCTATAAAATGTGATTTCTGTTTGTCTTGCCATTTGTATCGGCAACCAAACCGATTGTCAGTAACTTTTTAAATACAAGGCATTTAACGTTATCATCTAAAAAGACGACATGCGAACCCACACCTCTCTCTTTGTCTCATCTTTAAGTACACGAAGCCGTATCGTTTTGGTACTAGTTACTATTGTATAAATTTTAGTGTCTAAATTCGAAATGATATCGTAAATCGTTGTTGTATTTAGGTACCTAGAACCTACATTATCACGTCACACTAGTCGTGTCATTAGAGAATTAGAGCGCGTGTCGGTGTCGACTCCACAGGGCGTCTGTCTAGTGGGGGCAAAGTAGGGGGCTTTAAAATAGGGTTGCTGCTTCTCAACATTAATTTCAGATTATTTTTATATTTTTTATTTTTAATCATTGTTCCTCTAAGTATCTTCAACTTAAAAAAATGACGAAATTGTATGACTAAATTTATTAAACAATATTTTTTCTTTTATTTTTTTCAGCGCTGTGCATTTTCGCTTAATATCAGATGGGCACTAGGTAAATTTTTGTGCTTAGTATAAATTAAAAATGAGCTATTATTAATAGTTCGAAATTAATTGGATTACAGATCAACAATAATTATATTATTTTAAATAATTATATTATTGACAATATTCTGCGTTCTAAATAAAATGGTCTTTCGAGACGGATTATATTTTCTTACAATGTTTAGGAACTTGGCTATTTAGGTGAAGAAGTGCCACTTAGAAAGGAGTCAGTTACCGGCCCTCAGGACCTTAATGGCTTCCTTACGAGTACATCATTCTGCACTTACAGGATAATAAGAAAGCATTAAATTACCGGACATTAGACTAGGTTCTACTGAACAATATTAAGGTCATATTTATTCATTATTTCCTGTGGCTGCTGGCATTTTTTTGTAATATCCTAAAAAATATAATATTATATTTATCTGCAACAAATAAAGTGTGTTAGATGTGTTTCTTACTTGGTAAAATATATAAATTGAAGCTTAAAATTTTTATTGCCAAATATTTCTTTCGCCTCTCTTTACGAAAGAGAGAAATATAAAGAGAGGCGAAATATTTGGCAATAAAATTTTTAAGCTTCAATTTATATATTATTATATTTAAATATTTATGTAGTTGACAACCCTATTGCTGACAATCCGTGGCCCAGACCTAACGACGTCGCTCGAGATTAATCGCTCGAGACGAACTGCGTGGCGAACTGTCGACGGTACAGTCAGCATCTTAATTAACATTTAACGAGCTACTGATATTGGTTTTTTTGAAGACCCTACAATTGGGTGGCTTCTTGTATATTGGACACATTTTACTACGGTCAGCATAACAACTACTTAAACCACACAGCCGTTCATTTTCTCGGGGTTTTAAACCTGGGTTCTATATTTTTATTGTAGAACTTAATGTTTAGTTTAACAATAACAAGCAAATTATAATACAACTTGGAAATACCTATTTGTTAAGAACGAGGGGCAATACTCGACATAATATTTACGTAAACTCGTCGACTGCTAATCAGCAATTTCTGACCTTGTTTAAAATTTCACAACTACCTACTACATGCGATTAGCTTCTTAACTTTATGCTATCCTGGTATCTCTCACTTTACTTTTTCCCCTTGGCTGACATTGGCCCGGCACAGTGAGAGGTTTTTAGGTACAAAACGCACTTCTATTTTTTGGCCCAAGAATTAGATTATATTTTTTTTGTTTTGGCTATATTATTTTGTCTGATATAAGTGTTAAGTAAGAGATGGTAATTCATCATTCCTTAGTGGCTCGTTTCACTTAAGTGGCCACGTCAGTCCTTATATTTTTTTGTACTTAAGTCTTCGAACTAATATTACTAGAACGGATCGCAAACCATAGGTTTCCGCCATTCTTCGATGAGTCTCTAAAACTCTCGAATTGTTACAGCTTCGCCAATATTTAGCCTCTCTATTCTGTTACTTAAGCGCAAACGTTATACAAGTATAATGGAATCCGTTAACTATATATATATATATCACGCTAATAAAGTTCATATATGCACGGACGCTGTCAAGGTTGAGCGCTTATAGAGTTGAGAATTGAATAATATTTTATTTATTTATTATTTACTTATTCCACAGCTGTATTTTACAAATAAATATTTACATTCAAATGATTACCGAACACCTAGCCAATTACGGAATAACATTATTTTCACTAAACATATAGCATGAACGGATTATTAACAATTTAAACTATTAAAAATAAACATAAGAATAAAAATAAAGAGACAATATTTAAAAAATCCATCTACGCATCATTATGTAAGTGTATGTATATGTGAATGTGTAGGTGTGTGAAGGTGTATATTGTAAGTGTGAGTGAGTGAAAATGTGTAGATTTCATTGCATTGTGCATATCTAATGTATTATTTACATAGAACTACACCTCCATCCTGCTCAGAATCCTTCCTCTGAATTGGTGTTTAGACAGACAGAAGGGTCTGTAAGGGGGGGATCTGTAAACAATTTATTGTATCTTCTTGTTATTCTGCTCACAACAGAATTAGATGCGTAATTAGTTCGGGTGCTAGCGGGGACAAAAAGATCCCGATGTCTAGTTCTACAAGCTATACTGCGGGGAGTGTTCTAAAGTGTTCCAAGACCTTATCATTTCTTCTCTATTCCCTATCTGAACCACACGCACGTGCCAAAATTAGCACCCCCATACCACTACGCGTCGATGTAAATTTTGATACTTCGCATGCTGAAGATAAGGAATGCTCTACCAGCTAGTATGTTTCCCGATTTCTGTAACCTAAAGTCATTCAAGCAAAGTGTGAAAAAGCATCTTGATTGGCCGGCATAGTGGTAGATATTGATGTCGACCGTCAGTGGCTGACGTCAGTTACTTCAATTTGTGGACTTCGCCTATCGCTTACCATCAGGTGCGCGCTATGTCACATTAGATCAGTATTTAGATCTTAAAGGCATAGATAAAAAATATTAATTATGTTTTGTTATGTAGGTATTATTTTTATTTATTTATTTATTTAAAACTTTATTGCACTATGTACAAGGGGCGGGCTTAATGCCGCTAGACATTCTCTGACAGCCAACCTTTGGGACAATGATAACTATAACTTAGATCGATGAGTAGGTGCGAAGACGTATTTAAGATTAAATAATAATTAAGTATTAAATAATAACTATATCTATTAATAATATATATACTACATACTAATAGTACTTACATACATACATATATACATAACTATACTGTATAATATATATATATATTATATGCAGTAAAGAATATATAGTATGTAAATGTGGCAGGCAGTTGTTTTATTTAGCCGCGTCGGTTGGCAAATCGGAGCAACAGGTCAGAGTAGTTTTACCCCCTTCTCAACTAAGTTTATTGCAAGTTCGGAACGCAGGTGCTTGCTAACTCGAGGGAGATTGTGGGTGGCATAATGGGGAAGGTGTTTATTTTTGTTAAGCGTTATTATGTGATATGTACGGTTAGAAAAAACGTCAATATATATATATTTTTTAAATAAATAAATTTAATTCATTTGTGATAGTTCTCGAGTTTGGCGGCTAAGAATTACATTTTCTGATTCCCAAGAAAATGAGCTTGAAATGATACAGCGAACTTTTCGGTAAGCATTGATAAATATTTATTGATATAAAGCAGCGTATTACATAATATACCTTGTGGAGACGTCCTATAGAGTCATTGTCCGTATAGTTTGTGTTTATTTAATAGAGGATAACTAACGACTAATAAAAACATACAGAAAAAAATATGGAAAAAGGGACAATTAAAAATTTTCCACAATGGGAACTTTAAATAATAATACAAGACAAATATATTGTTGAAATTATTTTTACGTATATACGTTTGTTCCTTTGTGGCCATCGATGTATATAGATAAGCCTATTCATTACAAAACGCACTCTTAAAAACGTGCCGCTTGCTTTGTGTACCTACCAACTTTGGGGGGCAATTCTCAAGCAAGGATAATGCCACATGCTTTATTCATCGGAAATTATATCACAATGCATACAAAAAGACTAGTTTTACTCGATATAAATATTAATATTAGGCGCTCTCGACGCTTGCTATCTCGCGACTGTTGGTGCAGCTACATGACTTCGATTGGTTTTACGGGAATGTTTTTATATCAGTGAGGGCCTATCTATATACATCGATGTTTGTGGCATACTGGAGACCAAACGCATTGGCCGCTTTTGATGATTCTCTCGTCAATCAATTCGTCTTTTACACGCGAGTGTCACTGAAGATATGGCATTAATCAAATTTCATTAAGACGACAACGAGACGACATATTGTGGAAAATATAAATAAATAAATAAATATTTCCAGACAGGTCACACAGCGCCATCTAGTTTCCGTGGTAAGCTACAAGGCTTGTGTTACGGAAACTAGATGGTTGATAAACTACATATCATACTTTTTTTTTTTCAATTCAAATTCAAAATCAAAATATTTATTTCCATATGGTTGACATGTAACACTCGGATATTGTCAATTTTTTTTTTTAAAGTTAATGTTAATAAATTCCGTTGTTGGTTTTCATAGCAGGTCTATTACGTAGGTGTAACTTTATCCGGAGAGCTGGAAAACTTTATAACAAAGGAGCCGTGTATTATACACCGATACGTGCATGCGAGGTGAAGCGCAGTCAACTGTAAAGATCAGCGCACACTGTTGGCACGGCAAATGAACTAAAGGTTGCTTTTTAGATAGATTTCACCAAAGATTTATTTATTTTATTAAGCAAGTCAACAACATGTTTACAAAATCTTATACAATATATAGTAATTCAAAATATTTATTTCCATATGGTTCACATGTAACACTCGGATATTGTCATTTTTTACAATATTATTAAAATTTAAAAAAACATTACAAGCAACAAATAATAAATTAAATTATGGATAGACCGAAATAAGTAAGTGACATTGCTGCCATAAACAAGTACTATAGCTTAACCTAAATTCGAGGCATTATAGCCGTGCCAACTTATAAACTAAATAATTATAATGTATAATTATAATATATTTTAATTAATTTTGTTGCTGTATAAAGGCGTGTCAACTTACAATCTAAATAATTATAATTTAATGTCAAATTATAAAAAAATAACAATAATAATTTCGTGTCGTACAGTTACAGTCAGTAGGTATCATTTACAAACACACAAAAACTAACTAAGTTAAAATAAAATATAGGTCTGATAAAAACAATAAACTACAGAAAACAACAAAGTGCAAACAATAATAAAAAACAAAGCCACAGTAAATAATACAGCCACACCACAGTTACCAGCAGTGCACAATAACAAAAAATGAAAAACTTAGACCGGGAGTCGGCGTCCCAAAATGCAATACAGCAGTAGAACTAAGAGGACGCCCGCGCCTAATTTAGATGTGGCACCTTGAACAAACAAACATGTCACATTCTCACGCACACTAATACATTTATGTATGTATGTAAGTACTATTAGTATGATTATTGATAAATATAGCTATTAACCTAGAGTCCTTTAAGCTAAATATAAAAAAGCATCTAGTTAAGCCGGTATAGTGTTAGGGACTGATAACAGTCATGAGTGTCTGATTGTAGTTGCTAACATTCATGGACCTTACACGGCACTTACCATCACGTAGGCGCAAAGTCACATCTCGTGCTAGTCGTCTAAAAAAAAATATTATTCTGGTGGTAAAGCATCCTTAGGTGGGTAACGAATTGAGTTAAGGTGTATAACCTAAATATACTTCAGGATTCACTTTCTTCATAAATAAAAACCCTATAAAAATCCGTACAGTAGTTTTTGAGATCATCGCGAACATACATAAGACTGACGCGGCTAGGGATTTTGTTTTACATTATACATCTTCTGGTGTTAAAGCAGTCTTGGGTAGGTAACGAATTATACACCTAAAACTTCCTTAGGAATCACTCTGTTGATAAATGAAAACCCCATGAAAATCCGTTCAGTAGTTTTTGAGATCATCGTGAACATACATAAGACTGACGCGGCTAGGGATTTTGTTTTACATTATACATCTTCTGGTGTTAAAGCAGTCTTGGGTAGGTAACGAATTATACACCTAAAACTTTCTTAGGAATCACTCTGTTGATAAATGAAAACCCCATGAAAATCCGTTCAGTAGTTTTTGAGACTCACGCGAACATACACAAGACAGACGCGGCGGTTTTCACTTTATAATAATCGTATCTGATATACAAAATTAAAAACACGTTAATTGTAAATTCCGTATATTTTTAATTGAGTTTTTATTTTAGGTTAATAACGTCACAAGGAACTTTTTTTCTACCCAGAATTTTGCAAAATTATCAATTATACGACCCCACCCTGAAGGGCTACCGCGGGACTAAACCCCCATAAACTGTATATCTTTCACTGTTGGCCCTGTGTGCCTTTACAGCTATGTCTGAGTCGTGGCTACGGAGTGAAGGCCCTCGTTCGCCGCGTACCACAAAGAACAATTACCGCCAGTTATTTTTAAACAGGAAAATAATTGCCTCAATTAAATCATTAGTTGTTGGATGGTGCACCTAAATATTTGTCTACGTTCGTACTCGCTTTACGAACAAGAGCCGTAAAGATATACGCCGAAGTCTACACAGCCCGCGGCGGTCGGTTTATCTTGGCTTGGCTCAAATTTTGAAGGAACTTTGTGCTTTCAAATAGTACCGAGGAACTTTGAAAGCATGCATGATACCTGCTTCCGTAGCGGGGGCTTTCTTGATTTTATATTTTCAGTACCTACTTAGGTTGCACCAAAATGCAATCTAGGTATGTAATTGTGACGATTAAAGTTAACAATGAAAAGTAAAGAATTATTGCGACTGATCGGGGTAGTCTGACCACGCCTTTTTTAAAATAATAAAGTGTATCAATTTTAGCCAGCCTCGTCGATGACTAGCGTATCAAACTCGAGAAATATCACAAATAAATTATAGCGTCCCGACCAGTACCGAACCCAGTACCTCAGAGTTTAAATCCAAAATCCAGCCTTATCTAATTTTTTTGACGTATCAAAAATTAAAGTAAAGTATCATCACGATCGTAGTACTTCCGGGCTGGTCAGAAAATACGCTTACAGACTGCATCCGTGACGTTTAACACTAGATTTAGATGTGGAGTTACCAGGTTCGATTCCTGGTCGGGACACTAAATTTATTTATTAATTTGTGATTTTTCTCTAACATATTATATAGTCCGTGAATATTATAGTAAAGTTGGGTAAACATGAATTTGCTTTTTTTTCTGGTTCTTTTGGTTCTGACCATCCCGCAAGCGTTACGATGCGGTGGTGAATTACCCGTTATCCCCGGCAAGATCTCAGCGGGTAACCACCCGTCGGTAATTTATGTACTTATAGTGCTGAGCGCCGTTACTAGTATAACAGCGCCAGTCCGCGTGTTTATGTACGAACAAAAACGTCTAGCGCCATCTATGGTCGAGTAGTAAAACTACAACGATTTTTTCTTTGTTACAGAACGCGCCAAGTCAGGAACCCGTATACAGAAAAGTTGCAATTGTGGAAAACTTTTTTGACATCATCTACACGGTGCATGTAGAACTCGAGGGTAGGCCAGGGAAACATGCCGGACAAAAAAGAACCTATAGAACTGTAAATATTACTGCTTTTTTAAGAAAAAATGTGTGGCGCCATCTATTGGATTTTGTTAAACTATTATGATATGACTAAAATGAAATTAACAAAGCAGTTATGCTACTGAACAATAGGTGGCGCTAAAATATCTTTTTTAAACATTTTTACCGTGGTCAAGCGATAGCAAGTACCGGGTTCGATTCCTGGTCGAAACACAATTTATTTGTGATGTATCTCGAGTTTGGTACATATGTCGTATATCCATAGCTGGGCACCGTTAATCAAATAGTTAACTTCGTTAATCGTTAATCCGCTACAAAAAAAGTTAGCTTCGTTAAACGTTAAAGCGTTACATTTCGGAAGAATTAACGGAAGTTAATGTTAATCGTTAATCCGTTAATATGTGTAAAATTATATTTTTATATCGTTGCGTTAGTGAACTTATAAAACCTGTTGGTTTAGGTTCTAGAAGTTAACAGGTTTATATATAATATTGTCAGAATGAGTTCTCTTTTTTGTCTTGCCTCGGTTAGAGCCCGCCTTAACAATCTCTTCAAACTGTACGTATTGTGACTCATGTATCCTTCTTACATGTTGTTTCAAATTATTCAGGCTTGATACATGAACTTTTATTTTGGTGTATTTGCTGGCCCGATCTGGATACAAATTCCACATACTCATTTAAATGTGGCCAAGGATTCTCATCAAGACCGCTGAAATCCGTTTCCATGTCTTTCATGATATAGTTTTAATTACTACACTGCACAGTACACTTTTCTATCTAACTAATTACACTGCACTCTTCTTTATTAACACGCAAACTATCACTGACAGTAATTTATAATAACAACAAACACAACACTCTTCACTCTAAGCACTGGCGCTAGTACTTCGCAGTTTTCTTACTCGCACGCGCCGGCAAAATATATCTAGTTTTGTTTTTGTCTCACGCGCCGCCGCGCCCGGCACTTGTCGTTTTATACTTGTCTGAACCTGTTTTTCGCGCCACACCACGGTGCCGTGCGGTAAATAGTGGCATTGGATTAACGATTAACGGACTTCTGCATATTAACGGAAGTTAACGTGTCCGTTAACATTTTAAAAAGTTAACTTAAAAGTTAACCCGTTAATCAAAATGTTAACTTCGTTAATTAACGATTAACGGATTAACGAGTTAATGCCCAGCTATGCGTATATCTAGTTAAGTTGCTAAATGTGAATCCGCTTCTTTAAAGCTTGTTTTCTGACCAACCCGGAAGAGATATGGTCGTGATGATGATCAGTATTTAAATGTCCCATGGACGTGTTGTAGTTTTTTAACTTTATATTATTTTATTTTAAATAATTAAGTAATTTAGAATTACGTAAATTTTATTTATTGCATTATCCTCATGAATTCACTTTTTGAACTTAAATAAAGTTAAGTTTTCTTATTATTTTAATACGATTTATGCTGATTAATGAACAACGCCATTTGGCGGACTTAATTCATTACTTCCATAGTAGCTACTGTAATGACCCTAATATTTAAACCGCGGTTCTTATGTCTAATCAAGAAAATTTTCATTTCCAGATCACAGAGACGTACGCCTTTCTGCCGCGGGAAGCCGTCACGCGTTTCCTCACCGGATGCTTCGAGTGTTCCCGGCGCCCGCGCAGTACCTCACCCCCACCACTCCCCACTCCATCGCCATCCCCAACAAGACACCCTCCATTCCTTCCATTCCTACCCACAATCCACACCCCGCAAGACTACACCCGAAACTGGGAATCTGAAATCGATGCAGCACACTCGAACTTTTCATTCGAACACAAATTCGACTACACAGAACTTCAGCCAGTAAAAAAGATCCAAAGTCCCAAAGTTACAGACGCAGAAGATCCAGAACCCACGTATATAGAGCTTACACCGAAAAAGGTTAACGGATTCGTTAGCTATAGAAGTTCTCCAGTAGAACCAACGTTTATTAAAGAAACGGAACCGGTTACAGCTGATCCGGAAATTGATAAATACGACGAGAACAGTCTGATAGACGTAGAAGACGTAAAAGCCGACTCTCCTACTCTAAACATCCAAAAAGAAGAAGAAGTGTGTACAAAAGTGACGAAAGAAAAGAACGAAAGTACCAAGGCATCAGAAGAGAGAGAGAATAGTGATAATAATAAGACTGAAATTAAGAAAAAGTATAATCCATTAGACGTATGTAACTTGACATCGAAGGACCCGCCGAAGTCGAGGTCTCCGCCGAGGAAAAAGTTGTTGCCGACCAGCTCAGAGTTTTGCAATGGTTTCGGAAGATTGCCTCGTCCTTGGAAGCCAGACAGCGGGTTGTACTACAACGGAGAAGAAGTGGACTACAGTGTCCCTATAACCACAGCTTACTTAAAACACATGCGAGCGCTGGCGACCTTCGAAGACCAAGACGGCGAGACAGAGGTAAGATTTATAATATTATAGTATAATAGGGGCAAGTTGTACATTGTATAATTTGTCTCGGTCTGGGTGTTTATATGTATAATATGTATATACTCGTATTTACAAAAAAAAGTAAAATATGTAGTTTATCAACCATCTAGTTTCCGTAACACAAGCCTCGTAGCTTACCACGGAAATTAAATGGCGCTGTGTGACCTGGCTGGATATATAAAAAAAAAAAATAAGGATGATGGAGATACAAAAGCGATATAATAAATTGTAAAGACAGATTTAAAAGAAAAACAGTTCACAAATTTCTCAAAATCTAGATTAAGCGAACAAAGAACATGATGAGGGTTTCAGAGTACAATAAATACAGGATTTTTGATTTTAAAGCAGATTTCATATTCGAAAAGTTACGTAACATTTTCCAGTAACTATTTGGTAGTTGAAAAGCGAGCTGCCCGCACCGCGCCACCACAGCCGGCCTTTTGTGAATTCGTCGAAAACAGAAAATGGCAGACCGGGGGCTCTCCAAAACTCTTTGAACGCAATCCGAATTATGAATTTGAAACGATTTTCAAAATGAACTCAATGGTAAACAGCACTGTAATTTTTAGACCAGCATAGTCATCAGATGGGAGTGTGAAAAAGATATTAAATATAGAAAAACGGGTGTTGCTTGTTACTTTCAAACAAAATTATTGTGATACAAATTGTTAGAAAGTAAAGGCAGAAATAACACTGCTAACTGCGGTAATAAAATATAATGTACAATGATTTAAAAAAATATATATTTATTAATTAAACTAAAAGATTACATTTTAAAACATAAATGACTAATAATAAAAATAAACCTAATTAATAAATAAAAATACAACTAAAAACTAAAATGAAGAAAAAACAAATAAAAATTATTATAAATAAAAAAATTGCTCCAAATCGCTGCCAATGGGCAAAGTGACAAGGATACTGGCAGCATTGCCACGTTGAATGGCAATGCTGATCCTTTAGCCCAAATATTGCCCAGCCCTTTTGTCTCCCGAGGTGTTGACGAGCTGTTTTGACAACGCCTTGAAAATTTCATGTGCACAATTTAATATAATGTAAACAAAAATACAACTCCCATGTTTTTTAGAAATTTTGATCGAATCATATTTTCGACGTCTCCATGACAATCAAAGCCACAAAGATTTAAACATATTTAAAATCTATCTAATGTATCTGAGTTTTTTTTTATTGGACTAAAAAATATAAATAATTAAAACTACTTAAAAGTAAAAAAATAATTAATTATAAACTAAAACTAATAAAAAATAAACTATAAGTAAAAAATATCATCTAGAGACGACCCTTAAGTGATAGTCCGAAGAAGACTAGCAACATTTCCCCTCTGTATAGCTAAGCTAATACGTTGGCAGAAATAATTGCCAGCTTTCCTGTCTTCAGACTTTTCCGTTAGCCGTTTGGACAACTCCTTGTGCCACAATATGAAGTTGAACAAATCTCACAGAAGCAATGATCAGGAACGGATTCAATACTCAGCTTTACGAAGTGGAAGTTGGTGCGAAAGAAATACCAGTAAAATCATGGCACCACTTACTAAAAAAAATAGTATTTTGTGACTAAACAGGTCTGCCGTCAATTCATTTATAGAACGAGCTTCCAAGACGTCATTAACGGAATTTTACAGTATTTGGTAGGGTAGGGTGGAGCAAAATGGTGAGCGTCTTGTTGCGAAATAAAAAGAGAAGGCCTACTTCGTAAACCATCCTATAGTCGGTCGCAAACCCGAGACACCATTTTTGTTCTCTTTCACGACATATTGTTCGTTCAATATACAACAAAATTAATTGAAAAGTGCACGTCATACACGACCACAACTGGCAATGCACTGTTACTAGACTAATTAATTCTGAGGCGAGGCGAGGCTTCTTGCCCAATCTTATTATATTTAATGTCTATGGAGCGTGGTCAATTGTCGTGTATTTTTTTAACAGTGTGGTGAACAAAGGTTACGATGTTAAATTCAATTATTGACTAGCTGATTGACCCGTCGTTGATTGTGTAATATACGAATAGTTTGCAGCGAAAAAAAGCGAGAATAACTCAACCAAATTTGATCGAAGTCGCTTTAGGCGTAATGGCGAACTAAATATGTATGTACTACATATATACCGCTGAGTCCAATGCTGTGGTCATGTGATGACGTCATCGCCGTCTCTGGCGAATAAAAATAACAATCTTACCACTTAGGACCATTTATTTTACATCGATAACTATTTTCTGAAATAAAAAAAAAATGTAATATCCACTGTTTCAAAAAACATTATCAATTAATACAGTTTAGTAGTATAGGCAAAAAGACGAGACGAACATCGTACATACATACATACACCAAAAAATACAGCACACAAAGCTTCTTTTGCAATTATCGATTATTATATCATTTTGTTCGATGACCGATGTAGTTTTTTATGTGTACTTTTCATCATACTCGGTAAATTTAAAATTTATATTTCATTTTGTAAAGAGTAAAAATTTAATTAATTTTTTTTACTACATTTAATTTTAAATTTATATTTTTTATCCACATTGTTTTAATGGCTGCAGACACAAAAAGATTTGGGTGAAATGAAATCACGTCGTTTAATAAGGTACCAGGCGAGCAGGATTTGTAGGCGGTGAGCCGAAGTCATCGATCGATGACCAAAGTATTGTGGACTTTTCATGTTATTAATTTTATTTTATTTTGTAAAGAGTAATAATTACCAGTAAGTAATTATTTTTTTACCGGTCTCTTTCATCTTTTTTTTACCCACATATTGTTTGTTAAGCAGACATAAAAGATTTGGGAGAAATGAAATCACGTCGTTTAGCAAGGTACCAGGCGAGCAGGATTTATAGGCGGTGAGCCGAAGTCATCCGCTGACACATAACCCTCGAATGCTCGTCGCCCGTCCTATTCGACCCGAGATTGATTTGGGTTCCTACGTCATATCGAAAACCAATAAATCGAACGCCTAACCGTAATGATTTAGGCTTAGACAATTGATTTGCCTTGAACATAGAATTTTTGACATATATTAATGTGTGATATTTTTCGAGTTTGGTATGTTTGTCATGATGGACCTATAGTAAAGTTGTCTAAATGGGAATCCGCTTGTTTAAAATACTACACAATACATACATACTACACTAATACATACACAAATACATACAAATAAAACTACATACATACGTTCTATGAATATACATAAATATAATATACCTACTATATGATGACTATAATGAGAGAAATAAATATAGCAGAGAGTGTATTAAGCTTATGGTAAATTTAAATAGTGCGCATAGACCAGTTTCTTAAATAGTGTTCTATTTGGAGCTTGACGGATGTCCACCGGTAACTGGTTCCAAAGATGCACAGCCACCACCGCAAACGATTATATTACTAGGAGACATACAAATAGGGAACTGGTGGAAGGGAACATCCGTGGCAACTACTACGGCAGGAGGACGCGAGAGTATCTACTTCCAAGAATACTTAATAGTCTATCTCAAGAAATAAGAATAAAAAAACTTTCCGAATTGACATATAAAAACAAAATTAAGAAAGAACTACTCGAACAACTGAGTAGCAAAATCGATAGATTGTTTGTGTAAAAATAGTGTGCGATTGGAAAGATACATACAAGCTATATTATTTTTTATTTAACTGCTACTTTATAAACTAAACTGTGCTAATATATCATTATTGTAATGAGAGCTATCTGCCGATAAACTATTTTAATTAATAATAATAATAAAAATACAAGCCAAGCACCGTTCTGCAAAATGACAATATTCGACTATACTGGGACAGAACGATTATAACTGACAAAACAGTACACTACAACCGCCCTGACATTACTTTGATAAACAAAGAAAATAAAACAGCATATTTAATTGACATAGCCGTACCTAACACTCATAATCTAATAACTACACATACAGAAAAAAATACTAAATATAGAGACCTTGCAATAGAGCTTAAATCCCAACTCAAATTAGAAAAACTAACAACTGTACCCATATTAGTATCCACGACCGGAGTAATGCCCAAAACATTACATGACAGCCTTAAAACTATCAACGTAGACCAGCACATATACAGACAATTACAAAAAGCTACAATCCTTAATACTTGCCGTATAGTCAGAAAGTTTGGAGTTAAAGATGCATGATGCTCACTTGGCCGAGGCCCGTGAACGTCATTAGATTAACCGGTTAAATACCGAAATTCTTTAAGAATACACATTACATAATAATAATAAAAAAAACAACTTTTCCAATATGTCAGAAATGACAAACATTTTGGCTTCTTTAGTTAATTTTTAAATAGCCAATCAGTATTGAGAACCCAAATGTTGTGTCACTACCGACATATGGTTTCATTAGAAAAGTTGTTTTTTTCTATCAATAGAATAATATATTAGTCTAGTAGAGTAAGGTCATATAATGTGACCCCGTTTATAAGTTATCAATAAAAGTATCGCAACTACTTGTTTTATATCAAGTAGTACAAAAATATTCCAAAATAAATTATATAAGTTCACAAACACAAAGATTGTTAAAAGAAAAAAAAATCTTTTAATTCCATATATTTTTATAGTTAAAAAAATTTAAATAGATATCTCCGTCGTCGTCATCGTAGCTTTACTTAGACGTTTTTACGCAAAAAAGGATCCAATCCACAATTATTCAGAAATATAATTCTGAATTTTATATCAAAAAATATCCATATAAAATTCCGTTTATTACATTTTTAAATGTATCAAATGTTGGACTAATCCTTCGATGTTTCGCTTCAACTTAAATGGCCTATAACTATATTACTACGTCCAATTTATAGATAGTTGTGTGTTCCATCAGATAGGTGTGGGGTCCGAGGAACCCTGGATTGATTCGTCGAATGTCCTCAACAAAGGCCCAAGCACGTCACGGTATAATCGGGAGCCGCATCTTTTCTAACTCATTTTTCTCGCTGGTGGCGGGTGTAGGGTGGTCGGGGGCAGTCGGGTGGGCAAGGAGGGTCGCCGAGGGAAACCCGCACCGAGTTTCATCAGCCGGGGGCGGCCGTCACGCCGACATTAGACAAGACACAAAAACGAGCCGCTCAGCAAAATGATGTAACTGAATTCAACACACTAATGGGGTGTATCAGGCAAAGCTTTTTGTAGATGTCGCTAGCGGCACTGGTACCCTGTTTACACTCTTTGACGCATCATTTTTTAAATGTTTTTGTAGTTTTTTATTTTTATAACAGAAATATGTATTTTAAATTAACGTTACCTACCTTAAAATACGAATTAAGAAAGCGAATACCGTCTTTAAAAAGAAAAAAGGTTGAATTAATAGAACGGCAATTTTGAGATCACCATATCTTTGATTTCGCTTGAAAATCTCGATTTGTACACTTAAAAGCTGCTCACTTCGCCATAATATCCAGAAAATAATAAATTTTGTAATAAAAATACAAGTTTTCTATGCAACTGACAGTTATATAAGGTACCAACTATCATGCGCCATCTATCGTGATAAAAAGTTAGTGATACACCCCATTTATAGCATAATGTTTATTTTTATTTTATAAACTCTTTATTGCACCAAAAGGGCGAACTTATGCTTTCCGGCATTTTATAACAGCTAACCTTTGGGAGTGTGGTAGAGGACTGCTGGGTGCCTTATTATAAATATACAATTACATACAATACATAATAATTCTTACATACTATTACTTAAATATATAATAATATATAACTGCCTCCGTGGTCTAGCGGTTAAGTCCGTGGATTTAGACTCGGAGTTACCGGGTTTCATTCCTGGTTGGGACACAAAAATATTTATTAATGTAAATAAATGCATTTAATTAATATATATTTCTCGAGTTTGGTACGCTGCTGAACATATCGACGAGCTTGCCACTTGTCATGATTCGCCTATAGTAAAGTTGGCTAAATGTGAATCCGCTTATTTATAAGCGTGGTTTCTGACCACCCCGAAAGGGAAACGGACGTGATGATACTTTTTTAAATATATATATGTATACAAATACGAATATATAGTACTGTTTACACACAATAAAAATAGTATTAAAGATATAGATACTCAGAAGAGCTATGTTGTTTGTTTAGAAAGTACGTATATGTTCATAATAGTTGCATAATCTCTCACCATCCCAAAAGTTATATGCCAGAAAATGCCTAACAGGCATTAAACTCGTCTATCTACCTAATTTAAATTTTTGGTGCAATAATTAATAAAAAAAACAGAAACACATTCAAACCAAGCAATAAAATCTTATTACGAATATGCACATCTGTTCAATAACCTTGATAATAATTAAGAAAACTAAGCATTTCTCTCTCACGTAAATACGCAAAACCTTCATAGTAACAATAACACTTTACGTAACAAAGAGAATATTATTTACTTAGAGCCTTATTGAGAGAGGCCGTGGCGAAGGGTCAGTTGTAGAGGCCGTTCGTAAGAGGGTATCGTCCCTGCGACCCCCGAAAGAGCCTTACGATCCCCCAGCCCCCCTCGGCCCTTAGGATCGCACTGCGACTTGTAAGATTGATTGGGGCTCCTTTAGTCCATTGCGATGCCCTCCTTGCGGGATAGTCGCCCCCCTTTTTTCTCGGGGGCTGTTAATATCACAACAGGCGGCTATTTTATTCGGGCCCCTGCCACTTGCGGCTCGTGTGAGAGCTTTGATGTTAGAGATTAGAAGTTTGTTACGTTTAGTTGTCGGCGAGTATGTCGGCTTTCATTTCGACGCTCGGCCGGCGATAGATGTTATTGTTTTGAAAAACAAACCCCAAATACCGACGGTCTCGGTTACATTTTATTATAACCACTATTCAAGTCCTAAAGTAATAATTTTATAAACAAAAGAATGAAGGGTAAGCCAAAAACAAAGGATTTATTTCTCTACATAGTGCATAGGTATTTATAATCATGTATGTATGTATTCTTTTACAGTTGATGCCACAAATTTATGGAACAATCTCCCTGTAAACATAAGGCAAGCGTCTACCAGATCTTAGATGGGTCTTCCAGAACATATATCTGGAGAATTTGGCCTACACTCACCACGCTGGCCAGACGGGTTGGCGAGGATCTAATGACAATTTAAGAACGAATCCACAAGACTTAACGTGCTCTCTGAGGCACGGGAACAGTGGTGTTGTAAATGTATGTAAGAAAAGTTTATTTCTCATTGGTACATGCCAGGATTCGAACCGCGGCCTTTTAAAGGATTAAAGGAAAGTTTTCTTACAACCGAGCCACCGTTTTTTTTTTTTACATGTACTAACTGTATTAAGTATTTTTTTCGTGGTTGCAGAATTAAATGTATGACATTTATTTATTTATTTATTCGAAGAGAAAGAACAGAGACAGGCAGTATAAGAACAATTAAGAAACGATACAGTAGGAGCCATTAGAATTATACCCGCCACCAAAATATTTCCCACTGTGGACAATAGTGCACCAATTATATTTTTAGATACGTTAGTACTACATATGTATACCTTGGCCAGGTATAATGGATAATACAATTGCAGTGTTCGAATTTATGGAACTATCAATGAACTCCGAAGCAAACCCCACCCAGTGAGCTAAACCGACAACAACAGCTTCTTTATTTTGGCCTCAAATGCGGCGCGAGAATTGCTAAATATATCGATACTATATACTATAATACATATAATGTTTACTTCTAAATTTAAATAAATAACTGCATTATTAAAAAGCTGATTTTCTTTTTGCTCATTGGCTGAAATTATCAAAGTGACAAGCTACGAGTAACTACCAATCACGTGACGTACCCATATCATAATATTAAACGGTTTTTTTATTTTAAGAATACATAAGTCCTAAAGAATATATTTTGATCATCCTCATAAACTGGCCGTAAATGTTGCCATGATTATCAAATATATCACTAAAACCTAAACGCTAATGTGCTAGTACGGTAGCTGAGAAAATGCGTTCGTAAAAAAGTTTCAAGACAGAAAAAAATATTTGAACGCGTCTTTAAAAGTTACAGCTGTCAGGAACGCATTCTCTCAGCGGCCAGACTATTGTAAAATGAAATCAGCACTTAATATCGATTTACCGAAGCACATTGACAATAATAACTTTTGGTAGATATTCCCTTCTAAAATTTAATAATTGAAAAGCGATGCAACGTGTTGCGACCTTGAACTGTTACATAATTAAGTTGTGTCCCCTAAACCAATCGATTTTAATGTACATTTTGTCAGTTGGTCTCGTCGACCCCGTCAGCATTTGAAGGGTTTCGATCCGCATTCTAAAAAGTCTCATCGCGGTAAAATATTCAGTGCATTTTCTCGGTTATTTTGCAAGCGTTAAGGACCATTTTCCCAAGAGTCTTATGATTGTTGATAGAACGTTTTTAAGTTGTTTGTTGAAGAATAGAAAAGTCGTGTTTTGTTTAGAAATCAGGGTGAGCCAGTCGGTCAGTTTTATTTGATGTTTTCTTTTTCTATTGCCAAGAAAATTCACAGTAATTTTAATACAGTTGGGTAGTTTTTAACTGCGGTGCTAATGAAATACTGGACATATTTTTGTAATAATCGACAAATTTTGGAGTACTAGGGGGTTTTTACGCGTTTGCATGTTGGTATCGTTACCAGGCGTTAATACGGGCGAGGAGGTGGGGTGGGTGGTTGCTAGCCAAACTACGTATGTGGAGAATTTACTGCGGCGCCCTGCAGGCGGCAAGCAGAGCCGCTCGCGACTAATTCTGTTAAAATTCCCTACTAGTTCATGCTATGCTACCCTGGTAGGTGCGCGAGTGGATGTACGGCTAAGTAGGGTAAATGACGGCAGGGGGGCTGTTTCAGAAACTTTTCAGTAGGTGTATGTAGCATGTAACGTACGTTAAGATACATTCAAGGCTTCTGCGGTTTTCAGTTCGTGTTATTATAATTATTATTTTAGAATACACATCGCTTCTCTGCTACATTATTTTGATAAACAAAGGACACACCAGTAGCAAAGTTAACAATATATACATGTTAGTTTAAAAGCCAGGCCTTTGATTGTGCCAAAATACCTATTTGAAGTTGGCAGAGCTCGATTTTTTCCATATTTAAATTCAACATGATAAAATAGTGCTTTAAAAGATAGATTCAAATATTTTACGGATACATTGGTAAACTAAAAGGGACCCTCTTTTATCCCAAAGCACGGGTCGAGCTTAGGGATAGGGACCGACAACGCAAAAACTAGGCAAAGCCTCGCCTAAAACCTACCAATAAATGTTTTAAGGACGCGTAAATCATTACTATATACACCCTACCTCACCCCTGGATCCTACCAGGGTAACAGGATCTACGAAGAGGTTGAATAGGTCATACATAAAATACAAATTACAATTTCTTGAATTAAAGTATTTTTGTTATCAGTCGTAGACCCACTGCACGCGAAGCCGTTTTTTTTCTGAGTTATGAACCTGTGTACTGTAATTTCATTGTATGTACGAGTACATTGCAAGTTATTTTGTACCAAACTTGTGTTTAGTTTTACGATAATAGGCAATGTATAATGAAAATACAACTCCAGTTATTAAATTATTTTATTCATTGTACACTTTATCATAAATTAAATACCTTATCCATACTATTAATCCACCTACTCTATGTTTTTCAAATGTAGCAAGTCTTACCCCTGAGAAGCTTTTGCGAACTCAACTCCCGTAATAATCTGTACTGACTGATAACTCACACCCGTGATCTACGAATATATTCACCCACCTATGCTCCCCTGGTACTTTGAAGAACATCATCTACTATTTTGTGGAACTAACCGCACCTTTAGTCGTTGTTATTACTAAATTAAGGCCTGAGCACACTGAATGCGTTAATTTAGACGTTATCATGATGTACGGAATAAAAAAAAAGATTTAAGGAACATTCGCAGACAATGTCTCGGAGACAGTCTAAATTGTAGTAATCAAATTTTATCACAGAACGCAAAACAATTTGCAAATTTATTCAAATAGCGCTGTAAGTCCTATAATGTATTAATTTAGCTAGCTGCTGGATATGCTAACTATAACATTTTTTATTAATATTTAAAAAATATATAAATAATAATAAATATGTTTGTTTATGTTTTAAACACCGCTTTAACCAGCAGTAAGCCTACCTCATACATGGTAAAATAGACCCTCAGCAAAAATAATTAGGAACGTGTTATCCTAATCGTTATTATATTATTATCGGACAAATTCATTGAAATGTTTATATATTTTGCCGGCAGTACATTAGAAACACATACAGGCTCGATACTACGTAAAAGTTGAAAGAAAAAGACATAAGTGGCGATAATTCGTTCCAGTATATAAGCTAACATAATCGTCTGTGGGAAGCTTGAGATATTATCTATATGTTATAGAAGTTTTGGGTTCAGCTACTATTTGTTCTGCGAACACGTGGAATGGAATCGTACGAAATATTTTTATATATAAAAAACAAAAAAAAAAGATTTGTTTAGAATAAAAGACAATTCAAAAAACTAACGGCTAAGAGATATTTCCGTAACACGGGTTTTATTGTCAAGCTGTCAACTACTGTGACAAATATACCAGCTTATGGTAAGAATCGATCCCACTCAATCCTGTGCTCGAAATTCGGTATATAGTGCGAATCTATGGCATGATTTACCTCAAAATATTAGACAAGCTTCTAGTCTATCTTTTAACTTAAGTAGATGTATTTTTTATATTATTATTATTTTTTTACAAAAAAAAATTTGAAGTAATATACAAACAATATAAAAAAAATACAATATTAAATAAACTATATTACAACAAAAATTAACTTAGATTGTTTTTAAACTAAGTAAGTATTATTTCATTGTTACTTTTATGTATGTCACATTTGTCTGTCACAGAATGCCTAGGCGGCATTAAGTTCGCCTTTGTACATAAGTTTTTAAAGTAAATAAATAAATATATACACCGAGATGTATTTTGTAGTTTTGACATTTTAACCGTGAGAAAACATGCTACCAGGGCTGTCATTAACCTGTTTATTTGTAAATATACAGAGTTACAGAATAAAGCTTACGTAATGAATCACAAATATTGAAGAAAAAATCTACGCCGAGCTTACTTACAAAAAAAGCTTCGAAAAGCCACTTCACATCTTTCTATAGGCGGTCCTCCGTTTGATAGACGCCAAGGCGAAACTTTTTCTAGGGTCTCATGCGGTGCGACCGTCTCCCTAAAGCCCCCCCTCACACGGACGGGTGGATTCGGACGGCGTTCTATTAAATAATCATTTCGGCGCTCGCTCGTCACCCGTGTAGGTGCGGGCGCTATTAACTCTTACAAATTACTGAACCTCCTAATGCTTTATGTGGGCTTGGTATCCTGGTACTATATCGTGCCGAAGTTCCTTTTTTAATTTCGAAATGCCCTTTTCAAATTATGCTACCGTCCGATTACACTAGCTAATTGCTAGAAAAAGTAGCAGTCTCACTTATTTCATGTCCACAATTCCACACTAAATAAACTATAATTGATTTTAAATCAAACAATAGTTGTGTTTGCGAGAAACAACCACTCCTCAATACTTCTGAAGTCCTAGTACATAGATATACACATTTGACGTCACTATGGTAACCTAATTATTGTTATTCTAACAAACCTACTTAAAACGGGTCTCTATTTGTTCCAATAAAAAATGCACGTTTTTAATGTATATTTCTCATTTTACAACACCACCATTCCCGTGCCAGAGAAAGCACGTTTAAGCCGTCACGTTCCACTAATACTTACTAACTTGAAAATTTATTTTCTTTAATCCATGAAGTTATTAACTGGTAGCAGACACTTATGACTGACATCAGTCCCTAACACTATGCCGGCTTGACTGGGCATGACGGCAATTTAATTTAATTTATACTTTATTTAAGCCTGATTCCGAAACGTGTGTACACTTTACTGGGTTTATCGGCACGAACTGTGGGTACTTCCCCGCCCCGGTAGATTGGGCAAATTACCACCATCAGTCCGCCTACTGCCTATTGAAAAATAAAACAAAACAGATTATCGTCACCCAGCCTTGTGTTCTAGGGGCTGGCTGTATTGATGAGTCAATCACACATTACAGTAAAAGGATTTTTATTACCACACACACATTACACCACACACAACACCCTTGAGTGGAGCTACAACATCAATGGTAAGAGTTTAAAGCGCGTGTCGTGTCCGGGATCTGGGAACATGGTTTGACACGCGTCTGTCCTTCAAGGATCATATTATTGCCACAAGTAAAGTAGCCAGCAAGAGATTGGGCTTTATCATGCGACAGGCTAAGTACTTTAATAACCATAGCGCAATCAGTGTCCTCTATAATGCATATTACATTATATACTTGAGACTAACTGTGCAGTGTGGAGTCCCCATGACGCCCAGCATATGCTAATGCTTGAAAGAGTACAAAAAAAATTTGTTCGCTTTTTATACAAAAAGATATACGGTTACTATCCGTATTTGTTTCCGACTGTTTTTATTTTGCAAAAAGCAGCGTGATTGATGTAAATATATATTATTAATAACATAATTGTATTTGTATAACGTGTAATTCTGTAATTATTAGCCAATTGTATAAGTGCTACCTATGTGTAAATTTGATGTATATATAATTGTATAAATTGACTAAGAGCCTACATGTTTGGCACTAGCTGTAAGTGTTGGCTTGTAATAATAATAAATAAATAAAATAAATAAATTATTTGACTAACTAGAAGGCGTACTTGTATTTCCAAGAAAATTAATGAAGGAATGACTTATATTTTCAATTTCCTTTATAACTGTAGAACGTAACCCACTGTCAATTTCACACGTTTATTATTTACATGGAAATTAGTTGCCGGAATATGTGACAGATTACAAGCTATATCCAATATATATATATGTAGTATATCATTAGACTGTGAATCTTTAAGAGTCCCTGTGTGAACGAAAGCTATAGAACACTAGTGATTAGTGACACTGTGATTTTACGATCTTTTAGGACTGTCCATTAAATAAAACTTAGAGAACTTCGATATAGCCTAAAATTGTATATTTAATCTGGTGTGGGATGCGACGTGTGTTGATACATAAGCTCTATCTCACACCCAGGCGACCTCGTCAGGTGCGGGAAGTGCGGCGTCTTCTGCTGAGAACCTCAAGTTGCGCAAATACATGTATTTGACTTCTAAATTCTAAATTAAATTAGTTTATTTTTTTATTTTATTCTCATTTGTTAGACATATATGTAAACTGTCCATTTAGTGTTCCTTCCAATTTAGTAAATGGCACTGTACATCTCTGCGACCCGTGACTCACCCAACATAAGGCATAATCTAAAATTTAGCGCTGCAGCCTCGACTGTAGCATATAATAATAATAATATTTTTTATTGCATAAGTACAAAAGGTGGGTATGAAAGAAAGCATAGGGACAAAAATAAGGAAAGGCATGCTCCGATGGTTCGGCCATGTTGAAAGGATGACTGAAGAGAGATTGACGAACCAGATATATAATGCGAAAGTTGTGGGTGAAAGAGGCCCTGGCAGACCAAGACTCACTTATCACGATCAAATAAATAAAACAATAGCTGCCGGTGCAATAAAAAGCCATCGAAACAAAAGGGCATGTATGAAGAGGTTGATGAATGTCGAAGAAGCGAAAGAGGTATGTCGAGATCGTGACAAATGGCGCTCAATTGTCTCTGCCTACCCCGCAAGGGACCTGGCGTGAAGATATGTATGTATGTATGTACAACAGTTTCATAATAATACACTTTGTTAATACAGTACTTAAGGCTATTTGTTAGTTGTACAAAGGGCCCACGCGGCAAACGAGTGCCTTCACTCCGTAGCCACGACTCAGACTTAGCTGTTCAGGCACGCAGGGCCAACAGTGAAAGAGAGACGGTTTATAGGGTTTTAGTCCGTAGGCGCCTTGGGGTCTCCTTAGGAGGCCTCACGGTGAGTCGGGCATGCGACCTCTCGCGGTGGCCCTTCAGGCTGGGGTCGTATCATTGATGATTTATCGATTCACCGTCTTTAAAAAAAAATGTACAAAAGGTGTATTAAAGTAGACTTTCTAACTCCACACCAATCTACTTGTGTTATGGGAGTTAGCTTATTATTATAGGTTACATGAAAGCAAAGCTTGCTTTTTTAACTGAATTTTGCCTAAAATGTATGAAAACCTTAGAGCAACGCCAAGTCGAACGATTGTCAAAGCGAAATAAAGTGAATAAAAGCGCTTGAATCGAACGTACTGCACATGGTCATGAAGTGACCCGTACTATTTTTAATTCAATACTTACCCAAGCTAAGGGGGCGACAATATCCAGTAGGTTTATTAATATATATAATTATTAAGATTATATGATTCTCGTAATTAAAACTATTTATTATAAATTAAAGAAGCAGCGCATTGCTCGCAGTTGGTTTTGAAAAGTTTTTTTTTTTTTTAATTGTCTTTAAAGGACATTGTACAGAATACATCAGTCCTAAACACGTAATTTATTTGCATAATATATGGTCATAACAGAGTTCATAACCGAGTTGGGGATCATCAAATTCCAGATGCTGCAGAATTTGATGCTTTACTTGGAGTCACTCGCGACACCATAGCTCAAACACGTCGGGTAAAATATGGGAGTTGAAAGCGCGGGAAAACCGCAAAAAAATAAATTGCAACTTGTGCCCCATATTTAAAGTCCAATTTATCGTTTTCCATAATTATTCACATTGTAGCACATTATTAAACCAAGCAACACCACTTTTGACCAATAATATCCACAGTAAATTAATTTACAAAACAAAAACTTGCACTTTACATGTCCACGCAAAATGGCGCGAAGAACTTCTTTGAAAAGTTAATCTACTTTGAGAGGTGGCGTCTTAAATAAATGCAAGGCAAAGGATGTCGATTGCAGCCAACAATATTTATTCCTTGGCCGCATGTAATACAATCGTTACACCATTACGTCTACGGCGTAGAGTCTATGTAGTATGCCACGCATACACGTCCAGTATTGCGATCTCTTTCATAGATCACATACGGATTCGCTTGAACTAGAAATCCACAACATTATTTTGCTCGATAGTAGTCCTGTAAATATCTAAAAAGTATGGTTTTAGTATCGGCACGTATTGCGTTGCGTGGATCGCTATGGGGCTAGGGGGGCCTTGCTGTTGGCACCAATTCTTGTAAGCCCGCGCCCTAGCGAGTTGGCGAGGGGTGCCGCAAATCTATTTAATTATATTTTATTATTCGCAATACAAAAATAGCAAAATTACACTTAATTGAACGCAGTTACGCATAGAGGATCCAATCAACATTTATTCAGAAATTTAATTATGAATGCTAATAAGGTCCTTAGGATATCTTTGACATCCAAAACAAATGGCGCAAATTCGTAACCTGTACCGAGGTTGTCGTGTTTGCACAGTTTGAGGTAAAATTGTCTCCTGTTATACAGTACAGCTCATGCAGGGTTTTAATTATTTTTATTTAAAAAATTACAATGTATTGTAAAATTATAAGCATCTAAATGACCTTCCGGTTATTTATTTAATTATTTTAAGAGTACATTATAAAATACTAAAATATTTTTTTAATTAGAATTTTAATGTTTTTTTATTATTTTTTTAATACTTTTTTACTAATTTTTTTTTTTTTTGTTTTTTTTATTTGTATTTTCCTTTTAGTAAACTATCTTTGGTAATTCGACTGCATGGTCCCATAGTTGGTCAGTCATGAAAGTGCCTTGTGTGGGTCCACTACTAATCACATTTCAAATTTTGTTGCAGTATACTTACTATTCAATAAATATTTGTTTGGAATAAGTGTAGATTGTATTTTGTAGGTATATTGGTAATTAAACATATTATTATTATCATAGATAAATACGGCACATCCTTAGACGAAGGCGGCACGGTCGGGTACCTATCGAGTCATAAGCGACGCGCGAGGGCCTCTGGGTTTCGTGGGGGGCCACCTTCGAGGGTGGGGGGAGAACTCTTAATTATTGTCACACATGAATTATTTTGATATTGACGCGAGGAGGCTCGTCACGCGGGAAACAGAAGCAGTCGTTAGTGTGGTCCCTTTGGACTTCTTTGCGGAATCTCCTACCGCGTTATGCTATCCTGGTACTACGAGATTTAATTTTAAGTACTAGGAGACTTTAGAAATTTATTATTTTTATCTTGATTTTTTGATGTTTTATTATTTGACAACCATGATTATTGCTTTTTAGATATTTTTTGTTCGGGTAAAAAATATTTTAATGACTACTTATAAACTAATAGAGAAAAGGACACACATACAACACACTAAAAACAACACAACAAAAATATATATTTATTGTTACAAAATTATTATTATTATTAATTAATAGGCGAGCAGCGCATTGCTGATATGCCTATATCAAGCACTGGTGTAGAGTTCATTAAATTGTCAGTTATCACCATAGTCTATTTCGATTGTCACTAGCCACTTGTCCAGTTTAGAATCTATTTCACCCTTTACGGAATAAGTACTATCATAAAACATGTAAATATTTAGGGGTTGAATTTTCAATCGTAGTTATTCTACTGTTTGTATTTGTGAAAACTTATAAATGACACTCTCTTGCTACCATTAAGGATTCAACTAGATTAATAGTCGTATACGAAATAACTGTGAAAAACTGGTAAGGGACCTCTACGTACATGCTGTCTCTTTCTCTTAATAATTATACGACAAACAAAGCGATCGGTCACAAATAAAATAACATAAATGCTAATAATTATTTATCACAAAATAAGCCTAATTCTTTTAAACATAAGTTATAAATTGCCTCGACAACCCTCTGCGTTTTGACATGTCCTCACGCTGGCCGTAGTTAAAACGTACTGCCGGAAATACTAGCACACGATTATTTTGTGCTGATATTTCTTACAGCGTATTCAGAGTCGTCACCTATAACCTAGTTGATTCTTCATCGATATTCTCTTGCTTTACATATTGTCGATAATTCCTTGAATTACTTACAATAAATAAACTTGTATGAAAGATTAGCTGTTAGAAAATGTTTTTAGACATTAAGCTCGCCTATGTACTGTAAAATGTAATATTTTCTGTGCAATAAAGAATTTATCTATCTATCTATGAAAATATATATAAATGATGACAATTCCATAAGTTGTTATTAGTGAAACTGGGACCCAACGGCTTAACGTGCTCTCCGAGGCATGGGAACTATGGTCTCGTAAATCTTTGCCAAAATACGTAAAAAAAAATATATCTCTTATATTTAGAGCTTCCAAGACGGCATTAACGGAATCATACAGTATTTGGTTGGGTAGGGAGAGAAGTAGAATGGTGGATGGTGAGCGTATTATCGCGCAATAGAAAAAAAAGGAGGCCTCCTTTTCTTAAACCAGCCAATTGTCGGTCGCAAGCCCGAGACACCATTCTTCTCATCTCTTACCCACACACGATGGACCCGGCACCCGCACGGTGAATCCATGGAATGCTTAGAAATTTGTCTTCTCTTCTATGGCTGGCTTGGAACCGACCTTTATAGGATTATAAAGAAATCGTTCTTACAACCACCGCTCTACTATTTTTTGTTTTAAAATACAGATGGCAAACAGCAGACAGTTTTGCAGTCGTGTAGATTTTAACCACTAAGGAATAACAGTGAGAATGCATGTCCGAAAAGCCATTAACTGATTATTTAATAACGAAAGTTTAGTGGAGGGAAAGCTTGACGGCAAACGTAATAATCCTACGGTTCCTCATAGGACAGCACTTTACCTAACAGCATAGTAAGCAACTTTAATTTTCCAAATTCACCTGCCGTTTATGTAATTCCAACCCCACATGTGCCGGCCTCAGCCCCCATCGGGTCTAATGTAAGTCCGTCTCCCCACTAAAGGCGACGCTACGAAAAGAAAAGGGTGGTGAGCAATTTTTTTCTGATTTTTCTCTCCCCTTCGCCCTTTTTTCCTCGATAATACCCTAATGGTCGCCCGCTTCCTTTTCGGCGGATTTTTTGCCGTCGAAGATCGAGTATTTTTTACTGGCTTGTAATTTCCTCGTTTCCGACCGAAATGAAAAATAAACTAAAGCGCGATTTATTTTATTGACATGTATGTCTGGCTTGCAAGCTGCATCTTAATGAACGCAAAAACACGCCTTCATTTCATTCATTACAGCCCCTAGAACACAGCGTCCTAGACCTCCACTGCTGGAGATGGGCCTTCCAGAACATATATCTGGAGAACTTGGCCTACACTCGCCACGCTGGCCAGACGGCTTGGCGAGGATATGATGTCAATTTTTATTGACAGTTTATTAACAATTCCACGATTTAAATTGAAACGATGATGAAAAACGATGTTATATCATATATAACAACAGAGGTTGTTGAAACCTGCTTCCAACACCATTTTCTGAACCATAAACCCTTTTGTCATAATAGCATTGTTTTATTATTTAAATTTATTATATATTTTTTTAACACGATTTTTTTAAAAATATTAGTTCGACACCTGATGGTAAGTGGCGCGCATGGTCCATGAATGTTAACAACTGGAATCAGACACTCAGTCTGACATCAGTCCCTAACACTATGCCGGCTTGACTAGATGGCTTTTCACACTTCGCTTGAAGGACTCCAGGTTATAGGAAAGTGGAAACACATAGGCTGGAAGAGCATTCCACATCTTTATTGTGCGACAGATGTATGAGTCCCCAAATTTATAGGTACGCGAAGGGATGGTGACTACGGTATACGGTGACAAATAAAAACTGATTTATTTATTTATTTTATTTTAAGAACGTAACTACCCGTGCACGTTATAAAAAGCAAGCAACATTGAATGCACTTTCGTTTAGCTCGCATGTGTGGTTATTATTTCTTAGTCCCTAGCAGAAGCCAAAGGGGGTATCCCCATGGTAAACGTTGAACCCTGTAGGTATTGAGGTAAAAAACATAAACCCCCTCGCTTACGCTTTTAGAACTCAAGCGTCCGAGAGCGGGTATATGAAATTTTTGAAATGATAAAGCTGGTAAATAATAACTGCGAGTAGGAACGGCACGCTGCATGCCGGCCGCGATAGTACCGTCTGCACAAAAGTAATAAAAAAAAACAAATATAATTTTCAATGCAAAGCGAAAATTTCGAGCAAAAGAAATGCTTTGTCTTCTCTTTATTTACGAATGCGTTCTCGGAATTTTGTGTAGGAGACTGCATTGTGAAAATTATATAACTATTTTTAGTCAGTTTTGTACAAACGTGGAAACTAATTTGTGTTTTATTTCCTTGTAGTTTAGTTTGCGTTATTAGTTTTGACCTCGGTGGTCTAGTGAATTTAGACGCGGTACTGGGTTCGTTTGGGTTCTGTATATTATTCAATTCTCAACTCTATAAGCGCTAAAAAAATGCCTCCATAGTCTAGCGGTTAAGTCCGTGAATTTATTTTTATCCGTGGTCGGGACACAATAATTTATTTAATTTATTTCTCGAGTTTGGTACGCTAGAGACATCGATGAGCTTGCCACTTGTCATAGTGGGTCTATAGTAAAGTTGGCTAAATGTAAATCGGCTTTTTAAAAAATCTTGGGGTTTTTTTAATCATCCTAAAAGTTAGGAAAATAATAGTTTTTATTATACTATATTAAATAGAAATATTTTATGATGTCGTTGTTTTGCGTTGCATACTGGGGCAGCAGCGGGGTTCGTGTGTCCGCCGCTTTCACATTTCCCACTCGCAACGTAAGGCCGGGCGGTCGGGGACGAAGACACCCCTTGCCCCCTTATGAGCGCCTGGTACTCCCTCGTTTTTTATTTCTTCTTACGGTCGAAAATAATCAATTTACGAGTTAATTAGAATAAAGAAAACCTCGTCTGGACACCAATAGTCATCGGCCAACAAACTTTTATTTTACCCATTGTTACTTAGTGGAAGGATTTAATTAAATTTTGATTCAATTAATTCATATTTGTCTACAATGTGCGACTAACTTGTGTAATTCGTGGCACAGATGCGCCTGTAGCTGCTACTTTGAAAGCCTGGCTCGCGTATTTGTAAAACACACACAAATAGTTCGGGAGTCAGAGCATGCTAAAATTATAAATTATAAAAAAATATAATATTTCTTATATCATTTAATCATAAAAATCGAATCACACAGAAAAACATATAATTTGGAGCTATAAGAGCTGGTCAGCAGATACGAGTAGGCTGACATGTTAATTTAGTACAGTTTATCCCACGACCCAAATTTCCCGAGCTCCCCTAATTTTCGCGGCTAGTTTCCGCGCTGCTTGCTACAAATACTTTCCTTTAGTTTCGTTTTACCCGATATCGCGTTATCTAGTTAGCTTGGGTCGACGAGGGTACAAAAGGTCTAGGGACTAAGTACCAGGGCCACATAGGTAGGTAGGAGGGCGATATCTGCCTCGCGTGCGGCCGTGTCCGCCCAACTTTATTTATAAGCGACGGCAAAACATAATGCGCGTGAGGGATTGTATTTTCGCTTACAGAACCAATTAAGCTTGATGATCTCCTGGTAATATGTTTTTTTTTTTTTTAATAAAATATCACTTTTATATAATAACAAACTGTTAGTGTAAATATTTACTCTTGTGAAAGTTACTTTAGAACTTTAACACAACTTTGTTTTCTCATAAAAGTTTATCTACTCTAGTTTTATAGAAAGTCAAGGTTGAGCTTATTTTAAGTGCCTAAATTCTTATTATATAGTTTATGAATGAATTATTTAACGAATAATTAACAATGCAGCCAGCGTTCTTGCCACCTTTCCACGCGGACGGGACTTATATCCCTATCCTTAGTATTAATATTTTTCCTCCTCGCCAAGCCGTCTGGCCAGCGCGGCGTGGCGAATGTAGGCCAAATTCTCCAGATATATGTTCTGTTATATATATTTTGTTTATTAATTATATCCTTTGAAACCTATAGGAACACTTCATTATCATTATCACGGCCCTAGAACATCGAGTCCTTGACCTCAAATGCAAATTTTGACATTAACATTGTATTCCAATAAATTGACAAGAACAATATTAAATGTAAACTATATACAAATAAATATTGTAAATAAATATCTATTGACATAAGCATATTGTATGATATGGGCAGATTGCATCATCATGACATGTACATACAACTGTAATTAGAATAAGCAATCTATACAATAAATAATTTTGAATTTGAATTTTGAATTGAATTTGGAGATGGGCCTTCCAGGAATTTCTGGAGAACTTGGCCTTGGCCACGCTGGCTAGTTCAAAGTTAAAATATCTTTATTCACGTAAACCACAGGCATTTATGAATCGTCATGAATTTAATTATTTTGAATGATTCTACTCCAGCTAGTAAAAAAAGAGAAAGAAATATTTTTGGTTCATTAGTATTTGCTATACATAAAAACAGTGGCAAAAGCAAAAATGTAATAACATAATGGCAATTCAGCTTCACAATTCATATTTTACCCAACAGTGTACCCTACTCTACCCACCCCATATAAATTTTGTCTTAAAAATCCGCAAATTCGAGGCTCGGGCACGGTCGGTGGGACCTTTTCGAAAAGGGTCTGCCGAAAGGGATTTGCCTTGGGTTTGGGTCTTCACTTATACAAAATGTCCAATATGGGCCCTTTCCCTCGTTCGGGATCCAGGCGACCCTCGGGGGCAAGACCCGGACATAAGAGCTGACGAAGAGGTGGCCCTACTAAACGTCATAATTTGACCCAACTAATAAGCACCTGTTTGACCTTTGTACAATATTAATTAGTTGTACCACACAGTTTATAAAATAAGTACCATAACCAGCCTACGTCTAACAGCTCATTTTACTGTTGCACACTGCTGCCAATGTGGGTACTCGGTCACCACGGCCTCCCTGCAGTAAGAGCACAGGTCGAATCCCAAGCCACGTCATCTTCAATGAAGTCATTCGTGGGGTCCTTGTGTCTGTGGTTTTGGGAGCCGTTTGTAACTATGATTTAATTTTGGATAATATTGACTACTATGTATGCATTTTAGAAACACAAACTTCCAGCAGTTGGACTGTACTCTAGAATTCACACTGCTTGTCACAATTTGTGGGAAGATAAAAAAAAAATAACAAAAATATTTTTAAATTACATAATAACGCCTAAATTTATAGCTACTGTAAATAGGCATTGTAACACTATAAGCTAAGGCAGACACAATTATAATACTAAAATGCCGCTTAACATTATAGCTGCTTATAAATTCAAATTTAAAATAAATTATTTAACAAAACTTAAGTATAGGAAAGCATAATAAATCTCTGGTCTGCAAACTATGTCATTCTGTGATACTAGGTCTAGTTTAAATAAATATGATTTAATACATGAAAGATTTAATACTTATTTTGTAAGCTTGCCATGGTGATATTTATATAAAAATATTAAGGCTTGAAACAAGACTTACTGTTTTGTATTTGAATTATTTTACTGAGAAATTCTAACTGCTTTGACATCGAATCAACTTTATCTATCATATCGTATATCGTATCCATTTATAATATACTTACTGTCCATTTTTAAATTATTAACGGTATTAAGTGGCAAGACTACTGACCTAGTATTTGTGACCGCTAAAAATTGTTCCTTATAATGTATTGCAAAATCTTTGTTATTTTCATTATTATATAACCTGCCTGGTTTTTGACCACTCCGAAAGGGAAACGGTCGTGATGATGCTTATATAAAACAAATAAGTATTAAAAAAAAATACAGCTAAAAACTAAAACTATAAATCTTTAAAATGCAATATCTAATTCTGTTGCTATATATATTGTATGAGTATAAGAAATGATCTAGATTTAAGGACTCCAATTTGTAAGTTTACTTGGAAATGATTATTATTATTATTGTCACATTATAAGCATTGAAGACAGAGGGTCAAAATTTCCAAGTCGAATAAGTTTAAACTATCCAGTTGACGGGTTCGAAGTAAACAAAGAAGTTTGTTGCCTGCCTATGGGATCCTAGTACACGATAAGCACCTTTGTTATATTTAGCGACATGTCTAAACATCGCCGGTGATCGTTTTAACGACTTGTAGCGATTCGTGTATTGCGTTACCTAGACTTACGAGTATCGGTTTCATGCGATTGTACAAGTATTTCTCTTTCATACTACTATACTATAATAATAATTTTATTTTCAGTGTTCTACAAAGCTTATATATAAACCTAATTAACGATTTCGACTCTAGTACACTGCAGGAGTTTAAATTAAATTGTGAAATAATAGTGAGCCCACACTAGGTAATGAGCCTGGCTCGTGGGACTCTGTTTTCGATTACCTGTATTGGTTGCCCAATGAAATTGATTTTACTTACATTTACTTAATCTGAAATTAAGACGTAATAAGCTTATTATAATATAAATAAAAATAAAATTAAGGAAAAACAACAATTATAAAATAGTTTTTATTTATCTCTTTATTTTAGAATTTGAGGTTTTGAGGGGGAATAAAATAGTAGACTCTGACGACTTACGCCACGTAGACTACAAAACTACAAGAATTCTTTAAAGGTCTAATTACTAAAGGTCTATTATTTTGAGCGTGAGAATTATCAGAATTTATTCATCATTACAGCTTCTAGAACGCAAAGTCCTAAAACTCCACTGATGGAGATAGGCCTTTTAGAAAATTCTAGAGAATTTGGCCTACACTCGCCACGCCGCGCTGCCAGCCGGGTTGGCGAGATTCTGATGTCACTTTTCTAATGACAGTTTATTAACGATTCCACAAGTTGGTATAAGTGGAACCGGGACCGACGGCTCAACGTGTTCTCCGAGGTACGGGAACGGTGGTGTTGGAAATAAATGACAAATGTACGTAAGAAAAGTCTATTTCTCATATAGACCAATTTAGGCTTTTTTTTTTAAGGAAAGCGATCTTACAACAGAGCCACCACTTTTATTTATTTTGAATGAATGTTTAAAATATTTTTGTCTATAGTTACTGCTGTACCAATTTTATTTATTCATTTATTTATTTATTTATCTGGAACTCCAACAGCATAACCAAAAATACAATATTATCAAATTTTACACAATAAATAAGACCATGAATGGGTTCACAAATTATACACAAAAATATAAATCCACTGTGAAGACAGATTAAGAAATCAACAAAAATAAAAAGTGCATAAAACTAAGGAAATTTACAAAATACAACAAAAACACAAACAAAACAATAACATACAATAAGACGGAAGAAAATATGTATTTATTCCTACCCATCAGCCACAGATACCAAAGCTATTTATCGTAAACTGTATTAAAAACATAAACAATGATAATAAATTAAAAAATACCAATAAGTAAATTTAAAAAATCTGAATTATTCCTTGAAACCTGAGACGAACATAATCTATATGACGTCATCATCTGACCACAACATGTGGCTCCGCGGTCATATAGCTGTCTGTCTATTTGTTTTACCTTCCTCCTCCTCGGTCGGTACTCCACTGTTGGGGGTCGTGACTCCGTTTCAGTCCATCCACCAGCCGTTTCAAGTGATTGCGGTCCTCGGAGCAATGAATGGCTTGGTGTACTAGGATGTTTAGGTGGTCAGTCACCTGATTGGAGCATCGTTTGGGGCTTATTCCTCTTGTTATTTTACTGTCTAATTTCCCCGTTACTAAAAGTTTTTCCAGAGTGTCGGCTCCTCTTCTAACATCATCATCATAATCATCATCAGCCTAATCATCATCAGCCTGTGTATCTCCACTGCTGGATATAGGCCTCCCCCAAGGCTCGCCACTTCACACGATCTCCTGCCACTCTCATCCAACCCCCACCAGCGACCTTCCTTAGGTCATCTGTCCATCTAGCGGGGGGTCGACCCACTCTGCGTCTTCCCGTACGTGGTCTCCACTCTAGACTAGACTAGACTAGACTCTCGTCTACTCCATCGTTCATCGGTTCTACGACACAATTGTCCAGTCCATTGCCACTTCAGCTTACTAATTTTGAAGGCTATATCAGTAACTTTGGTTCTCCGACGGATTTCCTCGTTTCGGACTTTATCCATCAGAGAAATACCAAGCATAGCTCTCTCCATAGCCCGCTGAGCGACCTTAAATTTGTGGACCAGACTCACTGTTAGTGTCCACGTTTCTGCTCCGTACGACAGCACTGGAAGAACGTACTTCTAGTAAAATTGGCTAATTGTGACTGTGAAAAAGCGTGGTTTCTGATTACCCCGCAAGGGATACGGTCGTGATGATACTTCACTTTTATATTTTATTATACTGTACATTAAAATGTCGGCTGCCTTTATTTTATGTACTTTATATTTGACGCTGACTGTACTACTGTACAGTATACAAGATAATTTCAAAGATGACTGTACATTATTTTATACACACAAAAGAATGCTGTAAACTTTATATTTCACGTTGACTGTACCACGAGAATATTCAAAAGACGACTGTACTTTATTTTATCTACAAAAAATGTCTTAATCACACACACCTCTGTGCCGACAGGATCAGCGACGGGTTCCGTAGAATTTTTCCCTCTCGCCAGCGGGTCTGCTATGCCCCCTCCGCCCGGGTGGGTTTCCGTCCCTCCCGGGGTACCCTTCTTAACATTTGCCGAGCTCGACGGCACAAGAGATTAGAACGTTCCTTATAACCCCTAGCCTTTGACCTTCGTTTAAATATTATTATTTTTTTTTGCATACGACTAATCCAAGCTTTTTGATAAAAATATTAAAGTATCATTACGACTGTATCCCTTCTTGGATGCTCTGAAACAACGCTTTTTTTTAAGAGAGCGGATTAACATTTAGCCAACTTTTCTATCATGACATCACATAGGGATCAGACAACGTCTTTCCTTAACTGTATAATCACGCATTTTCACTTTCTTCGGACACGTGTCACGCCGGGCGTGGAGAAACATCCATCGAGCGCCTGGTAGTCCAGGGAAAATTCGGATGCGTTGTAGGTCTCCGATGAGATGAACTTGAAGGCTGCACTGAATCATCCCCTACATGAGTGCACCAGGAAAGCTCGGTCCGAGAGGAGTGGCGACGGCTAGTTCAGCGTACCACTAGCACTCAAATAGCGACCACGACCACAACAAGCTCGTTGATAGCTCTAGTGAACAAAATTTAAGTAATAAATAAAATAAATTATTTAGTCCCAACCAGAAATTAAACCCGTTGCCTCTGTGTGTACATTCACAAACTTAACCACTATAGACCACGGCAGCAGTTTCAAAATACAAACTAAGTAATAACAACAATTACATGATACTGAAGATCGGTGGTGGCTCGGTTGTAAGGACGCTTTCCTTAAAAGATCTTATAAGGTTGGTTCGAACCTCGGCATGTACCAATGAGATGTACGTACACCCGGCATGTACGTACACTTTTCTTATGTACATTTGTCATAGATTTACAATACCATCGTTCCCGTGCCTCGGCGATCACGTTAAGTCGTCGGTCCCGGTTCTACTAATACCAACTTGTAGAATGTCATCAGACCTTCGCCAACCCGTCTGGCCAGGCAGCATGGCAAGTGTATGCCATTTTTTTTAGAAATTTCTGATAGACCCATCACAACAGTAGAGACCTATGATTCGTATAGCTAGGCTACAATGTTACTGAAATGCTTTAGAACAACGACCTTTACCAAAAAATAAAAATCTAGTCTTTTTTTAAGTTTTATCATTTGACAGTCTTTCAGAGTCTATCTGTCTAGAGATATCTTTTAGAGTACCAAACTCGAGAAATATCACAATCATATATATATATTATATATATTTATATATAATATATATTTTTAAATATTATTGTGTCCCGACCAGGAATCGAACCCGGTACCTCCGAGTCTTAATCCACGGACTTAACCGCTAGGCCACGGAGGCAGTTGTATTATATTAAAAGAAAAACAACTACCGTATTCAAACTGATGTAAAGTTGATGTAATTCCATCACTAAAATGGAATATTTTTGGTGTGTTTATCACACTTGTAAAACAATTTACTACTCCTTTATTTTTACGATTAATAAGGTTGTTTTCGGCTAAAACTTATACTGATAACTAAGAGCATAACCTACATAAAAGATTAAAATTTAATAGAGGTCAAAAGGGTAATTCTTGATAGGGTCAAAGTTAGCCCTGCTATTTGGTTTAATACCCGTGGAAGACTTCTAACAGTATATGAGACCCTGGTACCTACGTGTCGGGTTATATACTTTTTTGGGGCCAAAAGGACCCTTTGAGCGACCTCTTGTCCTATTTGGGCCCTATATAAACCTTCCATTTTCAACATCTGACCCTTTGTCGGCTATATAGTGGCTTTCTTTGTTTCTTAGTACAAAAAATTACTGTGTTAATCGAGTTGAAGAAATATGAGCTTGCCACTTGTCGTGATCGACAGTTTGCTAAATGTCAACTTACTTCTTAAAAAGGCATGGCTTCTGGCTAATTAAAAAAAAAAAAATATATCATTTATTTACTTTCAAATACCTACATATAACTCATTAAATAGCCCGCCAAACTGTGACCACAGTTTGTTGGCGGAGACAATTACTCTCGAAGCTTAATAATAAAGATTTTGTAGTAGGTACATAATACGAAAGGGAAGAAGCACTACTCTAGCAGCTTACCAATTAATTAAAAATGTTACAGATTGTCTTAACCGTAAAATACCTATAACCTTATTATTTATGGATATGAGCAAGGCGTTTGATTTTGTTTGTCATAAGATCCTTATCAGAAAATTGAACGCTTACGGTATACGTGGGGTGGCATCAGACTGGGTAACATCTTACTTAAGTGATCGATTACAATGTGTGGAAATCTGTGCTTATAGTTCTGAAAGTCAAAGTATACAGAGCTACAGATCTGATTATAACTATAACAGATATGGTGTACCACAGGGTAGTGTAATGGGCCCACTGTTATTTCTCCTTTATATAAATGATTTACCCGATTCACTGAAGCATAAATGCGTGGTTTTTGCTGATGACACCACAGTTTTAATTAGAAATGATAATAAAGATAATATTGCGTATGAAAATGAAATCAATATAACATTAGCAGCTGTGATTACATGGATGCATAATAATAATTTAATGGTTAACCCCAGTAATACAAAATACATCATACATATATAAAACCAAACCTAGGGTGCTTAACATCAAATCTGAAGGACAAAGTATTGAAGAGGTATCTGGTCATAAATTCCTCGGCATTACCCTTGATAAGTATTGCAATTGGAAGGACCACGTGCAAGATGTTTCCAATAGACTTAATAGATTTTTTTACGCTTTAAAAAAAGTAAGACAGTTCGTCAATAAATCAGCAGCTATTACTTCATACTATGGATATGTAAACTCTGTGCTGAGATATGGCATTGTAATTTGGGGGAACTCTGTAGATATAGATACGCTGTTTATAATCCAAAAAAAATGCATCCGTGCAATTTTTAATCTCGGACAGCGCGACTCCTGTAGACCATACTTTCGTGACTATAATATTCTAACATTGCCGTGTCTGTATATTTTAGACGCATGTATGTTTATTAAAAACTACCCGAGTCTTTTTCGGTCTGTTAACGAGGACGGGCGAACAAATGTTCGGACTCAATATAGATACAATTTATGGAAACCTGCTACAAAACTTACCATTGTTTCTAAAAATAGTCACCAAATGTGTATCAAAATATTTAACGGTTTGCCTATAGAATTAAAACAATTGACATCAATAATTAAATTTAAGAAGCTTATTTTAAATTTTGAAACTAAAACTCAATATGCAATAAACGAACGACTGCAGGCAGGAGGCGAGGTGAGGGCGCGCGCATAATTATGTATTACATAAATTTCATAAAATAAATCGCGACTATAAATATTCATTAATGAGAATCACTGACCTTCTAAGGGCCTTAGAACTCGCGCCCAAAGTTAGTGTCTATTTTGTCTATCTCTTTTCCACGATAAATTTCTTCGCTCCTCTCACAACTATGCGTGGAATTCTGTTCTCACCTTTGGGATGGTTCCGATAAGTACCTTACAGATGCTCTCAAGAACTATTCAGATTGTGGAGAACACTACAGTGTCTTAAACTCACGAATTGCGGCATGTTCGTTGAGATTTGGCCTCCCTTAGCAAGCTTAAGCTTAGTAAGCTAACCTTATCCCTTCTTCTCTATTCCCCAACTGAACCATGCCAAAATATGTACGCCGATACCATAGCCACTATCCCTACGTGTACATATAAATTTGGAGACTCTTACATCTGTCGCACGCTAAAGATGTAGAATGCTATCCTAACCAGTATGTTTCCCCATTTCTATAACCTGGAGTCCTTCAAGTGAGGTGTTAAAAAGCATCTTAATAGTTCGGCATAATGGCAGGGATTGATGTCGTTGATGTAGGGCTGGCATCAATAACTATTAATATTTTTTATAAAAAATAAATCCGGTCACGTGGATTTGCATGACAAAAAAAGCATGAAACGATAGTATGGGCAAAGCACATGCCGGCAAACATGCACGCGGGCACAAATCCGTCACATCACTAGCTGTAGATGAAATAGATAATAATTGCTACACGTGCGAAGTAAGCACCGCTGTACCCGTAGTGATTAAGCGTGATTTTCTTCTTCAGTACATAATTTTATTGTAAATAAAAAAAATGAATTAAGCATAAAATGTTTTAAAAGAACCCAATTCAAATTGAAATCATGTTTTTTTAAACTTGGTCAGAAACCACGCTTATCAAAAAGCGGTTTCCCATTTAGCCAACTTTACTATAGGCCAATCATGACAAGTGGTAAGCTCGTCGATGTCTCTAGCATACCAAACTCGAGAAATATCACAAATAAATTATTGTATCCCGACCGGAAATCTAACCCGGTACCTATGCGTCTAAATCCACGAACTTAACCGCTAGACCACGGAGGCAGTTTAATCCTTAAATTTTAAAGAAACTTGGTGCGACTAAGCCTTATCATTATTGCGGTTGACAATGACAGTAACCGTTAATTAAAGGAATATAACATTTGCGTATAAAAAAACAGAATTGCGCAGCTAAAATCTAATAATGCTAAAACCGCATTATACATGAAAAAATATGGTTTGAAAAAAAAAATGAGTGACAGTTACACAGGTTTTAGGGGAAGGTGGGGTAAAGGGTGGCGTAGGGTAAGTCGGAACACTTGGCTGCCATTGTAAATAACGTTTAGGGCATAGATACTGTCTGTAAGGATCCTACAGCCTACAGCCGCGCTTAACGGCAAGCTCTCGGTTTTGTACGACAATTAATCATATTTGATACTTTAATATAATAAATAAACTGATAATTGGCATTATTTTAATTTTAACTTTAACACACCAATGTATTATAGCTGTATGTTGCCCAAATATAAATAAATAAACAAAATTAAATATACTTTTTTTAACACAAATTAATGTAATCTTTTTACTCTGCTCTTTTGTTTTTATTGGCGTGAAAAGGTTCTTTAAACAATACCTACTAAAACATATTTATTTATTTATTTTAAAACTTTATTGCACAATAGTACAAATTGCGAAGTTTAATGTCCATTCTCTGACAGTCGACCTTTGGGACAAGAGAGAGATCAAAAAAAATCTAGCAGTAGGTGGAAAAATAATTACGACAATATAATAACTTATAACTTGACGTACCCTAATATATGCTACATATATTACATACATAATATGATAAACATATAAATAATTACTTAAAAGTACATAAGGTTTTTAGTTTACGCGGTATAATCAAACGATGTCATACAGAAAAATAACAAAAGTGATAAATAAAGACAGTTTAAATTTGAAATTAAAAGTTGAAAATAAGTACAAAATAGGTAAAAACTCGTACATAGTGGTCAGGATAGGGTTTTGCAACAATTATTAACTGCCTCCGTGGTCTAGCGGTTAAGTCCGTGGATTTATTTAATTTATTTGTTATATTTCTCGAGTTTGGTACGCAGGGACATCGACGATGTTACCACTTGTCATGCCTTTAGTAAAGTTGGCTCAATATTGTAATCTTCTTTAAAAAAAAAAACAACTTGTTTTGTTGTGATGACATTTATTTACTCTATTAACGTGCTGTGTGTTCCATTGTTTTTATTTGTTATAATATTTATGAATAATGTAACAAAATGTTTTTTTTTATACCACGTGTAAATGTCAAAAAAACAAATATTTTTTTAGGCTTCAGGTCTTATTAGTAGAACCTAAAAAAGGAATAAAAAAGGTTACTTTTTTTAAAGAATATTTTTTTTATCCGAAAAAAAAAAAAACTACTGCGTGGTGAATAAGGCCACGTTTTAAAATCGTGATATCCATCGTGATAAATACCTGAAGGCTGGAGAGTGTTATTTGTAATTTATCTCGCCCACAGCCGAGAGACAAAATAGAGAGATAAAGAATTACGTAAGTCAACGTTCGCGCTATCGTCGACCTCTCGTTACCTACTTGATTTATAGACTCAGTATGAGTGGCGATATTTTTAGGAAAACTTCTCTGCACCGTAACTTGAGATTTATTTACTGAATAATCCAAATAAAAAATACATATATCTTTATTTTTATTCTAGGCTATAATATAAAAATATTTGCTTTTTAATAAATTCCACGCTGTATAGGTGTTATTTTTAAAACGGAGGTAAGTTTAAAAACCAAAAACAGACCGACAAATTGCTCTTTATCATTATTAAATAAGTCATAATGTCAAAGTTAGAAGACATCGTAATTATGTAACTTAACAAATTGTAACATTTCAGTATAAAACCATAATCTCTTTACAAATTGAATTTCCTAACTACCTCGTTATTAATTTAGAAGGTAAGTTGTAACGTTATATGTACCTAGTAATAGTAATAAATAGTAAAACGGCCACATCAAATAAATTCAATAACAACCCAAAGACATTAAGAATTACGACGTATCAACCGTTCATAAATAATTCTAGTTACCTTACTACACCCAAAGGCAGCCTAGTAACAAAGTATCAGAACTGCTGAAACCGCCTACATGTCGGGTCGTTCCCAAAGCGCGCGGGCTCCAATAGCCGTACCTCGCGCCGTCGACGGGGGCAAACTTTGATACCCCGAAACCTTCTCGAGCTCCTGCCACCCTGGTACTCCACCCACCCACCAGGGGCTTTGAGGACGTCTTTGAGCCGAACTTTGGCGGGGAAAACCCCAAAATTCAAGTTGGGTCGGCCCGATTACGAGTTGGAATATCTTTGAAATTTTCTGCGCTTGTAGCGGAAACTTCGGTTCAATAGGGCCTAGGTTTGTTTGTGCCCCTTTTCAATTTTGCTAGCTGCCTTTCACCTCTTTGTTAATGAAAGCCAAATTAATAAGGCAGTTCATTTATTTATTTATTTAACAATATGTGAGCCAGATTCCATAAAAAGTACTCACATAAAGAACATATAAATTTGTAAATTGATTAGTGAGTGAGTTAGCAAAATTTAAACCTAAATATTAACAGAATTAACAATTTAACATAAAATTAAATAAAACTAAAAGCTTCAAGTTACGTAGGGTTACAGTGGCCTGGTCTAAATGACAAAACAACAATGAGAAAATTATAAGTCTAACTGCAATGCTCGAAGTACTATCAGAGTTTTTGTAGTATGGAGCATACGCTTCACTTAAAAGCTTCCTTTGAACCGAAGAATAGAACAGCTTCGTACAATAAATCATCAAATGTCTCACACATTCTATGCAGTGGCTCACGAGCTCCATTTTTAGTTGAAGTAAAGTACAGGTAAAATAGTAGTTGAAAATATTAGCATAAGAGATTGCCCAAAACCAGGCCCCAACTTTTTTGCAGCGTGCCTCAACAAAATACAATTGATTAATCATGACAATTAATTGTGTTTTTTTTTAAATTTAATAACAACATCTTTTTTACCCCAACATTAAATTATTATTTAATTAAATAGTCAATTGATTAAGATTTAAGTATGAAATAGTTACAAAACACCTATTTATACAATTAGGTTCTTTATTATGATCAAGTACTTTATTATAAATAAAACACTGAATTTCAAATTGGCGGGATAGAAACTGTAATTATTAAGGTAAAAAAAGTTTTTGTCAATTGTCGTTATGCTAGGGTAAAATTAATTACATATTATAAATTCACAATAAATAAAAAAGAAATTTTTATGACACGAGATTTTATTGGGCCCAATTCTCCAAGAAAAATTCTCATTTTAATTACTATATCTCTATTTACTGCCTACTGGTCTATCGGTTAAATCCGTGAATTAAGACGCGGATGATTTCATTTATTTGTGAGTTACCTTCTGGATCTCCTCCCTGCGTGGTTGGACAAGTGGCGCATGTCAATCAATGTCGGCAAAACTGCTGCATTGGTGACGTCTAGATGCCGGCTGCCTCCACTATTACAGCTTCAAGGACAGGACATCGAGTGGACTCCCACCGTCAAATACCTGGGCTGCATCATCAACAGGACGTTAAGATTGGGTGAGATGGCCTGCCATGCCATTAATCAAGCGAAGGCGGCCCGAGCCATGTTACGTCCTGTAATGAACTCCAGTTTGCCGCTCAGGTTGAAGGTGCGGATCTACAAGATGTTTATCCGTTCCCGACTTACTTATGCTGCGCCAGCTTGGCATCACCTTCTGGCCAAAACCAACAGGGACAAGATCCAGAGTCAGCAGAACATATCGCTCAGGATGGTATCCAGAGCGCCGTGGTTCGTGCGAAATTCTGTAATTGCGAGAGATCTGGAGATGCCTACTATCGAGGCATTTGTTGTCGGCCTAGCTAAACGTATGTTTTATCGGGCTGACAACGGATCCTACAAGCATCTTCATGATATCGCTCCTACTTTCGCACGGCCACCGGAGGGAAGGCCACTACCTAGGGAGGCGCTCTTGGAGAAGAACTAGAGTAGACAAATCTAGAAGACTAGATTCGTGAGCCACAAGGGCGGTGTTGTAGTAGGAACAGCGCCAAGCACCAAAGGTGCGTTGAATCACCGGTGGGTAGTTAGCCGCCGAGATCCTGCCGGGGAAAACGGCAGTTTATCCCATCCCCAACCCAGGCCCATTGAACATCCGGGCCTGGATGACTCCGCTGTCTGTACGGTAGAGACATCGACAATTTGCCACTAATCATAATGGGATTTATAGTAAAGTTGGCTGAATGAGAATCCGTTTCTTTTTCAAAAAAAGCATGGCTTTTACGGTCGTGATGATACTTTATATATATCATTACGACCACCATAAATAACTTTATTCATTTTAAACTTTATTGCACTAGCTAGGCGTAGTTTATTAAAATTTACTGTATTTTGCTTGACTAAAGCATTGAGTGTTGATTAAACTTCAAATGTTTTTAGATTGGTACAATAGATCAAAAAAAAAATTAGAAAAATACTGAGGACTGAACATCGAACTACGTATCGATTTTAAACTAACTAGACATATCGACTAGGCTATCCATCATATGCCTTCGTCGGATACTTCAGTGCTTCGGACACATTGCCAGAAAAGGAGGGGATAACCTGGAGAAACTTTTTGTTACTGGCAATGTGGAAGGAAAGAGACCGAGAGGCCGAAGTCCGGTACGCTGGTCCGACCAAATCCGCTCCACCACCAACTCTAGCGTCCATGATGCTGTGCATGCCACCCAAGACAGGAACAGGTGGCGTGCTAAGACGCACACCAATTCATCGGGAGGTCACGACCCTCATCAATGAGGAAACACGACGCAATGAGGGACAATATAGATCAGGTTTTTTTTCCGACATTGCGTGTTTTCTTACCCGATTCGTGTGTAAGAAATAAGAAACTAAACGCATAAAAGATAAAAACAAGAATAAAATACATTTTCTGTAAGGAATATCCACGATACCATTGCTGTCGCGTGTTATACTGAAATATTAAATTGTAGGTAGTATGACTTACTTGCGTACCTATTTAAAATGATAATATGAAAGTTTTTTAAAAAATAACTTATCCCTTACTTTTTTCTATAGTTAATTATGTAATGTTCGAGAAGTTTGACAAATACATTGCGTGAATGGATAATTCTAAGTACCTACGTTATACGCAAACGAAATTACATCATATTTTTACGTAAATAAAGACAATAAAGATTAAATTTGACAATAAAAGCTAAAAATAAATACATATTAGGTACTTAAATATAAAGTGGTCAGGATAGGGTTTCGCAACAATTATTAAATGTCTCCGTGGTCTAGCGGTTAAGTCTAAGGCTAAGGTTGTGATGACATTTGTTCCATTGTTTTTATTATATATCAAATTGTAACAAAATGGTTTTTTTTTATAATAGGTGTTATTTTTAATACTGAGGTGAGACTTCAAGTTTTGCCTTATTTTGTTATGTTTGTTTCTTTGTGGCACACTGGAGACCAAACGCGTGGTCCGATTTTGACAATTCTCACGTCAATTGTCAGTAACGCGATAATCAGATTATGAAAAAAAAAATTGCCGACGAATAGGTATTTGAATATCATGTTGAGGTTTATTTTATAATATTGCGAAATTGGACGAGTTTTTTTTTTGTAAATGGAAAATTATCTCCGTCTCTGATAAAGTACCAGGACAACAGAAAGTAATAGGAGATGTCAACTTTCAGTATACGGAAGCTTTTTTCAAAATAGTCGAAACTAAGAGGGTTTAACTACTTAGCTAGTCTCTGGGTGAAACTTCTAAAAAAATAAATTACCGTAATTTTGAACATATTTTTGTTACTTTCACGTATTTTAGATAGAGAGAAATAGCAATAACATATTAACAATTTTCCTCTATTTTACTTAAAAAACAGTATATGATTCTGTTATTTTATTCGCTTGAAAGTTGATAGATAAACTTTAAAAATCGACAATATATAATTCAAAGTCATTTTGAATTTGAATTTGCAAAATAAGGACGAGTTTGCAGGTTTTAGTTTTCTTTGTAAACGGAACGAAACTGCCTCCGTGGTCGAGCGGTTAAGTCCGTGGATTTAGACTCGGAGGTACCGGGTTCGATTCCTGGTCGGGACACAAAAATATTTATTAATGTAATTAAATACATTTAATTAATATTTAATTTATTTGTGATATTTCTCGAGTTTGGTACGCTGGAGACATGGACGAGCTTGCCACTTGTCATGATTGGCCTATAGTAAAGTTGGCTAAATGTGAATCCGCTTATTTATAAGCGAGTTTTCTGACCACCCCGAAAGGGAAACGGTCGTGATGATACTTTTTGTAAACGGAAAATTAGCTCCGTCTCTAAGGTCCCGGTTACCAGAGCAACAGAAAGTAGTAGGAGATGCGTGGAGCTAACTTTCAGCACACCCACTGGGTTCTGTCCGCTTCACGGGCGAAGCTTTTTTTTTCAAAAAGGTCCATTTTGCCTCGAGAAACGGACGAGGAAACTTTTTAGGTTCACGTTTTTTACTACGAGTGTTTGAGACGAGCAAAAAACCTAATCTAAAATTGTACATTTATGGTGAATTTTAAATGGCCGTTCCGATGTTATTTTAGGATAAAAAAAATACATTAAAATTATTTTCGTCGTGATGATACTTTTTGTAAACGGAAAATTAGCTCCGTCTCTAAGGTCCCGGTTACCAGAGCAACAGAAAGTAGTAGGAGATGCGTGGAGCTAACTTTCAGCACACCCACTGGGTTCTGTCCGCTTCACGGGCGAAGCTTTTTTTTTCAAAAAGGTCCATTTTGCCTCGAGGAACGGACGAGGAAACTTTTTAGGTTCACGTTTTTTACTACGAGTGTTTGAGACGAGCAAAAAACCTAATCTAAAATTGTACATTTATGGTGAATTTTAAATGGCCGTTCCGATGTTATTTTAGGATAAAAAAAATACATTAAAATTATTTTTAATTGTGGGTATAGGTATAGAAATAGATAAGTATTTTCATCAAAGATGTTTAAGATAGAGCGGGCATTGGTTATTATTTTCATATAATATATTTGTTACTTGGGTTGGTATGAAGGAAAGCATAGGGACAAAAATAAGGAAAAGCATGCTACGATGGTTCGGGCATGTTGAAAGGATGAGCGATGAAAGATTGACGAACCAGATATATAATGCGAAAGTTGTGGGTAAAAGAGGCCCTGGCAGACCGAGACTCACATATCACGATCAAATAAATAAAACACTGACTGAAGGTGCATTAAAAAGTCTTCGTAACCAAAGGGCATGTATGAAGAGGTTAATGAATGTCGACGAAGCGAAAGAGGTATGTCGTGATCGTGTCAAATGGCGCTCAATTGTCTCTGCCTACCCCGCAAGGGATCTGGCGTGAAGATATGTATGTATGTATGTATATTTGTTACTTTTTTTACGTCATATAGATTGTTCTTCTTTTGTCAAAGAAATCATGTAGGTCGGTATATTGTCAGTAAAACAACAAAATGACATCGTTCATTTCGGGCTATTTTACTCGACTAAAACCCAAAAGGGTGTTAATCAGCCTATGTATGTATGCTTGTTCCTTTGTGGCTCACTGGAGACCAAACGCGTTGGTCGATTTTGATGTTTCTCTTAATCTTTGGAGTTTTAATTTTATATTTGTGTTGCATTAGCTTCTAGAATGACAATGCTTCTTTACAGCAGCTATAATCTTAAGTGACATTTATATTTTTATATTATTTGATAAGATGACAATGCCTATTTACAGCAGCTATAATTATAAGTGTAGTTTTGTGTGGCATTATTATTGTGTATATAAATCACGTAGATTTTTTAAAAAAATGTTATTTTATTTTTGTATTGTAACGCACTGCTCTACATTTAAATAAGGTTGTGTAGTTTTATGGCGTTCTACCTGGTAGAATGCTGTGAAATTATGTAGCCTAATATTAAAGTATACTTATTGTAAATTTGAGATGTAAAAGTGCAAAATACAATATTTTTTTGTCCTATGCCTAATTACAGAAATAAACGAATTGAATTGAATTGTTGCCCCATCTGTAGTTTCAATAATCCGTCATCATTTTCAAAAAGTAGGTTGACAAGTATTTATAAGTTTAAATTTTTAAGTTTTAAGGATGAAACTGATCCTCAGTTTAATACAGATAATTCTACTCGTAGTCTGGGGATCAGAGTTCCTTACAATATGTAAAAAAAATGAACTAATATATATATATATAGCTTATTAACTAAAACATGCTTACAAATAAATTTAATTGATGTCAAAATATAAATTACATAATATGCAAATTAACTGTCCTGATTATAATTCATATTACATTGTCTTGCATTTTATTCGATAGTAAAATGCATGACCATCGAGTTTGATACACGCAATAAGTCTCAAAGTATCATTAAGCTTGTCGCCAGTACATTAATTAAGATATCCACAAAAATATCCGGCGAGACAGCAAGCGGGGACGGGAGGCGATAAGCGCCCGTAAATAAGCGAAGTAATACTGAGAGAGGAATTACCGCCTGCCCGAGCTGCTACCCGGGTAAGGCAACCGGATATTTCTTTTAGCTGTCCAAAGAACCCCCCGGTCATAATGCCCTCCTGGGGGTACACCCGAGGGGGCGAGATATAAAGATACAGCCCCCACTTATCCGGCCCGGGTATGGTCCTTTTGCTTTTATGGGGGGTGTGTATAAAACGGAATCGCCCGGTTTTAGCTGTGCTAGACGGTTACGAGCGACGCCAGGCTACATTATGCCGCCGAAACGAGACGCTATATCCTACGATTTATACTGCCCTGGTACACATACAATGTTTCGTTTGTTACTATGTCATAAGATCAGCCCACAAACGGCGATCTCGGACTGTTTCGGCCTAATAAAACGAATAGTGAATAACGCAGTAACTTGCTAGATAGCTATAAAACCAGCTCACTGAATGGGGGCATAAAAATCCTTTTTGCTGTAATTGTGAAGAATATTAAATATAACATTAAATTCAGAATAGAACAAAATGTAATGGGGTGTATCAGGCAAAGCTTTTTGTAGATGTCGCTAACGGCACTGGTACCTTGTTTTACACCTACATCGCATCATTTTAAAATGTTTTGTAGTTTTTTTATTTCTATAACAGTAAAATGTATTTTAAATTAACGTTACCTACCTTAATAGACGAATTAAGAAAGCGCACACAGTCTTTAAAAAGAAAAAAGGTTTTATTAATAGAACGGCAATTTTGAGATCACCATATTTTTGATTTTGCTTAGAAAACTCGATTTGTACACTTAAAAGCTGCTCACTTCGGCATAATATCCAGAAAATAATAAATTTCGTAATAAAAATACAAGTTTTCTATGCAACTGACAGTTCTATTAGGTACCAACTATCATGCGCCATCTATCATGATAAAAAGTTAGTGATACACCCCATTAGAGGTAGTTGTATTGTGTCCAGCGGTAGCGGCTCGGTTGCAAGAACACTTTCCTTGAAATCCTAAAAAGGTCGGTTTGAGCCCCGGCATGTACCAACCAATGAGAAAATACCCTTGTCTTACGTACATTTGTCATATATTTACCTCACCGCCGTTCCCCCCGTAGTGAAAAAAAAAACCATTCACGTTAATGCACACTCACACAAAACACGCACTCATGCATACATACACAAAACACTACCACACTCATACTCGTACACACACCCACACTAAACTCATTTAAACCATCAGACAAGCTCCGTCAATTCACATCTTTAAAAAATAAGGTTAAAATTGCACCCCACATATTATACTGTCTCACTCTCCCAAAGGTTAGCTGGTAGAAAAAGCCGAAATGGCTTTAAGTTCGCCTTTGTACATACTTTAAAGTTAAAGTGCAATAAAGTATTTTAATAATAATAATAAAAACCTTCTCTTTTTATATAATTTGTATTATTAAGTATTCAAAATAACAATAAAAAATCGAAGTTAATTACATTACAAGTACATTAAATATAAATTAAAAGCTACCTAAATAATTAAATTAAAAATAAACTAACCTATAAATAAAATAATGTCCTCTAGAGACGTCCCATCCGAGATAGCCCCAAGGAGACTGGCAACATTTCCCCTCTGTATAGCGAGGCTAATACGTTGGCAGAAATAATTGTCAGCCTTCCTGTCTCCAGACCTTTCTGTCAGCCGCTTTGACAACTCCTTGGCCAAGCGCCTCGCTGACTATTCAAATAAATAATTAGTTAATAGTATTTTTATCTGCAAGCGCCTAATGTTTTGCAATATTGTTTGTGACCGGAAGTGCAGGGTGTCCAGAAATCCAGGCGTCCCAGAGACCCTTGTTGTATAACTGATTGACAATGAAGATTATTTGATTTGATTTGATTGTCATTATAAATTGACATCAGACCCTCGCTAACCCAGCAGCCGTGGCGAGTGTTCCAGAAATTACTGGAAGGTTCATCTCCAACAGCAATTTGCTGTTCATCATTAATCAGTATTACAGCTATCTAGAACTCCTGTAACTCCACTGTTGGAGGTGTTAAGTTATACTTACTTTTTATGATTAACATTTTGATATGTGCCACGTGATTTGTAGTTAGCTTGTCACGTTTGTGATTCCGTCCAATGGCATGCTTCGTACGTTTAACATGTCCAAAGATAATCGTTTCTGCAACTGCTCAGTATAAAAAAATAATCTTTTTGATATAGGATATTTAGTTGTCGTAAACTTTGTGTTTGGTAACTGTCTAAAATAAAGGGTTAAGGATTACTTTTATTGATTTTATTGCTTCTAACGTAGTCACTTCCTTATGCTCTTGGTTAATTTTACGACAGGAAGCAGGGGAGTTATAGAAGCAGGGTAGCATCAATACACATTCAAATAAGTTAGGGGTAACATCTACATCTAGATTATTCTAGCTACAGCGAAAATATAATTTATCTCCCGTATAGGCCTGAAGCCAGAGTCTGTTTCTTAAACCGCAAACATTTCAAAACAGTCGGTACGGCCAAACGTCTTGCATCAAAATATTATATATTATTATTGATTTATTAATGCGAGTGGTGGCTCGGTTATAAGAACGCGTTCCGTAAATCCTTCAAAGGTCGGTTCAAACCCCGCCGGCATGTACCAATGAGAAATACGCTTTTCTTACGTACATTTGTCATAGATTTACAACACCAACGTTCCCGTGCCTCGGAGAGCACGTAAGCCGTCGGTCCCGGTTCCACTGATACCAACTTGTGGAATCGTTAATAAATTGTCACCAAAAAATTACATCACATCCTCGCCAAGCCGTCTGGCCAGCGTGGCGAGTGTAGGCTAAATTCTCCAGATATTAGTTCTGGAAGGCCCATCTCCAGCAGTGGAGGTCAAGGACGCCCCTAGAACACTAGGGGCTGTTATGATGATGATGAATATTTGTAGACTAAGTTTAATTTTAACGGCTATTGTATCTGTAACTCACGAAATAAAACGAATATCAACTTTAATGGCCCGCTCGTTAAAATATTATTTTTTATAACGTTCATTTATTTATTTATTTGAAGAGACAACAGTATAAGAATAAAGCAATAGAGTATTAGAATCACAGATCAGATCATGCGTGGAATGTTCTCAACTTTGGGATGGTTCCCCAATCCGTCACAAATGCTCTCAATGTCCTGCATAGGCGAGATGTTCAAATTGTGGACGACGCAACTATATCTATCTCGAATCCCTGCAGCTTCGCCGAGTTGTGGCTTATCTGAGCGTGTTCTACCGGCTATATTATGGTGAGTTTAGCATACTGTAGTCACCATCCCTTCGCGTACGTATAAATTTGGAGACTTATACATGTGTCGCACAATAAAGATGTGGAATGCTCTTCCAGCCTCTGTGTTTCCACTTTCCTATAAGGCTTTCAAGCGAAGTGTGAAAAAGCATCTAGTCAAGCGGGCATAGTGTTGGGGACTGATGTCAGTCATCTGTCTGATACCAATTGCTATCATGGACCTTGCACGCCACTTACTATACCAGGTGAGCTCAGGGTGACATGTCTATAAAAGGTCAGTATATAAAATAAAGCAATTAAAATTATATCTGCGACCAGGATGTTTCTCACCGTGAACATATACGTCTAAAGAAACAGAATTTGGATTCAGGAATTTATCCATTGCATCTAAATGACCACGGCAATTATTACTTGCTTCTTATTATTTCTTATATTAACATTTCTTATGTTTGTTTGTATAGGGTAAAATAATTTTCCCGAAAATCTGGAGAAGTATTGTAGTTAGCTCGTCCTACAAACAAGGGTACCAGGGTGACATAACCGTTGTGGAGTTAATTAGTCGGGAGGGCGCGGCGAGACAGGCGCGGGCGCGGGTGCGGCGTGCGTTTGGAGGAAATTGTCGTTTTTATACGGCTGCCACCCCCTCGCTTGCGGTGACGCCCGTACCTCTCAAGCTATGGAAGCACACAGATATACAAACCTAATAGATACAGCATATTGATGATGCTAATGTGTCGATAGATCACTCCGAGTTGATAAATGTGTTATAAGAAATCAGAGAAAGAAATAGCTATATCTTTTCACCTGTTAAAAGAATAATTCGGAGTAGATTATAGGTAGAAAATTACAAGAATATTACAAAGTTAGATAACACCAAAATTACAAGAATATTAAAAACTAAATGCAAGCCCACCTTGATCCTTGGCGCCGCATCAGACTGGAAAATTCTCATAAATGCATATGAACATTATTATAGGATCCCAGTTGAACTAGCTGTATCAGCCTATAGGCCAGACATCTTAGTGTATTCTCGGAACTTGAAAAAAGTTATCCTTATTGAACTTACCGTTCCGTGGGAATCAAATATTCCAAAAAACCACAACATGAAGTCGAATAAATATTATGATCTCACAGAAGAAATGATCAGGAACGGGTTCAAGACTCAGCTTTATGCAGTGGAAGTTGGTGCGAGAGCAGTTCCAGCAAAATCTTTACACCATTTACTGAAACAATTGGGCCTAAGCAGATCTGCCGTCAATACTTTTACGGAAAGAGCTTCCAAGACGGCATTAACGGAATCATACAGTATTTGGTTGGGTAGGGAAAGGACTAGAATAGTGGATGGTGAGCGTATTATCGCATAATAAAAAAAGGGAGGCATCCGTTTTTAAATCAACCACAACCAGTTTTAAATCAGTCGCAAGCCAAAGCCACCATTCTTCGCATTCTTTGCACGGTGAATATTTCTTTCTAATATTTCACAATAGTTTACAACAATAGTGCGCGCAAACTCACATGTCGCGCTGGTATAAAAATAATATTTTTAAACAACTGATGCAAGGCAAAATGATACTAAACTAAATTTAGGTTTTCCATTCTCTAACAAAACGACAATGTCGAGGTCTGAAACGTCAAACTACGGAGATAATTTGTAAAATTAACCTAATCAAAAAACACCTTAAAAACATAAAATTTATGACATAATTTAGAATTTACTGTAATTTAAAAATTACCCCCTATTAATACGGCTTAAGCTTGGCAGTAGAGAATCCCTCATGCGCGGATCCCAATAATTTATTGATCTTTGAAAGCTGATAATTAAACATCTTACCTTTTATGTCATAGAAACGAACATTCGCTTCACCTCCACCCGTTTCTGTTACCCTGGTACGGCTAATTAGGCAATGATTATTTTCCTTGGATAGAAAAACAATGGATTTTACCTTAATTGGCAACACTATTGCTTGTTTCTTCAATTAGTATTAAAACCTAGTTAGAGGGTTCGATTTCTAGTCGGGACACAATTATTTATTTAAGTTATTTTTGATATTCCTCGAGGCGCGAGATGGCTCGGTTTTTAAGAACGCTTTCTGAAAATCCTACAAAGGTCGGTTCAACCCCCCTCGGCATGCACCAATGAGAAATACACTTTTTTTACGTACAATTTTCATAGATTTACGGGATTTAGATCAGGAAAGAGTTCAAGAGCTTTACTCAGTGGAAGTTGGTGCAAGAGGAGTTCCAGCAAAATCTTTGCATCACTTACTGAAAGAATTAGGCCTAAGCAGGTATGCCGTCAATACATTTATGGAACGAGCTTCCAAGACGGCATTAACGGAATCATGCAGTATTTGGTTGGGTAGGGAGAGGAGTAGAATGATGGATGGTGAGCGTATTATCGCGCAATAAAATAAAAAAAAAGAGGCCTCCTTCTCTTAAACCAGCCTATTGTCGGTCGCAAGCTTGAGACACCATTCTTCTCATCTCTTACGGTGAATCCATTGAATGCTTAGAAATTTGTCTTCTCTTCTTCACCACCGTAACGGTCCCGGTTCCACTAATACCAACCTGTGGAATCGATAATGAATTGTCATTAAAAATTCACATCAGATCGTCGCCAACCCGTCTGGCCAGCGTGGCGAGTGTAGGCCTAATTCTCCAGATATATATATTCTGGAAGGCCCATCTCAAGCAGTAGAGGTCTATGACACTGTTCTAGGGGCTGTAATTATAATAATACCTAGTACCATTCCAGGTACGCTAGAGACATGACGAGCTTGCCACTTGTCATGATGGGCCTAATAGTAAAGTTGGCTAAGTACCCGCACGATGATGATGACTTACGTACCCCGTCACAGAAAGGCTGTCACTATACGCATTACATCCACAAATATAAATAAAACTGGTCTACTCGCATTTTCTAAATAGCTCTAATCAAAGTTGTATATGTATGTTTATTATTGTGTATGCATTAGTATTTAGTATATTTACAATAATAATTATAATAACAAAACGTTAATTTTCCAGATCGATTTTACATAGTTAAATACAATCCAATTATTAAAACTAATATTAACAGTAAGACGAAGAACTAGGTATATAGAATAAAATTAAGAAATAAAGAAAACGAAAAATTTAATATCTATACTGGGACTATGATGGTCTCGCCATAGTTGGTGCAGTGGACTACCTGGCCAGTCACGCACAGCTGATATTATTTTGTTGCGTGAGTTAAATACGTGTGATCTGACGCCCGCTGTTCTCTGTCGCATTAGTGTGGCCCAGGCCGGAGCGCGGCATGTGCAGAACATCTCGCTAGCACTGCACCAGCGAGGGAGATGGAACTCGCCAACAATCATTGTACTGGACACGCATTGTTGACAAGGTTGATTTTGTGAATTGAGACCACAGCTCCACGGTGTACACGCTGGACAGTATGATAGAAACAATTGCCGCTTTACGGCCTTGCTACATCTGTATTAAGCGAATTAAGTAGATTATATATAAGTTTATATACAATCAGGCGGAAACACACTCAGCTTATTGGGAGATGTGTTTTTGTGCCGTTTGGAGATGAAACTCTCGGGCCGTGGGGACCAAGTGCACACGAAATTTTCAAGGCGTTGTCAAAACAGCTCGTCAACACCTCGGGAGACAAAAGGGCTAGGCAATATTTGGGCCAAAGGATCAGTATTGCCATTCAACGTGGCAATGCTGCCAGTATCCTTGGCACTTTGCCCATTGGCAGCGATTTGGAGCAATTTTTTTATTTATAATAATTTTTATTTTGTTTTTTTTTTCATTTTAGTTTTTAGTTATATTTTTATTTATTAATTAGGTTTATTTTTATTAATAGTCATTTATGTTTTAAAATGTAAGTTTTTAGTTTAATTAATATTTTATTATTTTTTATTCACCTTGTAAGTATAGTTTAGTTTTATTTGCAACAAAACATTTAATTAAATAAACTATATTACAATAAAATAAAAAATAAAAAAAAGTATATTATTATATTAGTCTACGGGCATTATAATGATAATAATAAATTATTTATTGTACAAAACCAAAACAAGTGCAGGTACATAGGCGAGCTTAATGCCGTAAATGCATTTTCTACCAACTAACCTTTGTGACTGAGAGCTGTAATAAGCGGGTGCAGAATGTTACGAAGAAAATAGATAGTTGAAATTATTTATTACTATACAAAACAAAAATTAATTACATACATATAGTACTTATTATATGCAATACAATATACATAGATAACCATCCTAAATAAACAAATAAATATATACCTAAATATAAAATACATATATACTCGTATATATATATATATATATAATAAATAACTTATGGCGACTTATTCTGTTTGTGAAGTAAGTATTTGTATAATTTATATTTAAATATTTTAAGAGTTGGTGCCTGTCTGATAATTAAAGGAAGTCTGTTCCACTGGCATTAAGTTTATAAGATAAAACATCTTTATAAAAGCCATCACACCGACTGCTTGCATGGCGTAAATGCATACACAACTTCATGTACGCATGCGGTATGCTAAAACCCTAATAGCTGTAGATATATACATATATATAATAAAATACATGTTATCCTACCTATAGATATACCTATATATAGAAATCGCATTATCGCTACCTTGGCCATAGCATTTGTGTACCCACGCGACCTACCTACATATATGTACTTACATAACATACATATCAACAAGCCTACTAGCATACATAGCACATAGCTTTCTGGACCCGGCTTCACTCGAATAAATAACTTTAAATCGTTATTAATCCTAAATGGTCATTTGAGTTGAAAATGATAATAGAAACCTTAACATGAATTTTAAATACCTATTCGATGATATCCCACTCAATACCGCGTTTGACCGCCTCCGTGGTCTAGTGGTAACAACCGTTGCCGTGAACTCGGGAGGTCGTGGGTTCGATTCCCATCGGGGGCAAGTTGTACATTGTATAATTTGTCTCGGTCTGGGTGTTTATATGTATATATTTACAAGAAAAAAAAAGTATAATATGTAGTTTATCAACCATCTAGTTTCCGTAACACAAGCCTCGTAGCTTACCACGGAAATTAGATGGCGCTGTGTGAAAAATAATAATAATAATAATATATATATATATAGTTTGTCGACTTTATTTTTTTCTTTTACACAATATGGCGTCTGATTATCCTCTTACTGAAATATTTACTTTTATTTATTTATTTATTTTGGAAAACCATTTTAACAATATTTTATAAATATTATACACTAAGAAATAATCAAGTATTCCACATAATATAAAACATCACTAGGGTCAAAAAATAAAGTATCACTATATATTTTTTTTGCTTTAAATATATTTTAGACCGACTATCTCCAGACTATATAGGCCGGCATAGTGGTAGGGACTGATGTCGGTCGTCTGAGGCTGGCGCCAGTTGCTGCTATTCTTCGACCTAGCGTACCGCTTACCATCAGGTGGGTGCGACGTCACAAGTCGTACTCAGGAAAAAAAATATTGGCAAAAAAGTATAAATAATAAAATATATAGAAAAAGGTGCTAACATTGATGATCCACAGATAAACCAAAGTTATAAAGGTTGTCAAGGTTATTTATTAATAGTGATCGACAAAATAAACTTCAAACGGTAACGCCAAATCCTAGGAAATTGTCTGCTAATTTTTATTAACATCGGTTCAAATCGGATTGGTCATTATGGCGAGACAAACAGACAGACAAACACAGCTTCATTCATTATAATACTAATATGATACACAGATGTAGGTATAGTTAGATGCACTAGTGTGTAACTCGACATCTACACGCGTTGTCAAAGTGGACATGTCTCATTTGACCCCTGCTTTGTGACCTAACTTTAAGAATGTGCCCGTATGTCCTCCTCAATTTGACGGCGTAGCTGGCTGTCGTAGTAAGCAACTATAGCTTTATTTTAATGCATTTAAATTTGTGCTTCGATATCACAATTGATGCCCGATAGGCCTGGATAACTAATGAGCCTGGGTCGGCGAAAGCGACCGTTACCCATTTTCCCCGTCTGAATTACCCACTGGTAATACAATGCACTTTTAGTACTGGACGCCGTTACGGGTAGGTGTAACAGCGCCTGTGTGGATCACGAAACTAGTGGTATAAATTCGCCGACTTCAGCTCTACTTCAAGAGGTCTTGATAAATGAAAACTATGAGTATTAAAGTAAAAAATATACATACATCGTGAGTTTTAAAGGCATGTTTGTAATGTATACTATAAAAGTATACGTATTAATTATTTTGATGTGATTTGGTTTGTATTCTGTTTATTCAGACTACCCCAGGAAACAGAGCATATTTATCATAGGGATTTTTTTTTTTAACAAAAATATTTAATTACTTATTATATTATTAGCTGTTTGACGGCGTTTCCCGTCTAATAAAGTGGTCAGCGAAAAAAACCGCTAGGTAGCCGAACAGTCACATGTCATGTTTAGATGTTAACATCCTGGGTTTCAAGAAACATCTGCCAAATGACATTAAAATCGTTTTAGTAATATAGGCGTGAAGGCAAAATAAATAGACAAACAGTTATATCGATGCGAAGTCAGATGATGACGTCATATATTCGTCTCAGAAATCCAAAGATCATAACTTCCATTTTTTTAAAAACCAGTTTAATAATATAGGCGGAGTGGCGACCAACATATACCTACATACATACTTTTATTTTACAGTTTTATTTTGGATTATGATTATTCTATGAGTGCTATAACATAGGCGAATTATTGTTTAGTCTGATATAGCCTTTTTAGGTCAACATGTTTGTAGTTTGCTTTGTATGTAAATTATAAAACTAAAAAAAAAAGTATTTTAAGCAACTTACGAGTTTCGCTTAGGGTTTACGGAACGTTTGTTTTGAAGCAATTATGTATATAAAAACAAATCAAAAGCTTTAAATAAAAATTAGGACAGTGGGTCACACGGGCACTTTTTGGGACTAAAATGATGGTATGGTCGGTCCTCCACTGGTCTTGAATCTTGGCGTGTGTTTACGCGTCGTCGAGCGACGTGCACGAATCTTGTCATAATCTCGAAATGATTGTAACACACGAGAAGGCACATCTAACGATATTTCGCGTATTTCGCTTCATCATTACAGACCCTAGAACACAAGTCCTATCTGGAGAATTTGACCTACACTCGCCACGCTAAAGGGGTTTGCGTGTGATTTTTAAGGGAATTTTGCTTATAAAGAGGATAGTAGTAAAACAAACAAAAAAAAATTGGGTATAGACATTAATCATTAATGAAAACTGTTATTGGTCTATTCAGCTTTTGAAAAGAGAATATTGCGTAGGTACTAAAGGACATCATTCATCTTGTATGGGGATTTGAGCTAAATTATATTCACAGTTATACGAGTATATGCATTTTTAGATAATTTATTCTAACAATATTACAATTTAAGTAGGAAAAATCCCTTAGGTGTGCAAAATGTTTATAAGTAGTTTGATTTGATTGTTACTAGCAGCAGAGTGAGTGCCCAATAACACTAACTTTTTAAATATCTCAAGTAAGCCTTGACTTATACTATTATCGTTAAATAATCCTGTGTGCCTAAATAAATAGTTCTTAAATAATATATATAAGTTAGTTGTGTAGACCGCACGATTTGTCAATTCCGCCTTGCCCTCAACTTTTTAAAAAAGTTGAGTATGACATAAGGTGAAATTAGACTTGTATCAGATATTGAACGACTCTGCTGCAACTTTGTAAGCTACCTTTGCAGTATAGGGGACAGAAGTCGTCTATTAAATTAAACATGTACAACAATGTAATTTTTACTTTTTGTTCAATATGTATATTTTATTTTGTGTCAATAAACTATTATTATTATTATTATTAATATCATCATGACAGCTCTAGTACTAAAGGACTTGAATGATACGAAAACTACATATTTTATTTTCCAAATAACTTAATTGCACAGTAATATATATTGATCATGATGAAGATCAAAACAACAGTAGGTATTTGTTTTAATTATTTGAATGTAATCTCTCTTACACACTATTGCCCACCCTTTGAGTAATACAATACAAGACATATCTACATACATAAGTGTACAGGTGTGAATACCACATACATGTTATATAATATCTGTTTGGTGCTTCATAGGGTATTTGTTCTAGTTATGTACCAAGTGAAAAAATTTGGCTGGATTTTGAACCCGGACTTAACCGCTAGACCATGGATGCAGTATAATAAATTTAAAAATAAAGTATCATCGACCGTTTCCCTTTCGGGGTGGTCAGAAACCACGCTTATATATCTCGCATTATATATCTGGTTCGTCAATCTCTGTTCGCTCATCCTTTCAACATGCCCGAACCATCGGAGCATGCCTTTCTTTATTTTTGCGTATTTCGTTATTAAGTATACGGTCCATCAAAGTTACGCCGCATATCCGACGTAAAGACCTCATTTCTACTGCATTAACTTTACTCTCATGCATATTCTGACATATCCACGTCTCGCTTCCATACATAAGTGTTGGTACTAGCATGGCATTGTGTATGGCAAGTCGAGCTTCATCACTGACATTTCGACTGGCGATCAGTGACCCCAGGGCCCCATTAACACTATTTCCCGCGTTCACTCTTCTTTCAACATCCCTATCATACTTCCCATCCGCAGTGAAAACACTGCCCAAATATATAATTTCATTTACCTGTTCTAGCGTTTCATCATCAATCTTTATCGCCACGGTTGTCATCCTTCTTCTTTCAAACACTAGTACCTTGGTTTTTCGCGCATTTAAACGGAGTCCTTTTTCTGACATTTAATAATCTTTATTTATTAAGGTATTTATTAATTAAATATCAAAACAACAAAATTTAACAACAGAATCCGGTACTACCTCTAAAACATGTGTACACTCATGCAATGATGAAAGATTAAAATTTACAAATAAAAATGACAACCCCACTGTGAGTACAAGTTTTATTGTTTAAAATATTCGATCTTTAAATATTAAAAATATATGTGACATTTTAATTTGCCAAAAACAAGGCTATGATTGGTGTAGTTACCCTACAGAACACAATGTAGGGCGAAATCTAATGGTAATTAGGGAATGGCACAGAACTGACACATACATGATTCTAGTTTAATTATCTACTTGGATGGAAGACCTTTTTCTTAGCAACACATGGATTCGCAGTGCGGGTGCCGTGTCCATCGTGAGAGAGAAGCTTGTGACCAAAAAATAAATAAATATACTTCTTACTTATATTTGTCATAGATTTACAAAACCACTGTGCCGGTGGCTCGGAGAGCACGTTAAGTCGTCGGTCCTGGTTCTACTAACACCAACTTGTGGAACCGTTTATAAATTGTCATTAAAAAAAAAATACTTGAGACCTTTGCCAACCCGTCTGGCCAGAGCGTGGCGAGTGTAAGCCAAATTCTGTAGAATCTCTGTGTTCTAGGCCTGTGATGATTGGCTTATTGCCCCGTTTTTTTAATGATTACTGTCTTTTTTTATAAAAAATATTATTACTATTTTTTTTTTAATACTAGAACGACATGTGACCTTGCGCCCATCTGATGGTAAGGGTAAGACACTAATTGTAATGTTCTATTACCGTTTTCTAGGGCAACCAGTATTTGCAGAATATGTGTTGGCTCCTTATTATTTAAGTATATTACAATTCATGACTGACATCAGTCCCTAACACTATGCCGGCTTGACTGAGCATGACGGCAATTCGAGCCTGATGCCGAAACGTGAGGGTACACTTTACTGGGTTTATCTTCACGAATGTTGGATACTTCGCCGCCCGGCAGACTGGTCAAATTACCCCGCCTACCACCTATTTCCTGTTTGTATTCCCGATTGGTGAAAAAAAATATAGGTAAAAATATTTTTGTTATTTTTTATGGTCGAAAGCGACCGCCTAAAACACATGAATACTACAGTGGGCTTAAATCTTTTTAAAAATATTAACCGTAATTCTTTTTAAACTGCCTCCGTGGTCTAGCGGTTAAAAGTCCGCGGATTTAGGCTCGGAGGTACCGGGTTCGATTCCTGGTCGGGAAACAAAAATATTTATTAATGTAAATTAATACATTTAATTTATTTGTGATATTTCTCGAGCTTGCCACTTGTCATGATTGACCTTTAGTAAAGTTGGCTAAATGTGAATCTGCTTAACAGTTTAGTATTATGTAGTTTATTTCCTTTAGAGATTTTTATTTTTTTATTTTTATTATTCTAGCACGACATGTGACCCTGCGCCCACCTGATGGTAAGTGGCGCGCAAGGTTCATGAATGTTAGCAACTGGAATCAGACCCTTATGTCCGACATCAGTCCCTAACACTATGCCGGCTTGACTAGATGCCTTTTCACACTTCGCTTGAAGGACTCCAGGTTATAGGAAAGTGGAAACACAGAGGCTGGAAGAGCATTCCACATCTTTATTTTGCGACAGATGTATGAGTCACCAAAATTATAGTTTTTATTTGTATAATACGCATTAGATACAAAAAACAAATAATTTAATATCTTCAACTTCTATCAATACGGCGGCCGTACTGACTTGGTCAAGGTTTCGTGACTGGACGGCGTTAGATATAACTTAGCAAAATGAGTGCTTATAGAACATTTTGTCAAGATCATTTAGGTTTGCCTAGATAGGTTGGTAGATATGAGTAGATAGATATATTTATTCATTCATTACAGCCCCTAGAACTCAGCGTCCTATTAGTCCTCTCCAAAACATCTGTAGGGTTTGGCCTACACTCGCCACGCTGGCCAGATGGGTTGGCGAGGTTCTGATGATAATTTATTAACGAGTCCACTAGTTGGTATTAGTCGGGACCGACGGCTTAACGTGCTTAAAGGCACGGGAACGGTGGTGTTGTAAATCTATGTCAAATGTACGTAAGAAAAGTGTATTTCTCATTGGTACATGCCGGGTCGGTTTGAACCGACCTTTGTAGGTAAGGAAAGCGGCTTTTCAACCGAATCACCACCGCGTCTTTATTCATATTTACATATATATATATTTATCCGTTTGTTTTAGGCAGTATAATTTATTTAAATATCACCATGGCAAGCTTACAATATTAGCTAATAATAATAGATAATAATAATAATAAATTATTTATTGTAAAAAAACAAAAATAAGTGAGTATAGGCGAGCTTAATGCCGTAAATGCATTTTCTACCAACTAACGTTTGTGATGGTTATGTGCAGATAGGTTATGAAGACTTTTGATATATAAGTAATAATTTATTACTAATACATACACAAAATAATATAAATCATTTTGTATTGATATCTAATAATCTTTATTAAGGTATTGATTTGTTAAATATCAAAAACAACAGAATGCGATTCCAGTATAATATAAAAATAACGTCTCTAAAAACATGCAATAATGAAAGATTAAAATTTAGAAATAAAAATGAGAGTACTAGTTTTATTGTTGAAGATATTTTTACACAAAATAATATATATACATACATAATCATATCCTACATAAACTAAGAAATAGATACTTACTCGTATTTATAAATATATTTATATTTATAATATATTTAGGTAGGTACGGAGTGCTTTAAGACGTTTTATTCTATTTCTGAAGTCAGTACTTGTATAGATTGTCTTTAAATATTTTTAGAGATGACAATTAAACTAAGCTTGTTCCACTGGCGAGCTGCTGATACTGTAAAGGAATCTGAATATCTGCTGGAAGAGTGGGGAGGGATTTTAGGTAGGTTATTATGTTATATATTAGTTCTCCTCGAAAGTAAAAATTGGCATTTAATATCATTACAAATGGCACATACTTTTAACGAGAACAACAAATAGGTGGTGGGTGGCCTGATGGTGGCAATCGCGCTCAGTCTGCCTGGGCGGGAAAGTATCCAGTTAGTGCCGATAAACCCAGTAAAGTTACGGGATCAGGCTCGAATTGCCGTCATTCCCAGTCAAGCCAGCATAGTGTTAGAGACTAATAAGGTGGGCTCAAGGTCACATGTGCTGTTAGTATATTAAAAATATCCGACTGAAATTCGGTTAAGTAATAGTTTACAATTATTCATTGTTTTACATATTTATGAATACAGCCCCAGAACACAGAAGGCACGTCTCCATTATTGAAAAAGGCCTTCCATAAATTTCTGGAAACTGTAGCCTACACTCGCCATGCTGGCCAGATGGGTTTAGCGGATCTGAGAACGATAACGAGCTCTCCGCTGCACGGGAACAGTGGTGTTGTAAATCTATGAGAGAGTTCCTTAAAATCCCAGCATGTACCTACCTACCAATGAGAACAAATAAAACATTATGCTGCCTCTGTGGTCTAGCGGTTAGGACTGTGTTTTATTTGTTGCATTTAATATGAGATTTAATACTTACTGGTCGTAACAATTTAAATAAAAGTGATATTTTTCGAGTTATAAACGAGGCATCGACGAGCTTCCTTAAAAAAAATATGGCCACCCTGAAAGGGATACCGTCGTGATGATATCTTTACTATTATTATACTAACCAGATTGTAGAATCGTTAATAATTTGTCGTTAAAATTGTCATAAAACTCTCGCCAACCCGTCTGGCCAGCGCAAGAGGCGAGTGTAGGCCAAATTTTCCAATAATGATGATGCACGAAATACCTACCTAAAATAAAGACGAACGTGAAATTGCGAGTACCTATTCTCACTTTTTTTTTATCGAAACTAACCTGACATTTTTTTATCGAAGCAAACTGTGGAAATATATTTTTCCAGTTTACCGTGACCAATGATCGGGTGGTGTGGACATTTTTGTGCGTGAGTGTCATTGATGCATTCGGGTATGGGAACGAAGGGGGCACAAAAGAGGGTCGCGTTGTACCCGGCCGACTCCGACCGCGCCAGTTTGCGCTCGCCAGCCACCGCGCTAGCACGTCCTGTGCGCTGACTCGCAAAAACTCGCGTACGCGAAATACGATATCTCAAAAAAACTTAACTTTTAACAACATTCTTAAGAGGTCAGTATTTCAGTGCAAAGTTTGCGTGAAGTTATTTACTTGACATTCTAGTTTTTTGTGCCACTATTTGCGGTTTTGTGCATGTGCACTAGAATATCCTTTTGATGAGCTGGACCTTGGCATTAGTCGGTGACGGAGCAAAAAATGCAATTAGTCCCAAGATAGGCAAGAGATGTCGTGTCTAGTTTCCTTTGTCATGATACTTAACAGAACTAGCCCATTGTTTTAGTGATTTTTAATGAGCTGCACTGATCCAATAATTGACTCAACTACTGGTAGGTATAAATTACTAGAGTAACAGGAAACTATGTATTAGGAAAGTGTTTGTCAAATTATAAACTTAACTTTAAGCCGATTAATCAATCATTAATGTACCATAGACACTGCTAAAAAAGTAATAACAAAGATAACCTGAATGATAATTAAGCTTTAAGTAAATTATTATTTTTTTGCCAAGCTTTTATGTTATTTAAATGAATGCAGTAGACAGATACGACTACATACAGAACTAGAATTTTAAAAGTACTAGGACAGCATGAAGCAAAGAAACTCGTTTAAATATCTAATGGCCTAGTTTTTGACAGTTACATTACTAAGTAGGTAGTTTTGGAGTGCAACACGCGTAGCACTAATGTAATCGACTACGGTATTGTTTTCTGATAACAAAAATCTAGGTTGCCTGTTTTTTAGTACTTTAGCAAAAAATATAGAAAAATACCATTATTTTTATCAAAGCTTATTTTAGGCGATCTCAGTTCCAAGCACCAGGCTAGCATACTTAGTAAGGAGCCGACACCATACGCCGTCGAGCCATTCCAAGAAGCCGTTACATCGTAAATGAGCCTCCTCAACTCATACCTCTCGCAGAATTACGTGGCATAAAAACCTAGAGGGCATTTAAAGGCAGCTTTACCATAAAATAATATTATCACGACCGTATTTCCTTTGGAGAAACCACATTCTTAATAGGGAAAGATACTAGAAGAAGACACATATTCAGCAGCAGGAAGACGGCCTGATAAAGATTAAGTTTTTTTTTAACGATAATATAACTGTTTAAAAAAATATATGAAAGAAATGGGGTTAAGTCAATTTGGCACATTTAAGGAATAGCCAATTTCGTCACATGTCGAAACTTAATTAAATGCTGTTTGTATACTTAAAAACCTTAGTTAAAACCGGGACACACCAGATGTGTACATACATGTATACATGCACGGGTAACTCTATGACAAACGTCACACCACTTACTGATATGTTTAGGCCATTAACTCTTAATAAAACAAGGGACAAGTACTTTTTATTTAGTAATTAAGTAATTTAATCAAAAATGCCCAAGTAGTTTAGGCGTTTATAGTAGCTTATAATGTAATAATAATAATTAGCTTATAATAAATTAAATTTGAGTTCGCCTTTGCACATTGTGCAATAAAGATTTAAATAAATAAATTCATTAATCTAAACCCTAAAAACAAACGTAGTAAATAAAAAAATACAATTACGTTGACTTACTCTTACTACTTGTTTTGTAAAATATATTTTTTTTTTGAACTCTGATCATAAAACTAGAATTCTAAAAACTTAGGATCAAGGAATTTCAATTATATAATATATATATTATATCATTTATTAATAAATGTTACACTTCAATATTATTTTTGTTTAATTATTTATTAAATTATTTAGACCTGTAACAAAATAACTATACTCAATTTAGTGTTTAAACTTTTGTTTAAAAGAACTCTTAAATTACCTACTTGAATAGCTCCTTACAATGTTAGTAAGTGTATATATTATTAAGTATTTAGTATATTGATATTTATGTATATATAACAGTATATATACAATATGTGTATGGATTAAGATGAATTTTCTTCCTAACTTTTAATATTTCAATCAATCCACCTATTTATCACTAAGGCTTGACTGTCAGAAAAAGTCTACGGGCATTAAGTCCGCCTTAATATGAATAGTTAAATAAATGAAGTACTAGCCGAAAGCAACATTCGGTTAGGGAATTATGAAAGGGTGGTTAAAGGCATAAAAACTGTTAGCCATGCCGAAAGCGATTAAAACGGCCTTGTCGCTATCGCAAAAAGAAAACCACGCCGGTGCACTGACCGCGATCGCAGCGGACCCAATCTGCAGTAATATCGCGTACTCAGTATGTTAACTCGACGATTTCAATCTTCATACAGCTAACTTGGTTTTTTTGTATTCAGAATATTCACGATTCCCATAAGTACTTGACTTGAATATTATTGTCACTATATCAGTCTAAACAGATATCTGCAAAGGATATGATAAGATTTAAAAGCTCTATTTTTAACTCTATTTTTTATTTTAAAAGTAGTAAACTTAATTGAAGCCGTCTTAGCTTCACTACATTTGTCGTTTCCGTTCTTCAAACATTTCAACTAGTGTTGCCCAATCTTGTTCTTAGTATTGGTCTTGCAAAAAAGCAAGACCAAGATTGGGCACACAATGCACCACTGATATGGTGGCAAGACTAGTCGAACACTATCTCTTGCGCAAGAGTGTCTTGCAAGAAGTCTTGCTCAGTTTTTTGTTTTTTTTTCTATTTGATAAAAATGGTGACTTTTTTGAGATTAAGGTTTTTGTTTTAAATAATTTGTAATTGCGTGGTGTGCTTGATTTTTAACATTCCAAAGGAAACAAAATAATTCAATAAACTCGAGAAATATCACAAATAATTGACCAGTAATCAAACCCGGTACCTCCGAGTCTAAATCCACTGACTTAACCGCTAGACCACGGAGGCACAGGTAATAACTAAATAAATTACTATTTCAAGTTGTTGTTTATTTATTTATTTATTCAAGGTACAACAAACAGATTACAACCATTGCACGATATATACACACTATTTGACAGCAGTTCTGGATTGCAATCCACAGCAGTTTCAACTGTCTCAAGTGTTGGTCATGGTCTTGCTTTGGGCAACACTATTTTCAACCTGTAATGTGATGCTTTAAAAAGAATGACAGCGATTGAAGGGTTGATGCGAAAACGTTATATAACGGAATCCCTTAAATAACGGAAACTTATAGTGTAAAACGCTATTAAATTTGTTATTCTCGTATAAATTTCCCACTATAGACGACAGTAAAAAACTTTTCTTATGCGTTCATTTTAAAATTGTCTGTATTTTTTTATTTATTTACATATTTACCATAATTTTGCTTTATTTATTAATGTGTGTTATAATTACACATTACATTCAACGTAATATTACATTATTATATAATAAATTTAAATATTCTCTAAAATACACACATCAAAAGTGTCTAGGGATCAACATATATTTTTGCAATAACTTTTCTCCTGATTGATATTCATTAAAATTTTCTTTAAGGATTAATCAAATAAAATGTTTTCGTTTGTCTACAGTAACGATAAACCAAGTCACCTTTGCATTAGTAAAAAAAATTGCCATTTTCCTAATAAAGGGATTTTTGACATTTGAACCACTAACATTAAAGTTCGAAAAAAAGACTGAAATAACAGTTTTTTTTTTAATTTTATTGGGTAACTTAAACAATTAATAATCCGTGTTTCTACCGCGAACACTAACAACACAAGAACATCGGTTTGGCATACTCAAAATGAGTTCATCCAAATCACGCTGTGGAATGGCCGCCCATGTTCGTTGCAACAACAAAAAAAGGTCTTCTTGCGACTGGATACCCTCCATATTCGGCAGAGCTCTTCTCTGAAGAATATCCCATGCATGCTCAATCGGGTTCAAGTCTGGCGACTGAGCAGGCCAGGGCAGGACATTGATGTTAGCTGCGGCGAGAGTCTGTCTTACAACTCTTGCGGTGTGCGGTCGTGCATTATCATGCATTAACTGAAATAAGGGACCGATATGCACTTGTAGAGGAACGATGACGTCTGATACAACCGTCTCAGCATAAATTTGAGCGTTGAGGTTGCCTCTGATCCAAATCAACTCAGTTCTTCCGCCGATCGAAATACCCGCCCATACCATGATGGTTCCACCACTATAAGGATGGACTTCCTGGCAGGATTTTAATCGCTGTTGGCGTCCAGGGGTTCTCCAGTGTCGTATACGTCTTGTATCCGGCCTCATACCAAAACGAGACTCATCAGAAAAGCACACGAAACGCCATTGTTCTTCTGTCCAATTTCTGTGTTCAAGAGCCCATTGATATCGAGTCCTACGATTGTGCATTGCTATAGGTGGTACCCGTAGCGGTCTTCGGGAATAAAGGTTCACTTCATGCAAGCGGTTTCTGACTGTTTGGTCGCTAATTAAGTTCCCTGAAGAGCGATGAAGGCTCACGGCTAACATCATGGCGGTTATTGTTGGAGTTCTTCGAGCTGTGATTTGAATGTATCGGTCTTGTCTCCGTGTGGTGCAGCGATACCGTCCTCCATGGCGCTCAGCCACGGTACCAGTGGTTCGGTAACGTGTCCAAAGTCGACTGATAACACTCTGACTTGTATTCAGAGCTAAAGCCACAGTACGTTGCCGGGAACCAGCTTCTATCATTCCCACGGCTCTGATCATTTCTTCCCTGCTTAAATGACGTCGCCGCTCCATAATAACGTTGGTTTTAATCAGTAGTAGGGAAACAGTAGCACTAATAATGTCTTCAATGCGTCTTATGTTTTTATAGGGAAAATATTGACAGCTGATTTTCATCTTTTACTCGAATTTGATTGACAGTTCCTGTTTTAAATTATGAAATGCACCAAAAAGGATCCATATAAATTTATAAAATCATAAATTTATTACAAAGCCACATCTCAATCACAAGAAATCCGCATAAACATGCTTGATCCCTAGACTTTTTTGATGTGTGTATTATAAACGCGCCGCAGACAATATTTATTTATTCATTTAAAAAACTTTATTGCACAAAGTACAAAGGCAGACTTAATGCCCGAAGACATTCTCTGACAGCCAAACCTTGGGGACATAATTGAACAATAATAGGTGCAATCATAGAATTAATATATACTTACATCATATATATTAAAATAACAATATACTAAATACTAATAATACACATTATTATACATATATACTACTTACTAACGCTGTCAAGAGCTTTTAAAGAAGTGTGAAAACACCAGTATTTGAAAAATGATCTTGTAGTTGTTAGCCGTGTGTTGACAGGGAGATCGTTCCATAAATTTGTAGCAACTACTACGAAAGAGTAAGAAACAAATCCAGTGCAATTTACTTTACGTTTATTCAATGATTTTGAAGTTGCAACCAGTCGGTAAAACTTGGGCTAAATGAGACAACAAATAACAATATCCACTATTTTTTATTATTTTTTATTGCACAATATATACAATGGGTGATTCTCTGACAGCCAACCTTAGGGACACTGTAGGTAGAACATTAAAGGCGTAAGGTAGGTGCAATTAGAGAAATATGATTACGTAATAAATATGCAATATTATCTAAACTATAATAATAAATACTATAATAAACTAAATACTTATAATACATACTATTTTGTTAATCTAAATTATGCGCTTAATTATAATACGGCTGCTAGAGTTTAAATAATAAAGCCTCTGATTCAGAAGATTCGTGATTCGCCACTATCCCTTATTAGTAATAAGTAGTCCACGGTCAAAATAATGAAAATGGAATCAAAGAAAGACCTAGATAGAGGATAAACAATAGGCATCATATTCAAAATTGCAATAAAGTTACAACTAAGTAGTTGGTATTAGGGTTTCGGGAACCGCTTCTGTTTTTCACAACCGGGAATTTCCTGGTTCATTCGGTATTTTGTTATCGTTAAGTATAACAGTAAAAATAAAGCAGTCATCTTCCTAGCATGGAAACATGTACCTATCAATAAGTACCTTACCTAAATTAAAATTAATTAAACATTTTTCAATGAAAACAATCAAAATTAAACTATTTTAACAAACAATAAATATACATAATATTTCTTTATGAATATTCAAGAAATATGACTAAAAAACGATAAGTAAGTAGTAGTTTCATTGCGTAATTAAAATAAAATTCCTGAAAGTACCGGGAATTAAATTTAATCCATTTTACTGAACTGAGAACCAGGAATTACCGTTACTTCCGAGATCTAAATTTCCCGGTTCTGAACCCTAGTTGGTATATGTAAATCTACTTTACCTTGTATGCTATTACCAGTGGCGATACAAAATAATTTACTATAATATAATAATATTAAATGTATTATTCATAATACTAAATCTAAAATAGAATAGTCTCGTGCTAATTAGGCTTTTATGGACGTATCGCTAATTGCACCATCTATAATGGATTTTACTATGTTTAGTTTTGCAAATTTAGAACATATACTAGACAATATTTATTTTGACAAGATGCACACTTCACCTCGTGACGTTAAATTTCACGCCTGACAAGTATTCCATTTTGTATTCACACTATAAAGTAGCGACCCTTGCAGTCTAAACAATGAATCGAGTTAATAATAGCGAAGTAAACATGCAAATTCAACCAGTTCATTTCAATGTGCACATATTATGAGGGCTGCTCTCGACAAAAAGTAGCCTCATTTCGAAAATAGGGCACAAACGATCGATCCAAATGCATTCTAAGTAACTGACCTTACGCAATTTCATGCGGGTTCGCCCGAGCGTGTTACCCCTTGAAAATTTGCACGTGTCGCTCTTTAGTCTTATTTTAAACTCTATTTCCATACAGTTTACCGGGATTTTCATTTCCTCTTCGCTCCAATAAATTGTGGTTTCTTTGATCATATCAAAAAGAAATACGGTCGTGACTTGTTACTATTTGCAAATTAAAGCACTTTTCAAATCCAAAACACTTTCGATATTTCAGCTAAATTAACAACAATGGAATTGATGAACTAATTAGTAAGCTATTTAGTTTGTATTTTTATAAACCAAAGTCCAAGTGCTGTGAACAACATTCGGAGTCGACGATGGCAGCAAAAAGGAAAGCCGGTGCGCTGCTACAACATGTTTTACCAAAGGTAATGTTTTTTTTGTCTTATTTTACCTTAGATCGTAGTGGACATCTGCGTCGCGTCATACGCTAAAGTTGGAACAGGAGCTCGACTCTTGAATCGTTTTAAACATGAAATACTTTGTTTTTTTTTTTTAACAAATACAGTTTCAATGCATGTGTCTCTTAACGATTAAAATTAGTTTAAATAAACTAATAAATCGCCGTGTTAGAACAAAAACCAACAAAGTTAGCCATTTTTGCACAAAATTATTATGCACATTTAATTACTTTATATTTTGCGTTTTCGGCTAAAACCGTTCGTTTAATTGCTTTTAAGACTATCTTCATAACTAAGCGTCGCAGTGCTTAGTTAATTTTATCACTGGAAAAAGCAGAAGTTTTTTTAAACGACTGTTGTAAAAAAGGAAATTTACTAAATGAATTAGTTAGTTGGTTTTCGCTCTAACCCGGCTAAATATACTCGTAACTATCATAACGAGCGTAATCTTTTTTGCTTAAAACCCACAGTTTTTAAAGGGTTCCAGCGTTTAAGTAAGCCGAAAACTCATTTGTACTGTTAAACACATCCTACGATTACAGGCTTTAGAGATTAAAAATAGATCACAATGCGAACTTCAAAATAACAATTTTCACTGAATAACGCCGTCAAGTCAAAAGAAGTAAAAAGCGTGCCTCCCAAAGCGGTTTTAATACACGGTACCAGTAACTTCGTATGATGAAAACAAAATAAAAGTGCAAATTCAAGGAATTATAATGACACTTGTGGCTGTTTTAAAGTACCCATTGCAGATCATTTTCAAGATACCAAGCGACGTGTCGGTGGTTAGGGATCTTTCTTAACTTATCTCGACTTTAGTACCTTATATTATAAACCTTCTCGTATTTAACATAATTATTTGCTACTGTTTAAAGCAGTAAACTAGGCTTTTAATAAACGATTAAATTCTTGTTGATTTTAAATAATGTATTACTTCGTAATGTTTCAATATGCTTAGTTATTGCAATAATTTGTATAACTGCCGTATAACTGTTGTCCGCCTCCGTGGTCTAGAGGTAACAAACGTTGCCGTGAAATCGGGAGGTCGTGGGTTCGATTCCCACCGGGGACAAGTTGTACATTGTATAATTTGTCTCGGTCTGGGTGTTTATATGTATAATATGTATATATTTACAAAAAAAAAAAGTATAATATGTAGTTTATCAACCATCTAGTTTCCGTAACACAAGCCTTGTAGCTTACCACGGAAACTAGATGGCGCTGTGTGACCTGTCTGAAAATATTAAAAAAAAAAAAAAAACTATGGACTGCCTCAGTTGTCTAGCGGTTAAGTCCTTGGATTTAGACCAGGTTCCATTTCTGGTCAAGACAATTGTGTCTTGACCAGAAATGGAACCTGGAATTTATTAAATTTATTTGTGATATTTCTCGAGTTTGTTACGCTAGACATTGACGAGCTTGCTACTTGTCATAATGGGCCTATAGTAAAGTTCAGTAAATTATTGATGATTGAAAAATAACGCGCAAATAATAACTAATATTATTTTTACTATATATTACTGTGCAATTAAGTTATTTTGAAAATAAAATATGTCGTTTTCGTATCATTCAAGTCCTTTAGTACTAGAGCTGTTATGATGATATTATGAACATTTTGCACACCTTAACTATATAAAATAAAGAGTTTTTTCTATTTAAATTGTAATTCTATTAAATTGTAAGAATAATTTATCTAAAAATGCCTATATAACTGTGAATCAATTTAGCCCAAAACTCCTATACAAGATTAATTGGCCTTTATAATATGGATAGTACGATAGCATGCGGTAGTAGTGTATGATAGATGCAGCATCTAACCTTTGTCGTAGTTTTATGTACAAATCCATACCAGCATTTTTGACGACCGTATTAATAAATGCCACCATAAAATCAAAACTATTAATTTATAGTTCAATAAATTTAATATTCATTGATTTATTCATTACAGCCCCTAGAACACAGCGTCCTAGACCTCCACTGCTGAAGATGGGCCTTCCAGAACATATATCTGGAGAATTATGCCTACACTCGCCACGCTGGCCAGACGGCTTGGCAAGGATATGATGTAATTTTTTTATTACAATTCATTAATGATTCCACAATTTGGTATTAGTGGAACCGGGACCAAAATCTTAACGTGCTCTCCGAGGCACGGTAACAGTGGTGTTGTAAGTCTATGACAAATGTACATAAGAAAAGTGTATCTCTCATTGGTACATACCGGGTGGGTTTGAACCGACCATTGTTGGATTTCAGGAACGCGTTCTTACAACCGAGCCACCACCGCGCAAATTGAATAATGATTGCTTTAATTTACGTCGCTTTAGTAAAATAATGTAGGTATTTACTGTTATACTGAATATAATAATTTACACAATTTTTAATATTTCACCTGTGACGAAAGTGCGCTTATGACGAAAATAGCTTTATAAAGTGGCACAAAACCTTAAGCGCAAAATAGATCCTCGCAGACCTTGTGAGTGCCGTCCGGATGCGGTTGATTACCAGGGTAACAGACGTGGTCGCATCAAAACTGGCGCCTTAGTTATATCGTGTGGCAGATCAGCTTGCAAATGCCAAGCTAGATATATGCCACTATGTAATAAATATCTATACTCAATTAAATCGTACGATTTTAGTTTACGAGTTCTACATGAAATACTTAATGCTACTCGTACCTTACTATCACTATAACTTCATATTATATATATATATATAAAACAAAGTTCTCCGCAGCGTCTGTCTGTCTGTTCGCAATAAACTAGTTACTAGTTTACTGCACAGGTTTTCATCACCAATAGATAGAGTGGTTTTTAAGGAAGGTTTTAGTAAATAATTCGTTAGGTTTTGTATACATTAATAAGATATTTGTTGGAAGTGTCGGAATAAATAAGCCGTGTGAAGCTTTTAACGAAAACGCTGCCTAAACCATTTGATATATAACAAAATAATGTATGGTGGAATTGTGTATCTTATATAGGTCTACAAGAAAGGCCGCGATAGCATATGTCTATCTCTTAAGGATAACATACTATATCCATTTTAAAACTTAAAAAAATGGGCAATTTTAAAGCGGTTATTGGAATGCTATTTACACAAATACTGTATTAATTCTTATCATTTTAAATACGTTAGTTCAGTAGTTTTTTTTTCCTTTTAAATATTATTAAAATAAATTAAGGTATTCAACCTTAGGAGATATAGCAAAATCACATTTTTTACACGGGCAAAGCCGGGTAAAACCGCTAGTTATAATATATATTAACTGTTTACAGTTATAGTTTCCGTTAGTTTAGGAACTTTATTCTTCTTAAATAGACTTCGGAAAAACTTCTTTAAAATATCTCAACGTGAAATCATTTCAAATTGTTCCGTGATTAAATAAAATGCACATCCTCACAATGATTGCGACCAGTTGACCAATGAGGCGCCGGGCGACCTTGCATACTAGCCGCTAGCTTACTCCTTCCATCTATAATCTCCTAGTACCTATAACGGTTGGTACCTAGGTCTTAATAGAATATTTAACACTTGTTTACACTTCCAAGTACTGTTTAGTGAATAAATAAATTATACCTTTAGGTATATCTTCCTTTTATTAAGTATTTTTACAAAAGGAAATGAAATGAATGAATCGTCCATTTTTTATCATGCGTTTCAATGTGAACTAATATTGGCAGGTATTTCTTCGTTATTATTTATTGTCAAATTGCCAAATATTAAATACGTTTTGTAATAAACAATTAGAGCACGATTTAGCCAAGTTCAGTAAAATTATTTCATTTGAAAGTAAATGAAATTAAGGTATTTTCTTAAATATTGCAACTGATATTCCGGGTAATCTTACCCGACTCTACGTTAACATAGACACATGGCACGCACATCTGCAGCCAACTAATTACGGCTGGCTCCCGTAATTAAGCAATCACACAACTTTAATTTGCAATTGTACACTAGTGCAAACGTCACAGTCGCATACGACAACTCTCCGGCACGATCTTGTAATGCGCGTGACACTACTAGCGCGCGCGTCGTTTCAAAGTCTTTGCTATCTCCTATGGGACAACTGTTCCCATACTGGAATCAGACAACGCCTTTTCTCGACTGTACACTTTTCTTTATCCATCGAGCATCTCGTGGTTCAGGGGGTAGTCGTTGGCAAAAGGATACGTGGTAGTGCACTAGAAAAGCTGCAGTCCGAGCATTACAGCCGAACACAATAATCTACGGTAGCTTTGATTTTGACTGGACAACAGTAATTGACGATTTTTGAATGAAACGAATGTCAATATTTTCAAAATACTGGATCTCTTTATCTACCGTCAGGTTTATCGTTAAATATGCTCGTCCTTAGCCCAGCAAACATCAATATTACTAAATATTATAAAAGCACATGCATGTCTGTAAAAACCGCCAATTGACCGTGGGGTTTTAATAATAAGATTTATTCGAAGTAGGTATTAGGATACAAAAATATTAAATATTTATATCGATTCTCCGCATCGATGCCCACTTAAAACACCCACATTTAGAGATTTAGATTAGTCTAAATCGTCCAGTATTCTGGCGTATAGACAATACAAAGCTTATTTTTAATTTGTGTTATATAGAAAAAAAAGACGAAGATCAAAGACAGAGACAGTTTTGAAGACGCGGAGTTGTAGCACGTGCAGTGATCCAGTAGCTGGCACGTGTAAAGCCGGCTTCATGGCATCGACATTCAGTAAGGGACCGGTGATTGTACAATGGATTATTTTTTTAGTTCTAAATTAAAATCTACTTAAAATATAAAGATAAAGAAATAAAAAATATCCTGTGTCGTTGCATCATATATCTTCAGAAGAGAATGACAAAGGTTTCCTTCTGAATATACGTTGGCACATATAATAAATAGGCGTTTTAAACATTATATATTTTCGTTGTCTATTGCGTGTTATTATTAAATTAAAGACAAAATTAGCACAAAATAACAGGCATGTAACGATTTAAATACTACTTAGTGCAGATGTTTGTCGTTTCATTGTGGCTTGCGCATCAGTTAGGCATTCTCAGAATACATTTAAAAGACGTAATAAATCTGTTGGAGCTGTCAAAAGTTAGTAATATTCGAGCAGATCAGCCCTTTAGTACCCCAGTCTCAAAACCTCGAAAGACATAATTGTTACCATATACATATTTCCGGTAATAATTCTTTTAATTTCTGGCAACATTGAAGATTACGTTCCTGTATTCTAAATATTCGTTTTGTCGGAATTACTACACGCTCTAGCACTCTTGACATCCATAAGTCTGTCTCTTTCATATTATAAATATTCATGTGTCACGAAAATTATTTATAATTTTGAAACGAAATCTGATTTTAATTAATTTGACAATTTGTTGTTTTTTAAAATGTTGAAAATGATTATATTACCTAAAATAATAATATAACTAATTATTAATAAATAATGTTTAAATAAAATTAATATTAGCTGAAAATAACAATTCAATTCAATTCAATGTACGTGGCGATGTTCCTACTTTGAGTTTGACAGTTCTAATCCTCGAGCGTAGGGACGTGCGGTTCTTCGCGCCATTTTGCGTGGACATGTCAAGTGCAAGTTTTTGTTTTCTAAAATAATTTACTGTGGATATTATTGGTCAAAAGTGGTGTTGCTTGGTTTAATAATGTGCTACAATGTGAATAATTATGGAAAACGATAAATTGGACTTTAAATATGGGGCACAAGTTGCAGTTTATTTTTTTGCGGTTTTCCCGCGCTTTCAACTCCCATATTTTACCCGACGTGTTTGGGCTATAATGCCGCGAGTGACTCCAAGTAAAGCATCAAATTCTGCAGCATCTGGAATTTGATGATCCCCAACTCGGTTATGAACTCTGTTATGAACATATATTATGCAAATAAATTACGTGTTTAGGACTGATGTATTCTGTACAATGTCCTTTAAAGACAATTAAAAAAAAAAAAAAGTAGGGACGTGCCACTGCGTGTCCCTCCGTTTAACAAAAAGAAGTTGACGAGTGTTAGTGTGTGTAATAATATTGGCGTTTGTTTAATGAGAACCTGGTTCTAAAGTGAAGACCGGAAGGCCCAGTAGTAAACCTAGGTCAATTCTTCATGGACTTGACATACCTGGGAACGCCTTGAGACCTTGCCTAGTTACCAAATGCAAATCGCCTTGGCTACAGTTACTTGTTCGATTGGCCATAATAAATAAAAATACCGGGAAATTATCACTGAATAATTTATCGATTTTCCTTTAAGTTTAAGTTATTCTTTGTCTGGTATTGTTCTTCTAGGACTGATGGTGGTAAATGAGAATGCCCATTTTTCTTAGAGTAATGGGCCCAATAAAATGTTCTCGTGTCATAATGATTTCTTTTCCATTTGATAGTTAATATATTGTGTTTTCATAATCTGTAAATAATTTTATTTATTTTACCCTAGCATAACGACAATTGACAAAAACTTTTTTTTACGTTAAAAATTACATAGTTTCGAACACGCCGATTTGAAATCCAGTGTTTTATCTATAATAAAGTACCTGGTCATAATAAAGAACCTAATCGTATTAAATAGTGCTTTGTAACTATTTCACACATAAATTATAACCAAATGACTATTTAATTAAATTATATTTTAATGCTGGGGTAAAAAAGATGTTACAATTAAATAAAAAAAAAACAAAAATTATTGAATTGTATTTAGTTGAGGCACGCTGCAAAAAAAGTTGGGGCCTGGTTTTGGGCAATCCCTTTTGCTGTCTGCCTGGGCAAGAAAGTATCCACAGTTCATGCCGATATATCCAGTAAAGTGTATCCAAACATTTCGGGATCAGGCTCGAATTCCCATCACGTCCAGTCAAGCCGGCATAGTGTTAGGGACTGATGTCAGTCATAAGTGTCTGATTCCAGTTGCTAACATCCGTATCTTGCGCGCCACTTACAATCAGGTCACATGTCATAAGAAAAAAAATCGATGACGAAAAAGATCGACGATAAAGGCTGGTTGTTTTTGAACTGTCCTATGTGACTAACGGGATCCACTATTTTGACAATTTATGTTCACGCTTAAAGCAAATTCCATTTGTTGATAGATTACATAAAATTAAGACGCAATGAGCATTTGTGCAGATGTATTTAATTCTAGTAATTGAAAAGCTATCCACTTTCAATTATTTACAGGCTTATTACTGTCTCTTACGATAACGAATTGTCACCATATATATAGTAAAGTATTATCACGACCATTTTCCTTTAGGGGTGGTCAGAAACGACGTTTACAAGTAAGCGGATTCACATTTAGCCAACTTTACTGCCAATCATGACAAGTGGTAAGCTCGCCCATGCCTTTAGCGTACAAAAAAATACTATAAATATTAATTCGTTTATTTACACGCAGTTTTTTAAATACTCCTCTCTGTCTCGTGGTCTAGCGGTTAAGTCCGTGGATTTAGACTCTGAGGTACCGGGTTCGATTCCTGGTTGGGACACATAAATATTTATAAATATAAATAAATACATTTAATTAATATTTAATTTATTTGTGATATTTCTCGAGTTTGGTACGCTGGAGACATCGACGAGCTTGCCACTTGACATGATTGGCCTATTGTAAAGTTGGCTAAATGTGAATCCGCTTCTTTATAAGCGTGGTTTCTGTCCACCCCGAAAGGGAAACGGTCGTGATGATACTTTACTTTATTTAAATACTTTGGAATTAGTATATTATGTTAGTGCTTCTCAATATATACTTCGTAACATATATTGTTATATATATTATTATTCTGCCTCCGTGGTCTAGCGGTTAAGTCCGTGGATTTAGACTCGGAGGTACCGGGTTCGATTCCTAGTCGGGACACAAAAATATTTATTAATATAACTAAATACATTTAATTAATATTTAATTTATTTGTGATATTTCTCGAGTTTGTTATGTTACGATATGTTAGTATGATACGATTTATATTTAAATTAGGTTTTGTTAGTAGGTTTTTTTTGTGTGTCTTTTAGTTAATTTTTATTTTTTATAAAGTAAAATATATTAAATTAAAATAAATAAATTTAATATGATATACCTAATGGTTAGACAATTAATATTTAGCTTTACTATATACTATATATACATATAGGATATCACCATGGAAGTATATGTAGATTAAAAAATCTTAAAACAGTTTAAAGGCATTTTTACGTCAAATATCGATTACAAATACAAGTTGGCTTCTCCTCTACCACACAAGGACCCAGCACCCGCACGGTGAATCCATGGACTGCTAAGTAATTTGTCTATTTCCTATCGGTATTTTTTTTTCCACAGCTACGTGTTATGAGTCATGAACGCACTGATAAATCGTGTGTAGTTGTTACTAATATTTCTACATGACCAAGTCTTTGTTGACAACTGGTATCTGATGCACCGTGCATGCATTATTCATCGCACCTCCTGAGCTTGCTGCATTCCTGGTACTTCAAGCATAACACCTGCACAGTAATTTTGTAACTCATCGACTGTTGCTAACTTGTGACAACTGAATATATTTTGACTTTGTGTCTAATTGGTGTACAAGGCGGATTCTTCTACTCATGCATCATTGTCATCATCAGCCTGTGTCTCTCCACTGCTGAATGTAGCCATTTAAAATAAAATAAATAAAATAAAATAAATCAGTTTTTATTTGTCACAAAAATAGTTCATAATAATGTAAAATATAGTTAAAAAATAAAACAAAGATATAATGACAAAAGGGTCTATGGTTCAGAAAATGGTGTTGGAAGCAGGTTCCAACAACCTCTGTTATTATACTATAGCCGACATTTAAATTTAGTGGAACAGTAATATAAATAAAAGTTATAAAACAATAATGAAACAAAACATCGACGAGCTTGCCACTTGTCATGATTGGCCTATAGTAAAGTTGGCTAAATGTGAATCCGATTAAACAAAATAAAAAAATAAAAACAAGAACATAAATAGACGGGAGCTGCCCCAGCCTGCTTCACAAGCAGTCATGCTGCACACATTTTACGGAAAGTGGGTAACGTAACTTTAGTAAATTTAGATAAACCCACGCCAATCGGCGTTATCCACCAGCAATAGACACAAAGAGGTTGTCCAAATAGTGTAACCAAAACCTGTTTGCATAAAAGATCCCTAACGCTCATAGCATTGGTGTACACCACAAAGACTTATGACATTTTCAACAAACCTAATATTACAAAATTTAGTTTCTCCCATTCGAAACCCCCTAACGCGTGTGTAATAAACGAATCCATGATATGAAAACGTCGCACCTAATTCCATTTTCACCCCCAATTTATATCTGTCACTTTCGGTGCCCTGGTCGGTGCGCGTAAAAATATTGTTTTTACTTATCCTCGGGGGAAGAATGGGGGAACGTGGGGGATGTGGGGGTACCGTAATTACTTGAGCAGCCAGACGTCGGGAGACAGCTTTGAGACGGCCCCTGATGGACGTTGTGGTGGCGGGGCACTTCTATTTACATACACTGTTTATACTTTGACATAAAAAAGTTACTTGCAATTGTAGACTAAAATTCAATCTATTTATTTATTAGGTTTTAAAGCTTTTCACAAGAATTTTAAGTTTTGGTACAATCAATAATTCAAAAAAACTAATACGCAAGCTTCGCTAATTTAATTACGAGAAGGACATTTTTTCTTATAGTCTATTAGGTTGATTATTTAGATTATTTAGTTTGTATTAAATTTTTACTCTTTAAGTAGTTTTAATTATATTCTGTTATAGACATTATATTATGTTTTATTATACAAAAATAATAATATATATATTTTATATTATTTAATATATATATATAAATATATTGACATATAATATTAATTAGGTATAATACTCTTAGTTTTAATTTTAGTTCATAAGCGACAACGCCCCTTTACAGTTGCATTCAACCTTAGTTTATATAACCAATATAAGACTATATAATAGCAGACTGTTCCTTGCTTTCTCGTATCCGGCCATTTTTCTGTGTTATTGTATTAATTACATTGCATATGACAAAAGTGTAAACTTTGAGAAATCCAAGTGTTCCCAGAAACAAGGTTCCTACGGATAATTAATAAACAAAAAAATAAAATAAGTATATAATTACGAGAACCCTCTATTTTTCTTTTGGCGATATAGATACCCTGTATTTAAATATAGGTACATTAATGAATCTAGGTTAAGTTTAAATAGAGGTTAAGTCCGTGGATTTAGACTCGGGAGGTACCGGGTGCGATTCCTGGTCGGGACTCAATAATTTATTTGTGATATTTCTCAAGTTTGGTACACTAGAGACATCGACGAACTTGCCACTTGGCCCATCATGACCATGATCTTAGTATAGTAAAGTTGACTAAATGAATATCCGCTTCATTAAAAAAGCGTGGTTTCTGACCACCCCAAAAGAGATACGGTCGTAATGATACTTAACTTTTAATTTATATATCTATAATACTAATTAAATCTATAATATTCATCCAAAGACATTAGATTTTTTTTTGTATTTTAGTTTTTTAGTCCCAACATCACGACGACCTCAACTAGGGGGGTCTACCGAAAGCTACTATCGGAATTGCGCGGTAGTCGACGACGCCCCACTATCATGAATTGGGAAGGTGATGACCGAATGTGTCATTTGGATCGCATTTGCAATGCAGCTGCGGTGCGGAGAGTGTTTAACTTCGTTGTGATCTATGGCTGAGTTGCACCAAAATAAAGTCTCTCTAATTGTAGAGATTAAAGTTAAAAATGGCGTCAAACGTATAAATTTTATTGTGAAGGTCAGCCGGCACCACAGCCTAAGTCTTTAATTATAGCTATTTTATCGTATACAAGGGCGTTGCCAGCCGATGGCCCAGGCGCGTGCAAGTTGATATATGGAGAAAAGAAAAAGTATTAATTGTAGGTACAATCTGTATTTGTGTTTATATTAATATCTAAGTAAATAAGTAATTATTGATAAGTATATATTGATGTTAAATATTCTCTATTAGTCGTAACTGCTTTAGTTGTCCTGCAGTTCTATTCTGTTATTTTAGCGCAAACGTTATATAATGGAATCCGTTAACTATATATATTATAAATATTTCCAGACAGGTCACACAGCGCCATCTAATTTCCGTGGTAAGCTACGAGGCTTATGTTATGGAAACTAGATGGTTGACAAACTACATACTATACTTTTTTTTTTTGTTGTAAATATATACATAGGTATTATACATATAAACACCCAGATCGAGACATATTATACAATGTACAATTTTCCCCCGGTGGGAATCGAACCCACGACCTCCCGAGTTCACGGCAACGTTTGTTACCACTAGACCACGGAGGCGGTCAAACATATATATATATATATATATATATATATATCTTTGGTTTTAGCCACATTTTTTATGTCAAGGGGGGGAGCGGCTGCCCCTTCATACTCCCTCCTGGTGACGCCCGTGATCGTATACATTCTGAAACAAATTTAGAATTCACAACTATTTGTATTTTTATATTTATGAACAATGTTTAACGATAGTATTAATGTCAAGTTTATTGCCAACTTTGTGGTTAATTTTAAACCCTACAGTTATGTTTTTTGGGTGTGAAATATAATGTTATTTTGATGCTACTTGCTCGGTAGCTAAAAAAGTACGTAACATACCTGTACAATTTCGTTACTTTGTACCAGGGAAGCAGAAGCGTATAGGAGTTATCACCTAGGCACTTAGAACGCTACCGTATTCAGTTTATCGCACTTCAAAGAGCAAGAAGCGCTGAATCGTAACCACGTCTCCCCAGCGATATCCCAGCAAAGGCTTATTATGTGTTCCTCGTACTATTTTGTCACATTAAATAACAAAATGTATGATTTCGTACAAGATTACATTAACATAACATGAAAATATATAATTTAAATCTCTAAGATTGCATATTCCTGAAATATAAACTATTTCTCTTCAATCTAATGCAAGTAGTTCTAAAAAGAGGGTTACTCTTTTTAAAGTATTATTTTTTAATAAATGTAATTTACCTAAATTGGTATATATGTACATATATTCCAAAATACCTAATAATTTTAAACATGAAAGCCACCTTACCGTGCGGATACGATTTATATTTAAATTAGGTTATGTGAGTTATTTTTTTTTTTATTTGTAGTAATAATTTCGTTTTTAGATTTAAATAAATTAATTCAATTTATAGTTGTACTAAATACGAGTAAAATAAAGATAATGGCCAGCATGGCGGAACAAGCCAAAGTCTTTAAAATCCAGAAAAAACCTATTGTGGTCTAGAACAGGGGTGGCCAACCGGTCGATCGCGAACGACCGGTCGATCGCGACTATTAGTCCAGTCGACCGTGGCAAGGCAAAAAATATAAATACGTAGAACAGACAGAAGTAATCACCTGCTGCACGCATCATCTTGTATCATTTCGGAGCATTCGGTTTCCAACGAGAAATATCCAAATTTGAAGAAATGTGTTGAACAATCTGAATTTGCTATTCTAGCGGAAGATGCTCAGACACCAATATAAATAGGTAGTTACTAAGAATAATAATTAATTTTATGTTTTCACTCTTAATGAAATAAATATCTGCATACTATAGTGTACTGGACTATGTTGTTTCATTTGAGATTTCAAGAAGTATTTAATTGGTAGATCGCACAGGGTTTCGTTAGTAAACAGTTGATCTTGGGTCTAGTCAAGTTGGCCACCCCTGCCATAAAACTGCTTCGTCGTAGTTCACTTCAAAAAAAACATGACGAAACAACAGCTATGACAAGATTCCCACATTCCAACTAAATCTAACCCTTCGGTAACTAGGAAACGTTTCGCTTTGTGATGCTTTTCGACGCACGATACCCGTTGAGTTTTCGAGGTCGTACGCGTTCCCCCTACGTACCTCCACCACTTTATGCTTTCCTAGTACTTAACCAGGAGTAACGATGCCGTAGAATCTTCAGCTTTCGAAGAAACTTTATTATGGCTACTATCTTATTTTAAGAGGCGGAACTTAATAGCGGCTGAAATATAACTGACCTGAACCCGTCAAAATGAAACCACCAAGGTAATCTTACAGCCAGCTAAGGTTTATTTATTTATTCGAAGTAAGGTACAAATAACAGCTAACAAACAAAACATAAATTGAAATAGAAAGAAAGAAAAATATTTTATTTGCCACATATCAATAAACACAACTTAATCAAATAAAGCCTGGTAGTATACACAAAATGTGTGGTGACAAATAGGAAATCAGCTCAGCATGGAGCTGCGACTCTGGGCCACAGCGCTGATTTTCGGCTAATCCCTTGTTAGGAGAGGTGTTAATGGGTAATATATACAAATATGTAGTGTGGTGTATGTATGTACGCATAAAAAGATAACTAATACATTGTCAAACAATCCTGTCGGGTTTGCTAGCCTAAAAAAAATGTACACAGTATTGAATATTACAAAAAATAATGGTAATAATATAAAATAAAAGTTACTAACAAACAAATATATAAAACATGCAATTAAAAGTAAAACCTATAAAAACTAAAAGTAATAACTAATAAGAATTATAACTTATAAGAAGAAGGTTAGCGTAGTTATTGGAATAGATAATAATAAAATAATAATAATGGAAATTGGGGCTGTTCCTTGCCATACTGTATCACCATATCTGGCCAGGTATTTTGTTTAGCGTTGTTATTAAGAAAAATTGACTTAACCGAGTGTTCCGATAGGATCCTATGGCGATAAATATATAAATATAAAAAAAATATATAAAAAAAAAAAAAATTTAAAAAAAAGTAGAAAATGAATAAAAGTTACATACTCGTAGAACGTAAGAAAGGTGTCTTTCTCATTGGTACGAGTATTAAGGTTAGGCATAATCCTGTAAATTCTTCTTTATGCCGAAGATAAATATTTATTATTTATAGAACAAGTTAGAGATATGTCTAAATCTATGTGTTTAAATCATGAAAGAAACACGTACACAAAAGTACACTGTAAGATATTTAGGTTAGCTCGCCTCTGCACCTAGTGTTAAGTTACTGAACATTGTGCAATAAAGTTTTTTTAATATTAGGTTCTTATATGAAATTGCGTTTTAGAAGTATATGTAAAAAGTAAAACGAATAAAGTAATGAACATATATATTTATTCAATGTCAAATGTCAAAATCAAATTTAAAACCATTATTATCTATGCACTTTCGCCATTTTATAGTTCATTGCTGAAAAAATTTTGGGAGCGAGAATTAATTAAAACTTTGAAGGCGGTGTGAAGACTGCCTCATCGGAATTGAAATTTTTTGGTTGCCTGAAATTGCAAAAAATTTGGTAATCTGGGAAGTATGGTGGGTGTCGGAGATATTCCAATCGCAGCTCTACTAATTTAGCGACCGTCTGTCGTGAAGTGTGAGGTCTAGCGTTGTCCTGAAGCAGCAATTTGTTTCAAGTGAATCGTTTTGTCATTTTCACCGAAGCCTGTCGCTAACTCTGACGAGGTTTGCAAAGGATCTGCTTCCACGATCACCTTTGATTTTTCATTGTCAACTAGAGTCTCCGGTCGTCCACGGGGTTAGTTCTGTAGGTCAAAATTACCATCTTACAGTTCGTTTAAAGTTCTCCATACACATCAATAATCCTTTGAGCTGTTTTAAAATTTTCCATATTGTAAACAGACCGATGTCAAAGAAAAAAATAATGGCGTGAAAACAAATGAATCACTAAATTCGAAAATTTACAGTCATGTGTATTTGACTAACCCCTCGTTCGTTTTATAGTATTTCTAACATCTCGTAGCAACTTCATAAACCAGGGCGAAATATCGTTTTTGTTTAGAAATACCACTTTTTTTTACCAATGCTAACATTTGTTAAGAAAAACGACCGGTGAATTTTACCGATTTCTCCACATTTTTTGTATTTTCAAAGCCATAACTTATAGCATTAGTGTATTTCTTTCAATGTGTTTTTAGTAGTAAGCTTTGGACTAATATTGACTCTATTGTTTAAAACTATTTATTAGTTTATATTGTAATTTATGCAGTGGAAAAGTGCGAGAGGAACTCCAGCAAAATATTTGCATCACTTACTGAATGAATTGGTCCTAAGCTGGTCAATACATTTATGGAACAAACTTCCGAGGCGACATTCATAATCATGCAGTATTTGGTTACGGACAAATGTCGACAATACTGCTGCGCTTTACATTAAAGACCAACCGCTCGATAGAGTTAAATCATACAAATATCTAGGCTCCATTGTGAATGAAGAAGCAGATCACAGTACCGAAATAAAATGCCGCATAGAACAAGCTAGAAACGCCTTTGTTAAAATGAGCCACCTTCTCTGCAATCGCAATCTTAAACTTCCTACAAGATGCCGACTTGTCCGATGCTACATATTTTCCATTCTCCTGTATGGTGTCGAATCATGGACCCTGACAAACACAATGTCGAAGAAGTTAGAAGCTTTTGAAATGTGGATATACAGGAGAATGTTGAAGATATCATGGAAGGACAGAGTAAGAAACGAAACTGTCTTGCAGAGAATGAACAAAGGCGTTGAACTGTTGAAAATGTTAAAGCGAAGGAAGTTGGAGTATTTGGGACACATCATGCGCAATAAAAAGTATAGCTTGCTGCAGCTCGTCATGAAAGGCAAGATACAAGGCTCCAGAAGACCGGGGAGAAGACGCACTTCCTGGCTCAAGAACCTCAGGGAGTGGTTCGGGATGAGCACCAGATCCTTGTTCAGGACAGCGGCCAACAAAATCAAAATCGCCTTAATGATAGCCGACCTCCGATAGGAGATGGCACCGTAAGAAGAAGAAGAAGTATTTGGTTGAGTGGGGAGCAGAATGAATGTGGTGGAAATTTGCCTTCACTTCTATTCATTGTATTCTTAAACTGGTCATGATGAGACCCATGCTCTGATGTGACAAATAAAATAGCTTAAATCTGTATATTTACAAATTAGTTATTAAAATTTTCTTCATGCTTTATAATTTAAAGTAACATATTACTACATATTTTAGCTTATATCATAACTTACGTCGTTTTCTGGTCGAAATACTTACTTTTCTAGAAAAAGGCTCGATCCATCACGACGGTCCTTGCTATTATCCGTGAAGCAGTTACATCTTTCTATTGCATAAGACAGAATGGGACTACAAGTAAAAATTCGACCACATTTGTAAAGGAAGGGCAAAGTACGAAAACTCAATGCAACCTCAAACCTTGGCGCCGTATCAGATTGGAAAATTTTCATGGAAATATTTGAACATCCCAGATGAACTAGCTGTATCAGCTTTGTGTTTTCTCGGAACTTGAACAAAGTTATTAATTGAAGTTAGCGTTCCATATGAATCAAATATTCCAAAAGACCACAACATGAAGTCGAACAAATATTATAATCTCACAGAAGAAAACATCAAGAACGTTTTGTCGGCTTTCGGGTTGCACATGGGCAAATAGTCTATCTTAATTCTAACGTACCAGTTATTATATTCTCATATACTCGTAGGTACTCATAGCTAAATTTAAAAGGTTATTAATTGATCGTTGTGGTGTAGTTCTGTATATGTTTTATTTTGTATATATCTGAATTTTCCTACCAGATTTCTTTCTTAGTCAGATTAAACATTAACAGGTCACTGGAATTTGCTAAGTTGCTAGTCTTCTGCTAACAGCTTACTATTTGTACCACTTTGCTGCTTAGTCTTTTACTAGCAGGAGTAGAAGGATTCTAAATAATTTAATTAATGACGTTTTTGAACGGATTTAAGACTCAGCTGTTCACAGTGGAAGTTGGAGAGGAATTTTAGCTAAATCTTCCCAGCAAGAAGACGGTGTGAGAATTAAAACTAGGACAATGGTCTCAAAATTTATTAGTCTACGACACACTTTCAAATTGATTCTGTTATTTTATTTACAATATGCCGACCTGCATGTTTCGGAATTTTAAAACATGTTTTTTCTCTCTCGTTCTTTTCCTTTCTTTACCACTCTCTTTTCTCCAGAAAGGAAGAACAAGGTAGATGACAAATAAATTAATGCAACAAACATCATTTTGTATGACAATAACACAATCAGTGTTCTTTTCGCTGCTTTGCTGGGTGATGTTTATTGACTGTTTTCCACAAATAATAATAATAAATAAATTGACGTAAATTAAACAGTAATCGGAAATCTGAATACCATTTAATGACATCGTAATTAGATATTCGTATGCATACGAAATCTGTGCATTACGTAATTGACGCATCACTGAAATTAACTGACGCGTGTGTCACTATACATAGGTAGGTGTTTATACACCATATATATTGGCTTATATACCAAACTACAGGCGAGGTATATAGTAGCTATATCTATATATGTGTAGAGATTATCTCCCGTTATGGGTAAAGGGGGAGGTGAACCACCCCACTGATCCATCCCCCCTCTGGGCGCTTTAAAAACCCAGCTAAAAGTACCAGGGTAACAGAAGCGTCGAGGAAGCAGTTTATTTTGAAAGACGAGTCTCAAGTTTCAGCGTGGCTTCCCGTAGTGAAAAGTTTTTACATTTTTACACTCAGGGACACGGTATCGAATCAAAAGCAGGCATAGGCTTCAGAAGAAAAAGTAGGTATTGTTTTTTTATTATTGTAATTTAAATAAGCTTACACATGATGACACAGTTACCTACCTACACAGTTATCGTCACTTCTGTAAGAATATATTAAGGACAATTTTTTATTAATTATAAGAATGACATTATTGTATAAGTACTTAAAGATAATGGGTGGTTGATTTTGCTTCTGAGTGTACGAATATCACAATATTTGTCACAGATATGGTTTAACTATATCCATCACCCTTATTTCTTTAACCATAAGAGACAGTTTTGAGTAAAATATTAGCCATAAGTGTGGTTCATGGTCACATGTATTACCTGCTAAGTAATTAACCCGCTTTATGCGAATCGGACACGGTAATGTGTTAAAATCATTATAGATCAGTTCTAATTATTATTTAATAAAGAATTGCAATAAATAAACAATATTTTTGTGCTAAGCAAAGATATGAAACAAGTTAGAGCAGGCATTGGATATATTAGATATGCAAATTTGTTCTTAAGGTATTTCGGTGTCGTGAAGGCAAACTCGTTTAGAACTGAAAAAAGGAGACTAAGAACGATTTGGTACCAGATCAAATATTTTTTGAAATAAAATATCGTTTATTTGCAATAAATACAGTTCAGTGGTTACAAAATTTCAGTCAGGTATACATACATATATTCTACCTGCAAGACATGCAAATCTTTACTTACATACTAATCACATTAACAAACAAAAAACTTAATTAGCCTGTGCGCGGTGGTGGCTCGGTTGTTCCGTTCCTTAAATCGTACAAAGGTCCGTTCAAACCTACCCGGCATTTGTCATAGATTAACAACACCCGGTAGTGCCTCGGAGAGCACGTTAAGCCGTCGGTCCCGGTTCCACTAATACCAACTTGTGAAATTGTTAATAAAAATTGACATCCGCCAAACCGTCTGGCCAACGTGGCGAGTGTAGGCCAAATTCTTCAGATATATGTTCTGGAAGACCGATCTCCAGCAGTGGAGGTCTAGGACGCTGTAATGATGATAATGATGAACCTGTTTTGTACTCAATAAACTCTTTTACATTAAGTATATAATCCATGGTCTAGTAGCCATTTCAATAGTAGTAATTTTAATGTATGGCCGTGCAATAATTTTATTTCGTCAGTATGTAAAATATCATCACGACCGATTCCCTTTCGGAGTGGTCAGAAATCTTTACTATAGGCCAATCATGACAAGTGGCAAGCTAGTCGATGTCTCCAGCGTACCAAACTCGAGAAATATCACAAACAACTTGAATTTAACATTAATTACATTAATATTTTTGTGTCCCGCTGTGCACGGACTTAACCGCTAGACCACGGAGGCAAATCCGTCAGGAAGCCTATTATATATTATTATACACATTTTAAATATATTTTTCTTACTAACCTATGTCTTTATAGCAGGGGGGCTGGTAAAATAGCCTAAATACCTTGGCTCTTTTTTGTCTGGGTATGACTTTACAACGTACGAAAAGACATACATCTCTAATGCACATTGATGTGATCGTATATTTACAGAAGATGAATTGGATTCTCTATATTTTTAGTGAATCACCGTACGAGTACATTCCCACCGGAATTTGGTTAAGTCAATATAATTTAAACAAAATTGTACACAATAATTTTTAAATATTTGTAAATGTTTCATAATTGGATGCTGTGTGCGTGCACATGCTTTTGGAGATGGTACTGGAACTGTATTGTAAAGATTTGAAATTTAAAAAATGTTTTGTATCCATTTCTGTTGTGTGTACCTAATAATAAATAAATAAAAAATAAAAATATATATTTAACGTTAAAATATCTGTCTTGCCTGGAGAGTGCAATGTGAAGACAAGGAGCAGAACTGGTAGTGTCATGGGAACATCAACACAATAACAAAAAATATACCTAGGTACCTATATTAAATATGAATATTTACCTACCTTAGGTAAATAAATTAAACTGTTGTTGCGGCTGTATATGGGCTTTGTCAGTATTAGATAGACGCTTTAAGTATCTGGTCCATCTTGTTGATGCTCAATATACTGCAGACATCACCAGAGTCGAGTAGGGGAAGGAGAAGGCTTCCTAAAAATACCTTCCGTCAGGTATGGACAACTAAGTTGGCCTCTACAAAAATTGTACACCAGTGTCATGTCTTGTGTTGTACAGTATTACGTCCTACGTCACATCTCTACGTCACTACTCTCTCATCCAGTGTGCCCATGCCATCTGGCTTCCCTAATAATTTCTTATCGACAAATAATCCATGGCTTTTAGCTCCACATTTTGATAACGGACAATGTTATCATTATCGGGGGCCGAAAATTCGAAAAGCGTTCGAAATTTAAATGTATTCGTATTTTCATAATTGGGAGCGTGGGGGTCGGGTGGCCCCCCAGGCCCCGGGCGTCATCACCCCCCCGCGTGGGTATTTAATGATTATATGCTGACTGCCACCTGATTGCTGAAGCACTATCGCGTGTCGATGATTTTCACTATCGATAGAATTTGTCGATAAAAAAAACAATCCCTTGAAATCATCGGGGAATCGGTGTAGGTGTATAGATAAGCCTATTTAATACAAAACGCAGTAAAACGTACCAACATTACAACAACGCAGTACAAATCTACCAATCAGGTGAGACTACGAACCAATAGACTTTTGCTATTTAGATTAGTTTCGTGAGATTTTTTTCTATATAAGTAAGGGCCTAACTAATCGGGGTCACTATGAAATTAATTTTATAATAAAGTTTAAATTTAAATAGCTTAAGAAATATTATTATTTGCTAAAACATTGCTCAAGGTTCCTACAAAGGTAAAAATAAAAGGTATCACTTCAGTGTAAGTTTTAGCCAAAGAGTTCACGAAAGTCGACTTATTGGTAGAGACTATAATTTCCTATTTCATTTGTAAAACTTTCGTTTTATTTTGCGAATAATATTATTCATTAATGTTTATTCGAAACAAGTAAGGTGCAATGATTAAAAAAAAAGAATTAATAAATAAACTAAAATCGAAACTTTTAAAACGTATAAATTACTATTAATAAAAAAAACTACTTAAATATACCTAAATAAAATTTAATAAATTAAAAAATATTATATAAACAAAAAAATGGTCCAAATCGCTACATACTGGCAGCATTGCCACGTTGAATGGCAAGTGTCTAGGGATGCGACCCAAGCTCTTGCTGCAGGAAAGGCCATGGTGGCCGAATGCCCCGACGTTGTCTCCACATTGGCGGCGATTTGGAACAGTGCAAGGCGCTCCTAGACGTAGGCTGGTTATATTGCGGAAACATTTGTTGTCAAATAGTGTTCCAATAAAAGATAAAGGAGGAGCCTGCAGCCACAGTCCCGATTCCCATCTTGGATAATTAATTGATTTAACATTTTCGAAAATGTCCTCTAAACAGCTTGTTTACAATTACATTATTATGATTTTTAAAAGGTTGCAATTTTGTTGTCATCAATTTCTGTATCTGGGTTAAATGTATATTTGTTTTTTTATTAAGCACTTTATTTTGTGGATTTTGTACTTATTGTTCTTTATATAATCAGCAATTTGTTTGACTATAATAATGCCCCAGATGATGTTTTAAGTAGACTAACTAAAATAAGTTTGCGAGGGGTGTTTAAAACAAAACACATTTGTTTATTATTATCAGGTTATTTATTTAAAACTTTATTGCACAAAATACAACAGGCGGACTTAATTCCCGTAGACATTTTCTGACAGCCAATCCTAATTTGAACAACTGCAGGTAAAACGAAAGTATAAGCAAACAACAACAGGAATTATAATAATGTTACAACTAAATATTACATATACATACTTTGATAATACTGTAACTTATTAATACTTACCAATAAATGCACCTTTCAAATATTTAGAAAATGTAACGGGTACATGTAGGTTACGAAGTTTTATTTGAATTTTTATAAAGAATTCTTCTTCTTAGTCGCTACACTCTTGGCAGAGTGGTCGTGGTCGTCACTTGAGTGTCAGTGGCACGCTTAACAAGCCGTCGCCACTCGTCTCGAACCGCAGCCTTCCTGGAGCACTCATGTAGGGGGTGATCCATTGCTGCTTTAACCTGGTCAGTCCATCTCATCGGAGACCTACCACGCATTCTCTTGCCATCGACTTTTCCCTGAACTACAAATGGATGTATCTCCACGCCGCGACACGTGTCCAAAGAAAGTGAGAATGCGTGATTGCACGATTGAAGAAAGGCGTTGTCCTATCTCTAGTTCCTCCAGGATGGATTTGTTGGTTCGGAACTCCGTCCACGATATGCCCAACATTCTCCGCCAACACCACATTTCTAGAGCATTAATCCGTTTTATTTCAGTTTCGCGCAGGGTCCAAGTCTCTGCAGCATACAGGAAAATGGGGAACACAAGAGTTCTGACCAGCCGGATTTTATTAGCTTTCGTAATGTTTCGGTTCCTCCATATTTTCTTAAGCTTCTCCATAGCAGACCTCGACACTGCCATACGACGCTTAATTTCCTCCTCGCATCCACCGCCATTCGATATCAATGCTCCCAGATAAATGTATGATTGGACAACATTATAATCATCATTAATAAAGAATAGTCTTGTCATTAATACGACAATGACGTCGTTGGATTTTGTTTTGTAAAAAAAAGAGAAGAATCGGGGGCTCGGACCGAGAGGTCGACAGAGAGAGTATTTTTTATAAATATTAGGATTAAAACAATATTCCGGTTAAAATCAATCGCGTAATAGTGTTCCGCGTAGGAAAGTGTTTAGTTTTTGTACATTTGTAATTATATCTAAAATATAAAAAGTTCTATGCATTTTATTACAAAGGAGTTCCGTAGAATCCTACCAAATATCAATCGTACCAAATAAAAGCAACTACATCCAACCGCAGGCGTTGTATAATCCTGGGACAGCAAAGCCAGGTTATAGTACTTTTAAATGATGATCTGGAAGATAAAATATAAATAATAAATATTTCCAGACAGATCACACAGCGCCATCTAATTTTCGTGGTAAGCTACGAGGCTTGTGTTACAGAAACTAGATGGTTGATAAACTACATATTATACTTTTTTTTTGTAAATATATACATATTATACATATAAACACCCAGACCGAGACAAATTATACAATGTACAACTTGCCCCCGGTGGGAATCGAACCCACTACCTCCCGAGTTCACGGCAACGTTTGTTACCACTAGACCACTAGATGCTTGCCTTATGTAATTAGGTAGATTGTTCCAAAGCTATACAAATTCAGAATGGTGAGCAGAGACGGTAAGAAGTAAGTTGTGAGAGGATCGGAGAGATTTATCATAGAGGGAGATAAGCGAATTTGTCCGTTTAAAACAGAAAAAAGAATACAGATGAATCCAAGATTTCCGCGAAAGCGAATTGACAGCCACTTTAAACGTTAGACGTTCGAAAGAAAAAAACAATTCGTAAAAAAACTATTTTATCGATAACTCGTGTTAGGCTACATCACTATCAGCTCGCGCGGGTGGTGCCACTACAGTGGTACATCACGGGAGGTCCCCCCCGTGGGTGGTATGTACTACATAAAGCCCACACATAGGCCATGTATCATTCATATATACCAGGGACACATAAGCGGTAGGAGCGAACGTACACCCCGAAATTTTGCAGATATTTTGTATCGAAATCTAGGTTATTCGTAGTTATTCGTCATTGAACAAAATACGCGACGGCCAGTCAGCGAAATTGATTTCTATCTATTCCGGCGTGCCACGTTTTATTTTATCCGATTCACCCTCTGTCTGGTTTTGTATTTATTTATTGTATTAATTGGCTAATTATGACACTACTGTCCAACGAAATAAGCCTTCGTCGGAAACCATTTTTCAGTTGTTGAGATTTATAAAACGAGTGAATACTTTATTACGGTTATTTTTTTTTTATTATTTCTAATATTTATTATTTATTTACCTTTTATTTTACTACCTTTATAGTTTGCCCATTTACTAGTTTCGTACTCGTGTATATACTCTGATATAACTTATATTATTTTTCAATTTTAAATCTTGTATATCTATTTTATTAATTTAATCGAAGGAAGTTAGCTTATTGATATTAAAAATAAAAAATATATTTAGTAAACAAACAACTTAATAAAATTAAATAACCATTAACTAAGCCTAAAAAAAAAAAAAAAACTATAAATAAAAAATGTTCTCAAGACCAAGATCGGAGACAGGCAACATTTCCCTTCTGTAGTATAGTTCGTATTTATATATTGTATATATATATATATATAATAGATATATATATTGCCGTCATACCCAGTCAAGCCGGCATAGTGTTAGGGTAGATCTGTCTCCAGTTGCTAACATTTATGAACCTCGCGGGCCAATTACCATCAGTACAAGGTCACTTATTATTTAAAAAAAAACCTATATATATATATATACATATGTATATTTGTGAACCGACCACTAATTGAACCTCCGCATCTATCCACGGACTTAACGCAGGCAGTATGTTCATAAATTGCGCGCCAATTTTATTCAATCACGGCCGGTTGCAGGCTGATTATATTTTGACATTTATGCCTATGAGGCAAGTCATTGGCTGACATAACCAACTCTGTGTTAGCGTACAAAGCTAAACGCGCTTTTGTATTACAGAATTTTGTTCAAAGGTAAATAAAAACTTACTAACCAATCTATCAAAATGTTAATCATGGATTATTTTAATCATCCTTTCTGCAACCGGACGTATGTTTTAAGACAGCTTCGACTATGAATCTTAGTCTAAAATTGGCAGAGTTACTATTAGATTGTTTTATTACCAAAGAAAAAAAAATGCGAGCAAAACATCAACCAGTATCACTTCACAAATCACATCATCATAGCTCACCTAGCATTAGGGCTATCAAATCTGTTTTAAGTATAATTGCCTTACTGCGTAAGTACAGTCAACAGTACGCTTGGTGCAACTAGAAAAAAAATGTCCTTGACTGTACATTTTATAAGCCTTATCGATGCTAAACTTATGCGAATATTTTTATAATCAAGACAGGTGGTACTATTCTGTTTGTTTAACCTTTATCTATTTATTTATTAAAGGATAACTAACGACTAATAACAAAATTGTTAAAAAGTTGTTAAATTACCAACGACGTAAACCACAGATTATATAAATAGGTGACGTCATTCAGATAGTGAAGTCAAACAACAATTAGTAAAAAAAAGAAAAATATGAGTAAAGAAGAACAAAGTATTTTTATTGTGTGTAAACAATACTATATACTTACCTAGTTTGGTATTTGTATATATATATATATATATATAATAATAATAATAATAAATCTTTCCAGACAGGTCACACAGCGCCATCTAGTTTCCGTGGTAAGCTACGAGGCTTGTGTTACGGAAACTAGATGGTTGATAAACTACATATTATACTTTTTTTAAATAAATATATACATATTATACATATAAACACCCAGACCGAGACAAATTATACAATGTACAACTTGCCCCCGGTGGGAATCGAACCCACGACCTCCCGAGTTCACGGCAACGTTTGTTACCACTATACCACGGAGACCATGGAAGTTTGTTCCACGTTACAGTCATTAAACTTGATAAAGTTAGAACCTGAAAATATTTGTAACTATTTACGAATGAATATATCTCTGTACAAGAACTTATTACGTTTGGTAACGCCTAAACTGGAAAAACAAGATACGTTATTCACTCTTCCTCTAAATGACAAATTTCTCTTAATAGACCATCGATGTATATAGATAAACCCAATGAGGTTAACATCATTGGATAAACCTATTCAATACAAAACGCACTCTTAAAAACGTTCCGCTTGCTTTGTGTACCTACCAACTTTGGGGGGCAATTCTCAAGCAAGGATAATGACAGATGCTTTATTCATCGGAAATTATATCACAATGCATACAAAAAGACTAGTTTTACTCGATATAAATATTAATATTAGGCGCTCTCGACGCTTGCTATCTCGCGACTGTTGGTGCAGCTACATGACTTCGATTGGTTTTACGGGAACGTTTTAATATCAGTGAGGGCCTATCTATATACATCGATGTTATAGACATCATTGCCTCGACTGCGGCATTAAGTTGGCCCCTGTACACTACTTTTGTAGTTTTGTGCAATAAAGTATTTTATTATTATTATTAACGTTCTCTTCTTGTCAACTTTAGCCTAACCCAACGACGACGCCTTCTACGCATAGAATTACCCTGGCAGTATCTAAATGTAGTAGGCGTACCATACACAACATGAATCGTCTATTGCTCGAACGCAACACTAAACATTTTCTTCGAGCAAGTTTTTAAGTGTATATGCAAGTTGAAACATGTATGGAGAACAGCTTTGTTAGATGAGCATGCTTATTAATATAAGCAAGTCACAATTTATATTTGGTTGATTTTTGACATTGACAGTTTCGATTCGTTAAATGTTTTTTTTATATAACGTTAAAGAAACAGAATTTGACAATTCCGTTCATTTTTCTAACTGTAATCATTTATCTTTAACTTCCACTAAAACACTAGAATTGGACCTGATCTGCCACGCTGACTGTATCTACTATGAATTAATGTTGTGAACACATTCCAATGCGTTTAAATTCCGAACATAACACTATTGTGTACATCTATTGCTTCAATTTACCGAGTAAATGTACATATAGGATGCAGTTACATGGGCAGTAAGGGTCAACGGTTACTTACTGTCCGCATAGCAGATGCGGCCCTTGGCCACCCCCCTAAGACGGTCGATAACTACCTACTTGTCACACCACCTACCTATTTATGTATGCCTGGTACTTTAGACGCGTAACATCTCTTATCTTGCCTTTCTACTGGACAAGCCGGCATAGTGGAGGGACTTAATGTCAGTTATCATTCCGTCATTCTTTCGCTTACTATTTGGTAGACTATGGCTCCCGGATGACGTCACGTACCCCATGTTCGACTTGGCTTGTTCGCTTTGAGAGTTGTTTGAAAGAACCAGTCTTCTTGTCGCCGAAGCAGACAATAAGACGAAGCGCTTAAACTCCACGGGCCTAGAGTCTCTTCAGAAAAACACGTAGTCATTGATTATAGATACGTATTGGCGCTGCTTGCCAGACTATCCAATACATAAAATATAACGAAAAAGCTTTTGATGAAGCTAGCTTTATTAATTCATGTGCAATATTATTTTACTGAAAATGCGTCGAGTAATTGAGTGAGCGAGGTTGCGGTTTCCGAATATTGTAAATGTGGTAGGTAGGTATACCTTTAGCCTATAGGTATATAACAGGAGTCACGCACCGATAATAATTATTATTATCTAAAAGGTATAATTACACCAGTTCCTTTGCTATGATGATAGGTATAATTTATTAAGAATAAAAAACAGTACAATGATTTTAATAAAAGTAAAAATTAAGCTAATAAAACTATATAAACTAAATTAAATTTAAAAAAAAACTATATATATGAAAATAGTCACTCATGACTTGATCATGTGGCAGTGTGCCAAGAACACTCGTAGCATTCCCCCGCTGCACAGCGATGGTGATTTGCTCCGCTGAACTGCCGGTTGACATTGTCAATGTAAATAATATAATTTATCTGGTGAGCCGCTTATTCGTCTTAAAGAAAAAACAGAAAGAAATGAGACAAAAGTAACATTATTCATTCATTACATCATTACATTCTTCATTATGGTTAGTGGTGGCTCGGTTGTAAGAACGCGTTCCTTAAATCTTACAAAGGTCGCTTCAAACCCACCCGACATGTACCAATGAGAAATACACTTTTCTTACGTACATTTGTCATAGATTTACAACACCACCGTTCCCGTGCCTCGGAGAGCACGTTAAGCCGTCGGTCCCTGTTCCACTAATACCATCTTGTAAAATCGTTAATAAATTGTCATTCAAGATTCACATAATATCCTCGCCAAGCCGTCTGGCCAGCGTGGCGAGTGTAGGCCAAATTCTCTAGAAAATTCTGAAAGGTCTATTTCTAAAAGTGTAGGTCTAGTACTCTGTGTTCTAGGGGCTGTAATGATGATGATACCTTATAGTCTAAGAGCGACCTTCACCTATCGGTTATCCGAATGTAATCCACTTGGCACCGAGTCCAAAAATAATTGTTTTTTTAAATATTAAATAGTATCAATAATATTGTTGATTGTCCAAGCAAGAGGCTTTTGCTTTGAAGTAATTAAAATATATTTTTTTTAGATATATTTTATTATTTTTATTTTTAAGTTTATTAATCCTTATATATAATAGGTAGTTTTTATTTATTTTTTCTTTGAGGTATTTTAGAAGTAAAAGTACAGTAAAGTATCATCACGACCGTTTCCCTTTCGAGGTGGTCAGAAACCACGCTTATAAATAAGCGGATTCACATTTAGCCAACTACACTATAGGCCAATCATGACAAGTGGCAAGCTCGTCGATGTCTCCAGCGTACCAAACTCGAGAAATATCACAAATAAATTAAATATGAATTATATGTGTTTATTTACATTAATAAATATTTTTGTGTCCCGACCAGGAATCGAACCCGGTACCGAGTCTAAGTCCACGGACTTAACCGCTAGACCATGAAGGCAGTTAGTGAGAAGTAGAGAATGAATGAGCAAGATATCGATTTTAGTCATTAAGATTATGGTTTTATTAAATCTGATTTTATAAACCGTTTTAATATACAAACCTGACCTTTATTTTATATATTATTCCTATGAAAACACTGGCAAATCATGCATCAATTTCCATAAAGCGAGAATTCACTTTCCTAGACTAAAGTCCCACTCGTAACATAAATACGAAACAAAAACGATATCAATTATTAAATTACATACAATAGATTTCTCCTCTCTCTTCCACATTCGTAAATCCATGACTTGCCCTAAGAAATTCGTCTTGTCTCTCTCGTTATCTACAATTAATAAATAAATATACAATTAAAAAATAAAAACATATCTATGTCACATTTCTGACAGCTCATTGCGATCTTTTCAAACGAATAAATAAATCGAATAAGGTATAAAAATTGCGATTTTAAAGCATATAGAAGTATTATTTTTTTATAATAAACTGCCTCCGTGGTCTAGCGGTTAAGTCCGTGGATTTAGACTCGGAGGTACCGGGTTTGATTCCTGGTCGGGACACAAAAATATTTAGTAATGTAAATAAATACATTTAAATAATATTTAATTTATTTGTGATATTTCTCGAGTTTGGTACGCTGGAGACATCGACGAGCTTGCCACTTGTCATGATTGGCCTATAGTAAAGTTGGCTAAATGTGAATCCGCTTATTTATAAGTGTGGTTACTGACCACCCCGACAGGAAAACGGTCGTGATGATACTTTACTTTTTTTTACTTTTTATTTTTAATACATTAAACTGGCTCCATATACTCGTATTATCTTTTATTGTGGCAACGTATTATGACTAGGCTTTTATCGGCACGAACGGTGGATACTTCCCCGCCCCGGCAGACTGGAAAATTTACCACCATCAGTCCGCCTACACCTATTTGTTGTTCTCGCAGAAAGTATGTGCCATTTGCAATGATGTCAAATGACAACTTTTACTTATCCTCTCCTATTCTGTTACTTATTCGCAAATGTTATTAGTGGATTTCGTTATTTACGTCAGAGATTGCGTCATAATCACAAAAAAATATTTAATTCTCAACTCTATAAGCGCTCGACCTCGAACGCGTCCGTGCAAATATGAACTTTAATAGCGTGATATATATCTACTTAACGGATTCCATTATATATCGTTTGCGCTTAAGTTACAAAATAGGGCTGCAGGAGAATTAATAAAAAAAATAATAATAATGCTTGTCATAGTGATATTTATTTAAAAAACACCACTTGAAATAAGACTTACTAAAGTCTAGGGTTAGTCTTGGTATTGGTCTTGATCTTTTATGGCCGGTTTTTTTAAGAACACAATGTTAAAAAGACTAAATGGTAAAAAAATCTGCGAATAAATATATTTATTTAAATCTTTATTGCACAAAGACAAAGGCGGGCTTACAATGCCGCTAGACATTCTATCCTAGCCAATCATTGGGACAAATTGATGCTCTAGAAATGTGGTGTTGGCGGAGAATGTTGGTCATATCGTGGTCGGAGTTCCGAACCAACAAATCCATCCTGGAGGAACTAGAGATAGAAAAACGCCTTTCCGTGCAATCACGCATTCTCACTTTCTTTGGACACGACAGTCGTGTCGCGGCGTGGAGATACATCCATTGAGCGCCTTGTAGTTCAGGGAAAAGTCGATGGCAAGAGAATGCGTGGTAGGTCTCCGATGAGATGGACTGACCAGGTTAAAGCAGCAATGGATCACCCCCTACATGAGTGCTCCAGGAAGGCTGCAGTTCGAGACGAGTGGCGACGGCTTGTTAAGCGTGCCACTGACACTCAAGTGACGACCACGACCACTCTGCCAAGAGTGTAGCGACTAAGAAGAATACATATTATTACATACATTAAATATTTACACAATCGTTTCAAAAAGCTTCATCGAATTGTTATCGGATTAGGCCGAAGCGTTCTATTTTTCACAATTTCAAGAGTAACCATTTTACAAACTGCCGGAAACCGACGAAAATGAACGAAGATTTCATTCAACAAGTGGTCTATTGAATGAAAAATAAAAGTTTACGTTGTTCCGCATAGAGTGTTTGTTTACGTTTAGCTTTTAAAGATAAAGGGTGTTTTATGTTAAATTGAACAGGATTTTGCGATATTTTATTATGTGAAATTTTGAATTCAACCAAGGGGTTGAGGAATGTTGATCAAGCCGGCATAGTTTTAGGGACTGATGTTAGTCGACAGTGTCTGATTGCAGTTGCTAACATTTCTGGAATTCACGTGCCCGCTTACCATTAGTAGAGCGCGAGAGCACATAACGTTCTCTTTATGAAATAAAACATAATTCGATTCCTGGGCCCTGATTTTCGCGCCTTGGATATGCATAGATATATTAGAATTAGATCTCTTTCTTTTTTTTTCCATTATTTTGTGTTAGATTTGTTTTGGTTTTGGATATATATAAATAAAATAGGTTGTCTCTATTAGACTCTAAACTCTATTAGACTTAGTTTAGGTATTATTTGCATTCTGGATGTAGTGTTCCCCAAAGACTGGCCAAGTATTGGTCTTGGGCCCAGATTTTCGCGCGTTTCATGCGTTATACGTTCGATTTGCTCGAATGAAACTGACAGTTTTCTATGTAGATCTGCCACTTTTCATTCGAATATTTCGAACCGACACGCAAGTCGAATGCGCCAGAATTAGGTCCCAGGTATGGAAACAATAATATTTGTTAATTTAAATAAATAAATTAAATATAATACTTAATTTATTTGTAATAATTTCCTGAGTTAGGTACGCTGGAGACATCGACGAGCTTGCCACTTATCATGTTTGGCCTATAGTAAAGTTGGCTAAATGTGAATGCGCTTCTTTATAAGTGATTTCTGACCACCCCGGAAGGGAAACGGTCGTGATGGTACTCTATTTATTACTTCTAATTTTGAATAATAATTTTTTTTTTTAGAGTATTATCTACAAACATTTATATAAAAATATATATGGATTTATAAACTCTTTAAATTTTAAGTCTCCTGACGTGTAACAAAAAATATAATGTTTACTTATTTCATTGACCATTTCAGAAACCGGCAGTTATTAAATAAATAAGTTCTAATTGCCAAGTTGCCTATTTCGTTTGGAATGGAGAACGCCTAGGCAGGTGTTTTTTTTTTTAGTTTAGACTAACGGGACAGGCTCGCAGGATCAGGGGAACATGAGCTAGTGGTAGTGTTCTATATTTAGTCGTCGGTTGTCCATTTGAAGCACTATATAGGTATCGATTGGTGTCCGAGGGCGTTGACCCCGCCCGGTCCACCGGCCGCCCGACCGTTTCGCTAATTTATTAATTATTAATCTCCATCATTACATGTTATCCTGGTACATTCTAATTTGTTATGATTGTATTTTTAAAATTTTAATCATTGATGACTAAGGTATCATCTTAATCATCATCATCGTTTAAAACAAATCTATTTATTTATTTAAAAACTTTATTCCATAAAGTACAAAGGCGGGCTTAATGCCCGTAGACATTTTCTGACAACCAAACCTTGGGAAATTAGAACATTTATAGGTGCAATGAAAGAAATATTAATAGTAGGATAAATTCAACAACACAATTATATATACTTACATAATATAGTTTTATATATACTGTTATATCAATATACTAAATACTAATACATACGTAGGTATAAAAGAAAGCATAGGCACAAAAATAAGGAAAAGCATGCTACGATGGTTCGGGCATGTTGAAAGGATGAGCGAAGAAAGATTGACGAACAAAAAAAAGATTGAAAAAAAAAAGTTGTGGGTAAAAGAGGCCCTGGCAGACCAAGACACACGTATCACGATCAAATAAATAAAACACTAGCTGAAGGAGAATTAAAAAGCCTTCGTAACAAAAGGGCATGTATGAAGAGGTTGATGAATGTCGATGAAGCGAAAGAGGTATGTCGTGATCGTGTCAAGTGGCGCTCAATTGTCTCTGCCTACCCCGTAAGGGATCTGGCGTGAAGATATGTATGTGTATGTAATACATACACAAAAATATACATAAACATACATACATATTTGAACGAAGATCTGTAGTAGAGTGAAATATGGTCAGTTGCAGAACGGCTGATTATCTTTTGACATGTTTACCGTATGCCTATGACGTCATTGGCTGAAATAACCAAAGTGACAAGCTAACTAATTCAGTCACCTGCGGGGTAAGGCGGAGTCCACAATCGTATTAAAACATATCGTTTAAGATTGATTACGTCTGTCACAAATGTCCAAAGCTAGGCGGAATTCCCAAGGACGATTGTGCACTCTGCCTCACCCCGCTGGCGTATTTAAAAATGTTGATCATGGACTATCACCATTTCTGCAATTTCCATCCGTTATTCTTCTGCTAGAAGCTCAGAATGTTCGGTATATTGTCGTTGAGTCGTGATATAGAAACGAAACTAACCTAAATCACAAGAGTCTATTGGTTTGTAATCGCACCTGATTCGTCGATTTGTTCTGCGCCTTCACCTGATTGGTAAATTCCTACAGCAACTCCAATTTATATTGAATAGGCTTCTCTATGCCTATACACATATAACTGGGGTCTCAATCGGAATACTACGGCACCCGAAGTGTCAATCAAATGTTGTATTAAATGAGTAACATTTTCATATCCATTAATAAGTAACTTTATTATTTAGTGATGAGTTATTTTGCACGGACATGTCAAGTCCAAGTTTTTTGTTTTGTAATTTACTTTACTGTAGATATTGTCAGTCAAAAGTGTTATTTTAATGTCTTTAGTATATTTTAAGCGGCTAACGGTAAGGTTACTTCTGAGCGACCTTGAATGTATGGACCAAACCCACTGTCAGTGTCCATGTCTCTGCTCCGTACGACATTACTGGGAAGATGCACTGATTAAAGACTTTCTTTAAACATGATAATGTATGTATATAATGTTCTTGTGTTCTCTTTTCCTGATGGATGATGAATGAGGTGATAGGGAAGGCAAAGGGTCTAGCCCATACAGCCAACTCTGACGTAATATATATTTCATGAGTTAATGAGGTTATCATCAAATTCAAGATGTTGCAGAATTTGATGCTTTTCTTGGAGTCACTCGCGGCATTATAGCCCAAACACGTCGAGTAAAATATGGGAGTTGACAGCGCGGGAAAACCGCAAAAAATAAACTGCAACTTGTGCCCCATATTTAAAGTCCAATTTATCGTTTTCCATAATTATTCACATTGTAGCACATTATTAAACAAAACAACACCACTTGTGACTAACAATATCCACAGTAAATTAATTTACAAAACAAAAACTTGCACTTGACATGCCCGCGGAAAATGGCGTGAAGGACTCCTAAATGTTCATCTTTTTCAGTGGTAAAGATGTGTTCGATATTTTGACTTCTATACTACTTCTATTTTTGCTGGAATCGAATATTTTTTTTTATAAAACGAGTACTTAATATTTACCAAGTCATTTGTAAAAGTTCTTTTTTTTTGGTTTCAGGATAATTTAACACCAGAGCCTTGCGATATGAACGACGACGACAATTATTCTGGTGAGTAAAAAAATAATTTATACTTCGTCGCAAACAGTTAAAAGGGTACGCTTTTGCATCTCTCTCTTACAATCCAACATCTTCAAAGATTTTTCAACTTACAAGGGAATAAAATTACATTAGTAGATTATTAATAATATTTTTTTTTAGAGGTTTAAATTATTTATTCGTAAAAAATATTTAATATAAAATAAAATAAATAATAATACTAAGGATAGGGATATAAGTCCCGTCCGCGTGGAATGGTGGCAAGAACGCTGGCTGCATTTCCCCGCTGAATTGCAATACTGATACTTTGGGCGAAGAAAGATTCAGCCCTCTTGTCACCGGAGGAGACAACAAGACGCGGTGTTATGTCTTTTAAAAACTTTTTTACGCTTGGACTCCATGGGATTAGAGTTTCTACAGCAAACGGCACTTTTTTTTAGTAAATAGACGATAATCGTTATAAATATTTTTGCTATTTTTCTCTGTCTTAAATTAGGTATATAAAAGTATAAATATTTACAAAATGTTTGTAATTTTAAGTCCTAAAAACTTGATACGACTACATTTGTCAAAGTAAACTCGCACTAACAGCGGTGATGGCTCGGTTGTAAGAACGCTTAAACAAAAAACCTAAATAGGCCGTCATGTACCAATGAGAAATACACTTTTCTTACGTACATTTGTCATAGATTTACAACACCACCGTTTACGTGCCTCGGAGAGCACGTTAAGCCGTCGGTCCCGGTTACACTAATACCAACTTGTGGAATCGTTAATAAATTGTCATAATAAATAAAAAAAACGACATCAGATCCTCGCCAACCCGTCTTGCCAGCGTGGCGAGTGTAGGCTAAATTCTCCAGATATATGTTCTGGAAGGCCCATCTCCAACAGTTGAGAGGCCTAGGACGCTGTGTTCTAGGGGCTGCGATGCCGATGAAACTTGTACTTAAAAAAAACTTTGAAAATGTTGGATTTTGCGTGCGAGAGGGATGCATAGCGTTAAACCCTCCTAAGACGATTACTTTCTATAAAATCCAATCATGTTTTATATTTAATACGAATTCAAAGTTACCCAAACTGTTTAAAACTCAGCTAAAATTCATAAGCCACTTGCATCAAATCAATTTGAAAACCGTTTGTATGTTCTTTAATTTTTTTTCAAATTCATTACCAGCGGAGTAATGTTATTGGCTGTAATATTGATTTATTTTTGAGATCTCGTCTCTGATTGGCTTATGTGATCTGGTGCAGGTCAGGTCTACAACAAAGATGCAGAGAAATTGAAAATGATGTTGCTCGCATGGAATTATCAGACACAAGGTAATTGATTGAAGTCGTTTGCACATTGCTTCACAAAATATTAAAAAAAAACCATCGAATAACGTTGTATGTAGTGAATTGTAAAAAAAAATATAAAAAAAAATTTATACTAGCAGTGACCTTGCGCCTATGTGATGGTAAGTGGCGTGCGAGGTCCATAAATGTTAGCAACTGCTATCAGACACTCATGACTGACATTAGTCCCTAACACTATGCCAGCTTGACTGGGTATGATCCCAAAACGTGTGGATACATTTTACTGGGTTTATCGGAACGGACGGCGGATACTTCCCCGCCCCGGCAGACTGGGCGAATTATCACCATCAGTCCGCCTACCACCTATTTGTTGTTCTCGTTGAAAGTATGTGCCATTTGCAATGATGTCAAATGCCAATTTTTACTTTCAAGAAGAACTAATATTGTAAGCTTGCCATGGTGTTATTTATTTAAAAATAACACCACTTAAAACAAAACTAAATATAGATTTGTTATCGCCTTTAAGAGGGTGTTTGGGATACTAAAATTATTCCTGCTTGTACACTAAAATATTTTAGTCAGTCAGCTTTCTAGGAAAAAAAATCTCTTTCATTTATAATATTTTCAGACTAGCCTCCGTGAACTAAATTTAGCTAAATTTACTTTGGTCCAATCATGACAAGTGGCGAGCTCGTCGATGTCTCTAGCGTACCAAGCTCGAGAAATATCACACCAGGAATCGAACACAGTGCCTCTGTTTCTTAATCTAGGGATTTAACTGTTAAACACGGATGCTATTTTTTTTTTTTAAATACATTATTACACTAAAATTGTACATAGGCGTGCTTAATGGCCAGGCATTTTCTAACAACCAACCTTTGGGAGTGTGGAAAAAACTATGTATGGGTGCTAATTTATTATGATAAACTACAAACTAATAATACATATAAGAATAAATAAATACATACATATAACTATAAAATACAAAAAAATATGGCAGACTGATGGTGGTAATTTGCCCAGTCTGCCGGGGCGAGGAAGTATCCACCGTTCGTGCCGATAAACCCAGTAAAATTTATCCACACGTTTCGGGATCAGGCTCGAATGGCCGTCATGCCCAGTCAAGCCGGCAAAGTGTTAGGGACTGATGTCAGTCATGAGAGCCAATTACCATCAAGTGGGCGCAATGTCACATGTCGTGCTAGTATATACAAAAAAAAAATGCTGTCGTTTCCTAAAAAGCTGATAGATAACATTTTTTAAAAGTTTTATTTTTTTTTATGTCTGAGAAATGCAAAGGCAGAATCCTGTTAACTAGATGTTGCTAGTCAAGTTCCTGGACTAAAGTTATTACAATTACTTAGAAAAAGTACAATTGGAAAATAATTTTATTTGAAGTAATATACAAACAGTATAAAATAATTACAATATAAAAGCTACCTAAATAATAAAATTAAAAATAAACTAAACTATAAATAAAAAATGTCCTCTAGAGACGTCCCATCGGAGATAGTCCCAAGGAGACTGGCAACATTTCCCCTCTGTATAGCGAGGCTAATACGTTGGCAGAAATAATTGCCAGACTTCCTGTCTCCAGACCTTTCTGTCAGCCGCTTTGACAACTCCTTGGCCAAGCGCCTCGCTGACGGGAAAAGAAAAAGTATTTTTTTTTCAGTCTATTAAGAGGGTTTAACTTGCTTCCGTCTCGCTCGCACAATCCTATATCAAAGATTTTTCGAAGCTTTGAGAAATATAGTCTATAACTTTCTGAAGAATAAAATGACTAACATTTTCGACATTTACACTTTCATATTCACCGCGGTCTAGTGTACCGGGTTCGATTCCCGTTCGTGATACAAAAATATTTATTAATTTAAATATTATCGAGTTTGGTACGCTCTGGAGACATCGACGAGCTTGCCATGATCACGATTAGCCTATAGTAAAGTTGGCTAAATGTGAATCCGCATCTTAATAAGCGTGGTTTTTGACCACCCTGGAAGGAAAAATGGTCGTGATGATATTTTATTTACCTAATTTTAGACAGAGAAATATAGCAAAAATATTTATAACCATTTTTTTTTTAATAAAAAAAAAAAGATAAAAGTTAAGTATCATCACGACCGTTCCGCTTAAGCGGATTGACATTTAGCCAACTTTACTATAGGCCAATCATGACAAGTGGCAAGCTCGTCGATGTCTCTAGCGTACCAAACTCGAGAAATATCACAAATAAATTAAAAATATTTATTTACATTGATAAATATTATTGTGTCCCGACCAGGAATCGAACCCGGTACCTCCGAGTCTAAATCCACGGACTTAACCGCTAGACAACTTAACCGCGGAGGCAGTTAGATTTTTCTCTATTTTATTAAAACAATTTCATGATTAATACATGCAATTGTCAAAATAGTTTTTTTTAGCATTTACATGTCATTAGTAGAACCTTTATTTAAAATAAATAAATACTCATGTCTAAACAAATAAATGATTAGAATTGAAAAAAATAAAATAAAAAAAAAGAGAAAAATTTCGTATCCGAAAAACAAAACACTACTGCATGGTGAACAAAATGGCGTCTGAAAACGCGATATCCATTGTGATAAATACCTAAAGACCGGGGAGTGTTATTATTAATTTGATCTCACCCACAGCCGAGAGACGAAATTAGAGAGAGACAGAATTACGTAAGTCAACGTTCGCGCGATCGTCGACCTCTCTCTACTTGATTAGGCTCAGTATGAGTTACGATATTTTTAGGAAAACTTCTCTGCACCGTAACTTACAATTTTATTATTGAATAATTAAAATATAAATTACGTAGTTCTTTATCTTTATTTTAGATTATAATATAAAAATATTTCCTCTTTAAAAGATTCCACGCAGTATCTTTAAAAAGTCTGTAATTCTATTTTTCCTAGAAAGTTCTCGAACTTGAATTATCTATTTGACCGCCTCCGTGGTCTAGTGGTAACAAACGTTGCCGGGAACTCGGGAGGTCGTGAGTTAGATTCCCACCGGGGGCAAGTTGTACATTGTATAAGTTGTCTCGGTCCGGGTGGTATAATATGTATATATTTACAAAAAAAAAGTATAATATATAGTTTATCAACCATCTAGTTTCCGTAACACAAGCCTCGTAACTTACCACGGAAATTAGATGGCGCTGTGTGACCTGTCTGGAAATATTTAATATTTATATTTATATCTATATATATTTTTTTTATTGTGCGAGCGAGAGAGTTGTAAGAGTATTAAACTCTTCTGAGACTTTTATTTAAAAGAATATTTCGTTAGGCAACCCATCACCGCTGCTTTTGTTATCGTATTTTATTTCGTAAAAAGTGGATTTTATTCTGATAAAGTCGCTCTTAAATAGACTTAACTACTTACATTTGAACTTTATTCGAAGTTTTTTTTTTAATTACCTTCTTGAATTTGTGTGTTTGCTTTGTGTGTATGTCTCTTACTGCTTTTTTTACGCGATATAAGGAAATTTTTCTTAGTAGGTAATTCTATACAGCCAAAAATATACGCGGCGCGGTGGTGGCTCGGTTGTAAGAACGCGTTCCTTGAATCCTACAAAGGTCGGTTCAAACCCACCCGGCATGTACCAATGAGCAATGCATTTTTCTTACCTACATTTGTCATAGATTAACAACACCACCGTTCCCGTGCCTCGGAGAGCACATTAAGCCGTCGGTCCCGGTTCCACTAATACCAACTTGTGGAATCGATAAAAAATTGTCATTAATAATTGACATCATATCCTCGCCAAGCGGTCTGGCCAGCGTGGCGAGTGTAGGCCAAATTCTCCAGATATATGTTCTGGAAGGCCCATCTCCAGCAGTGATGAAAAATATACCGCGTGATTTTGTATGGCCTTACTCTATACGTATATGTTATACTATTGATTGCCTCCGTGGTCTAGCGGTTAAGCCCGTGGACAAACTCGGAGGTACCGGGTTCGATTCCTGGTCGGGATACAATAATATTTATAAACTCTTGACAATGCCAATCTCCAGCAGCTATTATCTTAACTGACATTTATGCTTTTATAATTGTGTCTGTCTTATCTTATATTCTTTCTATATTTATATCTATCTCCGATGTATATTTATCCCCATTAAAGTAACAAATAAAAATGTTTTTGGGTACAATTGTTGGATACAATTTACATTTATGTACCACATCTAACAATTTGCACTAGTTTTTTGTATATATTCTGGCAAATAAACATTGTTTGATTTGATTTTAAAAACTATCTCAGAATGGACGAGAAAACATGCCTAAAATTACATGCAATAGTATTCTATGATAAAAAAATGTAATGATTATTATATGTAAAGATTATCAGTTATTTAGATTTGAGAAAACAACTAACGTGAACTGCACAGGTACTTGCACACACGTACATCGTACCAAAATAATAGATTTTTGATCTTGCGCCGGTCTATTCCCACAAGCGCTCCGGAACTCGCAGGCATACCTGCACCGGCAGACCTCTCCGGTGGACCGTATTGTGTATGGCCGCCATAAGGGCTTACCACCTGGGACTGTACCTAAACTTCTCGCCGCATTTCCTATTTGAATAATAAATTAAAAATATTGAAATGAACAAAAAAAAAAAAAAAAAAAATCTACATCGCAAAAAATAAGAAGCTTGTCATTGCTGGCTAAATATTGACTTACTCCATGAAAAAAATTGGTTTCAAACAAATTCGTAGGGAATTACTTTATATAAAAAATATTATATAAAAAAAAACATAAACGATGACGCTACGATAACGCAAATTGTACCTAATAATAGTTAGAACCGTTTTAGCGACTCGCAAGTGGCCGTTATGTTTTTTTATCTATGACTACTTACATAATCAATTTTACCGGTCGCTCTTCCATAAATAGGAAGCAGAAAAGTTGCTTTTATTTCTTTAAACCTTATTCAGAAAACTACACCCAGCAAGGGCGAGCGAGGGTGTACTACTGACGTTCTTACTCCGGGCTATGTTAGGGACACGGGCGTGCGGCCGATGCGACAGTTTTCGGAATGGGTTGTATCACTAACTTTTTATCACGCTGGCGCATAATAGATGGTACCTAATAGAACTGTCAGTTGCATAGAAAACTTGTATTTTTATTACGATTTTTATAATTTTCTGGATATATTACCGAAGTGTACAAATCGAGATTTCCAAGCGAAATCGAAGATATGGTGATCTCAAAATTGCCGTTCTATTAATTAAACCTTTTTTCTTTTTAAATGCGGTGTTCGCTTTCCTAATTCGTCTTTTAAGGTAGGTAATGTTAAGTTAAAATTCGTATTTCTGTTATAAAAATAAAAAAAACTACAACATTTAAAAAATGATCCGACATAGGTGTAAACAAGGTACCAGTGCCGCTAGCGACATCTATAAAAAAGCTTTGCCTGATACACCCCATTGCGTAGAACGAGATCGTGCGCGCATTTCAACGGCCCCCAGCGAATTCGTTTTTTTATTTTTTTATAATTGTTATAGACGCAGTGATTGCTTCTTCTCATTCATTCAAAGAGGAAGACACATAATATAAAATGTAATGTGAAGAAAAGAGAAAAAGCATGCGTTATGCATCTCCCTCCTGCGTGTCCGTTTTTATTTCCCCTCATTCCGAATCGCGCTCAGAGCGCTTAGAACGAATATGACACTGACCGTCGTTCCGAATCAAATATCGCGATTTGTATGCTCAGAGCGTGATATCAATTCGGAACGGTCTAAATCACATTTTCATTCATAAAATGTTAGTTTTTTTTTAAATTGCGGAATCCACATCTTTGAGTATGAATACTAACAAATATACATCTCTCGGTTTATTCATCTTTGTATGTGTAAAGTTTAATATTATTAAATTATTTTGGTCTTTTAAAATAACTTGCCGTGTTACAGACATTTTTTTTTTTCACTTCCTACTTAAATATTAATTATAGATTTGTTTTGGAAGTAATATACTAACAGTATAAACGAATTACAATATTAAATAATTTAAAAGAAAACTTAATTTAAATAAACTTGAAAATGGCGCGCGTCATAATGACAAAAAACTGACAGCGCTCAGAGCGATCTACCTCGATATCGTGAGCAGTCTAAACGCGAGAAATGATGTCATTTGTGACGTCACACAGCTTTGGCAAAACAGTTTAAGCGCGTATCGGAACACCTTTAAGCGTGCTTAGGTTACTATTATCGCGTATCGGAACTAAGTGTTAGATACATACTTATTCTGACGTTTCGGTTAAGTTGGCAGTTAAATTATAAAAAACTATTATGAGTTTCTAAATTAAACGTGTTTTTCGCGAAAGTTTTATATATATATATATATAAATAGGATCCACGAGGTCTAAAATATCACATATAAACAGTAAAAAAAAAAATTTTTGGACATTCTACAAAACCCCCTCCGCATATTCTTGCGTTTTAGTTTTCTAATATGCTATTGGGTAATACAATGGAAATAAAAACCACTTGTGTATGTTTTTTCTTTACTAGTCCTAACAATTTAATAGAGATTGTTACTAAGTAGCTAGATGAGTGCACGAACTACTTCGTATCGAGGTCGCTTCGGAGCGAGCAAAACAAAATTTGGTGACACAGCTAGATATTTTTTGTAATAACGCACGCTTGGTATTGTCCTTGCTGCAAGGGTTATATTCGTAATTTTAATATTACAATGAAAAAATTTAGTTTAAAAAATGTCCGCTTGTGTAATTATGACGGCACATAAGGTAGGACGTGTTTTGTAGTTCATTATTAGACGCGTGCATGGTAAGGCCCCAGGCTAGCAGGGTCACAGAATAATGCGGGGTCTCTACTCTGGTATTGAGAATAAAATGTAGATATAATAGTAATAAAAATAATTTATTGTCACAAAAAGTATACAGATATAAAATAGGTGAACAATATAGGGTGATGTGTTTGTGATATATATACGAGGTTGCCTGTAGTTCTGAATATCGGTGCTCTTTCGTGTTATAATGTTACAACAATAAATTATGTATGTCTTCTCTATGTGTGCGTAATATATGTGTAAGTATATGTGAGTGGGTGTGTATGAGATTTATATATAATAACTATTTACAACTGTGCTCCTTATGTAGACAAAGACAAAGTAAAGAAAATTCTGTGTTATTTCATACAATGATAATGATTGCAAATATTGTTGTTTGGTTGCATCAATACGATGTAATTGTAATTGAAAATTGACAACTTTTGACATCTTGACAATCCATTGCGGCTTTACACGTATATAAAAAATGCAAAACCTAAAACTTAATGATTAAGAAGCAATATTGCCAACAACTATATATATATATATATGCGTATAGAATGATGGGCTTCGTTCTAAGAACAGCTAAGCCGTTTAAAAGCCCTACTACATACAGAATTCTATTTGAAACTCTCATTCGTCCTCATTTGGAGTACGCATCCACTATATGGAATCCATATTATGAATGTTACACGCAGCAAATAGAAATGTTACAAAAGAAATTTCTTCGTGCCCAGCACTGGAGACTGACCAAATCTAACATTTCCTATAGAGACCTACTACAACGCTAAAAAACACTGACGCTTAACAGCAGGCGTGTGATCCTGGACGCCAGCGTCCTCTATAAGATTTGTAACAGTAGTTTTAATTGCCCGGACATTTTACAAAAGATACTGTTTTGTGCCCCTACAAGAAGGACTAGATCTCGGTCGCTATTTGTCATACCACGTGCCAAAACAAATGCGGGCAAACGGGCGCCACTCGCCAGAATGTGTCGCGTCCATGACGACAGACTTGCCTCGGTCGACATGTTCACACAAAGCTGCAGCAGTTACAAGGCCAATATCACTAGGGTGCTTATTGATGATCAGCAAGATTGTTGATTGAATGGTTTATTAGTGCAACTGGTAATACAAAATATATATATATATGTAACGATAATTAGGTCCGTGTTGTACTCAAACTATCTTCCTATATGTTCTTAGTGAGAAATATCAAAGGAAGTGATTCGAATGTAACTTATGATTTTTGTTTTTGTATCCTTTGCCTATTTGTATGTATCATTTCTGTTTTTTTCTCCGAATAAATAAATAAATAAATAAACTATCAAAATGTTCGATGGCACATAATATGTACCAGGCTTTACAAGGGCAAAATGTTATGCTCGTAGATGTTTTTTACGTCTATATGATATCATAGACGTGTCAATAAATTGAGCCTAGTATCTAATAGAGTCTAGCTAATGAAAGAATGACCAAGCGCAAGTTCCATATTGCAAACACTAATGTTTTTCTTTTATATATATCATTGCAGTTTAACTACATATTTTTTACTATTTTCTTCTTGCTTTCTGTTTTTATATATATATTTAATATTATTATTTTTAGTTTAGTTAATTGTGTAAGTTTTTATTTTCCCCCGTTAGCCGCCTTAAATATTGTATATATATATAAATTTTCCTAGTGAGTACTGTTTATGGAGTCTAGTATTTTAACTGTTTCTCTACTAATTTTGGCGATTATCTCTGTTTGTATTCCAATTTTTAAATTATTTAAATAAATACCAAAAAGTGCGGCAAATTAAAAAAATATTGGTATTGTATCCTTCAAAGTTGGTTAAACAATAATTGATCATCTATGTTCGGGTTATTACACTTTTATGGCAAAAAAAAAAAAACGAAAGTTAATTGTTGAATTCAGCATCTTTTTCTATTTATTTTCTTGGAATTTGGACATCATGTAAAACAATAGCACTTTTGGCTCTACTTTGTGTTCTGCTCTAGTGTTATTCATATTTTACAATGAAATTGAGGAATAAACAACAAAGCAAACGTTTGACAACTGCCGTATTGATAAATTCACACTGTCACAATAGTATTGTCATTTGAAAGTTTCTAAATAATTCGATTAAATCTGTTCCGTCACATTTAAAATCATAAAAAATATAAAGCGACACTAAAGTAACTTAATTTTAACTTACTAATAACTAATGTAAAGATACCGACTGTAAAAATAAATGTCTAAATTATTCTAAAAACAAAAACCCTAAACAGGAACACAAGTTTTAACGATGGAGACATCCTCTTATGTTTAATCAAACTTCTAAACCGCCAATAAAGTGAATTATCGTTGCGAAACTGGAAGTAATCGCCTCAGAAAGTAACTATTTCGGCGTATGTGTCGCTTTTGACTTTTTATCTTTCCACTAGAAATCTTTGTTTACTAGTTTAGAACAACGAAAATTTAACGTACCTAACATTTATAAAGCTCTACAACGTTTTATGAAAGTTGCTGAGTAGGAAACGTTGAATAATTGTTTTGACGAAGTTTTTAATTAGTCGATTGGTAAGTTCAGAGCATAGCTCCAGGCTCCTACTCAAATTATTTATAGGTGCCATCCTGGGGTATGCGTTGACATTTAAAAGCGAATGCACCGGTCCCCAGGCACTTCGCCCCTCATTAATTTTATGCCATCTTACTACCAACTGTGCATACTAAACGCCCGTGCTCAAATTAAAAGCAATTTCTCAATGACTTACATGTGAGCTCCGGGCATCATCAGCATGTGTCTTTCCAATGCTCATCCAACCCAGACCTTCTGTACGTCTTCCGTCCATATTGATTTTCTTTATGTGATAAATAAATAAAGACCGTTTCAAAATCTGTGGATTTAGACACGGAGATGCCAGATTGATTCTTTGTCGGGACACAATAATTTATTTTTAAATACTAGAGACATCGACGAGCTTGCCACTGGTTATGACAGGCCTTTAGTTAAGTTGGCTAAATGTGAATCCGTTTTTTTAAAGCGTAGTTTCTGATCACCCCGGAAGGGATACGGTCGTAATAAAGACAACAATAATGAAAAAATACATAATGATATAAAGAAATTTGCGTTGTGTGTTATTATCAATAGTAAGTAGTCAGAAGGGTTTCAAATAGCTGTGATGTTGAATACAAGTATTGTTTTGCTTCAGGACGTAACGGCGAGGTGTTGGAGACCGGAGCAGACAGCATGGCGGACCTATGGGCATCGTACCACAGCGCGCTGGGACTGGCCACCAAACCTCCCAAGACGCCCACTATCGGCCACACGGTGAGTTTTAAGGTTGAGCAGCGTTTCATTATTTTATAATTACAATTACACAAAAAATATAAAGGAATGAAGGTTTAAGTGGCAATATTTGCCGTAGAACCGACGACCCGGAGTAATGGTTCTGGAGTGGTGACCACGTACGGAAAGACTCAAATTCCACCACCAACTGATACTCGTGCTAATAATAATAGTAAATAATAATATATAAATAAAAATAGTACAGTGGCTCTAGCATGCATAAACGTTCTTATTGAGACTAAAGTATGGGGTTTTAGACAGAGCATCGCGAGGACGTATCGGAACTACAAATTGGCAGATCAAATGTATGTTTTTATTTCACTCGATTTTTAAATGAAGTTACTGCATGTAGCAATGCGTACATTCTCTTCATCATCACAGCCCTCAGAACACAGAGACCTAGACCTCCACTGTTGGAGATGGGCTTTTCAGAAATTTCTGAAGAAATGGCCAATACTCGCCACGGTGTGGCCAGACGGGTTAGCGAGGGTCTGATGTAATTTATTACCGATTCTACAAGTTAGTATCAGTGGAACCGAGACCGACGGTTTAACGAGCTCTCCGAACGGGAACGGTGTTGTCCCTACAGTCGCAGTGTAACCTTGCAAATAACTCCACCCTCCCAAAGGTTACTCGTATGTAAAAATAATTCCTATGTATGTGTTTTAAGTGTAGTAAATATGGCATTAAATTGAAATATGTGTGACCACAAAATATATTTAATGTTATAATTTTCTATTTTATCGTTTTCAGAGCCCAATTCACGTCGGGTCTATGACTCCCGTGGATCCGGTGTCGACGCATGACGAGACGTCGTCGTCTGACAGGACGGGTAAAGATGATGACGACGGCGGCGCTTCCGATGACGACAGCGATGACAGAGTAGACCCCCAGCATCATGACCCGGAGAGACTTAAGGCTTTTAATGTAAGACACTCTTTTTATACTGTGACATGTGACATCGCGCTCACCTGATAGTAAGCGATACGCAAGGATGGGAGTAACTGACGACCGACTTTAGTAACTACAATTATGCCAGGCAAGCAAGATACTTTTTTGCACTTAGCTAGAAAGACTTCAGGTTATAGGAATGGCTGGGAGAGCATTCCACATCTTCAGTGTGCGACGGATATTACTTCAAATTTATGTGTAGGGATATTTTGGCGTATGCGTGTGGTTCGGTTGCGGAATAGAGAAGAAGGGATAAGGTTGTGGAGCTCTTCAGAATACGCTCAGGGAGAACACAGCGAGGCACAGCTGCAGTGATTCGGGAGTTTTAGACACTGTCGTCTATATGTGTAGTGTATATCACTATCTAGTACATCGCCCGCCTTTTCAGAACATTTTTCCTTATACGAATATATATTTTATATAGCGTAATTTTGTGTGGTCTAACTCTAGACTAAAATGAGTAAAAAATAAATAGAACTAAACCTAATAAAAAAATAACTATAATCAAAAATGTCCTCTAGAGACGACCCTTCGAGATAGTCCCAAGGCGACTGCCAGCTTTCCTGTCAGACTTTTCCGTTAGCCGTTTGGACAACTCCATGGGCACATCGTATTTACTTTAGCTAATATATTTTTAAATAAACAAAATAATTTGTCATGATAACTACAAGTACCTATATATTAGTGTGTTTATATATTCATACATAATATATATTTATGTTTATTATATATATTATTTTAATTATATATCATGTAATAGTATTTATGTAATAGTATTTAATTATTCTTAAGTAATTGTATTTATCTTAATGCACCCGCAATCCTCTGCCACAGTCCCAAAGGTTAGCTGTTATAAAATGCCGGAAGGCATTAAGTTCGCCCTTGTACACTACTTTTTAAGTTATTTTATGCAATAAAGAGTTTATAAATAAATTAATAAATAATATATAGAAAATATATAAAATAGTTAATGTATGGAGGTATCCTACAGAGCACAGAATCGCCGCGTGCTGGGCGGTGCGCGTGGATTCCTTGCCCTGTGGAGGAATCCAAACATTATATATATATATATAAATTGGAGCGGGCTGCCCCGTCGTTGCAGTGCCTCTGGGATGCTAGCAGAGGCGCAGGTGAACGGATTCCATGCTATTATGAGGAAGCGCTGTGCCTCAATCCTCGCCCGCGTGAGGGGCAGCCCCAGCAGCATCCTGGCCGTGTGGGCTGATAGGGACTCTTTATTCTTGGGGCACTGGATACGCCTGCATGTCAGCAGGTGACCTGGGCCCCAGAAAAGGAAAAAAAAATAATGTATTTTTACTAACACTAGTTAGTTAAGTTAGTTTTCTTATTATTATTATTAAAATAGCTTTCCTTAACATTCTAAAAAGATGGTTTCAAGTTTCCGTGCCTCGGATAGCACTTTTTTTTTTTTTTTTTTTACGCTTAACCGGTTCCACTAATGCAAATTTATAAAATCGCTAATAAATTGTAATTAAATACTCTAAAAAGTGTTTGACTTCCAAGCCTGCTTCGTAGTTTATTGCCAACACAAGCAGCAGCTGAAAACGCTCAGGTTCTACGCTGGTTCTAGCTCTTTGTGGCAATCCAGAAAACCCCGAGATTAGCCAAGTACAGTTCCGGGAACCCGACCGTTTTCTGGACCCGAAAATCCCTTGTTTTCTTTAAATTGTATTCCCTAGCTATTATAGATTGACAATAATATTATTAATTACAGATGTTCGTTAGACTCTTCGTGGACGAGAATTTAGACAGAATAGTGCCGATCTCGAAGCAGCCTAAGGAGAAGATTCAAGCCATCATAGACTCCTGCACGCGTCAGTTCCCAGAGTTCGCTGAGAGGGCCAGAAAGAGGATCAGAACTTATCTGAAGAGCTGCAGAAGAAATAAGAAAGTTCGGGGTGATTTACCAAGCACTGGTAATGGGGGCAGCACACCTGGAACTGCCAATGCATGGGATTCAGCGGTGAGGGTTCGATCTTACTTCTTTGTTTTATGATAGCTTGGTACATTTTTTTGGTTTGACGAATAGTGGTAGGGACTGAGGTCACCATGCGTGACGTCAGATCCTCCCATCATCGAATTTCATTTTACGTATGGATATAACTGAAGTCTGTATTTGTATGTATGTGTGTGTGCATGTCTCGCCTTCATGATTGTATTACTGAACGGATTTTAATGAAATTTAGCAGAATTGACCACAACATGTAACTCCGCGGCCATATAACTGTCTGTCTATTTATTTCGCCTTCACGCCTATATAACTGAAGCGAGTGTAATGAAATTTGGCAGATATAATCTTTGAAATTTAAAAAGATATAACGTCATAATCTAAACATAACGTGTGACCCTACGGCCAGCTAAAGGTATTTTCCGCTGACCACTTTATTTCACAGGCAACGCCGGGTCAAACAGCTAGTTTTTAATCAAAGTAAGATAATTGCATTATAAAACAACCATTACGGCTCTCGTGCTATGCTTGCAGCATAAAACTATGCCAAAGAAACGTTAAATATACGTGGAGGGCATTATAAACTTAAGAACAATGAAAACGGGTCACTAATTAATTAATCTTTCAATTTGCTTTATTGCACTTAGAAAAATCTATAAAGCAAGTACAATATAGTAGGATACAAGTTACGTGTAACATGTAAAAAGTTATATAAAAAAATATTTTACGTGTAACTTCCAAAATACTAACAATACTTTAAAAGCCCGTAAAACAAGGCGCACTACATTAGAAGTACTTTGTAACCTTTACGCACGTAACGTGCTCGAGCTATCTATGAAAAATATTTATTATAATTAAAACTGCTAGTTGAGCTTCGAAAACGACTTTGATTACATAAAAAGAAGTTTGATATAAGCTAAAAACAACAAGGATTTCTAAATTCTAACAGTAAATATAGGAATTTACTATTATGACAGTTGCAAAGTTTGCGCCAAATGACTATGACCGCAGCCACCCACCTATAATTTATTTATTTATGTTTGGGCAACTTACAGCTATAATACATGTGTGTGTTTATGTTTAAAGTACAATAAAGCCAATTAAAAGTTGCCACAGAAATTATAAATAATACTAAGAAACAATTGATACAGCCTTCAGATTAGTAATATTTAAAAAAATATGTTAGTGACCCGTTATAATTGATCGCGAGTGTAGTTTAAAATAATCGTTTGCCATGTCAGGTTCGGCCGACTCCGGCGCACCTGACGTCGGTTCAAGCGGAACACATTTTGGCACAGGCCTGCGAAAACGAGAGCCTCAACGCTAAGCGGATGCGACTCGGACTCGACCCAGTCAGCCAGCCCATGCCGTCTCTGCCCACACCTATGGTAAGCATTTCAAAATTAATTTAATAACGAGCCTCTGTGGCCTAGCGGTTCAGTCCGTGTATGAAGACGTGGAAGTAGGTACCGGTTTCAATTGAAATGAAATAAAATATTTATTCGTGTAAAGAATTTGAGTAGACAAAAAAAAAAAATGAATTATCCTAAATAGGTGTTCGCTTTCTATAGTGGATTATTTCTGGCCTTTGGAAAGGAGTAATTTGCGGTGTACGGCGAGCAAACTAAAACTAAATTAATATTTATGAACTATACTCACTGTGGGTATTAAATAAATAAATAATAAATAAATAAATATTTCCAGACAGGTCACACAGCGCCATCTAGTTTCCGTGGTAAGCTACGAGGCTTGTGTTGCGGAAACTAGATGGTTGATAAACTACATATTATATATTTTTTTTGTAAATATATACATATAAACACCCAGACCGAAACAAATTATACAATGTACAACTTGCCCCCGGAACCCACGACCTCCCGAGTTCACGGCAACGTTTGTTACCACTAGACCACGAAGGCGGTCGTATTGGTATTTTAATTTTTAAATATATGTAAATGTTTCATAATTGCATGCTGTGTGCACATGCTTTTGGAGATGGTACTGAAACTGTATTGTAAGGATTTGAAATTTAAAAAATGTTTTGTACCCATTTCTATTGTGTGTACCTAATAAATAAATAAAAATAAAATAAAATAAACAAATTTGCAGTTGTGATTGCTATCGATTAGTACTACCAAACCCTACCTGCAAAGGTGTACACACATCACATTATTAAATATAATACAATATTACACCGTAGTTACAATTAGAATATCAAATATTTACAGACAGAAGAATAAATACAAATGATCAAAAATGTAAAACAATAATAACTTTTAGCAGTCAGTATGTCAATAAGATTAATAATAATAATGTCAATAATAACAATTTAGTCAAGAAAATCACGCACACTGTAAAAAGACCTTTTCAACAACCATGCTTTTTTTAATCTTTTGAATTAATTCGGTTGGGGACACAATTTCATTAATTCTTTCTTTACAGTCCCTAGAACACATTGTCCTAGACCTCCACTGTTGGATATATAAATAAATAAATAATAAATAAATATTTCCAGACAGGTCACACAGCGCCATCTAATTTCCGTGGTAAGCTACGAGGCTTGTGTTACGAAAACTAGATGGTTGATAAACTACATATTATACTTTTTTTTTGTAAATATATACATATTATACATATAAACACCCAGACCGAGACAAATTATACAATGTACAACTTGCCCCAGGTGGGAATTGAACCCACGACCTCCCGAGTTCACGGCAATGTTTGTTACCACTAGTGTTAGAGTGCGGTGTTTAGATAGGTACTTAGCATTACTTAAATAAAACAAGGCTTTGTATAATCAATCGTTATTTACTTATTTTTCAAACTCCTACTCTCAAATCAAAAACTCATTAATCATAAGTGCCACATCACTAATCGCAAATAGAATTATAACCTAATTAAAGTTACAGATTAAAACACATACACAATACAAAATATTCAAATACCAAAGTTAATTAACAATCGTTGATAACTACTTTAACAAAATAGCAATGACTAAACTTTTAACAAATGTCTGTATAATTCTAACTAAAACGCTACAAGCAAGGTTTAATACTTAACTTAAACACACGGGCACGAACTCAATTTTTACCGAACAATCTGTACTATTTGGTTTTGTGGAAGACAATTTAATTCCTCGTAGCTCGTAAATCGACCGCTCCCGCCGACGCGAAGCCAAAAGTGCCGTTTTTTCCCACCGCTCCTTGCCTTTGATATCGTGTAATTGTTGCCACACCAAAATTATTTTACTGCATTCAATTTATAAACAATATTCAATCGAATACTTTTTAATTCTTTATTTAATATAAAATGACTTTTTATTAAATTATTTAGATATAAAAAAATAAACATATTAATATGAATTAAATTAACCGTATTTGTAATCATTTATTTACACATTTTACAGTAATCATATATTTTTCCTATCTGTTCGTCCATCCTGATATTATTTGCGTCCCTGCAAATGAAAACATGAATTTATTAGTCTACTTATTATTCGCCATAATTAATTATTACTCTTTACAATTCATTTACGCTGAACAGCTAAGAAAATAAATATTATTAACATTACATTTTCTTTCCATCGCTGCTATTCGACAAATTTATTTATATTTTTAACTATTCCACTAACTTTTATGCCAAAAATTATCATCATAATAATTTAATTACATAACATTACTTCACCACTGTTAAAGTATTTACAAATGAATTTGCCACTTCACAAATTCCCATTTCTATAATTTTAATACTTTGAATAATATAACTTAACCACTGGTAAAGGCTCCACACATAACTTTACTACCTTACATATTCTAATCTAATTTAATTTAGACAAGACAACTTTACCACCGGTAAAGTCTCCGCACATAAATTTGACACTTGTCAAATTCCCACTACCATGATTTAATAACTACATTAATATAACTTTACCACCGGTAAAGTCTCCGCACATAAATTTGCCACTTGACAAATTCCCACTACCCTGATTTAATAACTACATTAATATAACTTTACCACCGGTAAAGTCTCCGCACATAAATTTGCCACTTGACAAATTCCCACTACCATGATTTAATAACTACATTAATATAACTTTACCACCGGTAAAGTCTCCGCACATAAATTTGACACTTGTCAAATTCCCATTACCATGATTTAATAATTACATTAATATAACTTTACCACCGGTAAAGTCTCCATACATAAATTTGCCACTTGACAAATTCTCATGACAAGATAACTGCAGTTTTGCTATAGATACATAACAACTATATTACCTCTATTCTGTTATCCTTCCAATAGATCTAATAATTCCTCTGTACTATTAACGCTACTATCCCCAGTATTCGTGTCACTACCTGTCTCACAATTAAATCTTCTAAGAGCGTCAGCAGCAACTGTGGCCTGATATTTCTTATATCCTTTGACACCCTTTAAACTTACAATAATATATCTATCTCTTCCTAAAACAGCTTTAATTTTATATGGTCCGCTAAATTTCTCTTTCAATTTTCTGACAGCCTTCTTTTCTGCATCCACCGCACCTTTCCAAAGAACGAGATCGCCAACTTTATATAGAGTTGGTTTCGTTTTAGTTTTGTCAAATCTACGCTTCATTGTTTCAGCTTGTTTATTTAGATTATTTTTGACCTTCTCTTTAATAGCATTTGCGGTATCTTCAGTATCATATCTATTAGTACCTAGATCTTGTAGTTTACTACGGTAGCCATGAAACATTAACCTATACGGAGAAAATCCCGTTGATGAATTTGGAGTATTATTCAAACCCCAAGATATATTTCCTAAACATTCATCCCACTCTCTCTCGTCCTTAGCACTATTATTAATAGCTTCTAGTAATGTCCGATTATATCTCTCAACTTGTCCATTTGACCTTTGAGAGGCGATTGCGTTGGTAACATGTTTTATTTGGTTATCTTGACAAAACTGTTTAAAAGATTTACTGGTTTAGCCGGATCCACTATCTGAAATTATTCTCTGTGGAAAACCAAACATGCTAAATACTTCTTTAAGAGCCGCTATGGCTTGAGCAGAGTTTGTTGTTTTTGTAGGTTTTATCCATGTATACTTAGTATACGAATCCACCACCACCAATAGATACGAGTATCCCTTTTTACTTTTACAGAATGGACCTAAATGGTCGATGTGCAGTGTATGCATAGGTTCGCTTATCTTTTCAATAGGATGTAGTTCTCCTTCTTGTTTCCCATATTGGCCCTTTTTGTATTGTCATTCGATACAAGCATTGACATATTTACGTATAAATCGCGTCATTGAAGGAAACCAGAATTCCTCTTTTATCAAACTTTCGCACCTTTTCAACCCTGGATGACCTGAATCATCATGATACTTCCTTAATAGACTCCATCTTGCAAATTTCGGAATTACAAGCCTTAAGTTACCTCTAATACAAATCCTATAAATTTTATGATCTATTAATCTAAAATTATTCTGTATATCCGGATCAGTTACTCTTTGCTCAAGTTTTTCTTTTATTATATCAAGTTTGTCATCTCGCTTCTGCAGACACACAATCCAATCTAAAAACTCGATAACATTAATGCTTGCTGTGATTGTTTCATCTGGGGACCTACTTAATGCATCAACATGCCGATGAGATGTACCAGATCTATGAACAATATTCATATTGTACTCCTGAATGTACAACCACCATCTAGCGATACGAGGAAGCATGTCTTTCTTCTCGAATGTTTGCCTGACTGCTGAACAGTCGGTGACTACTAAACTCAATACCTGCCAAATATATACGAAATCTTCTTAAAGATTCAACAACCACTAACGTCTCAAATTCAAAAGAGTGATAAAATGCCTCCTCTTTACTAGTCTTACGGCTAAAATACGCGACAGGCTTCAATAAATATGCCTCTTTATCTCTTTGGAATAGTATCCCGGCTAAACCTTTGCTAGAGGCATCTGTGTGAACCTCGGTAACAGCACTAGAGTCATAAAGTGTAAGAATGGGTCTGCTAGTTAGTATCTTTTTTAATTTCCTGAAGTAGCTAGTTAAACCCAAAAATCTTCTTAAGTCATGTATGTTTTCTGGAGTTTTAAAATTTATGACCGCATCAATTTTTCTCTGGCTTGGTTGAATGCCATCCTGACTTATCTCATACCCTAAGTACTCTATCTTAGTTGCTAAAAATCTGCACTTTTCTAGATTTATGGTAAGTTTTGCTTCTTGCAGTATATTTAGTACTATTTCTAGCATTTGAAGACCCTCTTCTTCTGTCACCGATGGTATGAGTAAATCATCAATATACGGTAGAACCTTGTCGAATCTTAATGTACCTAAAATTCTATCCATAAGTCTTTAAAAAATGCATGGTGGGTTTGCTAAACCGAAGGGCATTCTAAGAAACTCGTAATGACCTTCTGGAGTAACAAATCCTGTCTTTTTTATGGAATTCTCGGCCACACGAATTTGATAAAAACTTTGAGATAGATCAAGGCTAGTAAAGTACTTTTTACCTCCTAGTTTCTCTACCTGATCCTCAATCACTGGCATTGCGTATCTATCTTTAACGGTTATAGAATTTAATTTACGAAAATCTACACATAAACGATAATCGCCTGTTTTCTTTTTTACTAATAAAATTGGACTTGAGTAATCAGAATAAGTTTCTCGTATTATATTGTTTTTCAAAAGATCATTGATCTTTTCTCTAACAATTTCTTTTTCCATTATATACTATATATTTTTACAGTCTATAAGGTCTGTAGAACACTGGTTTGTCACTCGTCAGGTCTAAGTCTACTTCAATTTTATCGGTACAGCCTAACTCTTGCGTATTAGTGGAAAAACAAGCTGAATATTTGTTTAAAATTTGCAATAGTTTTCGTTTTGTATTAAAATCTGGTATATCACATTTGACTGCCTCTGCATTTAACATATTCATTACCATATGAGGTGTAGTACATTGTCCACCACCATTATCATAGATAGACGAATTTTCATTACCAATTAAACCACGTGCTTTAATCTGTCCTTTGTTGAACTTTACAGGATAATTACTAAAATTTGTAAGTTCTATGTAAGAAGTTAAATCATTAATAATAGTTGATGGAATTCCATATTTTACGTTACCCCAAGTACGATACTGCTGGTCAACAAATAGTGAGTTATTTAGACAATCGGAAGTAATAGGTATTAGAGATGTACATCTTGGCTGTACTGTCACATTATCCGTCGAAATTAAATTTATCTTGTTGCAGTGCACAACTATGTCATCTTGATATACGTTAAAACTACTTATTGTCATCTTGTCATTGTGTACCGTAAAGGTTATTTGTGGGTCATTAATAACTGGTTGGCCAATTATAACATCCATTCCACACAACTCATTTTGATCCAATATTAAAAGACTAGAATATATATCTGTGCCATCAATATTAATACAAACGTTTTGCCACCCTTTTGCTAATATTGGTTCACTTCTAAAACCTTTTAAACAAATATCTGTTTCTAGTAAATTTAAATTAAGTTTAGCTGCCAGTTGTATGGTTCCTAAATTTACTTGAGAACCCGTGTCAAAGTAAGCTTTGATTTTAACATTATTGATTAAAATAGGTTTTAAATAAATATGATTTACCTCTGGTATTACTAAATTTACTACTACAGTAGATTTGTCCAGTTTGCCCTAACACTTATCTGTAGGGTGCCCGATGCGACCACAATGGCCACATTTGTTACCCGGATTCTTTGGGTATCTGCGAACCAGATGACCAGGCTCATTACATATGAAGCAGGACCTAACAGGTCTATCGATGTTAGGTTGAAATACTCCACTCTCTTGTGCTCTGGGCTCGAATGGTTTCATTCTATTGCCATCATATTTAAAACGATAGTTTTGGAATGGTGCACGTGTCTTACTATCATCTACTACTGATAAATAATTCGCGTAAAGGATGCTAGGATCATCAAAATTTCCGGCATGTGCTGAAGCTTTTAAATGTGCCGGTAATCCATCAATAATACAAGCAACTGCCTTACTGCCTTTTATTTCTAGCTGATTGAGCATAGCTAACTTCGAGTAAAAGTATCCAGTCATTGTTTCATTAAAAAATTTTCTTCGGCCTAACATTTCCTTTAATGCAAAATCGATTTTCTGAGGAAACGCTTTTTATAATGCTACTTTCCATTCATCTCATGTCAATTCATAGTTCAATAAAGAAGAATGCCAAAGCCTAGCCATGCCACCTAATCTACACTGCATAAAATAGCTTTTTGTGGTGTCATTCCAATTATGAATCATTCCTAACTGTTCAATTTTATTTACCCATTGCAATGCAAAATTTTCAGATTTCTCAGGGTCAAATATCGGTAAAATGTCTGCCTTTGCTGTAATGCCTTCGCCATAAAAGTTTGGAAACCTCCTACCTGATTCCTCATCATTACAAGTTACCACAGTTGTCATGGGCAACTCAGGAGATTCTTCACGTGGCCGCCATGGACGCCAACGTTTGCGCCCACTCTCCACTTCAGGGCTGCAGGACCTCTGGTGTGACCGAGGCACGGAGCACTCGCTGTCTACGCTCCGCTGTTTCCTCTTGGTTACACGTTCACGAGGCATCCCACTTCTGAAAACTGTTAGAGTGCGGTGTTTAGATAGGTACTTAGCATTACTTAAATAAAACAAGGCTTTGTATAATCAATCGTTATTTACTTATTTTTCAAACTCCTACTCTCAAATCAAAAACTCATTAATCATAAGTGCCACATCACTAATCGCAAATAGAATTATAACCTAATTAAAGTTACAGATTAAAACACATACACAATACAAAATATTCAAATACCAAAGTTAATTAACAATCGTTGATAACTACTTTAACAAAATAGCAATGACTAAACTTTTAACAAATGTCTGTATAATTCTAACTAAAACGCTACAAGCAAGGTTTAATACTTAACTTAAACACACGGGCACGAACTCAATTTTTACCGAACAATCTGTACTATTTGGTTTTGTGGAAGACAATTTAATTCCTCGTAGCTCGTAAATCGACCGCTCCCGCCGACGCGAAGCCAAAAGTGCCGTTTTTTCCCACCGCTCCTTGCCTTTGATATCGTGTAATTGTTGCCACACCAAAATTATTTTACTGCATTCAATTTATAAACAATATTCAATCGAATACTTTTTAATTCTTTATTTAATATAAAATGACTTTTTATTAAATTATTTAGATATAAAAAAATAAACATATTAATATGAATTAAATTAACCGTATTTGTAATCATTTATTTACACATTTTACAGTAATCATATATTTTTCCTATCACTAGACCACGGAGGCGGCCAAATACGGGGTGGCTTTGTATTCTATTAATAGAAACATACTAGATATTTAGAGTTACAAATTAATTTATTAACCTGACATGTGTAATTTATTTTAGTCTATAAGCTGACACGGCCTTTTTACAGCCACGAATTAATATTAACTACCTAGTTTTAAGCAAAAACGTGTTTATGGCAACAGTGTTTTAGTCGAAGATGATGGTATAGCTGATATGATGGGTCCACCCATAGTAGCTGCTGATTATTTTATAATCTAAATAATAATAAACTATGGAGAAAAAATGTCTTGACAATATCCAAGTGTTGTTGTGACAACCAAAAGAAATAAATGATTTGATTTCATTGATACAATTCTTTCTAAGTATACATATGTCGGAAAAGTCATTTTTTTTTGGTTTTTCGTGGTCTAGACTCGTGGATTTAGACTCGGAGGTACCGGGTTCGATTCCTGGTCGGGTCCCAAAAATATTTATTAATGTAAATAAATACATTTAATTTATTTGTGATATTTCTCGAATTCGGTACGCTGGAGACATCGACGAGCTTGCCACTTGTCAAGATTGGCCTATAGTAAAGTTGGCTAAATGTGAATCTGCTTATTTATAAGCGTGGTTTCTGACCACCCCGAAAGGGAAACGGTCGTGATGATACTTATAAAATTATCAGTTTGTATGAAGAAGTCACTTTTTTTTTTGTTATTTCTGACATATAACAAGTCGTCTACTAAATTAAGCATGTACAACAATGTAATTTTTATTTTTTTGTTCAATATGTATATTTTCTTTTGTGTCAATAAACTATTATTATTTATATTATATGGTTTCATAGTATATTAGGCTAACGTAAGACCTTACAAAGTCAAACGGTCTGGAGTCTGGAGAATTTGGCCTACAAAAGCCAAGTTGGCCAGCCTGGTCTGATGTCAATTTTTACTTTCAAGAAGAACTAATATTGTAAGCTTGCCATGGTGATATGTATATAAAAATAACACCGCTTGAAACAAGATCTGCTGTAAATAAGTAAATACGACTTTCGTATATAAGCATAGCAATAAATACTATAATCTCCAAGTCCTTTTATCCTGATGATATACATCAACTGTACAGTAGATTTATTAAAATTATTTTTCATAATTATTCCAGGCGATAGACACTACAGCATCATCAGCTGTCGCGTCCTCATTCCTCAGCCTGTACAGCGGAGCTATCAGCAGTCCAGTTTCCACTCACCCGGCCACCTGCTCCAACTCAACCCTCACTGTGGCTAGTCATAGCAAGGCAGTGGCAGACTCAACCCGACCGTCAGCCAGCCCTACTCTCGAAAACCCACTGTTAAACAACAACAGCCTAAAACACGATAATGCTAACGGGAGCGCTGGGAGTAAGACTGCTAGGTGAGTTTTAACGATTAATCATTATCTAGAATGCCTAACTTAACTTAAAGTAGACGGTAAAAGAACAAGAGGAAGAAGCCACAAACGATAGTCCAGTCAGGTGACTGACCACCTAGTCCCAGAACACCAAGCCATCCACTGCTCCGAGGACCGCAATCACTGGAAACGGCTGGTGGATGAACTGCGATGAAGTCACCATCCCCAACGTCTTCAAAGAAGGTACCCCACCTTCCCTGAAGACGGGGAACCGGAGAGCGCTGCCTATCCTAAGCGGCGGAGAGCACAAGTTACGTTCCATCTCTTGATCCACCACCACATCAGTCCACACCAAGACAAGATACCATTTAGTTGGTAAGACCGCAGCGGTGGTGTACACATAAAAATGAATCTCCTAGGGTGACAATATCCAGTAGGATGAAGTTATGAAGGTATACAATGATTTTAATATGAAGTTGAGTTGAATAATAAAATAAATTATTTATTTATTCAAGGTAAAACAAACAGATAACAACCATTTCACGATATATACACACCATTTGACGGCAGTTCTGGATTGCAATCCACAGCAGTGTACACTACAAGACAATACAATAATAATATAATTCAAATGTTCTTAAATAACATGACCAATTTCAAATTTCTAACTTATATATAAACTTATTATAAAAGACTACTTAAATATACAGGTCATTAAAAACAATAATCTAACTAAAAACTACCTAACTAAATTAAAATAAATAATTTAAAGCTTAAATTATTATTATTATTTTTTTTTTGGTTCTCTTCTCCCGATGGATGATGAATGAGATGATAGGGAAGGCAAAGGGTTAGCCCATAAAGCCAAGTCTGACGTAATATATGTTTCTTTTTTATGAGTTAATGAAGTCATCATCAAATTCCAGATGCTGCAGAATTTGATGCTTTTCTTGGAGTAACTCGCGTCACCATAGCTCAAACACGTCGAGAAAAATATGAGGGAAAACCGCAAAAAATAAAATGCATCTTGTGCCCCATATTCAAAGTCCAATTTATCGTTTTCCATAATTATTCACATGGTAGCACATTAATAAATAAAACAATATCAATAATAGACCAATAATATCCACAGCAAATTAATTTACAAAATAAAAACTTGCACTTGACATGTCCACGCAAAATGGCACGAAGAACTCTTATTTCTTTAGTTGCTCGCAGTCTTTTTTTGAAAATGTCAAAATCATCATTGACAGATGGCGTCTTAAATATGTGCAAGGCAAAGGATGTCGATTGCAGCCAACATTATGTATTCCATGGCCGCATTCGATACAATCGATACGCGCGTGCCGTTGCCACAAGATGGGCGCAATGTCACATGACGTGTTCAGTATACTAAATCCTTTATTTTATTCCCTGTTTCAGCCCTGCATCATCTCCGGCTCCATTATTCCGGCACTCATACCCTACCAGCTTCGGCACACCGCAGACATTTGGACGACAGAGGTATGTAAAAAATAAATATATTAATAATAAAATAATATTAACCTCAAATTAGGATTAAGAATAGCCAACTTCAGCAAAGAAGCCGACAGACGCATTCAGCTAGAATGAAGGCAGCATTTGGAAAGTTACGACACATATTCCTACCAGAAGTACTTTTATTGATTAAAATAATGTATAAAAAAAATCATTTATTCGAAAAAAATATTTACAAAATATAAAGGAATATAAGTCCCGTCCGCGTGGAATTGTGGCAAGAACGCTGGCTGCATTTCCCCGCTGAATTGCAATACTGATTCTTTGGGCGAAGAAAGAGCCAACCCTCTTGTCACCGGAGGAGACGACAAGACGCGGTGTTATGTCTTTTATAAACTTTTTTGCACTTGGACTCCATGGCAAACGGCAAAAATACCAGAAGTTGTTTGAAAACAAAACATTTCAGCCAGTGCGTTCTTCCAGTTTTTTTTTTTTTTTTTTTTTTACGCTGCGCCATCTAGTTTCCGTGGCAAAGAGCAGAGACGTGTACACTGACAGTGGGTCTAATGCATTCAATGCCCAGGATTTCTCTGAAGAATAATGTTAGAAATGTTGACATCCAGGTCTGAACCTGACGAACGATAGAGTAAATGGGTTCTGGAGTGATGACCACGTACTGGAAAACGCAGAGTGGAACGACTCCCTGCCAGATGACCTGGGGAAGGTCGCTGGTGGGAGATAGATGAGGGTGGCCTTGGGGGAGGGCTATATCCAGCACTGGAGAGACACAGGCTGATAATAATAATAATAAATTTCATTTTCTACCATCTAACCTTTGTGACTGATGTGATGTAATAAGCAGGTGCAGAAGGCTATGAAGAAGTTAACTGTGGCTGGTAAAAGGCGGCCTGAAGAATAATAGTTAATTGTTTTTTTTTTTAATCTCGTATAACTTAATTTCAACTGTTTATGTCATAATAAAATATAAATAGGTATAATAAATTATTTGTTACAGCTCCACGTGTAACTCTGCCTCTGCTCTCACCAACAGTGCGCTACTGTCTTCACTCACCGCGATGCCATCTACAGGTAACTAAAAATCCTATCAACTTCTTTTTGTTTAAGGGATTACAGCTTCCAACAAATAATTAATTAAACATATGTATTGTCATCTACTTCTGAGCTTGACTTCCGCACAGACATGAAAGCCAGTTAATAAGAACGTGGCAAAAAATTAAATAATCTTAATTAAATAATTATATTTATTATATATATAATATATATATTAAAGTTGCAAAGCTCCTACTAAACTGGAACTACTATTAAACTGAACTAATTTAACGAATTAATTTCTATATCCACAATCCGTTGTTTTAATTATTGTATACTACTATATGTATATATATATATATATATACTATATATTTTTGCTACTTTTTATCTCTAAGTTATATTGCGACCTACATGTCAGGCTTAACTGCCTTGAATCTAGAATCTATATCTAGTTTCCGTGGTAAGCTACGAGGCTTGTGTTACGGAAACTAGATGGTTGATAAATTATACATTTTTTTTTGTAAATGTATACTTATTATACATATAAACACCGAGACCGAGACAAATTATACAATGTACAACTTGCCCCCGGTGGGAATCGAACCCACGACCTCCCGAGTTCATGGCAACGTTTGTTACCACTAGACCACGGAGGCGGTCAAAAATGTGAATCCGCTTATTTAAATACGTGGGCAAATTCAAATGATTTCTTAGCTATCTAAGGTTTTACAATAAATGTTGACAAACAATCGTGCAACATTATTACAGGATTTGCAAAAGTATTTTGGTGATGGTTCCACATTATGCAATGGCAACAAAGATATTTAATAAGCTTCCAGTTACTATAAGGGAGCTGCCACTAAAACTGTTCAAATTAAGAGTCAAACAAATGCTGGTTAATAAATGTTTTTATTTGACAAAAGAATACCTAGACACTAAGCTCGACAAAGTCATGTGACTAAACAAATATTTGTATGCTAGAAATAGCGAAGCATGTGATATAATTACATATAATAATTTACATCACTGTACCTACCATGTTTCTGACAAATAAATTATTTATTATTTATAATATTTTGCAGGAGTAGGCGTGAACGCAGCAATGGCCGCTTATCAAAGCGCTCTCCTATCCGCCATGGCGGCCCATACACACACATTTCCAAATAGCTTAACAGGTAAGTCTTTTTACTTATTTGCATTTAGAGTAAACTGCATTTTAACTTACCTACTCGTACATATAGATAAAATTATCGATAAAGCTTATAGAACATTGGGTATAATCCTGAAGACTAGGTAAACCATTTAAGAAAGCATCTACCTACGTACAAAACACTTTACTACGCTTACGTTCGAAGTGTTTAGAAGTTTGGCAGCATAGTGTGGAGCCCTCAGTCCGCAGTCCACATATCCTGATTGGAAAAACGACAAAATAAATTCTTGAAAGCACTAGAATACTGCACTGGGAACGAGCTCTGAAGTTACAAGGTAGCATCTTTACGTTATAAAGTTAATTCTTTGCAAAATCGCTGTTTTTTAAACGATTCCATGTTTCTGTACAAAATAGTGAATAATCTCATTTTACTTCCGCCAACACCACATCTTTCGGTCAGCGGTTTTTATGGTCTATGTCTTAGCACCATACCGGAACATAAAGACAACCAGTGACCGAACGAGTCTGGATTTCATTCCAATAGAGTTTGTCCTGTCCGTCCAAATTTTGTGTAACTGAGACATATGTATATAAAGTAAAGTATCATCACGACCGTTTCCCTTTCGGGGTGGTCAGAAATCAAGCTTATAAATAAGCGGATTCACATTTAGCCAACTTTACTATAGGCCAATCATGACAAGTGGCAAGCTCGTCGATGTCTCCAGCGTACCAAACTCGAGAAATATCACAATATTAATATCATATATTAAATAAATGTATTTATTTACATTAATAAATATTTTTGTGTCCCGACCAGGAATCGAACCCGTTACCTCCGAGTCTAAATCCACGGACTTAACCGCTAGACCACGGAGGCAGTTACATTACGGGGAAGTCAAAGAATATTATATATATATTTATATATCCAATTGTGTATATGCTAAAATGATATATATGTATTAAGATATTCGTGGTCTAGCAGTTAAGTCCGTGGATTTAGTATCGGAGGTACCGGGTTCGATTCCTGGTCGGGACACAAAAATATTTATTAATGTAAATAAATACATTTAATTATTATTTAATTTATTTGTTATATTTCTCGAGTTTGGTACGCTGAAGACATCGACGAGCTTGCCACTTGTCATGATTGGCCTATAGTAAAGTTGGCTAAATGTGAATCTGCTTATTTATAAGCGTGGTTTCTGACCACGCCGAAAGGGAAACGGTCGTGATGAAGATATTTTTTATAAATAAAGAGGTTAATTGTGGAAAATAACATATATATATATATATATTGTAAACATAAATTATTTATGCGAAGTAGTTACAAAAATATTAAAATAAAATAGATTAATAAACTAATTAAAACGCTGTATTGATATTATAATATATACCACGTGTTATTGTCAAAAGAGCAAATTTTTTTTTAGGCTTCAGATGTCATTGGTTTTTCTCTCTCTCTTTTCGAAATAAAAAAAGGTATTTTTTTAAGGATAAAAATCATTATTAATTAATCTCGCTCACAGCCGAGAGACGAACAATGACAAAAGTCAAGGTATTTTTTTATATAGTTATTTTTACTATATGTATATTACTGTGCAATTAAGTCATTTGGAAAATAAATTATCTAGTTTTCGTGTCAATCAAGTCCTTTAGTACTAGAACTGATTTAAACATTTTGCATACCTAAAAAGTAGAATAATTTATCTAAAAATGCATTTAACTATTTAACTAAAAGATGAGAGATGTAATTTTTAAAAAACTAAATAATGTTGTCTCGTTTCTATTCCAGCGCCAACTGATCTCTCGCTTAAAACTTCGTCCACGAATCCGTTGCACGGCGTCACCTCCTCGTCTTCATTGATGCCTAGTACTGCCAAGTCCACTGTAGTGCCCCACAAAATGTCCGTAGCTGAGGCATCGGCAGTAAGACAGTTGATCACTGGCTATCGTGAGTCTGCCGCCTTCCTACTGCGATCGGCCGACGAGCTCGAGACTTTGCTCATACAACAAACTTAAGCTCACCTCCTCGCCTGTTATGATGCCCTGGTACTTTTTGGCGTACATTCTTAACGCATTTGAGTTTATTTATTCAAAATCTTGCCCAAATTAAGTTATGGCAGGCAATTTAATATTTGCATTAAATTAATTAGCCATTTTAATGATTGCCCTCAGAAAAAATATAAAAAAGCTAGCAAATATTAAATTACCCGCTTTAAAAAACAAATGACTATTGTTAAGTCAAATATAATGAACAATTCGTTTTTTTGTCACTTGACTTTTAAAATATCTGAAATTATATTTTGCCACATTTTTCAAATTAATATAATTTAAAATTAAGGCTAGAACGGTTAAACCGCTAGAATCGCTATTTCCTCATTTTTTTTATTAAATAAAAAGAAAAGACAACGAGATATTTAAACGATAAAATAATATTCAAAACTTATTTTAGGTAATTGATGTTTTGTTTCAATACTTGAAATTACATCTGCTGCGAGGTTTTGTGACAAAACATAACCTAAAATTTGTCATTTCATATTTTATTTAAGATATAAATTATTAAAGTTTTGTTTAATAAATTAACCGTTATTGAGTTTTAATGTTGATAGAAATTAGACAAAAATTCGATTTGGGAAACGTACAAAAAGCTGCCATAGACTAGCACCGCGGTGTTGCCATTTGAGAAATAAATTACTCGTTCGGAGAGTACAAAAAAATATTTTTGTGTATAGAGTTAGTATTTAGAATTTAAGAGACAAAATCAGGGAGATTTTTTTAGTATTTAAGCAGTTTTTTGAAAAAATTGGTATCTTGCCTGGTGCGAAAAAGATGTGTTGAAAAAATTACATTGAAAAATATGCTTAATTTTTTTGTTTTTAACTGGTAATATTGAGATACAATCAGCCTGTACCTTGTCGTACCGGCCTTGATTCTCTATTGAAGTTCATTCTAGATGAATACTTAAAAAAATGTCGCGAAATCATTTCATAATTAACTAATGAATTACTTAAATCTAGAAATTGTTTAACTTTATTAATAATTCGACCTATTTGATTCGAAAAAAATTATTGACGTCTTGGTTGGGCCCCTAACTATATCAAAACATCGTCAAAACAGAATATCGAATACATTAGCCTAATTAAAAAAAACCTACCTAAATGGGGATATATATGGAAGTACTGTGCACAATGGATATACTGACTTTGTATGGTTTTACGTGACTAATTGGACATAAGCAGAAAACTAAAGTTACCGATATAGCCTTCAAAATTAGTAAGTTGAAGTGGCAATGGGCCGGACACATCTGTCGCAGAACCGATGATCGATGGAGTAAACAAGTTCTGGAGTGGAGACCACGTACAGGAAAACGCAGAGTGGGAAGACCCCCAGCCAGGTGGACGGATGACCTTAAAAGGATCGCTGGTGGGGGCTGGATGTGGGTGGCAAAAGATCGTGTGAAATGGCGAGCCTTGGGGGAGGCCTACATCCAGCAGTGGAGAGACATAGGCTGATGATGATGATGATAACGTGACTAATATGTGATTCTATAGATAGAGACAAACACTTTTCCTAAGAAACTATATGTCGAAAATGACACAATTTTTGGCTTTTCCATACAAATTGGCTATTTTAATTGACGTTTTGTATGGCGAAGCCAATTTTTTGTATCATTTACGACAAACGATTTAGTCTAACGTAATACCATACAAAGTTACACGGTATAATGTAATGATCAATCGACGGTAATAGAATTATGATACTACGAATTACTGGTGGGTAGACAGGACGAGTATTCTCTTAAAAAACGACTAAGCGACCGAACCAATAATTCATCCGAATTTCTTTTTTACTAATGAAAACTTATTTTTTTTTTTCGTTGCTTTCTCGTAGTATCATTATACGAATTAATTTAACGGCATTGTATTTTGTAAATACAATCTTGTTTGCGAAATTAAACTTATCGATTAAAGGTGATATTCCAAATGTCAAATATCTCTACTAGTCATCTCAGACCCCCCCCCCCCCCCCTTCTGGGGGAAGACAGGAATTTGTAACAAGGTGTTGGCCTCCTAACAAAAGTAGCATTCGCTGCACGTAACTACGGGCAGGGCGTGGGAACCTTTATTATAGGTTAAATTTAATACGACCGGGCGCGGCATGTCAACGTGATCAGGCTATCAAATCGCGCCGTGGAACCTCGGGAGGTCTGGCGTGCAGAGGGGCCAAATCTCTCACGAGTGGGAAATTTGACCTCTCTGCCCGTGCGAACATTCCCTTGGCTAGACGGTCAAATATATTTTTTTCTCAGTGCTTTTATAGTAGAAAAAAGGTTTTAAATTATTCTCTAATTCTAACGCTTTCGATTTACGGTTCGAATTATGAGTGTAAAGTGACAGATATCCATAGAAAACTGTCAGTTTTATTTGATCATGCAGTCGACATGCATAATAGTTGCAAGAGGCCAATAGATGATGAAATGATTTCAAATTAGACCTTATATTGTCAGTGATGTACTTTTAAAAATAGTTTGTCCGGCAGCTGTAAAATTGATATGATATCGACATTCTCTTTCGACATAAATTTGGTATTTGGTTGGGGCCGTGGAGGAATGTGTAATATAAACTCGCGTTTTCGTCAAATTACTATTAAGCTAAAACCACACTAGTAATATTATAAACCAGTTATCTAAAAAAAAAAAATATTTGTAAATTTTAATAATAGTAAATAGTGTAAAACATAACTTTATTCTACGAGAACTGATAGTGACGTCATGAGATAATGCAGGTGTGTTAAACCTTTTAGAGAATATTAATAAACAAACATATATTTATTTATAAACTTGTTTATTCGCTACTTGAGTCGGTTAACATAAATGATAACTTAAAAATAATATCAAAAACGTGCTTTTGTTTGAGAGCGACGACATTCAATGATATAAAATGGCGATCATTGTTTTCAACGCATGCCTAAGCACCAATCGATACCACGATATGTTGCTTTGTTCATTTAAATTTCATTTTTAGATATTTTATTATAATATATTCTTGTGTAAAATGGAATACGTTTAGACGAAATGACGTAGGGAATTACTATCAGTTTTCGTGGTATAGAGTTTAGAAAACAAATATTTTGAAATCAAACTTTTAACTTATTATTTTTATTTATTAGTAAATGATAAATTTTGGCACCCTGTATAAAATATTGCAATTATAATAATAGTGTGGTTTTAATCTTAGATTTTACGTGACATTTTAGCATAGAAAGCACGAATTTATTTTTGTTGATTCGTATTATAGAAATAGTTGTAATACAAAATTTAAAAAATCAATTTTATCATTTTACTGTTAAGACTGAAGAGAATGGCAAAGCAAAAGTAAACGTTTTATTTTTATTTTCGAAGTGTTTTAGTTTAGTGTTGCCACTCTTTTCTTTTTATTTTAAGGGCGTTTGGTATATTTTATTCTTTATTCGCTTTAGACAAAAAAAATAAAAATATGTAATCTACCTTCAGTATAATATTCAGTATGATAGTTAAATTTTGATTGTTTTTTTGTAATTTTACTAAAGTATGTTTCTGAGACAACACAAAGTATTATGTTAGCATCAAAATAAACGATATTATATCGCTTTCTCATTTCTGTATCGCTTACATAGTAACGCGAGTAGTGGTATGTACGTACCAAGCGCTCAATCAGAAATAACAAACCAGTTCTTTTATGGTTAATTATGATCATGTTACTAGTAATACGGGAGATAGAAATAAAACGGACTAATGCTCTAGAGATGTGGTGTTAGCGGACAAGTTAGAGTTTAGAAGAGTTAAGGAACTGGGAATCAGACAGCGCCTTTCCTCAGTCGTACAATCAAGCATTCGCACTTTTTTTGGAAACGCGTTGCGGCGTGGGAATAGTTTCCCATTGGTAGTTTAGTTTAGTTCTACTGACATTCCAGTGATGACAACGACTACTCCGCCAAGAGTTTAGCAACTAAGAAGAAGAATGAGCATTATATTAAGATCGTTTAACGCTTGTGCTGCCCTCTAGCCAAGCTAAATCTTATGACTATAACAGGCATGTATATATACGAAGTAGTCACATTTATTAGGACACACAGTGACCTATTTACTTACCAAAAAGATGTCTTTAAAAGTTGTCGACATCCAAACACTATTGCCTATACTAAGACACCAAAAAGCAGAGTTTTCGATAATAACTCTTACGTTATGTGCATTCGTATTTATAACAAGTTACCAGAGGTTCTCAAACAATTACCCAATAATCAGTTTAAATCTAGAATCAAGAAGCTATTAACAGAGTGTTGCTTTTATTCGTTAAGCGAGTTTTATTCATACAAATTTAGAAATTGTAATAAATAATTGTAATAAATTGTATTAATCAACTGACCATAATCTCGCATACGAGTATTATCTTATGCGAAATTTCTTAAATTCATGACATTTGTTTATTACATAAATTATTTTCAGTGTATAAATTAGTAATTAATTAAGTTAGTATAAATTTGTGTGCCAGAAATGGCGGAGTATGTGAGCTATTCAAAAACTATGTACCTATTTACCATATTCCATACAAATAAATATTATTATTATTATTAGACACAAAAAAAGGTTTGTAATACCTGCGATACGTTCAAAGGTCACTGTTCGTTTTTTCTGCGTCGTATTTAGGTATATACTGGTAAAAATTATTAAGTGACATATTGACAAACGAGACTTTTGTATGTTTACTTCTATTCGAAGCAAATCTATAAAAAAAACTATGTTGTGGAAAAAGTACAAATCATTATGATCACTTCGCAGGTAAACCTCATTAACTTAACAATTATCTCTTAGTCAATTAAGGTACTAATGAATTTTACCTTCTAACCAAGTCTAAAGCGAAAATAGATAATTATAATGTATAAAAAACTAACGCCCTTTCGTTAACATATAAATCGGATCCATCCATTTTTTTTTTTTTTTTTTTTCAATTACATTTCTATCGTTACTTAATTATTATATAAATAAAAAAAATCTGTTATTTGATAAGTTTATTATTTATTTATGAATTTTATTGTTACCATAGATTTATGGCCAGCTATATTAAATTAGTTTAAATTACTAGTAAATAATGATTAAATAATAAGAATTGTACAAAATATTTAGAATTCGCTTGCTTGCATTTTATTTTTATTTTACGGTCTAATTCTGTTTTTTATCAGAGATGCGCGAGGAAAGTAAACGGCTGCGAGGATATATCCATATTTATATCATCAAGAAGTTATAGCATCTATGAGCTGGTGTAATAATTTTAGGCGTTATTCTGTAAAGTAAAATATATATCTTATTTTTCTTTCCAAATGATGGTCTAGACTCTGATTTAGACTCGGAGGTGCCGATTTCGATTCCTGGTCGGGACACAAAAAAATGTATTAATGTAAATAAATACATTTAATTAATATTTAATTTATTTGTGATATTTCTCGAGTTTGGTACGCTGGAGACATCGACGAGCTTGCCATTTGTCATGCCTATGGTAAAGTTGGCTAAATGTGAATCCGCTCATTTATAAGCATGGTTTCTGACCACCCCGAAAGGGAAACGATCGTGATGATACTATTACTACAAGATCCATCAGTATTACATGTAGTGCCAGCATAAAACAATGTTAATATTGGATATTTTTTACCGCAAACCGCTAATTTTCATCGCGCACGGAAAAACAGAGCTAAACCGATTTTAGCTGCTACTTTAATAATAAAAATTAATAATAAAATATCTATATTTATTGATTTGCCAAAAAATAAGCATTATTTTTCATATTTGGCCAGTTTATTTTAATGTAAGTTTCGATGTTTTTGCCAATTGTAAAAAAGTACTTCAATGTTCAAATCTTATAACACCGAATAATTGGACGCAGTTACGAAAAAAGGATCCAATCCACAATTTTTCAGAAATTTTAATTTGTATGCCAATCAGGTCCTTAGGATGATATCTTTAATATATTTTTTTTTTTTTTGAATACGGTTTTTGACTTATTCTAAATGTATTAAAGGGACTAATCTAAGCTCCAACTTAAATTTTTAATTATATAACTTAAAATTAACTTAATGTGGATTAGATCCTTATTGCATAACTACTTAATTATATTAACTCCCACTTCACCCAACAGGGGCGTCTCTATCTGTGGTACTTTCTAATGTATTATCTAACTTTAAAATTTCAAGTGTGTTCTGTGGAATAAATGTCAAAATTTATTCTCCATTAGGCAAAACTAAAGAAGTTGAACTAAACAAAATTTTAAGCATTTTAATGATTCACAGTCCGGGTGCTGTGTTCATCTTGTGTGGCAAAGAGAGATGAGAAGAATGGTGTCTCGGGCATGCAGCCGACAATACTGATTTACAAATGATGCCTCTTTTTCATTTTATTGCGCAATAAGACGCTTACCATCCACCATTCGGCTCCTCTCCTTTCCCAACCTTATCGTTTTTCGCCGTACTTACAAATTAAATTCATTATCACCATATCAGCCGCAATATAGAACACAGTGACCTAGTCGTTCAATGCTGAATCTGTCTAGAAAATGTTTCTCAAGAATTTGGCCAACACTCGCCACGCTGGTGCGACGAGTTGGCAAGAATCTGATGTCAATTTTAATGACAATTAACGATTCCACAAATTGGTATTAGTGGAAACGGAACAGCCGGCTTAACGTGCTTTCCCAGGCCTGAGAAAATCTGGTGTTGTAGATTTATTACATATATACGTACGTCTAGCCAGAAATTCTCCAGATGTATATTCTAAAATGCGCCATCTTCTAAAGTTGAGGTCTAGGACGCTGTGTTCTAGTGGAAGTAATAAAAAAAAATGGCAAGGTTCGAACCGCGATCTTATTTGGATTTTTAAGATAGCCTTCTTACAACCGAGCCACCACCACTCATTAAAGACATACAGCCAGTTTTTCAAACGTATTTTGGTACTTAATTATTACTTAAGTAAAAAATTACAGATGTTGCAAGAAATGCGTTTCATAAACATATCTTAAGAATTAATTAAGTTAATGAAAAGTCGTCAATTTGTTCGTGAAACCCGATTTGACTTAAGAAAATCTTAAAGATAATGATTCCTTAGCTAGGAAATAATTAGGTAGGGCTTCGAGAAGCTGGCTGTTAATTGTATAAAAATACATCGACTTGTGAGTTAACAATTTTTTTTATCGAATCACGATCAAATCAAGACCTTGGTTTGAAATACGAAGACCTATTGGCTAGAGACACCCCTGCCACACACAATTTTAAATAAATAATTATTACGCAATAATATTAATAATTATCTCATTCATGTTTAATAATACTAATTGAATGTACATAAATATTTAGTGTGACTTTAGCTTTAGTAAAATAATAATGGCATATTGCTATTGCATCTGTATTCCATTACTATAAGCGCAAACGGTAATAGTGGATTGCGTCAAAATATCAATACAATTCTTAACTCTATGAGCGCTCGACCTTGGCAGTTTCCGTGCAAATATTAAGTTTAATAACGTGAGATATATGGTTACTGGCATAGCTGGGCATTAACTCGTTAATCCGTTAATCGTTAATTAACGAAGTTAACATTTTGATTAACGGGTTAACTTTTAAGTTAACTTTTAAAAACTTCCGTTAATATGCAGTAGTCCGTTAATTGTTAATCCAATGCCACCATTTACCGCACGGCACCGCGGTGTGGCGCGAAAAACAGGTTCAGACAAGTATGAAACGACAAGTGCCAGGCGCGGGGCGCGTGAGACAAAAACAAAACGAGATATATTTTGCCGGCGCGTGCGAGTAAGAAAACTGCGAAGTACTAGCGCCAGTGCTTAGAGTGACGAGTTTCGTGTTTGTTGTTATTATAAATTACTGTCAGTGATAATTTGCGTGTTAATAAAGAAGAGTGCAGTGTAATTAGTTAGATAGAAAAGTGTACTCTGTGCAGTGTAGTAATTAAAACTATATCATGGAAGACATTTCAGCGGTCCTGATGAGAATCCTTGGGCACATTTGACTGAGTATGTGGTGTATTTGTATCCAGATCGGGCCAGCAAATACTTTTTGCTTGTAAGCGTTGCTTGCCGAAAGACACCAAAATAAAAGTTTATGTATCAAGCCTGAATAAATTGAAACAACATGTAAGAAGGGTACATGAGTCACAATACGTACAGTTTGAAGAGATTGTTAAGGCGGGCTCTAACCGAGGCAAGAACTCATTCTGACAATATTATATATTAACCTGTTAACTTCAAGAACCTAAACCAACAGGTTTTATAAGTTCACTAACGCAACGATATAAAAATGCAATTTTACACATATTAACGGATTAACGATTAACATTAACTTCCGTTAATTCTTCCGAAATGTAACGCTTTAACGTTTAACGAAGCTAACTTTTTTTGTAGCGGATTAACGATTAACGAAGTTAACTATTTGATTAACGGTGCCCAGCTATGGTTACTGGTAATTCGACGTATATCCTGCCAAAATGCAACAAATTGAACCCCCGCAAATGTTACGTCCTGTAATGAACTCCAGTTTACCGCTTAACTTAAAGGTGCGGAACTACAAGATGTTCATCCGTTCCCGACTTACTTATGCTGCGCCAGCTTGGCATCACCTTCTGGCCAAAAACAACAGGGACAAGATCCAAAGTCAGCAGAACATATCGCTCAGGGTAGTATCCGGCCTTCGTGCGAAATTCTGTAATTGCAAGAGATCAGGAGGCATCTGTTGCCGGCCTAGCTTAACGTATGTTTTACCGGGCTTACTACGGATCCTACAAGCATCTTTATGAAGGCCTAGGGGAGGTCCTTTTGGAGAAGAACTTAAGTAGACGAATCGGTGTTATACCACCAAAGGTGCGTTGAATCATAGGCGGGTACTCGCCGAGATCCTGCCGAAAAGCAAAAAAAACAGATGATTATCCCATCTCCAAACCAGGCCTAAGGAACATCCGGGCCTAAATGACTCCGCTGTCTGTCTGTCTGAACGGCCTATATGTAAGTCCGAAATACATAGTTTTCGAGATAAATAAATTTTAATGGAAGAAGAAGAAGAAGACAAATTTCTAAGCATTCCATGGATTTACCGTGCTGGTGCCGGGTCCATCGTGTGTGGGTAAGAGATGACAAGAATGGTGTTTAAGAAAAGGAGGCCTCCTTTTTTTATTTTACTACGCTATAATACACTCACCATCCACCATTTTACTTCTCTCCCTACTCAAACACGCCCACGAATTACGTATCTTTTATACATTTTTGGGCGACGTATATCTGACTGAGTATCGTGGTACGAGGCGTGCAGTTGTTGACAAGAGCGGCAAAAAAGGAAATGGGATTTCCAGAATTTTGTGGGAAATTTAGCATACACTAGCTACACTGGCCACACGGTTTAACGAAGGTCTAATGCAAATATTTTCAAAAGATATTAGTTGAACCGGGACTGATGGCTTGACGCTTTGAGGCACGGGAACGGTGGTGTTGTGTAAATCCATGACAAATATACGGAAGAAAATTGTATTTGTCATTGGTTCGAACCCACCTGTTTAGGATGTTCTTACAACCGAGCCACCACACGCCATTATACATTTCGAATACAATCACGTAATGATATTTAAGCTATTAGTAGAACCCATTTCGTGAAAAAAACGTACTTTAAAAAACTAAATCCATGAAAGTCGAATTTCGATCCCATCGTGACGGCTCTGAAAACGCCGCAAGAAATATCAGCACAAAATAATCGTATGTTGACATTTCCGACTGTACGTTTCAACTACGGCCAACGTGAGGACGAGTTGAAATGCAGAGGGCTGTCGAGGCAATTTATAACTAATGTTTAAATTAATTAGGTTGATTTTGTGCTAAATAGCATTTATGTTATTTTATTTATGACCGATCGCTTTGTTAGTCGTATATTATTAGGAAAAAGAGATAGCATGTACGTAGAGGTTCGCTTGCTTTCTCGCAGTAATTTTGTTTTAGAATCATTGATTGTAGTTTGATCCACAGTGAGCCAGGCGGACGAGCGGCATCGGTATAAAAAAATAGGGGATCGCAATTTGTAATAAGTTTTTTTTTAATATCTCTCGGCGGACAAACTAGAAGTTCAAGTCACACTAAATAACTATAATGTACTTAGCCACTAATAAACTATAGTCCGATTACTACAATAGTGTATAAATACAGCCAATTTCAATTTAAAAATTGTAAATTCACAAATTTCATTGCCAAAGAATCGAATTGAAAATAAATTATTAGATATATTTTATAAAACGGAATTGATGCTTTTATATTACCGTTTTGTGACATTGTGTTTGTATTTTAATTACGATTTATTGTTTTATTTTATTTAAAAATGTAAAATTATAATATACCATTCCAAAAATATTTTTGTAAAAATTAATAATATTTAGTTGGAGAATTTTAAAATATAAAAGCGATAGTCATATATATATATATATATATATACTGAGAAATTGTAATATAATGTTTAGATTATTATTAAAAGTGTATAAGTTTAAAAAGTATGTTCAATAAATTAGATATTTACATAATATTTGATTTGATTTTTAACGCTCTACATTTCTACCCGAATTCGGTTAAGTTCGTACTCGTAGTTTACAATTATACATTTTTATATACATTTATCATTATGGATATGATATTAAATTTACAACAAACATTATAAATATATAGCTTATTAATGCGGTGTAAAGAGGCTTTGTCAATAAGTTAAAAGTAAAAATGTATCTATTTTTTTTATTTAAAGATGTCAGTACTATTTAGTAAATTATTTCCTCAAATTCCGATGGAATTATGTTTTATACGAAAAAAATTGGCTTATATTTATTTTAGTGAAGATTTAAACTGCCTCCGTGGTCTAGCAGTTAAATCTGTGGATTTAGTGGGGACACAATAATATTTATTAATTTAAATAAATAAATTTAGTTAATACTTAATTTATTTGTAATATTTCTCGAGTTTGGTACGCTAGAGAAATCGACGAGCTTGCCACTTGTCATGATTGGCCTATACTAAAGTTGCCTAAATGTGAATCCTCTAATAAGCGTGGTTTCTGACCACACCGAAAGGAAACGGTCGGGATGACACTTAACTATTTTCTTTTTAAAGATTTCTCTGTTAACCCAAATACAGAGTCCTAACCTCCACTGTTGGAGATGGGCCTTCCAGAAATATCCTGGAGAATATGGCCTACACTCGCCACGCGAGTAGGCGAGGGTCTGTGGTCTTTTTTTTTTTGACAATTTATTTGTAAATCTATGACAAATGAGGAAAGCGTTCTTACAACCGAGCCAACACCGCTCACAATAAAAAAAAGCAAAATGTATAATTTTAAATAATACAAAATAATAATAATACTTACAAATAATGTTGTTAAATAAAATAACAAAAAGATTTTACTTCATACTTATTGTTTTTTTTATTGAAATTAAAACTAATTTATTGAACAGACTCTAACCACGCTATTTAGAGATGATTTAGCTAAACTATAGTTAAGATTAATTTCATACTACCCTCATAAATAGTATTAAAATATTTGTCTACTTCGTTTTCACAAATTGAGACAAAATATAAAAATCCTATATTTAGCAAAAAAAAAATGGTGGAAAAGTGGAAAAATCTGAAGCGACACTAAAGGCAATTATTACATGTTATTTTGAATTTTCTTACTTTAGACTAATATGTTAGTCTATTGATAGAAACAAACAACTTTTTCTACGAAACAATTGTGTGTGACATTTTTGTTTGACTTCTCCAAACAAACTGTTAATTCTAAAATATCCAATTTGCATGTGGAAGCCAATTTTTTGTTTGTTTGTTAATATTTTATGGTTTTTTAGAAAAAGTTGATTGTTTCTATTAATAGACTAACTTATTAGTCTAATGTAAGAGCATACAAAATCATCCCGTAGGATATTACATGAGGCATTTTTTTTTTCTTTTATTTATTTTATCGTCGACAATTTTTCGGCCTTTGTGGCGCTTAAGACTTTTCAACTTTCCACCCACAAAATGTCTCTAAATAGCGCTTTAAAAGCATAGATTTCGACATACCTATTTTAATAATGGTGATGCGAGAAATACCTGGGACAATATTTTTTTTTCAATATCAAATATCAAAACACGTCGGTTAATTTACGAGTTCACAGCGCAGGAAAACCGGAGAAAAAATAAACTGCAACTTGTGCCCCATATTTAAAGTCCAATTTATCGTTTTCAATAATTATTTAACAAAAGAGATTGTCCAAAACCAGGGCCCAACTTTGTTGAAGCGTGCCACAACAATATTCAATAATAATTCAATAATCATATCTTATTATTGTGTTTTTTTAAATTTAATTTATACATCTGATTTACCCCAGCATTAAAATATAATTTAATTAAATAGTCAATTGGTTAAGATTTATGTATGAAATAGTTACAAAGCACTATTTATACGATTAGGTTCTTTATTATGACCAGGTACTTTATTACACTGGATTTCAAATTGGTGGGATAGAAACTATGTAATTATTGGGGTAAAAAAAAGTTTTTATCAATTGTCGTTATGCTAGGGTAAAAGAAATAAAAATAATTACAGATTATGAAATCACAATATATTAACTATGAAATAAAAAAGAAATCATAATGACACGAGAACATTTTATTGGGCCCATTTCTCTAAGAAAAAATTGCATTCTTATTTACATTGTTAAACAAAAAAAAACTCATTTTTGTTATTTACAAAACAATAAAGACTTTTTACCTTTGCACTGACGATTAAACATGAACATCATATAATTTTATGCTATTGGTTGATATAAACCTCGTGCATCGCTCATTTTCCTCGGTTATCTTTGTCTTAAACCTAGTAATGCACCACAAAGCGTTTGCACTTTGTGTAATTCCGCCACTTAAGTGAACAAGCCATTAAGGAAGGGGTGAGTATGTACTCACCGGCTACATTAGTATACCATATAGGTTTTTAGATGAGTCGAACGAAAGCAAATTCTATCTGCTCTTTATTATTTATGTTCACATTCTTCCGTTGTTCTATCTTTGCTCGCGAAGATTGTACAGATTAATGCTCTAGAAATGTGGTGTAAGCGACGAATGTCATGGACAGAGTTCAGAACCCACGGTGGAGGAACTACAATTACGCATTTTCAGTAAAAAGTCTGGTAGCACCTAATCTATGTTTTTAAATTAAATTGATGTGGTTTGTAAAGAAAGAAAAAATAATTGGTGGTATAAAACGTTGAGAAAAATTGTTAGAAATTAAATTAATATATATATTATCTATTATTAGAGTTGTAACTTATTTACAATTTATAATTATATTATTACTTTTGAATAAAAAATGGCGATGTTACTATTAACAATTATATGAGAATTTAATTTTTAATTTTGCAAATTCAAAATGTGAGTTTTACAATTTTGAAAGGAAAATATTAAATATGCTCATTTTGATTAAGTGGTTTTTATTTCAATTCATCATTCACTTAAGTGAGTTCGTTTAATTAAGTGCATAATTTGTATTGATAACGCTTGATGAATGATGAATTACCCTCCCTAGCGCCTTAAAGTTAGGGAAGACCTTACACTTGATATTTCTCCTGATAAAATTAAAGGAGAAGATACAGTACGCTATATTGTGCACAAAAAAAACAGAAGATAATTAAGATAACTACAAGCAAAGTCACACCCACATGACGCACAGTTGCGCCACCGATGTCGTTAATGAATGAGATTTTGGCGTGCGGGTGGCGTACTTATCAATAGCTAGCTTACTATTGATTCAAGTACTTACATCGGTTAGAGTTGCTCGGTCCACGCGTAATGTCTTCGTACTGTATCTTTCCCTATTCTGAAGTATTTCCCTCACAGATGCTCTCAATGTCCTACAGAGGTGAGCTGTTCGAACTGTGAACGATGCCACTATATCTGGAACTCTCGAATCCCTGCAGCTTCGCCGAGATGTAGCTTCTCTGAGCGTGTTCTACCGGCTATACTATGGTGAGTGCTCTAAAGAGCTCTATAACCTAATTCCTTCCTCTCCATTCCGCAACCGAACCACACGCACAAGTCAGAATATGCACCCACATACCGTAGTCACCATCCCTTCGCGTGCGTATAAATTTGGTGACTCATACATCTGTCTCACAATAAAGATGTGGAATGCTCTTCCAGCCTCTGTGTTTCCACTTTCCTATAACCTGGAGTCATTTAAACGAAGTGTGAAAAGGCATCTAGTCAAGCCGGCATAGTGTTAGGGACTGATGCCGGACATAAGTGTCTTGTTCCAGTTGCTAACATTCATGGAAAAAAAAAAAAAAAACACTTGACTAAACCAGAGCTACGTTAATTTCTTTTTGTCCCAATCTTGCATAAGAAACAAAATACATTATTAATTATGGTTGAGAGGATTTATCGCTTTTGCATTTCTCTCGTTTAACATTTTAGATTAAACATTATTAAAGTCTTAGGCCGCGTTCGTTTTAAGAAATGTTAGCATGAAAATACAACTTTTTTTTAGCACAAGTCGTTCGTTTAATGAAAATTCTAACAGTCTTAGTGTACCTTGGATTTGATGCTAATTTCGTATGTCAGTACCGTGTTGAAAGGAGGGTTATTGATGTTACTTTTTGACAAATGTCATTAACATATAAAATGGTTTGTTTACCATTTTTATATACTTATTATATTTGTTAAAAAGGTTTTATTTTAAACGATTTTATGTAATAAATTCAAAGACCATAATAATATCATGTGTATTGGATGCCATGGTATGATAAAACATGAACGAAAATACTTGTCAAAAAGTAGCCTCACCGCTCGTTTTATTTAAGAACTGTTAGCATTGTTAAAAAAAGTGGTATTTCTTAACAAAAACGACATTTCGCGCTGGTTTATGAAGTTGCTACGAGATGTTGGAAATGCTATAAAACGAACGCGGGGTTAGTGTATCTTAGATTTGATGCTAATTTCGTATGTCAGTACCGTGTTGAAAGGAGGGTTATTGATGTTACTTTTTGACAGATGTCATTTAACATAAGAAATGGTTTGTTTACATTGTTGTATACTTTATAGTTTATATTATATTTGTTTAAAATGTATTTTAAACGATTTTATGTAATAAATTCAAAGACCATATTTATAAGATATTTTATCTGCCAGTAATATGAAAGAGCGGGCTCGCCTCATGGCCGTTTCCACTAGAGAGTCAGGTCTTTGGTTGCAGGCCTTTCCCTCAGCATCGGTTGGAACACTCCTTGACCGAAATACACTGACCATGGCGGTGTGCCTTCGTCTCGGAGCCCGGACTGTCCACCCGCACCAGTGTCGATGCGGAGAACCAGTCGATCATCTCGGACACCACGGGCTTTCTTGTGCTAGAAGTGCTGGCCGCATTCCTCGTCACGCGGCTCTCAACGACATCATCCGAAGGGCTCTTGTCACTGCTGGTGTACCCGCAATCTTAGAACCATCTGGGATTGTGCGGAGCGATGGCAAGAGACCCGACGGAATGACTGTTGGGCCGTGGAAACTTGGCAAATCTCTGGTGTGGGATGCGACGTGTGTAGACACATTAGCTCCATCTCACATCCAGGCGACCTCGTCAGGCGCGGGGAAAGCGGCGTTTTCTGCGGAGAACCTCAAATTGCGCAAATACGCCAACCTTGGTATCGGTTACGAATTTGTGACGTTTGGGGTCGAGACGATGGGCCCATGGGGACCGTCAGCGAGGCGCTTGGCCAAGGAGTTGTCAAGGCGGCTTACAGAAAGGTCTGGAGACAGGAAGGCTGGCAATTATTTTTGCCAACGTATTAGCCTCGCTATACAGAGGGGAAATGTTGCCAGTCTCCTTGGGACTATCTCGGATGGGACGTCTCTAGAGGACATTTTTTATTTATAGGTTAGTTTATTTTTAATTTTATTATTTAGGTAGTTTTTAATTTATATTTAATGTACTTTTAATTTTATTAACTTCGAATAAATAACTATGTCTTTACTTTAAGACCATAATACATTGTCAATTGATTTGTTATTATTTGTCAAAAAGTAGCCTCATTGCACGTTTTTTTTAAGAAATGTTAGCATTGTTAAAAAAAGTGGTATTTCTTAACAAAAACGACATTTCGCGCTGGTTTATGAAGTTGCTACGAGATGTTGGAAATGCTATAAAACGAACGCGGGGTTACAGTCTTATCACAAGGTTGTCATTGGCTCAACACACGAGTATTCCTCCTTGACCATTAGACAAAAAAGTTCCTCTAAAAGATCATAGATGGCGCTGCGCTATTTTAGTTGCGTGATTCCGCCATAGCTTGAGATCTGAAGATGCCTACTATTGAGGAATTAGTCGTCGGCCTTTCCTTCAGAAATGCTCTCGAAGGAGAGCTGAAGCAGTCAAACCTAGACACTGGGTTCGTGAGTCACACGGACTAAAAGTGCATAAATTACCCGCTGAGATCCTGCTGGGGAAAACGGGGGAATGTCCCCATCCTCAACCCAGGCCCATTAGTCATTCGGGCCTGGACAAACCCACTGTCTGAATTATAATTTTGAAAACTGTAGCCCTAGCACGATCAAAATCCGAAACCGTTATCGAATCGTGAACATTAAGTACCACTTAATAGGTGGTAGGCGGACTGATGGTGGTAATTTTAAGCCCAGTAGTGTATTCACACGTTTTGGGATCAGGCTCGAATTGCCGTCATGTCCAGTAAAGCCGGCATTGCGTTAGGGACTGTTGTCAGTTGCTAACATTTATCGAACCTCGCGCGCTACTTACCATTAGGTGGGCGCAAGGTCACATGTAATGGTAAAAAAAAAAAAAAAAAAAAAAAAAAAGCTTTAGACATTGCAACATTAGGTGCTACGTAACGGAACAACAAAATGACAGCTATAACAATTATCGATTAGATAACGATATTTGAACATGCTTGGGATACTGGTAAAGGAATCAATAATAATAAAACATCTATAAAATCATATATATTTTATTAGACAAGAGATTTTTTTGTAAAGAACAAATATATAAGCACGGCTGTGAGATAAGGCCAGATACGACAAAAATGTAGTTTAATTGCGTCAGTTTCTAGTCTGTTTGACTTTAAGTGTACGATAAAAATTAAAATTTAACAGCTTAAGAAAAGAGATCGTGTCCCTAGATCATTACGGCTGATTTTATCGCTTACTTAAATAAATGCTGTAATGAATTACCAGCCAAGGTGCATTAGGGCAATAGCCGGCATAAAGCCACACGAGAGTTGTAAACCTCATTTCTCTGCGCTAAAAATTCTTACACTCCCAGGAATTTTTATATATGAGACAGTCATGTTCGTAAAGAAACACCCGACATTTTTTTTGACAAGATCCCAATCTAATAGTAGAAACCTGCGACATAAAGATAGAGTGTATGCTGACTCCTACTCATACACTGCACTAATGCATCGCAGCATATTTCACATGGCAACTAAAATTTATAATAAACTACCGAGCAGCATTAAAGACCAAGAAATTAAATCATTCAAGAAAATGTTAATTAAATTATTGATCCAAAAGGGTTACTATAATATTATGGACTATCTAAATGACAGCGAATTAAATTAAGTACCTATTTTTGTTATTTGTATTGCTAATTGTTATTGTTTTAGTTTTAATAATGACATTTGTACCTTGTAGTTGACAATTTTTATTAGTATTAGTAAATAAGTAGTAGGTATAGTAAAGATAAAATGTTTGAATAATATGTTAATTTGACATAGGTTTTGAATTAAAAACTAATTTGTATTAAAAGCAATAATAATAATATAATATTGTTTAGTAAAAATATTAAATATTGTATGCCTAATGTGGGCAGATTGTTTCAACAATAATGTATATGAAGATAATGTTTCTGAAATTTTACATGTAAACAATTCTGACAATAAATTATTTTGAATTTGAATTTGAATTTTAAATTTGACAGAGCATGGAACCAAACGATATGAGAACGAAATGAGAAAGCTAGAACTAACGCTAGAATGAAGCCATTGCCAGTTATAGTCGCGTTCGACGTGCCCCTCCAAATTGATTGTTGTTTCACGGACAATATACCGACCTACGTGCTACGCAAGTGTAAAACACGTTCTTCTTCGACAATAGAACCTCGTGTCAGTTTATTTTCGTTAGTAATGTAGATTAAAATATTTTTTTCATATTTAATTTAAATACAATGTACATTCACTGGTCTTCTGCTAACAGCTTACTTATTGGCCCACTTTGCTGTTTTGTCTTCTACTAGCAGGAGTAGAATAATTCAAAAGAATTAAATGGCAGATCTCTGGTGTGGGATGCGACGTGTGTAGACACATTAGCTCCATCTCACATCCAGGCGACCTCGTCAGGTCGGCTATTTCTGCGGAGAACCTTAAATTGCGCAAATATGCCAACCTTGGTTCCGGTTACGAGTTTGCGCCGTTTGGGGTCGAGACGATGGGCCCATGGGGACCGCCAGCGAGGCGCTTGGCCAAGGAGTTGTCAAAGCGGCTGACAGAAAGGTCTGGAGACAGGAAGGCTGGCAATTATTTCTGCCAACGTATTAGCCTCGCTATACAAAGGGGAAATGTTGCCAGTCTCCTTGGGACTATCTTGGATGGGACATCTCTAGAGGACATTTTTTATTTATAGTTTAGTTTATTTTTAATTTTATTATTTAGGTAGCTTTTATATTGTAATTATTTTATACTGGTTGTATATCCAAGAATAAATAATTAAATTAATGACGTTTTAATAAATACCTGTTTACGGTTTAGGTGAATTATATTTACACGTGTTTACGTAATTTTGCCTATCTCTCTTCCTTCCACGATAAATCTTTACGTTCTTCTCATAATTCTCTTCTTTCTGTCCCTTCTTTCTGTCCCTTCACATAATTCTGGTTTTGTCTCCAACTCCTTTGTAGTCGCTGCCACAAATTTATGGAATGATCTTCCGGTGAACATAAGGCAGGCAACTAATAGATTGTCATTTAAAAAATGCAAAGGTCTATGCACACTTTATAAATAGGTCAAAACCACGTTAGTAAGTTGTATTTATGTATGTCTATGTATAATATTACTATTTAGTATATTGATAATATATTACATATATAAAATTATATAAGTACGTATATAATATATGTTAAGTCATTCTTTAATTGTATATTTTACCATTGCTTTCATTGCACCTATATTTGTTCAAATTTGTCCCTAAGGTTTGGCTGTCAGAGAATGTCTACGGGCATTAAGTCCGCCTTTGTACTTTGTGCAATAAAGTTTTTAAATAAATAAATATATTTTGACTATGACTTTGATTCTAAAAGTTGTCATTAAGAAATAGTTCCGCTACTCGATCATGATGGTGCTATTATAAGGTTGACAGAAGCTCCATGGCATTGCACAGTAGAAATGTTATTTTTTTAAACTGTTATCTATAAAAGTCAGCAATTTTGTTTAAGACGTTAGGTGTCGTAAAAATTATGTAACAATCACTTTGTATGTGCTCAAAGCTCTTATATTTGACCTCGTTGCCAGCCATAAAGTAAACGTTAATAATGCTGTTATCGTCTAGATTGTATGATTTCTACAGTATAATGACCCAAGTTTCCTAGGTATACATTTTTGTTGGCTCTGATTTTTTCAGTTAACAATTTTTGGAGTTTACTCAGTAAATGCTCATTAATATCTTTAATATTTAACCGTCTTATGGGGTTTTTCGTGACGTACTTAATTTTGATTAAATCTTTTTTTTCTTTATCAACTTTTGCATCAGGATTTTGATTCTCAAATTCTTTCTCGTCAGATTTTTCGTTTATTGGAATTTCTTTGTAGTTTTTTTCTTTATTGTTGTCTAATAATATATCAGTTGCGGCACCTGTTGGCATTTGAAGAGATTCTTGATCGCCTGTCCTATCGATTTGTGGTTTAGGATTTTTTACCACTTCTTTATTTTCTGAATCTGCTAGTAAATTTAAATATCGTGGCACATCTTTATTGCATGGAGTTGCTTTAAGTTTTCCTTCTGTACCAGTCGATGGTGAAACCGTATTAGTATATGGATAATTTGATTGATCTTTGTTTATATCTGCAGTAGATGGTGAAACATTTGTTTTTATTGGTGTATTATATTTCACATTAGGAAAATAATTTAAATTAGGATTTGCTAAAACGTGTGTGCTTTGACTTGCTTGCAAATTATGTAGATTTTGGGGTAAATCTTCTTTGTTAATACGTCTCAGAATCGGAAGGATATTTATATCTTCAGTTGATGGTAAAAAAAATGAATTCATACCTGCTGGTGGTTCGTACATATCTTTACGAAAATAATGCACATTAGTATTTTCTAAATTGTGTATAATTGGAAGATCACTTTCTCGCATATTATGTAGATTTTGAGGCAAGTTTTCTTTGTTAATACGTCTTAGCATCGGCAAGAATACAGGTTCGTGTTTGTCTTCAGTATTTGTTTGAACAGGTTCTTTATCTTCTAAAAAGTTAAAAGGCTCTCCTGCTTCATTGTTCATCAGTTTCGCTTGTAGATTGGATGGTATATTATTATTTGCATTACTTATACGTCCATAGTAAGGATACTGTATTTGAGCTTCTGATTGGTATGGAATTTGAGAGTTAACTACATTATCAAAAGGAAGATATGCATTTGTTGGTTTTCGTTCCAAGTGTTGTAGTATTACAGTGTCTCCATCTCTTTCTAGATTAGGAAAGTATTTTGTGTCTGCTTGTGAATCTTGTAAAATATATGGTATATATTTTATATCATTACCGGCTTTTTTGTACGGAACTAGAGTTCGTATATTTGGATTAGCTAAATATGACTGTGGGTCGTATATATTGTTATCAATATCTGCTACGTCAGCATGGATTACTTCATTTTGTGGAAGCTGTGTTAAATAATATTGATCTGTTGGTAAATAATATGGTATATGAGTCAGAAGTGGTTTGTATGAATTAGCTCGACCTATGTTTGATATTTGAGAGATATCTCCTTTGTTATCGAGTATTGCCAGTAGATTGTACGGAAGTTCAGTCCGAGGATTATTGGGAAAATTTATATCATCGTCAAATAAATCAACTTGTTTATCTTTGACATTTATGTTTTGATTGTTTAAAGGATATTCATAATTTGAAGATGGCTGTTTAAAGTCGGCATAGGTCGGTTTTTCTAATAATATCATTTCGTTTCCTACATTGCTATTTAGTGGGTTGATGTAAAAGTATTCATTCGATTCAGTAGGTTTGTTCATTTCGTCTATTTGTACGTGGTTTTTCGGTTTATATTTGGGTATTTTCACTTTAACATAGTCTGTATCGGAATGCAACTTGTTTGCAATGGTAACATTATTTGGAGTCAAATTACCATAGCCAGTGTTATCCACAGACAGATTGAATGGGTGGTAATTATTATAATATTCTTTGCTTGCAGTGGTAGTTCTTTGAGGATAGTATTCGTCATTGGTAAATGTTGATGGATTGTATAGTTGGTAAATATTTGAATATTCTGACGGATTGTATACATTGTCATTGTTAAGACCTTCAGTTGGATCTGCTAGTGAATAGAATTGTTGGTTATTATTAAAATCATTGTGTTTAATACTTGCTGGTACGTTGTATTGCTTATGGTCTTCTTTTCCTTTCATAAATGTTATCGGATTGTATGATGGGAAAATATTTGAATATTCTTCAGTATCTATCGCATTGACTGAATTATAATTGTCACGAGCTTCAGACATAGGTGCTGGTAAATAAATATGTTGGTCAACCTCCAAACCTTTGTGCGTTTTATTTGGTGTTACTTGTTTGTAATGTTCTTCATTGTTGTCACTTGACACATTCTGTGGTTGGTACTCGTAAATATTGGAATATTCTGATTGTGACGGACTGTAGAAGTTATGATTGTTACGATCATTAATAGTAGTAGCTGCTGGTAGATAATATTGCTGATTGTCGTTAAAATATTTTGGTGAATTATCTTTTAGTACTTTGTGTTGTTGATGATTTCCTTTATTATTTTTAAATGTTGGAGGAGGGTATGGTCGATAATTTAAATATTCTGTAGCATCTGATTGTTGCGGATTATATGTTTTTTTGTAACCATCAAGACTTTTAACAGTGGTGGATACTGGTGATGAGTATAGCGGGTAATCGTTAAAATCTTTAAATGCATTATCTGTTGTTACTTTGTATTGACGATCATCTTCTTTGTTATCGGCATATATTGTCGGATTATATGGCTGGTAAATATTTAAATATTTCGTAGTATTTGATTGTGACGGATTGGACAAATTGTAATTGTCAAGATCTTCATCTGTGTTGTTTACTGGTAATATTTGGTTGTCGTAGAAAGTTTCGTTTGTGATGTTTGTTGTTGCATTATATTGTTGGTTATTATCATGTAGATCATTAGTATCTTTTAGAAAATTGTATGGTTGGTAATCTAACTTCTTTGTTGTATGTGTTAACAAAGTAAATGGTAAATATTTATACTCTTTGGTCCTTTCGCTTATGTTTTGAAGCATTGGTTGAAGAAAATCTTGAAATTCAATATCTTTATTATCATCAATGTCTTTAGTCATTATTATTTTTGTGCTATTCATTACAGAATAGACAAATGGCATTTGACTGACAGTATCTGTATAATTATTATTTGATTCTTTTGTGCTAGTAATTTCTAGAGTACTCGTCACTTTTGGATTTTGAGTAGGTAGCATGAAATCGTTGATTGTATCCAATAACGCTTTTTGAAGTGGAAAATGTTTAGATATAGTGGGATGTTGTTTGGATTTTGGTTGCTTCATATTTAAGTTATTAATTAGGGTTGATTCTTCATTTACTCCAAAATATGTGTTTAATTCACTTATATTTTGTTGAGTTTTCATATTTGTTGTAGTGTTATTTGGACGATAGTCAACACGAAAATAATATGCTGTTTGATTACCTATTCGAGGCTTCATACTTTTGGTAGTCTTATGTCTTGGACGTATATCAAAACGAAACTGAAATGCATTGCTAATTTTTGTATTATTATTTTCTATATTACTTTGAGTTGTATTCTTGTACATAACATTGGGCAGCTTGACTTTTGCTCTTCTATAGTGTGTTGAATTATCTGTGTTATTATTTTTATTATTGATAATTTTAATATGAGCATTTAGTTTTTTTATTGTTTTTGTTTTATTCGGTAAATTAGCTTTTGTATTACTAAAAACTTTTATTTTTTGGAATCCTTTTGATTTGGTGTGCTGTTGGGTGATATTATGTTCTTCTAACATATGTAGTGTCTTGTTTTTTTTAAGTGATTTATTATTTCCATATGTATTTTCCAACAGTTCACTCATTAGTTTAATAATTGTTTCATTGGATTGTGTTGTACTTTTGTTTATAGAGTCTGTATAATTAGTATTTGATGTTTCATTATTAGCAGTAACAATATTCTTAGTTTTATTGCCATTTTTATCTTCTTTTAAAACGGAAGAAATGGTACTAAGCTTATTTTCTTTTGAATCAATAACGTCTGTAGTTTTGTTTTGCTTAGTCGTAGGTAAAACAGTAGTTGGGTCTATTTTATTGTCTTGTTCAGTATTATTTGCATACGTAATAGTATGTCTAGTGGTTGTATTATTATTTTCTTTAGACTTATTATTTTTCAACCGTGAACTTTTAGTAAGATTAATGACTTGACTTGGCGTTAAACTTGAATGTTGAAGTGGGTATCTGAAGAGTTTATTAGCATTAATTGTTTTGTTTTTCCTTTTATGCACATATGGTTTTATTTTTAGATTTATTACCTTTGGTTTTTCTCGATCTGGTTTTACTGTTGTTTCTTTATGCTTTGTAGTTATAGTGAAAGTGTCTGGAAGTTCTTCGAGATTTGATAGAGCTCGTGTTATTACTTTTAAAGTTGAATTTGATATTTTCATTATATCTTTTGTGCCATTATTTGTTTTGATTCTTGTAAAGTTGTTGGCAAACATTGTCGTATTATCTTTTGGTATATTAATATTGCGCTCATGTTTGTGGTTGATATGATCCAGATTGTCAGCAGCTGTTTCTTCATGATTATTAGTGTTATTCACTTTACTGTCGTTGTTGGAACTATCGTCAGTGACGTCACCAAATACTGGATTTTGTAAAATAAATATTATTCCAATTAGAACAAGATTTTTAACAGTGATTTTTATCATTGTTCTCGTCCTGGCATGGAATTTATTTAATTAAAACTTTAATCCACAATTTTATTCATGTCCACAGCTAATCAGACATCTTTACTGTATGGTTATACATAAGTATTACGATTATTATTAAAAATATTTTTTATTCGATAAGAAAATCAATTTCTGTATAACTATAACTACCTAATTAGTTGAAAAGTTTTAGCGCTATTTTAGCCTTTATGTGGGAGAGATTAGATTTGAAGTTATTTTTATAATTCTCGTTCTAAGTACTTTAGTGACGGTTGCATAGTTTATTTGCCACGGCTTGTTTACTATTTGCTCAGTTAAAGCACAGCAATATTACAAAACTAGATATTTTGGTTTAGGTAGGTACTTACCTTACGAATCTATATTTATTTATAGACGGCCATTTCTGTAGTTTACCTTAAGGCTGTTACTTGACATACAAAATAAGTTCTTACTAAAAGAAAAAGTGTTTAAAAACAATGATCATTAACATCACGTATCATCTAGTTGCAGATGGGTATTCTAGAATTTTCTATGAGTATTATTTTATGAAAATGTTGTACTCATGCAATAAAAATATTATTATTATTTGTAAATCTGCTATAGCTGAGTTTTCCCTGCAGATTCCTTTGTCAGTCAGATTAAACAATAACAGGTCACTGGAATTTGCTAAACTGCTAGTCTTCTTCTAACAGCTTAGCTCTTTGGACCACTTCGCTGCTTAGTCTTCCACTAACAGGAGTAGAACATTCAAAATAATTTAAGTTATGACGAGTCACAAAGGTCTGACTGAGAAAGGAATCTGCAAGAAAACCTCAGCTATGTCAGATTTACAATGATTTCATTTATAAATAAATAATAAATAAATAAATATTTCCAGACAGGTCACACAGCGCCATCTAGTTTCCGTGGTAAGCTACGAGGCTTGTGTTACGGAAACTAGATGGTTGATAAACTACAATTATACTTTTTTTTTGTAAATATATACATATTATACATATAAACACCCAGACCGAGACAAATTATACAACTTGCCCACGGGTGGGAATCGAACCCACGACCTCCTGAGTTCACGGCAACGTTTGTTACCACTAGACCACGGAGGCGGTCAAATTAAATCATAAGTTCGTCCTTGTACTCAACTGTTAAGTTTTTATGTGCAATAAAGAATTTATTAATAAATTAAAAATAAATACATTAGCTACACTCGGATTCGTCAGTTCACAAATTAATTATTTTACTAATCAATGATAGCGAATGACTAACAGCAAAGAACAGCCTTTTCTATCGGTCTAAACCTCTCTGGTATGGTTCGTAGAATGGCCTGATTCGGTTTTCAGACATCATGAATCTTGTGGCGTTAAGAATAAAGTCCATGTTTGAGTGGGAGGCGGTGTAACTAAACACAGCTGGAAATCTCTCCGTAGCACATCTGGAATTGAAAATTGATAGATAGATAAATTCTTTATTGCACAGAAAATAATACATTTTACAGTACATAGGCGAGCTTAATGTCTAAAAACATTTTCTAACAGCTAACCTTTGGGAGATGTGAGCAGGGATTGTAAGGTGCATGACCGCTAATATTTGAGATAAAGAGATTTATTGAGTTAAAAACTTATAACTAAAAAAAAAGAACGATATTAAATCTATAATATTTCATTTTCATTTCATTTCATTTATTTATCACCGTAGGGACCGTCTGGAACACTTGGTTAACTCAATTTATAATACTCTGTAACCAATATTAGTTACCTACAGTAAACGAGATAACACAATCATGGTCAGACAGCTTAATACGAAACAACACGACGAAGACCAGAAACAGCCCAAACTATCAATACAATTATGGAAGAGCCATATTGAATGCTAAATAATCAAATACAGAAAATAAAATTTAAATACTAATTAATAATGTCAAACTATGTTAAAATAAAAATGTCAAGTACTACAAGGTACTACTATAATCTAATATATATATATATATTGTATACAACACTAAAATATGTCAAATAACTAATATTATTAAACATAGAAATCTGCCACAAGGGCATCGTCATTAAAACTAGATAAGAAAAAGAAAATATAAATAAATTTATTAATAACATGTCATATTAAAATAAAAATAAAAATTAAATACATATAATACATAGATAACACATACATATACTGGTTACATACTATATACATACACTACAATAATATTCCGATTTAGTCAAGTTATGTAGACTCGTCTTGCTTTTTGTGAAAGTGTTTAGTGAGCAAATTTTTATAACATATCAGTGATGGTGCTTTACGAATATGAAGAGGGAGTCGGTTCCACTGGCGAGCAGCTGATACTGTATAAGAATCTGAACATCTGCTGGACGAATGTGGCGGGATTTTTAATTAATTATTAGAGGAAGAACGAAGAGAACAACTGTGTGTATTGCACAGAAATTGGAAACGATCTTTTAGGTAAGGGGGTGCCATTGGATTAATTCAATTCAATTCAATTCGTTTATTTTGCAAATAGGCATAGGACAAAAAGATATGTATTCTGCACTTTTACACGTCAATTTTTACAATATTGATATATATAAAACGATATAATTTTATAGTACATATTGGTGAATCTGGTGAATCTGGAGCAGTACATGATAACCATCATTTGGAAAGAGAAACAATAAAATAACAAAATTATAAATAAAGAATAACGCTTAACATTATAGCTGCTGTAGATAGGCATTGTCACACTATAAGCTAAGACAGACACAATTATAAGAATATAAATGTCAATGTCAGTTAAGATAATAGCTGCTGTATATAGGCATTGTCATACTATAAGCTAAGACAGACACAATTATAAAAATAAAAATATAAATGTAAATGTCAGTTAAGATAATAGCTGCTGTAAAGAGGCATTGTCATACTATAAGCTAGAACAAACAATTATTAGGAAAAAAAGAAGGTAACTTAAAATTATAGCTGCTGTATAAAGGCATTAAATAGGACATTGTAAAGAAAGGTAAGTGAATGTTAAGAAATTAATTATTTGTTGTCACACATACACATATTTTACAACGCAGCATTAAACAGTGAACAAGCAGAGGGTGGAAATTTAGAACAAGTAAAAATGACAAATTTTGTTTTATACCTACTCATATAGAAAGTCTATTTGTTGGTGCAGAAAACAAAATTATTGGTTTAGCATGTAACATACTCGTAGTTTAGTTGTTGTCAACAACTATGTATGTATTTGGATTTTACTTACAATTTTCTTATTCCCCACGAGGCGAGGCCCCACAGCACGCCATCACTGACTGCAGGAGCACCAGTGTCTCGCTACATAAATAAAACGCATTATGAATAAGTATATAGATACGCTGGAGACATCGACGAGCTTGCCACTACGATTGGCCTATAGTAAAGTTGGCTAAATGTGAATCTGCTTATTTATAAGCGTGGTTTCTGACTACCCCGAAAGGGAAACGGTCGTGATGATACTTTACCTTATTTTTTATGAATAAGTATAAACTTAAGAGCGTAATTATACATAATTATTTCTCGCTCGCACAACCCAATATTTTAAAATGTACATTAGAGATATGTAGCAATCAACTTACTAAATTTATTCGAAGTTAATTAATAAAAATTAAATATAAATTAAAAGCTACCTAAATAATAAAATTAAAAATAAACTAATCTATAAATAAAAAATCTCCTCTAGAGACGTCCCATCCGAGATAGTCCCAAGGAGACTGGCAACATTTCCTCTCTGTATAGCGAGGCTAATACGTTGGCAGAAATAATTGCCAGCCTTCCTGTCTCCAGACCTTTCTGTCAGCCGCTTTGACAACTCCTTGGCCAACCGCCTCGCCGACGGTCCCCATGGGCCCATCGTCTCGACCCCAAACGGCGCAAATTCGTAACCGGCACCAAGGTTGATATATTATAATTTGAGGTTCTCCGCAGAAAACGCCGCTGTCCCCGCGCCTGACGAGGTCGCCTGGATGTGAGATGGAGCTAATGTGTCTACACACGTCGCATCCCACACCAGAGACCTGCCAAGTTTTCACGGCCCAACAGTCATTCCGTCGGGTCTCTTGCCATCGCTCCGCATAATCCGAGATGGTTCTAAGATTGCGGGTACACCAGCAGTGACAAGAGCCCTTCGGATGAATTCAACTTACTAGGAAAAATAATACATTTTGAAGATATAAGGGTATATAGCTTCCAAGACAGCATGAACGGAATCATACAGTATTTAGTTGGCTAGGGAGAGTAGCAGAATGGTGAATGGGCCGCGCGTGTAACTAGTGAGCGTCTTGTAAAAAGTAAACCAGGCTATAATTGGTCGCAAGCTTGATATATCACTTATATGGAATGCTTGCCGTTTGAATGCGAGAAAAACTAAGGTACTAGTGTTTGAAAAAAGAAGGATGACAAACTTGGCGATAAAGATTGATGATGAAATTCTAGAACAAGTAAATGAAATTATATATCTGGGCAGTGTTTTCACTGCGGATGGTAAGTATGATAGGGATGTTGAAAGAAGAGTGAACGCGGGAAATAGTGTTAACGGTGCCCTGGGGTCACTGATCGGCAGTCGAAATGTCAATGACAAAGCTCGGCTTGCCATACACAATGCAATGTTAGTACCAACACTGACGTATGGAAGCGAGACGTGGATATGTCAGAATACGCATGAGAGTAGGGTTAATGCAGTAGAAATGAGGTCGTTGCGTCGCATATGCGGCGTCACATTGGCGGACCGCATACGTAACGTAATGGTGGGTATAAAAGAAAGCATAGGGACAAAAATAAGGAAAGGCATGCTACGATGGTTCGGGCATGTTGAAAGGATGAGCGATGAAAGATTGACGAACCAGATATATAATGCGAAAGTTGTGGGTGAAAGAGGCCCCCTGGCAGACCGAGACTCACATATCACGATCAAATGAATAAAACACTGGCTGAAGGTCGTGATCGTGTCAAGTGGCGCTCAATTGTCTCTGCCTACCCCGCAAGGGATCTGGCGTGAAGATATGTATGTATGGAATGCTAAGAAATTTGTCTTTTTCTTATATTATACTCGGCCATATATCTTCTTTAACTACCCTCTGCCATGAGCAGTCTATACTTCCGTGCGGTTTGCACTGGAGCGACGAGTAAGTTGGTAAAGAAGACCGTGCTCATAGGGGTCCTAAACAGCGGAAGATGCCGTGGGTAATCCTGTCAATGCCTATGGGTACCTTTACCTTCCTATGTTCCGTGGTCTTTGGACGAGCTAGACATACGCTTAGGCTTCATGTCAGTCTGGTCATCATGGTCCTCATTCCATTTCTCCCCCTTTCTCACACCATACCTAACTCCTTCCTTCATACTCCTTGAAATTGATTGATTATGGGCAGCAGCGTCATAAGTCACTAACCCTCCCTTACTGCGATCACCTACCCGCCTGTAAATTGTGGTTATTAGGGCCCCCAGTAGCAGCCTTACCGATTTCAAATACAGTGACATTCAGGGACTCGGTGGGGCAGGGGGTACAAAGAATACCCGGCGAAGCGAATCCTTTTACCATATCGCAATCCCGCAAAAGTCCCCATCTTCAACCTAGGCCTATTAACCATACCGACCTGGATTTTTACAAATTAGAATTGGAAACTGGAGATAGCTCCAGCAGTGTAGTTCCAGGTGTTCTAGGAGAATAGGGGATCAAAAGATGACTTACAGTGCACGGCGCTCTCTTATGGTCCTGATTGAGACAGATGAAATTTTCCGTGACCGTGACACCATATCTCTGAGTTATATTGTTGCAATCATCCCTGTTCATGTGACGGGAGTAGATCACTTGGAGTGCACTGCGACGTGGCTCGTAAATACCGTCACGCTGTTAAAAATAAAGTATTGCAAAAATCTTAATTGTCAATTTGGATTCGTCTACCTAGCACAGAGCAGTTAGGCGCAGCCAACTTTAGCAAAGAAGCCGACAGATGGATTTAGCTAGGATGAGCGGTATTCGGGAAACTCCGGCACATTCTCTCATCGTCCATACCACAATGCCTGAAGACAAAAGTCTTGAAACAGTGCGTGCTCCTAGGTAACGGAGCAGAGACGTGAACACTATTCCACAAAATGCAGGTCGCTCATCGAGCCATAGAAAGAGAAAGGCTGGTTTTTTTTATTTTAGCACGACATGTGACCCACCTGATTGTAAGTGACGCGAGGTACATGAATGTTAGCAACTAGAATCAGACACTCATGACATCAGTCCCTACCATTATGCCAGCTTGACTGGGCATGACGGCAATTCAAGCAAAATACCGAAACGTGTGGATACACTTTACTGGGTTTATCGGTAACATCGGAACAGCAATTACAAATTACCACCATCAGTCCGCCTACCACCTATTTGTTGTTCTCGTTAAAAGTATGTGCCATTTGCAATGATGTCAAATGCCAATTTTTACTTTTAAGGAGAACTAATATTGTAAGCTTGTCATGGTGATATTTACATAAAAATAACACCGCTTGAAACAAGACTTACTGACGCTGCCGCCTCGATTCTTGAGTGTCTGAGCGACACCTGTCTCTCACTGTCTCATTTTCTATCTATTTGAAATTTTCAACTATTGGTTTTCCAAAATGAATAAATAAATAAATTATAAATACCCTTTCAGCACCAAAGCTAGCAACCCAGAAGTCGTCGAACGCTGGCAACATTTCGCGATTGGGAAGATCTACAGCGTGCAACGTGTCGGAAAATCTGTAGAAAGTTAAATATATATTGATAAAAAAATAAAATTAATGAAAATTATGATCAAATTAACGCAAGTTGAAGCACGTGCGTGATTAACTTAAATAAGAAAGTGCAAGCAAGCAAAGGCTTTTTCAGTTACGGTGGTGTTCGACGTGCGCTTTTAAATTGATTTTGTTGTTACATGGATAATATATATTTTTTAAACTAGCACGACATGTGACCTTGCTCCCACCTGATGGTAAGTGGCGCTCAAGGTCCATGAATGTTAGCAACTGGAATCAGACACTCATGACAGACATTGGTCCCTAACACTATGCCGGCTTGACTAGATGACTTTGCTTGAAGGACTACAGGTTATAGGAAAGTGGAAACACAGAGGCATTCCGCATCTTTATTGAGCGGCAGATGTATGAGTCCCCAAATTTATACGTACGTAAGGATGGTGACTACGGTACGTGGGTGCATATTCTGACGTGTGGTTCGGTTGCAGAATGGAAAGGATTCTATTATAGATATTAGGTTATAGAGCTCTTCAGAGCACTTATCATAGTATAGCCGGTAGAACACGCTCAGAGAAGCTACATCTCGGCAAAGCTGCAGGGATTCGAGAGTTCCAGATATAGCATATACAAACTAATTTTATACGTTGTTACGAGAAAGCAGTCAAGAGTAAGCCGGTATGGTACACTTAGAACAGAAAAAAATATGTATCATTTTATTTTAACTGATCTGACCTCAAATCTCTATCAAGGACCAAAAGCGCTATGTCATTATCAGGGTTCCTCCTTGTGCTCCAGTGGGGGTGTTTCATGACCTCGTCTATCTTGGCCATCTGCCCGCCTTTGTGCGTGTACCGACTCCCAGCCCGTATCAGCATCCGGCTTAATTTACCAGCCCTGAAAAATAAAGTAATATTATTTAAAATTTTATACTATACTAAAACCCCTGCTTCTGGGATTCATATGTTCCAGAATTTGGCTTTATTTCGCTATGCTGGCCAGTGAGGTGATCCAGTCCCGCAAGGCCCAATGGCCTAGGTTGGGGGTGGGGAATTCGTGCATGCATGTGTGTGCTGGCTGCTGATACTGGAATAACAGCCCGTGTGGCTCACAAAGACAAGACTTATTTTTTTATACTAGCACGACATGTGACCTTGGGCCCACCTGATCGTGGCGCGCAAGGTCCATGAATATTAGCAGGTGAAGTCAGACACTCATAACTCACATCAGTCCCTAACACTATGCCGGCTTGACTAGGACTCCAAGTTATAGGAAAGTAGAAACACAGAGGCTGGAAGAGCATTCCACATCTTTATCGTGCGACAGATGTATGAGTCCCCAAATTTATACTTACGCAAAGGGATGGTGACTATGGTATGTGGGTGCATATTCTGACCTGTGCGTGTGGTTCGGTTGCGAAATGGATAGGGAGGGATTAGGTTATAGAGTTCTTCGGAGCACTCATCATAGTATAGCCTGTAGAACACGCTCAGAGAAGCCACATCTCGGCGAAGCTGGGATTCGAGAGTTCCAGATATAGTGGCATCGTCCACAATTTGAACAGCTCGCCTCTGTTGGACATTGAGAGCATCTGTGAGGTATTTGGCGGAACCATCCCAAAGGTGAGAACGGTATACTATACATGATCTGATCTGTGCTTTGTACAGCAACAGTCTAATTGAAGGCCGAAAAAACCGCTTCACCTTGTTCAGTATTCCGAGCTTTTTCGACGCTGTTTTGCTCTCAATGTAGTTCCGGTGGCTAAGGTCTGAGCGTATTTCCACCCCGAGAAAAAGTTTCTGACAAAGCGACAAGTCAAACACAGGGTCAGTAGAGGTCTAGGACTCTTAATAAGTCCTAGGACTCTTAGTAAGTCCTAGGAGCTGTGATGAATGATAAAACATGCTTGTTTGATAGTAAATTTTATAGTTTATATTTTACACATGAAATAATGCGAGTTAACATTCAGTTATAATCCATTGGTTCCATCAATAAAGTATGAACAACGTGCCATATAAATGTATTTTTTTTAATCTATGTGTAGGTTGCAATTTTTATACTGTGTATATTTTATAAAAACATAATGCCATTTTTATTTACGTAAGAAAAATAATATATATATATTGTTTAAGACTTATGTATTCTGTACCAATATAAATAAATTATATAAATAAATAAATAAAAAATAGGGAGTTCTTCGCGCCATTTTGCGTGGACATGTCAAGTGCAAGTTTTTGTTTTGTAAATTAGGTTACTGTGGATATTATTAGTCAAAAGTTAGGTGTTATTTTGTTTAATAATTTGCTACAATGTGAATAATTATGGAAAACGATAAATTGGACTTTAAATATGAGGCACAAGTTGCAGTTTATTTTTTGCGGTTTTCCTGCGCCTGGACTCCCATATTTTACCCGATGTGTTTGGGCTATAATGCCTCGAGTGACTCCAAGAAAAGCATCAAATTCTGCAGCATCTGGAATTTGATGATGACCTCATTAACTCATAGAAAATAAAGATATATTACGTCAGACTTGGCTGTATGGGCTAGACCCTTTGCCTTCCCTATCACCTCATTCATCATCTATCGGGAGAAGAGAACAAACAACAAAAATATATAAAAAAAAATTACACTTTTACGTGACAACATTTCACCGACAGTGGTGCATTCACCAAAAGCGATTAGTAATCTCGGCCAATCGTTAAAAGGGTCCAATTACCCAAAAGTAAGAAAACTGCATGTTAACCAGACACTCCATACATCATTATGTATTTGGTGTGACATATCGTCACATTATAGTGCTCTATGTTACAAGTGCAATAAATGACCATAGCCGAAGATGGGGTACATCGAGAGACCATAGACAAACGCCAACAACAACGCTCCTCATGTTTTCGATTCATTCCCGCGCCGACTTTAGTTGTTATTGAATCATGATAATGGTTAAACTTGCAAGTGAAAACCTAGTTATATCTGTAAAGAGTGTAGGTACCTACTTTAGCAATAATTAAATGTTTGTAAATGTTAAGTAGGACATTGACGGTCAGTTTAGGCGTCAAACCAGACGTAAAAGTGTGGATTACATCCAAAATTTGATCGTGAGTGTCGAAGCCCAACTCCAGAGTTTTAACTGACGACGCGCCATGATTTTTTCCGTGACTACCGTAATCCCCACCCACATCCAACCAAACCTACATCCAAACTGACAGTGAGTGTGTGATCTGCAATCCAATCGCGTCAGTTCGCTCGCAGCGCCCGCTATAATGGATTGTTTTCATAGTTACTATCGAAATTAATAAATTGATCAATTATTAAAAATCGTCTTAGTAAAAAGTAAAAAATATATATAAATGTCCCGCCAATAAAAATATCGAAAACTGAAGAGCCGGTTTGACGCCAGTGAGTCGGGAAATATAGTTGGCATAAAACTGTGGATGTAAGCCACAGTTTTACGTCTGGTTTGACGCGAAAAACTGACCGTCAGTCGAGCTTTAAAGTCGTCGTTTGATTTCATCTGTTACAATATGTAATCATCGTACGAGACAAAGTTAACCATGGAGGGGATCACGCATTGAGGAAGTCGACGCAAAAACAAGGGTAAATTTTCCAAAAATACGTGTGGCACTTGGGGACTGCCGCGGTAAAGCTATTACATAGCATTTCTTATCAACTTATGCAATTATAATTATTTATGCAGTATTTTTTTTTTCTTTGATATTAATTCAAGTTACATACACGTTAACGTTCAACTAGTCGCGGGCTCGAACTCACTCGTGGCGCGGCCAAAAAGCGCGCTGTTTCACCTAGCGCATTGTGTCTAAAAGAGATAGAATCAGTTATGAGCAGTTAGCAGCTAGTCTACACGCATACGTCTAGTCGCACGCATACAAACACCGTGCCGAAGTCTGCCGAACTGAAACGATGTTAGGTGCCGGTCGGAGTGGGGGGTGTTAGGTTTATTTTCGTTACGGAATTTCTTGACTCGGTCGCCGCGCTCAAAGCCCGCGATAAAAACTATGCAATAGCTTAAAAATAGTTCTGAAAGAGTCATCTTTATAGTGAAGATCTAGGGTTTTGTGTTTAAGATGCTGTAATGATAACTTACTTCCACATACAGTTGGCGGTGGTGATAGCCAGACGAGGGTTTAGCAGTGCTCCAGTACACCAGTGCTCGTCATTCTTCTGTATAGATATCACGTACGGGTATTCTTCTATGTCACCGTCTCTAGCTCCAACCAGCCGACGTATTCGCGCTCCTATTGTAACACTAAAATTTTACTTCGAATATCCTATCTATTTTTTTTAACTGACTCCGTGGTCAAGCGATTAGGTCCGTGGAGGTACCAGGTTCGATTCCTGATCTGTCCCACAATAATATTTCATTACAGCCCCTAGAACACAGCGTCCTAGACCTCCACTGCTCTCGTGCCTCGGAGAGCACGTTAAGCCGTCGTTCCCGCTTTCACTAATACCAACTTGTGAAATCGTTAATAAATTGTCATTAAAAAAAAATTACATCATATTCTCGCCAAGCCGTCTGGCCAGCGTGGCGAGTGTAGGCCAAATTCTCCAGATATATGTTCTGGAAGGCCCATCTCCAGCAGTGGAGGTCTAGGACGCTGTGTTCTAGGGGCTGTAATATTAAATTTAATTAGTATTTTTAAATTTAATCAACTGCCAGGTTTAATCAAATGTAAGCTGACTTCGGACAACAAAATCAATTTCAACAACTATGCTGACTTTTTGAGATGCTTTTTCACTGAAGGATTATAAGAAGGAAAAACACAACGAATTTACTCCACTAGACGTAAAACCACAGTATGACGTCTTCTATATAGTACAAGATGTTAGGCAACCCATCACAGTTATGTTATATACAATAATATAAATAACTTTATTCGGATACTTGATCGGTGAAGGTAGACTAGTAGAGTTCCGTAGAAAGTCGATGAAACAGTGGTTCCACGGTTCCTTAAAATCCTAAAAAGGTCGGTTCGAACCCCGGCATGTACCAATGATAAATACACTTTTCATACGTACATTCGTTATGGATTTAAAACACATCGCTATGCCATCGGTCCCGGGTATACCAATGGGGTGTATCACTAACTTTTTATCACGATAGATGGCGCATGATAGATGGTACCTAATATAACTGTCAGTTGCATAGAAAACTTGTATTTTTATGACGAAATTTATACCTAATATACCTAATATAACTGTCAGTTGCATAGAAAACTTGTATTTTTATGACGAAATTTATCTACCTTTCATTGTTTAATTGCTCTTGTTGTCCCAAAGGTTTGACTGTCATAGAATGCCTAGCGGCATTAAGTCCGCCTTTGTACTTTGTGCAATAAAGATTTAAATAAATAAATAATATTATTATCTGAATATTATGCCGAAGTGAGCGGCTTTTAAGTGTACAAATCGAGATTGTTAATTATTATATAAGTATAACGAATGTCGTAAGAAAAGTGTATTTCTCATTTGTACATACCGGGTGGGTTTGAACCGACCTTTGTAGGATTTAAGGAACGAGTTCTTACAACCGAGCCATTACCACCATTTAGTAAATATTTAGTATATTTAGTAAATATTAACTGCCTCCGTGGTCTAGCGGTTATGTCCGTGGATTTAGACTCGGAGGTACCGGTTCGATTCCTGGTCGCGACACAAAAATATTTATTAATGTATTTTTGTGATATTTCTCGAGTTTGGTACAGTTTGGTGGAGACATCGACGAGCTTGCCACTTGTCACGATTGGCCTATAGTAAAGTTGGCTAAATGTGAATCCGCTTATTATTTTACTGTTTTACCTATTGAAACTTATTTTCTTTTAAGTCTATCTGCCTTGTCTTTAAATTAATATCGCTTTTGTATTTTCTCCTTCCATATTATTATTGCTTTTAATTTATATGTATTATTTTTCTAATGATTTAATGGAGACGACGTGTTAGCAAATTTGTTAATTAAGGAAACTCTAGGTCTAATATTAGTTTAATTTCACGTAGAAATCTACTTTGTTGTCATTGTTTGTTTCCAAAATAAAATAAATTAATTAACACATCTTTATTAGTGTCCATAATCATAATTCTTTTAAAGCGTATAATTGTCATAATAGCAAATATTTTTTTAAGCAGTTCTTCTTTATTTAGTCGCAAACGTTATTTGTGGATTTCGTTATTTACTTCAGAGATTGCGTCATAATTAAAAAATATTATTCAATTCTCAACTCTATAAGCGCTTGACATTGACTTGAAGCGGTCGTGTATCAACTTAAATAGCGTAATATAAATATAGTTAACGGAATCCAATATATAACGTTTGCGCTGGGGTAACAGAATAGGGTTAGAGATGTCATTAGTAAAACCTCTATTTGAATGGGGTGTGTCACTAACTTTTTATCACGATAGATGGCGCATGATACCTAATATAACTGTCAGTTGCATAGAAAACTTGTATTTTTATTACGAAATTTATAATTTTCTGGATATTACGCAGAAGTGAGCAGCTTTTAAGTGTACAAATCGAGATTTCCAATCTCAAAATTGCCGTTCTATTAATTCAACCTTTTTTTATTTTAAAGACGGTGTTCGCTTAATTCATTCGGTTTTTAAGGTAGGTAACGTTAAGTTAAAATAAACTTAAAAAATGATCAGCATAGGCGTAAATAAGGTACCATTGCCGCTAGCGACATCTACAAAATGCTTTGCCTGATACACCCCATTACAAAAGGTAACTTGTTTTAAAGATAAAAATCATTATCCGAAAAACAAAACTCTACTGTATAGTGAATAAGACCGCGTCTGAAAATCGCGATATCCATTATGATAAATATCTAAAGGCTGGGGAGTGTTATTATTAATTGATCACGCCCACAGCAAAGAGACGAAATAGAGAGAGAAAGAATTACGTAACTCAACGTTCACGCGATCGTTGACCTCTCGCTACCTGATTAGGGTCAGTATGAGTGGCGATATTTTTAGGAAAACTTCTCTGCACTGTAACTTTTTGTATAACTAAATAATTAAGATTAAAAATACGTACCTAGTTCTTTATTTTTATTCCAGATTATAATTTTAAAATATTTGCTCTTTAATAAATTCCTGCCTCCGTGGTCTAGCGGTAAGTCTGTGGATATAGAATTGGAGGTACCGGGTTCGATTCCTGGTCGGGACACGAAAATATTTATTAATGTAAATAAATACATTTAATTTATTTTTGGTATTCCCGAGTTTGGTACGCTGGAGACATCGACGAGCTTGCCACTTGTCATGATTGGCCTACAGTAAAGTTGGCTAAATGTGAATCCGCTTATTTATAAGCGTGGTTTCTGACCACCCCGAAAGGGAAACGGTCGTGATACTATACTACTGTACTATACTAATAAATTCCACGCAGTATTTGTAGGCATTATTAGGACAATTAAAGTAAACAAATAATTATTTGCGATAGAGTTTATTAAATTCAATTAAATAGTTTTACCTGGAGCTGATCTTTTACTTCTGTGATGTTTCTTCCTCTCCCTAACTTGTGGTGATGGATTCTTAGGTTTCCTGGATCTCTTAGGCTTTTTGGTCTTATTCTTTTTGTGCTTCCGATGCCTTTTGCGCTGTACATCTGCTTTCACTTCTTTATGAGATCTTTTGTTCCTGATCATAGCTCCTCTGGTGTCGAATACAGTTCTTTGAATGCTATTTTTGTTTAAATCCCCATTGAAATATGGAGTTTCAGGTATTGATATTTTTTTATCGTCAACCGAACCGTAGATTGAAAATCTTTTGTACTTAGCCTTCTTATGTACATTTCTGAAATTCCCCTCTTTTAATTTAGTGTCGGGTTCTTTTACAACATAATTATTGTTTTTGTGGAATAAATCAATGCCACGTTTATGTTTTGATATGAATATTTCGTGGTCTATTTTCCTATCAACTTCATCACATAATATTTGATATAGATTGATTAGTAAAAATAGTGAAAATACGAATAAATTTTTCATAGTTTTTTCTACACAAAATTGTATTTTATTTGTAACAAATAAAGTGCTCGATAAAGCACATTTCTAATCAACATAAAACCGACGCAGTTTGATAAGAAAATTTCATTTCACGCTTTGTAATTTTCATATATAAAAAAATTAGATTTCTCTTTTCTCTGAGAACTAATTATCCAATTTAGGGTTGCCTCTAATGTCTTTTTAATTTGCCTTTAAATTTACAAATACAAATCGTTTATACAAATACAAATCGTTCATTAGCACAATAAGAATATTTATTCGTTATGGTGAACCCTGTCTCCTGCATGAGCTGAGGTGTATAACAGGAGCCAGTGTCTTCCAATAATGAACATACAAATTAGAGAAAATAGTAGTATTTTATAGTTATATGTATATATTTATTATTTTGTGTAGTTTATTATAATAAATGAGAATGCCCATTTTTCTTAGGGAAATGGGCCCAAAAAAATGTTCTCGTGTTATAATCATTTCATAGTTAACATATTGTGATTTCATAATCTGTAATTATTTTTTTTTATTTTACCCTAGCATAACGACAATTGACAAAAACTTTGTTTTTAACTTTTAAGCCAATTTAAAATTCAGTGTTTTATTTGTAATAAAGTACCTGATCATAATAAAGAACCTAATCGTATAAATAGTGTTCGGGGCGAGAGTTCTTCGCGCCATTTTGCGTGGACATGTCAAGTGCAAGTTTTTGTTTTGTAAATTAATTTACTGTGGATATTATTGGTCAAAAGTGGTGTTGTTTGGTTTAATAATGTGCTACAATGTGAATAATTATGGAAAACGATAAATTGGACTTTAAATATGGGGCACAAGTTGCAGTTTATTTTTTGCGGTTTTCCCATATTTTACCCGACGTGTTTGGGCTATAATGCCGAGAGTGACTCCAAGTAAAGCATAAAATTCTGCAGCATCTGGAATTTGATGATCCCCAACTCGGTTATGAACTCTGTTATGAACATATATTATGCAAATAAATTACGTGTTTAGGACTGATGTATTCTGTACAATGTCCTTTAAAGACAATTTAAAAAATTTAAATAGTGTTCTGTAACTATTTCATACATAAATCTTAAGTCAATTGACTATGTAATTAAATTATATTTTAATGCTGGGGTAAATCAGATGTTGAAATTAAATTTAAAAAAAACACAATAATATTATATGATTATTGAATTATATTTTGTTGAGGCACGCTCCAACAAAGTTGGGGCCTGGTTTTATCTTTTTTGCAACCCATACATAGTTTTTTCACACTCCCAAAGGTTGGTTGTTACAAAATGCCTGGCCATTAAGCCCTATGTACAATAAAGTATTTAAAATAAAAGTTGTGACTGCTGTAGAGATTGCCCGGCATTAAGTTAGTCCATGTACACTACGTATGGAAATTATGTGCAATAAAGATATTTATTAAGTTTTTTTTTTTTAATTATATCTTTGGCATTAATCCTTATTTCCTATTTTCTTGAATGTGGCGAGTTGTACTGCTAGTTGATGGAGAATTTCCTTGGCTGTGCCCGTGATTGTGTCTCCTCCCCCGGCTTTAGACAAACGCAGTACCCGACCACATTCCCGTATATAGTACTCTAAATCGTGATCCATCCTGCGGCTATCACCTGCAATAATACGTTTGTATTTTTATATTCTAGCACTACATGTGACCTTGCGCCCACCTGATGGTAAGTGGCGCGCAAGGTCCATGAATGTTAGCAACTGGAATCAGATACTTATGACTGTAATCAGCCCTAACACTATGCCGGCTTGACTGATCCTGAAATGTGTGGATACACTTTGCCAGTTTTCAGACTGGACAAATTACCACCATCAGTCCACCTATTTATTAGTGGATGGTGAGTGTCTTGTTGCGCAATAAAATAAAAAAGGTAGCTTTGCAAGCCGGTCACAAGCCCGAGACACCATTCTTCTCATATCTTACCCTCACACGATGGACCCGGCACCCGTACGGTGAATCCATGGAATGGTTAGATATGTGTCTTCTCTCTCATAATGAGAGCACGCGGCATGCTTGATAGCCTAACGTGGTTTAATAATGATGATGGGGAAGCGCAAGCTTTGATGGCCCAACGTGACCTCATTTTGATTACTTGAAAAAACTTTGAAAATGTTAAGTGGGAGGGATGCAAAGCTTAACTGCCTTCTTAAATAATCGTACAGTCGGTAAGAAAGGGTATACATACCAACTCCAACTTTCAAGTGTGCTGGCGTTAAGCACTTATTGGTTAACCTCGCCAGTTGTGATCGTTCCGAACTGAATGCTTCGTCGAGGTCGAACAGTTCCAAAGGCGGCGGTGGAGGTTCCCGAAAAATTGGAGGAAATACCTTAAAGAAAATACCTATATAAATGTATCTACATATTGTCACTAGAGAGGTGGTTGTTCGGTTGTAAAGAACGGTGGTAGCTCGGTTGTAATAAGCTGTGATAGCTTGGTTGTAAATAGCAATGATAGCTTGGTTGTATATAGCAATGGTATCTCGGTTGTATATAATGGTGGTAGCGCGATTGTAAAGAGCGATGGTAGCTTGATTGTAAATAGCGATGGTTAGCTTGGTTGTAAAAAGCGGTGATAGCTTGGTTGTGAAGAGCAGTGGTAGCTCGGTTGTATAGAACGGTGGTAGCTCGGTTGTAAAGAGCGATGGTAGCTTGATTGTAAATAGCGATGGTTAGCTTGGTTGTAAAAAGCGGTGATAGCTTGGTTGTAAAGAGCAGTGGTAGCTCGGTTGTATAGAACGGTGGTAGCTCGGTTGTAAAAAGCAATGGTAGCTTGGTTGTAAAGAGCAATGGTAGCTCTGTTGAATAGAACGGTAATAATAATAATAATAACATTTTATTGACATAAAAAATGTACATTACAAAACAAATGTGACACTGGCCTCTGAGGTAGGTTTTTGGCCGGTGCGACAGAAGCCAGTTTCCATTCAACCTGAATATAACATTGAGAGAGTACATTTTTAAATAAGGAAAATAACTAAATAACAAAACAAAAAAAAATAAAAACGGTGGTAGCTCGGTTGTAATACGCTGTGATAGCTTGGTTGTAAATAGCGATGGCTGGCTTGGTTGTAAATATGATTGGTAGCGCGGTTGTAAAGAGCGATGGTAGCTTGGTCGTAAAGAGCGATGGTAGCTTGGTTGTAAAGAGCAGTGGTAGCTCGGTTGTGTAGAACGGTGGTAGTTCGGTTGTAATAAGCTGTGATAGCTTGGTTGTAAAGAGCGGTGGTAGCTCGATGGTAAATAGCAATGGTAGCTTGGTTGTAAATATTAGTGGTAGCTTGGTTGTGAAGAGCGGTGGTAGCTCGATGGTAAATAGCGATGGTAGCTTGGTTGTTAATATTAGTGGTAGCTTGGTTGTGAAGAGCGGTGGTAGCTCGATGGTAAATAGCGATGGTAGCTTGGTTGTAAATATTAGTGGTAGCGCGGTTGTAAAGAGCAGTGGTAGCTTGGTTGTAAATATTAGGGGTAGCTTGGTTGTGAAGAGCGGTGGTAGCTCGATGGTAAATAGCGATGGTAGCTTGGTTGTAAATATTAGTGGTAGCGCGGTTGTAAAGAGCAGTGGTAACTCGGTTGTATAGAGCGGTGGTAGCTCGATGGTAAATAGCGATGGTAGCTTGGTTGTAAATATTAGTGGTAGCTTGGTTGTGAAGAGCGGTGGTAGCTCGATGGTAAATAGCGATGGTAGCTTGGTTGTTAATATTAGTGGTAGCTTGGTTGTGAAGAGCGGTGGTAGCTCGATGGTAAATAGCGATGGTAGCTTGGTTGTAAATATTAGTGGTAGCGCGGTTGTAAAGAGCAGTGGTAGCTTGGTTGTAAATATTAGGGGTAGCTTGGTTGTGAAGAGCGGTGGTAGCTCGATGGTAAATAGCGATGGTAGCTTGGTTGTAAATATTAGTGGTAGCGCGGTTGTAAAGAGCAGTGGTAACTCGGTTGTATAGAGCGGTGGTAGCTCGATTGTAAATAGCGATGGTTAGCTTGGTTGTAAATATTAGTGGTAGCGCGGTTGTAAAGTGCGGTGGTAGCTCGTTTGTAAAGTGCGGTGGTAGCTCGATTGTAAAGTGCGGTGGTAGCTTGGTTGTAAAGAGCGATGGTAGGGCGATTATAAATAGCGGTAGTAGCTCGGTTGTAAATAGCTGTACTTACAGCTAACTGCAGCGGTGGAAATGGCGTCTCGAACTGTGGTGCTATCAGACGGAGTGGTTCGTGTTTTATCCCCAATGTTTCATACAGTCCTAGTACTTCTGGTACTGAAATTAAGAAAGAAAGAAAAGAAAGAAAAATATTTTATTTGTCACATTAACAAACGAGAAAAAAAAAGTAAACTTAAAATTAAAAGTGTGTGGTGACAAATAGGGAATCAGCTCAGCATTGAGCTGCGACGCTTTGAGAGTCACAGCGCTGATTTTCAGCTAATCCCTTAATGTACAAGCATAAATGTGTCGAGGCTCTGGTACAGAACTACAACAGTAAATAATATATAATTTATTATATATATTACACAAATAAATAATAAACAATCATAATAAATGCATATTTATGAATGACACAATAACGTAGCATTACATAATATATATCATATATATATATATACACATAAATATATACATATACACACATACATACAAACGAATAGAACATATCACATAAAAAATAATTAACCAGAAATTACAGACGAATCAAAATAATAAACATAACATAATGATGTAATGAAACTATATTGTGTACGGTGATAGCTCGGTTGTAAGAGCACTTTATTTAAAATCCTAAATAGTCGGTTATAACCCCGGCATGTACCAATGAGAGAAATACACACTTCCTACGTCATATATTTACAACACTACTATTTCCGTGCCTTGGATAGCACGTTAAGCGTCGGTCTCGGTTCTTCTAAAACCAACTTGTGGAATCGTTAATAAATTGTCATTTAAAATTGACATCAGAACCTCGCCAACGCCAACCGTCTGGCAATCATTGCGACTTTAGTTCCGTAAAAAATCTGAAAGATGCATCTTTAACAGTGGAGAACTAGGACTGGATGTTCTAGGGGTTATGACGATTAGTTAGTTAGTGGTACACAGCAACGAAACGTCGTACCCTGTCTACAGATCTCTTGCTCGTACCATGGCATCGCATTTTTATTTTATTATTATTATTATTTAGGTTTATATGACAAACTCTCGGTTTTTAGGCCGGATTTTAATAATGCTCGCGAGCCTTAGCTAAGGGAGCATTATTTATGGAAGTGAGTGAATACTTTTAATTATGATCTGGTTCTGTTTGTAGGAATTTCCTGACGATTCTGCATGTGTTAAGTATTGTGGCTTTCTGTAATGAGATGTATGTGTGTGGGGATAAATCTAGTAATTGAAGTGATTGTTGTAGGTTTTTAGGGATGACACCTGTAGATGACAGGACTATTGGTACTATGGTAACGTGGCGCATGTGCCACATGCGGGATATTTCGTCTTTAAGATCGGTATATTTTCTTATTTTTTCTACTATTGTACTTTGTAAGTTGTGTGTATTAGGGATAGCAATATCAATAATGTGTGTCGTTTTGTTAATTTTGTCTACTAATGTAATATCTGGTCTATTGTAATGTATTGTTTTATCTGTGAGAATGGCTCGGTCAAAGTAAAGCTTATGAGTCTTGTTTTCAAGAACGACGTCAGGTGTGTATTTGTAGTAGGGCATGAACGCTTCAGATGAAAGTTTGTATTTGTGTGCTAATTTCTGATGAATTATGTTAGCTACCTGATCGTGTCTATGTTTGTAATCAGTTTGAACTATAGCACGACAGGCGCCTGTTATATGTTGGATATTTTCTGGTGAGCTTCTGCAACGTCTACATGTGTCTATAACATTAGGCTTTTTTATGATGTATTTTAGGTAGTTTTTGGTTTCAATGACCTGGTCTTGAATAGCAATCATAAATCCTTCAGTCTCTGGAAACAGGTCACCACTTCGTAGCCATGCGTTCGACGCTTTCTTGTCGACATTTGGCAGCAGCAGATCGTGACGGTGTCTTCCATGTAAGGTTTTCTGCATCCATGACGCTATTTTTTCCATAGGTTCCGTGATATGCTTGTTGCATTGGATGGTGTGATCGTGTAGATTAAGTGGGGTCAGTCTAACGTCTGCGTTGGATATTGTGGTATGAAGTGTGGAGTGCTCTGCACGTTTATGAAAGAATTGTCGCAGTGTTAATATTTGTTTATTGTGTAGGTTCACGATATCAATAATCCCTCGACCTCCTTCATCTCTAGTTAGGGTAAGACGTTGTACACAAGATCGTGGGTGATGTTTACGGTGTGTTGTCATATTAGTATTGATTAGCCGTTGTAAATTATTATTATTATTATTATATTATATATATGTACCTCATGCTCATAGCAATTATAGGCAAAATAGTTATATACCTAGAGCAGTATCGTTGTTTAACTTACTAAGTCACAAATTAGACATTGACTTATTTTGTGATAGCATTTATTCCGTGAGGAGCAAAATAATTTCCAATTTCGTAACTCTAAATGAATGAGTGACTATTTTTGGTTTAGTTTTTATTACTTTTGGTTTTCTTTTTTGCTTGTATTTTTGTTATGTGTGGTAACTCTTAATTAGCTTGAAGTCATTATCATAGTATTTAATCTATTGTATTAGCTGTGAGTTACCTAAATAAAATAAAATAAAATAACAAAATATTTTCTGATATTGATCTCTTTATTGGTTCAAAGAGATTGTTTAAACATTCGATCGCCTTATCGCTGCGTTTACAATAGTTCATTATCACTTCGTTCCGATACGCGATAATAGTAACCTAAGCACGCTTAAAGGTGTTCCGATACGCGCTTAAACTGTTTTGCCAAAGCTGTGTGACGTCACAAATTACATCATTTCTCGCGCTTAGACTGCTCACGATATCGAGGTAGATCGCTCTGAGCGCTGTCACTTGTTTGTCATAATGTCCTGCGCCATTTTCAAGTTAATTTAATATTAGGTTTTCTTTTAAATTATTTAATATTGTAATTCGTTTATACTGTTTGTATATTACTTCTAAAACAAATTTATAATTAATATTAAAGTAGGAAGTGGAAAAAAAACGTCTGTAACACGGCAATTTATTTTAAAAGATCAAAATAAGTTAATAATATTCAACTTTACACATATACAGATGAATAAACCGAGAGATGAATATTTGTTAGTATTTATACTCAAAGATATGGAATCCGCAATTTATCTTCCATACATTTAAAAAAAAAAAACTAACATTTTATGAATGAAAATATGATTTAGACCGTTCCGAATTGATATCACGCTCTGAGCATCCAAATCGCGATATTTGATTCGGAACGACGGTCAGTGTCATATTCGTTCTAAGCACTCTGAGCGCGATTCGGAATAAGGGGTATAAAATAAATAAATAGTGATATAATTTATATTTATATTAAATTTAAATATGTCTATTCAGTCACTGACTTTTTGCTTTGCTTTGAGTTTATTATTAAGTTATGTATTTGTTGATGAGGTCTTTTTTTCAGTATTATAAAAATATGTATCTAAAACTGTTGATTTTCCGAATAAATAAATAAATGATAATGATGATGAAATATTCGTTAAATAAATTCTTTCATTGCAATTTAACCGTAAAATATAGAGGTTCGTAGAAATATAAAATAGTTGTTGAGCACTGTCTTCTGGAAAAGAAATTCTGAGTTCCAGAAGGCAGTTTTCATATTTTTGACACAATAAAACTATACATAATTTAATAATACAGTGCATTCCCATCCTGTGCATTAACTGCTTCCGTGGTCTAGCGGTTAAGACCGTGGATTTATCCCTGGAGGTACCGGGTTCAATTCGTGGTCGGGACACAATAATTTATTGAATTTATTTGTGATATTTCTCGAATTTGGTACGCTAGAGACATCGACGAGCTTACCACTTGTCATGATGGTCCAATAGTATAGTTCGATAAAAGTGAATCTGCTAAATAAAAAAATAAAAACAAGCGTGGTTTCTGACCACTTCGAAAGGGATGTGGATCAAGGATCGTGATGATACTTTACTTTATTCCCATCCTCATTAAACATTGTTTTATCGTGACGAACTTCTCGGCTACTGTGTGCTGCAGTAACAACTCTACTATATCCAAGGAATTAAGGAATTGCCAAAAACGCTATGAGTATGACTATTAATAGTAAAGTTGGCTAAATGTGAATCTGCTAAATAAAAAAATAAAAACAAGCGTGATTTCTGACCACCTCGGAAGGGATACGGTCGTGATGATACTTTACTTTAATAAGTGGGGTAAGACAGGGTGGAAATACCTCGCCCTTGCTTTTCAACCTTTATATGGATGCACTAATTGAGGATCTCAGCAACACCAGGCTCGGGTGCCATGTCGGCTCAGCGTGTGTTAACAACATAAGTTATGCAGACAACATGGTGCTCTTGAGCCCGTCAGCGGAGGGGCTGCAGAGACTCATCAAGATCTGTGAGGGCTACGCAGCTGAGCACTCCCTCTTATACAACACCAAAAAGTCTGTATGCATGATTTTCAAATCGGGGAGGACAGACTACAGACCGGTTCTCTATCTGAATAATGAGCCGTTGGAAATCGTGCAGTCCTTCAGATACCTTGGTCATATAGTATCTGAAGACCTTAAAGACAATCAGGATGTTGAGAGAGAGAGAGGCGTTCGGTTGCTGTCCGTGCTAACATGATCGCGAGGAGGCTCTTTAAGTGTTCCCGTGCTGTTAAAAGATCCCTATTTAACGCTTACTGTCGGTCTCTGTACACACCGCAGTTGTGGTGCAACTACATCAAAGAGTCGTACAGAAGACTGAAGGTGCAATACAATGATGCCTTCAGAATTCTGTTTCGGCTCCCCAGGTGGTGTAGTGCATCCAGCATGTTTGCCAAGGCACGTCTGCAAGGTAATCCGACATCGTATGGCCTCATTTAGAAAATGCATAATGGACACTAAAAATATAATTTTAAAGAATATCTATGAACAATTGCTTTATGCTTCAAAAGTATGGACAAATAAATTAGTATGTACATTTTAGATTAATTACTAACATAGTTTTCTTTAAGATATTATTGTTACTAACACGATATGGTTTTTGTACCGAAATAAATAATAATAATTATTATTATTATAATAAGCTTTAATAGCGATTGCGAGCTATGGAGAGAGCTATGCTTGGTATTTCTCTGATGGATAGAATTCGAAACGTTGAAATTCGTCAGAGAACCAAAGTTACTGACATAGCATTCAAAATTAGCAAGCTGAAGTGGCAATGGGCCGGACACATCTGCCGCAGAACCGACGACCGATGGGGCAAACGGGTTCTGGAGTGGGGACCACGTACGGGACGACGCAGAGTGGGACGATCCCCCGCCAGATGGACGGATGACCTAAGGAGGGTCGCTGGTGGGGGTTGGATGAGGATTGCAAAAGACCGCGTGCAGTGGCGAGCCTTGGGGTAGGCCTATATCCAGCAGTGGAGAGACACAGGCTGATGATGATGATGATGAAGCTTTAATAAAAACACACAACTATAATCAAAAATAAATCACTCACGTCCAGCTAGGTTGAGTGAGAACAGTTGCCATCTGAAGAGCGCGTGTGGATGTAGACCGGTGAGCCGCGGGGGAGGCGCGCTGGCCGGTTCAGGGAGAGGTATGCTGCTTAGATACATTATATCACCCAGAGTTCGGTATTCGTTAATCTATACAAACGAGAGGGCTGTTGATTCACGTTGTTCATCATCATACGTATTTTTTTTTTTTTATAATTTATTTATTCTATGGAGAACTATCGACAATACAATAAAAAATCTATGTTAAAAAGAATTAGAATTAGAAGAATAGTAATTCCATGGGAATAGAATATTATTATGTAGAGTCAGAGAATTTTATGTAAAAGTAATAATTTACAAAAATATATGATTAAAATAATACTAAAATACTACATGTCAAGAATTGGGGATTAGGTTATTTTTTTTCATACATCGGGATCGTCAATGTCAACAGGGTTAAGGTGGATCTCGCTGACTCCTCCTAGGTGGCTGAAGACGAGCTCCCGAATGAGGTCGTTGGATTCGCACTCTAGATATTGGTCCGAGAAGAAATGTCCAGAACCGAAAACGCACAATCTTCCTAAAAAAAAAGAAATAAAACTTATACAGCCCGTTACATAGGCCTAGGGATTTCTTTTACCGGTTAGCGGTTAAGTCCAGGTTCGATTCCTGATTGGCACACAATAAATTTAATCTATTTGTAATATTTCTCGAGTTTGGTAAGCTAGAGATATCGACGTGCTTGCCACTTGTCATAGTAAAGATGGCTAAATGTGAATTCGCTTTTTTTTTTAAAGCGTGGTTTCTGAGTACCTCGGAAGGGATACAGTCGTGATGATTCTTTACATTTTTTTAACGCTTTTTATCCCTCTCGCTGGCACGATACTACCCCAGCCTGAAGCCTCCTAAGGAGACCCCAAGGCGCCTATGGATTAAAACCCTATAAACCGTCTCTCTTTCACTGTTGGCCCTGCGTGCCTTAACAGCTAAGTCTGTGTCGTGGCTACGGAGTGAAGGCACTCGTTCGCCGCGTAAAGATTTTTCAAGTCTTTAAGAAATGTATGTCAAAAAAAATAGTAAAGTAGACAGTAATTTTATTTCCTTAATATCTGGTCGAGTACAAACTAACTCACTATTCTATCCCTACGTTCCGAGACACGATAATAGTAACCTAAGCACGCTTAAAGGTGTTCCGAGACGCGCTTAAACTGTTTTGCCAAAGCTGTGTGACGTCACAAATGACATCATTTCTCGCGCTTAGACTGCTCACGATATCGAGATAGATCGCTCTGAGCACTGTCAGTTATTTGTCATAATGTCCCGCGCCATTTTCAAGTTAATTTAATATTAGGTTTTCTTTTAAATTATTTAATATTGTAATTCGTTTATACTGTTTCTATATTACTTCTTAAACAAATCTATAATTAATATTTAAGTAGGAAGTGAAAAAAAAATGTCTGTAACACGGCAAGTTATTTTAAATTACCAAAATAAGTTAATAATATTAAACTTTACACATATAAAGATGAATAAACCAAGAGATGTATATTTGTTGTGAATCCGCAATTTATCTTCCATACATTTAAAAAAAAAACACTAACATTTTATGAATGAAAATTTGATATCGACCGTTCCGAATTGATATCAGGCTCTGAGCATCAAAATCGCGATATTTGATTCGGAACGACGGTCAGTGTCATATTCGTTCTAAGCGCTCTGAGCACGATTTGAAATGAGGGGTATGTCTTTGCTCTGTACAACATGGAAGACGCACTGGTTGAAGACCAAACATTGTAGTATGGACGATGAGAGAATGTGCCGAAGTCGCCCGAATGCCGCCCAGCCTAGCTGAATGCATCTATCGGTTGTATTCCTGTACAATTCCAGAGTAGCATTTCTCTGGAATTGTATGATGTATTTTATAAAATCTTTGCCTATAGTATTTTCTTACCGCCATGTTTTTCCGATGTATAAATAGAAGCCAGCGGTCTTTTGACTGGATAACACACGTCGCTGCTGGTTAGTATGGGGGCGGATGGTTTCTTAACGTTGAGTGTTGCCCCGTAAGGGTACACGAAGTTAGGCGTAGGCGGGTCTTCTCTGAAAGGTATAGCTTTTTTAAAAAAAACTTGATTGCAATGAAACTAATATTAATAGTAGTAGGATAACTGCCTCCGTTGTCTAGCGGTTAAGTCCGTGGATTAGACTCGGAGGTACCGGGTTCGATTGCAAAAAGCAGAGCCTTTAATAAAAAATCGTATATTATGTGTATTCGGATTTACAATAAGTTACCTGAGTTTCTCAAAAAATTACCTGACAATCAGTTTAAGGGCCAAATTAGGAACCAATTGATAGAATGTTGCTTCTATTCGCTAAGTGAATATTACAACCACAATTTTTAAACAGTTTTTATGTGTATTATAACATCTATCTGTACAGTACGTTTTAATAATAATCTGTATGTAATAAGTGTGACTAAAATTATAAATATAATAATAAGATTTTAATATTGTAAATAATGTTTAACAAAATTTGTGTGCCAGAAATGGCTGAATGTGCGGAACTCACTTACTATTAATATTTACTATTACCATGTTCTATGCAAATAAATAATTTCATTTCATTTCCTGGTCGGGACACAAAAATATTTATTAATGTAAATAAATACATTTAATTTATTTGTGATATTACTCGAGTTTGGTACCTGGAGACATCTTTGAGCTTGCCACTTGTCATTATAAGGCCTATAGTAAAGTTGGATAAATGTGAATCCGCTTATTTATAAGCGTGGTTTCTGACCAACCCTTAATTATTTGCTGTCGCGTTGGGTATACCTATGTTCGACTTGTTGCTTTAAGCGCTTTTTTAACTTCATATCGGTTTTAAAGTCGCGACTTGCGTTTTCATTCGAATTAAGCAAAATTCCACTATGTAACGTTTACGCGTAACTAATAGCTGGTCTGTAATATGCACTTACAGGTAGTCATCTGCTTCGCTGCTGTAGTTGGGCATCTTCATAATGGCCTTCATGAGCCCTCGATTCAGGATGCCGTTAGAGATGTGACACTCTTTGGGGTGGTAGAACTTATGGTACTTGGCTCGGACCACGCAATCTAAAAAAAAAATCGTTCGGGAGTCTTCGCGCCTTTTTGCACGGACATCTCAAGTGCAAGTTTTTGTTTTGTAAATTACTTTACGGTGGATATTGTTAGTCAAAAGTGATGTTGTTTTGTTTAATAATGTGCTACGATGTGGATAATTATGGGAAACGAAAAAATTGGACTTTATATATGGTAGTAGTAACTCCAAGAAAAGCATCAAATTCTGCAACATCTGGAACTTGATGATAAACTCATATGAAAGAAAGATATATGTATTAATTTAAACTTGGCTGTATGGGCCAGACGCTTTGCCTTCCCTTCCCACCTCATTCATCATCTATCGAGAGAAGAGACCATAAAAAATCAACGTAGTTCTTCGTGCCATTTTGCGTGAACATGTCAAGTGCAAGTTTTTGTTTTGTAAATTAATTTACTGTGGATATTATTGGTCAAAAGTGTTTTGTTTAATAATGTGCTACAATGTGAATAATTATGGAAAACGATAAATTGGACTTGTATATTAAATATGGCGCACAAGTTGCAGTTAATTTTTTGCGGTTTTCCCGCGCTGTCAACTTCCATATTTTACCCGACGTGTTTGAGCTATGGTGCCGCGAGAGACTCCAAGAAAAGCATCAAATTCTGCAGCATCTGGAATTTGATGATGATCTCATTAACTCATAAAAAAGAAAGATATATTACGTCAGACTTGGCTGTATGGGCTAGACCCTATGCCTTCCCTATCATCTCAATAATCATCAATCGGGAGAAGAGCATAAAAAAATCAACCGTTATCCCACTGCTAAACAATGCTCTGCCACGTTCCACCAGGTTGTATATTTGCATTGTACTAGATTTTACTGTTATTGTTAAGCCGGCTCCACATGTTGGCCCCAATTTGCATGGGTCGTTGCCAAGGGGGCAGGGAGTGAACACTTCCCTAATGGGAACTTTTAATAACACGTAATGGATTTTACTCACTATGTTTCTTTGTCCTAGTCTGCTTATCCTGCGAACTTTGGTTTTTTGCAACTCAATACCGTTTTTTTCTTATAATTAAATTTTATTAAAAAAAATAACTCGGTAGGTACGAACCATTATTAACGATAACTCCATATTCTTCTAAAAAGAAATTTATGTTTGTGTTCATTCTTTCCTCGCCTCCGTCCGACATAAGTACCAGGACAGCATCACCTCGTTCGACAACGCCTTTTATGCACGCTAGTTCATCGTCTGTAAACACGTTCTGGGGCCCCGCTATGACGAGCACCTTCACATCTTGTACTATGTTTGGCGTTAGCTCCTCGCGATTTCTGCAATCCGGGTACTTTTACACGGGTTGCTTTAGTAAACTGCAGCATTATTTAGGGGGGGGGGGGGGGGGGGAGGACTAAGAATGGGTTAGAAAATATATAATATATTTCCCCTGGAGGTAGACGCAAAGGTACCAGGTTCGATTTTTGTTCGAGGCACATTAATTTATTTAACTTGTTTCTCAAGTCTGATTCCAGAGACATCGACGAGCTTGCTACTGGTGATGATGGGTAAAGTTGGCTAAAAGTGAATCCCTTTTTTATATATTTGCTACGCATTATAACGTAAAAACCATAGATTTCGTATATATAGATTGGCAATGGAATGATTAGGGCGAGACCAAAAATGAAAACACCGGTGTGCGTGAAATGCGCATGTGTGCGAGACGTATAGTGATGTGCGCGACTGCCTTGACTTAGATTATCGATAAAGATTGCAACGTTTTTGTGTTGTCTGATTTGACACAGATCTAGTTACATATATATATAAAGTTAATGTTTGTTTGAGGTAATAAAAATTAAACTACAAAACATGTTGGATTTTTTATTTTTTTAAAAGTAACAGCTTATTAGGTACATTAAACATATAAACAAAATAGCAATAGCGGAACACAAGCTAATATAGGTTAAAAAAAAACATCTATAACTTGTGCATGCCATTTTTCCATTTAACCCAAAAATTACCGAGAAAATCAAAAAAAATGTGTTCATTCGTTTTTTATATCTACAATTTTTTTTTTTACATTTAGAGGAAATAACATTACTTCGGGAAAATTTGCCAGGAAATGCGAAAAACTGATTAAATTAATTTGGAAACCTAATATTTAATATTTGAAAATTATTTTTTGTATACCCCAAATTTCTAAGATTTCTTATCACATATTTTTGTAATGTAACATTTTAATTTACATTATTTAAGGATTTCAACGTTAAATTTTTAATTAAACGATGAAAAATTTATACAATAATGGAAAAATATAGTTTTTTCAGTTGCGTTTCCTAGCAAATTTCCCTCTATGTATATTTATTTACACCATCTAAAAGTAGACGATTCTATGAAAAATAAAACCACTATATATATAAAAAAATGTCAAAGTCAAAATATCTTTATTCACGTAAACCTATTAAAGGCATTTGTGACACGTTATTATTTAAATTATTTTGAATGATTCTACTCCTGCTAGTGGAAGACTAAGCAGCAAAGCAGATTCCAGTGACCTGTTAATGTCTGACTGAGAAAGGAATCTGCAAGGAAAACTCAGCTATAGCCGATTTACAAATTAAAACAAATACAGAACTACACAACAACATAAAATAGATATCCTTTACTCCAAGATTGTCCTATAAGGACACAATACCTGGTACAGTAGTACCCTACCAGGTAAGGCAAAACTAAAATAAATTACTTGCCCAGCCCCTTGTGCTACCCGAAAGACGACAAAACGCAAAACCTCTGCTAATTTAAGAACAATAAATTGAACGTGTTCGGCAGAGGTCCCAGGCCCCCACAGCAGCACCCGATCACGGACGTAACGCATGTGCCAGCCATCCCCCCGCTCAACCAGGCCCTTAGGGACGGACCGGGACCCGACACACGTGCTACCACTGCAGTGACCTTCTGAGGAAGGTTTTTGCCATTTATTCTTTACTAAAATATTTTGGGGAAATCTGAAACATTATAAAGTTTAAATTATTTTATAAAAATATTTACAATTTAGTTCAATTAATAGGAGTAGCGCCATTTAGCTACGAAACTCCAAAAATTAAAAAGTAAAATATATAATAAACATTTTTAAGAATTTAACGAAAATTAATAAGGCTGTATAGGCATAATCCATAGATTATGCATGCTATGCTGCATGCAAGACACAATACCTTTGCCATTTAGCGACATATCGATAAGATGTTATCGATAACATGTTATCGATATGTGTCAATCTCTACATAAGTGAGGTTAGAAATAGTAGAAATTCACGTATTTGATATGATCTTAAAATGAATTCCTATGCATTCAGAGTATTAATATAATAAAAGGCGTTTATTTTTCCCATCTGTTTGTGTATAAAACCTTAGTGGCAGATCTAAAACATTGTATTTAGGCACCTAAATATTTCAATCGTACTTACGTGTGAAATGAACAATTATGTGGGTTTTCTTTCTTAGATGAGTTCCATCCAGGTACTACATAAGTAACGATGACTAATTACGTCTATTAACCTCAAATTTACACTATAAAACCGTAGATTATTACAAATATAAGCGGAATTTGTTTTGTTTACAATTACGCTAGCCCGCTACAGGCCGCGACCGTGTCTGTGAATGGTCCTGTCTATCTATCTCGCTCTACCATACGCAATACTGTGCTCTTTCTCTTTTGCATTGCCAATCTAAGTATCCTATATCTATGGTAAAAACAAAGACATTAAATACATAACAAGACAAGATGGGACAAGAAGCTAAACAGTATTTATTTATTTAATTAAGCAAGTCAACAACATGTTTACAAAATCTTATACAATCTAGAAGGTATCTTATTAGTTTAGTAAACATGTTACTTACAGACCAGCATTGCATTCAAAAGGTAATCGGTATGCCAATGGCACGTAGTTACACAAAAATGATCCAATCCACTTTAAGTTAATTTTAAGTTTTAGGCCATTGAAGTTGAAGTTGTTAGTCCAACATTAAATACATTTAAAATATGTCATAAATGGTATTTTTAAATAGATAATTTAGGATATTTAAGATATCATTCTACGGACCTGATTTGACATTCATAATAAAATTTCCAAAAACTTGTGGATTTGATATTTTTTGCGTAACTGCGCCCAATGGGGTGTATGAGGCAAAGCTTTTTGTAGATGTCGCTACATAATGGTACCTTATTTTGCACCTAAATCGCATATTTTAAAAAAAGATTTTGTAGTTTTAATTTTTATAACAGAATAATGTATTTTAAATATATTTTTATTCGAAGTAATATACAAACAATATAAAAGAATTACAATATAATAATTAACCTAAAAAAATAAACTAAATCTAAATAACAAATTAAATATAATAAAAAAAAAAATTATACATACCTTATAATATAAAAATTTCCTCCAGGCCATTGTCCAGCGGCATGGTGCCCAAAACACTGGCAGCATTTCCTCGTTGAATTTCAATACTAATCTTTTCAGCGAGGAAGCTGCCAGCCCGTGGGTCACCAGAGACGTCGACTAGTTTTTTAGATATTTCTTTAAATAAAGTTTTTGCCTCGAGGCCCCACGGTCCCATGGTTTCGACGGCAAAGGCCACAAATATATAATCATTGCAAATGTTTATATATTTGCGGCGCTTGACGTTTTGAGCTTGTTCTGCCGCCGCACCAGCTCTGACAGTAGTTCCTTGAAGATGGGAAGTTGCTAGCGTGTCTACACATGTGACGTCCCACACTAGTGATTTTCCCAAACTCCAAGGAACTAAGGTCATACCGTCAGGTCTCTTGCCATCATCTCTAAATAAGCCCGTGGGTTCTAAAGTGGCTGGAATAGAGATGGAGGCAAAAGATCTGCGGATCAAATTATTGATAGAGCTGTGGCGGTAGAAGCGGCCGGCACTTTTAAAACAAGATAGACCATGGCGCCCCAGGCAGTCGACGTCTTTGCCGCATGGACAATAGTGAGGTTCGCACACACTAAGCCCGAGTCTTAAACAAACGCATATGCGTAGCGTGTGGTTGTCTAATATAGTACCTATGTTTTTGGAGGGGAGCGCGTTTAACCAAAGACCTGACTCTTTTTCAGAGACAGCTAATAAACGGGCCTGTTCAGCACAATTATTAGAATGTAAAAGTTCATTATGTATAATTTTAATTAAAGGTATATCCCACAGTCTTTGCACTTTCGTATTTATTGGAATATTATCTGGGCATAGCGCAGACCAGGCGTCTTTAGCCTCGGATAAACCACTCACCTCAACGTTACAATCTAACGGGTTAAGAATTTTTCCAACGAGGTTGAGTGCTCCATATCCGGAAGAAAGAAAAGCTGGTAGGGCTAAACTTTCAATTCGCCTTATACCAAGGCCACCAAAATTAACAGGCAATGTTGCCTGAAGCCATGAATTTGAGTCAAATTTTAAATTTAATATTTTTTCTAAATTAATTTTGAGTGTAGTATCGATTTTTTGTATTTGTTCGGAAAATTTCCAAAGAGGAGTTGTTCGAAGAAAATACATATATTTTGGCGCAAACAAGCAAAATCTAAAAATAAATAAAGCAATGTGTGAGGAAATTTTAGAGAAACGATCCGAGATATTATTAAATTGTTCCAATTTTTCTTCGATTAAATTTGGGATACCTGAATCAAAAATAGGACTCCCTAAAAGAAAAAAGTTGTCCATGTTAATTTGTTTTATGTTAGGTGCAAGTCTGCTAAATTTATTTATGATATCAGTTTTTTCTATTGTTGAAAAAGTTTCTGACAGGAATATTTCGCATTTATTACTATTAATTTCGAGGCCTAATTCTGAAAATTTGTTTATTATTGTTGAAAAATCGTTTAAAACCGAGTCTATTTCTCCTGCTAATGATCCATCATCTAGGTACCATATGTTAAACTGAGACTGTAAATTTTTAATTATTGGATGTATAGCCAAACTAAATAAAGCAGGGCCAAGAGGATCTCCTTGCTGGCAACCTACTGAGGAAGAAATTTCATTTTTATTATATATTAATTTTGAAGAATTTGAATAGCTTTGCCAAACGTAGTTGTATATAGATGGGATTTTTTCTTTCACTTCTTTTATAAAATATTCTCGGGAAATTGAGTTAAAAGCATTTTTGATGTCTAACTTTAAAAAAACCTTATTTTTGAAACTTGATAGAAAACTACGGGCTGCATGTATAGCAGCTTCACAGCCTCCTTTACTGCCCACCCCTAATTGTATTGGTTCGAAAATATTATTTAAAGACTCTTGAATAGATTTACAACATAATTTGGAAGCTAGACGTCTAAAAGTAAAACCAACTGCGATTGGGCGGATACCACCACATTTTTTTTCTAATGCAATCAAATTGGCTCCATATAGAATTGGGGCTATTTCTATATTGACTTTTCCAGATAACATTAAATTTATTAAAGAACAAATAGCAGAGATTAGTAAGCATCCGTTTTCACCTGTTTGTTTAGAGGTCAAGTCTTTAAGATGTTGGGGTGTGAGACTATCCAACCCACCAGCAGAACCACTAGGAAAAGAAGATATTGCATTTATAATATTTCCAATAGTAGCTTCTACTTGTTGTTGATTTGGGTTTAATGGTTCAAATGAAATTTCTGATGAAAAAGACTGTGGGTGTTTCATTTTAAGGGCATTTAATGTATCAGTATTTAAAGGAGCTGTTTTGTCATCACTGAATAAAAGTCTAGCAGCACCTCTGAGATTTTAAATTAACTTTACCTACCTTAAAAAACGAATTAAGAAAAGACTGTCTTTAAAAAAAAAAAGGTTTTATTAATAGAACGGCAATTTTGAGATCACCATATCTTTGATTTCGCTTAGTAATCTCGATTTGTACACTTAAAAGCTGCTCACTTCGGCATAATATCCAGAAAATAATAAATTTCGTAATAAAAATACAAGTTTTCTATGCAACTGACAGTTATATTAGGTACCATCTATCATGCGCCATCTACTGTGATAAAAAGTTAGTGATACACCCCATTAAAGTTAGAACAATAGATTCGGAATTAATTAGTCTATGATATTTGCCGGAGCATTGCCGGTTATGGTCGTGTTCTATGTACATTTTCAAATAGAGTTTGTTGTTTTGAACGGCTTGTCCGTGAAACAACAATATAATAAATTTAAAAGTGCACATCGAACCGGGAAAAGCACTGTCATAAACTTCATCAAATTTCATACCGTTTATCTTCTTGCTCCTGTCTCTTCTTGCATAGTGTCTTTATTGTGTTCTATACTAGAAATTTATTCGAAGTAGATACAAAAATATTAAAATAAAATAGATTAAAAAAACTAATAATTATCAATACCTATGAAATTAAAACTATTCTACAAAATAAACTAAGGGCTTACCAACATGGAAGGTACCTAAAACGCTTGCCGCATTTCCTTGTTGAATTATAATCGAAATATTCTGTTTTAGGTAGTTATGGTTATAGTTCTATACTTACATTAAAACCTTCCAAGTGCTTTTTAGCTTTCTATGCAGCAGCTTACAATTTTCGTTTATTTTAAACAGTTCATTCTTGGACACATCAAATAATATCGTATCTACAGCAGAATGCATTATTATTAATTGTATTATTTATTTAATAGCCACATTTTGTTTAAGTTTCGTAATATTCATCTAAAAATAATAAATCATATTACATCGTGTGTTATTTTAAGTCGTTATATTTATTAATAAAATAAAAACAAGCAATGAATGTCTTAAAGTATCAATTTGGGTCAAAAGTATGTTTATGGGTGGGATTCGCGCCTTGTTGTGATATGACAAGTTTATTGTTGCTAAGCAACAAAGGATGCAAAACAAAAGAAAAAATACGGATGCATTCAAGATAAATTTTATTGTAATTTCAAAAAATATCACTAGATGGCGTATGATATAACCATCTGTCATGTGGGTTATCATCAGTGGGAGAGTTCTTCGCGCCATTTTGCACGGACATGTCAAGTCCAAGTTTTTCGTTTTGTAAATTAGTTTACTGTGGATATTGTTAGTCAAAAGTGGTGTTATTTTGTTTAATAATGTGCTACGTTGTGAATAATTATGGAAAACGATCAATTTTACTCTATACAAGTATACGGGGCAGAAGTTACACTTTATTCTTTTGCGGTTTTCCCGCGCATCGTGTTTGGGCGATATTGACGTGAATTACTCCATGAAATGCATCAAATTCTGCAACACTTGGAATTTGATGATCCCAACTCGGTTATGAACATATATTATGTAAATACATTACGTGTTTAGGGCTGCTGTATTCTGTACAATGTTCTTTAACACTTTAAAAATATCATCAGTGGTCTCCTGAGCAACATGGTTCGTGCGTAATTCCGCCATAGCTCGAGATCTGGAGATGCCTACTATTGAGGAATTTGTCGTCGGCCTGACTAGAAGTATGTTCTATACAATGATGTTACGTCTGACTATACGGGCTGACAACGGACACTTCAAGCATCTCCAGAACATCGCTCCGTCTCGCTCACGGCCCCCGGGAGATTATCACAACCCAGGCACATTGAACATCCGGGCCTGGATGACTTCGCTGTCTGTCTTCCTAGAGAAGTGCTCCTGGAGGAGAGCTAAAGTTGTCGAACCTAAACCTTTTAGGTTTGTGAGCCACACAGGCACTGTTTCTCTAGTAACGGCGCCCTGCACCAAGTGTGTAGAATTGCCGGCGGATGGTTGCCCGCTGAGATCCTGTCGGTGAAACCCAGGCACATTCATTGTCCGGGCTGGGACAACCCCGATTGTTGTTGGGTTAGCATGTGTTTGAACTTTTAAAGATTATTCAATCTATCTATGAAATAAAATTTCGGATATATTTCCACTTTCATATACCTACCTAATTTTAGGCAGTGAAAAATAGCAAATACATTTCTAACAATTTTACTGCCTCCGTGGTCTAGCGGTTAAGTCCGTGGATTTAGACTCAGGGGTACCATGTTCGATTCCTGGTCGGACACAAAAATATTTATTAATGTAAATAAATACATTTAATTGATTTGTGATATTTCTCGAGTTTCCATTCCACTTGTCATGATTGGCCTATAGTAAATGTGAATCCGCTTATTTATAAGCGTGGTTTCTGACCAGCCCGAAAGGGAAACAGTCGTGATGATATTTTTTACTTTATTTTACTAAAACAAATCTATGATTAATAAAGTTAGTAGACTACATTTAGACTAGTCTTTGTATTATTATATATTATTTGTTGTAATTGGGGCTAATAAAATAAAAAGATTGGGTCGGTGGTGGCTCAGTTGTAAGAACGCGTTCCTTAAATCCTACAAAGGTCGGTTCAAACCCTTCTGGCATGGACCAATGAGAAATACACTTTTCTTACGTAGCGTAGTTCTTACTTACTTTCATAGATTTACAACACCACCGTTACCGGCGGTCCCGGTTTGACTAATACCGACTTGTGGAATCGTTAATAAATTGACATCATATCCTCGCCAAGCCGTCTGGCCAGCGTGGCGAGTGTAGGCCAAATTCTCCAGATATATGTTCTGGAAGGCCCATCTCCAGCAGTGGAGGTCTAGGACGCTGTGTTCTAGGGGCTGTAATGAATGATGAATGAAAACAAAAGATGTAATATTTAATTATGTAATATATTTTTTGTTATTTACAATTTTCAGACATTATAACTTCGTATCTCTAAATTATATCTAAAATTTATATGCATAAACAATAATTATTTAGATTTTAAATTTATTTACAATTTGCTTTATAATATTTACGGGAAACTTCAATGTTTGACAGAACAATCTTATTTAGATTGATAATTTTTTTTTACATGTGATGCTGTCCTGTTCCCACCTGATTGTAACCTATAACCCAGGTCCAAGGATGGGAGCATCTAACAGCAGTCCCTTCAACGATCATAATAGTGCAGTATTCTGTTTCTTTTACCGCGAAATTGTCAAAATAATAAATAAATGGTGGAGTCCTTTTCTAACCGTTAGATAGCGGTCTTTAGTAGGTGGTAGGTTGACTGATGGTGGCAATTTGCCCAGTCTGCCGGGGCCCCAGTGAAGTGTATCCACACGTTTCGGGATCAGGCTCAAATTGCCGTCATGCCCAGTCAAGCCGGCATAGTGTTAGACAGACTGTTGTCAGTCATGAGTGTCTGATTCCAGTTGCTATTCATGGATCTCGCGCGCAACACTCAGGTGGGCGCGTAATAATGCGGTTGATATTAAAATGTCTGTTAATTAAAGGATTCCTTCATATAACGTTTGCGTTTAAAGAAACAGAATTCAACTAAATGTATACAGAAAAGTTAACAAGACGGCATTAACGGAATAATACGGTATTTGGTTGGGTAGGGAGAGGAGTAGAATGGTGGATGGTGAGCGTATTATCGCGCAATAAAATAAAAAGCCCCGGGAGGTCTCCTTTTTAAACCAGCCTATTGTCGGTCGCAAGCTCGAGACACCATTCTTCTCATCTCTTACCCACACACGATGGACCCGGCACCCGCACGGTGAATCCATGGAATGCTTAGAAATTTGTCTTCATCTGTCAAATAATGAAATTCCATCATGTTTCTCTACAATTAGAAATTAATATTGCAATTTGTCAAATAAATTGTACTAGGAGCCCATAAACTTACAAAAGTTAGAAATATTACCATACAGTAGCTCTAGCACGAAAAAACGAAACTTAATAATTTATTTCCGAGCTGTTAAACTGTAGTTCCGTTAAACAACATTTTTAAAGAATATTGAGTTTGATTAAGATAAATGTATCTATTAACTTGACTATTTTAGACAATTTTTCACATTTATATAACTACCTCCGTGGATTTAGACTCGGAGATAACGGGTTCGATTCCTGGTCGGGACACAAAAATAAGTAATAAAATAAATAAATACATTTAATCAATATTTAATTTATTTGTGATATTTCTCGAGTTTGGTACGCGGAGACATCTACGAGCTTGCCACTTGTCATGATTGACCTATAGTAAAGTTGGCTAAATGTGAATTCGCTTATTTTATAAGCGTGGTTTCTGACCACCCCGAAAGGGAAACGGTCGTGATGATACTTTACTTTAGTTTTTTTTATATATATAACTAATATATAACAGAAGTGTATTTAAAAGGCATGTATATTCACACTTTTTAAAGATGCAATAAATATTTTCAATTCATTCGACCGCCTCCGTGGTCTAGTGGTAACAAACGTTGCCGTGAACTCGGGAGGTCGTGGGTTCGATTCCCACCGGGGGCAAGTTGTACATTGTATAATTTGTCTCGGTCTGGGTGTTTATATGTATAATAAGTATATATTTACAAAAAAAAAAAAGTATAATATGTAGTTTATCAACCATCTAGTTTCCGTAACACAAGCCTCGTAGCTTACCACGAAAATTAGATGGCGCTGTGTGACCTGTCTGGAAATATTTATTATTTATATTTATTTATTTCTATTCTCATTGTTATTGTAATGTAGTTGTATGATATAAATATAAGTTTTACGTATTTAGTTTAGGTAGTTTATGTATGTATTGTATATCTATTATTTATGTAGTGTATGTAATATTATTATGTAGTTTATTGACTAAAATTATGTATTATTTAGTTATAAGTACGTAATTTAAATTAATATCAAAATTATTTAAATATTATTTATTTTATATTTGTTTTATAAACCTACCATAATTGATACAATGTCCCGAAGGTTGATGGTAAGAGAATGCCAATCGGCATTACATACGCCTTCAAAACAATAAAGTTTTTAAATAAAATAAATAACATTTATATAGGCTTTTTAATAATAATTGTTTTTTTTTATCACTATATTTTTTTTTTCATAATGTTTAGTTTGTTTTGAATGTCAATTTTTTGTATAATAGAATATTAATAGTTATCTTCTTATATATATATATATAACTTTGTACATTCTATAATTATATATCCTATCGGTGGATAACGGTGTTAATGGGGTGTATCAGGCAAAGCTTTTTGTAGATGTCGCTAGTGGCAATGGTACCTTGTTTTACACCTATATCGCATACCACAAAAATGTATTTAAAATGAACGTTACCTATCTTAAAAGACGAATTAAGAAAGCGCACACCGTCTTTAAAAAGATAAAAGGTTTTATTAATAGAACGGCAATTTTGAGATCACCATATCTTTGATTTTGCTTAGAAATCTCGATATGTACACTTAAAAGCTGCTCACTTCGGCATTATATCCAGAAAATAATAAATTTTGAAATAAAAATACAAGTTTTCTATGCAACTGACAGTTATATTAGGTACCATCTATCATGCGCCAACTATCGTGATAAAAAGTTAGTAGTACACCCCATCGTATAATTACCTGTACTATGTAATTTATATTTGTATTGTATGCTTATTGTACAATTGTTTGTTATTCCAAATAATAAAAAATAAAAGACATTTGACAGAAAAATAGCAAAAACATTTAGTACGATTTTTACTAAAAAAAACTAATCTACTATTAATATATCTCTAAAATGTCTGTAATTTTATTTAAATAAATAATAAATATTTCCAGACAGGTCACACAGCGCCATCTAGTTTCCGTGGTAAGCTACGAGGCTTGTGTTACGGTTAACTACATATTATACTTTTTTTTTGTAAATATATACATATTATACATATAAACACCCAGACCGAGACAAATTATACAATGTACAACTTGCCCCCGGTGGGAATCGAACCCACGATCTCCCGAGTTCATGGCAACGTTTGTTACCACTAGACCACGGAGGCGGTCAAAATTTCCTAGTAAGTTCATAGACTACATTTCTTAAACTATACTCAGACTATAAAAATGTTGAATTGATCCAGCGAGAGGCATGCAAAAGTGGTAGACAAACCCTTCTAAAAATGGTAGACAAACCAATTGAATAGTGAGAAACGTGGTAAGCTCTATAACATTGCATTTGAACAAAAAAATACTTTGCTAAGAATATATAAAAAATATGTATGTACAATAAAGTATTTAGAAAAAAAATCTATTACGGTCATTTCTGCGACCAGTAGCTTAGCTTCCGTTACTTAGTCGCAAACATTTTTAGTGGATTTCGTAATTTACGTCAGAGATTGCGTCATAATTACAAAATATTCCCCTCATTCCGAATCGCGCTCAGAGCGCTTAGAACGAATATGACACTGACGTGAATCAAATATCGCGATTTGGATGCTCAGAGCGTGATATCAATTCGGAACGGTCTAAATCACATTATCATTCATAAAATTTTTTTTTTTTTTTTAATGTATGGAAGATAAATTGCGGATTCTACATCTTTGAGTATGAATACTAACAAATATACATCTCTCGGTTTATTCATATTTTTATGTGTAAAGTTTAATATTATTAACTTATTTTGGTCTTTTAAAATAACTTGCCGTGTTACAGACATTTTTTTTTCACTTCCTACTTGAATATTAATTATAGATTTGTTTTAAAAGTAATACAAACAGTATAAACGAATTACAATATTAAATAATTTAAAAGAAAACCTAATATTAAATTAACTTGAAAATGGCGCGGGACGTTATGACAAACAAGTGACAGCGCTCAGAGCGATCTATCTCGATATCGTGAGCAGTCTAAGCGCGAGAAATGATGTAATTTGGGACGTCACACAGCTTTGGCAAAACAGTTTAAGCGCGTCTCGGAACACCTTTAAGCGTGCTTAGGTTACTATTATCGCGTATAGGAACGAAGGGATTATTCAATTCTCAACTCTATAAGCGCTCGACCTTGACAGCGGTCGTGCAAATATCAACTTTAATAGCGTGATATATATATAGTTAACGGATTCCATTATATAACGTTTGCGCTTAAGTAACACAATAGAGCTGCGGGTATCCGAAAGGATAATTAAATTTAAATTTTAACACTGTAATAAGGCACGTGATTGGCTAACAGCCGGTTTCTCAAAACTACTTAATTATTTTCTAGCTAAGGAATCATTAAGTTTTTCTTAAGTCAAATCGGGTTTCACGAACTAATTTCACAACACCTTAGTAAATATTTATGACGTTCTGTTTTGGTCACAAAAAAGGATATATTATTTATATTTAGTAAAAAAATAGAATGTGGATTATTTTATGATACATTTGTAAGAACTCGACTAATATAATATTTAAAAATATAAACATGTAGAGATAAGTGCTTTTCGCGTGAAACGATACGCGGAACAGGTTCGTTCCAAATCTATAATCCATATTTTTTATTATTCAATTCAATTTTAAATAGTCATAATCACTAATTTTAATAGTATTATATTATACAATTATAACTGCCTTAAGATTTTTAAACAATTAATATTATTACAACGTAATATTTGCGCTGTACTGATCTTTGTTGAGCCAATTTTAACTGGTCGCGTTATATTCATTTGTAGTATTTGAACAAACGGACTAAACTAAAGACAGTCGATGTTATTATTGTTTACTGTGAAAATAAAAAAAACACCCGTGCTTACGTTACGTTATTCTGGTAGCTATGTAGGTAATCAGAAATAAAAAAGTACTTAAAACAACTGTTGATAATAAATACTTAATTATTTGTTATTGCTTTGTAAAACGCAAAATTGTCAACTTCCCATACATTTGTGTAAGTGACAGTTCCCTTCCAAATTTCTAAGTTTTGCATTTCTTGCAAAACCTGTAATTTTTTTTTACTTAAGTAATAATTGAGTACCAGAAATACGTTCGGGAAACTGGCTGTTAGCTAACACCAATCACGTAGTATAATAAAATGTTAAACATGAATTCAGTATGTAAAGATCCTTTTGGAAACTGGAATTGAATCCGTAACTTTGAATTTATATTACAATAAGTTTATTTACAAAGATGTTGAGCTAATTTTGAGCTTTTAAAATTAAATAATGCTTTCTTGTAGTATCCTTTATCGATAGAGGGAAGTAGGGCCTAATCGAGTAGGTAGCGAGAGGTCGATGACCGCGCGAACGTTGACTTACGTAATTCTTTCTCTCTATTTCGTCTCTCGGCGGTGGGCGAGATCAATTTAAAAAAAATCGGATAATGTTTTTTATCTATAAAAAAGAGTACTTATTTATTTCAAATAGATGTTCTACTAAGTCACCCAAAGCCTAAAAATTGACAATTACACGCGGTATCGTACCTATGTATTGCAGCCAAATACATTATTAGAAAAAAGGAATTATAAAACGCTTTTAAATTTGCGTTTAGATATTTAAATTATTATCTTGACATAAAATATTGAGCTGTTAACAAGCTCACAGATATGATTATTTTACCTTTAAAAAAACTTCAAAAATAATTGAGCGTAGTTGTTTGCACGTACCAGGGAAGTATAAATCGTCATGATCGTAGAACAGTGTCGGATTTAAAAAAATACCCATAATTTTGCATTATTTCGATAGCAAATAATAGGATTTATTTATAACTTGGTTAAAAAAATCTGATTTTATATATAGTTTTGAAATATTATATTGTTTGTGGTCTCATATAGTTAGTAAGTCCAAATGTTAGAAAGCGTTCCAAAATGAAATCTAGAAGGTTTGCACTTATTAACTTAAAAAAGAAGTGACAAAACAATTGAAATAACTTTGAATGGCCGCCATGAAAATTTTAAATATAGCAGATCCGTCACTGTTCTACGATCATGACGACATGTAAGAAGCACAATGATTTACTAGTTAAGTTATCATAAGAAATATACTGCATTAATCCTGTTGAACTGGGTTGACCAAAAATCAGTGAAAAAAGTGAAGCAACAAAGGAAATTATCCAAAAAATAAATAAAGAATGTGAAAAGTACTAGGCGTGCATAATTATAAGAAGCATGTGTCATTTTACTACGAAAAAAACTATAAAATTTTCTACTATCCTTAGTCATACAAGGAGTAAAATATAGTAGTTTTATCTATGTTAAAAAAATATCATTGCAGCATGAGTTCTCATGACATGGTTCAGAACCGGGAAATCCGGCTTTGCTATTTTTTGCTAGAAAAGAACATTAAAATTGTTACAAAAATGAGCTTCGTAGATAAAAAGTAATAAGCGAGCATAATCATAAGAAGCCTATGTAGTGTTGTACAGCACAGCTAAGTCAGTGTCCGAAATCCCCCAGAGGAGATAATTTTGTAATGAAATAAACCCGAAACTATTACAATAAATAAATTATCATTAAGCAGTGTCGAGAAAAAAAATGCTAGGAAGTTAACTATTAAAAATTTGAGCTTTGTAGTTAAAAAGTACTAGGCGAGCATAATCATAAGAAGCCCATGTGGTGCATTGTACAGCGCAGCTAAGTCACTGTCCGGTTACCCCCAGAAGGGATAATTTTGCTAAGAAATAAACCCGAAATTAACAAAATAAATGGATAGTTATTTGGAAAATTTTGCTAGAAAGTTAAGTAATTTTTGCTAGAAAAAACTTTATAAAAAAATTGAGCTTCGTATATAAAAAGTACTAGGCGAGCATAATCATAAGAAGCCCATGTCTAGTGCATTGTACAGGGCAGCTAAGTCGGAGTGTCCGGATATCCTCCAGAAGGGGTAATTCTTTGCCTTGGCCGCCGCCTCCTCGTCGCGACCATCACCTATTACTACATACGTACATCGTTCGCCAAATCTTTGCTTAATTTTCTCAAAACATGTCTCTTTACCTGTAAATAATAAGAAGGTACATTAGATAATATGACTTGTAAATCATTGTCAGAGATGGGGTAGTTGACTAGTAGGGAAAATTCATCATCATCAACAGCCTGTGTCTCTCCACTGCTGGATATAGGCCTCCCCCAAGGCTCGCCACTTCACACGATCTCCTGCCACTCTCATCCAACCCCCACCAGCGACCTTCCTTAGGTCATCTGTCCATCTAGCGGGGGGTCGACCCACTCTGCGTCTTCCCGTACGTGGTCTCCACTCTAGAACTCGTCTACTCCATCGTTCATCGGTTCTACGACAGACATGTTCAGCCCATTGCCACTTCAGCTTACTAATTTTGAAGGCTATATCGGTAACTTTGGTTCTCCGACGGATTTCCTCGTTTCTAACTTTATCCATCAGAGAAATACCAAGCATAGCTCTCTCCATAGCCCGCTGAGCGACCTTAAATTTGTGGACGAGACCCACTGTCAGTGTCCATGCACTTGAAAATTCAAAATGCATTTGAAAACTCTTGTTTTCAAACACTGGGGTATGTTTGATAAGAAGATGTGGCGCAGCTTTCCGAATGCGGCCCATCCTAGCTGAATGCGTCTGTCGGCTTCTTTGCTGAAGTTGGTTACGCCTAATTCCATAGTCTGTCCAAGGTAGACGTACTTTTGTACAACTTCGAGAGTGGCATTACCCACGCAAATTGATCTCGGTACAACATGGTCGTTATACATGACTTTTGTCTTGTCTAAGTTCATACCGAGGCCAACCTGCTGGGATGCCACGTTTAAGCCCTTCAGCATTCCGCTAAGATCCTCCAGCGAGCTAGCTATTATGACTATGTCATCCGCAAAACGGAGGTGTGAGATGTATTCTCCGTTGACATTTATGCCGCAGTTTCTCCAGTCCAGCATTTTAAAAATGTCCTCCAACGCGTTGGAAAACAGTTTCGGCGATATGACATCACATCAGGGAAAATTATGAAAGTTAATTATATTGACAGTTATAACTCGGAAAATTCTAAGCATAAAGCCTAAAGCATAACACTAGGTCTATATATAGCTCGGGTTAGATTGTTGTAACCCATAGCTGTAACTACTATGGCGAGAGAACAAAATAATCAAAATAATTTATTTTTTTAGAGTTATAGAACTTTAAGTTGGCAACACTGTTTTAACTGGCGGCTGTCAAGTGGGAAATCACCACAATCAGTCCGCCTACCACCTATTTGTACCAGCTTGAATGAATTGGGTTTTTTTCAAACTCTTTAATTTGCATAGAGCATGGAAAATTATATTTTACATACCAGTTTTGGTTGCCGAAAAGATATTATCTATGGGGAAAGCGTCTCCCAGACCAAACAGCATGACCTTGGAGAGAGCTGGAACTAACTGGGTCGTCGTCACCAGGACATTAACACAGTTTTCTCTGAAAAAAAAAAAACAAATATAGAATATAGATATATTAATTCGAAGGAAGAAAATAAAACCAAATTATTAATTAAACTAAAATCTAATATTTTAAAAAATAAATTACTATTAATAAAAATAAAACTATTTAATAAATAAAAATACAACCAAAAACTAAAATAAAGAAAAAAAATAATAATAGTATTACAAATAAAAAAATTGCTCCAAATCGCTGCCAATGGGCAAAGTGCCAAAGATACTGGCAGCATTGCCACGTTGAATGGCAATGCTGATCCTTTGGCCTAAATTGCCAAGAATATGGTACCCCAGGGCACCATTGACACTGTTTCCCCCAATCACTTTTCTTTCAACATCCCTATTATACTTCCCATCCGCAGTGAAAACACTGCCCAGATATATAATTTCATTTACTTGTTCTAGAGTTTCATCATCAATCTTTATCTTCACGGTTGTCATACTTCTGCTTTCAAATAAGGTACCTTGGTTTTTCTCGCATTTAAATCAAATTTAATAATTTATAGTAAATAAGCTATATATATAATAAATATTGTTCTAATATTTAGAAACATATTTTCGAAACTACGAGGTGCCGCCGGGGACTCGGGCGTCTTCGGCTGCAGTCGGTTACGAACTAGCACATCATGTTTAACAGCTAAACAGTTTACTAGCCTTAAGTAGTTTTGCATCGTTCAGATCGAATGGCCTTATTTTAGGCGCTCATAAATAAATAAATATTTCCTGACAGGTCACACAGCGCCATCTAGTTTTCGTGGTAAGCTACGAGGCTTGTGTTACGGAAACTATGGTTGATAAACTACATATTATACTTTTTTTTTGTAAATATATACATATTATACATATAAACACAATGTACAACTTGCCCCCGTTGAGAATCGAACGTTTGTTACCCCTAGACCACGGAGGCGGCACGAGTACTATCTTGTTTACGTCAAAAAAATATGTCATTCGGATATGTATAGTCTGCCAGCGTGGCAAGTGTAGACCAAATTCTCCAGATATATGTTCTGGAAGGCAGTGGAGGTCAATGGACGTTGTGTTCTAGGGCCTGTAATGATGAAAGGTGGTTTTTAGTACGGATCTTGTGTTATACCGACCTGGAGTATATGGTTTTGAGACACTTGACGGAGAGAGTAAGCCAGCGGTCCGTGGCCAGGTCTAGGTCAGCCCGGAGCTGCAGCCACTGCTCTCGCTGACCTGGTTCTAGGAGGGCACCCACACTGAAATGAGGAGAAATGCGTCAAATTATAGTTGGACGTAGTTACGCAAAAAGTCTCCAATCCACATTTTTTTCGAAATTAAATTATGAATGCCAAACGGGTCCGTCATTGGAGATGGGCCTTCCAGAACATATATCTGGAGAATTTGGCCTACACTCGCCACGCTGGCCAGACGGGTGTGTCGGCGAGGATACGATGTTAATTTATTATGACAATTTATTAACGATTCCACAAGTTGGTATTAGTGAATCCGTGACGGCAGACCTGCTTAGGCCTAATTATTTCAGTAAGTGATGCAAAGATTTTGCTGGAACTCCTCTCGCACCAACTTCCACTGCGTAAAGCTGAGTCTTGAACCCGTTACTGATCATTTGTTCTGTAAGATCATAATATATATTCGACTTCATGTTGTGGTCTTTTGGAATATTTGATTCCCACGGAACAGTAAGTTCAATAAGGATAACTTTTTTCAAATTCCGAGAAAGCACTAAGATGTCTGGCCTATAGGCTGATACAGCTAGTTCATCTGGGATCCTATAATGATGTTCAAATGTATCCATGAGAATTTTCCAATCTGATGCGGCGCCAAGGATGATGATGAGATGTACATAAGAAAAGTGTATTTCACATCCCGGGTGGGTTTTAACCGATATTTGTAGGATTTAAGGAACGCGTTCTTACAACCGAGCTACCTCCGCGCCCCATAGATGATATATTTAATATCAAAAATTACTTTTTTGAAACACATTTTTGACTTATTCTAAATGTATTACATTTTCTGAATAATCACAGATACAACTTTAATGGCCTACAACGCAAAATGAACTTAATGTTTGGTGTTTGGTCTATAATGCCGCGAGTGACTCCAAGAAAAGCATCAAATTCTGCAACATCTGGAATTTCATGATAACCTCATTGACTCATAAAAAAGAAAGATATATTACGTCAGACTTGGCTGTATGGGCTTTGCCTTTCCTATCACCACTAACAACAAAAAAATATAAGAGAAAAGACAAATTCCTAAACATTAGTATATACTCACTTATTCCTGTAACTATTATAGGTATCTTTAATCTTTCTGTATCGGAAAGCTAGTTTTCTCATCCAGTCGACGCCCCCGCGGACACCAGGCGCACATAAACCGGAGGTGTTAGGCGCTGCGTTCGCGTGAAATCCGTCTGTAGCAAAGTTATACGCCGTGAGGTCTTGGCCGTTATCATCAGCCGCTACTGCATCTATGTGCTCCTGGTCACATTCCTGGAAATAATATGGTTTTATAGCTTATCAAACAGGTATAGTGGGAGGGATTGACGTCGGGTGCTTCTACATTTTCGTCTTTTTTTTTTATTAATCGGTCCCTAAAACACTGCGTGCAAGACCAACACTGTTGCTACTACTATTTGGGGGCCCTCCATTAAATAAATAATAAAGACGCATTCAATAACTGTGAATACAATTTAGTCCAAATCCCCTAACACAGAGTGATGTACTTTCTCGCCACGCTGGCCAGATGGGTTGATGTCAACTTTTAAAGATAAGAAGAGAAGACAAACTTCTAAGCATTCCATGGATTCACCGTGGCACCCAGGTCCATCGTGTGTGGGTAAGAGATGAGAAGAATGTTGTCTCGGGCTTGCGACCGACATAGGCTGGTTTAAGAAAAGGAGGCCTCCCTTTTTTTATTACGCGATAATATGCTCACCATCCACCATTCTACTTCTCTCCCTACCCAACCAAATACTGTATGATTCCGTTAATTCAGAAGAAGACAAATTTCTAAGCATTCCATGGATTCACCGTGCGGGTGCCGGGTCCATCGTGTGTGGGTAAGAGATGAGAAGAATGGTGTCTCGGGCTTGCGACCGACAATTGGCTGGTTTAAGAAAAGGAGGCCTCCTTTTTTTTCTATTGCGCGATAATACGCTCACCATCCACCATTCTACTTCTCTCCCTACCCAACCAAATACTGTATGATTCCGTTAATGCCGTCTTGGAAGCTCGTTCCATAAATGTATTGACGGCAGACCTGCTTAGGCCCAATTCTTTCAGTAAGTGATGCAAAGATTTTGCTGGAACTCCTCTTGCACCAACTTCCACTGCGTAAAGCTGAGTCTTGAACCCGTTCCTGATCATTTCTTCTGTGAGATCATAATATTTATTCGACTTCATGTTGTGGTCTTTTGGAATATTTCATTCCCACGGAACGGTAAGTTCAATAAGGATAACTTTTTTCAAGTTCCGAGAAAACACTAAGATGTCTGGCCTATAGGCTGATACAGCTAGTTCATCTGGGATCCTATAATGGTGTTCAAATGTATCCATGAGAATTTTCCAGTCTGATGCGGCGCCAAGGATCGAGGTGGGCTTGCATTTAGTTTTCGTGCTTTGCCCTTCCTTTACAAATGTGGTCAAAGTTTTATTTGTAGTCAGTCCCTTTCTGGCTCTTGCAATAGAAAGACTTACTGCTTCACGGATAACACCTAGGACTTTGTCATGTCGGCGTGAGTAATAGCCCTTTTCTAGGAGAGTAACGCACCCTACAAGTGTGTGTCTAGCAGTTCCTATGGCAGCACCACACAATGTACAGTTCTTTTCCGTAGCTTTTCCCCACCTTACCAGATTACTCTGGTCCGGGAGGGACATTTGAAAAGCGTTTAGGTAGAACTTTAGCAACGCCGGAGACCAATCGTACATTAGTGTGCGCCACTTTAGGGCTGGAGGGATGCAAAAATCGCCCAAAGTTAGCCAGTCATTTTGAACTTCTAGAGTCATCGCGTGCACTCTGTATTCATGCTCTTCATCTTTCCTGAGGAAGGATTTTATAACCTCTTTGTCACTTTCTTTTTTCTTCCAGCCAATGCCTCTTTTGTCAGTCTGGGCACCTGTCATGAATTTCTTGAAGAATAGTAGTCTCGGTTCCATATCTGAGACCAGAGGGTCTCTTGGAAGGGATGAAATTGTATTATCCTGGGAGCTGGTTAGAATTTGATATTTGCTTATACATAGATGTTTGTATAATTCAGATGGTCTTTTCAGATCCATTCCGAAGTTTCTCCGTCCTCTAAAGAATGTTGAGGAGTCAGCACCCTGGGCTAATCCAAGCCAAGACTTCAATGTTCTTATGACGTCCGCGTCCAGACTTGATAGTAGGCTTTTGTTGAAATCATATACTAGGAAAGGCCAAGTGAGGCGAGATGCTAAGTAGTTGTCATATATCCAAGCTTTTTTGACATTGCTTATAGGCTGTTGAGTAAACCCTATTCATGTCGTCAGTGAATTGTTTTACAACTACTTCTAGGGATGGTGTTTTTCCCTGAAAATTTATCCTTCTGCCAAGAAATTTAAAGGGCATGGTTTCATTTACCGGAGCTATTCTCTGCCCTGCTATACTCAGTCCAGGATCATAAGACGTAAATGTAGTGTTTCGCCTAGCCAGACATAGGCTGAAGCATTTTGATGGTTTCGTTCTCATTCCCTTTGTCCATGAGCAGAAATCATCCACTATTTTCAGCAAGCCCTGGCATTGCTTGGGATTTCTTGTTATCACCGCCAAGTCGTCTGCAAAAGCTAAGACGGATTCCGTATAGATGTTGTTTTGTTTGAATCTATATCCCCACTTCTTCTCACGAGATTTTAGTTTGTCGATTAGGATATTGATAATTATATTAAAAGCTACAGGTGATAGGCAGCAGCCTTGGAACAGGCCCACATTGTATTTTAGTGTGTCTGTGTAGCCGTCCTTGTTTGTTACGACAAATCTCAAGTTCTTGTAATAATTGGCAATTATATCTCTGATTAGTGTTGGAAAGTTATACCATTTTAGCGCAGTTTGCAGCAATTCATGTTGCACCGACCCAAATGCGTTTTCCAAGTCGATCCAACAGACGCTTAGTTGCCGCTCCTGTTTCCTGGCATCCTTCAAACACTCAGCGAGTAAGGTGTTGTGTTCTAAGCAGCCAGAAACTCCCGGCAAAAAACCTTTCTGGTCCTGGCGTGAGAAGTACTCGTTCTTGATCATAAATCGGGACATTCTTGCTTGTACTATGGAGAAGAAGATTTCGGACATTGTATTCGTCAAAGCGATCGGTCTTGCATCTTTGGGATCATTTACCTCAGTTTTCTTTGGTATGAGAACGAAGACTGCCTCGCCAAATGCCTTTGGAACTTGATTAGTAGACCAGATTTTTCGATATATATTATATAAATGCTTACGGGTGTGAGGACATTTTTTATATACAATGTACGGAATGCCATCTGGGCCTGGTGCCGATTTGGAACTTTTTCTTTTGATTTGTTCCTCCATTTCTTCCATGTTTGGTGGAAGGCATCGGAAGTCCTCTAAAGGTCTGACGGGTCGAGGCGAGGGTGGGTCCAGATATTGTTCCTCTTTTTGTATTTCTGTGTATGTCTCTTTGTAATATTTATATATTTGATCTCTGGTCAGCGATAGTACACCACTTTTTTCGCTGAATATCTTTCTGGCATAGACGAAGGGGTTGTTGTCAAAGAGGACTTCGTGTCTGGCTCTATTGTATTGATTGGAGTTATCTTTAATTTGGAGCGATATTCCTTGGATCAATTTGAGAATTGATCTAAGTGCTCTTCTATTAACAATTCCACTAGTGCGTATTAGTGGATTAGGACCTATAGTCTTGTTAACTATTTGTAAAAAAGATTATTTAAATAAAATGTAATTATGTAATATTGGAACAGTAAAAGTAAAAAAAAAATTACCTCAATATCATTAAAGAAAAAGTGTCTATCAGCAAGTCCATAGATCATTTCTTCCATTCTAAATCCTAACTGGACAATTTGTTGCGAATCCTGAAACAATAACAGTAGCTTCATAAGATTTTTTTTTTTGACAAACATGCTCAACCATTATGTACAGAGGGCCTATCGCCTAAGTCCAACCTCTGAGCAAATATATAAACCTAACAAAATATATATTATAGGGCATAGATAGGAGTTTCACTGCCAGTGTAATACCCTAAGGTATTACAAGGGAATGGAGAAGATTATATTCACGTCCAGGCTTACTCGACTGTGCCTAAAGGAGGCAGGTGGCTAGGCGTCTTGACAAACGTGATGGATCTAACTAAGGTCGAGCAGGGATTCAAGGTGGTGGATACATGTGCGATCAAGCAGTGTGATGTGTGTACCTTGTTATACTTGGAGGCGTAGGCACCAGTTAGTAAGGAATGGAAGACTATAATGGTTTCATCGAGGTCCCAGATGAAGACCCTGTCAGTAGCTGGCTTAGGAGTTTGCTGTGCCGGTGAAGAAGTGGTGTTTCTTCTACCTCGTCCACGAGACCGGCTTGTTGTGTTTTCACTGAAAATTTAGACATAATATTGTTAAATAAAAGACAATGGGAAGAAAGTCCCCACCCTCCGACATATGTCATTTAAATCGTCTAGTAGGTGGAATATTATTTTACTACTGTGACTTCCATTATAGTCAATGTATGGTGAATTTAAATCTAGTACTTACCCAGAATTATCTCTACACCTTCTGCTAACAATGTGTGTTTCATTCTTTATTGGAGACATGGGACTAGTATCTGTTAACGCTGGCAACATGGACGATGGTGAATCTGTAATGTAGTAAAAATAAAAATTAAAAAAGGAATAGTAGCTTATCTTGTTTAACCCTTTTAGCAGGACACAAAATATTATAGATATTGAAAGGTTTTTTGATTGTGGTCTAAAATATCTTAAAGATATAGTGAATAATATCCTCCCCTAGCAAATTCCACAAAACCCCTTTGCATATTCATGCATTGTCGTTTTCTACTGTGCACCATTGTGCATTGGGTCTTCATTACAGCCCCTAGAACACAGCGTCCTAGACCTCCACTGCTGGAGATTTTTTTTTTATATATCTTCATTTGTATTGCAATCTGTCTAGTCAAGACAAGACATTCGGCAATATGTATGTAATGCTATAGGTCTTGAATGGTTTGCTTCCATTGATGCAACCGTATTGATACATTAATGCACTGCAAGTCATTGTCATTGGAAATTAAATAATCAATTCATGTGGAGCTGTTCTCTTCAGTCTTCTGAATCTGAATGTTCTATCCATAAGGTGAGATGCTGGAGATGGGCCTTCCAGAACATATATCTGGAGAATTTGGCCTACACTCGCCACGCTGGCTAGACGGCTTGCATTGGGTAATATAATGGAAATTAAATGCACTTTGCATGTATTTTTCTTTGCTAGTTCTATTAATTTAATAAAATATAATTACTAAGTAGCTAGAAGAGTGCACAAACTATCAAGGCCGTTTCAAAGCAGCAAAACAGATTTGGCGACTGCTAGTTGTTTTTTTTGTAATAATGCATGAGTATTGTCCATGCTGAATAGGATATTATTGTGCATAATTTCTTTAAAACGCCTAACAATTATTAAATAAATTGGGTAGGGAGAGGAGTGGAATGATGGATGGTGAGCATATTATCGCGCAATAAAATAGAAAAGAGAGGCTTCCTTTTTTTAAACCAGCCTATTGTTGGTCGCAATCCCGATACACCATTCTATTCATCTCTTACCCACACACAATGGACCCGGCACCCGCACGGTTATTCCATGGAATGCTTAGAAATTTGTCTTCTTCTTAAGAGTTTTGTCATTAAACATTTCATCTTGGTAAGAGATGTTGTTCAAGCCTTATACAAAATATGACCAACTTCTTTCTTACCAATCCATGGATTTACCATACTGGCTTAATTGTGTATGGGATAGTTCAGGCTTGCAACCTACACATGCTGGGCTAATCCATGCTTCAAAGAGAAATAATAAATAAAGTATTCTTCGGTAACTTAGTCATAGTTTTAGTGGAAGTTGGTGCGAGAGGAGTTCCAGCAAAATCTTTGCATCACTTACTAAAATAATTGAGGCTAAGCAGGTCTGCGGTCAATACATTTATGGAACGAGCTTCCAAGACGGCATTAACGGAATCATACAGTATTTGGTTGGGTAGGGAGAGAAGTAGAATGGTGAATGGTGAGCGTATTATAGTGCAATAAAAAAGAAAAAAAGGAGGCCTCCTTTTCTTAAACCAGCCTATTGTCGGTCGCAAGCCCGAGACACCATTCTTCTCATCTCTTACCCACACACAATGGACCAGGCACCCGCACGGTGAAATTTGTCTTCTTCGGTATAAAAAAATACAAGCAAGCAACATGTCTTCTAAGAAACAGGAAGTCAGTTTATTTAATATAATATTAATTATAAACTGTTTGATTATAGGTAAGTTTTAAGAATTTGTAGTTTGGTTAACCTACCGCTCTCATAATCAGTATCATTCCAATCGTCCGGGTAAATATCATCACAACTGTCGTATACGATATTTAAATCACAATTATTTTCATTCAACTTTCTCTTCTTATTATTGGGGTATTCGTTTTCGTTAGCCATTTTATTTATCTTACAGAAACCTTACACGTATAGCAAAACTGATATCAACTACACGATTTCGTCACTGTTTAATTAATTTTTGTTTGCTAAATAACGTAATTTGACGAGTTTTTAACACTTTTGCAAACAAACGTGATTTGAGATTAAACAAACTTTAATCAGACTAATTTACGACGTGACAACAAAATGTACGAGAATTAAATAAATAGACCACTTCGTAATTTAGTCGCAATTCGTGCATGAAGAGAAATACAAAAATCGGTCACGCACCAGTGTCATAGTTGTTTTATTTTTTATTAGCAACGATTTTAGTTCTATTAATCCTAGTGTTTGTAGCATCTCGTCTACGCTGATTTTTTATGACGCACAACTGGTCAAGTTGTCCTTTTTAAAGTAGAGGTCGCTATATCTCGATGGAACTTAATATTGTTAACATTATAATAATATTACCTGCTAATGTGCCGCCCAAATGGTAGGATGTATGGCCTGCACTGCCACTACTACTTGGGGATGAGACATAGGGGGAATAGCTAGGTGTGGCATAGTAACCACTGTATTGTGCAACATTGTGGTCCGTGTATCCCGCTGCATAACTACTGTAATCCTGGTAGAAAAACGAGAAAAATATAAGTTTATATCAACTAAACACTTTAAAGTAATTGCAAATAGGTACAGTCGCAAAACAAAGTCAACCTTATCAATATTTGATAGGATATTTGCTCGAAATCTGATAGACCATTTTCTTTAGCGACTATACCCGGGTTTGAATATATTTAATATTAAACTAGATTATTTAATACAAACGTTTAAATATTTATACCGTCTACTTTAAAACGCTTTTAGTTACTTATGTTATAGGTGATAGATAAATCAAAATCCGATTACAAAAAAATATATATATGTATGTATAAGCGTCTATTTATATGTATATTTTTTTACGTTATAGTTATCTACGTTATTATTAATGCTATGTTCGACTTGAAAGCAAATAAAGCAAAGTTTGAAGTTTACAAACATCCGCTGAGACAACAGCAAATATGACCAATAAAATTAAAAAAAAAAAATGTGTGTTTTTCTCGCTTTGATTAAAGACTTTGCCCTCTTCGCTTTGCTTAAACCTAGTTTGGCAAGGGTTTTTTACCTGTTGAGACGTAGGAAACGATTGTGGTAGTCCGCTGTTGTATGACGAATATGCGTAAGGCGAGGGTTGCGTTCCGAAACTGCTACCGGGTACTCCACTCATGCTACTCACACCATACGCACTGAGGTATGTAGGCGCAGCTTTACACGACGACCTGAGGGGAAAGTCCCTTTGTAAGTTGGAAAAATCGTAAAAAAGTTTTTTTTTTTTAACTATTTATTTTTGTTCGATATTTAACGTAGATTTAATCATCCACGCACACATTAAAATTTACTACGTAGAGGCTTCAAGCCCTTTTTAGGCACGGTTTGGCAATAAAGCAATAAATATTTAAATTGGCAATATAATAGAGTACCTAGATGTTTTGAAGGAGTTCTTCGCGCCATTTTGCGTGGACATGTCAAGTGCAAGTTTTTGTTTTGTAATTTAATTTGCTGTGGATATTATTGGTGAAAAGTGGTGTTGTTTTGTTTAATAATGTGCTACAATGTGAATAATTATGGAAAACGATAAATTGGACTTTAAATATGGGGCATAAGTTGCAGTTTATTTTTTGCGGTTTTCCCGCGCTGTGGATCCCATATTTTACCCGACGTGTTTGGGCTATAATGCCGCGAGTGACTCCAAGTAAAGCATCAAATTCTGCAGCATCTGGAATTTGATGATCCCCAACTCGGTTATGAACTCTGTTATGAACATATATTATGCAAATAAATTACGTTTTAAGGGCTGATGTATTCTGTACGATGTCCTTTAAAGACAATAAAAAAACTTATATGTTTTATTGCGATATTTGTATCGTATATTTACCTATTAGCAGTGTTGTGCGCGGGAGGGTAGGCTGCATAAGGCTGATTGTAGAGCGTCGAGCCCATGTAAGAAGACGTCGCCCCCGTGCTTCCATATTGTTGCATACTAAAACAATCAACATAGTTAGATATATCAGCAATTTTATCTATATTAAAATTTGAACTGTTGTGTGTAGCCCCCAGTGAAAGAATGATAAAATAATGCATGTTGACTATACCATACAGTAGCCAATAATCTCTATAAATAAATTGAATGGTTTAATATACATATGTATATGTCGCACGATAAAAACGTGGAACGCTCTCCTAGCCTTTTTATCCCCTTTCTAAAACCTGGAATATTTTAAGCGAATTGTCAAAAAGCCTCTTATTAAGCACGAACTGACTGTCAGTCATCAGCAGCTGACACTAGGATTTTTTGCCTACTCCTTGATGTATGATTTATTTAGGTATAGTGGACCAAGAAAGTGTTCTATCAGTTTTAACTAACCTTTCTTTGAAATTAAAATATTGCTAAAGTCGAGCAATAGGTTAGTTTAGTTATATTTTCAAGGAAAATCAACCTTATTTTTGCAAAACGTGCCAATAAATGTTTACCTTAGGTAGGTCACTTTTTTGGTCGGCTGTACGTTGTTTTTGACTAAAACACTGATAACGTTTTCGCAGACGATCTTTACAAGATCAGCAAAGCATGTTGGTTCTGTGAGAATAGATAAAATAACATATATTTTATATTGATTCTAAATTTAACTTTGTATACTACATTTCTTTGGCAACAAATTATAGATTTAATTAAGGATAACAACATGTGTATGTTTATTTGACCGCCTCCGTGGCCTAGTGGTAACAAACGTTGCCGTGAACTCGGGAGGTCGTAGGTTCGATTTCCACCGGGTGCAAGTTGTACATTGTATAATTTGTCTCGGTCTGGGTGTTTATATGTATAATATGTATATATTTACAAAAAAAAAAGTATAATATGTAGTTTATCAACCATCTAGTTTCCGTAACACAAGCATCGTAGCTTACCACGGAAATTAGATGGCGCTGTGTGACCTGTCTGGAAATATTTATTATTATTATGTACCAATGTATTTAATTGATTCCTAATATGGTTTGTGGCTTTGTCTTTAATTTTTATGATTGTTTGTAAATAATATTAAGTATTTCTGACTCCGATTGGCGTATATACTGTAATACCATGTAAAGTGTATAAAATAAAAAAATATTTTTTTTAAATTGTACGTTTTATTAATCTGTAGGTACTCGTATGTATCTACCATGTACAAAGTTAATTTCATTGTTTGTAACTAACAGGTAGTTGCGCGCGCGCGGTCAATGACTACTTATTTAGATAGAGAAGAAGGCTCGTACACACTTTCTCCCGAGAGAGTTCCCTCATTCCCCGTGCAATCGTTTTATTAAACAAAATCGTGCTGTCCGATGAGAACTTCAATGTTAAAAAAGACTATGCAGATGTGTGTTATCCTGATGTCACTAAAGAGCTACTGAATAAACTCGATCGTCTGCTCAACTTATGCATCTGTTTCGTGTTCGACTTGCGTAAGTATGACCATGCATCCCAATATCGTATTCAATTAAAGTGGCTCAATATCCGCTTCCGCAGATCTGCACATCTCTTGATTTCACTTTACGGCATTCTTTACAATCCCCAAACTCCTTTATACCTTAAGACTCGTTTCCAGTTCCTTGGAGACAGTCATAATCTTCATCTTCGCTCTGCTAATAACAATTAGCTCAAAATCCCTACCCAATCTTCCAGCAGATATTCAGATTCTTTTACAGTTTCCGCTGCTCGAGAGTGGAACAAACTTCCTCTGGTTATCAGACGGGCGCCGTCTATTAATATATTTGAAAATCTACTTATCGCTTACTTTCTAAACAAACAACATAGATCTTCTTAGTAGCTATATCTATCATACTATTTTTATTGTATGTAAACAGTAAGTATATAGTAACCTAGTTTCGTATTTGTATATATATATATTTATGTATTTAAGTAGTAGTATGTAACGATTATTATGTATTATGTGTAAATTGTATATTTATAATAATGCACCCCGCAGTCCTCTACCACGCTCCCAAAGGTTAGCTGTTATAAAATGCCGAAAGGCATTAAGTTCGCCCTTGTAAGTTTATAATATATTGTTATAATATTATTGTATAATATTGTTTTAAGTTTTTTGTGCAACAACGAGTAAATAAATAAATATAAAAAATCCTAAGATACTTGGAGCCATTTTAATTAGCACATCTAGTCACTTATCCTTGTGTTTTAATTATGTTGTAAAATATGTATTGTTTAGACTTCTGTAATGTACATTTTTATTGAAATAAATACATAAAGAATATCAGACTTTGAGTTATTACCTATTATAATATTGGTAAGAGAATGCGGACTGGTCGTAGGGCAGTCCGTCGCTGCAGTAGAGGGGCTCGCCGTTGACCGCCACGTCCAGCTCGCACAGCCCAGGGCTGCGGACCTCGCTTTTTACCCCACCTACGCAAAAGTAAAAAATATTAACGTTTTCAAAAAAAAAAATAGTGTTTTTTTAAATGAAGACTATTAGTTTTAGAACATTTTATTATCATAGATTTGTTTCAGAAAAATTATGGAACATCGTAGTTAATGATTTTGCTATTTTACTGTGAAGATATATCGTAAATGGAAGTATTTTTATTTATTAGAAAGCTAAACTTTGAAAAATCACTGACGATGTTGTAATGTGCGAGGGAGACGGGTGCAAAGCGTAACAACGTTATTAATTATATACCATAATTAATAAGGCACTTATTATATTGTGAAGGTACATCAATATATACTATGGTTAATAATGCCAATACAAATGCTAATGATTGGCGTGTTTGACTTGAAAGCAAAGCATAACTTTTTTTACTGATTTTTTCTTAAATTGAATGAAAACGCAAGTCGAAAGCGCTAACAGCGACAAGTCAAACATAGGGGATTTACATAATTATTATTTTTCGTTTGTGTACAACGATCGTTCGGTCGATTCGAGAGTATTCGCTTTTTGGACCGTAGCTGACTAGTGTCAGTGACGTAGAGTTTGATTGGATAATCTTGACAGTTCAAAGTAAAAAAGGTTTTTACATTTCTACTTTCTACAATTCGTAGATTCTATCTGACTTAATTATGTGTATTCGAATACTAATATAGTTTTAATTACCGTGCCTCGGACAGCAAGTTAAGCCGTCGGTCCCTGTTCCCCTAATACCAACTTGTGGAATCTTTAATAAATTGTCATTAAAAATTGTCGTCATATCCTCGCCAAGCTGTCTGGCCAGCGTGGCGAGTGTAGGCCAAATTCTTCAGATATGTTTTAGAAGGCCCATCTCCAGCAGTAGAGGTCTAGGACGCTGTGTTCTAGGGGCTGTAATAATGATTAATTATCAGTAAAATTGGAAAAAATAAGGACAAGACCTGAGGGGCGATTAGCAGAATGCGTTTTTGACGTCCAGCGCATTAAATTTACTAATTGCAGATGGGTTACGCAAAAAAAACACTAACACTAGCGTACAGTATTCCCAAATTAATAATGCACATACAGATCTTCGCTAATTGTCGTATTCCCGGAAACACCCGAATCATTGAATCGTAAGAGCCTAAACATTGTACTTGCATTTTGCACCTTGTTCGAAAGAAATAGAAGTCAATATCATGTGTACACAATCGAAAACAATTCGGGCGGTCGGTGACTGCATGTGTTCTCTCTGAGTGGAATTATATAGAGCTGATATTACACACCGTTCTTGGTTTTGTTTTCAAAGGTGAATTTAATTTCAACTTTAATTATCTTATTCAACTTTAAATAGTTTATTTTGTAAAATAGGAAAACGTACTAACAACTAGCACAAAACACATAATTCTACTAAATTATGCATGAAGAAAATGCACTTAACCACTCTATATACATATCGTCTTCCGACGCTCGGGGAATACGACCGTTGCCGAACAGTGACGAAGATTTCTATGCGCATTATCACTTTGGGAGAACTGTACATTATTATAAAAATATTAGAATAAATAATATTTACTTGCAAACGCAGTGATCTGTAAGCCTTCGCCGACGCTGTCTTCATTCATTAACCACGCTACAGCTGATGACGAAGTGGCTGATGAACAGATTCCACCACTTGAAGTCAACCCTAGTGACGTAGTGCATCCATTCACCAAACTGCAACTCTCGTTTATTTCAGAAGTACCAGGCAAACATAAGTTATCAGGAGTTAGGTTCAGTCCCGTGCCCGAAGACGTTGTATTGACTAGAGAGTTCTGGAACACGGTCGTGCCTCCGGATACTAAAAGAGCAGGCAAGCTTGTTGTTCCGTGCAGTAATGGAGGAGACGGTGTCGAGTCCGATTCGCAAGGACTAGGGTTGATGTCGCCAGATAATCTGGAATGAAGAAACAGTTAGTTAATATGTGTCTTGAAGGTTTTAAAGGAATAGCCTTTAGTTCTTATTGTTTTTTTTTATATTTATATAGTTTATTCTCCTTTGTTTTTACTTGTTTTATTTAGTTTATGTTTGTCTTTTTTTTCCTTTCATTTATCAACATTTGTTTATTTTTATTACCTGTAAAGTTTATGCAATTATATGTGGTTAATGTGGTGGGTATTGCATGATCTAATGTATCTTATTATTGTTAAATGTTAAAACCTGTGCAATGCTGTTTGTTGACCCTAATAAAGAAAAATAAAATAAAAAACATAAATTTGATTTTTTTATGGCCTATTTTATTTAGGTAGTCAATAGTACAAACTTTTAATTGTCTAAATTATTCTTATAATCACTGAACATAAAATAAACTACAGACTTTAAATATTTAATAGATATAATTATAAGATAAAACCAAAATTATTATATTATAGGTAACTCTCGTACATTATGCCAATGGGTTTCGTAAATATGTACAATGACAAAAAAAAGGTGAGATTATGAAATAGTAACAAATTCATTAACATCTTTTAACAACGAATTTGATATCTTTTTATTGAAAAATACGAAAAATATAACTTTTAAGGAAGTGTTATTACATACATACATACTTCTTGTGTTCTACTAATTGTCCAGGTATACAAAATAACTTTGATACTCTCCACAACGGCTAAATAAATTTAATCCAATGCCTGAATATATATTTAAAACTTATAGAATTTAGTTTTTTTTTAAATATCAATGGAACAATTTGGACCGCTTTTAAAATAAATTCAATTTATTCACTATTGTTTAGGACTTATGTATTCTGTACCATGTACTTAAATAAATTAAAAAAAAATATATCAATCTGTCCATCAGTGTAAAGCACTTCAAAATCAAACATTAGATTACTAAAGTGGTGCAAGCGTCTCTTCAAAGCTTATTTTTCTTTTAGCTTAAAACAACTCCGGGCCAAATAAAAAGGTCGTTAAACGCCTCCGGTGCGTTCTTTGATTTGTTTACGGAGTTTACGCTCTTTTTAAATACGTCACTTACCCTTAAATGTCTTAATTTGGAAACGAAAGCAATTGAAAGCATCAACAATGAAGAGCCATTTAAGGGTGCTCGTAAACGAAATCTTTGATTTTGGATTTAATTACAGTCTAACACTTACGTTTAATAGATTTATTTATTCGTACTTTCTGACATACATACATACATATATAATAATATTTTTTGTTTTCATTTTAATAATTTTGTATCGTTTTTTTAATAATTAATTTTTGGTTTATTTAATCATTAATTTTTAACTAATTTTATTGTCTATGTCTTTTTTTTTCTGGTTCTCTTTTCCCTATGGATGATGAATAAATAAATAAATAATAAATATTTCCAGACAGGTCACACAGCCAAAAATAAAAAATAATTTCCGTGGTAAGCTACGAGCTTGTGTTACGAAAACTAGATGGTTGATAAACTAGGTACATATTATACTTTTATTTGTTGTAAATATATACATATTATACATATAAAAACCCAAACTGAGACAAATTATACAATGTACAACTTGCCCCCGGTGGGAATCGAACCCACGACCTCCCGAGTTCACGGCAACGTTTGTTATGTATGTTATATATGTATATATTTACAAAAACAAAAAAGTATAATATGTACTTTATTAACCATCTAGTTTCCGTAACACAAGCCTCGTAGCTTACCACGGAAATTAGATGGCGCTGTGTGACCTGTCTGGAAATATTTATTTATTTAGTATTAATAATAACATTCATTGACTGTCAGGCGGTACGAAGTTCGCCGGGTCAGATAGTATATTATAAACGCGAAAATTAGTTCACTCGCGCAAAAACTAAGAAACAGATTTTTATTGTTGAAAATTTATAAAGTGGGTGGCGGTTTATCACAGTGGTAAGCAAGCGTACCAGTCTCGAGAAATGTCTGATAATTTATATTTAGGGCCAGCAATCGAACCTAGCACCACCGCATTTAAATTTACGTCCTTAAAACCTCGGAGTAGATAATTGCCCCTCATTAACAATAATAATAATGATAAGACAAAACAGACCCGACACCAAACATAATAAAAGATAAACAGAACTAATTAAAAAAACCGTAACACTAATAACTCAGTGCCGTTGAATTGAATATTTGTTTTACCCTTGGGGTTCCCAAACTTCACCGCTACACCACAGAACTCTCGAATCGCTGCAGCTTTACCGAGATGTGGCCCGAACTCCTCTTCAACAAGCTATACAACGGTGAGTGTTCTGGTGAACCTTATCCCTTCTTCTCTATTCCGCAACCGAACCACACGCACAGGCCGGAGTATGCACCCCTATACCGTAGCCAGTATCTTAACGCGTACATATAAATTTGGAGACTTACATCTGTCGCACGCTAAAGATGTGGAATGCTCACCCATCCAGTGTGTTTTCCTATTCCTACTGGTATATATATATGTACTGCCTTCGTGGTCTAGCGGTTAAGTCCGTGGATTTAGACTCGGAGGTACCGGGTTCGATTCCTGGTCGGGACACAAAAATATTTATTAATGTAAATGAATATATTTAATTTATTTGTGATATTTCTCGAGTTTGGTACGCTGGAGACATCGACGAGCTTGCCACTTGTCATGATTGGCCTATAGTAAAGTTGGCTAAATGTGAATCCGCTTATTCATAAGCGTGGTTTCTGACCACCCCGAAAGGGAAACGGTCGTGATGTTACTTTACTTTTATATATATGATGAAAGGATGAGTGAAGAGAGATTGACGAACCAGATACCTATATATAATGCGAAAGTCGTGGGTAAAAGAGGCCCTGGCAGACCAAAATCTTAATACTGACTTACCTGGTGGGTTAACGCTGTACCAACTATTGTAATCTAATAGGTACTCATAACTAAATTTAAAAGGTTAATAATTGATTGTTGTGGTGTAGTTCTGTATATGTTTTATTTTGTAAATCTGCTATAGCTGAGTTTTCCTTGCAGATTCCTTTCTCAGTCAGATTAAACATTAACAGGTCACTGGAATCTGCTAAGCTGCTAGTCTTCTTCTAACAGCTTAACTCTTTGTACCATTTCGCTGCTTAGTCTTCCACTAACAGGAGTAGAATCATTCAAAATAATTAATAAATTAATAACGTGTCACAAATGTCTGTTTACGTGAATAAAGATATTTTGCTGTGAAAAAGTATACAAATTTTCTTTGAGAAACTGATATCAAAGAGGAACTGATGTCGGACGTCAGTTCCTCCCATTCTTGGACCTCGCGTACCGCTTACCATCAGGTGGGCGCGATGTCACATGTCGTGCTCAGTAAACATTATTTTTTTCTCTAACCAATATAGGTATTACATTATTATATTTGACATGATTATTATAAGATATATCAGCATGTAGTAGCAAGTTTGTAATAAATTAGACGCACCTATTGATAAAAATTTTGCATATATTTAATTAATACACGATGATATAACGAATTAATGCAAATTGCTTTTAAAAACAAGCGTTTTAACTTGTTTTAATTCTCTATTGGCCCCCCCGCTGGGTTTAAATATTATTTATGGCAGATAATAACGATTTCTTTAGTCACTGCCACTTATGTTCCAATCTTATTTAATACTAGCTGTTTTACCTGGCTTGTGTGGAAATAATTTCGTTGCGCATTATTTTGATTTTGCCATATCTCCTAAGGTATTCATTTAATTTGTATAAAGGAAAAAAACAAGCCAACTAACGTATTTAAAATAATAAGGATTTGAAAGAAGAAGGATGACAACCGTGAAGGTAAAGATTGATGATGAAACTCTAGAACAAGTAAATGAAATTATATATCTGGGCAGTGTTTTCACTGCGGATGAGAAGTATTTATTGAAAGAAGATTGAACGCGGGAAATATTGTTAACGGTGCCCTGGGGTCACTGATGGCGTCGAAATGTCAGTGACAAACCTCGACTCGCCATACACAATACCATGCTGGTACCAACAATTATGTATGGAATCGAGACGTAAAATACGATTGAGAGTAGAGTTTAATGCAGTAATGAGGTCTTTGCGTCAGATATGTGGCATCACTTTGGGGGCAACGACAAAATACGCGGGTGGATATGACAGAAATCATAGTTCAAAGGCATGCTCCGATGGTTCGGGCATGTCGAAAGAGAGATTGACGAACCAGATATATATAATGCGAGAGTTGTGGGCAAAAGAGGCCCTGGCAGACCAAAACTACAGCCATACGATGAAATAAATAAAATGAAGGCTGAAGGTGTATTAAAAAGTCTTTGAAACAAAAGGGCATGTAGGTATATAAAGGTTGATGAATATTGATAATAAGCAAAAGAGGTACGAGTATAGTTGTGATAACGAAATACGCAAAAGGACAAAAATAAGGAAAGGCATGCTCCGATGGTTCGGGTATGTTGAAAGAATGAGCGAAGAAAGATTGACGAACCTGCTATATAATGCGAAAGTTGTGGGTAAAAGAGGCCAAGATATCACGAAAAAATAAATGAAACAATAGCTGAAGGTGCACTAAAAAGCCATCGAAACAAAAAGGCATGTATGTAGAGGTTAATGTATGTCGAAGAAGCGAAAGAGGTATGTCGTGATCGTGACAAATGGCGCTCAATTATATCTGCCTACCCCGCAAGGAGGTGGTGTTGGCGGAGAATGCTGGGCATATCATGGACGGAGTTCCGAACAAACAAATCCATACTGGAGGAACTGGGGATCAGACAGCGTCTTTCCTCGACTGTACAATTACGCATTCTCACTTTCTTCGGACACGTGTCACGGCGTGGAGAAACATCAATCGAGCGCTTGGTAGTCAAGGGGAAAGTCGATGGCAAGAGGATGCGTGGTAGGTCTCCGATGAGATGGACCGATCAGGTGAAGGTTGCAATGGATCATCCCCTACATGAGTGCACTAGGAAAGCCGGGGTCCGAGAGGAGTGGCGACGGCTTGTTAAGCGTGCCACTAGCACTCCAATGGCGACCACGACCACTCTGCCAAGAGTGTAGCGACTAAGAAGAAGAAAGAACCCCGCAAGGGATCTCGAGATATGTAATGGTTACAGTTATTAAAACAGACTTTGGTTGCAGTAGCCTGATTCTCGTTACCTATATATTATTACATAGTTTGCTTGTTATTTCAGCCAATCACGTATATGTTTAACGTGTGTTAATCAAATATTAATTTGTTGTTTGTGTTCTGTTCTCCTGACGGATGATGCATGAGGTGATAGGGAAGGCAAAGGGTCTAGCCCATACAGCCAAGTCTATAGTAATATTTTTTTTTCTTGCGAGTTAATGGGGTAATCATTAAATTACTAATGTTACAAAATTTTATGCTTTTCTTGAAGTCATTCGCGGCTGTATCGCTCTAAAATGTCAGGAATATGTGCGTTCGCAGCGTGGTAAAACCGCAAAAAATAAAATGCAGTTTCTGTCCCATATATGATATCCCATATATGATATTCACATTATGAAACAAAATAATACCACTTTTGAATAAATAAATAAAAAATACAAAACAAAAAACCTGCACGTGACATATTCGTGTAAAAGCGCGGGAACGACTCGTACATAATCAAATCATATCATTTAATTAATAAACCAACATTGAGTTATTAATGATTAACGATAAACAAGAACAAGACACGAAAATTATACAAAACAAAACCTACTTAATATAACAATCGTGGCTTTGTTTAGTAAAAAAATATCTTGTTTATATTAGTTCGCGCCTTTTTCAAGTGTCACTTTGGCTTTTTGCCGCCACTACTACACGGAGCGTTCCAACAACACTATCAAATATCAAACACAATCTACGGCCCGAATTCTTCCGTTGGCACTATTGTCACTAACTTTTTTAATTGAAATCGTTTCTAACTTTGATGAATGTATGGATCGGGCATTGGTATGTGAACACAGATCAGATCAGAGACCTACGCTGATAATAATATTATCAATAATAGAGATTATGCACGATTTTTTTGATTGTTTGTGTTCTCAACTCCCGATGGATGACGAATGAAGTGCCAAGTCTTACGAATATATCTACTTCTTTTTTATGAGTTATTGAGGTCATTATCAAATTCCAGATGTTGCAGAATTTTCTTTTTGCTTGCCTATGCTTTTCTTGGAGTTACTTGCGGCGTTATAGCCCAAACACGTCGGGTATAATATGGGAGTTCACACACGCGAAAACCGCAAAAAATAAACTGCCCCATATTTAAAGTCCAATTTATCGTTTTAATAATTATTCACATTGTAGTTGTGTTTGCAAACTTTTATGTTTAAATAGGTTTAAGACAAAACCTAGTCTTGGTATTGGTCTTGAGCAAGAGTCAAGATTTTTTTATGCTATTTTTTTTTAAATATGTTACGCTAAAGACTTCGACGAGCTTGCCACTTGTCATGATTGGCCTATAATAAAGTTGGCTAAATGTGAATCCGCTTCTTTAAAGGCGCAGTTTCTGACCACCTCGGAAGGTCGTGATGATACTTTTTCTAAGACTAACACTAGTCTTGGTATTGGTCTTATGGAAGAGTCTCGCAAGACTCAAGACATTTTATTTTTTTATTTTGCTATATATAATTATAAAATTATACCTTCGTCGTGTCTTTTAATATTTGTAGCTGAAATTGTTAAGTTTTTGAAATTGTTTGTTCCTGGTCAATATAGCCAAGTCAATGAAGTCTAATGTCTTTTTATTTTAAAGAAGTCATTAAAGTTTCAGCTGACAAAATGGACTTCAAACATACGAGTATCATTTAATGCTTGTTGTAATGATTATTTAAATATCTACGACTGAAGCGAAGATTAACCGACTGCATGCTACAAGTGCACCAGCGGCGACAGATTGTCATAGACAGGATCAATGGCCAACATAGTAAATTCCGTTATTTACTGTCAGTTTTAGCAAAGGTTAGACTTACAAAATTTAACGTATTGCATATCTTCACGCCAAATCCCTTATTTATTTATTGTAACAATACATACTTATTTCATAACAAAATTCAAACACAAGTGACTAGATGTGCGAATTAATATGGCTCCAAGTACTTTAGGATAATGTTTTTACTTGCCACATCCGTTGATGCGAACACATCGAAATTTGCGGGGTAGGCAGGGACAATTGAGCGCCACTTGTCACGATCACGACATACCTCTTTCGCTTCTTCGACATTCATTAACCTCTACATTTTGCCTTTTTGTTTCGATAGCTATTTAGAGCACCTTCAGCTATTGTTTTATTTATTCTTTCGTGATATATTGCTACTAACTAACTAAAAAGAAATAAATTATATAATAAAATTTGTTGCGAAACAAATTTTTAATGTAGGTCCTACCTACCTTCACCTATAATAAATATATTAAACTAATAATAAATTATAATAAACAGCTAAACTAAAAGTAAAAAACGAAAAAAGGTAATTTATAAAATAAAAAACCCGGCAGCGTAAATAAAATTAAATTTATTGCGAAACATAGTAGCTTTAACAGTCAGGACCCATTAAAAATCTAGACCGACTCAAAACTTCCAAACAATGGCGCTGTGTGACCTGCCTGGAAATATTTATTTATTTATTTAATGGGTCCCGACTGTTAAAGTCGCTATGTTTCGCATTAGAACTTTATTTTTAATTAATGTTTATTTTTTACGCAGTTTTTTTTATTTTATAAATTAACTTTAAATTTTTAGTCAACGTTTATTGTGGTTAACAAACTTTATGACACTTTCGTGACGCGTTTTTTCATTTGAAACGCTAAAATAATCAAGGACGAACATTTGTCATGTGGTAGCTAACATAATATATCGCGCCAAAAGAAGAAAAAAAGGCAATTAATGAAATCTTAACATTTAGTTTGGAACGCGTGCTCGACACGTGGGGACCAAATGCTTTGACGAACAAACAAAAGGGAATTGTTTCGAGAGTTCATGTCTAAGGGCCGGTTATTTATTATTTATTAAAAAAAATTAAACTCATAACTAGTACAAATTTACACTACTCGTATTTATTAGATTTCTGACCAAAGTAAGTATATTATTTGTAAAATTAAGTTTTCCGTAAGTCTTGTCGTAAGCGATGTTTTATGGTAATTTATTTAAAACTTTATTGCACTATGTACAAGGGGCGGGCTTAATGCCGCTAGACATTCTCTGACAGCCAACCTTTGGGACAATGATAACTATAACTTAGATCGATGAGTAGGTGCGAAGACGTATTTAAGATTAAATAATAATTAAGTATTAAATAATAACTAATATATCTATTAATAATTTATATACTACATACTAATAGTACTTACATACATACATAACTATACTACATACAATATCTACTTATATACGCTGTAGGGAGCTGTTTAAGTAATGTGAGTATACCAATCTTTTGAATATTATTCTGTTGGATGCTTGCCGAACATTGACCGGCAAAGTGTTCCAAAGATTTACTGCAACAACTGCGAAAGAGTCAGACATGAAACCAGAATGATGTGAAGGAATGGAGAGGACAGAGTTGTGTGACGAACGAAGAGACCGATCATGAAGAGAAGAGAGGTAGGTAAATTTGTCCTTGAGGTAATGTAGGTAATGTATTATATATATAGGTTTATGTATTAGTGTTTAGTTTATTATATGTATATTTTGTATGTGTGGATGTATGTATATATAGTTGTATGTATGTGGCTAGATATTAAATAATACTTTTGATATTTATATTTAATATTTCAGCACCTACTTTCCAGTAAATGGTTTAAAGTTTTCCCAATGGTTGGCTATGATAAAATGTCTTGCGGTATTAAAGCCCGCCCTTGTCTTTGTACAATAAAGTATTAAATAAATAAATAAATGTTATTTTTATATAAATATCAGCATGTCAAGCTTGCTATATTAGTTCTCCTTGAAAGTAAAAATTGGCATTTGACATCATTGCAAATGGCACATACTTTCTACGAGAACAATAAATATTTATTTATTTAATTCTTTATTGCACAGTACAAAGGCAGACTTAATGCGGCATTCTATGACAGTCAAACCTTCGGGACAATAAAAGCAATCAAACAGTGAAAGGTAGGGGCAATTACAGGCCTTATTAGATAATATAATGACATATATAAATTAATACATACTTAGGTACCTAATTACATAACTACATACTATTGCTACATGCAAATACAAACATATAAACTACACATATAAACAATAATAACATACATACATATAAGTAAATGTAATGTTGAAATGTAATTAGGTGGTAGGCGGATTGATGGTGGTAATTTGCCCAGTCTGCTGGGACGGGGAAGTATCCACCGTTCGTCCCGATAAACCCAGTAAAGTGTATCCACACGTTTTGAGATCAGACTCTAATTGCCGTTATGCCCAGTCAAGCCGGCATAGTGATAGAGACTGATGTCAGATATTAGTGTCTGATTCCAGTTGCTAACATGTCGTGCTAGAATAAAATCCTCCTTGCGTCATTTTCCTCATTGGTCGTGACCCTCTCCACGGATCACTTTGTCTCGGACGATGCTGCGCCATCCATGGCGGCATGCAGCGCACTGTGGACAGTATGGTGCGGATCTGGTCAGACCAACGTGTCTGGCTTCGGCCACGAGGCCTCTTGCCTTCAATTTTACCCGTGATCACCTGCTTTTCCAGATTGGCCGTACTTTTTCGTGCAATATGACCAAAATACTCAAGGACTCGCTGCAGGCAGATAGAAGACTGTGACTTTGAGCTCCTTGAGTATTGATACATTAGTTCTCCGCGCTGTCCACGGAATGCGCAACATACGCCTCCAGCACCACATCTCAAAGGCGTCGACACGGCTACGATCAGATGCCTTGAGGGTCCAGCTTTCGCCAGCATTTAGAAATATGGAAAATACGAGGCTACGGACAACTCTTCTTATGGTCCCAATAGTGATATTACAATAGTATAAAAAATAAAGTAAAGTATCATCGCGACCGTTTCCCTTTCGGGGTGGTCAGAAACCACGCTTATAAATAAGCGGATTCACATTTAACCAACTTTACTTTAATGTCTCCAGCGTACCAAACTCGAGAAATATCACAAATAAATTAAATATTAATTAAATATATTTATTTACAATTATAATTATTTTTGTGTCCTGACCAGGAATCGAACCCGGTACCTCCGAGTCTAAATCCACGAACTTAATTATAATATTAAAATAGTATTAAATAAAAAATAAAAGATGCACTAATGTTTATAGACAATAATATTAATGTCTGCAATACTATAAGCAAATGCGGACAGACAAAATGTCAGCGTGCAACTTTGCTGCCACGGGGAAAGTAGATGGCAAGTATTTCTTTCTCAGCAGCTTTAGATACAACAAAAAACCTCCAATTAGCAGCAAAAATTGTGACAAACGTAATTCGATATTTGAAATCCTGTTTTACAAACCCTTAAAAAAGCGCCATCGAAACGAACACGTTAACGGAACGGAATTGTGTCAAAATTGTGATTTGTGACAGTTATTTTGGGATCATTATAAAACTTACAACTGGTTTTAGTACATTAAAGTCACGAAGGCGGGTGTTGTTACAAAGGTGTACCTAATGCTATGTTCGAATTGAAAGCAAATAAAGCAAAGGTTACTTTTTTTACCTAAATGTGTTGTCTTTTATAATAAGTTTATACTTTTATAATATTTTAGGTTACTTTGATAACAAACATAAGTTTTTTTTTTATTTTTTTTTTATTTTTTTATTTTTAGTTTTTAAGTGACAACGCCCTTTTACAGCTATTATATTTATTAATATATTTTGTGACATTTACTGACATCTAATTTAATAACGTAGGTTTAAGTAGTACAGTAACTGACAATGCTCTTTTACAGCAGCATCTATATTTAGGGAGTGTATAATTTACATAGTCTTAATTTGGTAATGACGATGGCTGTTCTTTGCACTAATGGTCGATCTTTTGCTATCCTTCCATGATATGTAAACTGTTGATTGTATAACTGACAAAACCAAGTGTACGTCATTTATCTTATGGTGAATAAATGAATTGAATAAATTAGAAATTTAAAATTGATCATGTTATTTAAGAACATTTGAATTATATTATTATTATATTATCTTGTAGTGTACACTGCTGTGGATTGCAATCCAGAACTACTGTCAGATTTTTTTGTGTTGTGTAATTATATAATCATATCTTTACAATATATATATACATTATTTGTACGCCTCATGGCAGAACACAGCTGCACTTTATAAACCGCCTCCGTGGTCTAGTGGTAACAAACGTTGCCGTGAACTCGGGAGGTCGTGGGTTCGATTCCCACCGGGGGCAAGTTCTACATTGTATAATTTGTCTCGGTCTGGGTGTTTATATGTATAAATTTACAAAAAAAAAAGTATAATATGTAGTTTATCAACCATCTAGTTTCCGTAACACAAGCCTCGTAACTTACCACGGAAATTAGATGGCGCTGTGTGACCTGTCTGAAATTATTTATTATATTATTATTATTATTTATGTACTCGTATGTATGTATTGTGTCTCGCATTCACGCCTATAATACTGATTTAGATGAAATTTCGTAGAATTATTCTTAGAAACCCTGAGACAGGTATAGGCTTTATGATTTTATCTTCTGACCATGGCATTAGAGCCAATGGCTATATATCTGTCTATCTCTTTAATTCGTCTGCATGCCTTTATTACTGCACCGATTTTAATGAAATTTCGCAGATATGATCCTTGAAATTCAGGAATGGATATTGGGTATAAGACAAAATATAAATATGACATGTGACCCTACGGCCACCTGATTTTATTTTTCTTTGAGCACTACATTACACGGCCACGGGTGGCTCAGTTGTAAGATCGCTTTCCAATAGAACAACAAAAAAGGATAGCGGTACAAACCTCGACATGTACCAATGAGAAATACATACGTACATTTGTCATAGATTTACAACACCACCGTTCCCGTGCCGTCGGTGCAGCACTTTAAACCGTCGGTCTCGGTTCCACAAATACCAACTTGTAGAATTGTTAATATATTGTTATTACAATTGGCATCAGATCCTCGCCAACCCGTCTGGCTAGCGTGGCGAGTGTAAGGCGGACTGATGGTGGTTATTTGCCCAGTCTGCCGGAGCGGGGAAGTATCCACCGTTCGTACCGATAAACCCAGTAAAGTGTATCCACACGTTTCGGGATCAGGCTCGAACTGTCGTCATGCCTAGTCAAGCCGGCATAGTGTTAGGGACTGATGTCAGTTATGATTGTCTGATTCAAGTTGCCTACGTGATACCTACCATCAGGTGGGCGCAAGATCACATGTCGTGTTAGTTTATAAAAAAAGTAAGGCCAATTCTTTTAGATATTTCTGGAAGGCCCATCTCTAACAGTGGAGGTCTACGATTCTGTGTTCTAGAAGCTGTGACGAATAGTGATAATATTACACGGGCAAAGCCGGGTGATACAGCTAGTAAATAAAATTATAAAAAGCAGTGGTTTAAATATGAACTCGCCCGCCTTCGTGAGTTAAAAAATGTTTAAATTTATAACTGAAAGAACTGACACCTTAGCACTAATTAACTTAACTAATAGATATTTGACACGGTATGCAGGGTTAAGTTTGTTTTTATTCCACACATCCCGAGTTGGAATGAAAAACTTAGTTCGCGGGTAAAAAAAGTTGAAAAATCTTAAAGGACATAATTCATCTTGTACGGAGATTTGGGCTAAATTGTATTGTTTTTTTATAATTTTAACGGGTCTTTACGCGATTTACCTTAGAGACATATACAGTAAATTTTATTATTAGAGACATATAAGCCTCCGTGGTCTAGCGGTTAAGTCCGTGGCTTTAGACTCGGAGGTACCGGGTTCGATTCCTGGTCGGGACACAAAAATATTTAAAAAGAGTAATTAAAAATATTTAAATAATATTTAATTTATTTGTAATATTTCTCGAGTTTGGTGCGCTGGAGACATCGACGAGCTTGCCACTTGTCATGATTGGCCTATAGTAAAGTTGGCTAAATGTGAATCCGCTTATTTATAAGCGTGGTTTCTGACCACCCCGGAAGGGAAACGGTCGTGATGATACTTTATAAGGTAAATCGCGTTAAGACCCGTTAAAATTATAAAAAACGCGCGCGCGAAAGTTTACAAAGTTTAATTGTATTCACAGTTATACGAATATATACCAAATATTGACAAAATTGCAAATATTTATATAAAAATAAATGTCTGTGTGTATGTATGCGTGTCCCTATGCAGTTCAAAACTACTTGACCGATCGGGATGAAACTTTGGGAATAATGTTGTGTGAACATCGGCGAAGGTTTCTGACATAGTACTAATTCAATTAATTCAAGGACAAATTAGCTTATTTCTCTTCTTTTCATGATAAATCTCTTCGATCTTCTCACAACTCACTTCTTTCCGTTCCATCTCGTCATTCCGGATTTGTCTCGAATTCCTTTGCGGTTGTTGCTACAAATCTGTGGAACAATCTACCTATTACCATAAGGCAGGCATCTACCAGAACATCATTTAAAAAGCTGGTCTACTGACATTTTTTAAATAGCTCCTAACAAAATTTGTAAGTTTTATATGTATGTTTATTATTGTGTATATATTAGTATTTAGTATATTTATATTTATAAGTAGATTATATATAAGTAAGTTAATTATATAAGTATTTATATCTAATTGATGTGTCACTTATACTTTCCTTGCACCTACAGCTGTTCTAATTAGTCCCAAAGGTTTGGCTGTCAGAGAATGTCTACGGGCATTAAGTCCGCCTTTTGTACTTTGTGCATTAAAGTTTTGAAATAAATAAATAAATACTACTGTTGTCCGATAGGTGGTGCGCATCAGCGCTGATTTGTGGGGCATACCGATCGATGATACCGAGCAGGAGCCTTAAACTTTCTAGCGCATATATACTCGTACATACATCATAACGTCCTTTAAAAAAACTAAAATACAAAAAAAAAAAAACATTTTTACGTCATTTTGTTATTTCTTTACGATATTTTAAAGTAACGTTGCATTTTACTAAACAGTAGGTATATTTTTTGTCGACGCAACATAATAGACATAAATAAAAATGCATGAAAAAAATCTAGCGGTAAATATAAACCTAAAAAACAAAACGACAGGAAACGCATTTTGATAAAGGTACCTACATAAAAGTTCATAGACAAATAAAAAAAGATATGTCATAAAAGCGCGCCAAAAATGCACACCGCCCACTTTACAACGCACTCAAAGCTACTTGAAATATAACACTATTGTGCATATCACATCCTTTTGATCAAGGTGATAAGTCTGACAGCCGTTCATCTAATCGGAGTTTTAAAGGTTCTGTTTCGCCTTACATTGCGTGTAATTTTGTATCAAGCATGTCTTCAGTTTAACGATAACACGTAATGCATATTGAATACTTAAAATTCAGTGTTGACTAAACGGGTCTGGAGATTTTAATAAAAACGGGGGCTCACATTGTTCAGATGTATTAAGTAGGCTCTTTTCACGGCAATTGTGTCCTCACAATGTCCGGATTACCGGGGATTAGACTAAGGATGCCCGATATGTCGATATATTATTTTAAAAACGTTATTGCATAGATTATACAGAATGTTTTTTTCAAGTGAGCCTTTAAGACCAAATCCTATTAATCTACAAAGTATAGTTGGCAAGGAATAATCTAAAGCTGTAAATTATATAACCTTAAAACATATATTAATTTACAATACATATTAATAAGCCTTGTGCCTTTGTCTCGGAGCCCGGACTGTCCACCAGCACCAGTGTCGATGCGGAGAACCAGTCGATCATCACGGACACAACGGGATTCCTTGTGCTAGAAGTTCTGGTCGCATTCCTCGTCACGCGGCTCTTCATCATCCGAAGGGCATTCTCCGGACATTTTTTATTTATAGTTTAGTTTATTTTTAATTTTATTATTTAGGTAGGTTTAAAAATGTATAAAACTAGAAATACATAGCATTGGATACATATTTATATATACCTAACCTTTTATATACAGGTGTTTGGAAGGGAGCTGTACATACGCCTAGGGTAGAAATACCTACCCCCGCCCAATATATTGACCTTGGCCTCAAGGTTTTTTTTTAATTTATTTTAATTTTTTATTTGACTTTTATGTGATTTTTTTACTAAAACTACCTGTAGCTCAAAATCTATCCATGGGACCGGTCTGCTAATGGTCTTGTTTTAATCGTTAGAGTCTTAGGGTCCTGCAAAAAAATATTTTACACCAGAAAATTGTGGAGAAGAAAAGTTATAGGGCCTGAAGTACCGTAGTAAGGTAAATAAATAATTTTAGGGCAACTTTCTATGGGGTTTAAAAAAAACTAACAGGGTTGGAGTTCTTCTGATTTTTTTAAAACATCCTCAGTCCATGCCCTTTCTAACGATATGCTAAAAGTGTAAATATCACTTTTAGTTTTAAAGTTATTAATTAATTTCCGCAACTAGGGCACTTTAAGCAAAAATTTCAACTAATGAAAATAAAATGTGTTCGATAGTAAAATGATGGCAAATGAAACAAAAAATTTGGTAATGACTAATGTTTTTTATTAATTGTTTTTAAAAAACACTTGACATTTTTTTTTTATTTGTTTAAAACGTTTTATATGAACTGTCATAGACTAATTAAATCTGAACCGATTGACCAAGCTTTGATTCACATACCGTTTAGCTTCTTGCCCAGTCTAGATATATTTAATGTCTCTGGTTGATGTGAAACGATAACAAATAACCAAAATCATTATTCACTCGATATCGATATAAACACATATCTACAAGGAATTTTTACATCCCTATGGAAAGCCCCTTTTGTTGATACTCATAGATAAAGTGAAGTGTGTAGAAAATTTCAAGAGATTTAATATATAGTGTTAATATTAAATAATATTATATACTAGCTGTTTGACCCGGCGTTGCCCGTGTAATAAGTTGTGTTCAGCGAATAAAAACTTTAGGTGGCCGTAGGAATATTTAAGCGGTGTTGTTAAAAATGGCATCGACTGTACTAGCTGCAAAATAAATCAAATACATTCTACGACATTTTTAACTTTAAGCGTTACAATAACAAAGACTTTATTTTTTTGCTCAGCCTTAGAATTTAATGTCTTATATGAATTTCAAGGATCATTTCTGCGAAATATCAATAAAATCGGTTCAGTAATAAAGGCGTGCAGGCGAATTAAACAGATAGACAGATATAATAGTCGTTGAGTCACTGCCCAAATGAACGTAGCACTGCGCTATGAAAGTTCGTTTGTCAGTAAAAAAAAGTATTGATTTTACAAATTAGTTAATTAGGTACATTCGTAATCGCATTGTCGCGACGTTTTTAATATCACACATGTCATACTTTTTACGTTAACTTTCACTAAATGAAACCAGTCAGTCCACAGCCAGAACAAAATTATACGATGTAACTTTTCCAGACGTGCCAACAAAACAAATTGAATTAATTTAAACGTGTATTACGTGGCGCTTCAATATTATTTTTAATAGTTGGTATGTCTGTCTTTGTATCCCCAAAGTCGACATCAATATGCTCTGGAAGGTCCATTTTCAGCAGTGCAGGTCTAGGACTGCCTATCTCAGCCTAAATAAATCGCTTAAGTATTTTTTTTACATAATGAATTAATTTACTTGCCAACAAACAAATGAATGACTAACTTTTCGTGTTACTATTTAATTTTACGGTTGGTAAAGTAAAGTAAAAGTAAAAGTAGAAATTTGTCTTCTTCTTCTTCTTTATTGCACAATAAATATCTAAAATAAAATATAGTACATAGGCGAGCTTAATACCTTCAAGGTATTCTCTAACAGCTAACCTTTGGGAGAACGACAAAAGATATTGTGGGATGCAGAGTTAAAAGGAAAAATGTATAATAACTAATAATAGCAATAAATATATACTTAAATATACACATTATAAATACATACACATAATACATAAATATAAATATACTTATATACAATACTTACATAAATAACAATCCAATTGGTATGTCTGTAAATATTCCCTCAGCTCAGCCACTCGGATTTTACAAAAGGTTTAGGCAATATTAGAAAATAACGTAGAATTTGGGTGTATGCGATATATGTAAATCTACGTATTTTTAAATAAAAATAATAATAATAATAATAATAATAAAAATAAAGAATGTGACACTGAATAGCAAAGTACGTAGATTTAAGTAAAAAGACGTAAGGCCAGTTTATAGTACTAGTTTGCGCTTAAGTACCAGAATAGAGCTGAGGACCTGATAGGATTAGAGTTAACAGGTCTGATCTTCTGCTAACAGTTTACTCTTTGGAGCACTTTGCTCCTTAGTCTTCCACTAGCAGGAGTAGAATAATTTAATTTTGCAATCTAAGGTCAGTCGGATCTAAACTCACAAAGAGTAAGAAGACCAGACCTGTTAACTCTAATCCTAACAGGTCCGCAGCCCTATTCTGTTACTTAATAATAATAATAATTCATTTATTTCGGACTTGATCCATATATGTTAGTAACAATTTAACTTAGAACTATGTTAGTAGAAATACACATTAATCAAAAATTAAAACATTGCAAATATAATAATTATTGTCTATTGTGTGTGACATTAAGTCACAGCCCCATAACATTGGGTAACGCAACTTAAGCGCAAACGTTATACAATGGAATCCGTTAACTATTAATATATCACGCTATTAAAGTTGATATTCCCAAGTCCGCTGTCAAGGTAAAGCGCTTATAGAGTTGAGAATTGAATAATATTTTGTAATTATGACGCAATCTCTGACTTAAATAACGAAATCCACTAATAACGTTCTTCAACCTTTGTTTGTGAATTTAAATGCGGTTTAGGGAAAATGTTCATTAAACGCTGTTTGCAGTGGGACTTCCTACTTCTACTCTTCGAATGGAACGATCAATGATTTAAAAATATTATTGATACACGTCAAAATATATCCGTTTTTACGCCGCGGATAAAAATAAAGTTAACAAATTAAGGAAGCGCGAACTTGTTGTCGTTTAAAATGAATTTTAAGGCGCGCGTTAATTTAAATATGCTAATAAATTATCGAGTTATGATTATCTGATGGAAAAAATATTAAATAGGTATTTGCTGTTTGATTCGAATTTCAAAGTTAAAATATCTTTATTCACGTAAACCTATTACAGGCATTTGTGACAAGTCATAATTTAAATGATTCTTTTAGCGCGGTGGTGGCTCGGTTGTAAGAACGCGTTCCTTGAATCCTACAAAGGTCGGATCAAACCCACCCGGCATGTACCAATAAGAAATGCACTTTTCTTACGTACTGCAGTCATAGATTAACAACACCACCGTTCCCGTGCCTCGGAGAGCACGTTAAGCCGTCGGTCCCGGTTCCACTAATACCAACTTGTGCAATGGAATCGTTAATAAATTGTTATAAAAAATTGACATCATTTCCTCGCCAAGCCGTCTGGCCAGCGTGACGAGTGTAGGCCAAATTCTCCAGATATACGAGTATGTTCTGGAAGGCCCATCTCCAGCAGTGGAGGTCTAGGACGCTGTGTTCTAGGGGCTGAAATGAAATGAATGAAAAATGATTCTACTCCTGTTAGTAGAAGACTAAGCAGCGAAGTGGTCTAAAAAGAAAGCTATGCTTGAATCCGAAAATAATAAAAAAATCCTTGATTTAGCCATATCAAAGTCAAAGTCAAAATATCTTTATTCACGTAAACCGACAAAGTCAAAGTCAATTTAAAAACGTCATTAATTTAATTATTTTGAATGAGACTACTCCTGCTAGTAGAAGACTAAGCAGCAAAGTGGTCTAATAAGTAAGCTGTTAGCAGAAGACCAGCAGCCGTCACATGTTCAGCTCAGATGGAACATCATAAACCCCATGTCTATCTCTGGTTTCCAAGGATCAGCAACATCATCACAGTCCATAGAACACAGAAAACTAGATCTCCAATGTTGGAGTTTGGCCTTCAAGAATATATTTATGGAGAATTTGGGCTATACAGTACAGTAGCCAAACGGGTTCTAAGTATCATCTCTGCCATCACATCATGAATAAAACTCAACAAATTATATACCAAAACCTTGTACGAGAACCACTCTATCTATTGGTGAAAACAGCATATTTATTACAGGTAGGGTAGCCGCCAAACTTTTTTTGCGGCGAACGAGTGCCTTCACTCCGTAGCCACGACTCAGACTTAGCTGTTAAGGCACGCAGGGCCAACAGTGAGAGAGAGACGGTTTATAGGGTTTTAGTCCGTAGGCGCCTTGGGGTCTAGGTTTAGGTCTGAGGCCACACGGTGAGTCGGCGGTGGCCCTTCAGGCTGGGGTCGTATCATTGATGATTTATCGATTCACCGTCTTTAAAAAAAAAAAACATAAAAATATGTGTAGTAATTTTTGAGTTTATTGTGAACAGACAGACAGACCCGATGGAGGACTTTGTTTTTTATAATATGTAGTGATATTGATTTTAGTACGGAATGAAAGTTTTCGCGGTAAATGGTGGCTAACTTACCGATTTGATACATCTGTCGCGTCGGACTCAGCTCTCGGCCTTTTTGCCTGAAATCAAGATAAATTATCAATTAAACCATTTTTATAACTAAAACATACAGAAACAAAACTTTTGTCTCTCTTTATTTTCATAAAATAGTTCGAAACTTTTTGAGATTTGAGAAAGGGAAAAAAATATCTTCATCAAATGCAAATTCAAATTCATTTATTCAGTAAATTGGCAATATTACAAGCACTTTGTCAAACACGTCAGATACATTTAAAAGTTTATACAATTATATGAAGCTATATAAAAATTAAACATGATATAAACTGAACAACTTAATACTAATGTATTTACAAAATACATATAAATCAAAACGCTACTGTCTAAACTCTAATGGCATAGTAAAAAAATGTCAAATACAATATATATGTATATATATACTTTCTGAAATAACCTAAACTAAATGTGTTAATGTCAATACAAATTAAAGACATTAAATATCTTTTATACATAATGATAATAAAATATGTACTGTAATGTGTAATGCTGAAGTCAACTAACGTATTTAAAATTTATAATTAATACCGTATTTGTGTAAATAGCTTTCCAATTACCGCTTTATAATTGCCCGTTTATTTTGTAATAAAATGGATATAGTATGTTATCCTTAAGAGATAGACATATGCCATCGTGCACTTTTATGTAGACCTATATAAGATACACAATGGGGTGTATCACTAACTTTTTATCACGATAGATGGCGCATGATAGATGGTACCTAATATAACTCTCAGTTGCTTGGAAAACTTGTATTTTTATCACGAAATTTATTATTTTCTGGATATTATGCCGAAGTGAGCAGCTTTTAAGTGTACAAATCGAGATTTCTAAGCGAAATCAAAGATATGGTGATCTCAAAATTGCCGTTCTATTAATAAAACCTTTTTTTCTTTTTACAGACGGCGTGCGCTTTCTTAATTCGTCTTTTAAGGTAGGTAACGTTAATTTAAAATATATTTTCTGCTATAAAAGTAAAAAACCACAAAAACATATAAATATTATGCGATATAGGTGTAAAACAAGGTACCATTGCCGCTAGCGATATCTACAAAAAGCTTTGCCTAATACACTCCATTCTACCAAACATTATTTTGTTATATCTCAAAGGGTTCAGGCAGCGTTTCGTTGAAGACGGCTTACTATTTTCCGAAACCTTCAACAAATATCGTTAATGTATACAAAAACCTAACAAATTGTATACTTAAACGTTACTCGAGATCTACTCTATCCATTGGTGAAAACAGCATGAAAATCGATGCAGTAGTTTTTGAGTTTATCGCGAACAGACAGACAGACGCAGCGGAGGACTTTTATAATATACTAGATGACCCGGCGAACTTCGTACCGCCTAACAGTCATTGGATGGTCAAGCTTGATATAAATTTCTGAACGCACCCATATATATTTGACAACTAACATTGTTTGACAGGTACGAAACCCACGAACTTTTTGTATGGGAAAATGTTTTTTCTTTTATTTTATTTATAGTTATTCTGCTATTCGGGACGGAGGCAAATCCAACAAATCAAAACCCGTGATAATCTATCCAGCCGTTCTCGAGTTATAAGTGTTCTAACAAACGTCTTTGTTTTATATATTAAGATTAACTTATTATGAAATCTAATATATCAGAAACCTTCCCCGATGTTCACACAACATACGAGTATTCCCAAAGTTTCATCCCGATCGGTAAAGTAGTTTTGCAATGCATAGGGAACACACACACACAGACATTCACCTTTATACATATATATAGATTTATAGATAGTGATAGTGAAGTGATTAACTAAATAAACTATGATATTAAAGATTTATTAAATAAACATGATGATTGTCCGTCCTGTAAATATTTTTAAAGGTTTCTACTTGTTTCTCATGTGTTATCTTTGTCATTATAGATACAACAATGTGTTGGCCTATATTTTGCACCAGTAAGCCGACATTATTCCACAATGACAAAGAAATCGTTTCTCGGAAAGGTTATCCGTGTTTAGCAACAAAAAAAATTGTCGGCAATTATTTCGTAGTTTACATCTGCTGCGAATGAAGCTCTTCGCGAATATGGGGCCCTGGTACAATTGGCGAGAATCAGATAACATACGAATATTTAATTTATTTTAAATTGGGACTACAGAGATCACGGCTTGAAACAATCTTTTAATAAATATAGATATATTATCATCACGACCGTATCCTTTTCGGGGTGGTCAGAAACCACGTTTATAAAGAAGCGGAATCACATTTAGCCAGCCAACTTTATTATGTACTATAGGCCAATCATGACAAGTGGCAAGCTCGTCGATGTCTTTAGCGTACCAAAAACTCGAGGAATATCACAAATAAATTACATATTAATTAAATTTATTTATTTATTATATATAATATTGTGCAAAAAAGTTTTTAAAAGACATAACACCGCGTCTTGTCGTCTCCTCCGGTGACAAGAGGGCTGGCTCTTTCTTCGCCCAAAGAATCAGTATTGCAATTCAGCGGGGAAATGCAGCCAGCGTTCTTGCCACCATTCCACGCGGACGGGACTTATATTCCTATCCTTAGTATTAATATTAATTTTATTTTATATTTTGTAAATATTTTTTATTTTTCTTTAATTGTACATTAGCTATTTAAATTAATAAATATTATTGTGTCCCGTATTGGGTGCCATCTTTAATAGTAAGAACATCATGACAAGTGACAAGCTCGTCGATGTCTCTAACGCACCAAACTCTAGAAATAGATATATGACAAATAAATTATTGTGTCCCGAACGGAAATCGATCCCGGTACCTCCGAGTCAAATCCACGGACTTAACCGCTAGACCACGGAGGCAGTTGATATAGATGGATACTAACTACCTCTATATATTTTTTTAAGGCATAAAACTCTAAAATACAACCGTAAGAAAGCAACAAATTACCAGGACAACAGATCGTTTGAGGAGATTACGACAACCGTAGATTCCTAACTAATTTGTTTTAATGCTTGTTCGGAATCAGAAATATGTGGAAGTTTGACTAACACGTCTCACAAAAAAAGGAGATGAATCTACAACCATAAATAATATGAGCAGTATATGTCACCCTATGTGTATGGTGTGCTTACACGATTCCAGTGATTCTATTTTATTTGTTATTTTGTTACATTCAAATCCTTATTTAATACTAGTTCGTGGTCTGTAAACGGGCTGTATCACCTTATAATGTAAATCAAGCACAAATTCATAAATATTCCTAAATATTTTTTTTTATTTAAAAACATTTTTGCTCAGAAGTAGAAAGGGCTAACATAATGTCGTTAGAGAGTATATATATAGTATATATAAATAAATGTTATTAACTATCTTAATTCTAAGACCTAATAAAGACCTACATATGCATATACTTGCATAATATCATTTACGCGGAAAAATATATATACATATAAATAAACAGATATAAGTCGCGTCCGCGTGGAATGGTGGAAAGAGCGCTGGCTGGATGTTCCCGCTGAATAGCAATATTGATTCTTTGGGCGAAGAAAGAGCTTGTCAATAGAGGAGATGACAAGACGTTGTACTATGTTTTTTATTATTTATTATTATTATTTATTATTTGGCGTTTGGACTCCATGGGCCAAAAGCTTCCACAATAAACTACTTAATAATAAATAAAACACAACTAAGAAATAAAACAAAAAAATATATATAGGTAAATAAAAAACATACTCCAAATCACTGCCAATGGGCAAAGTGACAGGAATACCGACAGCATTACCACATTGAATGGCAATGATGTTCCTTATGAAGTGTTGGCAATCTGTTCGCAACACACGATAACACCTTGAAAATTTCCTGTGCACTTGATCCCTCGAAAGTTCCAACTCCATAATTATTAATAAAATAAAAACTTAAATACTCCACTAAACAGTGGAATGCGTGTAAACAGCTTAAGATCGAGATAAACACTAGTTTGAGGGCGACATTAATAAAATCAGACGAAATTTATTTAATACCCGAATCGAGGCGCCACCACGTCTCACTATATCACGCTTTATCTCACCATCAACTCCAACTCGTTTTCCTATTGGACCAATGACCTGAAGTCTTGTATTTATAACGTAATAATGCGTGTAAATGATTTCTTTAAGCACAAACTTTTGGTGGGTTCGCGTGTGCTTCTCTTTACAATGCTTTTAGTGCCTGTTAATGTAGCATGGTCTAGCGGTTAAGTCCGTGGATCTAGAAGCGGAGGTACCGGGTTCAATTCCTGGTCGGGACACATTAGTTGTGTTATTACTTGTCTTTGGTACGCTAGACATCGACGAGCTTGCGACTTGTCATGATTGGCTTCATGCTTATCAGTATTATTATTCTAAATCAACTGTTACTTTACCATGTGTTTAGTAATTTAACTTAATTATAATATATATATTATAGATATGTAGGTATTTATGTATATAATTATTTAGTATATGTAATAGTAGTATGTAAGTCTATTATAATAAATTGCACCCTTCGTTGTTACCTCTCCACACTCCCAAAGGTTGGTTGTTAGAAAATGCTTAGTCATTAAGCCCGCCTATGTACAATATTTTTTAGTGCAATATAGAATTTTTGAATTGAATTGAATTGGCCCATAGTAAAGTTGGCTAAATGTGAATCTGCCTCTACTAAACTGACAACTCCTTGGCCAGACACTTGGCTAAGGGTCGCCATGGCCCATCGTCTCGACCCCAAATAGCGCCAATTCATAACCTGTACCGAGGTTGGCGTATTTGCGCAGCTTGAGGTTATTAGCACAAACCGCCACAATTCCCGTGCTTAAGACGAGGATGTGAGATGGGGCTAATGTGCCAACACATGTCGCCTCCCACACCAGTGACCTAACTTTCCACCGCACAATGTCATGCCATCGTTGGGTCTCTTGCCATCGCACCGCGCAATCCCAGAGGGTTCTAAGATCGCGGGTATTCCAGCAGTGACACGAGCCCTTCGGATGATGTTGTTGAGAACCGGGTAACGAGAAAAGCAGTCGGCATTTCTAGCACATGAAAGCCCGTGGTTACCGAGATGTTCCACCAACCGATGCTCAATGAAAAGTCTGCAACCAGAGACCCGACTGGTGGCGACGGCTTTTAGACGAGCCCGCTCTTTCATGATACTGGAAGATAACCAGTTTGCAGATAATCGAATAAATGTAATCAAAATGGTCCCTTGATTTCTAGTTTGTATTAGCACCATTCAACAAAGCATTCGTTTAAGGTTTATGTTAAACCACGCACTTGAAAAAAGTAAAAGAGTTGAAACAATACATGTGCCGGATCGCGAGGTTTAGTAGTGGACTGTATATTGGCTTCCCTCGATGTTAATAGGTGACGTATCCTCACGACCGGTGTAACGACATCATGCGGGGTAGACAGGGGGGTTCGTTGTTGAGATCCCGGACGGCTTCAGGCGGAATAAAACTCCATGCTTCAGGAAGGTCTTCTCAGGTGTCCTCGGGCTTGCAGTTCTTCTTGTTGGCTCGGCGAAATCGGAATGTCGGAACCGCAAGCCCGTCTGTCTTTTATAATACTCACTTGACCTCGATTTTGAGCTTACACGTGTTTGTCGGCTTCCTTTGCCAACACGGTAAGCCCCGCCCCCTATTAGAATAGTCCTATTAGATTGTTTACATTATAACCAATAGGGGACAGAATGCCCGCTCCGACCGAGATGTAAAGTCGATGGAGCGAGCACCAAAATTTCCTGCTGAGATCAAGTGAGCAATAAGACAACCCTCGAAATACTTTATTTATCATAAAAGTCCCTAACACAATGTCTGCATCTGAGCAGGGGGACTTACACAATCATTTTAAGCTGGGCTGACCTGGAATACGTCCTAGACCCTCTCCAGATCAGCCCAGGTACACACTGAGGCACCTGGACGGCTTCCAGGCTACCTAGGTCCTCACTAGGATACCTAGGCAGCAGCCGCGATCGACTTTCCTAGACTGGCCACAACAAGTCCGAGATCCTCTCGGGACCAGTCCAGGTTCCATCCAGGATACCAATACCCATTCTAGGCAGCCTAGGCACTCGCAGAGCTACCTAGCGACCTGAATTTACAATATTCCAGGCTGGCCAAGAATACACTCGAGACTCTCTCGTGGCCAACCTGGATACCCTACAATAAAACATCTCGTTTTATTATCACAAATAAGATTAATATTGTTATCGCGAACAAAGCGTACCTTCCAGGTACGGCGACATAGACCAAACGTTATCGCGAACAAAACGCATCCCTTGGGTGCGGCGGTAAAGACCAAACATATTACCGCGAACAAAGCGCTTCCCTTGGGTACGGCGATAAGGACTACAACACATTGTCGCAAACATAGCGCACCCTTTAGGTACGGCGATAATAAGCTAGGCTTGACCGAGATGACGTCATCACACCGTCTCTCGGCCAGGCTAGGGTCAAAAGGTTATTCTTTATTATCACACACAAATAAAAAACACACAGTAGTCATCAAATAAACACAAGTAAAAATACACAGTAATCGTCAAATAAACACACGTAAAAATACACTAAGAAAATACACGATTAATACACAATTATTATTATTTCCTGGTTACGACCAACGCAAATTCCTAAGCTATCACATAGCTATGTCCGGGCTACGACCACCTCTTTTGTTATTGTCTTATCTTTATCACTAGTAACTTTTATCACTAATTGTTCGTGATCGATAGGCGGCCGTCCCGTACATCCTCCCGCCGCACATCGCCGTCCGTCCTGGAGGGCCGATGTGTTAACTGCTGGAAGGGTCGGCCGGCTCCGCGCTTGCAATGATGACGAGTTTCTTCGTCGGTCGCCGCAGGAGTCCTCCCGCCGTCTTCACGTCGACGGCTCGCACGATGCCGTCAGCTCCCGGGAAACACCTCTCCACGATCCCACGTGGCCACGAGTTGCGGGGAAGGTTGCCGTCCGCTATCAGGACGACGTCTCGCAGCTGGATTGGAACCCCTTTTCCGTGGGGCTCCCGCCGGTGTTGCAGCTCGGGCAGGTACTCCCGGACCCATCTCTTCCAGAAGTGGTCGGCAAGTCGCTGGGCGGTGCGCCAGCTGGCACGGCCGATGAGCTCGCCGTCGTCAAACCTCCCTGGCAGAGGTACGCGGGCCGGTCCACTCAGTAGGAAGTGGTTCGGAGTCAGCGACTCCTCGTCTTCTGAGTTCACAGATACGTGCGTGAGGGGGCGGCTGTTAACGGTGTACTCCGCCTCGGCCAGCAGAGTAGTCAGCACCTCCTCCGATGGATGCCGCTCGTGTAGTGTAGTGGCAAGGGCCGTCTTCACCGACCTCACCAAACGTTCCCAGGCGCCGCCCATGAATGGGGCACCTGGGGGGATGAAGCGCCATCTTATGGCGCGGAAATTCGCCTCTCGCTGTGTGGCCTTCTCCGCAGCGTCCCTCAGCTCCTTCTCGGCGCCCCGGAGATTTGTCCCGTTGTCCGACCACATCTCGGTCGGGCAGCCTCGGCGCGCAACCATGCGCCGCAAGGCCATCACGGCGGAGTCCGTGCTCAGCGAACCCGCGAGCTCCAGATGGACCGCCCTAGTGGTAAGGCAGGTAAAGAGGGCGACGTACTTCTTCTGGGTCCCTCTCCCAAAAGTCACGCTGATTGGACCAAAGTAGTCCACTCCGCAGAAGGTGAAGGGTCGACGGTGGTGGCCCAGGCGACATTCGGGATGATCTCCCGTGGGCGGCGTCGGCGGCTTCGTCCTCCTGATCCTGCAGAGTAGACACCTGCTAATGATAGACCGAGCAGTCGGCCGGAGATGCAGAATCCAGTAGCGTTGTCTGCACTCATTGATGACCGCTTCGGTGCTGGCGTGGTGTAGATCCCGATGGACGCGCTCGATGATGAGACGAGCGACGTGATCCCGACCGTCGAGAACTGGTGGACTCTTCATTTCGGGGGGCACCTCGGTTACAGCCCCTATCCTCGGCCGAAGTCTGATGAGCCCGTCGACGATCACCACCGCCAGTGGATGCAGCCTGCTGGTCTTCAGAATGTCCCGTCCTGCTGCCAAGTCCTTCAGCTCCATGGTGAAGGTCTTCTCCTGGCTATCCCTCAGCAGCAGGAACTCAGCTCTCTCTAAGTACTCAACGTCAATTAATTTATACTTATCTTGCGGAGTTTCTTTTTTCAATATACGCGCAGAGTTATTCGTTTTAGACGGCCAATTTTTATCCGTATCATTACGGCGGTTTCGCTTATAGTGTGTTATCACTTTTTGGCGTCTACACAGTCCGACGAATTGTAACACTCTCGCGGTGGCTCGGAGAAGTCGCAACCAACTGGAAAATCGCGCACTATCCGGTAGGCATGTCGACGTTTCTTTTTTCGATACGGTGTTCACTCTTTCCTCACCGGTGTCAACGATTTCCATTATGTTCTCCGAAGGCCACGTCGATCTCTCTTGTTTGAGAAACTCCGGTCCATGACTCAGTCTGTGGTGTCCGTCTTCTCTGCGGATGGCACCTTCCTCAAGGGTCTTCATGGCCCTCTCTTCGTGCATCTCACCATCAGCTCTCACGTGGTGGTTATAGTGGACCCTTTGTCCCAGAGTGCGCGTGTGGGCGCCGTGCAGCACCCAACCCAACTCGGTGAGAGAAGCGACCGGTTGGGAACGCTTCCCACGACGTACCTGTGACGCTAGGAGAAGTTGCCAATTATCTTGGCCGATCAGCAGTCTCGGCTTGGTCTTCTCGTACACTAGTTGATCCCTGATGTCACTAAGGTGTCCGCACTCTTCGATGTCCCTGCCCGCTACCACCTGCGGGGACAGGTCCAGGTTGCTCATTGTCCTCGCTGTAGCCGTGGTCGACCCCGTCCTTCCATCGAGTCGCACTCTAACTCGCCGGGATGTACTGGATAGCCTGTTCTGCGTGGCTATGCCCTCAATGGCTAGGGGCTCCTCGGGCCCACTAGCTCCAATCTCCCGGGCGAGCTCTTCATCGATGAGTGTCACAGTAGAGCCATCGTCCAACAATGCTGCAGTCCGCACCTCTCCCGCCGGTCCCGAGACAGTGAGTGGCACTATCTTCAAAAATACCTGGGATCGGCATAGGCTCCAGACTGAGGCCACCGTGTCTGTTCTCGGGGCGGCCTCTTCTCGGTGTAGCAGCTTATGATGACTCTCGCGGCAGTCGTTGATTCCGCACGACTGCCGTTCACATCGATGGTATCGATGGTAGGGGTTGAGGCAGCGAAAACATACCCGTTTCGCTGTTGCCGTAGCCCACCGCTCCTCAGTCCCCATTTTCCTGAACTGTTGGCACGACGCCAGCTCGTGCCTCTGTCTGCACAGGCAGCAGTTCCTCTTCTTTGGGGGCGGTGTAGCATCCTGCGGCTCCTCCACTATCGCGACCGCGGTGTTCGCTCTTTGAGCCCTCTTGAGCGAAGGTTTCTGAAATCTCTTCTCTTCGTGTCTTGCATCGACTCTTCTATTGTCGGGCCAGCCAATATTCTTACCTCCCATTTGTAGACCTACGAGCGCCTCATCGATGGGCATCGTCTCGGCGTATACTGCGGCTTCTCGCTTCATAAATGCTGCAACCAGGCTCACATTCTCGGGAGCTCTGGAGATCAGGTAGAACTGTGTCCATCGGTGAAACTGCGTTGTGGATAGTTTCGAAAGTACCTGATCTGTCAGCCTCGGGTGGTGTAGGTACCTTAAGCATTTGAGCGCCGTCGCCGCCGCGATGATGTTGTTGAGGCGGCTTGAAAACTGGACGATGTCCCGCGGTTTGTCAGAGATGTTCGGGAGGTCGAGTAGCTTCGTCTCGTACACACGGCCGACTAACTTCGGTCGGGCAAAGCTGGTCTCGAGTCCCTCGATGATCTTGTCCGCTGAGCAGTTGGAGTACAGGAGCGCTTCTGAGTCTTCCCGTGCTCGTCCTGTGAGGCTGCTTCTAAGCCGTGACACGTTCTCCATGTTCGAGAAGTATGGTGCGGTGTCCCGGTATGATGTCACGAACACCATCCATTCCAGAGGGTTGCCGCTGAACTGCGGGAGTTCTGGAATCCTGGAGAACGGCATCTGGTGCCATGGCCGCTGCCTACCTTGCTCAAATTGCCCCTTCCGCTCCGGCTGGTTGTCTTCTGGGAGCCATTGGATGGCCTGGGAACCCTGCTGTCCGAAGGAGACCCTTCCCTGGGGAGGGGCCGTCGGCAGTGTTCGGTTGCATTGCTCACCTGGGAATGCGCTGGAATACCTCTCCAGATGAGGGCCCCTCTCCAGGGACGTGGAAGCTTCTCCTCGCTGAGAAGCGATGCGGTGCTCCCTGGGCGCCGCACTGGAAAACCTCTCCAGATGAGGGTCCCTCTCCAGGGACGTGGAAGCTTCTCCTGGCTGAGAAGCGATGCGGTGCTCCCTGGGCGCCGCACTGGAAAACCTCTCCAGATGAGGGTCCCTCTCCAGGGACGTGGAAGCTTCTCCTGGCTGAGAAGCGATGCGATGCTCCCTGGGCGTCGCGCTGGAAAACCTCTCCAGATGAGGGCCCCTCTCCAGGGACGTGGAGGCTTCTCCTAGCTGAGAAGCGATGCGGTGCTCCCTGGTCACCGCGCTGGAAAACCTCTCCAGATGAGGGTCCCTCTCCAGGGACGTGGAGGCTTCTCCTGGCTGAGAAGCGATGCGATGCTCCCTGGGCATCGCGCTGGAAAACCTCTCCAGATGAGGGCCCCTCTCCAGGGACGTGGCGGCTCTCGGTCCAGGAGCAGGGCCCGCTTCGGCGATCCGCGCGGAGCGGGCAGGACAGAGACCGACGGACTCGTGGATCGGCAGTGGCTCCTCGGGACGTGGCTGCGTGGTCCTCGCTGAATGCTGTAGACTCCGGTCTACCCATTCTTCCACGTTCACAGATGCCTCGTCGCTGGAGCTTCCGCTGTCGATCCTCCTACGTTGCTTGCTTAAGAAATCTTCGAGTTCCGCTTCTTTCTTCATTATCTGAAGTTCTCTTCTTAATTTGGCTTCCCGGTCTTGGGCGCGCGTAGTCTTCACAGACACGACGGAGGCGCGCGAAGACGCGCGGGAAGCTCGCTTTGAAGGGACCCCCACGATGGTCCCCATGGTCGACGTCCTCAGCGTACCCTCTATGGACGCCTCGGTCGACCCATGGGACCAGGCGGGGTCCGTCACTCGGGATTCACCCGATGTCGATGGCGTTGATTCCGATGTCCGGGGCCCGGATCCGAAGGCAGCCTCCGCAGTTGACTGGGCGGAGGGTTCTTCGGCCGGCACTGTCTTCCCCGTGAGCGACCGCGTAACTGGCATCCTCTTCCTGGTCTTCTATCTTCCTTCCTGAAGATGGAGTGTTCCGACGATTCCCCTGAAGCCGTCCTCTAGTCTTGATCCGGTTCCGAAGGTCCATACGATGTACCGGATCCGGCTCCGAAGGACCAAACGATGTGCCGGATCCGGCTCCGATGTTAATAGGTGACGTATCCTCACGACCGGTGTAACGACATCATGCGGGGTAGACAGGGGGGTTCGTTGTTGAGATCCCGGACGGCTTCAGGCGGAATAAAACTCCATGCTTCAGGAAGGTCTTCTCAGGTGTCCTCGGGCTTGCAGTTCTTCTTGTTGGCTCGGCGAAATCGGAATGTCGGAACCGCAAGCCCGTCTGTCTTTTATAATACTCACTTGACCTCGATTTTGAGCTTACACGTGTTTGTCGGCTTCCTTTGCCAACACGGTAAGCCCCGCCCCCTATTAGAATAGTCCTATTAGATTGTTTACATTATAACCAATAGGGGACAGAATGCCCGCTCCGACCGAGATGTAAAGTCGATGGAGCGAGCACCAAAATTTCCTGCTGAGATCAAGTGAGCAATAAGACAACCCTCGAAATACTTTATTTATCATAAAAGTCCCTAACACAATGTCTGCATCTGAGCAGGGGGACTTACACAATCATTTTAAGCTGGGCTGACCTGGAATACGTCCTAGACCCTCTCCAGATCAGCCCAGGTACACACTGAGGCACCTGGACGGCTTCCAGGCTACCTAGGTCCTCACTAGGATACCTAGGCAGCAGCCGCGATCGACTTTCCTAGACTGGCCACAACAAGTCCGAGATCCTCTCGGGACCAGTCCAGGTTCCATCCAGGATACCAATACCCATTCTAGGCAGCCTAGGCACTCGCAGAGCTACCTAGCGACCTGAATTTACAATATTCCAGGCTGGCCAAGAATACACTCGAGACTCTCTCGTGGCCAACCTGGATACCCTACAATAAAACATCTCGTTTTATTATCACAAATAAGATTAATATTGTTATCGCGAACAAAGCGTACCTTCCAGGTACGGCGACATAGACCAAACGTTATCGCGAACAAAACGCATCCCTTGGGTGCGGCGGTAAAGACCAAACATATTACCGCGAACAAAGCGCTTCCCTTGGGTACGGCGATAAGGACTACAACACATTGTCGCAAACATAGCGCACCCTTTAGGTACGGCGATAATAAGCTAGGCTTGACCGAGATGACGTCATCACACCGTCTCTCGGCCAGGCTAGGGTCAAAAGGTTATTCTTTATTATCACACACAAATAAAAAACACACAGTAGTCATCAAATAAACACAAGTAAAAATACACAGTAATCGTCAAATAAACACACGTAAAAATACACTAAGAAAATACACGATTAATACACAATTATTATTATTTCCTGGTTACGACCAACGCAAATTCCTAAGCTATCACATAGCTATGTCCGGGCTACGACCACCTCTTTTGTTATTGTCTTATCTTTATCACTAGTAACTTTTATCACTAATTGTTCGTGATCGATAGGCGGCCGTCCCGTACAATACACATTACAGATTGTAAAGACAATATACATTAAATGGGGGTTAGTGAATCGTGTGAGAACTGTTGTAAATCTAAAGGGCTCGTTATAGACATATATATAATGGCAGGTCTTAATAATTAAAAAAATACCAATAATATTGTGGTCCTAAAAGCGATTGTCATAATATTTCTCAGTTAATATGTAGAAAATGCATTCTAATAATAGTATTTGCTATTTCACTGTATGGTGTTATTACCATCAGAAGAGTTTGTTTCAAGTCTTTTATAGATAGGCAGCAGAGTAGTCCAGGCATGGTTGTTCGATGAACCTGGATTGAGGATGGATAATCCTTCGTTATCCGCGGCAGAATCTGTGATTCTGCGCACCCTTGGTGCCGGGCGCTGAGTCTAGTACGAGTATAACAGCGGTTTTGTGGCTTCAGAATCTAGTCTCCTAGATTCGTCTACTTCAGCTTTTCTCCCTAGGGTATGGCCGGCCCTCCGAAAAAGACGAAACGTTATCCTGAAGATGATTATAGAATCCGATTTCAGCGCGGTAAAACATACGTTTAGCCAGGCCGACAACAACTATAACTGTGTTATAGCCACACTGAGATCTATCTTTACTTACCTATGCTTACTGCCTCCGTGGTCTAGCGGTTAAGTCCGCGGATTTAGACTCGGAGGTACCGTGCTCGATTCCTGGTCGGTACACAAAAATATTTATTAATGTATATAAATACATTTAAATAATATTTAATTTATTTGTGTCAATTCTCGAGTTTGGTACGCTGGAGACATCGACGAGCTTGCCACTTGTCATGATTGGCCTATAGTAAAGTTGGCTAAATGTGAATCCGCTTATTTATAAGCGTGGTTTCTGACCACCCCGAAAGGTCGTGAGATACTTTACTTTACCTATGCTTACGTTAAAATATAACTAAGATTAATTGTCAGTACATTAATGGAACGAGCTTCCAAGAAAGTAGTTTTAAAATCCTATACTATTTGGTTAGGTAGTGAGAGGAGCCAAGCTTTTCCGGTCACATGCAAAAACTAAAATGGTTTGCTAAGTATTTTGTCTTGTTTGGTTAGAGTTAAGGACCGGTTCTTAGCTGCTAATATACGTCCATTTGGTTCGAGGTGTGAGGCCGGTGTCACGATACCACCAACTAATTTATACGTTTAGTCCCAACGACATCGCGCTTCGAGGAATCACTCTACAGGCTGTTTTATAAAGATATAAAACTTTGGGTTATCCTTTTTACTAAGTTTATTTTTACTCTTTAAAACAAGGACTTGTATGCAATGGACAAAATAGAGCAACGTGTCATACGTCAAATGTGACTTTACTATAAATATTTCCTAACAATCTTTATTCTCATATAATATCCCATGGCCTCCGAGAAGTCCGGACCTTACAATTTGCGATTTTTCCTTGTATGGATATCTGAAAAGTCGAGTCGAAAATATCCGCGATTCCTCACAGAATTTTCCAAAGCATAGTCGATTACAGGAGTGCCAACGACGCGACGAGACGAAGCACATCATGATAACGTAATTTAAATAAATAATAATAATACTATTATATAATATTCAACAAAATAACATTTGTAGTTTTATTTATGATTCAATTCAGTTTTTATTATTTTGTATCTTGTAATAATTAAAATAAAATATTTGTTTTTGAGTTGAAGGTAATATAATAAACGATTCTGACGGTCCGACACGACGCCAACTACCCACGTGACTTTGTACGGAGTACATTTTGATTGGATTATACTGAATGGTCTGTTGTGGACAATCTGTGGACTGTTGGTTGTTTATTTTATTGCTAGCTGTTTTAAATGGATTTGCCCGTGTAAAACAAATTACAAACGAAATTAATTTCGATTCGCATTTTTTTTGATTTTGCTATATTTCCTTAGTTATTCGTTTAATTTGCATGGTCAAAAGGGCAAAAATAATCTTCATGATATGCTGAAGCCAACTAACGTATTTAATATGATAAGGATTAAAACCGTATTTGTGTAAATAGCTTTCCAATTACCGCTATATAATTGCCCTTTTATTTAAGTATTAAAATGTATATATTATGTTATCCTTAAGAGATAGATATATGGCATCGCGGACTTTTCTGTAGACCTATATAAGAGACACAATTCCACCATACATTATTTTGTTATATCTCAAAGGGTTTAGGCAGCATTTTCGTTGACACCTCCCAGACGGCTTAAATTTATTTTAACATCGCCAACAAATATCGTTAATTTATACAAAAACTTAACAAATTATACACTAAAATCTTTCTCGAGAACTGCTTTATTCATCGGTGAAAACAGAATGAAAATAGGTGCAGTAGTTTTTGAGTTTATCGCGAACAAAGGAGAACGCGGCGGAGGACTTTGTTTTATACTCGTAATATACTTACCACTAAATCGAAACACGCTGTAGAGCAAATAAGCAGCAAGACAAAATGTTTCTTTATTTATGTAATTCGTTTATTGTTTTATCTGTGGGATAGTTTACGATGGCCGATTGAAAAAGTGACGCGATACCCCACAGCTCCCCTTGATACAGCAAAGGAAATAAATTTACAAATTTATATTCATTTATCTTAGGTATGGCTCAGTTATATCAATATATTTTTTATGTTATTTCTTGATAATTTTATTAGAGATATTTTACGTTTTATAAATGACTAATCGTTGCACGCAATTTAAGAGTGGTTCCGTTTTCACCACAAATACTCGCCCCGATTTTAGATTCCTTACTCACTCGATTTTTTTTGCAACTTCATGAGTATGAGCAAACACTATGTTACTAACACCTATGGATAGTCTTCCGAATTTTTTTAATTTGATTATTTACCAACACAATGCAGATTGTTAGACGTTTTCTTAACGGATCCTTCCCACAATTATTCCAGCTGTCAAACAGAGAGACTCCTTGGCACGTCACTACGCTTGAGGAATAGAACCGTCAAACTCAAGGTACGATCAAGGAATTTAATGCTGAATAATGAAGTGCTGGTCGTCGTTTCCGCCACGGTTCTATCAATAATGGTTAAAGACCTTCGTCTAACCATCCTAGCTAAATGCGTCTGTCAGCTTCTTTAGTTTTTATATTAATTATTATTTATAATATTTTTAATTGTTCAACTTTTAAAAAACATTTTTCAACGCGTTCGTGATCAGCTTCGGGGATATGACATCCCCCTGTCTAGAGAATAAATTAAATAGGTACGTAAAATTAAAACGATCGATGACTTGAGTCTCAAATTAGCTACCTCACAAATTAGTGTATAATTAGAATTGCGTTAAACATAAATGTTTTTTTTAAATAATTGTTCATATCATAACTTCTCAAAATTATTTCAACTGTCTTCTAGTCTTTATGACTAACGCCGTAGCGTTTAAAATGCCGTGATATTTTTTAATCACTTACAAACTTACACTAGAATGCTTCACAAACGGGTCAAGATAAGTTAACATTTTATTTATTACTAGTTGTTTTACCCGGCTTTGCCTCTTCATAAAATGCTCAAGCCAACTAACGTATTTAAAATGACAATGATTAATACCGCATTTGTGTAAATAACTTTCCAATTACCGCTTTATAATTACCCATTTTTTAACGTATTAAAATGGATATAGTATAGATTTTTATAATTTTAACGGGTCTTTACGCGATTTACCTTAGAGACATATTTCTCCCGACGTTTCAGCCGAGTTGTTGGCCGTGGTCACGGGTCGACTGAAGCTATGCGGTGTAGTCTCGTACATACTGGGCGGCAGATGTAAACCTACCCACTTATCACTTTTAAAAGTTTTTGGAAATCACGACACACGACACTTACAATATCCTTGGCGACACCGGGCGATTTTTCCCGGCGTCGAAACCTATTTATTACTGGATTCGACGATGAAGATAGCTTATAACCCCCCTCTCTATTGAAATTTTTGTGTTTCTTTATTTCGATCGCTTCACGTACTATTCTAGGGTAATAGTGACGATCGGTGGAAAGTATCTTTGGGTCATGTAGCTCAATCCAATGGTTTGTGCCACTATCCATTAGGTGTTCTGCTATTGCTGACTTGTTTAATTGGTTACAATTATAAAAACCTATTATATTATAAAAATCTATTATGAATGTGCGCGAAAGTTTAAAAAGTTGGATATAATATGTTATCCTTAAGAAATAGACAAATGCCGACGCGTACTTTTCTGTAGATCTATATAAGATACGCAATTCCACCATACATTATTTTGTTATATCTCAAAGGGTTTAGGCAGTGTTTTCATTGACAGCTCCCAGACGGCTTATTTTTTTTCTGATACCTCCAAAAAAATATCGTTAATGTATACAAAAACTATTATATACTAAAACTTTTCTCGAGAATCACTCTATGCATTGGTGAAAACAAAATTAAATTTGTTTTCGAGTGTAAATGAAATTTTAGAATATTATCAGAGGCAAGAATCATTATCGATAAATCGTTCCGGTGTGCGACAGACCATTTGTTTTTATTACTTCACCGTACGGGTGGGCACCAGTCGCAGTAACCTGCAGCCTTATTAAAATATTCATCATTCGATTCATCATGGTTTTGATTCCCGCATATTACAATGTTATAGACTCTTCTACACTCTTACAAAATATATCATACGAGTGAAGACACGTAGCACTCGCAGCAACAACTTACATAACAGCGGTTGCCATGGCGAAAATCCACGAATTACGGTTTGAACTGCTTGACCATCCACCTTACTCACCTGATCTAGCTCCAAGCGACTTCTTTCTGTTCCCTCAGCTAAAAATTGCGTTCGGAGGACAGAGAATTTCGTCAAACGAGGAGGCTATAACCTTCGTGAACAATTATTTTGCAAAGAAGAATGCCGAGTACTATTTGGACGGGTTAAAGAGATGGAAGCATCGCTTGGAGAAGTGTAGAGTAACAATATATAGAAAAAGAAAAATATATTTTTTTTAAAATGTCTTGTATCTTAGTTAGGTCGGAAACTTTTCAGACCACCCTCGTATTTGTTATTTATAAATTCATCTACAAGTACTGGGCACACGGCTAATAGATAATTTTGTCGCTCTCTCGACTACTACGATAAGCAATTGTCTCATCTTGACTTATTTAACTCGTAGTGTTAACAAATTTGAAAACGACCTTAAATTACATATGTTCTCTAAATTATAATAATATAATATTTCTAATGTGTGACTGTTCATATATGTTATTAATATTGTTTCTGCTATAATATAACTTAATTTTTAAATTCAATTTCAGATGTTTATAATTTAATTTTTTGCTTAAGTGTTTTCGTTAATTGTATTTTGTGTAAATTCTCGACACTCAAGGTCTTGTTATCTTAATGTTAATTATGTGTTGATGTAAATGACTGTTTGCTGTCAAAAAATAATAATAATAAAAAAAAACTGTGTCATTGGGAACACTTCTCACCTCTGGAATGGTTCCGCTAAATATCTTATGCTCTCAATGCAGAAACTCTCTCTCATGTCGAGATGTGGCCTCACTCAGTGAGTCAGTCAGTCAGTGGAGTCGTCCAGGCCCGGATGGCTAATGAGCCTGGGTTAGGGATGGGGACTTTCCCCCGTTTTCTCCGGCTGGATCTCAGCTTGGTGTAACAGCGACCGTGTGGCTTACGAACCCAGGGGTTCTACGGAGCGATATTCTGAAGATGCTTGAAGTTTCCGTTGTCGGCCCGATAGAACATACGTCTAGTCAGGCCGACGACAAACTGTAGGCATCTCCAGATCTCGAGCTATGACGGAGTCACACACGAACCACGGCGAGCACTGAGTGTGTTCTACAGCCTATACAGTGAGTGTTCTGAAGAGCTCTACAATCTTATCCCTTCTTCTCTATACCGTAACCGAACCACACGCAAAATATGCACCCAATACCGTAGTATACTATACGTACATACCTATAAATTTGGAGACTCTTACGTCTGTCTTATGATGAAGATGTGTAATGCTCTCCCAGTGCTTCGCCATAACCTATAACCTGGGTCCCTTCAAGCTAAGTGTGAAAAAGCATCTTAATTGGTCGGGGACTGATATCGGCCGTCAGTGGCTGACGTTAGTTGTTCCCATTCTCGGATCGCGTACCGCTTACCATCGGATGGTCGCAATATAACTTTTTTTAACAACATGTGACTTGCGCACCTGATGGTAAGTGTCCCGTATCCATCCATGAATGTTAGCAACTGGAATAAGACACTCATGACTGACATAAGTTCCTAACATATGCCGGCTTGACTGGGTCATGATCCCTATCCCCTGATCCCGAAACGTGTAGAAACACACTACAGGGTTTATCGGCACAAACGGTGAATACTTCCCCCCCCCCATGGCAGACTTTGCAAAGACAGACCTTACTTATTTGAACACATATCGTGCTAAGTTATTTAAAAAAATCATTTTTTGATGACAAAACCAGTGCGGCCTTCCCGTATTGTCGTATAGAGCAGAGACCTAGACACTGATAATGGGTCTGGTCCACAAATGCAATTCAGCGAGTTAAGGAGAGAGCAATGCCTGGTATTTATTTGGTAGATAGATTTCGAAAGGTTGAAATTCATCAAAGAATCAAAGTAACTGACAGCTTTCAAAATTTAGCTGAAGGGGCAATGGGCTGGAGACATCTGCCGCAGAACCGACTACCGATGGGGGAAACGGGTTCTAGAATGAAGACTACGTACAGGACGACGCAGTGTGGAACAAATAAACATCATAAAAAAGCTATTAAAAAATATATGACCTAAAATTTTTAAGTCCACAGCTGTCATACGAAACGTCTGCCATCAAGTCATGATCGCCTGGTATCATATGGCTAACGACGCACTGTCCCGTAGGTAAGCCATGAGACTCATGACACCGAGTGAATGGGTTACGACTTTTTAATGGCCCCTAAACATTAACGTATGAATCGGTAATGTGATCACGCTATCGAGCACGGAATAACATAACTGGCCGTAACTCCTCGCCTTTTCTGTTAACCTGGTATTGTGGGTTAAACTTTGATGGTTTTTTTGGTAGTTTTTATGTTGTCCGATTAATTAATTGTCCGATTTATTTTATTATAACTTCTTTAAAAAGGTCACGGTTCGAACGCCGATGTTGTAGATTTACAGCACAACCATTCCCGGGCATCCAGAAATACATATGTATTCTTAATTAATGTCTTAGCAATTTTTTTTTTATTATTGCCAAGTCATTTTCCATTTTTTTAACAAGAACTGGATCGATCCATATTAATTAATTCTATAAATTTTGTATATATCTTTTTTAATCAATAGCTTTTTTTTTAACGCTTGAAACTGTTTTTGACCAACTTCGGCCGCAATTTTCGATAAGCTATGCAGATGATATGGTGCTGCTGACTCCATCGATCAGTGCACTAAGGCGAATGCTTCTCGTTTGTGAAGCCTACGCTGAAGATCATGGCCTTAAATGCAATACAAAAAAGAGCGAGTTCTTGGTCTTCACGGCGAGAGGTAAAGGTAAGTCACCTAGTTATGTGCCACCAATTAAACTGTGCGGTTCTCCTCTGAAAAGAGTAAAGCAGTTTAGGTACCTGGGTCATGTCGTGACAGAGGGTCTTTTTTTTTTTTATACTAGCACGACATGTGACTTTGGGCCCACCTGATGGTAAGTGGCGCGCAAGGTTCATAAATGTTAGCAACTGAAGTCAGACACTCATAACTGCCATCAGTCCCTAACACTATGCCGGCTTGACTAGATGCTTTTTCACACTTCGCTTGAAGGACTCTAAGTTATAGGAAAGTGGAAACACGGAGGCTGGAAGAGCATTCCACATCTTTATCGTACGACAGATGTATGAGTCCCCAAATTTATACGTACGCGAAGGGATGGTGACTACGGTATGTGGGTGCATATTCTGACCTGTGCGTGTGGTTCGGTTGCGGAATGGAGAGGGAGGGATTAGGTTATAGAGTTCTTCGGAGCACTCACCATAGTATAGCCGGTAGAACACGCTCAGAAAAGCCACATCTCGTCTGACTGACGATGCGTATATATAAAGAAAGCGCAGGGCGTTGGCGATCAGGAGCAAACAGGCTGGCCCGTCGGTTTGCTCGCTGTACGGTTCCAGTAAAGATCACGCTTTTTAAGGCATTTTGTCAATCATTTTACTCGAGCGGCCTATGGGCTTGCTACACGCAAAAGGCCTACAACACTCTGCGCGTGCAATATAATAACGCTTTTAGGATGCTGTTGGGATTCCCGAGATTCTGTAGTGCCTCCGGGATGTTGGCTGAGATGCGCACGGATAGCTTCCCCGCCATCATGCGTAAGAAAGTATCATTCCTGATGGCGCGGGTATGCGGGAGTCCCAATAGCTTCCTGAGGGTGGTTGCGGGCAGTGTGGGGGGGGCTATTGCGCAACACTACACTCTACGAGGCACGGGAACAGTGGTGTTTTAAATCTATGACTGCAGTATGTAAGAAAAGTGCATTTCTTATAGGTACATGCCGGGTGGGTTTGAACCGTCCTTTGTATTATTTAAGAAACGCGTTCTTACAACCGAGCCGTTATTAATGAGATATAAATTAGTTAAACATTAGTTAAACTGAGAACATTCAAAATTTGCTTTCAGAATTTATTAAAGATTTCAAGGTCGGAGCAGTCCTTAGTGGCATCATTATATAATCGACACATGCGTATTAATCTACGGTGCAAATAAAATTGTGCATTTTGTATTAGTCTAAGATACGTCTAAGAGCGACCTTCACCAATCGGCTATCCGAATGAAATCCACATTTTAAATAATTAAATAGACTAACAAAAGCAAGCTATCAGTGTTACCTAACGAAAACGAAATAAAAATTATATATATATTTTTTATACTAGCACGACATGTGACCTAGTTCCCACCTGATGGTAAGTGGCGCGCGAGATCCATGAATGTTAGCAACTGAAATCAGAGACTCTCTAACGCTATGCCGGCTTAACTGGGCATGACGGCAATTCGAGCCTGATCCCGAAACTTGTGGATACACTTTACTGGGTTTATCGGCACAAACGGTGGATACTTCCCCGTCCCAGCATCCCATCCCTTATGATGGAACCCTTATGTCAACATTTTAAAGACTGGGTAGTGTTATTATTAATTGAATTCGCCCACAGACGAGAAACGAAATAGAGAGAGAAATAATTACGTTCGCGCGATCGTCAACCTCTCGCTACCTGCTTGATTAGGCTGTGTATGAGTGGCGACATTTTTAGGAAAACTTCCGTGCACCGTAACTTAAGAATTTATTACTAAATAAATAATATAAAAAATGCATAGTTCTTTATTTTAATTTTAGATTATTTTATAAAAATATTTCCTTTTTAATAAATTCCACGCAGTACAATATTTATTTATTATTTGGGAAACAAACAGTTATTCTTACACCTAGTAATAACAAAATTGTTTATCTCTTTAACCAACAAAGTTTCCACTAAAACTAACAAAACATAAGCTTTACTAACTACATACATAACTAAGGTTGCTTCTACTTAAAAATTACATTAAAATATATACATTATTTATAACTAATATAAAAATTAAAAAGAAGAAAAAAAATTTATTAAGTATATAAAATAAAATAAAAATCTTTAAAAAAAAACATAAAAAGAAGAAAGCATAATACTTATTTTAGGGCACAGTATCGTATCACTCATCTAGTAATATTGTTAGGTAACCCATCACAGCCGCTTTTATTAGCGTATTTTATTTTATAAAAAGTGGATTTCAATGGTAAAGGTTCTTCTACGGATCTTGTTTTGTCGCTAAAAGCGCTTTATTTTACTTTATTTTGTCGTTGGACTTGCGTTTTTATTAAATTTACGCAAAATTCAGTAAAATAAAGCGAGCTTTGCTTTGCAGTCGAACACGACATACTTCGTATATGGATTGATTCTAACCTTTGGTTCTGCATGGTCCAACCCGCATCTCTGCGATGTCCCTCCGAGGTAACTGCACGGCATTAACGTCACCATGGTCTAGGTCTTAAGGACCATAATCGTGTCCCACTACGTTCACAAACTCACTGTTTTTTTCACTTTGTGTCTCTGCCATTATGTTTTTTGGTCTGTTGATTTTGTATACTTGAAGTCATTGTTCAAAGATTTGCTTTAGTTTTTAAAATTCTGTCGCCTAGGTAAATTAGATTTTGAGTTAATTATAAGTTGTACCAAAATTAAGTGTCTGTAAATGTAACGATTAAAGTTAATAATGGCGTCATTAATATCTATTTTATTTTGAAGCTCAAGGCAAGCTCGTCGATTTCTCTAGCATATCATACTCGAGAATCGAACCCGATACCTCTAATAATATAGACTACGAAGGCAGTTATAAACTTAAAATAAAAAATGTCCTCTAGAGAGATAGTCCCAAGGAGACTGGCAATATTTCCCCTCTTAATAGTGAGGCTAAATTAATTGGCAGAAATAATTGCCAGCTTTATACATATACATTAATATGAGATTATACCGGGTTCGATTCCTGGTCAGGACACAAAAAAAAAAATATATTTGTGATATTTCTCGAGTTTGGTACGCTGGAGACATCGACGAGCTTGCCACTTGTCATGATTGGTCTATAGTAAAGTTGGCTAAATGTGAATCCGCTTATTTATAGCGTGGTTTCTGACCACCCCGAAAGGGAAACGGTCGTGATGATGCTTTACTTTTTTTTTTACTTTATGAAATTATATTTTGCAGTAACGACTAACGAACAACTTAAATAAACAATAATATCAATTCTCAAATCAGTAGGTAATTGAATTCCAGCTAATTACGGCTGACGTGCCACTCAATAACAATTTAAAACGTCTCTACAGCTTTTAATAAGACGTCTATACATTACATGGAACGAACATAAGACGAGCATAGAACATAAAAAAGGAATCATAAATAAATACTTAATATTTTTTTTGCACATGTGCGTTTGCTCAGAATCCCTTGGACCGCACGACGCACTAACGTTTCGGCGCTCGAAGAGCTCAAACTTGCCAAGGGACAGAGACTTTCTGCCGTCTGCTTTACCAGAATTTTGAATTATTTCAGATTCCACATTGCTAGAAGAGGTGCAGACAATCTGGAAAAGCTCTTAGTAACGGGAAAAGTAGACGGTAGAGGGTGACTGACCAACTAAACATCCGAGGAACGCACCCACTGGAAACAACTGGTGGATGGACTGCGACGGAGTCACGATCCCCAACAGTGCAACTTAGCAGGAGGTGCACATGCCATTATAGCCCCGAACCAACCCGATAATAAACAAGAATTTTAAGCAACTGATATCAGCCAATGACGACTGACATCGATCCCTTATATATTGGCTTGTCGCGATGTTTTTTCACAAAGTTATTTCTCTGATGGATAATTTACGAAATGTGGAAATCCGTCAGAGAACCAAAGTTACCGATATAGCCTTTAAAATTTGTAAGCTGAGGTGCCGATGGGTGGAGTAGACGGGTTCTGAAGTGAAGACCACATACGAGAAGACCGAAAATGGGACGACCCTCCGACAGATGAGGATGGCAGGAAATCGTGTGAAGTGGGAGGCCTATATCCAGCAGTGGAGAGACGCAGGCTGATTATGATGATAATGATGATGAGCTCTTGAAAGAGCTAAAATTTTAGTAGATTGGCTTATGACAGTAAACTTTCTAATTAGATATATCAAACGTGTTACATGTATTTTATTTTAATTCGCAATCTTAATTTTTACTGTTCTACAAGTATGCATTTTATGCACCGATGGATAAGTGAAGAAAGATTGACTACCAGATATATAATGCGAAAGTTTTGGATAAAAGTATCACGACCAAATAAATAAAACACTAGCAGAAGGTGATATAAAGAGCAGAGTCTACGAAACAAAAGGGCATGTATGAAAAAGTTATTTAATGTCGACGAAGCGAAAGAGGTTTGTATGATTTTTCCTTTGCTAGTAAAGCAAATTTTTAATTATATTATTATTTAAATAATAAATTCAATTTGTATATTTTCTGTAATTAGGCATAGGACAAACAAACTTGTATTTTACATGTCAATATCACAGTAAGTATTTTATAATATAAGGCAATATAACTTTACAGCCACGGTACCAGGTACGGTATGAAACCATACAACTTATTGTACAGTTAACTAGAATGTAGAACAGTGCATTACAATACATACAACAAAATAAAAAAACCTAGGCACAACCTAACCTAAACACAAAAAAAAAATGGGATTTTTATAAAATGTAACTTAATTCGGTTGCATAACTATTCAATATTTAGTTGTATTTTTATTTGCAACATGATACGCAACAAACGTGCCTAATCGGAAGTCGACTTTAAACAAGTGATGCTAAGGCTTAAGAAAAATAATAAATTAGAACAAAAGGTACCTACATAAAAACCCCTAGCTATACCTCAGGGACCTCCCACGTCGCCCTGTCACCTCTCGTCAGACCTATTTCATCACCCATGTCGGCTGTGACGTAATTAAGAACGATGCGTTCCTACCTTCATTCAAGCTACTGTATCTTTTAATCAGTGATGTTTTTTTTTATAAAATAGTCTAGAAATGTACAAATACTAACGTATCGAAAATATATATATATATATCGAAAATAGATAATAAAATTGCCACCTTCTATCGCGGTATTTTTATTTTTTTATTTATCACTACCGGAATTTGGTTGAGTCGTAACTTACAATAGTGTTTTACTATTGGACGCAGTTACGCAAAAAAAGATCCGCAATTATTCAGAAATTTAACTATGAATTTTAATAATGTCCTTGGTATATCTGTACTCTTTGGTTAGCTGTTATTTGTTCGCTGTTGTGTTACTATTTATTCGAAATAAATGGATTACTATCAGGTATAAAAATAAAAAGCTGGGTGCAAATGAAGGATGTTTTTTATCATCAAGAAGCTGACTTGTCAAAATTAATTAAACACACAACTACTTATTGTAAGTCAAAAATATTAAAATAAACTTTGTTCAAAATTTACGATGCGTTCTTTACACCAGTGTTGTTGTTAGAGAGTGGTTATCGATAACCAGTATTTCATTTATAAATCTGGAGACGGAAAAGCTGCCAATTACTTCTGCCAACGTATTAAAATTAGCCTTGATCCAGAGGGTAAATGTTGCCAGCCTTTTGCCAAAATCTTGTAGGACGTCTCTTTTATTTATATATAGTTTATTTTTTTATTATGTTCAGTTTTTAATTTTATATAGTTTGTAATTGCTCTGCATAGGACATATCCTTCCTCTAGATTCTAGAGCATATGTGGGCAACAATCGGCCAGCAGACCGGATCCGGCCGGCTGTAAGATTTGATCCGGCTCGCAAGACGTTTTGAAAATCCCAATTTAAAAAAATATTACATTACTTACTCATACTCACTCCAAATACATATATTCACGCCAAATCCCTTACGGGGTAGACAGAGACAATTGAGCGCCACTTGTCACGGTCACGACATACCTCTTTCGCTTCTTCGACATTCATCAACCTCTTCATAGATGCCCTTTTGTTTGGCCCACAACGTGTCAAAGGTTTCCTGCCTGCTCTAGAGTAAGGACATACAAAGTCATCCAGTATATGAACGTATAGTGGATGGCAAGCGGCGCAAATACGTATCTATAATCAAAGACTACGTGTTTGTGCCGTTTGCTGTAGAGACTTTAGGCCCGTGGCTTAAACATTCTTAAAAAACATCACCCCTCGTCTAATTGTCTGCTCTGGTGACAAGAGGGCTGGTTCTTTCCTCGCCCAGAGAATCAGCATAGCGATTCAGCGAGTAAATGCGGCCAGCGTTCTTGCCACCATGCACGGATACGATTTATATTTAAATTAGGTTTTGTACGAGGTTTTTTAAAATTATTTATTTAAAAAACTTTATTGCACAAAGTACAAAGGCGGACTTAATGCCCGAAGACATTCTCTGACAGCCAAACCTTAGGGACAAATTTATAAGTGAAATCATAGATATATTAATAAATATTATAATTATAGAAGTTAATTTAATAGGATTAATATATACGTAAGTACATAATATATATCATAAATTAATATTGTTTGTACCTAATGTTTCAATTTATGTTGTTGAAGTTTCAATTCTACAATCGTTATTGTATCCAGTACAACACTAAAACAGAATCAATGGGTAATATGGTGTAGGAAATATTGAACGGTTTGTTTTTAGGCCCATGGGGGGCTCAACAGTAGCGTGGCCTCACCGCGTGATATGAAACGTACAGTCGTACACTTAATCCATTGTAACCTTAACAAGTGCTGTAACTGTTATATGTAAAGTTATAATTATAATGTTCTTTTTAGGGCTGTTTTTTAAAAAGGCTTTATTATACTTTGCATCCCTCTCGCTCGCACTCTCCAACATCTCCATTCACATTTTTTATAATAATAAGGCCGCGTTCGTTTTAAGAAATGTTAGCATGTAAATACCACTTTTTTTAGCACAAGTCGTTCATTTAATGAAAATTCTAACATTTGATGCTAATTTCGTATGTCAGTACCGTGTTGAAAGGAGGGTTATTGATGTTACTTTTTGACAGATGTCATTTAACATAAGAAATGGTTTGTTTACATTGTTGTATACTTTATAGTTTATATTATATTTGTTTAAAATGTATTTTAAACGATTTTATGTAATAAATTCAAAGACCATAATACATTATCAATTGTTGTTATTATTTGTTACTTGTCATAGTTGTCAAAAAGTAGCCTCACAGCTCGTTTTTTAAAGAAATGTTAGCATTGTTAAAAAAAGTGGTATTTCTTAACAAAAACGACATTTCACGCTGGTTTATGAAGTTGCTACGAAATGTTGGAAATGCTATAAAACGAACGCGGCCTAAGTCAGTCGCAAGCTTGACGCACCTCATCTCCAATAAGACGGACCGGACACCCGCAAGATGATTATTACAAAGGAAATTGAGGGAAGAAGAATTATCGCTATCTCCTTGTATTATAACTTTTTGTTTGTGGTCATTCACCCACCTGATAGTAAGTGGTCGCAAGATCCATGAATGTTAGCTACAGGAATCAGATACTCATTGACATCAGTCCCTAACACTACGCCGGCTTGACTGGGCATGACGGCAAATCGAGCCTGATCCCGAAACGTGTGGATACACTTTACTGGGTTTATCGGCACGAACTCTGGATACGTCCCCGCCCCGGCAGACTGGACAATTTTCTACCATCAGTCCGCCTACCGCCTATTTGTTGTTCTCGTTGAAAGTAAGAAAAGAAAAAGAATGTGCCTTTTGTAATGATGTCAAATGCCAATTTTTACTTTGAAGAAGAACTAATATCCTGGCATGCTTGCATGCCATCGCCTACCAGGCGCCCGGGGCTGCTTCAAGCATACCGCTGCCAAAATATGGAATGATCTTTCACCGCCCGTTCGGGACGCGATAGTTACAAAGTTACCCACTTTCCGTAAAATGTGTGCAGCATGGTTGCTTGTAGAGCAGGCTGGGGCAGCTCCCGTCTAGGTTTCTGTTTGTTAATTTATTATTTTAATTATTTTGTTCTTGTTTTTTTTTATTTGTTTTATTTTTAATCAATATTTTTTTTATATAAGTTATATTTATATTACTGTTCCACTAATTTTTATGTCGGCTATGGTATAATAACAGAGGCTGTTGGACAGACAGACAGCGGAGTCATCCAGGCCCGGATGTTCAATGGGATAATCTCCCGTTTTCCCCGGCAGGATCTCGGCGGCTAACTACCCGCCGGTGATTCAACGCACCTTTGGTGCTGGGCGCTGTTCCTACTACAACACCGCCCTTGTGGCTCACGAATCTAGTCTCCTAGATTTGTCTACTTTAGTTCTTCTCCCTAGGTAGTGGCCTCCCCTCCGGGGGCCGTGCGAAAGTAGGAGCGATATCCTGAAGATGCTTGTAGGATCCGTTGTCAGCCCGGTAAAACATACGTTTAGCTAGGCCGACAACAAATGCCTCGATAGTAGGCATCTCCAGATCTCTCGCAATTACAGAATTTCGCACGAACCACGGCGCTCTGGATACCACCCTGAGCGATATGTTCTGCTGACTCTGGATCTTGTCCCTGCTGGTTTTGGCCAGAAGGTGATGCCAAGCTGCCGCAGCATAAGTAAGTCGGAAACGGATGAACATCTTGTAGATCCGCACCTTCAACCTGAGCGGCAAACTGGAGTTCATTACAGGACGTAACATGGCTCGGGCCGCCTTCGCCTGATTAACGGCATGGCAGGCCGTCTCACCCATTGTTAACGTCCTGTTGATGATGCAGCCCAGGTATTTGACGGTGGGAGTCCACTCGATGTCCTGTCCCGAAGCTGTAATGGTGGAGGCAGCCGGCATCTAGACGTCACCAATGCAGCAGTTTTCAGAGGCTGTTGGAACCTGCTTCCAACACCATTTTCCGAACCATTATTATTTGTCATAATATCTTTGTTTTATTGTTTAACTATATTTTATATTTCTATTAACTCTTATTTTGGTGACAAATAAAAACTGATTTTATTTTTAATATTGTAAGCTTGTCATAGTGATACTTCTGTAAAAATAACACCGCCTACGTTCCCACGAATTAGAGCCATCCTGACAATGATCCATCGCTCTCTCTCTCTATCTAATAGAAAGCCTTCAATCCTCTTTATCTTAGTTCCTACATATATTATAAACATTCTGTGTTTGAGTGTACACAGTGGCGCTTCCACGAACAATAACTTTGGTGGTAGTAAACTTTATTAAACCAAACAAAATTGAATGTTTTAGATAAATATCCATTTGTTTTGTTCGACGCTTATTCTGATTGGATAAAGTTTATATTGGATTTAGCTAGAATCATTTGTAGGAATAGAAAGGCCTATTCTGAATATAATAAATACAATTATTTATTCTGGTACAAAGTAAAACAAGTACAAAGGCTAGCTTTAACCTTGGGGATAATGAAATATGATTGGCAGGATAAGCAAAAATATGAAAATTACTTAAATAAACACAATTACCATTAATATTATACTAACTGCCTCCGTGGTCTAGCGGTTAAGTCCGTGGATTTAGACTCGGAGGTACCGGGTTCGATTCCTGGTCGGGACACAAAAATATTTATTAATGTGAATAAATATTAATAAATAAATTAATATTTAATTTATGTGTGATATTTCTCGAGTTTGGTACGCTGGAGACATCGACGAGCTTGCCACTTGTCATGATTGGCCTATAGTAAAGTTGGCTAAATGTGAATCCGCTTATTTATAAGCATGGTTTCTGACCACCCCGAAAGGGAAACAGTCGTGATGATACTATTATATTTCCAGCCTCGCTCTTCTGGAGTCTGCTGGAGATATCCGAGATGATGGAAAGAGACCTGATGGTATGACGTTGGTCCTCTAGGAACAAGGACGTCTGGTGTGGGACGTGCGTCGACACCCTCGCCACGTCGCAACTCAGGGGGACGGCGCATAAAGCGGGGGCCGCGGCGGAAAATGCGAAGTCCGGCAAGCGGCGCAAGTATGTAAGTATATTAAAAGATTACATATTTGTGCCGTTTGCTATAGAAACTCTGGGCCCATGGAGTCCAAGCGCATAAAAGTTTTTAAAATACATAACACCGCGTCTTGTCGTCTCCTCCAGTGACAAGAGGGCTAGCTCTTTCTTCGCCCAAAGAATCAGTATTGCAATTCAGCGGGGAAATGCAGCCAGCGTTCTTGCCACCATTCCACGCGGACGGGACTTATATCCCTATTATTTTAGATTTTGTAAATATTTTTTTCGAATAAATGTTAAAAAAAACAATACTACATACATACAAAAAAAATTAGTAAGTTATATAATACCTACATAAGGCCACAAAAAATAAAAAACTCCCGCGTAAATACAAAACTCGCGATCCTTTTTTAAACACACCTTATTTTTTTATTTCAGAGTATATATCCGGTTAGTTTTGAATGGGAGTTTTTAACCCTCCTGGCGGGCGGGCGCTAGCAAATGTACGAGGATTTATTTATAGGCTAAATGGATCATAATTTACTTTCTATTCGTTTTATATTATCAGAAGAACGGCTTGCGTGTTTTCCTTTTAAAATTGCGAATTTATTTTGTTTAGAATTGTTTTCTTTGGGCTTGTGACCGAATAAGCTGAGTTTAGAGGTTGCGGTGTGTATTAATGCTCTAGAGATGTGGTGTTGGCGGAGAATGCTGGGCATATCATGGACGGAGTTCTGAACCAACAAATCTATACTGGAGGATCAGACAACGCCTTTCCTCGACTGTACAATTACACATCCATCGACAGCCTGGTAGTCCAGGAGAAAGTCGATGGCAAGAGGAAGGTTGCAATGGATCATCCCCTACATGAGAGCACTAGGAAAGCTGGGTTTCGAGAGGAGTGGCGACGGCTTGTGAAGCGTGCCACTAGCACTCAAATAGCGACCATGACCACTCTGCCAAGAGTGTAGCGACTAAGAAGAAGAGAGTTATAACCTTCCACTATTCTTGGTATCTTTCCCAACCTAATCAAATCCATAATTTAATATTACCGAAGTTTTTTACGCCTATACTGGACCGATTTTGATAAAATTTGGTAGAAATGGTCATTGGAACCCAAGGACGGATAACGTCATCATCTGACCACGACATGTGACCATAGAGCAATATATGTCTGTCTGTTTAATTCTAACTACACTCACAGGCATAATTAACCGCCCAATAATATTCCTAATTATTTTCATTAAATTATTTTAATGCAAGGATTGATTGATGTTATTTTATTTATTAGAAAAATTTACAATAGAAAAAAATAGAAAAGTTGTGGAATTTTATTTGTTTTTCAAGAAAACATAAAAAAACGTAAATTGGCACTTAACCTTCTTGGAAATGTTTATTTTTTAAACTATTTCCTAGAAAATTGTTAGAAAAAAAAACATTTAATGTGTATTGCCTCCTCTTGCCCTTATTATGACTTCCAGAATTCGATTCGCCAGACCGTCCATTATATCCTGGATGTTGGATTTAATCTCCTTCTCACTGTTCTTTCACTTACACTGACATTTCGTACTTCAAAAAGTTACTTGAAAAGCTGTTTCTAAACACGTTCGTCACAAGAAAACGATCGTCGCGAGCTGAAGTGCATCTACCCCGTCCTTGTCCTGGTCTCCGCACGTAAGACCTTGTCTCTCGGAACCGTCCACACCAAACCACACGTGCTATATACCGTTGAATAAAGCCTTCATCAATAAGAGCTATGGCTCTGGCCACTGAAGCAGCATCAAATGGCATGTTATTGCAGCTAAACAGTAGTTTAATGTTGCAAAAGTAAAAGCAAACACAATACTATTGAATAAAACCAAAATTGCCGCGTGTAATCTTAGATAATTCAAAGCACAATGGAGTAAAATTCCATTGAATTTTAGCTTTACACTCATTTTTATCGCTAAAACACTCTAAAGTTATGTTTTTTTTTGTTTAAACAATTTGTCAAAATGAAAATACTACAAGCGTCATAAATTACAACCGCGATACATGATCGGGTCACTTGAATTGGCGGGCGGTTAATTATGCCTGTGAGTGTATATAACTGAACCGATTTTGATGAAATTTGGCAGATATGGTCCTTGAAATTAAGAAATGAGTTTTAAGTCGTCGAAATCTAAATATAACATGTAACATGGACTCTACGACATGTAAGTGTTTTTCGCTGACAACATATTACACGGGCAACACCGTGTCAAATACTGTATAATTTTTATCCGTTATTGACAGTAAAAAACGTCAAAAAATCGATTACTTATAAAATAAAATATTTGTATTTTATACCTTTAATACGAAATTTCGATTCGAATTCCGATTCCAATCAATTAATTTATGTTTACTGTTCCGTGTAATCGGGACATCGGTACTTAGATTGACCGGTTTTCGGAAACCATAGAGACGGATCATTCGAATCCCAGTTTCATTTTATTAGATATTACCTACATACATACATACATATCTCCACGCCATTTTCCTTGCGGAGTAGGCAAAGTCAATTGAGCAAAGAATGCAACGGATGCCATCGTCTAGGGTTGGTGGGTCCTCCCCGTGATATACAGATCAGAAACATGAACACTGAAGCCTCACTGGTCTGGTCCACAAATTCAAGTTCGCTCAGCGAGCTATTGAGAGCTATGCTTGGTATTTCTCTGATGGATAGAAAAAGAACCACGGTTACTGTAATAGAATTTAAAATTAGCAAGCTGAAGCGGCAATCGATTGCTGCATCTTCCGCAGAACCGAGGACCGATGGAACTTACGGGTTCTAGAGTAGAATTATACCTATAATGGTACCCCTCGCCAAATGGACGGATGAACATATAGAAGGTTGGTTGAGGGTCGTAAAAGACTGCGTGCAGTGTCAGCTGATTTGTAAGAACGCTTTCCTCAAAATCCTACAAAGGTCGGTTCAAATCCCCCCGGCATGTACCAATGAGAAATACACTTTTCTTACGTTCATTTGTCATTTAAATAAATAATAATAATAAATAAATATTTCCAGACAGGTCACACAGCGCCATCTAGTTTCCGTGGTAAGCTACGAGGCTTGTGTTACGGAAACTAGATGGTTGATAAACTACATATTATACTTTTTTTTTTGTAAATATATACATATAAACACCCAGACCGAGACAAATTATACAATGTACAACTTGCCCCCGGTGGGAATCGAACCCACGACCTCCCGACGGAGGCGGTCAATTTATTGACAACACCGGTGCCTACCAACTAGTTACAAAATGGAATCGTTAATACTTCAGAAATATCTGGAAGGCCCATCTCTAAAGGTGGAAGTCTATAACTTTGTGTTCTAGGGGCTGTAATGAAGTGGCGAGCCTTGAGGGAGGCCTACATTCAGCAGTAGAGAGTCACAGTCTGGTGATAATAATGTGCCCTTCTAAATCTTCAACCACAACAGTTTCCAAATAAATTATGCTTAGTCAAACATACCCGAACACATAGGTTGTAAGTATTAAAAATTAAAAAAAAACAGTTACAGTGTCCGTTCGTTAAATGATTTCTTTACTAAACTTTGCGTTTATGGAACCAGAATTTGGCGGCAGATCAAAGCCAAAGTGTAATGTAGAACAGGGACGGAATGATGTCAAAATCTTCCTAAATATCTCTGTCCCTCGCCCCGCCCACCTCAAGTCACGCCCCGTTGCTAAACTAAAATTGAATTTTGGATTCGTACGTAGATACGTACTCTAGCCAGCCATTATAAATATTCCCGGGATAAGTGCTTCGGTTGTTACGTACGTTTTAATTTGACGAGCTTTTACGCGAAATAAAAGTAAATTAAAGTATCATTACGACCGTAAACCCTTGCAGGGTTGTCAGAAGTCTCGTTCTTTAAAGACGCGAATTACACTTAACCAACTTTACTATAAGCCCATCAAGACCAGACTCGAGAAATGTCACAAATAAAATAATTAATACTTTTTGTTTATTTATTTATTTATTTATTAATACAACATTACATGGCTTAACAGTAAAGCCCAATTTACCATGCAGTCATTCTTATAATTAATACATACATTTTAATTATAAATGGATTGTCAATATACCTATAATCTTTTAAATTTAATATACAAATATTAATATTAATGAAGCTTTAAAATTAACAATAGTTATATTAATTAATATAAAAAGAAAGAAAAGACAAATAAATAATAGTAATAAAATAAATCAAAATTCAACACTAATAAAATCAATGAAATAATAATAAAGTTAATACAAGACAATAAAATTAGAATAAAAAGTGAGTAAGTAGGTATATAAATAAATCAATCAATTCTACATCATGATAAATTAATACAAGAATAACAATAATAAATAAATCCAAATATTTTAACTTATAAATAATTAATTAATTATTCACAAAATTTAAAGAATGCCTTGCTCAGAATATGCAGATGATCAGCAAAAATATCTAGATGTGGTGTCGTCTCGAGAAGCTTCCTTAGGCCGTGTTCGCGTTCTGGAATCGCATTCACCTAGGATGGGCGGAAAACTTCGACATACCCTCTCATCATCCATACCACAGTGTTTGAGTCTTCAACCAGTGCGTTCTCCCCGTAGATAATGTCGTACGGAGCAGAGACGTGGACACGGACAGTGGGTCTGGTTCACAAAAACAAGGTCGCTCAGCGAGCTATGGAGAGAGCTATGCTTGGTATTTCTCTGATGGATAGAATTCGAAACGTTGAAATTCATCAGAGAACCAAAGTTACTGACATAGCATTCAAAATTAGCAAGCTGAAGTGGCAATGGGGCAGACGGGTTCTGGAGTGGAGACCACGTACGGGACGACGCAGAGTGGGACGACCCCCCGCCAGATGGACGGATGACCTAAGGAGGGTCGCTGGTGGGGGTTGGATGAGGGTTGCAAAAGACCGCGTGCAGTGATCATCATTATCATCATCAGCCTGTGTCTCTCCACTGCTGGATATAGGCCTCCCCCAAGGCTCACCACTGCACGCGGTCTTTTGCAACCCATAGGATAGGAATCCAACCCGGTACCACCCGCGTATTAACTTTACGCCAAAATGCATGTTTATTTATGTACCTACTGGGTGCGAGAGACGACTTCCTAGAGAAGTATAGGAGGAGAGCTGATGTAGTCGAACCTAACCTAACATCCACATCGCGGGAAAACCGCAAAAAATAAACTGCAACTTGTGACCCATATTCAAAGTCCATTTATCGTTTTCCATAACTATTCACATTGTAGAACATTATTAAACATAACAACACCACTTTTCACCAACAATATTCACAGTAAATTAATTTACAAAACAAAAACTTGCACTTGACATGTCCGCGCAAAATGGCCGAAGGACTCTGAAATACATAGTTACAAAGCACTATTTATACGATTAGGTTCTTTATTGTGATTAGGTACTTTATTATAGATAAAACACTGGATTTCAAAGTGTTCATAATTCTCAAATTATATCGCCGAAATCGAAACTATACAACGTAAAAAAAGTTTTTGTCAATTGTCGTTATTATAGGGTAAAATAAATAAAATTAATTACAGATTATGAAAACACAACCTATTAACTATCAAATAAAAAAGAAATCATTATGACACGAGAACATTTTATTGGGCCCATTTTTCTAAGAAAAATGGTTATTCTCATTTGGTATATTTTGGTATGGTAACAAATTTTAAAATAATAATGCTATATACTATCCAACGTAGATAAAGGAGCATTAGGAACACAATACAGCAAAAGGCATAAGAACACAACACTATACAACTATTTAAATGAATTGTCAATGTGCATGTCAATAAATTCTTACAGGTTATAAAAACCATTATTTTGAATAAAATAGTTTTAATTTTGTTTTAAATTCACTTGGTTGTAGTCTAGTTATAATATGGCTCAGAAAAGCCATGCGAGTCAAAAAGCATTTTTGTATAAAAACGAACCTTTGGATTCGATTTATTTTACAATGTATAAAAGTCACTTGAGAATTATCATATTTTTCTATAGGACAAAATCAACGACGAAATGTTAATGATATTTATGTTAAATTTAAATATCCTTTCGCGACAGTAATTACCAGGCAATCATGAAAGTAAGCAGTTAGCATACAAAACTTGTTCGCGCAAGTATACTAGAACCGAGACACTGCGAAAGAGAAGTTTGCGCCATGTTTTGATGCCGCGGCATCAAAATCATAATCACTCGTAAAAGCTCATAACGACCGGGCGCTGAAATTAGATTTGACAAAAAATCTCGTGCGTGTAAAAACCATGTTAGAATCAACGAACTGTGCTGCATGTTTTAATAGTTTGTCTAATTATTTATTACAACGCTATTTTGTAGTGTCACATTACATTGTAAAATTTTTTTTTTTCTTCATTACAGCCATGATGATGAACACAGCATCCACTGTTGGAGATGGGCCTTCCAGAACATATATCTGGAGAATTTTGCCTACACTCGACAGGCGGGTTGACACAGATCTGATGTTAATTTTTTTTAATGACAATTAATTAACAATTTTACAATATTATAATATATTAGTAGAACCGGTACCAAGGCACGGGAACGGTGGTGTTGTAATTCTATTTTTTATTGGTATATGCCGGAGGGGTTTAAACCGCCCTTTGTAGGATTTTAAGGAAAGCGTTCTTACAACCAAGCTACCACCGCGCCAGTTCAATATGTATTGACCTATTAACTACCAACAAAAAAAAATACATTTGCACATATATCAGGCATTTCTAATACAGATGAAATAATTTATTTACACATAGCTAGTCAGTTCATTTGGCAGTTATAAAAAGGAACACCAAAAACTTAGTAGTTTTACTTAGGTGAACGAGAGGCAAAGCTTATTGTGCTTTGGTTAGACGACATAATGTTTTAGCTCGCTTTAATCAAGTTGCGACACGTTTTTTGTTTGGTTTAGTCTCTCTATACGCAGTATATCTCAATGTTAGCTCACAACTAAAAGAATACTAACGTCCGATGTTTATTTGTTTTTGTCATTGCCTATGAAGTTATTTGACATCCTCACAAGTTATAATCTCCTGGTACTTGCAATCTCATTTGCATACGCAATTAGTGTAGCTTTTTCACCAGCTTTAAAATCAAGGTTGTAGTTCTAGTCTGGCTTTACTTAGCGTAATAATTTGGCGCAAAACATTAATAAAAAAAAGTAAAGTTTCATTACGACCGTATCATTTGCAAGAGTGGTCATAAACTACACTTTATTTTATATAAGCTGTCATTCTAATAACGCAGGATAATTTTATTCGGAAATATTTTATATTTTCCAACTAAAAGAAACAAAAAATACTAGCTTCGTTATTTATACTTGAAATGTATTTTGAACAATTTAAAATTAATATAATTATTATATCTATGCTCTTGCGAATGTATCATCATCACGACCGTTTTCCTTTGGGGGTGGTCAGAAACCACGCTTATAAAGAAGCGGATTTACAATTAGCTAACTTTACTATAGGCCAATCATGACAAGTGGCAAGCTCGTCGATGTCTCTAGCGTAGAAAACTCGAGAAATATCACAAATCGAATGAATCGTAGTTATTAAAAACTCAATAAATTGTATCAGTATCATCACGACCGTTTCCCTATCGGGGTGGTCAGAATCCACGCATATAGAAGTGGATTCACATTTAGCCAACTTTGCTATAGGCCAATCATGACAAGTGGCAAGCTCGTCGATGTCTCTAGCGTACCAAACTTGAGAAATATTACAAATAAATTAAATAATAATTTAATAATTTAAATTAATAAATATTATTGTGTCCCGACCAGGAATCGAACCTGGTACTTCCGAGTCTAAATCCAGGGAGTTAATGGCTAGACCACGGAGGCAGTCTCAATAAATTGATAAAACTTTAAAAGTTATTCGTTCGATATAATATGTAGCCATGATATTTTTAATCCCATGAAACACGCTCGTTTTTGATATAGATTAAGATAATAGATGAATATGCCTTAAATCCGTGTTGTTACAAAAAACTGTCCGAGCATGAAGGAATCCGTAGATCGTAAGATAACATACTAACACGTTGAAAGGGGCTCCAGAGATCAATATCACGCATGACGGGAGTATCTCCTTAGCTTTATGAAAGCCTGGTATTTTTATTAAACTAATTTACTATATTTGCCTATTTAGCTTTAAGAGGGTTTACGCAAAAGCATCTCTCTCGCTCGCACAATCCAATATTTAAAATAAAATAAAAATAAATAAATGAAGTTTTATTTCAGGTATACACCCATATCAAATAAAATTTACAGTGAAGGTATTACAATTATAAAATATAAAAATACATAAAAAAACAAAATAAAATATTTGCCAAACATCGACTAAAGTTCATTTACGGTTCGGGCTCTGCTGAACAGACAGCCAAGTGTGAATTTAAGACTGAGTGTATTTTTTATAGAAATGTACTTTTCAATTTTAAGGTTTTTTTTTTTTATAGAGTTAACACGTTATGTTATTGCAATTTTTTTCTGTCTAAAATTAGATAAAAGTTAACATATGTCCAAAATGTCCATAATTTTATTTTCTTTTACGATTTTAAGTGATAATTTAATCATATTTAGATTTTTACTGAAATAGTGGAAAATCGATTAAATGTTTTTGCTGTTCTTCTCTGCCTAAAATTTACTATTTACATGAATGTGAAAATATGTCTTACTTAAATGAGCTTCATTTAGATTCATATACAACATTTCTCATTGGTATACTTTTTTTTCATTCATTCATTACAGAACACTGCTGGAGATGGGCCTTCCAGAACATATATCTAGAGAATTTGGCCTACACTTGCCACGCTGGCCAGACGGCTTGGCGAGGATATGATGTAATTTTTTTATGACAATTTATGAACGATTCCACAAGTTGGTATTAGTGAAACCGGGACCGACGGCTTAACGTGCTCTCCGAAGCACGAGAACGGTGGTGTTGTAAATCTATGACAAATGTACGTAAGAAAAGTGTATTTCTCATTGGTACATACCGGGTGGGTTTGAAAAGCTATTTAGACTTGAAAAATCTTTCAAAATGTAGTAGTGTGCGAGCGAGAGGGACTTAACCTTAGTTAAGCTAATGATTTGATTAGGTATATGACTAAATGTAATAAATGGTCACTTAACTTAGTCTTACTAATACTGAATGGTCTAAAAACTACCAGGAACGCATAAATACGAATAATAAACTATACAAATTACACTATCAGATAAGCGAATCACGACTTAAGACACTAAAGAGGCCACCATAAACAAGTGAGGAACGACAAATTAATTAAAATAACACCCTCGAAACTCAGAAACCGAATACTTACGGTCCCGCGACAAATAAACGACCGGGACATCAGAAAGAATGACCATAAGCCCTAAAAACAATTCCCCACATGTGGCCGGCCACAGATTAAAAAAGTAGTGACCGACGATTTAACCGAAACATAACCGAATATTCGGCTTAGGTCTCAGTTTCGGCCGAAACTTTCGTAGTAAAAAGTAAAGTATTATCAGGACCGTAGCCTGCGGGGTCAGAAATAACGCTTTTTAAGAATCCACAATTAACAACTTTACTATATCATGACTCTAAAAATATCACATATTCGTATATTATTGTGTCAATGAAATTAAATATTTATTTAATTTTTTTTATTTGTTATATGTAATTATATGACATGCTTCGCTATTTCTAGCATATACATATTTATTTAGTCACAGCTTTATCGAGCAGAGTCTAGGTATTCTTTTGTTGAATAAATTTATTAACCAGAATTTGTTAGACTTTTAATTTAATCATTTTTAGTGGCAGCTCCCTTATAGTAACTGAAAGCTTATTAAATATCTTTGTTGCCGTTGCATAACAATTTCAGATATATTGGGTACTTTTATGCGCTGGAATAATAATCCTACTAGGATAACGCGTTTTAAAATTGCAATATTATACTTAAGAATTTTAAAAGGTTCCATATGTGCTTTTACAATATTATATATTTAAAAAAAACACCAAACAAACCTATATTCAGCAAAATTCTTTCCATTCCGAAAATCACCGCCAACTCTCAATGTCCTTAATGCAATTGGTTTCTTTCCTACAAAAGAGCCGAAACTGGCCGAAACCGAAACTTCGTTCGGACACTAAAAAAAGAAAACTAATATCCCCTCTCAACTCTTTCTATCTAATGCTTAATTCATATTTCTGTCTCTTTCCTCGACGAAATAATTCTTGGAAGTAGCCGAGCAAGCACGCGCATACAATGCGGGTGTTGTGCTTATGGGATAAAAAAACGAGTTGGGTTGAAGTTAAATTACTCTTGAATTGAAATTGTTATTGCAATCCTTGTGATGAGATTGAAGCATTGACCTGTACACTTGGGTCATAATACTTATCCTATCCTTACCAATATTATTATATAAATGTGAAAGAAGCTTTGTTTGTCTGTTCGTCTCGCCCAGGTACTATCTATTATATGCATGTCCGCTCGATTAGTTCGTATGACCCTGATATTTATATTCTATGGAGACTGTCACTTTTCACTCAAATATTTCGAAAATATACGTAAGTCACAAGAGCCAGAATTAGCCCCCTGGACTGGAGAAAATCTGTAAGATTACATACATGAAGGTATGTTTTCATGATTTAAATATACATATACTCGTATATAAATATGTTGATTAAACTTGTATCTATTACCTTCTTATTTTTCCTTTAGATTCTTACGTAATAAATATTGAACAGGGGAAGAGGGTCGGCCTATTCTTATTGTCTGTGTTTTCTTCTCCCGATGGATGACGAATGAGGTGATAGGGAAGGCAAAGGGTCTAGCCCATACAGCCAAGTCTGACGTAATATATTCTTTCTTATCAGTTAATGAGGTTATCATCAAATTCCAGATGGTGCAGAATCTGATGCATTTCTTAGAGTTACTCGCGGTTCTTATTTTTCTTACATAGAGGTCAGAAGCTGACAAAATTTGTCTTGCGTAATATAGAATATATACAGAGATGTTCATTTAAGGGCACACACGACATGTGACCCCTACAGAGTTTAATAAATGAGATTAACGAAGAAATAAACTTAAATAGTGTTTTTTTTGGCTAAAAGAGAGTCATTACTGGTTTTGTGTACCAGGGTGGCATAAATTCGAAGAGTATGGACAAAGCTTTCAGCTAGACTGAGTCTTCCACTCGATTGGAGAGGTAACCTTATAGCCCTTGGACTTTTGCAAAAATAGCATCTCTTGCGCGTTATTTAACTTTTATTAATGAAGTGTGCAGACTTCTCCTTTTGTAGGCTCGTGCGTGCTAGTGATGTGAATAGTGATTATCGATAAAAAAACTAGTTTATCTTGCCACAGTAAAATAGGTTAAATAAAACTTAACTAGGGGAATGGTAGGCATTATTTACATGATTACAAAGGTATCATCACGACCGTTTCCCTTTCGGGGTGGTCAGAAACCACGCTTATAAATAAGCAGATTTACATTTAGCCAACTTTACTATAGGCCAATCATGACAAATGGCAAGCTCGTCGATGTCTCTAGCGTACCAAACTCGAGAATTATCACAAATAAATTAAATAATAATTAAATGTATTTATTTACATTAATAAATATTTTTTGTGTCCCGACCAGGAATCGAACCCGGTACCTCCGAGTCTAAATCCACGGACTTAACCGCTAGACCACGGAGGCAGTTGCAGCATGATTATATTAGTCTAAAATATCGCTATTTTATTAACTAAACGTACATTCTTCCTAAGACTAGAATTCATTGGGAAATATTTAGTAACACTTCCCTTTTATACTAATAATTGATATTTATGTAAAAAATCATAGCACGGAAACTGTGGTCTTGTAAATCAATGACAAATGTACGTAAGAAAAGTGTATTTCTCATTGGTCACATGCCGGGGTTCAAACCGACCTTTTTAGTATTTAAGGAAAGCGTTCTTATAACTCACAGCTCATACTAGATGAGCTAAACTCGTTCGTTATAACAAAAAAGTTGACTGTTCGATATTTTATTCACGAGACTCTAAGGGTAGGTTTTTAATAATTTGATCGATATTTCAAGCACGTCACTAAATGCAGCGCCTGAGCTACGCCTGACTAATCTAACACATTCCGACATGTTCGTAAGCTAAAACTATAAGAAATTCGCAGAAATGGCCAACAATTACTTTATGCTTCGATGAAGAATCGAATATGCCCTTCCCGATATTCAAAATGTTAATTTTCTCTTTAGTAAGATTTAGGCAATATATTTCATCATAAAAAGGACATCATTCTCAAATTGTATTCACAGTATATGCATTTTTGATAAATTATTGTAACAAGATAACAATTCAAGTAGCCGCCAGCCTGGCACCACCTGTTGGCCAAGACCAACAGGGACAAGATCCAAAGTCAGCAGAACATATCGCTCAAAGTGGTCTCCCGAGCGCCGTGGTTCGTGCGTAATTCCGTCATAGCTCGAGATCTGGCTTACTATTGAGCATCTCCAGAACATCGCACCGTCTCGCTCACGGACCCCTAACGGGAGACCACTATCTCGAGAAGGGCTCCTGGAGGAGAGCTAAAGTGGTCGAACCTAAACCCTAAGGTTTGTGAGCCACACAGTCACTGTTACTTTAGTAACGGCGCCCTGCAACGAGTGTGTATTGAGTTGCCAACGGGTGGTTGCCTGCTGAGATCCTGCCGGGGAAAACGGGGGAGTATCCCCATCCCAAAATTAACAGAGGTTTTTGCGTTTTGTCGACTTTCGGGTTGCACATAGGCATGTAGTCTACCTTAATTCTGACTTGCCTGGTGGGTTATTGCTGTACCTACCAGGTATTGTATTCTCATAGATACTGATAACTTAATTTAAAAGGTTATTAATTGATCGTTGTGGTGCAGTTTTGTATATGTTTTATATTGTAAATCTGCTATAGCTAAGTTTTCCTTGCAGATTCCTTTCTCAGTCAGATTAAACATTAACAGGTCACTGGAATTTGCTAAGCTGCTGGTCTTCTGCTAACAGCTTACTTATTGGACCACTTTGCTGCTTAGTCTTCTACTAGCAGGATATTCAAAATCATTCAAAACAATTAAATTAATGACGTTTCATAAATGCCTGTAATAGGTTTACGTGAATAAAGATATTTTGACTTTCACTTTGACTTTGAAAATCCCCAACCCAGGCCCATTCATCATCTGGGCCTGGACGACCCTGATTGTTGTTGTAATGTAAGCAGAAATAAACTTCTCTTTATTTTATATAGTTTAGGTGTTTAAAATAACCATGATCATCCGCACACGCGACGAACGAGTGCCATCACTCCGTAGCCACGACTCAGACTTAGCTGTTAAGGCACGCAGGGCCAACAGTGTAAGAGAGACGGTTTATAGGGTTTTAGTCCGTAGGCGCCTTGGGGTCCTTATGAGGCCCCACGGTGATTCGGGCATGCGAACACTTCGCGGGCGGCGGCCTTTCAGGCTGTGGTCGTATCGTTAGACGAATTTTCGATCTTAAAAAAAAAATAAAAAAAACATCGCCCACCATAGATGGTCATAATTTTTATTGGACTAAAAAGTAAAAATAAATATAAAGAAAATCTAATAAAAATTAAACTATAAGTAAAAAATGACCTCTAGAGACGAGCCTTCAGTGATAGTCCCAAGAAGACTGGCAACATTTCCTCTCTGTATAGCTAAGATCCATTACGTTGGCAGAAATAATTACCAGCTTTCCTGTCTCCAGACCTTTCCGTAAGCCGTTTAGACAACTCCTTTGCCAGACGCTTGGCTGAGTATCCCCATGGCCCCATGGAGTGACCCAAACGGCGCAAATTCGTAACCTGTACTAAGGTTGGCGTATTTGCGCAGCTTGAGATTCTTAGCAGAAACCACCGCACTTACTGCGCCTGACGAGGTCGCCTGGATGTGTGAATGTACACATGTCGCATCCCACACCAGGGATCTGCCAAGTCTCCACGGCCCACCGATCATGCCGTCGGGTCTTTTGCCATCGCTCCGCGCAATCCCAGATGGTCATAATTATAGTTTTTAATTTTATTTGTAGTTTAGCTTATTAATACGTAGGTATAATTTTATATAAATATATATATATATATTTATTAATGTACAAGCGGTTGAAATTCTATGTCCGTTAGTTAAATAATTCCTTAATACATATAACGTTTGTACTTAAAGAAAAATAATTTGGCTACAGGATGCGTAGACCTTTGTAATAAAATATTGCACTTCCGTTCACCTAAATACAGTCAATTTATTTATTTATGCGGGCGGATGCAGTTTTTAATGATCGTTGTACTACACACATCAATACGCCTTATAGTACAAGATTCTCTTGTCCCCCCACTCTTTAGGGCACCACGCTGGATCTACAGCCCAGCTTTAACATTCTCGGGGTGGAAATACGCTCAGATCTTAACCACCAGAACTACATTGAGAGCATCACCAAAACAACGTCAAGGTGAAGCAGTTTTTTCAGCCTTCAATCAATGTTGCTGTACAAAGCACAGATCTGATCAACTGTTCGAATTGTGGTATCGTTCATGCTATATTTAGAAATTTCGCTTCGCCGAGATGTAGCTTCTCTGAGCGTGTTCTACCAGCTATACTATGGTGAGTGCTCTATAACCTAATCCTTTCCTCTCCATTCCGCAACCGAACCACACGCACAGGACAGAATATGCACATACATATTGTTAAATTTGGGGAGTCATACATCTGTTTCCACTATACTCGTAACCTGGAGTCCTTCAAGCGGAGTGTGAAAAAGTATCTAGTCAAGCCGGCATAGTGTTACGGAAAGATGTCAATGAATAGTGTCTGATTCCAGTTGCCTGGGATAATAGGACGGTTCGGAATCCTACCGTAATGTTAAAGTTGAATAATGAGAAAACTTACGGCCGGTTGCTGAAATTATCTTTAAACATATTTAATGTGTGCTATGAGACACGCCATTGGCTGAAATAACCTAACGTGACAAGTCTACCAATCACGTATACTAAAATGTTGATCATAAATTAATTTATTCTTTCTGGTAGTTTTTTCGGCCATTTGACCGGTCACCGTATTTGTAGGCAGGTGTATTTTCTCATCTTTCTAGTAAGTATTTAAGTCGCGGGTGTACCGGGTTCGATTTATTGTCAAAAAAAACAATACCTGATATTTTATGATATTTATTGAGGCTAGCAAGTCAAAGACTTATGATTAAAAGATAGAATCCGCAAAAATCCAAATATTTTTTTAAGCTAAGCTACTAACATTATTTCTTATATGAAAATCAATTCTTATAGGAAACAAAATATATATATATTGTTTAATGTTTGCCAGGTAAGCAAAGAACTCAATATAGGTATAACAAGATGGGGCAAGAAGCTATAAGAATTAAAGCGAGGATAATTGTCTTAGAATTAATTAGTCTATGACAGTTTATGGTCGTGTTCGACGTGTACTTGATTGATAGCAGGCAGCATCAAGGTGTAAAACACGTTCTTCTTCGACAAAAGAAGAAAGAAATTGTTTCAAGGCTCATTGACGTCTCTGGTGACAATAGCACTGGCAGTTATTTCTTTTAAAAATTAAGTATCATCATTCAAAGGGGAAATGCTGATAGTTTATTGGGCACCATGCCACAAGACAGCGATTTGGAGGAGCTATTTTTTTGTAAGTATGTATTTTTATTTTCTATGTATTATTATTATGGGCAGTTAGTGAGAAGCCAGATTGCCCTATCATGGCGCACTGGGTACATACTCACATGTATGTGCCCAGTGCCTCAGGAGGGCAAGGCAAATATAAAAAGTAAATGTCCTCTTTTTACTAATATAGAATAAGCAAACACTATGTTACTAACCCCTATGGATACTATTCCGAAATAAACGCATTTTATTTTTATTTTATTTTTTATTATTTTTTAGGTTACTTTTTGGCACAAAGTAAATGGCGCAAAGATAATGTAATAAACATCATCACGATCATATACCTTGCGGGATGGTGGACACTACGATTATATATTATTGTGAGGATGTGTGGATACACTAATACAGATAGATGTCAAGCAAACACAACATCGTATTTTTTTACAGAAGACTTTCGAAACTGAAGTCGAGCTTGAAGGATATAATGCAACACCTGCTTTATTTTTTAAAAGCAGCTGCAAGCTCAGAGTCTGGTAAGCGCAAATACCTACGTATCTATGTATAATCAAAGTCTGTGCCGTTTGCTGTAGAGACTTTAGGCCTGTGGGGTCCAAGCGCTGAAACATTTTTAAAAAACATCACCCCTCATCTAATTGTCTGCTCTGGTGACAAGAGGGCTGGTTGTTTCCTCGCCCAGAGAATCAGCATAGCGATTCAGCGAGGAAATGCGGCCAGCGTTCTTGCCACCATGCCGCGCGGATACGATTTATATTTAAATTAGGTTTTGTGAGTTTTTTTTTAATTGATCTTTATTAATTTTACTTTTGGTCTCTTTTCATTCTTCTTTTTTCGAAAATAGTTTGATTCTCTTTTATTTGTAACACTTATATATACGTGATTGTTTATAAAACATGGCTGATATTGTGTACACATGCTTTGAGTTTTGGCAATGTCTATACCTACACTATATTAATTATTTTTTCGAAACTGTAAAGGTATAATTTGTTTTGTGTGCCTAATTAATAAATAAACAAGCGGATTCACATTTAGCCAACTTTACTCTAGGCCAATCATGACAAGTGGCAATCTCGTCGATGTCTCCAGCGTACTAAACTCGAGAAATATCATAAATAAACATTTTAAAATAACAACAAATTCCCGCTATATCATATGTTTGATCTCTTTGGCTGATTAAATATTTTGTATATTAATCTAGCAATTGTTATATTTTGGAAAAGTAAAAACAAAGTAAAGTATCATCATAGGCCAATCATGACAACTGGCAAGCTCGTCAATGTCTCCAGCGTACCAAACTCGAGAAATATCACTAATAAATTAAATATTAATTAAATGTATTTATTTACATTAATAAATATTTTTGTGTCCCGACCAGGAATCGAACCCGGTACCTCCAAGTCTAAATCCACGGACTTAACCGCTAGACCATGGAGGCAGTATATTTTGATATATCAGTTAATAAGTTTTGAAATAATAACAATAATGCTAAGCACTGCAAGTCGTAGACAAAAGAGCATTAGGATTAGGAACACAATACAGCAGAAGGCATAAGACTACAAAACTATACAACTATTTAAATAAATTTTACGGAATTTATATATATTTTTTTTTGGTTCTCTTCTCTCGATGGATGATGAATGAGATGATAGAAAAGGCAAAGGGTCTAGCCCATACAGCCAAGTCTGACGTAATAGGTATATCTTTCTTTTTCATGAGTTATGGGGTCATCATCAAATTCCAGATGCTGCAGAATTTGATGCTTTTCTTGGAGTCTCTCGCGGCACCATAGCTCAAACACGTCGGGTAAAATATGGGAGTTGACAGCACGGGAAAACCGCATAAAATAAACTGCAACTTGTGCCTTATATTTAAAGTCCAATTTATCGTTTTTCATAATTTGTAAAATAACATTGAAGCACATTATTAAACAAAACAACACCACTTTTGACCAATAATATCCACAGTAAATTAATTTATAAAACAAAAACTTGCACTTGACATGTCCACACAAAATGGCGCGAAGAACCTCGCATTTCAATAAATTCTGACAGGTTATAAAAATGATAATTTTGCCCTGTGTTTGACTTGTCGTTTTAAGCGCTTTTTTTCTCTTTGAAAGTCGTTCGAATTGGCGTTTATCTATGGTCTTTATATAAACAAATTAAGCAAAATTGATTTAATAATAGCTTTGCTTGGCTTCGTAAGGCGCGGGAATTGCGACGTTTTCTGCTGAGTACCTCAAGTTGCGCAAATACGCCAACCATGGTACCGGTTACTAATTTGCGCCGTTTGGGGTCGAGACGATGGGCCCATGGGGACCTTCAGCAAGGCGCTTGGCCAAGAGTTATCAAAGCGGCTGACGGAAAGGTTTGGAGACAGGAAGGCTGGCAATTATTTCTGCCAGCGTATAAGCCTCGCTATACAGAGGGAAATGTTGCCAGTCTCCTTGGGATTATCTCGGATGGGACGTCTGTACAAAACATTATTTAATTTTATTTTAGTTTTAATAAAACATGTTATATCTATAATATTTCTAGTCGTGCTGAAAGGTAAGATGGCGCTAAATATTAATAATAAATAGGACGTAGTGCGTTTATTTATATAATAGTGATTTTAAATTCATAAAAACTTATCCGACGGAAATTTATATCAGGCTAGACTAAACCTCAGCTTTCGAAAGAATTAGAATAATCCACGCTTAATATTTGATTATAGTGCACGTGATTGACTGAAATAACTAAGTGACAAGCTAGAATGCCAATCACATGGCGTACAAATCAAAATATTTTAACATGGTTTATTTAATTCATTATTTCAGAAGCTAGGTGTTAGACAGAATGGTTTATTTTTAATAAAATATATAATTTAGTGTCGCACTCTGCACTGCTGTTGAAAATGTTTAAATCACACAATTTTAAACTTGAATTTTGCATGCTTGTCATTACCATTAGCAAATCTTCATGCCCAATAACCACACCACCACAGTTTATATTAATTTCGTTAAAAATGTCATTCCAACAAGCGGGCACCACACTTACCGGAATATTAAAAATAAAATTCTTCTAAATTTTGACACTACGACCAATTTTGTACTAAAATTACCACTAAAGACACTATATTAATTAACCACCTAGTAAATTATAGTTCACTTTTGTTATAGTTTTTTGTGCATGTTTTGATATTTAATACCTACGTATTTTTGAATATGTAAACCGACGGAACTTAACTGGATTCAATTATGAAAATTTATTTAAATACAAACGTAGGTATTCATTTAGCGAAACTATTATCATACACTAATCCGGTTTTGTATTAAGTTGGTTCGGTTCGATTGTTCCGCGGTGAAGTTATAGAAAAAAAATAGCTCGTCAAACAATTGCGAGTCGTAACAAAGCGCCTCGAAGCTATCCGAAGCTAAACTGAAATTCAAAACCTCGCCTGTGGTGTCCATGTCGTGCACCCCCCAATACCGTATTTCCACACAAATTTAAAACGACCTAACTCTCAAATGTTACCAAAGAAACATCACCCTAATTGGTATAGGCATAAAGACTAAATTGATTTGCAATTCCGTAAGTATATACAGCTATTTATATTCCGAATAAGTTGGTACAAGGCTATGAGAACCTATAATTTAAAGACGGAGTTGCGAGATCAATTGAAAAACTATAGTGGTCTCTGTCTGACTCGAGGTAGAGCTTTAAGCGGTTTCCCTGGCCATAATGTTATATTGCTCATTTTTGCGTCTTGGTAATATTATGTTTCATATATTTTGTGAATTTGATTGCTATACGCGTGTCATACCTGTAGTTTTTCATTGTTACGTTGTCTATGACAGGTTGGAAGATTTTCATGTTACATCAAACATATTTATTACTTACCTTAATTATTATGTTTAAGCATGGATATTTTTGATTGAAGTGTCATTATACCTACCTACCAATACTTAGCTTAGACATTGCCTAAATTTCTTCAGATATCTGTAATATATTTATTGCCTTTCTAAAGCAGCTAGGTGAATTTGGACTAGGGGATACCGGGTTCGAGTCCTGGTCGTGACACAATAATATTAATGTAAATAAATACATTTAAGATGAATGAATGATGAATGAAGATGCATTGACCAAGTCTTCTCGCTCCGCAATATCACAGAGAAGTTTTTGGCCTTAAACCAGAAGGTTTTCTGTGCTTTTGTGGATTTGGAGAAGGCTTTTGATAGAGTTGTAAGAAAGAAGCTTTGGGACATATTGCCGGAGTATGGAGTGAATGACAAACTGCTACAGGCTATACAGTCCCTGTACAAGGGCTGTAAAGCTTGTGTGCGGGTGGAGGGAGGTATGTCGCCTTGCTTTGAATCCCAAATGGGTGTCAAACAGGGCTGTGTGCTTTCCGCCAGATTATTCACTCTATATCTCGACAAATGCCTAAAAAGTGTGAGAGAGAGTAACTGTGGGATAAAGATGAGTGATCTAGTGGTGAACTGCCTGCTTTATGCAGATGATGCTGTTCTTATGGCATCGTCCGAACAACAACTGCAATCACTAGTCACAAGAATGAAGGAGGGATGTGCAGAAAAAGGACTCCGTTTGAATGCGAGAAAAACCAAGGTACTAGTGTTTGAAAGAAGAAGGATGACAACCGTGACGATAAAGATTGATGATGAAACTCTAGAACAAGTAAATGAAATTATATATCTGGGCAGTGTTTTCACTGCGGATGGGAAGTACGATAGGGACGTTGAAAGAAGAGTGAACGCGGGAAATAGTGTTAACGGTGCCCTGGGGTCACTGATAGGCAGTCGAAATGTCAGTGACAAAGCTCGGCTCGCCATACACAATGCCATGTTGGTACCAACACTGATGTATGGAAGCGAAACGTGGATATGTCAGAATACGCATGAGAGTAGGGTTAATGCAGTAGAAATGCGGTCGTTGCGGCGGATATGTGGCGTCACTTTGGCGGACCGCATACGTAACGTCGAAATACGGAAAAGGGTTGGTATGAAGGAAAGCATAGGGACAAAATAAGGAAAAGCATGCTACGATGGTTCGGGCATGTTGAAAGGATGAGCGAAGAAAGATTGACGAACCAGGTATATAATGCGAAAGTTGTGAGTAAAAGAGGCCCTGGCAGACCAAGACACACGTATCACGATCAAATAAATAAAACACTAGCTGAAGGAGAATTAAAAAGCCTTCGTAACAAAAGGGCATGTATGAAGAGGTTGATGAATGTCGATGAAGCGAAAGAGGTATGTCGTGATCGTGTCAAGTGGCGCTCAATTGTCTCTGCCTACCCCGTAAGGGATCTGGCGTGAAGATATGTATGTATGTATGTAAATACATTTAATTAATATTTAATTTATTTGAGATATTTCTCGAGTTTGGTACGCTGGAGACATCGACGAGCTTGCCACTTGTCATGATTGGCCTATAGTAAAGTTGGCTAAATGTGAATCCGCTTATTTATAAGCGTGGTTTCTGACCACCCCGAAAGGGAAACGGTCGTGATGATACTTTACTTCTAAAGCAAGTAGGTGTTTAAATAGTCAAATAATATTGTAGGTACTACTAGTATTTTTTTTGCTTTATGACAGTGTCATCGAAATACTGTTATATGTTTTATCCTATTTTTTGACAGCTGGACTCTGACAGTACCTACAGTCTGATCCATAAGATCAAGGTCGCGAAGCGAGCTATGCAGAAAGCTAGGCTTGGTATTTTTCTGATTCGAAACGTTGATATTCGTCAAAGAACTAAAGTTACTGAGATAGATTTTAAAATTGGCAATCTGAAGCGGCAATGCGTCGGACACTTCTACCGCAGAACCGACGAACGATGGGGCAAACGGGCTATAGAGCGGAGACCACGGGGAAGACGCAGAGGGACGACCCCCCGCCAGATGGACGGATAACCTGAAGAAAGACGCTGGTGGGGGTTGGATGAGGGTAACAAGACATCGCGATAAGTGGCGGGCCTTGGAGAGAAACCGCCAACCTCGGAAAAGGTTACGAGGGACCATGGGAACCCTAAAGCAATCTGGAGATATGAAGGCTGGTAATTATTAGCCTCGCTATATATACAGAGGGGAAATGTAGTCTTGGGACTATCTCTGATGGGACGTCTCTTGAGTTATTTTTTATTAAGTTTAGTTTATAAGTAGTTATTAATTTTATTTTATTAGTTTGTAATTATTATTTAATATTTTGTCTTAAGTATTTTTTAAAAAATAACCCAATTAATATTGTACGCCCTTTAATTGTGAGAACTCTTTTGTAGCCAAAAACGTACAAACAACCACAATTTAGGACAATAAATGTGCATTTAGTCACTTTTATTTTATAATAATATCACGTGGAATTTCGTTCCTGGTCGGGACACAAAAAAATCTATCAATGGATAAAAATACATTTAATTAATACATACATACATATCTTCACGCCAAATCCCTTGCGGGGTAGGCAGAGACAATTGAGCGCCACTTGTCACGGTCACGACATACCTCTTTCGCTTCTTCGACATTCATCAACCTCTTCATACATGCCCTTTTGTTTCGATGGCTTTTCAACGCACCTTCAGCTATTGTTTTATTAATTTGGTCGTAATATGTGAGTCTAGGTCTGCCAGGGCCTCTTTTACCCACGACTTTCGCATTTAATTAATATTTAATTTATTTGTGATATTTCTCGAGTTTGGTACGCTGGAGACATCGACAAGCGTGCCACTTGTCATGATTGGCTAGTAAAGTTGGCTAAATGTGAATCCGCTATTTATAAGCGTGGTTTCTGACCACCCTGAAAGGGTAGCGGTCGTGATGACCGTTTTAAAAAGGATCTGTACAATTATTTAATAAAAAAATGATTTTATACAATTAAAGAATATCTAAGTAATAACTGATGCTAAAGTGTATATAGTTCGAGCGTAGCTTCAATGTACCTACTATTTTGCAGTCTGACTTTTCTCATATTGTAATTGCCCAATATTTGCATGCCATTGAGATGAAACATGTGAAGCGAATTTTATAGCTATAAGATCTTGCAATGTAACCATGTTTTCTAGCAAATAAATTATTTTGATTTGATTTGATGATACTTTTACAAAATTTTTGATATTGTTTGTATAGTACAACCAAGAATAACGTAATAGAGAGAAAAAATATTACGTACTCGTAAGTCAATGTTCGCGCGATTGTCGACCTCTCGCTACCTACTTGATTAGGCTCAGTATGATTGGGGATATTTTTAGGATAACTGCCCTGCACCGTAACTCAAGATTTTATTTACTGAATAATTAAAATAAAAAATACGTAGTTCTTTATTATTATTCTAGATTATAATTTAAAAATATTTGCTCTTTAATAAATTCCACGTAGTATAGTATATTTATTTATTTAAATCTTTATTGCACAAAGACATTCTATCCTAGCCAACCATTGGGACAACTTGAGCATTATATTGAAAGGTAGGTGCAAAATTGTATTAAATTCTACGGTTTAACTATATTATTATACACTAATACATATATATATATATATATAAATACATATACTACACCGCCTCCGTGATCTAGTGGTAACAAACGTTGCCGTGAACTCGGGAGGTCGTGGGTTCGATTCCCACCGGGGGCAAGTTGTACATTGTATAATTTGTATCGGTCTGGGTGTTTATATGTATATATTTACAAAAAAAAATTATAATATGTAGTTTATCAACCATCTAGTTTCCGTAACACAAGCCTCGTAGCTTACCACGGAAATTAGATGGCGCTGTGTGACCTGTCTGGAAATATTTAAAAAAAAAAAAAAAAACCCATATGTATATGTATTAATGTTCAAATTATTTAAACTATATGTTGAAATCACCGTTGAAAATGTTCTTATCGTATTGTTTTTGTTATGACTAAAACATGGACGGATGTAATAAAAATAATGGGACGCAAATTACGTTCTGAATGGGACGAATCCTAATAAAAATAAAACCATTATAATATGTAATCATTTAATTTATTAACTTAAATTACAAATTCTTTTGTTTTTTAACTTTGAAGCAGTTCATCTTGAAATGTTTGCACAGCTGACGTACCTGAAAAAATCATACTAATATTTTAAAATGTGAAATAAGCTTGTCGCGCCTTTACGCCTATATTCGAATAGTGGCAAACACCACAGTGTCTAAAACTCTCCAATTACCACCCTCGCCGTGACGTTGCCTCTCTGAGCGTGTTCTACAAGCTATATATTTTTTGATTACTATATTTAATATTTATTTATATTTTCCAATATTTTACTATATATATGTATATTATTTAGTTTTTTACTGTTTTAATAAATTTTATTCGAAGTTAATTATAGTACATTAAATATAAATTAAAAGCTACCTAAATAATAAAATTAAAAATAAACTAAACTATAAATAAAAAATGTCCTCTAGAGACGTCCCATCCGAGATAGTCCCAAGGAGACTGGCAACATTTGCCCTCTGTATAGCCAGGCTAATACGTTGGCAGAAATAATTGCCAGCCTTCCTGTCAATTATTATTTAGTTATATTTGTTATATAGGTATTTTTTGCAACATAGATTGTTTAATATTTAAGTGGAAACTTTGCTGGATTGTGTAACTTTTAGAATTGTTGTAATTAAGTTTTAGGATCTGTATGTTTCCTGAATAAATAAAAATAAAAAATAACTCTATGAGTGTTCTGAGGGGCTCGATAACCCTTCATTCTCTATTCCGCAACCGAACCACACGCACAGGTCAAAATATGCATCAACTTAGCATACCAACTATCCCTACACGTACTCATAAATTTGGAGACTCTTACAGTAACAGCTGAAAATGTCGAATTCTCTCCCAGCCAGTGTGTTTACCCACTCCTACAACCTGGAGACCTTCAAGCGAAGTGTGAAAAAGCATCTTTTTAGGCCGGCATAACAGTAGAGGCTGATGCCGGTCCTAAGTTGATGGCGTCTGTTGCTCCCATACTTGGACTTTTCGCACCGCTTGCCATAAGGGGGGCACGATTTTACATGTCGTGTCCAGTATAACATATATATATTTTATGTATATAATATAAAACAATTTTGATGAAATTTGACAGAATTGTTCCTTGTGTTGTATTTTTGGACGTTTTCTCAACGGAACTGCCTCCGTGGTCTAGCGGTTATGTCTATGGATTTAGACTCGGAGGTACTGGGTTCGATTCCTGGTCGGGACACAAAAATATTTATTAATGTAAATGAATACATTTAATTAATATTTAATTTATTTGTGATATTTCTCGAGTTTGGTACGCTGGAGACATCGACGAGCTTGCCACTTGTCATGATTGGCTAAATGTGAATCCGCTTATTTATAAGCGTGGTTTCTAACCACCCCGAAATGGAAACGGTCGTGATGTTACTTTACTTTTTTTCTCAACGGAGTGGAGTAAGTAACCTGTCAGTTATCCCTTTTATTGCTTAATTCGCCACTTCAACTTAGCACGATATTCAGAGATGTGATTGTATTTACATAAACGATTACACTTACTACACAAGTTCCGTAATGAATATGAGCTAGCAAGCACCAGAAGCTAATGAAATACAAGGTGGTGGTTTCGTATCGGGGGTCCATGAACGTGAAGAGGACAGCTGCACACAGCGGGTAGAACAACCAGGAGATCATGTCACAGCGTTGATTGCTCATCTGGCTTACTATTAAGCGGCACTGAAATACACACATTAGATAAAAATAAACAGAAACATAACAAAACAGTAGTGGCTCGGTTACGCTTTCCTAAAATCCTAAATAAAAAAATACGTGTGGCACTCGGGGACTGCCGCGGTAAAGCTATTCTTTATGCAATTATAATTATTTATTTATTTTATGGCGCGGTGGTGGCTCGGTTGTAAGAACGCGTTCCTTATATCCTACAAAGCACCCGACATGTACCAATGAGAAATGCACTTTTCTTACGTACATTTGTCATAGATTTACAACACCACTGTTCGCGTGCCTCGGAGAGCACGTTAAGCCGTCGGTCCCGGTTCCACTAACACCAACTTGTGGAATCCTTAATAAATTGTCAATAAAAAATTACATCATATCCTCGCCAACCCGTTTGGCCAGCGTGGCGAGTGTAGGCCAAATTCTCCAGATGTATGTTCTGGAAGGCCCATCTCCAACAGTGGAGGTCTAGGACGCTGTGTTCTAGGGGATGTAATGATGAATGAAATGATTTATTTTATTTATGCAGTTTTTTTTCCTTTGATATTAATTCAAGTTTTTTATATTACTCGTGGACGCGGCCAAAAAGCACGCTATCTTACCTAGCATTGTGTCTAAAAGAGATAGAACCAATAATGAGCAGTTAGCAGCTAGTCTACACACATACGTCTAGTCGCCCGCACACAAACACCGTGCCGAAGTCTGCCGAACTGAAACGACGTTAGACGATGCACGGCTTTCAACGCGCACCGCTGTGCCGGACGGAGTGGGGGGTGTTAGGTTTATTTTCGTTACGGAATTTCTAGATTCGGTCGCCGCGCTCAAAGCCCGCGATGAAAGCTATGCAATAGCTTAATTTTTTTAAATTTATCATTGATTTATCTAGTTCCAAAGGCATTTGCGAAGCAGTCGTCGTTCTCAAACCAAAGAAAACTGAGGTACTTGTAACTGATCCCAAAAATGCAACACCTATAGCTTTGACGATAACAATTTCCAATATCTTTTTCTCCAAGAATCCAAATTGGACGTCCAAAATAAAAAAAAGCTGTTATTATCGGTTTAACTCGTAGTGTGGGGTTTGCTTCAGAGTTAATTTATAGTTCTATAAATTCTAACACTACAGTTTTATACCATAAACCTGGCCGAACAGTACACTATTGTACACAGTGGGAATTATTTAGGTGACGGGTATAGTTCTACCGACTCCTGTTATATCGTTTCTTAATTGTTCTTCTACTGCTGTGTCTGTTCTTTCTATTCGAATAAATAAATGTCATGATGATCAAGAACGAGTACTTGTCACACCAGCACCAGAAAGGTTATTCCAAGAATTTCTGGTTTTTCATTTATGATGAAATTCGTATATTTAATTAAGTATTGAAGTTTCACTCGTCAATTGCATTTATTATTATCAAACCTTTTTTTTTATTTTTACGATTATTATTTTCGAACTTCACAAACACAAATTGTCACTTAATATAAAGTATTGTACACTAAAACTTTGTATGGATATAAAATAAAAATAAAAATTGTGGAGCCATACGAAAGCGCGTCTCTTTCGTTTGCCGGTCAATGACTCATTTTTTTACTTCAAACTTATTAACTGAGAATTGTAAATCAATGATTACATTCGCGGTACAAATTTTGGCTGGGAAAAAAGTATACTTTGATAAATTATTTAAGTGAACTTCATGTTCATAGAATCCATCTAAATAACTGAATAAAAATGTACCTAATAAAAAGAAATAACTGCCTCCGTAGTCTAGTTAAGTCCGTGGATTTAGAATTGGAGTTACCGGGTTCGATTCCTCGTCGGGACACAATAAATTATTTATTTGTGATATTTCTCGAGTTTGGTACGGTAGAGACATCGACGAGCTTGTCACTTATCATTATGGGCCTAAAGTAAAGTTGGCTAAATGTAAATCCGCTCCATAAAAAAAATATGGTTTATGACTACTATACTTTTAAAAAGAAATAGGGAAGCAATTACGTAACCAGTGTCATTTAATATAGTAACGTAACTTACCGAAATAAAACTGAACAAAGTCCCAAATAATAATAAAAACATCCTTGGGTCATATTCTAGAATGTTATTGGGTGATTTTAAGGCCCAAAACGTCATTATTGAGAATATTGATAGAATAGTCCAAATTGGTCGCACGGCTTCGGTCAATGACCTCATTTTTCCCGTCCCTTCTTTATATGACCTGACAACAGAAGTAATGTAAATTTTGGGACACAAAATTTTGTTGTAAGCTCCTTCGAGGAAATGTTATACATTATATGTTATACAGGGGTGGCCAACCGATCGATCGCGACTATTAGTCCAGTCGATTGTGGCAGTCTTGCATTACATCGAAAAAATATAAATACGTAGTACAAACTGCGCAACGTAATAACCAACTAGTGTTGTCCAATCTTGGTCTTGGTCTTGCAAAAAAGCAGAAGAATTGAATTGAATTGAGTTGAGTTGAGTTGAGTTGAGCTGAGCTGAGCTGAGCTTTGGTTTGGTTTGGTTTGGTTTGGTTTGGTTTGGTTTGGTTTGGTTTGGTTTGGTTTGGTTTGGTTTGGTTTGGTTTGGTTTGGTTTGGTTTGGTTTGGTTTGGTTTGGTTTGGTTTGGTTTGGTTTGGTTTGGTTTGGTTTGGTTTGGTTTGGTTTGGTTTGGTTTGGTTTGGTTTGGTTTGGTTTGGTTTGGTTTGGTTTGGTTTGGTTTGGTTTGGTTTGGTTTGGTTTGGTTTGGTTTGGTTTGGTTTGGTTTGGTTTGGTTTGGTTTGGTTTGGTTTGGTTTGGTTTGGTTTGGTTTGGTTTGGTTTGGTTTGGTTTGGTTTGGTTTGGTTTGGTTTGGTTTGGTTTGGTTTGGTTTGGTTTGGTTTGGTTTGGTTTGGTTTGGTTTGGTTTGGTTTGGTTTGGTTTGGTTTGGTTTGGTTTGGTTTGGTTTGGTTTGGTTTGGTTTGGTTTGGTTTGATTTGATTTGATTTGATTTGATTTGATTTGATTTGATTTGATTTGATTTGATTTGATTTGATTTGATTTGATTTGATTTGATTTGATTTGATTTGATTTGATTTGATTTAATTTAATTTAATTTAATTTAATTTAATTTAATTTAATTTAATTTAATTTAATTTAATTTAATTTAATTTAATTTAATTTAATTTAATTTAATTTAATTTAATTTAATTTAATTTAATTTAATTTAATTTAATTTAATTTAATTTAATTTAATTTAATTTAATTTAATTTAATTTAATTTAATTTAATTTAATTTAATTTAATTTAATTTAATTTAATTTAATTTAATTTAATTTAATTTAATTTAATTTAATTTAATTTAATTTAATTTAATTTAATTTAATTTAATTTAATTTAATTTAATTTAATTTAATTTAATTTAATTTAATTTAATTTAATTTAATTTAATTTAATTTAATTTAATTTAATTTAATTTAATTTAATTTAATTTAATTTAATTTAATTTAATTTAATTTAATTTAATTTAATTTAATTTAATTTAATTTAATTTAATTTAATTTAATTTAATTTAATTTAATTTAATTTAATTTAATTTAATTTAATTTAATTTAATTTAATTTAATTTAATTTAATTTAATTTAATTTAATTTAATTTAATTTAATTTAATTTAATTTAATTTAATTTAATTTAATTTAATTTAATTTAATTTAATTTAATTTAATTTAATTTAATTTAATTTAATTTAATTTAATCTTTGCGAGATTTATTTATTTATTTTGAGAGTCCCTCAAGTATGACTGGTCTCTTTTTGGTAAAAAGATGTCAAATTAAGAAAGAATTCTACGTTGAGACAGACATACACGAGCAATGATATTACAAACTTGGATTCACGTTTTAAACACACAAAGGGATAAGGGCTGGAGTAACGGGATTTCCTCTTTGTTTTAGGCGCTGTAATTAAAATTGTATACTTACCGTTTAACATTGGCTATAGCGACGGGAATCGTGCTTGGAAGGCCGCTGCAATGTATTCCTAGCTCCATACCATTGGCTATGTTAAACCCAGAAAACAGTTCCATCTTGAAAAACTCAGAGCCTTTTACCCCGGCTAATATGAAGAGGATTATTGAGGCCTAAAAAAAATACTGTTAACATATACAGCTAATCTATGGAACAATCTGCCCGTTGAAATTCGACAAGCGCCAAACAGGAATCTTTTTAAAAGAATGGTCTACTTGCATTGCTACAACAGCTCCCTACAAAGTAGAGAAGACAAATTTCTAAGCATTCCATGGATTCACCGTGCGGGTGCCGGTGTCCATCGTGTGTGGGTAAGATATGAGAAGAATGGTGTCTTGGGCTTGCGACCGACAATAGGCTGGTTTAAGAAAAGGAGGCCTCCCCTTTTGTTTTTTTATTGCGCGACCACCACCATTCTACTCCTCTCCCTACCCAACCAAATACTGTATGATTCCGTTAATGCCGTCTTGGAAGCTCGTTTCATAAATCTATGACAAATGTACGTAAGAAACGTGTATTTCTCATTGGTACATACCGGGTGGGTTTGAACCGACCTTTGTAGGATTTAAGGTACGCGTTCTTACAACCGAGCCACCACCGCGCCTAGAATGCGCGGTAGAGAATACCATCATACCATGATGGTATGCTCACCTATGTACATTTGTTTTGTGTATTTTGTGTGCAATTAAGAATTTTATTCATTCATTTTTTTCATTCATTACAGCCCCTAGAACACAGCGTCCTAGAACTCCACTGCTAGAGATGGGCCTTCCAGAACTGGAGAATTTAGCCTACACTCGCCACGCTGGCCAAACGGCTTGGCGAGGATATGATGTCAATTATTTATGACAATTAATTAACGATTCCACAAGTTGGCATTGGTGGAACCGGGACCGACACTTAACGTGCTCTCCGAGGCACGGGAACGGTGGTGTTGTAAGTCTATGACAAACATACGTAAGAAAAGTGTATTTCTCATTGGTACATGCCGGGTGGGTTTGAACCGACCTTTGTAGGATTTAAGGTACGCGTTCTTACAACCGAGCCACCACCGCGCGAATTTTATTATTAAATATTAATTAAACAATATAAATTACTATTCATATAAACTACTTAATAAATAAGAATATAACTAAAAATAAGGAATATTAAAAGTGTAACACAATAAATAAAAAACTTTATCGAAATCACTATCAAAGTGCGCAAAGTGTTAAGGATACAGGCTGTATGCTGCCAAATTGAATGGAAATGCTGATCCTTTGGCCAAAATATTTGGTGTTTACGAGCTGTTTTGACACCGCCTTGGTCTCCATAACCCGAGAATTTCAACTATTATGTATATTTTATTATTATAGCATAGTATAAAAATATATATAAAATTGTAAATACAAACCTACCCACATGCTGAGGTCATAGCTCCACGGCAAAAACAGACAGCCGGTATTATATTTTTCAACATGGCTGGCGTAGAAATTAAAAACAATACTGCAAGTTACGAAATACATCCTGAAACAATCAAAAACTATAGCCATAACAGTTGAATTTAAATTAACGATTTTACCTTAGAATCTCTGAACTGTATTGTGTGAGTGATTTAGACTCGGAGGTACCGGGTTCGATTCCTGGTCGGGACACAAAAATGTTTATTGATGTAAATAAATACAATTAATTAATATTTAATTTATTTGTGATATTTCTCGAGTTTGGTACGCTGGACTGGAGACATCGACGAGCTTGCCACTTGTCATGATTGGTCTATAGTAAAGTTGGCTAAATGTGAATCCGCTTATTTATAGGCGTGGTTTCTGACCACCCCGAAAGGGAAACGGTCGTGATGATACTTTACCTTAGAATCATTACAAAGTCGTCAGGCCTATTCTGTGCTGCTAACAACGTAGGGATACTGCTGGGGGTCGTCGATGGCTCAATTAAAGATTGTTTAGCGAACTGTATATGGTTTATTGCAGAAGTAGAAAGTAAAAATAATTACTTGAGTTTTTTTAAAATTATATACTAGCACGACATGTGACCTTGCCCCCACCTGATGGTAAGTGGCGTGCAATGTCTATGAATGTTTGCAACTGGAATCAGACACTCATGACTGATGTCAGTCATGAGTGTCCCTAAGTGTTAGGGACATGCTTGACTGGGCATGACGGCAATTCGAGCCTGATCCCGAAACGTGTGAATAAACTTTACTGGGTTTATCGGCACAAACGGTGGATACCTCCCCGCCACAGCAGACTGGGCAAATTACCACCATCAGTCCGTCTACCACTTATTTGCTGTTCTCGTTGTAAGTATGTGCCATTTGCAATGATGTCAAATGTGAAAGAAATGATATGCTCTGTTAATATTGTAAGCTTGCTATGGTGATATTTATATAAAATAACACCGCTTGAAACAAGACTTACGGATTATTTAAAAAATCAATAAAAATCAAAATATTTATTTCCATAGGTTATCTTGTAACAACTTGGATATTGTCAACACTAAAATAATATAAAACAAAAACATACAAAATATATAAACAAACATAAGTTAGGTAATCATGGTTGGACCGTAACGGGTAAACAATCCAGATTTATGTGTGTTATAATAGCATGATTGTCATAAGCAAATTGTAACTTAATAACTACTTAATATAAGATCGTGGCTGTAAATAGGCCGTGTCAACTCGTTTAACTCTAAAGGGCGCCACACGGAGCGCTGGCCAACGATCCAACGGTGGTTATTGGTTTATTTTTGCGATCGAGATGTATGCTTGATTATTATTTGTTTATTTACTGACCTTAACGGAGATATAGAATAGTCGGCCCTTCCAAAAATCGAATACAAGCCAACTGGTACTAGGAACACTACATAAGAATCTAGGCCGTGATCAAAAAGCTCGCCTATAGGACTGGATACCTTCAGCTTCCGAGCCTGTTTGCCATCTATGCCATCTGTAAATTTAAAAAAATACAGTAATTACGGAACGCACGACTGTAGAATTTAAATCCAATGCCTGCATAAATATAAAAAAAAAACTGGAGGCTATTCTTGAAACAGACTTTTAAAATAGCTGTAAAATTCTATGCGCCTTACCAAAAACGTTATTTTTAAAAGAAGTGTGTTATATATGTATAACTCTATTAAAGATTAGTTTTGCTTTATAAGTATAAACTATAAGGAATCAATTTTATACGTCTCAGCTCGAATAAATTCAAGAATTGTCCCCCTGTTCGAAATTTAAATTTTATAGAGGCAGCAATTAGGATTAGATATGGCTAGTCGATTGTATGTTTTTTACAATAATACACAACTTATTTTCATAGCATTAATATCAATTATTGGCAAATAAATAAAGGCAATTCGCAAGCAGTGATAATATCACATGCGATATTTATCAGAAATTCTCTCACAATGCATAAAAAATACTAGTTTCACTCGATATGAATATTCGATATTAGGGGCTTTGGATTGGAAGCTTACTAGCTCGCGACTGTTGGTGCATGAGTTGGTTGGTATGAGTATTACGGGAACGTTTTTTTGGGCCTATCTATATATGTACATATATTGATGGTTGACAGTTACAATTTTTTTGGCTGTTCCATACAACTGTTAATTCGAAAATAGGCAATTAGTTTGGAGAATTCACTTTTATTTTTGTCATTTCCGTAAAATGGTTTCTAGGGAAAAGTTGATTGTTTCTATCAATAGAAACATAAATAATTTAAAATAAATAATTTTCTTACCTAAAGTATATGCAAAGAATAAGAATATTCCCAACATTAAAAACACAAATTGTGGTATTTGCTCGCTTTGTCTGTCGACCTGATATACTCCTTCGATCTCATGAAACCCTGGTGTGGTCGACGCGTAAAAACTGTAGTCAAATATCGACAGCAATAGAAAATCCAAGACTACGAAGAGAAAACCGACGAATGTTAGAAGATTTGGTGCTACCCATGATGGCGTAAACTAAAAAAAATAAAGTAAAAGTAAATTACGACTTATTATCTTTTTTTTTTAAACTGTCTCTAAAGGACATTGTACAGAATACATCAGCCCTAACTAAACACGTAATTTATTTACACAATATATGTTCATAACAGAGTTCATAACCGAGTTGGAATCATCAAATTCCAAGTGCTGCAGAATTTTATCTTTTCTTGGAGTAATTCACGACAATTTTGGGCGATCCAAACACGAAAGGTAATTAATTAAATACGCGGGAAAATCGCAAAAAATAAAGTGCAACTTCTGCCCCATATACTCGTATAGAGTCAAATTTGTCGTTTTCCATAATTATTCACATTGTAGCACATTATTAAACTAAACAACACCACTTTTGACCAATAATATCCACAGCAAATTAATTTACAAAACAAAAACTTGCACTTGACATGTCCGTGCAAAATGGCGCGAAGAACTTCTTATAATCTTCGATATTTTTTAAATTTTGTTGTGTCTTCTCCCGATGGATGATGAATGAGATGATGATGAATGGGAAGGCAAAAGGTCTAGTCCATACAGCCAAGTCTGACGTAATATATCTTTCTTTCTTATTAGTTAATGAGGTTATCATCAAATTCCAGATGTTGCAGAATTTGATGCTTTTCTTGGAGTTACTCACGGCATTATAGCCCAAACACTTCGTGTAAAATATGGAAGTCCATAGCGCGGGAAAATGGCAAAAAATAAACTGCAACTTGTGCCCCATATTCAAAGTCCAATTTATCGTTTTCCATAACTATTCACATTGTAGAACATTATTAAACAAAACAACACCACTTTTGACCAACAATATTCACGGTAAATTAATTTACAAAACAAAAACTTGCACTTGACATGTCCGCGCAAAATGACGCGAAGGACTCTCTAAATATTAAATCAATAAGTAAGGTAATGAACCCAGTTATGGATAGATATTTTATATTTGTCCACCACAAACCAACCAAATTTAATTTCGTTTTATATTGCCCATGATTAGTTACCTTACTTCCATAGAAGCCAGTCTGTCTCATTCTAAATAAAATTACCCGCTATTTATCTTCAATTATCTGCACGATTTATTTTTCTAAATAATTGTAAAAACTTACCTCTACAATTTTATTCCAAAACGGGTGCATAACATATTTGCTAAGTGGACTAGAATCGATCGCATTATACTGCAAAAAAAACATACATTATTATATCAACACATAAAATCAAGACTTCGCGCCACGAAAGAAGTCAACGCTACCAATAAAATATTAATAAATTTTAAGTCAAGGTTGTCTATGTCTAGTCCTAATGAAACACGACTACGCCTACGCGATCATTGCTACTTCGCGTTAATTTAGTTTACGCGAACTAGCATAAAACGTATTCATTTTCAAAATGGGTCCTAATAACCCATTATTACATCGCGCGAACGACAATTAAAACATCTTGACCATATTAATACGTTTAATAGTATCTGGGGATCGTGGGGAAGTATCCACCGTTCGCGCCGATAAACCCAGTAAAGTGTATCCACACGTTTCGGGATCAGGCTTGAATTGCCGTCATGCCCAGTCAAGCCGGCATAATGTTAGGGACTGAAGTCGGATTCCAGTTGCTAACATTTATGGATTACTATCAGGTGGGCGCAACGTCACATGTCGTGCAAGTATATAAACATTTTTTCACTCTCTTGTATTGTATGTATTGACAATAGCCAAGTGTTGTGGTTGAAATAACATAAGAGAATAAATGATTTGATTTGATTTGAAATAAGGACGACCTCATGTTTAGATTCAGCCCTGATTATCATTCAACGTATCAAATTCTATCCATCAGAGAATGTATACCTACTATAGTATTGGGCTAACAATCCAAGATATAGGTCAGTGTCCGGCTATCTAAGCGAGTTGTTTGCACAATATGGATTTATGTCCCCAGATGCAGTGCGCTTATTAGTGGGCGTACCACATAAATACTACTTACCCACAATCTATATTATTACGTCATTCACAACGTAAACAAAGTTTCACTAAGTCGGCTTTAAGTTCGCCTTTATACATACTTATAAGAAAAGTACAATATAGTATTTAATAATAATAATAATGGTCCCAACGTCTCGACGCCAAACGGGGCATAAATGCGTAATTATAGTAATTTAAGTTATTTTTTATTTATGATCCTGCTCATTACCTTATATGAACCCCAAGATTATTTTTTATTTATTTTAAATTCTTTATTGCACCAAAACTTAAAATTTGTTTAATGCCTGTTAGGCATTCTCTGACAACTCAACTTTGAGATGGTGAGAGATTATGGGCAGGGTGCAACAATCTAATAATAATAGTCTATTTTATAAATACACTACATACCAAGCAATTACACAAACTACATGCAAGTATTATGAACATATACATACATATTATATACAAAAATAAACATACGTAAACATATTGCGTGCCAAATATTCAATGTGTAGTGTGCTCCTGCTTATCAAGAAACAAGTTAGTGACTAATTGTTTAAAAACATTGACATAGGTTAGTTGGCGAAGAATACCTTATGGCGTTATAGCTCGCCTATGTAGGTACTAGGTTTTTAAGTGCAATAAAGTATTTAAATAAATTTAAAAAAAACACTGGTCTTGTTGCTTTTGGAAAAGAATTCAAATTAATTTATTCAGTAAGTACGCCTACTTTAGGCTATTTTACACGTATCAACACATTAACAATCATTTATTTTAACAATGGAAATTAAGACAAAACAATAAATAATGAAACCCTTCGGCTCCTAGGATCACCAATCCTAGATGAATCCATCCAAATTTATGTTCAGGAACAATTAACTAAATTTAACTTAACTTCAGAACGCTTATTCAAAATTCAACCCCACATGGCACTTTTTATCATACGATATTGTTTGTTCGCTCCCAAATTTATGTATGTACTCTGTTGCTCTCAACTTTGGAAATTTTCAGAAGAACTAGTTTTATTAGACAAACAATTGCAAAATTCACTAACCGAAATTCTAAATTGCCCCATGAATGACCGTACTTGGGCCCAGGCTTCACTACCAATTCGGTTCGGAGGCCTGGGAACCCGCAAAATTTCTAGTGTAGCACTGCCAGCTTTTCTGTCGTCTGTACATAGTACTGTCGAGCTCTACGGGAGAATCACTAACCCATCTCTGGGTTCCGTTGAGCCGTCGTACTTGTCAGATGCCAGAGATGCCTGGTCAGTAGCATGTCCAAATGTTTCGGTTCCAATTTCACCAAAAATCCAACGACTATGGGACGAGCCGCTCTGCAAACTGGTACAGGAAGATATTTTATCTGCTAGTAATATAAAAGAGCGGGCTCGCCTCATGGCCGTTTCCACTAGGGAGTCAGGTCTTTGGTTGCAGGCTTTTCCCTCAGCATCGGTTGGCACACTCCTTGACCGACATACACTGACCATGGCGGTGTGCCTTCGTCTCGGAGCCCGGACTGTCCACCCGCACCAGTGTCGATGCGGAGAACCAGTCGATCATCTCGGACACCACGGGCTTTCTTGTGCTAGAAGTGCTGGCCGCATTCCTCGTCACGCGGCTCTCAACGACATCATCCGAAGGGCTCTTGTCACTGCTGGTGTACCCGCAATCTTAGAACCATCTGGGATTGTGCGGAGCGATGGCAAGAGACCCGACGGAATGACTGTTGGGCCGTGGAAACTTGGCAGATCTCTGGTGTGGGATGCGACGTGTGTAGACACATTAGCTCCATCTCACATCCAGGCGATCTCGTCAGGTGCGGGGAGAGCGGCTTTTTCTGCGGAGAACCTCAAATTGCGCAAATATGCCAACCTTAGTTCCGGTTACGAGTTTGCGCCGTTTGGGGTCGAGACGATGGGCCCATGGGGACCGTCAGCGAGGCGCTTGGCCAAGGAGTTGTCAAAGCGGCTGACAGAAAGGTCTGGAGACAGGAAGGCTGGCAATTATTTCTGCCAACGTATTAGCCTCGCTATACAGAGGGGAAATGTTGCCAGTCTCCTTGGGACTATCTCGGATGGGACGTCTCTAGAGGACATTTTTTATTTATAGTTTAGTTTATTTTTAATTTTATTATTTAGGTAGCTTTTATATTGTAATTCTTTTATACTGGTTGTATTTTACTTCGAATAAAATAAAATGTTATTATTTGCTAAAGACAAAACCGACACATTAATCCACCAAACAACTTTATATCCTTTCTGAATATATATAATGTCATAAATGAAAATAATAATTGTTTTACATTTGTAAATGGGCTTTATCATACTAGAACTAAACTTATAAATTAAGATAATAATGTCTATATTAGTAATATTATGCTGCTGTATACGGGCGTTGTCATACTACATACTATCAGAATCAGTGAATAGTATAAAATAATAAATAAATAAAATAAATAAATATTTCCAGACAGGTCACACAGCGCCATCTAGTTTCCGTGGTAAGCAACGAGGCTTGTGTTACGGAAACTAGATGGTTGATAAACTACATATTATACTTTTTTTTTTGTAAATATATACATATTATACATATAAACACCCAGACCGAGACAAATTATACAATGTACAACTTGCCCCCGGTGGGAATCGAACCCACGACCTCCCGAGTTCTCGGCAACGTTTGTTACCACTAGACCACGGAGGCGGAAGAAAGAAAAATGGCAAGTGATTACAAGTCATTGCATTTAATAATGTATTTATAATTTTAAAATGTATACCTTGTAATTATCAAATCCTTTTAGCTGCTGGTTCGACAGGTATTTGTAATTAAACATTTTGCTATTACAACTAACACATATCACAGAAAATCTGTACAAATGATTCGAATCAACGTGCACTTTACAGATACCTCAATCTCTACTAAATGTATGTATTCCGTAATCAATAAACTTATTAATGCCAACTCTTAAAACTCGAAATTAAATAACACGTAAAGAAATCTTGTTTGATCCAATAATTTAAAGCTAATAGCTGACTCGGTGAACTGAAATACCACTTTAAATTGATTGGAATGGTGGCAAAATTCTGGCTGAATTGCAATACTGATTTTTAGTCATAGAATTACAACACCACCGTTCCCGTGCACGGAGCACGTTAAGACGTCGCGTCGGTCCCGTTTTCACTAATATCAACTATTGGAATCGTTAATAAATTGTCATTAAAAAAATACATCAGATCCTCGCCAACCCGTGGCGAGTGTAGGCCTAATTTCCAGAAAATTATGGAAGGCCCAACTCGAACATTGGAGGTCTAGGACTTCTAAGCTCTAGGGGCTGTGATAAGGATAAAATATCGATTTAAAAATATATTTTTTCAACTTCGAGTTAGCTAAGTGTGTCCCAGCTCGAAGTGTTACAACCTTAGTGATAACAGCATGATAAGATTATTGTAGGTGCTCAATATTTATCGGTTGGTTGACCGATTTATAGGAAATAATACAAGTTGAAATTTGCCTAAACTACCTATTGATTTTAGGTCAATGTTCAATTTGATAATAAATTATTTTAACAGACGCTTCTGCATTACAATCAGAGAACATCAATCGGCGGAAATACAACCATCTTATGAAGATTTCGAGTTGAAACTCTCGGGCAGTGGGAACCAAGTGCTCAGCAAATTTTCAAGGCGTTGTCAAAACAGCTCGTCAACAGCTTGTCAGAAGACAAGGGGACTGGGCAATATTTGGGCCAAAGGCGTATATATATCATATAATATATATAGATGGGAGGACGAGTAAAAGAAGCAGGACAACACTGGATGGACGAGGCACAGGATAGAAAGAAATGGATAGAAAAGGAGGAGAGCTTTACCCGACGAGGGGTCCTTAATTAGAAAGAAAAACATTATTATAGATATTATTAGAATTTATATTTGCAATTACCATTTAAAAAAAAAACATTTAATTTATAATTTAGACATAGCTTTAGTATAAATGTAAATTTATTATTATTACGTTTATATTTTAATTTAAAATTATTAATTGTGTCGATTATATAAACAAACTGTATATGTTAATTAATTAAGGAATAAACGGCTTTATTATTATTATTATATATAATACGTTGAATGGCAATGCTGCCCGTGTCCTTGGCACTTTGCCCATTCGTAACTACGGTTAAGATGCCCTTACTGAGCTGTCTTAAAAACCCATCCTGTAAACTTGTAACAAAAAAAAAATCACGTTGTTCGTCAATCAGGCGAAGGCGGCTCGAGCCAGGATTTATTATTATTTATTTATTTATTAATACAACATTACATGGCTTAACAGTAAAGCCCAATTTACCATGCAGTCAATCTTATAATTAAGACATACATTTTAATTAAAAATGGATTGTCAATATACCTATATATATATATTTTAAATTACTATACAAATATTAATATTAATAAAGCTTTAAAATTAACAATAGTTATATACAGTATAAAATTAATATAAAAAGAAAGAAAAGACAAATAAATAATAATAATAAAATAAATCAAAATTCAACACTAATAAAATCAATGAAATAATAAAGTTAATACAAAACAATAAAAATTATACTATACAAATTATATTAAATTATATATGATACGTCCCGTTATGAATTCCAGCTTGCCGCTCAGGTTGAAAAGATGTTTATCCGTTCCCGTCTCACCTATGCTGCGCCAGCCTTGCACCACCTTCTGGACAAGATCTAAAGTACATATCGCTGTGGTCTCTCGAGCGCCGTGGTTCGTACGTAATTCCGTTATAGCTCGAGACCTGGAGATGCCTACTATTGAAGAGTTGTCGGCCTGACTTCAAGCATCTCCAGAATATCGCTCCGTCTTGCGCTAGGCCCCCCAACGGGAAACCTTCTTCCTAGAGAGGTGATCCTGGAGTAGAGCTGAAGTTGTCGAACCTAGACACCTAGCACGGATGAGATCCTGCCGGGGATAACGTGGAAATATCCCCATCCCCAACCCAGGCCTATTAGCCATCCGGGCCTGGACGACCCCACTGTCTGTCTGTTTATAAAACATGTATAAACAATATTGTGTACAAATGCTTTGAGTTTTGGCTATTTTTTTTTGTGTACCTTCCTTATAAATTAATAAATAACGGCTGTGATAATTGATTAAAATGCTATTCGTCATGTCAAAGCCTGTGGTACAACGGACACTATGAATAAAAACATATGACATGTTGCAAATTGGCTCTTGCCTCTTCATGCTACCCTGGTACTTAGTTCGACTAATTAAGAGCCGTGCATATGTGAATTGAGGGTCTATCCCATTTTCCCCTCCAGTTATGTCCCTTAGGAGCCCGTGTGTGTCATTTTTATTCCCTCAGGAAGTGTTCACTTGTTATCGCCAGGTTTAACGTTTATTAAATTTATCTCAAGCATGTTATGGCATATTGGTATAAATTAGCTTTGTTGTCGAGGGAATAGATTGTGGAAGACAACTGAAAATTCTTTATTGTTTTATCACTGCCTCTAAATGCAGAGTCCTACTGTTAAGGATAAACATTTTTTTTTATATAGCAGCACGACATGTGACCTACGCCTACCTGATGGTAAGTGGCGCGCGAGGTCCATGAATAACATAACTTCAATTAGGTTGATTTTGTGATAAATATTTAATTGAATTTATGTTATTTTATTTCAGATCGATAGCTTTGTCGTATATTATTAAGAGAAAGAGATAGCATGTACTTAGAGGTCCGATTGCCAGTTTCTCGCAGTAATTTTGTATGTGACTTTTAATCTAGTTGAATCCTTGATCGTAGCTATTTCTTTTTAAAACCGTTTATTTTATTTGACTATATTTTAAGCTAAGAAAAGCTATAACTCTTTACATAACTATTTTGGGACACAAACAAGTAATAAAATGGGACAAATTATGACACAATGGCATTAATTATTGCGTACTGCAGCCAACTGCCGACAATGTCACCAGGATGTGTGAACATTCATACAGTTTATTTGGTTGCTATAATTTGACGAGTCGCGGAACTGATTGCTTCTGGGACTCTGATTAATGGGGTAATAAAAATGGCCCTTAATTATAAGTAATTGATTTAAATTGTGTATGTTTTGTGTGTAAATGGCGTAGGGTTGTTCAATAATGAATTGCCTATTGGTAGAGGTTTTCGAATTTGGAATGTCGAACATTGAAACTTCAAAAATATATTTTTTAGGCTTTGGTTACAAGTCCTTCAGCCTTGGACGTTTAAATTTGTGGGGGTGAATTAGAATTAAAATCCTCTTTTTGCACGGATATAGATTTTATTTTACATTTGTAGTTTACATTTTGTCATGTCATCATCTCTTCGGTACTGTCATAATCGAGGTTAGATAGGTAACTTTTAAGTGATATTTTTAGTTCGTTTAGATTAAGGTGAGTAATTTTATTTTTTGAGTTGAAACGGTTGTACAGCTTAGGGGATAGGCACTCGTACTGTTTCTGCGAATATGCTTAAGGAGTTCGCAACACTACTTGAACACGGGGTTTTTTGCAATATAAACATTAATTTTGTATTAATTTAAATGCATTATTTAAACAAAAACTCTGACTTATATATTTGTATGCCCTTAAGGGTAAAGTACAGCTGAACGAACAAACTACTGAATATCAATTCTAATATGTATGTACCTATACTTAAGGATGAATAAATGATTTGATTTGATCTTGTCTAGACTGACATCAGTTTAATTTTAGACGAACGAAGTTAAAGTCAAAAGTCAAAATATCTTTATTCATGTAAACCTATTACATCATTTAAATTATGTAGAATGATTCTACTCCTGTTAGTGGACGACTAAGCAGCGAAGTGGTCCAAGGAGTAAGCTGTTAGTCTTCTGCAAATTCCAGTGACCTGTTAATGTTTAATCTGACTGAGAAAGGAATCTGCAAGGAAAACTCAGCTATAGCAGATTTAGAAATGAAGGATAACAAATCATAATTTCCCTCACAAATAATTTAGTTTCAAATTCGGAACATCCGTACGCTAGCAACTGGCAACACAGACATTATCGGCGGAGATCAAATTTCAAATTACGCGGCGGTGTCGGATGGCGCCCTCCGTATCCGTCGCTCTGGCAACACCGCACAGGTGTCGACTTTATCGATCTCTTCGCGATCATGATGCTCTGTACTTTTATCTGTTTGCAGTGTTAGAGTATTAAACAATAATTATCAATATACAAATATCTGGAACTTGAACGTATGCTTAAAACTGATAAAGTGAATGTATCTATTTCTGCTCGTATAGATGACTAGCTGACCCGGCGAACTTCTTACCGCCTAACAGTCAATAAATGAAATTATTAATAATAGGAATACACACACAGAACAATTTTGAAAACAAATCACAGAAAATTTCGCGACGAAAAAGTGAGACCAATCGATTTATCAGTAGTTGTTTTTTTTTTAAATTAAATCATTTGGTTATTTGTTATTTATTCTATATTATATAAATAAGCTAAATTTAAATTTCTGTACGCACCCAAATATATTTGACAACCAACATTGTTTGAAAGGGGTTCTTAGCGCCATTTTGCGTGGACATGTCAAGTGCAAGTTTTTGTTTTGTAAATTAATTTACTGTGGATATCTTATTTGTCAAAATTAATGTTGTTATGTTTAATAATGTGCTACAATGTGAATAATTATGGAAATGATAAATTGGACTTTAAATAGTTGCAGTTTATTTTTTGCGGTTTTCACACGCTGTCAACTCCCATATTTTACCCGACGTGTTTGAGCTATGGTGCCGCGAGTGACTCCAAGAAAAGAATCAAATTCTGCAGCATCTGGAATTTGATGATCATTAACTCATGATAAAGAAACATATATTACGTCAGACTTGGCTGTATGGGCTAGACCCTTTGCCTTCCCTATCACCTCATTCATCATACATCGGGAGAAGAGAGAAACAACATTGTTTGACAGGTACGAAACCCACGACCTTTTTGTATGGAAAAATGTTTTTCTTTTATATTATTTTTTTCTTCAATTTTATTTATAATTATTCTGCTATTCCAGACGGGTTATTGGTGAGATTCTGATATTAATTTTCTAATGACAATTTATTAACATTCCACAAGTTGGTGCAAATGGGACCGAGACCGACGGCTTACCATACTCATTAAGGCACGGGAACGGTGATGTAAGTAGGAAATAAACGACAAGTATACCTAAGAAAAGTCCATTTCTCATTGGTACATCCCGGGGTTCGAACCGACCAATTTAATACCTAATATAATAATTATATACCTACTAGCACGACATGAAACCGTCCGTCAAAACGTAAAAACCTCTGCTAAATTAATAATGTTCGGCAGTGGTCCCAGGCCCCAACAGCAGCACTCGATCAAGGACGTAACGCATGTGCTAGCCATCCCCCCACTCTTAGGGTGCGGACCGGGACCAGACACACGTGCCACCACTGCAAGACTGCACTGACAGTAAATAACGGAATCCATTATAAACTTGCGTAATAGACTGCCGTCGCTGGGCTAAAATAATGCTTTTAAATGGTCGCATCTGCAGTAGTAAGTGTGAATAATACTGTAGTAATTTATTTAAGGCCATATTCATTTGAATGTCTGTCTGTGCGTCTAGGAGTCTCATCCTCCGTACTCCCTAATTGAGTCTTTAATGCATTCGGGTACCCTATTCTGGCTACTTGATGTAATAATAATAATAATAATAAAATCCATTACTGTTTTTTATTTTTTAATTAAATATTATGTATAAAGTGATTATAACATATTTTTTTTAGTGTATAAGTAGGTACTTAGCTTTAGTTGTTAGTAATAGGATTTAAAGTTCTTTTTTAGAAGTGCTTGCCGCATTCCTCGTCACGCGGCTCTCAACGACATCATTCGAAGGGCTCTTGTCACTGCTGGGGTACCCGCAATATTAGAACCATCTGGGATTGTGCGGAGCGATGGCAAGAGACCCGACGGAATGACTGTTGGGCCGTGGAAACTTGGCAGGTCTCTGGTGTGGGATGCGACGTGTGTAGATACATTAGCTCCATCTCACATCCAGGCGACCTCGTCAGGCGCGGGAAGTGCGCCTTTTTCTGCGGAGAACCATATTAAATATCATATTATTTGTTTAAATATTTAAATCCTTTATTGTACACAAAATATAAAATATAAAAAGATGTACATAACCAAGCATAATACCATGAAGGTATTCTCTACCAACTAACCTTTGGGAGCGTGACAGAATGTCGATATCTGCCTTTTATTAAAATCGGTAAAACAAACAGCAGATAGCCGTGGTGTGGTTAGATTATGACGTCATAAACTTTACTACATGTTCGTCCCTGGGCTATTATTATTTTTTATAATAAAGAACCAGAATAACCCTGTTCCTTGTAGACCGGACATCACTATACAAAACAGGACGCTCTCACACCTATTGAAGCTTCCTCTAAAGTCTGCTATCCTGGTAACTTCGTACAGTCATCCTAGAAAATTACAACCATGAAGCTGCCAACGGCTATGTAAAAGTCATAGCTGAGTTTACATCATAACTACAAATTATGTATTATTTTATATTAATAATATAATTTGGGATCTTCGACCCACAATTACCTTGTTGTGGATAAAACTAGAAGCCTGTATGTATAGAAGTTTATATTATAAACACAATATATTTCAAATTTCATTAAATATAATTTTGTCACTAACTTACTCACTGACTGACAGATCATCAAAACTCTAAGGCACTTCTAGAAGACATAGAAGCTTTAAATTTGGAATACAATTAGTGTTTAGTGTATAAATCAAGGAAAACTAAAATATTTTGCAATATGTGTCCAGTTTTCTAGATACACTGTTGGGACAAATTTGTCAAATTAAACAATGTCTTCAATGTTCTATGATTTATTTCAACTACAAATATTCAGTTAGAAGAAATATTTTAAAGGCGCGCAACGAATGTTTTCTTGTAATCTGCCGCGAAATGAATCGCGCCATTCTCTAAGCGGCTCGTGAATAGTCGTTATTGGACCAATCAGAAATCAGCACGCGACTACGTTCGTACACAACGCCACCTACTTTACAAAACCATATCGCTAATCATTCTTAACTTATGTTTAAACACTAGGATATTAAATTAAAAATAACTATGTTACATTAAAGGTTAACAACACTAAGAAGCGCTAAGGGATGATGACATAGGATAGTGTATTTATCAGTGACATATACAAATAAAATTATGACATAAAGATTGGACATATTCGCATAATTTATTGTATTATAACTATTTTTAATTTAATTAAATTGACAAATTTATTATTGGGTACTCTTAATGATTAGTATTATTTAGTTAAGTACATTGACATATTTTTAAAAATTATTTATTAGGTACCTATAAGTTATTGACAAAGCCTCTTTACAGCCGCAATAAATCTATTTATTTATTTTATTTTTTATTTTTATTTTATATGACTTAACCGAATTCCGGTAGGAATGTATGGTGTTAAAACTAAACTAAACTAAACTAAACTAAACTAAACTAAACTAAACTAAACTAAACTAAACTAAACTAAACTAAACTAAACTAAACTAAACTAAACTAAACTAAACTAAACTAAACTAAACTAAACTAAACTAAACTAAACTAAACTAAACTAAACTAAACTAAACTAAACTAAACTAAACTAAACTAAACTAAACTAAACTAAACTAAACTAAACTAAACTAAACTAAACTAAACTAAACTAAACTAAACTAAACTAAACTAAACTAAACTAAACTAAACTAAACTAAACTAAACTAAACTAAACTAAACTAAACTAAACTAAACTAAACTAAACTAAACTAAACTAAACTAAACTAAACTAAACCAAACCAAACCAAACCAAACCAAACCAAACCAAACCAAACCAAACCAAACCAAACCAAACCAAACCAAACCAAACCAAACCAAACCAAACCAAACCAAACCAAACCAAACCAAACCAAACCAAACCAAACCAAACCAAACCAAACCAAACCAAACCAAACCAAACCAAACCAAACCAAACCAAACCAAACCAAACCAAACCAAACCAAACCAAACCAAACCAAACCAAACCAAACCAAACCAAACCAAACCAAACCAAACCAAACCAAACCAAACCAAACCAAACCAAACCAAACCAAACCAAACCAAACCAAACCAAACCAAACCAAACCAAACCAAACTAAACTGCATAAATGACTTTGTAATCCTGTATATAGGACTACAAAGTTATTTATGCAGTTGGTGTATCTAATAAACTGGACAGAAATTGCAAAATATTTTAGTTACATTAAACCAGATAGAACCAGTGTACCTGTAATATAGTATAATATCATGGAATTATACCTAGATATAATTATAGGACTATCTACAAAAAGAAATGAAATGCCATTAAAAACATAACTTTAAAAAAAAACAAGTCGAGATCTTCGCGCCATTTTTCACAGACATGTCATGTGCAAGTTATTGTTTTGTAAATTACTTTTCTGTGGTTATTGTTAGTCAAAAGTGGTTTTGTTTTGTTTAATAATGTGCTACAATGTGAATAATATTGGAAAACGATAAAATGGCAGTCAGTTCTTCTGGAACTTGATGATAACCTCATTAACTCATAAGAAAGAAAGATATATTACGTCAAACTTGGCTGTATGGGCCTTTGCCTTCCCTATCACCTCATTCATCATCTATCGGGAGAAGAGAACACACACAAAAAAAACACAAATATAGGATATTACTTTATGAATAACAGAGTTGGAAATATGTCAACAAAATACCAAAAGACATATTAAAGTCCTCAACTGTAAACACTTTTAAAAACAAACTGGACAAGTGGCTAGTGACTATCGAAATAGACTATGGTGATAACTGTCAATTTTATAAACTTTACACCAGTGCTTGATATAGGCATATCAGCAAAGCGCTGCTCGCCTATTAATCAAAAATAATAATATTTTAAATAAATAAATTGACTTTGGCCATCATCACTGCCTCCGTGGTCTAGTGGTAAAAAACGTTGCCGTGAAATCGGGAGGTCGTGGGTTCGATTCCCACCGGGGGCAAGTTGTACATTGTATAATTTGTCTCGGTCTGGGTGTTTATATATATAATATGTATATATTTACAAAAAAAAAAGTATAATATGTAGTTTATCAACCATCTAGTTTCCGTAACCAAGCCCGTAGCTTACCACGGAAATTAGATGGCGCTGTGTGACCTGTCTGGAAATATTTATTTATTATTTATTTATTTATTATATGAAAACACAATGTATTTCACAATACATATTATATTAAATTAGATTGTTTAGTGCGATAATGTGGTTTTCGATTATTTGTCATTTACTCTCTTCCAATCTTTGACATAAAACAGGACATCGCGACAGATCTTATTAACGTTGAAAATTAAAATTAAAAAGAGTAATGGCCGCGCTAAACTGGCGTCAAATGCGCACGCGCCGCATGTTTTCCGTCGTGATCGAATTTCATTATAAATACATCTCCTATAAGCATCTGAGGCCGCGTTTCCACCAAAAATGTGCATGAAAGCTGAGTGTTGAGAAAATGCGTACCGAACTCTTTTTAGTTCTCGTACGCACCTACACGCACCCAAGCACACCCACCCACACACACACACAACGCAAATCCATCATTCTTTACATACATACATATCTTTATGCCAGATCCCTTGCGGGGTAGGCAGACACAATTGAGCGCCACTTGACACGATCACGACATACCTCTTTCGCTTCGTCGACATTCATCAACCTCTTCATACATGCCCTTTTGTTGCGAAAGCTTTTTAGTGCTCCCTTCAGCCAGTGTTTTATTTATTTGATCGTGATATGTAAGTCTTCGAAAACCGGGTTCGATTCCTGGTCGGGACACAAAAATATTTATTAATGTAAATAAATACATTTAATTAATATTTAATTTATTTGTGATATTTTGGTTTAGTACGCTGGAGACATCGACGAGCTTGCCACTTGTCATGATTGGTCTATAGTAAAGTTGGCTAAACGTGAATCCGCTTATTTATAAGCGTGGTTTCTGATCACCTCGAAAGGGAAACGGTCCTGATGATACTTTACTTTACTATATGTAAGTCTTGGTCTGCCAGGGCACCTTTTACCCACAACTTTCGCATTATATACCTGGTTCGTCAATCTTTCTTTCAATCATTCTTTACTTTCCGTTTTTTGTCCTCTTTCGATATCGGTTTTCTTAGTTGTAAACTCTCCAAACCGCAAAAAGCACAAATGTTATCATTTTAAATAATTCCCGTCAGATATTTTTTTTTCTGGTAACATTAAAGATTGCGTTCAATCAATACTTTTCATTGAGAAAGTGGGAAACACGTTGACGAGATAATCGTTCTAAAAAAAAAAGAACAAAAATTTATCTAGCAGTGCAACGTGGAAATACAGCCATATTTTTTTTAAGCAGAGATTTTAAAGGATTTTGTTATCTGTAATAAATATTTTATACTATTTATTATTATATTACTGTTTATTTTTAGCGTCTGGCCAAGGAGTTGTCCAAACGGCTTACGGAAAAGTCTGGAGATAGGAAAGCTGGCAATTATTTCTGCTAACGTATTAGCTTAGCTATACAGAGGGAAAATGTTGCCAGTCTTTTTGGGACTATCACTGAAGGGTCGTCTATAGAGGACATTTTTTACTTACAGTATTTTTATTAGGTTAGTTTATATTTATTTCAATTTTTATTTTTAAGTAGTTTTAATTATATAAATAAATAAATATTTCCAGACAGGTCACACAGCGCCATCTAGTTTCCGTGGTAAGCTACGAGGCTTGTGTTACGGAAACTAGATGGTTAATAAACTACATATTATACTTTTTTTTTTGTAAATATATACATATAAACACCCAGACCGAGACAAATTATACAATGTACAACTTGCCCCCGGTGGGAATCGAACCCACGACCTCCCGAGTTCACGGCAACGTTTGTTACCACTAGACCACGCGGTCGTATATAATTATTTAGTGCAATAACAATAAATAAATAAAAAAATAAGGTAAAGTAAGTAACATTTTATTATCCCTATCATAATGGGTACCTTATTTATTATTATTAAATAAACAGAACAAATACTTATGTACATAGTATTGATGTATATTATCCTTGCGCACAGCTCAGCTTACTCGTACATCGGTGGATAAACAACTAATTCTATAAAATCTACTTTTAGACATTTCAATATTTGATTTGGATAAAAAGAGAATGCCTAATTGATTGTTCAATTTCATTTACTTAAGATCTATTTTCCAGAATTTTTCGTAATTCTTAGATATAATAATAATAATAATTAATTATTTGCATAAATGTCATATTTACAAATTTACAGGTCTGCATTACATTTAAAAAAAGATAAACAATACTAAGATCACAAATAGTAAACCATGTCATTTTTTGTAATAGTAAAGAATTTATTGATATTATAATAACATTTTTCTATTAACCATTTTTTCAATTTTATAATACACTGTTTGTTTGGTAACTGTCTAATTTCTTTAGGTATGTTGTTGTAAACCTTGATACACATAATATATGAGTTCACACTAAATAATTTACTTTTATGACTGGGAATTTGAAGTTTTAGTATAGATAACTGCCTCCGTGGTCTACCGGTTAATTCCGTGGATTTAGACTTGGAGGTACCAAAAATTAATATTTAATTGCATTCTCTACCAGCTAACCTTGGGGATTAAGTATCGTGAAAGGATAAAAAAAAAAATTATAGAGATTTTGATCATGCAGTTAAGAAGTTACTTAATATTGTAAACCGTATAAGCCGTCTATCTTTCAGTCAACCGTCTTTTCTTTCATGTGTGGTTTTATAGGTAAGTCTGTGTCGTTATTTTCGTCTCAGAAAAGAAAACTAAATACTACAGAATATTACAGATAGCCCACTGTGCAAGGATGCATGGAGAGCTCCAGTGTGGCTACATACAGGCTTTCGGGTTTCCTGGGCTTCCTGGAGAAGATAGAATGGCTTCATTGTGGCCCACACTGGACTGATTGCGGAAAATTCCAGGCCGTAACTGTAACTATTATTCCGGTCACCATTTATAATTCTCGCCAGTATAAACTTATCATATCAATTCAACGTAATGAACGCATTAGTTGACGTACAAAAACACATGTCCCGTACATTTGGTACAGTTAATATCAATTAACAGATGCACCACTAGTCATTTATGTCGGCCTGGTACTTTTAATTAATTGGTGACAAAGTTTAATTGCTTAATGTGTGAAATTTAAAATATGCACGTGACAAAAATTGGAATAATAAAGAGTCAGTATCATAGCCTAGTACAAGGCAAGCTCGAACCAAAAGCTCTATCGTACCCGGGTAATAACATAAATAAATTATTATGTTCAGACTAGGAATCGAACCCGATTCGTCTAGACTACGGAGGCAGGCTATGATCATTACCATCATCACAGCCATTAGAACACAGTCCTAAATTCTGGAGAATTTGGCCTCCACTCGTCACGCTAGCCAAACGGGTTTGCGAGGTTCTGATGTCATTTTCTGATGCCACGTACGCAGAGTGGGACGACCCCCGTGGGGGTTGGATGAGGGTAGCGAAAGATCACATTAAGTGGCGAGCCTTGGGGGAGGCCTACATCCAGCAGTGGAGTGATACAGGCTCAGGCATTTTTAATGATAATTTATTAACGTTTCCACAAGTTGGTATTAGTGGAACCGGGACTGACGGTGACGGAACAGTGATGTTGTAATGAGAAATGTACTTAAGAAAAGTACATCGTACATAAATTGGTACATCGTTCGACCTACCTTAATAGGATATTTTTTTCTTTTTCAAGGAAAGCGATCTTACTCGTAAATCCGAGCCACCGCCGCACCTGATCATCTTTCATTCATTCATTGCAGCCCTTGGAACACAGCGTCCTAGGCCTCTACTGTTAGAGATAGGCCTTCCAGAATTTTCTAGAAAATTTGGCCTATACACGCAACGCTGGCCAGACGGGTAGGGATTATACTTACGCAAGCCAAAAGGACAAACGCTAGACAAAAAGTTTTCCCTCTAAAATAATGTTTTTTTTTTGTCTTAAAACGTTAGCAATTAACAGTTAGGACGGAGTACAGTTCACAAACGATATGTCAGTTGTAATCAAGACACATGCTACTGCATCTTAAATTACTATGCAAATTATGTTTTTATACACCATGTCCAATTAATGCTTATTTGTGGTTAAGCAATTACGCTTTCATTTCGCTTATTCTGTATTGTCCACTCCTAAATTCCCCTTATGGTGGAATTTATCCGGTTATCCCCCCCGACTAAAGTAATATTATGAAGTATGACAAAAAAATACTAGCTGTTTTCCTCGACTTTGTCCGTGTAAACGGCTACTCGAAATTAATTTCGTCGTGCATTATTTTGATTTATATCTCCTAAGCTATTTATTAATTTGCATGATGTAAATTAAAAAAATTATCTTCAAAAAATTCTCAAGCCAACTCATCATCATCATCATCAGCCTGTGTCTCTCCACTGCTGGATGTAGGCCTCCCCCAAGGCTCGCCACTTCACACGATCTTCTGCCACCCTCATCCATCCCCCACCAGCGACCTTCCTCAGGTCATCCGTCCATCTGGCGGGGGGTCGTCCCACTCTGCGTCTTCCAGTACGTGGTCTCCACTCCAGAACCCGTCTACTCCATCGTTCATCGGTTCTGCGGCATATGTGTCCAGCCCATTGCCACTTCAGCTTGCTAATTTTAAAAGCTATATCGGTAACTTTGGTTCTTTGACGGATGTCAACGTTTCTGACTTTATCTTTTAGTGAAATCCCGAGCATAGTTCTATAATTTTTCATAATCTCCATAGCTTGCTGAGCGACCTTGAACTTGTGGACCAGACCTACCGTCAGTGTCCACGTTTCTGCATCATACGACATTACTGGAAGAACGCACTGCCCACTAACGTATTTAAAATGATAAGAATTAATACAATATTTGTGTAAATAGCTTTCCAATTACCGCCCATTTTTTTAAGTATTAAAATGGTTATAGTTTCTTATTCTTACGAGATAGACATATGCCATATACCGCGGACTTTTCTGTAGACCTATATAAGATACACAATCCCACCATACATTATTTTGTTATATCGTTATTATCTTATACAGTATCTGCAGCTCGCCAGTGGAACAGACTTCCTTTAATTATCAGACAGGCACCATCTCTTAAAATATTTCAAGATAAGCTATACACATACTTATTTCACAAGCAGAATAATTCGCCATAACTCACTTATTATATATACGTATATGTGTGTTTTTTTTATTAAGTTATATATATATATTTGTTTATATAGGACATTTATTTATGTATAAGTACTATATGTTTGTAATTAATGTGTGTTTTATATAGTAATAAATAATTTCAACTATCATTTATCTTCTGCTGCGCCCGCTTATTACATATCTCAGTCACAAAGGTTAGTTGGTAGAAAATGCATTTAAAGAAAGAAAGAAAGAAAAATATTTATTTGCACACAACAGCTAATACAATAATAAAAGACGTAAAAATATATATATATATAAAATTACCAACAAATAAACAAAAAATAGACAAGATAAATACATAAAAAATAAATGAGTGAGCTGCTGCGACAAACAGGCGCTCAGGTCAGCATACGCTGCAACATTTCTGCTGCAGCGCTGATTTTCACTGCTAAATCAAATAGAATTACACAAAAATAAATTTATATAATTTACGGCATTAAGCTTGCCTATGTGCCTGCACTTGTTTTGGTTTTGTACAATAAATAATTTATTATTATTATATTTCAAAGGGTTTAGGCAGCGTTTTCGTGGATTGCTCTAATTGATTACTGTATCATCATCAGTAACATCACGACCGTTTCCTTTTCGGGGTGGTCAGAAACCACGCTTATAAATAAGCGGATTCACATTTAGCCAACTTTACTACAGGCCAATCATGACAAGTGGCAAGCTCATCGATGTCTCCAGCGTACCAAACTCGAGAAATATCACAAATAAATTAAATATTAATTAAATGTATTTATTTACATTATTAAATATTTTTATAAATCATAAATCCTTGTTATCATGTAGAATCTACCAATTACGTGACTGTTTTTTGTTTAAATACATTTTACATTTTCAAAATTAACTACTTTGACTATGTGTCAGTTTAAAAAAAGACATAAACATGTTTAATTTATTACTAAGCGTTCGGCGGAAGAAATATATTTAGATATAAATGAACTATCATCAGATGTAAAATGGAAACCGAATAATAAAAACGAAACATAAAATAACAGCACAAATCATAATTTATTCAGATGTCTAGCCAGAGAGAGGAAACGACTATTTATGCTAAAATCTATTTAGCTAGCGACTTGACAAGTTTTGAGACATGACAGCTGTCAAAACGTCGTCATTTTAATATTGAGGCGTCCGGTTACCGCCGCTCAGGAAGCCAAAGCCGTGACGATGCGGCCGAGGCGTAGAACCGAAACTATTAAAAAAGAAAACAGCTTCCGATTGGAAACACGCGAATAGTTTTATTTTTGACTAGCTGTTTCACCCGACTTCGCTGTTACTTTAGTCAAAGCATATATAGTTTCTTTGAATCCAATCAATATTTTTTTAAGCGCAATGTATTATGTTTAATTGACATATTAAAAAAAGACGTGCCATCTTATATTTAGAATATAAGGCGTGTCGTATTTTTATTTTATTTTTTTATTAATTATCTGACATAAATTATCCTACATCTGTATATAAATTCTGTAAATTATAATTATTAAGTATTTAGAATGTAAATCATTTTAAGTCATTTCGGAAATCGACATTGTCCATCCTTCGATTCCGGGAGTCAGGAGATTGTTAAGTGCGATTTTTTTCGACAAACCACCATAAATGCTTGTAAGTGTTATTTAGGATTATTTATTGTACTCGTAGTAAGTTATCATCACTGTTTTTTATTTTTGTTTTATAATTAGATTCAAATTTTGTTAAATTCTAGTTACTTCTTTCTTTCTATTATTTTTTTGTGTTTCTTTTAAGTCATACTATTTCTATCAGTGGAGACCTTTAATTGACCTCCTAAATCTTATATATATTATATAATGTGTATTTTTGTGTTGTTGGTCTTCCCAAAAGTTTATAAATAAAAAATAAAAAAAAACTGACACATCCACAATCTTATTTATTTAAGTAGTTTCTAAGTTAGTTAGTTTTACTTGCTTGTAGCAGTAATGTTGTGCCTAACATACATAAATATGGATTATTGCCTGTTTACGGTCCAACCATTATTATCACTGTGTTTAGTATATATGTTTTAATAATTGTATTGATTTTATTAGTTCTGACTGTATCCATGTTGTTTTAAGCGAAGCAAAGGAAATAAACTATTTTGATTTGATACAAAATAAAATCAAAATTTATAACTACGAAATAAACTACGGCATATACTACATAGGTGTTGCGCTTATTTTAAGTTTATTGGGTAAAGAGTGTTAGTGTATTATAATGTATGATGTAATGTCAGAAGATCATTATTCGTCGTCGTTCTTGTCGGTCACTCAATATAGCCACAGTAAGGTAATCTGTAGCCGAGAATACAGGAAATTCCATTCGGCATCGTGGTCAAGAATTAAACAATTCCAGAAGCACTATGCAACGAATTTTTGTGAAGATCTGCATTTGCAAGCGTACAAGGTTCAATTGGTGCAAGAAATCAAGCCATTATTTTCTTTAAAATAAAATCTGGCGCTCTTGTTGAGACCTAAAAAGTAAATTTTATTCCAATAACCGTTCAGTGAAGGTCGCTCTTTTACGCATCTTGTACTATAAGCGAACCCTCGTAAAATCAACCTCAAATCTCATTAAAATTGCACTTTCCAACTTACCAACCCTCAAGTGTCAAATTTAATACCATAAAATTGAAATTTTCCCAAATAAATTGGCCTCCCAACGCCCCTGGGAGTACTAGGGCATCAGAAATGATAAGGTGGTGCGAATGATATATCGGATCGGAGGGGAGATAATGCGTTGAGTGGTTAGATGTTATCCTGGTAACATGACAAATTTATTCGTATTATAAATGATTTTGTTAGCCTAATTGAGTGTTATAATTCTTCAACCTTCATGATGATTTTTATCTATTATTTTACGTGAATCTAAAGACCTTATTATAGATTATACAATACTATATAAATTTTTCACACTTCGCTTGAAGGACACCAGATTATTGGAATGGGGGAACACACTGGCTGGGAGACCATTCCACATCAGCATACGTTACATATCAAATTTATATGTACTTGTAGGGATAACTGCCTTAAATAAATATTTTTAATTAATAGTTAATTTATTTGTGATATATCTCGGAGTTTGGTACGCTAGATAGATACATCGACGAGCTTGCCACTTGTCATGACTGGCCTTTAGTAAAGTTGGCTAAATGTGCATCCGCTACTTTATAAGCGTGGTTTCTGACCACCCCGAAAGGGATACGGTCTTGATGATACTTTTGTAGGGATAGCTTGTAGAACATAGTTATACGGCATTCATCGAGCTCTGATACAAAATGTAAACAAACCACAAAAAAGGTAACTTTGCCATTTGTAGGCAGTTCCCTTACACTTAGTGGAAGCTTATTTAAGATTTTAATAGCTATTGTTCCACAACTTCGGCAATATATATATATATTTATTTTAATACTGTACATTTTCTTCTGTTGGTAAAGTTTGAGAATCTCTAATGTCTTTGTTTACGTTTTGTCTCAAGGCTCGATGAATGTCGTATAGATGGCATCCCAATTTTCATTTGGTTTAGCACTTTTGACAGCTCTGTCTTTCGTATGGTATACTTAAGAAGTATGACATCAAATTTTGTATTTTTTAGGACTTGTTCAAATAATTTTCTCGCATTACAACATATCACATTGGCTATCAGTAATGTATCAGTTAGAATGTATTAATTTATTTTGAAGGTCAGCAATTACAACAATTACAAAGACTTCATTTTAGCTTAAGCTTGCTTAAAGAACAATAATTTTCACAAATTTTTTGATCTCCCAAGAGGGTTTAACTCTATGAACTCATCCAATTACGCCCAAATAATGCACTGCGCGTGCAGTCATATAATTTGACATACGATCTCAAATGCTAGGGCAATGTTCTTTGACCTACATCATAATAAGTATAACCAGGCAATCTATATATTGTCTTCGTTAATATACTATCACGACTTATGACCTTGCGCTGCAAGATAGTGTGGCGGCACATATAACGGTACCGTCACCACAAGGGTCACGGGTTCGATGACGATGTCGTGGAGGTACCATATCATGACCGACCCAGTTTGATGTGGGCTATGTTGAATGATGATACCACACTACCCAGAATTACGATGACATCTCAGAATTCGTTGTCGCAGAAATCTAAGAGTTCTCCGTCTCCTTTTTTCTGCTCTTAACGAGCCTGTCGCACCATAATACCTTAAGGACAAATTTGCTTCTTTCTTCGTTTTACGACAAATCCCTTCGTTCTTCTAACAACTCACCTCTTTCTACCCCCTTGCATCATACTGGATTTGTTTCAAAATCTTTTGGAGTCGTTGCCACGTTTTTTTTTATTTTTTATATTTATATTTTCAGATAGGTCACACAGCGCCCTCTAGTTTCCGTGGTAAGCTACGAGGCTTGTGTTACGGAAACTAGATGGTTGTAAACTACATATTATACTTTTTTTTTTTTTGTAAGTATATACATATTACACATATAAACACCCAGACCGAGACAAATTATACAATGTACAACTTGCCCCCGGTGGGAATCGAACCCACGACCTCCCGAGTTCACGGCAACGTTTGTTACCACTAGACAACATTTATCAAACAATCTCCAATACATTTTAACATAATACAAGCATCTTCTAGATCTTTGTTCAAAAAACTTGTCTATCTACGCCTTCTAAATAGAGAGTAGAGTAGAGTATCATCACGACCGTTTCCCTTTCGGGGTGGTCAGAAACCACGCTTATAAATAAGCGGATTCACATGTAGCCAACTTTACTATAGGCCAATCATGACAAGGGGCATGCTCGTCGATGTCTCCAGCGTACCAAACTCGAGAAATATCACAAATAAATTAAATATTAATCAAATGTATTTATTTACATTAATAAATATTGTTAAGACATCCAACAGGATCCTACACCATTTTAACCCATCCACATTCATTCCAAAAATCCTACCACCAAGCCTGGTAGAATCGTCTATGGATCGCGAGTAGTTTCGTGATCTACCACTAGAGGCGCCCAAGTTGGCGCCAGCACAAAATCTACGCTCGGCCTGTGCGGATCGAAAATCACCGCGATTTTAGTGTGAAAGCTCCCAAGCTGGGTTGGACTCTAAATCGTGCCTAAAACAGTACCGAGAAAGTAAAGTGTGAGAAGAAAAGGTGCCCGCAGTGAAAACCTGGCTTTTTTCTTGTCCACTTTTTGGTTCTAGCAGATCCTTGCCATTTGCTTTAGTGACTCATTTTCTAGACAAAGTAGCAGAGTAGACCGGCTGACCGATGGCTGGACCCGTGTTACCCAGTACGGACCAAATATGTTTGTGTCCCGACCAGGAATCGAACCCGGTACCTCCGAGTCTTAATCCACGGACTTAACCGCTAGACCACGGAGGCAGTTCTTCTAAATAGCTCCCAACAATGTTAATAATCGTAATATGTCGCATTCATCCTACTATTAATATTTCCTTCATTGCACCTATAAATGTTCTAATTTTGTGCAATAAAGTTTAACATTTTTAAGTAACGTAAACGTTATTGTGTATTTATTTAAGTATATGATATATTATTTAAGTAATGTATATGATGTATTTGTATGTATGGTTTATGTGTTTAGGTATAATGTGTAGTAAGAATTAGTTAAGTAACTTATTAACTGTATCATTAAAATTTCTTATTTTTTTTCATCCTGCCTATCACCTTACTCGATCCCCAAGGTTAGCTGGTAAAGAATGCCTACTGGCATTATAGCTCGCCTCTGTACTATTTTTAAGTGCATTAAAGAATTTAAATAAATAAATAAATAACGTTTACTTCGGTAAGAATCAAGGAGTAAGTGTTGAATGTCCGGTGCTTGTATGTTAGTCAATGACAATGCTATTTAAGGGTCGTAATATGAAGATTGGTTTTGTTTGCCTTTAGCTATTGTAGCTATTCTTTTAGCGTGCTATTTGTAAATAGGCAAACCACCCGTAGCAATTTCATAATCTTCGTATATGATAAGTACATTCTTCGAGCAGATATTTATTTATTTATGGTGCAACGAACAAATTACAATCATTTACACTTTACATTTCTATGACTGAATTAAAGACCGTTCCGTGGGAATCAAATATTCCAAAAGACCACAACATGAAGTCGAATAAATATTATGATCTCACAGAAGAAATGATCAGGAACGGGCTCAAGACTCAGCTTTACGCAGTGGAAGTTGGTGCAAGAGGAGTTCCAGCAAAATCTTTGCATCACTTACTGAAAGAATTGGGCCTAAGCAGGTCTGCCGTCAATACATTTATGCAACGAGCTTCCAAGACGGCATTAACGGAATCATACAGTATTTGGTTGGGTAGGGAGAGAAGTAGAATGGTGGATGGTGAGCGTATTATCGCGCAATAGAAAAAAAAGGAGGCCTCCTTTTCTTAAACCAGCCTATTGTCGGTCGCAAGCCCGAGACACCATTCTTCTCATCTCTTACCCACACACGATGGATACCCGCACGGTGAATCCATGGAATGCTTAGAAATTTGTCTTCTTTCTAAAACAAATCTATAATTAATATTTAAGTAGGAAGTGGAAAAAAAATGTCTGTAACACGGCAAGTTATTTTAAAAGACCAAAATAATTTATTAATATTAAACTTTACACATATAAAGATGAATAAATCGAGAGATGTATATTTGTTAGTATTCATACTTAAAGATGTGGAATCCGCAATTTATCTTCTATACATTAAAAAAAAAACTAACATTTTATGAATGAAAATGTGATTTAGACCGTTCCGGATTGATTGATCACGCTCTGAGCATCCAAATCGCGATATTTGATTCGGAACGACGGTCAGTGTCATATTCGTTCTAAGCGCTCTGAGCGCGATTCGGAATGAGGGGATTGTCTTACTGTTTCTGCAGCTCGCCAATGGAACAGGCTATCTTTGTCTATTTATTTATATATATATTTATTAATCACATTACTTTCTCAAAAAACAAAATGACATCTAATTTCCACATCTTGACATAGATAATTATAATAATAGTATTTATTTTAAGTCGTGATAATACTTTACTTTTTTTACTTGTCAAGTAGCGTTTGCATTCACTGGCAAAATTCAGTCAAAAAGAGCGAACTTTGCTCAGTACGTGAACACGGAGTACCTATACTCATAAACCATTTTAACTGTCTATTTTTCTAAATTAGCATCTCAATGGTTGTAAAACTAAATCAGTCTAAATTTTGTCATTAGATAACATCACACATTTATCGGCTATTGTAAATTGTAATGGACAAACTATTAACAAACTAATGAGTAATTGAGTGAGGAATGTGTTGACAGATTACTCACAGCGCAGGTCCGTAGAGATTGTTATGGCCACGTGTCGTGTTAACTATATTTTATATCTGCATGCGGTAGGTTACATAGACATATACTATATGGACCGCGTTCAACGCGCTGTTAAGTTAATTAGGCCGCGTTCGTTTTAAGAAATGTTAGCATGAAAATACCACTTTTTTAGCACAAGTCGTTCGTTTAATGAAAATTCTAACATTTGATGCTACTTTGTGTTGAAAGGATTAGTTATTAAAAAGTTATTGTTGTTACTTTTTGACAGATGTTACCATTTTTATATACTTTATAGTTTTTTATTATATTTGTTAAAAAGGTATTTTAAACGATTTTATGTAATAAATTCAAAGACCATAATAATATCACGTGTATTGGATGCCAGGGTATGATAAAACATGAACGAAAACACTTGTCAAAAAGTAGCCTTACCGCTCGTTTTATTTAAGAAATGTTAGCTTGTTAAAAAAGTGGTATTTCTTAACAAAAACGACATTTCGCGCTGGTTTATAAAGTTGCTACGAAATGTTGGAAATGCTATAAAACGAACGCGGCCTTAGTAGAGATGAAACGGATAGTGGTATGGCCGGATAAGCTACGAGGCCGGAGCGCCGGATATCCGGCAACCGAATATTCGTCCCTTTATCGCGTAACATGGCGCGTCGAGTTTGGTATTTAATGGCCAATTATTATTACCAGCAAATGCAGAAAATTTGGTACTCATTCACCATAATTTGCCACTTGTTAATTTTGAGTATTAAGCTAATTAATAAAATAATCATTTTTGTCGAGTGATTATTAATATAAACTGAGTCCATAACGTAGTGTGTTATCATTTTCCTCGTACATAATAATAATAATGTTTTGAATATAACTATCCGGCATCCGACCGGATACTGAGGTACTATCCGGTATCCGGCCGGATAGTAAAAAGAAGGCCGAATAGGCCGGATATCGGATAGTTACCGGATATACGTTTCATATCTATTAATTAGTAAGCTTTTCTTCAATGCTAAAAGGTCGCGGATCAATTCCCGATTCGGGGGTAGTGTGCAAAGCGGTGTGATTAGTATTGCCTAATCTTGGTCTTGCTGTTGCAGTCATGGTCTTGCTTTTGCAGTCATGGTCTTGCTTTTTTGCCTACTGCAAACAGGGCGAGCATGACAAGTCCGTAAGTAAATATACATATTACGTCGATGGTATCTCCTATCTGATTATGCTTTCCTGGTACCAAGTGTAATAACATTTTTAAATTGTAATTATTCAGTACTGGGTGGTCTAAACAAACTTGCTTAAATCGTAGGTACTGTGCTATTTACAGGAATCGTAAGTACCAGCGTTCGTAGACGTAACAAATTTAATGCTAAAATGATTCGCCATTTTTTATAACTATTTAAATTCTTATAAACAATTATTTTAAAGACAATTCTTTATTTGTCTGCAATTCTAGAACCTTCTGAAATTGCGCGGAGCAATGGCAAGTCGACGCTATTGACCGTGGAAACTTGGCAGGTTGGTGTGGGATGCGACATGTATAGACACACACCACATCCAGACAACCTCGTCAAGAGTGTGCGGCGGTTTCTGCTGAGAACCTTTAGCTGTGCCAATATGCCAATCTTTGGACAGGTTACGAGTTTGCGCCGTTTGTGGTAGAGACGATGGCACCATGGAAACCCTCAGCCAAGCGTCTGGCCAAGAAGTTGTCCAAACAGCTAACGTAGAAACCTGAAGACCGAAAAGCTGGAAATTACTTCTGACAAAGTATTAGCCTCGCTATACAGAGGGAAAATGTTCTTCTTCAGACTATCTCTGATGGACGTTTCTGGAGGGCATCTTTTATTTATTGATAGTTTATTTTTTATTTATTTAATTTTATGTAAAAGTATCATCACGACCGTTTTCCCTTTCGGGGTGGTCAGAAACACCGTTTATAAATAAACGGATTCACGTTTAGCCAACTTTACTATAGGCCAATCATGACAAGTGGCAAGCTCGTCGATAATTTTATGTAGTTTGTTTTTTTTTTAAATGTTTTTAAATCATTATATGCTAGCTAAAGAGAAAAGTTTATAATTTATTGTTTTGTTGTCTCTTTAATTTCATATCATAATAATTACTTACATCAAAAAATAATAATAAAAAAACATAAAATAATATTTTTACAGAAATAGACACTATATTATTTTGTATTTTAAATTCAAAACTTTAGGAAATTTCATCGGCAATCGGATGGCTAATAAATTATGAGCATGCCTCAATTGAAATAATCGGATAAACTCCAGGGGTTCTCACACTTTTTCAGATAGCACTTACTTTTTATTCGTCGCTCTATAATATAGCCAAAATACAATGACAACTTATTTGAAGACGCGAACTTGGTGATCTCGCGAAACACAGTTTGGGAACCCCTGTCCTTTACAATAAAAACCGATTAAACGGAAACAATGAAAACAAAAACAAAGTCAAACCGCACATCAACGGAAAGTCAAAAAGTGGAAGAGACGGAATCCTTACAAGTGAGTCCAATCTCTTGCAGCTTATGCCACCCTAGTACCCACAACAAACAGGAAACTCTGGTGCTTCCCATAGGGTGAGGGTCCAGTAGTACCAATTCTGTTTTTTTAAGCGCAAACATTATATAAAGAAACCCTTTAAGGAACGGACGCACTTGTTACAAAACCGTATGTCTAAAAAATCTGTTCTTTTATGAAAACCTGATATTTTTTATAAGTCATTAGCTTAACTTTTTACTGACTTTAATCTATTGTAGGTAGTTATTATTAACATTAAGGTATTTATGTATTATTATAAAATGTTATTGTATTATATTTATGTAGTATTAGTATGTACGAGGGGCGTTCAAAATATTCTCGGTATTGATACGTTACAACCTCTTTTATATATATATTTGTTACTGGCCGCTAAGATTCATCCATTGACATTAAAAAAAAGTAAAATTGGAACCGAGATGTTCTTTTGTTTTTCTGCAATTGCCGAACAAACATGAACACCATGAGCGAATTAACAATTTTAACGAAATTAGAGCACCGATCCGTCATAAAATTCTTGACAAAACAGGGTAAAAATCAAAAAACCATAAAAGAGGAAATGGATTGTGTTTACCGTGAGTCTGCTCCTTCTTTATCTACTATTCAAAAATGGTCAAGCGAATTTAAGCGTGGAAGGGAGAGTATTGAAGATGACCCTAGACCTGGCCGGCCTGTAGTGGCTACCTCACAAGAAAATATTGATAAAGTGGAAAAACTTATATTGGAAGACGGCCGAGTGAAGGTAAAATCTATAGCTCAAGTAACCAATCTCTCTATTGGTACCGTACATGACATTATACATGACCATCTTAATATGTCAAAAGTAAGTGCAAGATGGGTTCCGCGAATGCTGACGCTTCTTCAAAAGGATATGCGTGTGGCTTGCTGTTCAGATTTTATCGACCTGTGTGGTGAAAATCCCGATGAGGTGCTGCAAAAAATAGTTACTGGAGATGAAACCTGGGTTCATCATTATGACCCAGAGAGCAAACAGGAGTCCATGCAGTGGCACATTAAGGGTTCAGCTCATCCCAAGAAGTTCAAGGTAATCCCGTCAGCTGGCAAGGTCATGGCCACAATATTTTGGGATTGTGAAGGAGTTTTGCTTATCGATTATAAAGAAAAAGGTGTAAATATCACAGGGCAGTACTACGCTAACGTTATACGTCAATTAAGAGATGCGATCAAAGAAAAGAGGCGAGGAAAGTTAACCAAAGGTGTTCTGCTTCTGCATGACAACGCCCCTGTCCATACTGCTCATATTGCCAAGGCAGCTATTGTTGAATGTGGGTTTGAAACTGTTACTCATCCACCCTATAGTCCGGACTTAGCCCCAAGCGACTTCTTTTTGTTTCCCAATCTTAAAAAGGATCTGCGTGGAAATAAATTTTCTGACGATGAAGCGTTGAAGACGGCCGTGGAGGAGCATTTTTACACCAAAGATAAAAAATATTTTTATGAGGGATTAAAAAAAAAAATTGATCGATCTTATAAGTGTATGAACATAGGGGGGGAGTATATTGAAAAATAAAAATATCAAACTTTTCGTACTTGTTTGTTTTTATCCACATACCGAGTATATTTTGAACGCCCCTCGTATGTGTACATATTATATATTATGTGTTGTCTATGTATATTAATTAAAATAAAAAGTATTTATGTTTCATTTTAATATTTTATTTCTTTATTTGCACCGTACTCATATTTAAATGTCCCAAAGGTTAACGGGAAGAGAATGTCTTGCGGCATTACGTTCGCCTTCTGTTAGATTTACAATAAAGTTTTTAAATAAAATAAATAAATAAAAAATAAATCCGTCATCGCTGAAATTCTACCTAAACGCCTTTCAATAGGGTGTATCAGGCAAAGCTTTTTGTAGATGTCGCTAGCGGCACTGGTACCTTGTTTACAGCTATGACGGATCATATTTAACATTTTTGTAGTTTTTTTTTATAACAAAAAAAAAAAAACTTTACGTTACCTACCTTAAAAGACGAATTAGGAAATCGAACACCGTCTTTAAAAATAAAAAAAGGTTTAATTAATAGAACGGCAATTTTGAGATCACCATATTTTTGATTTCGCTAGGAAATCTCGATTTATACACTTAAAAGCTGCTTACTTCGGCAATATAACCAGAAAAAAATTAATTTCGTAATAAAAATACAAGTTTTATATACAACTGACAGTTCTATTGGGTACCGTCTATCATGCGCCATCTATCGTGATAAAACGTTAGTGATATACCCCATTGCCTCTCCCAGACCAGAGTTAATGAACATAATACAAGACCAGAGTAATCTGGTAAGGTGGGGAAAAGCTACGGAGAAGAACTGTACTTTGTTGCTATGTTTGACTTGATAGCATATAAAACAAGGCTTGCTTTTTTACCGAATTTTGTATAAAGCTGCAAGTCGAACGGCTTTCAAAGCGAAATAAAGCGCTTAAAGCGCCAAGTCGAACACAGGGTGTGTGGTGCTGCCAGAAATACACTTGTATTGTGCTTTACTCTTCTAGAACTCGCGCCGACATGACAATGTTCTTGGCGTTATCCGTGAAGCAAGTACGACTATAAATATAAAATCGACCCCCGATCTGCGGATGGAAACACTGGATGAGTTCGTGCGCCGTCTAGCCAAGGGAATGTTCGCACGGGCAGAGAGGTCAAATTTCCCACTCGTGAGAGATCTGGCCCTCTGCACGCTAGACCTCCCGAGGTTCCACGGCGCATGGCGCGCGATTTGATAGCCTGATCACGATGACATTCCGCGGTCTCAGCCGCGCCCGCTCGTATTAAATTTAACCTATAATAAAGGTTCCTACGCCCTGTCCGTAGTTACGTGCAGCGAATGCTATTTTTGTTAGGAGGCCAACACCTCGTTACAAATTCCCGTCTTCCTCCGGAAGGGGGGGGGTCTGAGATGACTTAGTTAGTTAGTTGTAAAGAAAGGACAAAGTACGAAAACTCTATGCAAGCCCAGCTCGCTCTTTGGCGCCGCATCAGCCTGGAAAATTCTCATGGATACATTTGAACATCATTATAGGATCCCACATGTACATCAGCCTTTATGCCACACATCTTGCTGTTTTCACAAAACTTGAAAATGGTAATTCTTATTGTAACTACCTCCGTGGTCTAGCGGTTAAGTCCGTGGATTTAGACTCGGAGGTACCGGGTTCGATTCCTGGTTGGGACAAAAAAATATTTATTTACTGTAAAATTGTAAATACATACATTTAATTAATATTTTATTTATTTGTGATATTTCTCGAGTTTGGTACGCTGGAGACATCGACTAGCCATGCCACTTGTCATGATTGGCCTATAGTTAGATAAAGTTGGCTAAATGTGAATCCGCTTATTTATAAGCGTGGTTTCTGACCACGCCGGAAGGGAAACGGTCGTGATGATTCTTTACTTTTTTTTTACTTATTGTATCATACAGTATTTAGTTGGGTAGGAAGTAGAATAATAAATAAATAAATATTTCCAGACAGGTCACACAGCGCCATCTAGTTTCCGTGGTAAGCTACGAGGCGTGTGTTACGGAAACTAGATGGTTGATAAACTACATATTATACTTTTTTTTTTGTAAATATATACATATTATACATATAAACACCCAGACCGAGACAAATTATACAATGTGCAACTTGCCCCCGGTGGGAATCGAACCCACGACCTCCCGAGTTCACGGCAACGTTTGTTACCACTAGACCACGAAGGCGGTCGAAATGGTGGATGATGTCTTGTCGCACAGTAAAAAAAAGGTAAAGCTCCGCTCCATATTTATTATTTCATAAAAAGGAAAAATTAAATATAAACTAAACCTAATGATTTTTTTTCTTTTTTTTTCATATCCAGACGGGGTGGCCAGCGTGGCGAGGGTAGGCTTAATTTCTCTGGATATATGTTCTAGAAGGCCCGGCCCACCTCCAACAGTGGATTTCTAGGGGCTGTAATAAAAATAAATGGGAAAAATTAAACTAACTATAAATAATAAATGTCCTCAAGTGACGTCCCCTCAGTTATAGTCCCAAAAAGACTGGCAACATTTGCCATCTGTATAGCGAGGCTAATACGTTCAACTCCTTGGACGGGCGCTTGGCTAAAGATTAATTATTAAATTTATTTCTTTACTCGAGAAAAGAGTTAAGACTTACCACTTAAACACAATAATGTAATTTAAAATGTCTTTACATGTCAAAAAAGAGTCGATAAAAAACCGAGGTTTTATAAATAGTAACTTGGTCACACCGTTTTGCCATTAATTTTGTTTGTCCTATTAAAAGGGGGTGCGAGCAATACAAACACTTTTTGGGTTTTTTTTTTAAGCAAACGGTTGGCTGTTTGTTTTTAAAAACCACTGACTAGGGGCCGAACACGGCTTGTCTTTAAAATGCATTCTACTTCCGCGAAAAAACAATCAACTAATTATTTATTTCTCGTGTGCTTATAGTTTTCACACTTTCTAAATAGCTTCACACAGCGTAAGTAAATAGTATATATGTATAATACTATGTATTTATTGGTATTTAGTTTATCGATATTATAATATTTATTCCATATAAAGTAAGAAAGTATAAATTAATTAGCTGTTAATTTAAATAGTTATTTATTTCTCGTATTATTATTATCTCAATTGCACCTACATTTGATCTTTGACCCCAAGGCTTGGCTGTCAGAGAATGTCTTCGGACATGAAGTCCGCCCTCGTACCTACTTTGTGCAGTTAAAAGTTTGTGAAGTTAAGTTATAAAGGTTATAAATAAATAAATAAATAGGTAACTGCCTCCGCGGTCTAGCAGTTAAGTCCGTGGTATTCGACTCGGAGGTACCGGGTTTGATTCATGGTCGAGACATATTTTTTTTTACAGCCCCTAGAACGCAGCATCCTAGACCTCCGCTGTTGAAGATTGGCCTTCCAGAACCAAATATAAATCTGGAGAATTTGGCCTACAATCGCCACTCTGGCCAGACGGGCTGGTGAGGATCTAATGTCAATTTTTAATGACAACTTATTAACGATTCCACAAATTGGTATTAGTAGCTTAACCGTTCATTCCAAGGCACGAAATCTAAGACAAAGGACGTAAGAAAAGTGTATATATATACAATAATATATTAGTATTTAATTTATTTGTGATATTTCTTTGGTACGCTTGACATCGCGAGACATCGACGAGTTTGCCACTTGTCATGATTGGCCTAAAGTTAAAAAAAAATCTCTCATATTTTATACCACTAAAATTATCTGCAATTCATGTAAACTTCGGTCAATAAATGATTTAGACGCGGAAATATCGAGTTCGATTCCTGATCGGGACACAATAATTTATTTAATTTATATGTTATGTTTCTCGAGTTGGGTACGCTAGAGACATCGACGAGCTTGCCACTGATATTTTTTTGTTAGGTTAACCAATCACGGTTGATTTTGTTAGCATACTTTATTAAGTATTCTGTAATAAAATTGTCATAAGTACATGATGACAAAGATTCTGCGTCGGCCTACCCATAGCCACCCTAACACTGGCGCCATAGGGGTTGCTGAGTACACATTTCATCCCTTTTTCAAGTGTCTGCAAACACCAACCTACAAGTACCTCTGCTTTTTGGCTTTTATGATACGCGTATCGACAATTGACTTTCGTCTACTAACTAGGCTTTTTTTTTTTAAGTCGGAGATCGCATAAATACGAGGGAGCGGCAACATCATCTTAAGGGCAGTTAGTGAGAAGCCAGATGCCCTATCATGGGGCACTGGATATACATACTCACATGTATGTGCCCAAAAAAATAAAATTCCTCTTTTTACTAATATATTTAGAATAAGCAAACACTATGATACTAACCCCTATGGATACTTTTTCGAAATAAACGCATGTTATTTTTTTTTTATTTAAAAAATAAAAATGTAAAGAAAATAAAAATAGAAAAAGGTGTAAATTGTGAAAAGAGTTAAGGGTTCAAAGTTCACGTGTGAAATGAAATGTCAAAGGTAAATTGATTACGTTCGCGTAAAGGTCATTAAAATGACAATAAATGAAAATAACAGAAAAAGGTGTGAATTGAGAAAAGAGTTAAGGGTTCAAAGTTCAAAGGTGAAATGTCAAAAAGTTAACAAAATAATAAAAAACAACAATATGGTAAATTGTTTTTATTTTTTGTATTTAGGTATCCATCAAACTAGCCTGTGGGAATAATCTTGCCTCTTTTTTCGTAAAAAGGGTTGCCTAAATATAAAAAATCTCCTCAAAGTGCAATTTACCTTATTGTTGTTTTTTATTCTTATTTTGTTAACCTTTTGACATTTCACCCTTGAACTTTGAACCCTTAACTCTTTTCCTAATTCTCACCTTTTTCTGTTTATTTTATTTATTGATATTTTTACGATCGTTACGCGAACTTCAAGTTTTTTTACGGTGAATAAAGATTTATTGATAAATAAATTGGCAAAAAAGTATTGTATGTAATCGATTGAGTTAAATTGATCAAATTAAAATTTTACCAACGTTGTATGAAAAAGTGTGGGAAAAGTTTTATAAGCAAGGCATAATAATCATAAAAAATATAAATATATTTATACAAGGAAAATATCTTTATAATGATTTTTCCATAAAGAAAACAAATTTTTAAGCATTCCATTCTACGGAAAGAATAGTGTCTCGGGCTTGTGACCGACAATAGGCTTACAAAGCAAAATTGTCGGGAAGACTTGAACCAGTCTCGGTTAATAATGGGTCCTGACTGTTAAATAAAATACTATTTATGTATAAATAATATAATATTTATGGTGGAGTTGAGAGGTTGTCAAACTTTTTGGCACAATTGGGGTTGTTTTTAATTTTAAATTTTTATTTATTTCTTTTCAGTTTCTAATTTAAGATCGTTTTTTAAGCAGGCGGTTTTTTTTTTTAATATCCAAAAGGCCCATAATTTTATTTTCTTCAAATCAAATCAATCAATTTATTTAATAACTTTTGGTGCATTCATTTAGGATATTACATTACAAATTAATCAACAATTGAAACCATGAAACCTTATTGACTACATTTTATTAAAAACACTCAAATTTAAATAATCTTTGAAAATTAATGAGTGTGCGAGCGAGAGGGGTGCGTAGTGTACCAACCCTTTTAACATTTTAATTTTGTAGGTACCAGGAATTCATAAGATGTAGGTGTATTGTGGTAAGAGAAAGCCAGTTCCCAGGCGGATACTCGGATACTGTGGCCGTGTGGTGAAGAACCATATTTGCTAGGTTAGCGACAAAAACAGATTTTACTTGGAAAATACTTGGAGTAGAGAAGAGATAGGTAACGTTCTTAAGAAAAAATACTAGTCAACTCTTTTTTTTTCCTCTTTCTTTTACACTAGAATTCAATTCAATTTATTTATTTTGTAAGTAGGCATAGGACAATAAATATAATGTATTCTGCGCTTTTACATGTCAAAAAATTAATTAATATAATGAAAAGCTTCTTTTCTGGGAAATAGCTTGTATTTGGAGCAGCACATTACAACCCAAATATACATAATTATAGTCTTAAAATTATAGCTGCTGTAAAGTAACAATATTTCCACTGACAAATTTAATTTACGTCACAACTTTTGTTTGATAAATACGTCTTAGGTATTTTTTTTACTAAGGTATTTATTTATTTATTTATTCGTGGGAAAAATTACAGCCTTTGCAATATTATGTATACAAAAAATATCTAATCTCAAAGCCTTACAAATTTTCACTGTTAGCTATAATGAAAAATAATAAAAATAAGAACCAACAAAATCAGTACAATAACAATGGATATGAAATAACAATTGCATTTGTACGAGTATACTGATCCCGTTTTACACCTTAAGAATTATACAATATAATAAAATTAATTAAGTGCAACAACAAGTATTAGTAACAATAAGTAGGTACTCAAACAACACTTTACAAATTTTTACAAGATACATAAATGAAACATAATGAGCTTATTTTGACGAAAGCTCATTTAAACTGATCAAAACCAACAAAACTACACATCTGCTTTAAAACAAAATGATTCTTTACTTTAAATAAAATAAAAAGGACTATTATTATTATATATATATATATATATACGGTGCGGTGGTGGCTCGGTTGAAAGAACGCGTTCCTTAAATCCTACAAAGGTCGGTTCAAACCCCCCCGGCATGTACCAATGAGAAATACACTTTTCTTACGTACATTTGTCATAGATTTACAACACCACCCTTCCCGTGCCTCGGAGAGCACGTTAAGCCGTCGGTCCCGGTTCCACTAATACCAACTTGTGGAATCGTTAATAAATTGTCATAAAAATTGACATCAAATCCTCGCCAAGCCGTCTGGCCAGCGTGGCGAATGTAGGCCAAGTTCTCCAGATATATGTTCTGGAAGGCCCATCTCCAGCAGTGGAGATCTAGGACGCTGTGTTCTAGGAGCTGTAATGATGAAATGATGATGATTATTATTATACAAAAATAAAAGTAACTAAATTCTAATATTATTATGACTAATATATTTATATATAAGATATACTATATTTCTAACATATATATATATAATAAATGGCTCATTTTAGTAGGCAGAGTAATGTTATAAGATGGCAAATGAGAATATAATGATGGTGAATAATTTTTACAAAGTTACTCTCTTCTTCTCTGTTAAGCAATGATGCAGTGGTTTTGCGCCTTATAGCAAAGAAGTATTGGGTATTGGGTTGGGTTCATGGTAATCTATACGAATACGGATTCGTCTCAACTGCGCCACCAAATTAAGCCAGCTTGTAATCGGCGGACTGGCTTCCCTTGAGACATTGCCGAAGCACTACAATAGCTTAAATATACGATTATTTTAGTAATCTAAGTTTTTTTTATCCTGCCCGTGATGGAATACTTTCATAATTACCCAAGGTTGGCTGTTGAAGAATCCCTTATGGCGTTATAGCTCGCTAAGTACTAGATTTTTAAGTGCAATAAAGTATTTAAATAAAATAAATTAATATTTTTTAGGACATGTGCACGACTCGCTTCCATACATAAGTGTTCGTACCAGCATGACATTGTGTATACCTTATTAAAAAACGTTTCAAACATTGCTATGTTATTTACTTACTGCATTTTTCAATATCGCGGCAGTATATTGTATCTATTGTCAAAATGAAAAATGGACAATCAGTTCTATAAAACTATTTTCCTTTTAAGATATTGTACCTATTGTAGGTTAACAAATGCCCAATCAATTTATTGCAAAAAAAAAAATCGTTGACCCTTTCTCCAATTTGTCCATATTTATGAGAAAGGGGTTGCTTTAATAATAACTGACCTTTTTTTTTGTAGAAAATACGAAATTTAAAACCACCGTGCACATGCGTGAAATTTTTGTAAGAATTTTGTTTTTTTTTTCTAACAATTACGTTATTTTTTTATGCGAAACATATCAAGTTACTTGCGGGAATGGCTTTTGGTTTTAGGTTTATATTTTGGACATGTGTTTTTGATATAGGTTTGGTTTCCTTCTAGCTTCCAACCAAAATCCGGGATTCCTGGTCGGAAAAGAAACATATTTGTTGATTTAAATAAATTGAAGCTTAAAAATTTTATTGCCAAATATTTCGCCTCTCTTTGGAGCGGCGTCATCAGTGACAGTGACTGAAGGTCTTTGTCATAAATTTTGAAAAAAGTAATTTTATATCTTTTAGCAATGGTAAAGGCAATGCACTATATAGTTTTGTATTTATTTTTTAGAAAAATATCATCATCACCTAGCGCATCATGGAGAACATCATCAGTATGTTATGTCCATTGTTGGTTCGATATTAATAAATTTACAAAACAAGTTAGACAAAACCTAATGCATTACATTCAGACCAGGGCTATAGTATGCACCAAGCTACCATATAAAAGAGCTTTTTCATGTTTTTAAATCAATAGACCGAATAATTTTAGGTGAACTCTTTAATACTCTTACTGTGAAACAATTGTTAAAGGTAGTGTTATGTATACGCGCATGGGTGGGCACAGGTAAAATATTATTAATTTGAGAATCTACTGAATGTCTGTGTCCATTCATGCGAGTACGAAGGGGTGTCGTAGTCTCTCCCACATAAAAACTGTTACAAAATCTGCACTCCAGCATATATACGCAATGAGAAGTAGTACATTGTGCGAAATTTTGAATTTTGATGACAACAGGGTTATGATGAGTTTGTATATTGATATCGGAATTTATTATGGGACATGTTTTGCAACGAGATTGGTTGCAATTTTTAAGCTTCAGTTTATATATTTTACCAAGTAAGAAACACATCTAACACATTTTATTTGTTGCAGTTGATTTAAATAAATAAATTTAATTTTATTTTATTCGAAGCAAGTAAGGTACAATGATTTAAAAAAAAACTAAATCATTAATAAACTAAAAACTTACGTTTAAAACATAAATTACTATTAATAAAAATAAACCTACTTAATAAATAAAACTACAACTAAAAACTAAAATAAAAAAAAAACAATATTTTTTTTTTAAATAAAAAAATTGCTCCAAATTGCTGCCAATGGGCAAAGTGCCAAGGATACTGGCAGCATTTCCACGTTGAATGGCAATACTGATCCTTTGGCCCAAATATTGCCCAGAACTTTTGTCTTCCGAGGTGTTGACTAGCTGTTTTGACAACGCCTTGAAAGAATAATATTTAATTTATTTGTGATATTTCTCGACTTTGATACCCTAGAGACATCGACGAGCTTGCCACTTGTCATTATTGGCCTATATTAAAGTTGGCTAGGCGCGGTGGTGGCTCGGATGTAAGAACGCTTTCCTTAACATCCTACAAAGGTCGATTCACCCCCCCCCCCCACCGGCATGTACCAATGAGAACAATACTTTTCCTGCGTACATTTGTCATAGATGTCTGGACATATTTCATGACGACCTTCAGTCTTTTAAGCGTAAGGTACTGGCGGCTCTTGCAAGCCGCTAAGCATCCAGTTTGCTGAAAAGTTTGAAGTCACTTGCCACAGAATTGTTGCTTAGTCATTGTTAATTGTATTTGGATAGGGTTAGGGTGTTATTGTTAATTTAATTTAAGATTTATTTTTTTATTTTCCTTTTAGTTTTAGGTCTTGTTAGGTTAACTTAATTTAATTTTATATAATTTCTTTTTTTTTCTATTTTTTTAATGTATGTTAAAAGACGTTATGATTAATGCATGCTGTAATGGTCTGTAATGAAAAGGGCAATAACCATGTGTTAGTTCTAGTAATATTATAAATATGATTGTACCTTTTGTTGACTGTTCCTTAAATAAATAAATAGATTTACAACACCACCGTTCTCGGAGAGCACGTTAAGCTGTAGGGGACCTTCCACTAATACCATTGTGGAATCGTAAATAAATTGTCATTAAATATTGATATCAGATCCTCGCTAACCCGTCTGGCCATCACGGTCGTGATGATACTTTACTCTTTTCCAACTAATACATGCTACTAAAAAGCATGCTTATAACATAGATAGTATCATTACGACCGTAATGAAATGAAATGAAATATATTTTGTTATTTGCAGGAAACATGGTAACAAGCAATATTAGGCCTTATAAGCATGCAAAAAATTACAACAACTGTTATAGAAGTAAAGTTACTAAAAACTCAGTGTTGCTTCTTTAGTAACTTTACTTCACAAAAACCTTTGTGTTGCTTAAAATACACATAGTATTCCTCCAAAGTATAGAAACATTCCTGAGCTAGCCACGCATGCAGTACTCTGCAGAATCTTTTATAAGGCATCTCTGTCCATACCTTACATACGTATCCCTTACGGGGTGGTCAAAAACCACGGTTTTAAATAAGCGGATTACATTCAGCCAACTTTACTATAGACTCAATATGACAAGTCGCAAAAATACTGTTTGCATGTGTATGGAACTAGTGTTACCCAATTTTGGTCTTGTTCGTGCAGTCTTGCTTTTTTGCGAGACCAAGACCAACAGCAATTCCGCCGAAATGTTAGCAAGACTAACACTAGACTAATTCATGGACCTCGCGCGCCACTTAACATCAGGTGAGCGGAAGATCACATGTGCTAGTAAATAATAAAAAAAGACCAAGACCAACTGACCAGACTGTTCTGATGCAAGGTCTATAACAAGACAATATTGTGTAACTTTTGAAATATTATATTATTAGTTAAATTCATTATTTAGAAATATTTATATACCTGATAAAGGTTGACTTTTGTAGCACACCAATATTTTACCACCCTTTATAATTTTTTTTTTTAATTATCTTTAAAGGACATTGTACAGAATACATCAGTCCTAAACACGTAATTTATTTGCATAATATATGTTCATATATAACAGAGTTCATAACCGAGTTGGGGATCATCAAATTCCAGATGCTGCAGAATTTGATGCTTTACTTGGAGTCACTCGCGACACCATAGCTCAAACACGTCGGGTAAAATATGGGAGTTGACAGCGCGGGAAAACCGCAAAAAAATAAACTGCAACTTGTGCCCTATATTTAAAGTCCAATTTATCGTTTTCCATAATTATTCACATTGTAGCACATTATTAAACCAAGCAACACCACTTTTGACCAATAATATCCACAGTAAATTAATTTACAAAACAAAAACTTGCACTTGACATGTCCACCCAAAATGGCGCGAAGAACTCCCCCACCCTTTATAAATGTACCAAAAGTTTATAAATAAACAAAAAAAAAAAAAAAAGTATTAACCAGTCTTCGTCTTGCTTTGGGCAACAGTATATGGAACGGATTTCCATAATTGAGAACCTTTAAAAAATATTTTTTTGGTTCGTTTACATTTTGTGTCAGGGCTATAAAGATAGACATTTAATAAATAGTTACAGGTGACGTTTTTAATTTTAAAATAAATATTTACTATGCAAGTTTCAATTTGATGTACCAGGAAAGCATAGTGCATAGGATGTCTCGGCTGACAACTGATTGACGGCTCACTCGCATGCGCCCTAAACCAACTCCCGCGCATGTTTATTTCATTACTAATGAATGGTGTGTTCCCATTTTAACCAATAAACAGTCCTCATTTGAATATATTAGTATAGTAAAGATCGTTCAGTGGCGCGGTGGTTTCTTAGTATCCTACAAAGGTCGGTTCAAACCCCCGGCATGTACAAATGAGAAATCAAATTCTCTTACGTACGTTTGTCATTGTCATAAAAAAATTACATTAGATCCACAGCGTCCTAGCCTCCACTGTTGGAAATGGGCCTTTCAGAACATATATCTGGAGGATTTGGCCTACACTCGCCACGCTGGCCAGACGGATTGGCGAGCATCAGATGTAATTTTTCTTTTTTATGACTATATATTAACGATTCCACAATTTGGTATTAGTGAAACCGGCTGAACGTGCTCTCCGTGGCACGGGAACGGTGGTGTTGTAAATCTATAACAAATGTACTTAAGAAAAGTGTATTTCTCATTGGTACATGCCAGGGGGGTTTGACCGACCTTTGTAGGATTTTAAGAAAAGCGTTCTTAAAACAGCGCCACCATCGCTTAAAAAATAGACTAAATAAAAATAATAAAGAACTGTTTGGATGGATGAATGGGAACATAAAATTCTAATGAATGACTAACACACCTCCTGAAGTCGAAAAAAAAATCAAATAAATGTATTCTGGAGAAATGAACCAGCTGTTATTTGTCCTGCCTTTCACTTGTCTTCATTATTTAACCAAATTACTTGCTATTTATTTATATTTTAAAGTTATATAGTGGGTATTTAAAAAAAAACTAATTTATGAAATTACCCGCTCTCCTTAAACGCAACAAGTACATACACGGATATCTAATGCTAAGAAAGAGAGAGAGCTATGCTTGCTATTTCGAAATTCGAAACGTTGATTTTAGTCAGATAACCACAGTTACTGACATAGCTTTCACAATTTTAATTTTAAAAAGCTGAAGGCCACTGGAATGGAAACTATGTAAAGAACGCAGCAGAGTGGGATGACCCCCTGGCAGATGGACGGATGACCTAAAAAAGGTCGGGCTTGGAAGAGGGTCACAAAAGACTGCAGTCAGTCGTCTTGTCACAGCTCAGACAGTTTTGTATTTATTTAAAACTTTATTGCACTATGTACAAGGGGCGGGCTTAATGCCGCTAGACATTCTCTGACAGCCAACCTTAGGGACAAATAAAGCATTTAAAGTGAACGATAGGTGCAAGTTAAAATTAAATATATTGTAACTAAACGATCAGAGCAATAAACAATATATAAATTATATACATACATAAGCACATACGTACGTACACACAATAATACATACAATACAATATACATAAACTAAGTAGGTACCTTGTTAGGAGCCATTTAAGAAATGCAAATAGACCATTTTTTTAAATTGACCTTCATTTGATGCTTGTCTATTGTATAAAGAAAGAACTTAAAGACAAATGAGAATGCCTATTTTTCATAGAGAAATGGGACCAAAAACTAACAATAAGTTAAAAAAAAACATTTATTATACTTATTATTATGGATTATTTATTATATTTAGTGCGAGCGAGCGCGGTGGTGGCTCGGTTGTAAGAACGCGTACCTTAAATCCTACAAAGGTCGGTTCAAACCAACCCGTCATTTACCAATGAGAAATACACTTTTCTTACGTACATATCTCATAGATTTACAACACCACCGTTCCCGTGCCTCGGAGAGCACGTTAAGCCGTCGGTCCCGGTTCCACTAATACCAACTTGTGGAATCGTTAATAAATTGTCTTTAAAGATTGACATGATATCCTTGCCAAGCCGTTTGGCCAGCGTAGCGAGTGTAGGCCAAATTCTCCAGATATATGTTCTGGAAGGCCCATCTCCGACAGTGGAGGCTAGGACGCTGTGTTCTAGGGGCTGTAATGATTATATTTAGTTCAGCACAAAAAATCTATCATTTAATTATCAAAAAAATAATGATCGATTAGTCAGAAATAAAATAGAGAATTAATAATAATAAATTCTTTATTGTACAAAACCAAAACAAAGGCGAGCTTAATGCCGTAAATGCATTTTCTACGAACTAACCTTTGTGACTGAGATATATAATTAGCGAGTGCAGCAGGAGAAAAATGATAGTTGAAATCATTTATTAATATATAAAACACACATTAATTACAAACATATATTTAAAACTAGTTGTTTCGTACTGCACGGCCCACGAGTGGACCGTGGGGATTGTCGTGAGCGTGGTCTGCTTTGTGTAGATTGTATTTTTTTTTAAATCCCTATCGATATCTCTAGTGAGGTTGGTAAATGTTTAAAATAAAATATGTTTGATCCTAAACCTCGATAACAAATTCCTGTCGAAACCTTAATTGAATTTGGGATCAAAAAGAAAAGAAACTCCATGGCATATTTTTTATATGAAGAATTTAAAAAAAGATAAAAATTAAAAAAAAAAGTTTACATCTCCTCGCCTCCAAGGGTCCTCTAGAACATTAGTTTAAGCACTTCCTACCCATCTCTTATAGTTTCATGGGAACCCGTCAGCGTTACATCAGGATGACTACTTAAATTTCTCCAATTACTTTTTTGCAGGTTACTATACTCAGTTCTTTATAAATGTCGCACACTCGCCAACCTCGCTTCGCTCGGTTAGCTCCTGTAGCTCCATTGCATAATTTTTGTATAAAAAAATTCAAAAAAGTAGGAAATTAAAAAAAAAAAGTTTTCATCACCTCGTCTCCAAGGGTCCTCTACAACATTAGTTAAGACACCCACCACCCATCTCTTATAGTTTCATGGGAACCCGTCAGCGTTACATCAGAATGACTACTTAAATTTCTCCAATATCTTTTTTGCAGGTTACTATACTCAGTTCTTCATAAATGTCGCACACTCGCCAACCTCGCTGCGCTCGGTTAGCTCCTGTAGCTCCATGGCCGAATTTTTGTATAGAGAATTTTTAAAAAGTGGAAAATTAAAAAAAAAAGTTTACATCTCCTCGCCTCCAAGGGTCCTCTAGAACATTAGTTTAAGCACTTCCTACCCATCTCTTATAGTTTCATGGGAACCCGTCAGCGTTACATCAGGATGACTACTTAAATTTCTCCAATTACTTTTTTGCAGGTTACTATACTCAGTTTTTCATAAATTGCGCACACTCGCCAACCTCGCTTCGCTCGGTTAGCTCTGGTAGCTCCAAGGCCTAATTTTTGTATGGAGAATTTTAAAAATGTTGGAAATTAAAAAAAAAAAGTTTACATCACCTCGTCTCCAAGGGTCCTCTACAACATTAGTTCCGGCACCCACCACCTATCTCTTATAGTTTCATGGGAACACGTCAGTGTTACATCAGAATGACTACTTAAATTTCTCCAATATATTTTTTGCAGGTTACTATACTCAGTTCTTCATAAATGTCGCACACTCGCCAACCTCGCTTCGCTCGGTTAGCTCCTGTAGCTCCATGGCTTAATTTTTGTATGGAGAATTTTAAAAATATTGGAATTAAAAAAAAAAAAGTTTACATCAACTCGTCTCCAAGGGTCCTCTACAACATTAGTTTTGGCACCCACCACCCATCTCTTATAGTTTAATGGGAACCCATCAGCGTTACACCAGGATGACTACTTAAATTTCTCCAATATCTTTTTTGCAGGTTACTATACTCAGTTCTTCATAAATGTCGCACACTCGTCAACCTCGCTTCGCTCGGTTAGCTCCTGTAGCTCCATGGCCGAATTTTTGTATGAAAAAAAAAAAACCTTGGAAATTAAAAAAAAAAAGTTTACATCACCTCGTCTCCAAGGGTCCTCTACAACATTAGTTCCGGCACCCACCACCTATCTCTTACGGTTAACTCGGAACCCGTCAGCGATTCATCAGAATGATGATTCATTACCCCTTAGTGACCTTCCTGGGATAAAAAATGATGAAAGCTTTGCAAATATTGTAATTTTGAAAGTAGCAATTTTTTCGTTTGGCTGCTACAGTTTTTTTTTTTAAATGTATGAAAAAAAAATTAAAAAATCGGAAATTTAAAAAAAAAAAAAAACTTTTACTCGTCTCCGAGGGTTTCCTATACGTGGGTAAAGTTCACCCTATGCACCTCTCCTGGTGACCTGGGAACCCCTCAGCGTTACATCATGATGACTACCCAAAAATCATTGAAGACATTTTGTGATATGGGGTGACCCCCGTGACTACAACCAGCCAAAAATGGCCATTCTGGGTATGCTCGAAGTATGCTCTGCGAGTGCTCAAAGTCGGCCGCGAATGCAAAAAAAAAAAAAAATGGGAATTTTAAAAAAAAAAAGTCACCACACCTCGTCTCCAGAAGTCCTCTCCAAAATTGGGTTCTAGCGTTTTTCGCCATCTCTTATGGTTTCCTGGGAACCCGTCAGCGTCACATCAGGTTCACATTTAAAATTTCATTGATGACACTTTTGCTGTTCATCAGCCCCCAGTGTATGCAACCATGCCAAATTTGCAGTTGTCATTTGGCAGGTTTCGCTTCTACGAGCCTCCAAAGTACGTGTTTCGACTTTTGTATGAAAAAAAAAAAAAATCGCGGAATTTAAAAAAAAAAATATGACGTCACCCCCTCTCCCAGGGTCCTTTATGACATTTGCTTGAGCACACCCCGACTACCTCTTACGGTTCTCCGGGAACCCCTCGACGTTACATCAAAATGACGCTTCAGCCCCCCTCGATGAACTGTGTCGTATTAACCTAAACGAAGTCTATACAAAATTTGCAATTTGGCAAGTTGTGCTCTTTTCGTTTGACCCACAAAGTTTTTCAAAAATTTCCATACAAAAAAACAAAAGAATTTTGGAATTTAAAAAAAAAACCATGACGTCACCTCGTCTCCCAGGGTCCTCTACAAAGTTTGTTCGAACACCCCCCCCCTAACTATAACCGTTTCGTCGGAACCGTCACCGACTTTTTTCCCTGATGGAAAGTCTTGGTTTTCAGATTTTTCCCATAGGTTTGAGCACCATACCTATACGATCCGATCATCACCCAACCCCCAACTATTACAGTTTTGGCCCTACATTTCTGTCAGTCAGTGGTAATTAGAGCTTTATATAATATAATAGAGCTTTATATAATATAACTAGTTGTTTCGTACTGCACGGCCCACGAGTGGACCGTGGGGATTGTCGTGAGCGTGGTCTGCTTTGTGTTAGTTGTAATCGATTAAAAAATCTACATTGTTTCTTTTCTAATCGATAATTATGATCAAAATCGTTAGCTAAAACTCAATAAAAGAATCTAGTCAAAGTATTTAAAAACAAAGTATTTAACTAAAATTTATATGTCTAAAATAAAATATGTTTGATCCTAAACCTCGATAATAAATCCCTGTCGAAATCTTAATTACATTTGGAATCAAATTCGTAAATTACAACTTGATTAAATATTTCAATGGAAAATTCATTAAAAATCAAAAACTACAATGAGGATTGTCGTGAGCGAGGTCTGCCTTGTATACTCGTAGGTTGTACTTTAAAAAAAATCCTATTGATAATTATTTTTTAATTGGGATCAAAATCGTTAGCTAAAACTCAATAAAACAATCAAGTCAAAGTTATTAAAATACTAAAATTTAAATGTCTAAAATAAAATATGTTTGATCCTGAAGCTCGATAACAAATTCCTGTCGAAACCTTAATTGAATTTGGGATCAAAAAGAAAAGAAACTCCATGGCATATTTTTTATATGAAGAATTTAAAAAAAGGTAAAAATTAAAAAAAAAAGTTTACATCTCCTCGCCTCCAAGGGTCCTCTAGAACATTAGTTTAAGCACTTCCTACCCATCTCTTATAGTTTCATGGGAACCCGTCAGCGTTACATCAGGATGACTACTTAAATTTCTCCAATTACTTTTTTGCAGGTTACTATACTCAGTTCTTTATAAATGTCGCACACTCGCCAACCTCGCTTCGCTCGGTTAGCTCCTGTAGCTCCATTGCATAATTTTTGTATAAAAAAATTCAAAAAAGTAGGAAATTAAAAAAAAAAAGTTTTCATCACCTCGTCTCCAAGGGTCCTCTACAACATTAGTTAAGACACCCACCACCCATCTCTTATAGTTTCATGGGAACCCGTCAGCGTTACATCAGAATGACTACTTAAATTTCTCCAATATCTTTTTTGCAGGTTACTATACTCAGTTCTTCATAAATGTCGCACACTCGCCAACCTCGCTGCGCTCGGTTAGCTCCTGTAGCTCCATGGCCAAATTTTTGTATAGAGAATTTTTAAAAAGTGGAAAATTAAAAAAAAAAAGTTTACATCACATCGTCTCCAAGGGTCCTCTAAAACATTAGTTCCGGCACCCACCACCTATCTCTTATAGTTTCATGGGAACCCGTCAGCGTTACATCAGAATGACTACTAAAATTTCTCCAATATCTTTTTTGCAGGTTACTATACTCAGTTCTTCATAAATGTCGCACATTCGCCAACCTCGCTGCGCTCGGTTAGCTCCTGTAGCTCCATGGCCTCATTTTTGTATGGAGATTTTTTTAAAAGTGGAAAATCAAAAAAAAAAGTTTACATCACCTCGTCTCCAAGGGTCCTCTAAAACATTAGTTCCGGCACCCACTACCTATCTCTTATAGTTTCATGGGAACCCGTCAGCGTTACATCAAGATGACTACTAAAATTTCTACAATGAATTTTTCGCAGGTCACTTTACTCAGTTCTTTATAAATGTCGCACACTCGCCAACCTCGCTTCGCTCGGTTAGCTCCTGTAGCTCCATGGCTTAATTTTTGTATGGAGAATTTTAAAAATATTGGAATTAAAAAAAAAAAAGTTAACATCAACTCGTCTCCAAGGATCCTCTACAACATTAGTTTTGGCACCCACCACCCATCTCTTATAGTTTCATGAGAACCCGTCAGCGTTACATCAGAATGACTACTTAAATTTCTCCAATATCTTTTTTGCAGGTTACTATACTCAGTTCTTCATAAATGTCGCACACTCGCCAACCTCGCTGCGCTCGGTTAGCTCCTGTAGCTCCATGGCCGAATTTTTGTATGAAAAAAAAAAAACCTTGGAAATTAAAAAAAAAAAGTTTACATCACCTCGTCTCCAAGGGTCCTCTACAACATTAGTTCCGGCACCCACCACCTATCTCTTACGGTTAACTCGGAACCCGTCAGCGATTCATCAGAATGATGATTCATTACCCCTTAGTGACCTTCCTAGGATAAAAAATGATGAAAGCTTTACAAATATCGTAATTTTGAAAATAGCAATCTTTTCGTTTGGCTGCTACAGTTTTTTTAAAAAAATGTATGAAAAAAAAATTAAAAAATCGGAAATTTAAAAAAAAAAAAAAACTTTTACTCGTCTCCGAGGGTTTCCTATACGTGGGTAAAGTTCACCCTATGCACCTCTTCTGGTGACCTGGGAACCCCTCAGCGTTACATCATGATGACTACCCAAAAATCATTGAAGACATTTTGTGATATGGGGTGACCCACGTGACTACAACCAGCCAAAAATGGGCATTCTGGGTATGCTCGAAGTATGCTCTGTGAGGGCTCAAAGTCGGCCGCGAATGCAAAAAAAAAAAAAAATGGGAATTTAAAAAAAAAAAAGTCACCACACCTCGTCTCCAGAAGCCCTCTCCAAAATTGGGTTCTAGCGTTTTTCGCCATCTCTTATGGTTTCCTGGGAACCCGTGAGCGTCACATCAGGTTCACTTTTAAAATTTCATTGATGACACTTGTGCTGTTCATCAGCCCCCAGTGTATGCAACCATGCCAAATTTGCAGTTGTCACTTGGCAGGTTTCGCTTCTACGAGCCTCCAAAGTACGTGTTTCGACTTTTGTATGAAAAAAAAAAAAAATCGCGGAATTTAAAAAAAAAAATGTGACGTCACCCCCTCTCCCAGGGTCCTTTATGACATTTGCTTGAGCACCCCCCGACTACCTCTTACGGTTCTCCGGGAACCCCTCGACGTTACATCAAAATGACGCTTCAGCCCCCCTCGATGACCTTTGTCATATTAATCAAGATGAAGTCTATACAAAATTTGCAATTTGGCAAGTTGTGCTCTTTTCGTTTGACCCACAAAGTTTTTCAAAAATTCCCATACAAAAAAACAAAAGAATTTTGGAATTTAAAAAAAAAACCAGGTCGTCACCTCGTCTCCGAGGGTCCTCTACAAAGTTTGTTCGAGCACCCCCCCTCCAACTATTACCGTTTCCCCGGAACCGTCACCGACTTTTTTCCCTGATGGAAAGTCTTGGTTTTCGGATTTTTCCCATAGGTTTGAGCACCATACCTATACGATCCGATCATCACCCAACCCCCAACTATTACAGTTTTGGCCCTGTATTTCTGTCAGTGAGTGGTAGCTACCAGCTTTATATATATAAACTAGTTGTTTCGTACTGCACGGCCCACGAGTGGACCGTGGGGATTGTCGTGAGCGTGGTCTGCTTTGTGTCTGTTGTACTTAAAAAAAATCCCTATCGATATTTATTTTAAATTGGGATCAAAATCGTTGGCTAAAACTCGATAAAAAAATCTAGTCAAAGTTGTTAAAATACTAATATTGAAATGTTTAAAATAAAATATGTTTGATCCTAAACCTCGATAATAAATCCCTGTCGAAATCTTAATTACATTTGGAATCAAATTCGTAAATTACAACTTGATAAAATATTTCAATGGAAAATTCATTAAAAATCAAAAACTACAATGAGGATTGTCGTGAGCGAGGTCTGCTTTGTATACTCGTAGGTTGTACTTTAAAAAAAATCCTATTGATAATTATTTTTTAATTGGGATCAAAATCGTTAGCTAAAACTCAATAAAACAATCAAGTCAAAGTTATTAAAATACTAAAATTTAAATGTCTAAAATAAAATATGTTTGATCCTGAAGCTCGATAACAAATTCCTGTCGAAACCTTAATTGAATTTGGGATCAAAAAGAAAAGAAACTCCATGGCATATTTTTTATATGAAGAATTTAAAAAAAGTTAAAAATTAAAAAAAAAAGTTTACATCTCCTCGCCTCCAAGGGTCCTCTAGAACATTAGTTTAAGCACTTCCTACCCATCTCTTATAGTTTCATGGGAACCCGTCAGCGTTACATCAGGATGACTACTTAAATTTCTCCAATTACTTTTTTGCAGGTTACTATACTCAGTTCTTTATAAATGTCGCACACTCGCCAACCTCGCTTCGCTCGGTTAGCTCCTGTAGCTCCATTGCATAATTTTTGTATAAAAAAAATCAAAAAAGTAGGAAATTAAAAAAAAAAAGTTAACATCATTTCGTCTCCAAGGGTCCTCTAAAACATTAGTTCCGGCACCCACCACCTATCTCTTATAGTTTCATGGGAACCTGTCAGCGTTACATCAGAATGACTACTTAAATTTCTCCAATATCTTTTTTGCAGGTTACTATACTCAGTTCTTCATAAATGTCGCACACTCGTCAACCTCGCTTCGCTCGGTTAGCTCCTGTAGCTCCATGGCCGAATTTTTGTATGAAAAAAAAAAAACCTTGGAAATTAAAAAAAAAAAGTTTACATCTCCTCGTCTCCAAGGGTCCTCTACAACATTAGTTTAAGCACTTCCTACCCATCTCTTATAGTTTCATGGGAACCCGTGAGCGTTACATCAGGATGACTACTTAAATTTCTCCAATATCTTTTTTGCAGGTTACAATTCTCAGTTCTTCATAAATGTCGCACACTCGCCAACCTCGCTTCGCTCGGTTAGCTCCTGTAGCTCCATGGCCTAATTTTTGTATGGAGAATTTTTAAAAAGTGGAAAATTAAAAAAAAAAAGTTTACATCACCTCGTCTCCAAGGGTCCTCTAAAACATTAGTTTCGGCACCCACTACCTATCTCTTATAGTTTCATGGGAACCCGTCAGCGTTACATCAGAATAACTACTTAAATTTCTCAAATATCTTTTATGCAGGTTACTATACTTAGTCCTTCATAAATGTCGCACACTCGCCAACCTCGCTGCGCTCGGTTAGCTCCTGTAGCTCCATGGCCTAATTTTTGTATGGAGAATTTTTAAAAAGTGGAAAATTAAAAAAAAAAAGTTTACATCGACTCGTCTCCAAGGGTCCTCTAAAACATTAGTTCCGGCTCCCACCACCTATCTCTTATAGTTTCATGGGAACCCGTCAGCGTTACATCAGAATGACTACTTAAATTTCTCCAATATATTTTATGCAGGTTACTATACTTAGTCCTTCATAAATGTCGCACACTCGCCAACCTCGCTGCGCTCGGTTAGCTCCTGTAGCTCCATGGCCTAATTTTTGTATGGAGAATTTTTAAAAAGTGGAAAATTAAAAAAAAAAAGTTTACATCGACTCGTCTCCAAGGGTCCTCTAAAACATTAGTTCCGGCTCCCACCACCTATCTCTTATAGTTTCATGGGAACCCGTCAGCGTTACATCAGAATGACTACTTAAATTTCTCCAATATCTTTTTTGCAGGTTACTATACTCAGTTCTTAATAAATGTCGCACATTCGCCAACCTCGCTGCGCTCGGTTAGCTCCTGTAGCTCCATGGCCGAATTTTTGTATGAAAAAAAAAAAACTTTGGAATTTAAAAAAAAAAAGTTTACATCACCTCGTCTCCAAGGGTCCTCTACAACATTAGTTTCGGCACCCACCACCTATCTCTTATAGCTTCATGGGAACCCGTCAGTGTTACATCAGAATGACTACTTCAATTTCTCCAATATATTTTTTGCAGGTTACTATACTCAGTTCTTCATAAATGTCGCACACTCGCCAACCTCGCTACGCTCGGTTAGCTCCTGTAGCTCCTTGGCCTAATTTTTGTATAGAGAATTTTTAAAAAGTGGAAAATTAAAAAAAAAAAGTTTACATCACCTCGTCTCCAAGGGTCCTCTACAACATTAGTTTCGGCACCCACCATCTATCTCTTATAGTTTCATGGGAACCCGTCAGCGTTACATCAGAATGACTACCTAAATTTCTCCAATATCTTTTTTGCAGGTTACTATACTCAGTTCTTTATAAATGTCGCACACTCGCCAACCTCGCTGCGCTCGGTTAGCTCCTGTAGCTCCATGGCCGAATTTTTGTATGAAAAAAAAAAAACCTTGGAAATTAAAAAAAAAAAGTTTACATCACCTCGTCTCCAAGGGTCCTCTACAACATTAGTTCCGGCACCCACCACCTATCTCTTACGGTTAACTCGGAACCCGTCAGCGATTCATCAGAATGATGATTCATTACCCCTTAGTGACCTTCCTAGGATAAATAATGATGAAAACATTACAAATATCGTAATTTTAAAAGTAGCAATTTTTTCGTTTGGCTGCTACAGTTTTTAAAAAAAAATGTATGAAAAAAAAATGAAAAAATCGGAAATTTAAAAAAAAAAAAAAACTTTTACTCGTCTCCGAGGGTTTCCTATATGGGGTTGCAAGGCACCTTATGCACCTCTTCTGGTGACCTGGGAACCCCTCAGCGTTACATCATGACGACTACCCAAAAATCATTGAAGACATTTTCCCACATGGGGTGACCCCCGTGACTACAACCAGCCAAAAATGGGCATTCTGGGTATGCTCCAAGTATGCTCTGCGAGTGCTCAAAGTCGGCCGCGAATGCAAAAAAAAAAAAAAATGGGAATTTAAAAAAAAAAAAGTCACCACACCTCGTCTCCAGAAGCCCTCTCCAAAATTGGGTTCTAGCGTTTTTCGCTATCTCTTATGGTTTCCTGGGAACCCGTCAGCGTCACATCAGGTTCACTTTTAAAATTTCATTGAAGAAACTTTTGCTGTTCATCAGCCGCAAGTGTATGCAACCATGCCAAATTCGCAGCTCTCACTTGGCAGGTTTCGCTTCTACACGTCTCCAAAGTACGTGTTTCGACTTTTGTATGAAAAAAAAAAAAAATCGCGGAATTTAAAAAAAAAAATGTGACGTCACCCCCTCTCCCAGGGTCCTTTATGACATTTGCTTGAGCACCCCCCGACTACCTCTTACGGTTCTCCGGGAACCCCTCGACGTTACATCAAAATGACGCTTCAGCCCCCCTCGATGACCTTTGTCGTATTAACCAAGACGAAGTCTATACAAAATTTGCAATTTGGCAAGTTGTGCTCTTTTCGTTTGACCCACAAAGTTTTTCAAAAATTTCCATACAAAAAAACAAAAGAATTTCGGAATTTAAAAAAAAAACCATGACGTCACCTCGTCTCCGAGGGTCCTCTATAAAGTTTGTTCGAACACCCCCCCTCCAACTATAACCGTTTTGCCAGAACCCTCACCGACTTTTTTCCCTGATGGAAAGTCTTGGTTTTCGGATTTTTCCCATAGGTTTGAGCACCATACCTATACGATCCGACCGTCACCCAACCCCCAACTATTACAGTTTTGGCCCTGTATTTCTGTCAGTGAGTGGTAATTAGAGCTTTATATAATATAACTAGTTGTTTCGTACTGCACGGCCCACGAGTGGACCGTGGGGATTGTCGTGAGCGTGGTCTGCTTTGTGTGTTATTGTATTAGTTGTAATCGATTAAAAAATCTACATTGTTACTTTTCTAATCGATAATTATGATCAAATCGTTAGCTAAAACTCAATAAAACAATCTAGTCAAAGTTATTAAAATACTAATATTTAAATGTTTAAAATAAAATATGTTCGATCCTAAACCTCGATAATAAATCCCTGTCGAAATCTTAATTACATTTGGAATCAAATTCGTAAATTACAGCTTGATAAAATATTTCAATGGAAAACTCATTAAAAATCAAAAACTACAGTGAGGATTGTCGTGAGCGTGGTCTGCTTTGTGTACTCATAGATTGTACTTTAAAAATAAATTCTATATATATTGTTGTACTTTCCAAAAAATCCCTGTCGAAAATCAATGTATCGTTAAAATATCCCTATTAATATTTCTTATAAGTTGTTACATGGGGACCCGTCAGCGTCACACCAGAATGACTACTTAAATTTTATCATTAACTTTATTGCAGGTCACTATACTCAGTTTCTCCTAAATGTCGTACACTCGCCAACCTCGCTGCGCTCGGTTAGCTCTTGTGGCTCCATAGTATAATTTTTGTATGAAAAAATAGAAAAAGGGGTAACAATTTACAAATAAAGTTAACATTACCTCGTCTCCAAGAGTCCTCTACAACATTAGTTTAAGCACCCCCCACCTATCTGTTATAGTTTCATGGGAACCCGTCAGCGTTAAATCAGAATGATTACTTAAATTTCTCCAATGACTTTATTGCAGGTCACTATACTCAGTTTCTCCTAAATGTCGCACACTCGCCAACCTCGCTACGCTCGGTTAGCTCCTGTAGCTCCATGGCCTAATTTTTGTATGGAGATTTTTTAAAAAGTGGAAAATAAAAAATAAAAAAATTACATCACCTCGTCTCCAAGGGTCCTCTACAACATTAGTTTCGGCACCCACTACCTATCTCTTATAGTTTCATGGGAACCCGTCAGTGTTACATCAGAATGACTACTTAAATTTCTCCAATATCTTTTTTGCAGGTTACTATACTCAGTTTTTCATAAATGTCGCACACTCGCCAACCTCGCTTCGCTCGGTTAGCTCCTGTAGCTCCATGGCCTAATTTTTGTATGGAGAATTTTTAAAAAGTTGGAAATAAAAAAAAAAAATTACATCACCTCGTCTCCAAGGGTCCTCTACAACATTAGTTTAGACACCCACCACCCATCTCTTATAGTTTCATGGGAACCCGTCAGCGTTACACCAGGATGACTACTTAAATTTCTCAAATATCTTTTTTGCAGGTTACTATACTCAGTTCTTCGTAATGTCGCACACTCGCCAACCTCGCTTCGCTCGGTTAGCTCCTGTAGCTCCATGGCCGAATTTTTGTATGGAGAATTATTAAAAAGTTGGAAATTAAAAAAAAAAGTTTACATCACCTCGTCTCCAAGGGTCCTCTACAACATTAGTTTAGACATCCACCACCCATCTCTTATAGTTTCATGGGAACCCGTCAGCGTTACATCAGAATGACCACTTAAATTTCTCTAATATATTTTTTGCAGGTTACTATACTCAGTTCTTCATAAATGTCGCACACTCGTCAACCTCGCTGCGCTCGGTTAGCTCCTGTAGCTCCATGGCCGAATTTTTGTATGGAGAATTATTAAAAAGTTGGAAATTAAAAAAAAAAAGTTTACATTACCTCGTCTCCAAGGGTCCTCTACGACATTAGTTTAGACATCCACCACCCATCTCTTATAGTTTCATGGGAACCCGTCAGCGTTACATCAGAATGACTACTTAAATTTCTCTAATATCTTTTTTGCAGGTTACTATACCCAGTTCTTCATAAATGTCGCATACTCGCCAACCTCGCTGCGCTCGGTTAGCTCCTGTAGCTCCATGGCCGAATTTTTGTATGAAAAAAAAAAAACCTTAGAAATTAAAAAAAAAAAGTTGACATCACCTCGTCTCCAAGGGTCCTCTACAACATTAGTTCCGGCACCCACTACCTATCTCTTACGGTTAACTCGGAACCCGTCAGCGATTCATCAGAATGATGATTCATTACCCCTTAGTGACTTTCCTAGGATAAAAAATGATGAAAGCTTTACAAATATCGTAATTTTAAAAGTAGCAATCTTTTCGTTTGGCTACAACAGTTTTTAAAAAAAAATGTATGAAAAAAAAAAACAAATATTAGAAATTTAAAAAAAAAAAAAAACTTTTCCTCGTCTCCACACGTTTCCTACACGTAGTTAAAATTAGCACGACTTGCCATTCCTGGTTGCATCGGAACCCCTCATCGTTACATGAGGATGTCTACCTAAAAATCATTTAAGACTTTTTGTGATATGGGGTGACCCACGTGACTACAACCAGCCAAAAATGGGCATTCTGGGTATGCTCGAAGTATGCTCTGCGAGTGCTCAAAGTCGGCCGCGAATGCAAAAAAAAAAAAAAATGGGAATTAAAAAAAAAAAAGTCACCACACCTCGTCTCCAGAAGCCCTCTCCAAAATTGGGTTCTAGCGTTTTTCGCCATCTCTTATGGTGTCCTGGGAACCCGTCAGCGTCACATCAGGTTCACTTTTAAAATTTCATTGATGACACTTTTGCTGTTCATCAGCCCCAAGTGTATGCAACCATGTCAAATTCGCAGTTCACACTTGGCAGGTTTCGCTTCTACACGCCTCCAAAGTACGTGTTTCGACTTTTGTATGAAAAAAAAAAAAAATCGCGGAATTTAAAAAAAAAAATGAGACGTCACCCCCTCTCCCAGGGTCCTTTATGACATTTGCTTGAGCACCCCCCGACTACCTCTTACAGTTCTCCGGGAACCCCTCGACGTTACATCAAAATGACGCTTCAGCCCCCCTCGATGACCTTTGTCGTATTAACCAAGACGAAGTCTATACAAAATTTGCAATTTGGCCAGTTGTGCTCTTTTCGTTTGACCCACAAAGTTTTTCAAAAATTTCCATACAAAAAAACAAAAGAATTTTGGAATTTAAAAAAAAAACCATGACGTCACCTCGTCTCCCAGGGTCCTCTACAAAGTTTGTTCGAACACCCCCCCCCTAACTATAACCGTTTCGTCGGAACCGTCACCGACTTTTTTCCCTGATGGAAAGTCTTGGTTTTCAGATTTTTCCCATAGGTTTGAGCACCATACCTATACGATCCGATCATCACCCAACCCCCAACTATTACAGTTTTGGCCCTACATTTCTGTCAGTCAGTGGTAATTAGAGCTTTATATAATATAACTAGTTGTTTCGTACTGCACGGCCCACGAGTGGACCGTGGGGATTGTCGTGAGCGTGGTCTGCTTTGTGTTAGTTGTAATCGATACACAAATCTACATTGTTTCTTTTCTAATCGATAATTATGATCAAAATCGTTAGCTAAAACTCAATAAAAGAATCTAGTCAAAGTTTTTAAAAGACTAAAATTTATATGTTTAAAATAAAATATGTTTGATCCTAAACCTCGATAACAAATCCCTGTCGAAATCTTAATTACATTTGGGATCAAATTGGTAAATTACAACTTGATAAAATATTTCAATGGAAAACTCATTAAAAATCAAAAACTACAGTGAGGATTGTCGTGAGCGTGGTCTGCTTTGTGTACTCATAGATTGTACTTTAAAAAAAATCCTATATATATTGTTGTACTTTCTAAAAAATCCCTGTCGAAAATCAATGTATCGATAAAAATATTTCTTATAAGTTGTTACATGGGAACCCGTCAGCGTCATACAAGAAAGACTACTTAAATTTTATCATTAACTTTATTGCAGGTTACTATACTCAGTTTCTCCTAAATGTCGCACACTCGCCAACCTCGCTTCGCTCGGTTAGCTCCTGTGGCTCCATAGTATAATTTTGGTATAAAAAAATAGATAATGCTTTACAAAAAATTCCTGTCGAAAATCAATGTATCGATAAAATATTCCTATTAATATATCTTATAAGTTGTTACATGGGAACCCGTCAGCGTCACACCAGAATGACTACTTAAATTTTATCATTAACTTTATTGCAGGTCACTATACCCAGTTCCTCCTAAATGTCGCACACTCGCCAACCTCGCTTCGCTCGGTTAGCTCATGTGGCTCCATAGTATTATTTTTTGTATTAAAAAATAGAGAAAGAGTTAACAATTTAAAATAAAGTTAACATTACCTCGTCTCCAAGAGTCCTCTACAACATTAGTTTAAGCACCCCCCACCTATCTGTTATAGTTTCATGGGAACCCGTCAGCGTTACATCAGAATGACTACTTAAATTTCTCCAATATCTTTTTTGCAGGTTACTATACTCAGTTCTTCATAAATGTCGCACACTCGCCAACCTCGCTGCGCTCGGTTAGCTCCTGTAGCTCCATGGCCTAATTTTTGTATGGAGAATTTTTAAAAAGTTGGAAATAAAAAAAAAAAGTTTACATCACCACATCTCCAAGGGTCCTCTACAACATTAGTTTCGGCACTTCCTACCCATCTCTTATAGTTTCATGGGAACCCGTCAGCGTTACATCAGAATAATTACTTAAATTTCTCGAATGACTTTATTGCAGGTAACTATACTCAGTTCTTCATAAATGTCGCACACTCGCCAACCGCGCTTCGCTCGGTTAGCTCCTGTAGCTCCATGGCATATTTTTTGTATGAAAAAAAAAAAACATTGGAAATTAAAAAAAAATAGTTTACAACACCTTGTCTCCCAGGGTCCTCTACAACATTAGTTTAAGCACTTCCAACCCATCTCTTATAGTTTCATGGGAACCCGTGAGCGCTACATCAGGATGACAACTTAAATTTGTCCAATATCTTTTTTGCAGGTTACTATACTCAGTTCTTCATAAATGTCGCACACTCGCCAACCTCACTTCGCTCGGTTAGCTCCTGTAGCTCCATGGCCTAATTTTTGTATGGAGAATTTTTAAAAAGTGGAAAATTAAAAAAAAAAGTTTACATCACCTCCTCTCCAAGGGTCCTCTAAAACATTAGTTTCGGCACCCACCACCTATCTCTTATAGTTTCATGGGAACCCGTCAGCGTTACATCAGGATGACTACTAAAATTTCTACAATGAATTTTTCGCAGGTCACTGTACTCAGTTCTTTATAAATTTCGCACACTCGCCAACCTCGCTTTGCTCGGTTAGCTCCTGTAGCTCCATGGCTTAATTTTTGTATGGAGAATTTTAAAAATATTGGAATTAAAAAAAAAAAAGTTTACATCAACTCGTCTCCAAGGGTCCTCTACAACATTAGTTTTGGCACCCACCACCCATCTCTTATAGTTTCATGGGAACCCATCAGCGTTACACCAGGATGACTACTTAAATTTCTCCAATATATTTTTGTAGGTTACTATACTCAGTTCTTCATAAATGTCGCACACTCGTCAACCTCGCTTCGCTCGGTTAGCTCCTGTAGCTCCATGGCCGAATTTTTGTATGAAAAAAAAAAAACCTTGGAAATTAAAAAAAAAAAGTTTACATCACCTCGTCTCCAAGGGTCCTCTACAACATTAGTTCCGGCACCCACCACCCATCTCTTATAGTTTCATGGGAACCCATCAGCGTTACACCAGGATGACTACTTAAATTTCTCCAATATCTTTTTTGTAGGTTACTATACTCAGTTTTTCATAAATGTCGCACACTCGTCAACCTCGCTTCGCTCGGTTAGCTCCTGTAGCTCCATGGCATATTTTTTGTATGAAAAAAAAAAAAACATTGGAATTAAAAAAAAAAAAGTTTACAACACCTCGTCGCCCAGGGTCCTCTACAACATTAGTTTCGGCACCCACCACCCATCTCTTATAGTTTCATGGGAACCCATCAGCGTTACATCAGAATGACGACTAACCCCCGCTTGGTAATGTTCTTTATATTAAAAAGGTTGAAATCTATGCAAATAAAATAATTTTGCAAGTTTTACTCTTTTTGTTTTGACAGTACAGTTTTTTCAAAATTTTGTATGAAAAAAAAAAAAAAAGTGGGAATTTAAAAAAAAAAAAAAATCTGTCTTCGTCTCCCAAGGTTTTCTATACATGGTTTGAAGGGGAGACTCTGACCTTTCCTGGTTTACTCGGAACCTCTCAGCGTTACATCAGGATGTCTACCTGTAATTTCATCATGGCAATTTTCCGGTTAGGAAAATCGATGGGCATACTATTAGCCAAAACTGGTCAACCTCACTTTGCTGAGCTGACTCCTGTGAGGGCTCAAAGTCAAAAAAGTCTCAAAAAAAAAAAAACGTCCGAAATTAAAAAAAAAAAAGTTACGACACCTCGTCTCCCAGGGTCCTTTATGACATTTGCTTGAACACCCCCCGACTATCTCTTATGGTTCCCCAGGAACCCATGGACGTTTCATCAAAATGACAACTCTGCCCCCCCAAAGTCATAGCGCCTCTTCATCAGGCCCAACTGTATACAAATATATATACACTTCAACTATTGCTCTTTTCATATGGTCCCCAGAAGAGGGGGAAGTTTTTGTATGAAAAAAAATTTTTTTTTGCGAATTTAAAAAAAAAAAAGTGACGTCACCTCGTCTCCCAGGGTCCTCCACAATATTAGTTTCGGGACCACCCCTCTAACTGTAACCGTTTCTCCGGAACCGTCATCGACTTTTTTCCCTGATGGAAAGTCCAGAATATCGGATTTTTCCCATAGGTTTGAGCACCATACCTATACGATCCGATCATCACCCAACCCCCAACTATTACAGTTTTGGCCCTGTATTTCTGTCAGTGAGTGGTAATTAGAGCTTTATATAATATAACTAGTTGTTTCGTACTGCACGGCCCACGAGTGGACCGTGGGGATTGTCGTGAGCGTGGTCTGCTTTGTGTCTGTTGTACTTTAAAAAAATCCCTATCGATATTTATTTTAAATTGGGATCAAAATCGTTGGCTAAAACTCAATAAAACAATCTAGTCAAAGTTATTAAAATACTAAAATTTTAATGTTTAAAATAAAATATGTTTGATCCTAAACCTCGATAACAAATTCCTGTCGAAATCTTAATTACATTTGGAATCAAATTCGTAAATTACAACTTGATAAAATATTTCAATGGAAAACTCATTAAAAATCAAAAACTACAGTGAGGATTGTCGTGAGCGTGGTCTGCTTTATGTACTCATAGATTGTACTTTAAAAATAAATTCTATATATATTGTTGTACTTTCCAAAAAATCCCTGTCGAAAATCAATGTATCGATAAAATATCCCTATTAATATTTCTTAAAAGTTGTTACATGGGAACCCGTCAGCGTCACACCAGAATGACTACTTAAATTGTATTATTAACTTTATTGCAGGTCACTATACTCAGTTTCTCCTAAATGTCACACACTCGCCAACCTCGCTTTGCTCGGTTAGCTCCTGTAGCTCCATGGCATAATTTTTGTATGTTGAATTTTAAAAAATTTGGAAATAAAAAAAAAAGTTTACATCTCCTCGTCTCCAAGGGTCCTCTACAACATTAGTTTAAGCACTTCCTACCCATCTCTTATAGTTTCATGGGAACCCGTGAGCGTTACATCAGGATGACTACTTAAATTTCTCCAATATCTTTTTTGCAGGTTACTATACTCAGTTCTTCATAAATGTCGCACACTCGCCAACTTAGCTTCGCTCGGTTAGCTCCTGTAGCTACATTGCATAATTTTTGTATAAAAAAATTCCAAAAAGTAGGAAATTAAAAAAAAAAAGTTGACATCTCCTCGTCTCCAAGGGTCCTCTACAACATTAGTTTCGGCTCTCACCACCTATCTCTTATAGTTTAATGTGAACCCGTCAGCGTTACATCAGGATGACTACTAAATTTGTACAATGAATTTTTTGCAGGTCACTTTAGTCAGTTCTTTATAAATGTCGCACACTCGCCAACCTCGCTTCGCTCGGTTAGCTCCTGTAGCGCCATGGCATAATTTTTATATGGAGAATTTTTAAAAAGTTGAAAATTTAAAAAAAAAGTGTACATCTCCTCGTCTCCAAGGGTCCTCTACAACATTAGTTCAAGCACTTCCTACCCATCTCTTATAGTTTCATGGGAACCCGTGAGCGTTACATCAGGACGACTACTTAAATTTCTCCAATATCTTTTTTGCAGGTTACTTACTATACTCAGTTCTTCATAAATGTCGCAGACTCGCCAACCTCGCTGCGCTCGGTTAGCTCCTGTAGCTCCATGGCCTAATTTTTGTATGGAGAAAAATTAAAAAAAAAAGTTTACATCACCTCGTCTCCAAGGGTCCTCTAAAACATTAGTTCCGGCACCCACCACCTATCTCTTATAGTTTCATGGAAACCCGTCAGCGTTACATCAGAATGACTACTTAAATTTCTCCAATATCTTTTTTGCAGGTAACTATACTCAGTTCTTCATAAATGTCGCACACTCGCCAACCTCGCTGCGCTCGGTTAGCTCCTGTAGCTCCATGGCCTAATTTTTGTATGGAGAATTATTAAACAGTGGAAAATTAAAAAAAAAAAGTTTACATCACCTCGTCTCCAAGGGTCCTCTAAAACATTAGTTCCGGCACCCACCACCTATCTCTTATAGTTTCATGGGAACCCGTCAGCGTTACATCAGAATGACTACTTAAATTTCTCCAATATCTTTTTTGCAGGTTACTATACTCAGTTCTTCATAAATGTAGCACACTCGCCAACCTCGCTGCGCTCGGTTAGCTCCTGTTGCTCCATGGCCGAATTTTTGTATGAAGATTTTTTAAAAAGTGGAAAATTAAAAAAAAAAAGTTTACATCACCTCGTCTCCAAAGGTCTTCTAAAACATTAGTTCCGGCTCTCACCACCTATCTCTTATAGTTTAATGAGAACCCGTCAGCGTTACATCAGGATGACTACTAAAATTTCTACAATAAATTTTTCGCAGGTCACTTTACTCAGTTCTTTATAAATGTCGTACACTCGCCAACCTCGCTGCGCTCGGTTAGCTCCTGTAGCTCCATGGCCAAATTTTTGTATGGAGAATTTTTAAAAAGTTGAAAATTTAAAAAAAAAGTGTACATCTCCTCGTCTCCAAGGGTCCTCTACAACATTAGTTCAAGCACTTCCTACCCATCTCTTATAGTTTCATGGGAACCCGTGAGCGTTACATCAGGACGACTACTTAAATTTCTCCAATATCTTTTTTGCAGGTTACTTACTATACTCAGTTCTTCATAAATGTCGCAGACTCGCCAACCTCGCTGCGCTCGGTTAGCTCCTGTAGCTCCATGGCCTAATTTTTGTATGGAGAAAAATTAAAAAAAAAAGTTTACATCACCTCGTCTCCAAGGGTCCTCTAAAACATTAGTTCCGGCACCCACCACCTATCTCTTATAGTTTCATGGAAACCCGTCAGCGTTACATCAGAATGACTACTTAAATTTCTCCAATATCTTTTTTGCAGGTTACTATACTCAGTTCTTCATAAATGTCGCACACCCGCCAAACTCGCTGTGCTCGGTTAGCTCCTGTAGCTCGATGGCCGAATTTTTGTATGAAAAAAAAAAAACTTCGGAAATTTAAAAAAAAAAGTTTACATCACCTCGTCTCCAAGGGTCCTCTATAACATTAGTTCCGGCACCCACCACCTATCTCTTACAGTTAACTCTGAACCCGTCAGCGATTCATCAGAATGATGATTCATTACCCCTTAGTGACCTTCCTAGGATAAAAAATGATAAAAGCTTTACAAATATCGTAATTTTGAAAATAGTAATCTTTTCGTTTGGCTGCTACAGTTTTTAAAAAAAAATGTATGAAAAAAAAATTAAAAATCGGAAATTTAAAAAAAAAAAAAACTTTTACTCGTCTCCGAGGGTTTCCTATACGTGGGTAAAGTTCACCCTATGCACCTCTTCTGGTGACCTGGGAACCCCTCAGCGTTACATCATGATGACTACCCAAAAATCATTGAAGACATTTTGTGATATGGGGTGACCCCCGTGACTACAACCAGCCAAAAATGGCCATTCTGGGTATGCTCGAAGTATGCTCTGCGAGTGCTCAAAGTCGGCCGCGAATGCAAAAAAAAAAAAAAATGGGAATTTAAAAAAAAAAAAGTCACCACACCTCGTCTCCAGAAGTCCTCTCCAAAATTGGGTTCTAGCGTTTTTCGCCATCTCTTATGGTTTTCTGGGAACCAGTCAGCGTCACATCAGGTTCACTTTTAAAATTTCATTGATGACACTTTTGGTGTTCATCAGCCCCAAGTGAATGCAACCATGCCAAATTTGCAGTTGTCACTTTGCAGGTTTCGCTTCTACGAGCCTCCAAAGTACGTGTTTCGACTTTTGTATGAAAAAAAAAAAAAATCGCGGAATTTAAAAAAAAAAATGTGACGTCACCCCCTCTCCCAGGGTCCTTTATGACATTTGCTTGAGCACCCCCCGACTACCTCTTACGGTTCTCCGGGAACCCCTCGACGTTACATCAAAATGACGCTTCAGCCCCCCTCGATGACCTTTGTCGTATTAACCAAGACAAAGTCTATACAAAATTTGCAATTTGGCAAGTTGTGCTCTTTTCGTTTGACCCCCACAGTTTTTCAAAAATTTCCATACAAAAAAACAAAAGAATTATGGATTTAAAAAAAAAAAACATGACGTCACCTCGTCTCCGAGGGTCCTCTACAAAGTTTGTTCGAACACCCCCCCCCTAACTATAACCGTTTCGCCGGAACCGTCACCGACTTTTTTCCCTGATGGAAAGTCTTGGTTTTCAGATTTTTCCCATAGGTTTGAGCACCATACCTATACGATCCGATCATCACCCAACCCCCACCTATTACAGTTTTGGCCCTGTATTTCTGTCAGTCAGTGGTAGCTACCAGCTTTATATATATTACTAGTTGTTTCGTACTGCACGGCCCACGAGTGGACCGTGGGGATTGTCGTGAGCGTGGTCTGCTTTGTGTATTATTGTATTCGATAAAAAAATCTACATTGTTACTTTTCTAATTGATAATTATGATCAAAATCGTTAGCTAAAACTCGATAAACAATCCAATAAAAAAGTAAATAAAACAGTTATATATGTTGTTTTAAATATATAATATGTTTGATCCTAAACCTCGATAACAAATTCCTGTCGAAATCTTAATTGAATTTGGGATCAAAATCGTCAATTACCACTTGATAAAATATTGCAATCGATAAGTCAATAAAAATCAAAAATTAGAGTGAGGATTGTCGTGAGTGTGGTATGCTTTGTGTACTCGTAGATTGTACGTAAAAAAAACTCCTTTTAAAATGTATTTTTAAATTGGGATTAAAATCGTTAGCTAAAACTCAATAAAACAATCTATCTCGTCTCCAAGAGTCCTCTACAACATTAGTTTAAGCACCCCCCACCTATCTGTTATAGTTTCATTGGAACCCGTTAGCGTTAAATCAGAATGACTACTTAAATTTCTCCAATGACTTTTTTGCAGGTCACTATACTCAGTTCTTCATAACTGTCGCACACTCGCCAACCTCGCTTCGCTCGGTTAGCTCATGTAGCTCCATGGCATAATTTTTGTATGAAGAATTTAAAAAAAGTTTGAAATTAAAAAAAAAAGTTTTCATCACCTCGTCTCCAAGGGTCCTCTACAACATTAGTTTAAGCACTTCCTATCCATCTCTTATAGTTTCATGGGAACCCGTCAGCGTTACATCAGAATAATTACTTAAATTTCTCGAATGACTTTATTGCAGGTAACTATACTCAGTTCTTCATAAATGTGGCACACTCGCCAACCTCGCTTCGCTCGGTTAGCTCCTGTAGCTCCATGGCATATTTTTTGTATGAAAAAAAAAACATTGGAAATTAAAAAAAAAAAGTTTACAACACCTCGTCTCCCAGGGTCCTCTACAACATTAGTTTAAGCACTTCCTACCCATCTCTTATAGTTTCATGGGAACCCGTGAGCGTTACTTCAGGATGACTACTTAAATTTCTCCAATATCTTTTTTGCAGGTTACAATTCTCAGTTCTTCATAAATGTCGCACACTCGCCAACCTCGCTGCGCTCGGTTAGCTCCTGTAGCTCCATGGCCTGATTTTTGTATGGATAATTTTTAAACCGTGGAAAATTAAAAAAAAAAAGTTTACATCACCTCGTCTCCAAGGGTCCTCTACAACATTAGTTCCGGCACCCACCACCTATCTCTTATAGTTTCATGGGAACCCGTCAGCGTTACGTCAGAATGATTACTTAAATTTCTCCAATATCTTTTTTGCAGGTTACTATACTCAGTTCTTCTTAAATGTCGCACACTCGCCAACCTCGCTTCGCTCGGTTAGCTCCTGTAGCTCCATGGCATATTTTTTGTATGAAAAAAAAAAAACATTGGAAATTAAAAAAAAAAAGTTTACAACCCCTCGTCTCCCAGGGTCCTCTACAACATTAGTTTAAGCACTTCCTACCCATCTCTTATAGTTTCATGGGAACCCGTCAGCGTTACGTCAGAATGATTACTTAAATTTCTCCAATATCTTTTTTGCAGGTAACTATACTCAGTTCTTTATAAATGTCGCACACTCGCCAACCTCGCTTCGCTCGGTTAGCTCCTGTAGCTCCATGGCATATTTTTTGTATGAAAAAAAAAAAACATTGGAAATTAAAAGAAAAAAGTGTACATCACCTCGTCTCCAAGGGTCCTCTACAACATTAGTTTTGGCACCCACCACCTATCTCTTATAGTTTCATGGGAACCCGTTAGCTTTACGTCAGAATGATTACTTAAATTTCTCCAATATCTTTTTTGCAGGTTACTATACTCAGTTCTTCATAAATGTCGCACACTCGCCAACCTCGCTGCGCTCGGTTAGCTCCTGTAGCTCCATGGCCGAATTTTTGTATAGAGAATTTTTAAAAAGTGGAAAATTAAAAAAAAAAGTTTACATCTCCTCGCCTCCAAGGGTCCTCTAGAACATTAGTTTAAGCACTTCCTACCCATCTCTTATAGTTTCATGGGAACCCGTCAGCGTTACATCAGGATGACTACTTAAATTTCTCCAATTACTTTTTTGCAGGTTACTATACTCAGTTTTTCATAAATTGCGCACACTCGCCAACCTCGCTTCGCTCGGTTAGCTCCTGTAGCTCCAAGGCCTAATTTTTGTATGGAGAATTTTAAAAATGTTGGAAATTAAAAAAAAAAAGTTTACATCACCTCGTCTCCAAGGGTCCTCTACAACATTAGTTCCGGCACCCACCACCTATCTCTTATAGTTTCATGGGAACCCGTCAGTGTTACATCAGAATGACTACTTAAATTTCTCCAATATATTTTTTGCAGGTTACTATACTCAGTTCTTCATAAATGTCGCACACTCGCCAACCTCGCTTCGCTCGGTTAGCTCCTGTAGCTCCATGGCTTAATTTTTGTATGGAGAATTTTAAAAATATTGGAATTAAAAAAAAAAAAGTTTACATCAACTCGTCTCCAAGGGTCCTCTACAACATTAGTTTTGGAACCCACCACCCATCTCTTATAGTTTAATGGGAACCCATCAGCGTTACACCAGGATGACTACTTAAATTTCTCCAATATCTTTTTTGCAGGTTACTATACTCAGTTCTTCATAAATGTCGCACACTCGTCAACCTCGCTTCGCTCGGTTAGCTCCTGTAGCTCCATGGCCGAATTTTTGTATGAAAAAAAAAAAACCTTGGAAATTAAAAAAAAAAAGTTTACATCACCTCGTCTCCAAGGGTCCTCTACAACATTAGTTCCGGCACCCACCACCTATCTCTTACGGTTAACTCGGAACCCGTCAGCGATTCATCAGAATGATGATTCATTACCCCTTAGTGACCTTCCTGGGATAAAAAATGATGAAAGCTTTGCAAATATTGTAATTTTGAAAGTAGCAATTTTTTCGTTTGGCTGCTACAGTTTTTTTTTTTAAATGTATGAAAAAAAAATAAAAAAATCGGAAATTTAAAAAAAAAAAAAAACTTTTACTCGTCTCCGAGGGTTTCCTATACGTGGGTAAAGTTCACCCTATGCACCTCTCCTGGTGACCTGGGAACCCCTCAGCGTTACATCATGATGACTACCCAAAAATCATTGAAGACATTTTGTGATATGGGGTGACCCCCGTGACTACAACCAGCCAAAAATGGCCATTCTGGGTATGCTCGAAGTATGCTCTGCGAGTGCTCAAAGTCGGCCGCGAATGCAAAAAAAAAAAAAATGGAAATTAAAAAAAAAAAAAGTCACCACACCTCGTCTCCAGAAGTCCTCTCCAAAATTGGGTTCTAGCGTTTTTCGCCATCTCTTATGGTTTCCTGGGAACCCGTCAGCGTCACATCAGGTTCACATTTAAAATTTCATTGATGACACTTTTGCTGTTCATCAGCCCCCAGTGTATGCAACCATGCCAAATTTGCAGTTGTCATTTGGCAGGTTTCGCTTCTACGAGCCTCCAAAGTACGTGTTTCGACTTTTGTATGAAAAAAAAAAAAAATCGCGGAATTAAAAAAAAAAAATATGACGTCACCCCCTCTCCCAGGGTCCTTTATGACATTTGCTTGAGCACACCCCGACTACCTCTTACGGTTCTCCGGGAACCCCTCGACGTTACATCAAAATGACGCTTTAGCCCCCCTCGATGACCTGTGTCGTATTAACCTAAACGAAGTCTATACAAAATTTGCAATTTGGCAAGTTGTGCTCTTTTCGTTTGACCCACAAAGTTTTTCAAAAATTTCCATACAAAAAAACAAAAGAATTTTGGAATTTAAAAAAAAAACCATGACGTCACCTCGTCTCCCAGGGTCCTCTACAAAGTTTGTTCGAACACCCCCCCCCTAACTATAACCGTTTCGTCGGAACCGTCACCGACTTTTTTCCCTGATGGAAAGTCTTGGTTTTCAGATTTTTCCCATAGGTTTGAGCACCATACCTATACGATCCGATCATCACCCAACCCCCAACTATTACAGTTTTGGCCCTACATTTCTGTCAGTCAGTGGTAATTAGAGCTTTATATAATATAACTAGTTGTTTCGTACTGCACGGCCCACGAGTGGACCGTGGGGATTGTCGTGAGCGTGGTCTGCTTTGTGTTAGTTGTAATCGATACACAAATCTACATTGTTTCTTTTCTAATCGATAATTATGATCAAAATCGTTAGCTAAAACTCAATAAAAGAATCTAGTCAAAGTATTTAAAAACAAAGTATTTAACTAAAATTTATATGTCTAAAATAAAATATGTTTGATCCTAAACCTCGATAATAAATTCCTGTCGAAATCTTAATTACATTTGGGATCAAATTGGTAAATTACAACTTGATAAAATATTTCAATGGAAAACTCATTAAAAATCAAAAACTACAGTGAGGATTGTCGTGAGCGTGGTCTGCTTTGTGTACTCGTAGGTTGTACTTTAAAAAAAACCCTATTGATAATTATTTTTGAATTGGGATCAAAATCGTTAGCTAAAACTCAATAAAACAATCAAGTCAAAGTTATTAAAATACTAAAATTTAAATGTCAAAATAAAATATGTTTGATCCTGAAGCTCGATAACAAATTCCTGTCGAAATCTTAATTGAATTTTGGATCAAAATAGTCAATTTCCACCTGATAAAATATTGCAATCGATAACTCAATAATATAAGTTCTTCAGAAAAGTCGCACACTCGCCAACCGTCCTCCACCAACCAACCTCCGTCCTAAGCGGTCAACGGGTGATCTTCTAGCATTCGTCTACCACGTCTGGGGTGAGGCAATGGATAAGTATGGCGAATCTCTGGCGGTCAGTCTGGACATCTCCAAAGCCTTCGATAGGGTATGGCACAAGGCACTACTATCCAAGTTGCCGGCATATGGTCTGCCCCCGCAGCTGGTGGGCTGGATAACCGGCTTCTTACATGAGCGCAGCATTCGGGTCCTTGTGGATGGGAATGCGTCTGGGCTCATGTCAGTGAATGCCGGTGTGCCGCAGGGCTCTGTATTGTCCCCAACACTGTTTCTTCTGCATATCAATGACATGTTGACCCTTGGAAACATTCATTGCTATGCAGATGACAGCACGGTTCATGGGCGATACCTTAGTCCGCGAGCTGTGGGAGCCGCCAAAGTAGAGGAGTTGCGCCGTTCCCTGACGACGGAACTGGACGGCACCCTTCGCAAAATTTCTGCGTGGGGTGCCCAAAACCTAGTCCAGTTTAATGCCAGTAAGACTCAGGCATGCGCGTTGACGGTCAAGAAGTCTCCCTACTCTCCTATTCCTACTCTTCAGAACACCGTGCTGGAACTTCAACCCAGCTTTAACATACTCGGAGTCGAAATACGCTCAGATCTAAACCACAGAAACTACATTGAGAGCATTACCAAAACAGCGTCGAAAAAACTTGGGATACTGAACAAGGTGAAGCGGTTTTTCCCGCCTGCTCTAAGACTTATGCTGTATAAAGCTCAGATAAGGTCATGCATGGAATACTGTTCTCACCTCTGGGATGGCTCCGCTAAGTATCTTACAGATGCTCTCAATGTCCTGCAGAGGCGGGCAATTCGGATAGTGGACGACACCACAGTCTCTAAAACTCTCGAATCACTGCAGCTTCGCCGTGACGTTGCCTCTCTGAGCGTGTTCTACAAGCTATACCACGGCGAGGGTTCTGAGGAGCTCCATAACCTTATCCCTTCTTCTCTATTCCGCAACCGAACTACACGCACAGGCCAAAATATGCATCCACATACCTTACCCACTATCCCTACGCGTACTCATAAATTTGGAGACTCTTACATCTGTCGCACGCTGAAGATGTGGAATGCTCTCCCAGCCAGTGTATTTCCCCACTCTTATAACCTGGAGTCCTTCAAGCGAAGTGTGAAAAAGCATCTTGTTAGGCCGGCATAGTGGTAGAGACTGATGTCGGTCATAGTGACCGGCGTCAGTTGCTCCCATTCTTGGACCTCGCGTACTGCTTACCATCAGGTGGGCGCGATGTCACATGTCGAGTCCAGTATAAAAAAAAAAAAAAAAAAAAAAAAACCTCGCTTCGCTCGGTTAGCTCCTGTAGCTCCATTGCATAATTTTTTTATAAATTTTTTTTAAAAAAGTGGAAAATTAAAAAAAAAAGTTTCCATCACTTCGTCTCCAAGGGTCCTCTAAAACATTAGTTTCGGCACCCACCACCTATCTCTTATAGTTTAATAGGAACCCGTCAGCGTTACATCAGGATGACTACTAAAATTTCTCCAATATCTTTTTTGCAGGTAACTATACTCAGTTCTTCATAAATGTCGCACACTCGCCAACCTCGCTTCGCTCGGTTTGCGCCTGTTGCTCCATGGCCGAATTTTTGTATGAAAAAAAAAAACTTTGGAAATTAAAAAAAAAAGTTTACATCACCTCGTCTCCAAGGGTCTTCTACAACATTAGTTCCGGCACCCACTACCTATTTCTTATAGTTTCATGGGAACCCGTCAGTGTTACATCAGAATGACTACTTAAATTTCTCCAATATCTTTTTTGCAGGTTACATTACTCAGTTCTTTATAAATGTCGCACACTCGCTTACCTCGCTTCGCTCGGTTAGCTCCTGTAGCTCCAAGGCCTAATTTTTGTATGGAGAATTTTAAAAATGTTGGAAATTAAAAAAAAAAAGTTTACATCACCTCGTCTCCAAGGGTCCTCTACAACATTAGTTCCGGCACCCACCACCTATCTCTTATAGTTTCATGGGAACCCGTCAGTGTTACATCAGAATGACTACTTAAATTACTCCAATATATTTTTTGCAGGTTACTATACTCAGTTCTTCATAAATGTCGCACACTCGCCAACCTCGCTACGCTCGGTTAGCTCCTGTAGTTCCATGGCCTAATTTTTGTATAGAGATTTTTTAAAAAGTGGAAAATTAAAAAAAAAAAGTTTACATCACCTCGTCTCCAAGGGTCCTCTACAACATTAGTTTCGGCACCCACCACCTATCTCTTATAGTTTCATGGGAACCCGTCAGCGTTACATCAGAATGACTACTTAAATTTCTCCAATATCTTTTTTGCAGGTTACTATACTCAGTTCTTCATAAATGTCGCACACTCGCCAACCTCGCTGCGCTCGGTTAGCTCCTGTAGCTCCATGGCCGAATTTTTGTATGAAAAAAAAAAAAACTTCGTAAATTAAAAAAAAAAAGTTTACATCACCTCGTCTCCAAGGGTCCTCTACAACATTAGTTCCGGCACCCACCACCTATCTCTTATAGTTTCATGGGAACCCGTCAGTGTTACATCAGAATGACTACTTAAATTACTCCAATATATTTTTTGCAGGTTACTATACTCAGTTCTTCATAAATGTCGCACACTCGCCAACCTCGCTTCGCTCGGTTAGCTCCTGTAGCTCCATGGCATATTTTTTGTATGAAAAAAAAAACATTGGAAATTAAAAAAAAAAAGTTTACAACACCTCGTCTCCCAGGGTCGTCTACAACATTAGTTTAAGCACTTCCTACCCATCTCTTATAGTTTCATGGGAACCCGTGAGCGTTACTTCAGGATGACTACTTAAATTTCTCCAATATCTTTTTTGCAGGTTACAATTCTCAGTTCTTCATAAATGTTGCACACTCGCCAACCTCGCTGCGCTCGGTTAGCTCCTGTAGCTCCATGGCCTGATTTTTGTATGGAGAATTTTTAAACAGTGGAAAATTAAAAAAAAAAAGTTTACATCACCTCGTCTCCAAGGGTCCTCTACAACATTAGTTTCGGCAACCACCACCTATCTCTTATAGTTTCATGGGAACCCGTCAGCGTTACGTCAGAATGATTACATAAATTTCTCCAATATGTTTTTTGCAGGTTACTATACTCAGTTCTTCATAAATGTCGCACAATCGCCAACCTCGCTGCGCTCGGTTAGCTCCTGTAGCTCCATGGAATAATTTTTGTATGGAGAATTTTTAAAAAGTTGGAAATAAAAAAAAAAAAGTTTACATCACCTCGTCTCCAAGGGTCCTCTACAACATTAGTTCCGGCACCCACCACCTATCTCTTATAGTTTCATGGGAACCCGTCAGCGTTACGTCAGAATGATTACATAAATTTCTCCAATATGTTTTTTGCAGGTTACTATACTCAGTTCTTCATAAATGTCGCACAATCGCCAACCTCGCTGCGCTCGGTTAGCTCCTGTAGCTCCATGGAATAATTTTTGTATGGAGAATTTTTAAAAAGTTGGAAATAAAAAAAAAAAGTTTACATCACCTCGTCTCCAAGGGTCCTCTACAACATTAGTTCAGACACCCACCACCCATCTCTTATAGTTTCATGGGAACCCGTCAGCGTTACATCAGAATGACTACTTAAATTTCTCCAATATCTTTTTTGCAGGTTACTATACTCAGTTCTTCATAAATGTCGCACACTCGCTAACCTCGCTGCGCTCGGTTAGCTCCTGTAGCTCCATGGCCGAATTTTTGTATGAAAAAGAAAAAACTTTGGAAATTAAAAAAAAAAAGTTTACATCACCTCGTCTCCAAGGGTCCTCTACAACATTAGTTTCGGCACGCACCACCTATCTCTTACGATTAACTCGGAACCCGTCAGCGATTCATCAGAATGATGATTCATTACCGCTTAGTGACCTTCCTGGGATAAAAAATGATGAAAGCTTTGCAAATATCGTAATTTTATAAGTAGCAATCTTTTCGTTTGGCTGCTACAGTTTTTTTAAAAAAATGTATGAAAAAAAAATGAAAAAATCGGAAATTAAAAAAAAAAAAAAAACTTTTACTCGTCTCCGAGGGTTTCCTATATGGGGTTGCAAGGCACCTTATGCACCTCTTCTGGTGACCTGGGAACCTCTCAGCGTTACATCATGACGACTACCCAAAAATCATTGAAGACATTTTCCCACATGGGGTGACCCCCGTGACTACAACCAGCCAAAAATGGGCATTCTGGGTATGCTCCAAGTATGCTCTGCGAGTGCTCAAAGTCGGCCGCGAATGCAAAAAAAAAAAAAAATGGGAATTTAAAAAAAAAAAAGTCACCACACCTCGTCTCCAGAAGCCCTCTCCAAAATTGGGTTCTAGCGTTTTTCGCCATCTCTTATGGTTTCCTGGGAACCCGTCAGCGTCACATCAGGTTCACTTTTAAAATTTCATTGATGACAGTTTTGCTGTTCATCAGCCCCAAGTGTATGCAACCATGCCAAATTAGCAGTTCACACTTGGCAGGTTTCTCTTCTACGAGCCTCCAAAGTACGTGTTTCGACTTTTGTATGAAAAAAAAAAAAAATCGCGGAATTTAAAAAAAAAAATGTGACGTCACCCCCTCTCCCAGGGTCCTTTATGACATTTGCTTGAGCACCCCCCGACTACCTCTTACGGTTCTCCGGGAACCCCTCGACGTCACATCAAAATGACGCTTCAGCCCCCCTCGATGACCTTTGTCATATTAATCAAGATGAAGTCTATACAAAATTTGCAATTTGGCAAGTTGTGCTCTTTTCGTTTGACCCACAAAGTTTTTCAAAAATTTCCATACAAAAAAACAAAAGAATTTCGGAATTTAAAAAAAAAACCATGACGTCACCTCGTCTCCGAGGGTCCTCTATAAAGTTTGTTTGAACACCCCCCCTCCAACTATAACCGTTTCGCCGGAACCCTCACCGACTTTTTTCCCTGATGAAAAGTCTTGGTTTTCGGATTTTTCCCATAGGTTTGAGCACCATACCTATACGATCCGATCATCACCCAACCCCCAACTATTACAGTTTTGGCCCTGTATTTCTGTCAGTGAGTGGTAATTAGAGCTTTATATAATATAACTAGTTGTTTCGTACTGCACGGCCCACGAGTGGACCGTGGGGATTGTCGTGAGCGTGGTCTGCTTTGTGTCTGTTGTACTTAAAAAAAATCCCTATCGAAATCTCTAGTGAGATTGGTACCAAAATCGTTAGCTAAAACTGTATAAAATATTATATTCAAAGTGATAAATATAGTAAAATTGAAATGTATAAAATTAAATATGTTTGATCCTAAATCTCGATAACAAATCCTTGTCTAAATCTTAATTACATTTGGAATCAAATTGGTAAATTACAACTTGACAAAATAATTCAATGGAAAACTAATTAAAAATTAAAAAGTACAGTGAGGATTGTCGTGACCGTGGTCTGCATTGTGTACTCGTAGACTGTACTTTAAAAAAATCCCTATCGATATTTATTTTTAAATTGGGATCAAAATCGTTAGCTAAAACTCAATAAAACAATCTAGTCAAAGTTTTTAAAAGACTGAAATTTAAATGTTTAAAATAAAATATGTTTGATCCTAAACCTTGATAACAAATCCCTGTCGAAATCTTAATTGAATTTGGGATCAAAATCGTCAATTACCACTTGATAAAATATTGCAATTGATAAGTCAATAAAAAACTTAAAACGTACAGTTGCGATTGCCGTGAGCGCAGTATGCTTTGTATATATTGTTGTACTTTACAAAAAATCCCTGTTGAAAATCAGTACATCGATAAAATATCCCCATTAATATTTCTCATAAGTTGTTACATGGAAACCCTTTAGCGTCACACCAGAATGACTACTTAAATTTTTTAATTAACTTTTTTGCATTTCACTAAACTCAGTTCCTCGTAAATGTCGCACACTCGCCAACCTCGCTTCGCTCGGTTAGCTCCTGTGGCTCCATAGTGTAATTTTTGTATGAAAAAATAGAAAAAGGGGTATGAATTTAAAAAAAGTTTACATTACCTCGTCTCCAAGGGTCCTCTACAATATTAGTTTAAGCACCCCCCACCCATCACTTATAGTTTCATGGGAACCCGTCAGCGTTACATCAGAATGACTACTTAAATTTCTCCAATATCTTTTTTGCAGGTTACTATACTCAGTTCTTCATAAATGTCGCACAATCGCCAACCTCGCTTCGCTCGGTTAGCTCCTGTAGCTCCATGGCATAATTTTTATATAGAGAATTTTTAAAAAGTTGAAAATTTAAAAAAAAAGTTTACATCTCCTCGTCTCCAAGGGTCCTCTACAACATTAGTTTAAGCACTTCCTACCCATCTCTTATAGTTTCATGGGAACCCGTCTGCGTTACATCAGAATGACTACTTAAATTTCTCCAATATCTTTTTTGCAGGTTACTATACTCAGTTCTTCATAAATGTCGCACACTCGCCAACCTCGCTACGCTCGGTTAGCTCCTGTAGCTCCATGGCATAATTTTTGTATGAAGAATTTAAAAAAAAATGAAAATTAAAAAAAAAAAAATTGCGTCTCCTCGTCTCCAAGGGTCCTCTACAACATTAGTTCAAGCACTTCCTACCCATCTCTTATAGTTTCATGGGAACCCGTGAGTGTTACATCAGGATGACTACTTAAATTTCTGCAATGAATTTTTTGCAGGTCACTATACGCAGTTCTTCATAGATGTCGCACACTCGCCAATCTCGCTTCGCTCGGTTAGCTCCTGTAGCTCCATGGCATAATTTTTGTATGAAAAAAAAAAAAAAATGGAAATTAAAAAAAAAAAGTATACATGACCTCGTCTCCAAGGATCTTATACAACATTTGTTTTAGCACTTTCTACCCATCTCTTATAGTTTCATGGGAACCCGTCTGCGTTACATCAGAATGACTACTTAAATTTCTCCAATATCTTTTTTGCAGGTTACTATACTCAGTTCTTCATAAATGTCGCACACTCGCCAACCTCGCTACGCTCGGTTAGCTCCTGTAGCTCCATGGCATAATTTTTGTATGAAGAATTTAAAAAAAAATGAAAATTAAAAAAAAAAAAATTGCGTCTCCTCGTCTCCAAGGGTCCTCTACAACATTAGTTCAAGCACTTCCTACCCATCTCTTATAGTTTCATGGGAACCCGTGAGTGTTACATCAGGATGACTACTTAAATTTCTGCAATGAATTTTTTGCAGGTCACTATACGCAGTTCTTCATAGATGTCGCACACTCGCCAATCTCGCTTCGCTCGGTTAGCTCCTGTAGCTCCATGGCATAATTTTTGTATGAAAAAAAAAAAAAAATGGAAATTAAAAAAAAAAAGTATACATGACCTCGTCTCCAAGGATCTTATACAACATTTGTTTTAGCACTTTCTACCCATCTCTTATAGTTTCATGGGAACCCGTGAGCGTTACATCAGAATGACTACTTAAATTTCTCCAATATCTTTTTTGCAGGTTACTATACTCAGTTCTTCATAAATGTCGCACAATCGCCAACCTCGCTTCGCTCGGTTAGCTCCTGTAGCTCCATGGCATAATTTTTATATAGAGAATTTTTAAAAAGCAAGAATCTTTACTATATTGAAATTTCGCGACTTGCGGTCTTTCCGTTTGGCCACAGCAGTTTAATCAAATTTTTGTTCGAAAAAATGAAAAAAAAAATGGAATTTAAAAAAAAAAAAAAAAAAAATCCTCGTCGCCAAGGGTCCTCCATATGATGGTGTTGAAATTTTTTTCCCATCTCTTTTGGTTCCCTGGGAACCCATCGGCGTTTCATCAGATTGACTACTTAAATGTCATCGATGACTCTTTTCGCGGTCAACATAGCGAAATCTTCGCAATTATCGCAAATCCGCAATCCTCGCTTGGCCAGTTTCGATTTTCGCGAAATTTGTATGAAAAAAAAAAAAAAACGCGGAATTAAAAAAAAAAAATGTGACGTCACCTCCTCTCCCAGGGTCCTTTATGACATTTGCTTGAGCACCCCCCGACTACCTCTTACGGTTCTCCGGGAACCCCTCGACGTTACCTCAAAATGACGCTTCAGCCCCCATCGATGACCTTCCTCGTAATAAACAGGACGAAATCTATACAAAAATCGCAATTATGCAAGTTGCGCTCCTTTCGTTTGACCCCCACAGTTTTTCAAAAATTTCCATACAAAAAAACAAAAGAATTTTGGAATTTAAAAAAAAAACCATGACGTCACCTCGTCTCCGAGGGTCCTCTACAAAGTTTGTTTGAGCACCCCCCCCCTAACTGTAACTGTTTCGCCGGAACCCTCACCGACTTTTTTCCCTGATGGAAAGTTCAGGATATCGGATTTTTCCCATAGGTTTGAGTACCATACCTATACGATCCGACACTCACTCGACCCCCAACTATTACAGTTTTGGCCCTACATTTCTGTCAGTCAGTGGTAGCTTAGAGCTTTATATATATAAACTAGTTGTTTCGTACTGCACGGCCCACGAGTGGACCGTGGGGATTGTCGTGAGCGTGGTCTGCTTTGTGTCTGTTGTACTTTAAAAAAATCCCTATCGATATTTATTTTAAATTGGGATCAAAATCGTTGGCTAAAACTCAATAAAAAAATCTAGTCAAAGTTATTAAAATACTAATATTTAAATGTTTAAAATAAAATATATTTGATTCTAAACCTCGATAATAAATCCCTGTCGAAATTTTAATTACATTTGGAATCAAATTCGTAAATTACAACTTGATAAAATATTTCAATGGAAAACTCATTAAAAATCAAAAACTACAGTGAGGATTGTCGTGAGCGTGGTCTGCTTTGTGTACTCGTAAGTTGTACTTTAAAAAAAACCCTATTGATAATTATTTTTTAATTGGGATCAAAATCGTTAGCTAAAACTCAATAAAACAATCAAGTCAAAGTTATTAAAATACTAAAATTTAAATGTCAAAATAAAATATGTTTGATCCTGAAGCTCGATATCAAATTCCTGTCGAAATCTTAATTGAATTTTGGATCAAAATCGTCAATTTCCACCTGATAAAATATTGCAATCGATAACTCAATAATATAAGTTCTTCAGAAAAGTCGCACACTCGCCAACCTCGCTTCGCTCAGTTAGCTCCTGTAGCTCAATGGCATATTTTTTATATGAAGAATTTAAAAAAAGTTAAAAATTAAAAAAAAAGTTTATATCTCCTCGTCTCCAATGGTCCTCTAGAACATTAGTTTAAGCACTTCCTACCCATCTCTTATAGTTTCATGGGAACCCGTCAGCGTTAAATCAGAATGACTACTTAAATTTCTCCAATATCTTGTTTGCAGGTCACTATACTCAGTTCCTCCTAAATGTCGCACATTCGCCAACATCGCTTCGCTCGATTAGCTCCTGTAGCTCCATGGCCTAATTTTTGTATGAAGAATTTAAAAAAAAATAGAAATAAAAAATAAAAAAGTTTACGTCTCCACGTCTCCAAGGATCCTCTACAACATTAGTTTAAGCACTTCCTACCCATCTCTTATAGTTACATGGGAACCCGTGAGCGTTACATCAGGATGACTACTAAAATTTATCCAATGAATTTTTTGCAGGGCACTATACTCAGTTCTTCATAAATGTCGCACACTCGCCAACCTCGCCTCGCTCGGTTAGAAAGAAAAGAAAGACAGAAAGAAATACGTTTATTCATCGCAATACAGATACAATTTACACAATTAAGATTAGGATATGCAGCACAACGCGCCCCGACAGGCACCCAACAGTACTCCAGGATATAGCCACGCATAGGATATGGGGTGGCACGGACCATGAATTAATATTAAAATATGGAATTGGCCGCCCCCACATCCACTGCCACATCCCGAGCACCACCAGGCAACCATCGAGGCGCGCTGCACTACAATTCACACCGTAATTCCTGCAGCGATGAACGGGCCCTAAGCTCAGCATGTGTCGCGAGTCACAATAGTTGTATCCGCGACGCTGTTCTTCCGCTAGTACCAGTTAGCTCCTGTAGCTCCATGGCCTAATTTTTGTATGAAAAAAAAAATAATCTTAAAAATAAAAATAAAAAAGTTTACAAGACCTCATCTCCAAGGGTCTTATACAACATTAGTTTAAGCACTTCCTACCCATCTCTTATAGTTTCATGGGAACCCGTGATCGTTACATCAGGATGACTACTAAAATTTATCCAATAAATTTTTTGCAGGTCACTATAATCAGTTCTTCATAAATGTCGCACACTCGCCAACCTCGCTTCGCTCGGTTAGCTCCTGTAGCTCCATGGCATAATTTTTATATAAAAAAAAAAAAAAAAATGGAAATTAAAAAAAAAAAGTATACATGACCTCGTCTCCAAGGGTCTTATACAACATTTGTTTTAGCACTTTCTACCCATCTCTTATAGTTTCATGGGAACCCGTGAGCGTTACATCAGGATGACTGCTTAAATTTCTCCAATGACTTTTTTGCAGGTCATTATACACAGTTCTACATAAATGTCGCACACTCGCCAACCTCGCTTCGCTCGGTTAGCTCCTGTGACTCCATAGCATATTTTTTGTATGAAAAAAACGTAAAATTTCGGAATTTAAAAAAAAATAAAAAAAATTTGCAAATTGCCAAGGGTCCTCTACAAAAAAATGTTCTAGGGATTTTTGATAGCTTTTGTGGTTTCCGAGGAACCCATCACTTTACACCACCACGACGACTCACCGACAAAAAAAAAATTTTGGGATACACAAAAGCAAGAATCTTCACTATATTGAAATTTCGCGACTTGCGGTCTTTTCGTTTGGCCACAGCAGTTTATTCAAATTTTTGTTCGAAAAAAAGAAAAAAAAAATGGAATTTAAAAAAAAAAAAAAAATAATTCCTCGTCGCCAAGGGTCCTCCATATGATGGTGTTGAAATTTTTTTCCCATCTCTTTTGGTTCCCTGGGAACCCATCGGCGTTTCATCAGATTGACTACTTAATTGTCATCGATGACTCTTTTCGCGGTCAACAGAGCGAAATCTTCGCAATTATCGCAAATCCGCAATCCTCGCTTGGCCAGTTTCGATTTTCGCGAAATTTGTATGAAAAAAAAAAAAAAACGCAGAATTTAAAAAAAAAAATGTGACGTCACCTCCTCTCCCAGGGTCCTTTATGACATTTGCTTAAGCACCCCCCGACTACCTCTTACGGTTCTCCGGAAACCCCTCGACGTTACATCAAAATGACGCTACAGCCCCCCTCGATGACCTTTGTCGTATTAACCAAGACGAAGTCTATACAAAATTTGCAATTTGGCAAGTTGTGCTCTTTTCGTTTGACCCCCACAGTTTTTCAAAAATTTCCATACAAAAAAACAAAAGAATTTTGGAATTTAAAAAAAAAAACATGACGTCACCTCGTCTCCGAGGGTCCTCTACAAAGTTTGTTCGAACACCCCCCCCCTAACTATAACCGTTTCGCCGGAACCGTCACCGACTTTTTTCCCTGATGGAAAGTCTTGGTTTTCGGATTTTTCCCATAGGTTTGAGCACCATACCTATACGATCCGATCATCACCCAACCCCCAACTATTACAGTTTTGGCCCTACATTTCTGTCAGTCAGTGGTAATTAGAGCTTTATATATATAAACTAGTTGTTTCGTACTGCACGGCCCACGAGTGGACCGTGGGGATTGTCGTGAGCGTGGTCTGCTTTGTGTTAGTTGTAATCGATACACAAATCTACATTGTTTCTTTTCTAATCGATAATTATGATCAAAATCGTTAGCTAAAACTCAATAAAAGAATCTAGTCAAAGTATTTAAAAACAAAGTATTTAACTAAAATTTATATGTCTAAAATAAAATATGTTTGATCCTAAACCTCGATAATAAATTCCTGTCGAAATCTTAATTACATTTGGGATCAAATTGGTAAATTACAACTTGATGAAATATTTCAATGGAAAACTCATTAAAAATCAAAAACTACAGTGAGGATTGTCGTGAGCGTGGTCTGCTTTGTGTACTCGTAGGTTGTACTTTAAAAAAAACCCTATTGATAATTATTTTTTAATTGGGATCAAAATCGTTAGCTAAAACTCAATAAAACAATCAAGTCAAAGTTATTAAAATACTAAAATTTAAATGTCAAAATAAAATATGTTTGATCCTGAAGCTCGATAACAAATTCCTGTCGAAATCTTAATTGAATTTTGGATCAAAATCGTCAATTTCCACCTGATAAAATATTGCAATCGATAACTCAATAATATAAGTTCTTCAGAATAGTCGCACACTCGCCAACCTCGCTTCGCTCAGTTAGCTCCTGTAGCTCAATGGCATATTTTTTATATGAAGAATTTAAAAAAAGTTAAAAATTAAAAAAAAAGTTTATATCTCCTCGTCTCCAAGGGTCCTCTAGAACATTAGTTTAAGCACTTCCTACCCATCTCTTATAGTTTCATGGGAACCCGTGAGCGTTACATCAGGATGACTACTTAAATTTCTCCAATATCTTTTTTGCTGGTTACAATTCTCAGTTCTTTATAAATGTCGCACACTTGCCAACCTCGCTTCGCTCGGTTAGCTCCTGTAGCTCCATTGCATAATTTTTATATGAAAAAAAAAAAAAAAATGGAAATTAAAAAAAAAAAAGTATACATGACCTCGTCTCCAAGGGTCTTATACAACATTTGTTTTAGCACTTTCTACCCATCTCTTATAGTTTCATGGGAACCCGTGATCGTTACATCAGGATGACTACTAAAATTTATCCAATTAATTTTTTGCAGGTCACTATAATCAGTTCTTCATAAATGTCGCACACTCGCTAACCTCGCTTCGCTCGGTTAGCTCCTGTAACTCCATGGCATAATTTTTATATGAAAAAAAAAAAAAAAATGGAAATTAAAAAAAAAAAGTATACATGACCTCGTCTCCAAGGGTCTTATACAACATTTGTTTTAGCACTTTCTACCCATCTCTTATAGTTTCATGGGAACCCGTGAGCGTTACATCAGGATGACTGCTTAAATTTCTCCAATGACTTTTTTGCAGGTCATTATACACAGTTCTACATAAATGTCGCACACTCGCCAACCTCGCTTCGCTCGGTTAGCTCCTGTGACTCCATAGCATATTTTTTGTATGAAAAAAACGTAAAATTTCGGAATTTAAAAAAAAAAAAAAAAAATTTGCAAATTGCCAAGGGTCCTCTACAAAAAAATGTTCTAGGGATTTTTGATAGCTTTTGTGGTTTCCGAGGAACCCATCACTTTACACCACCACGACGACTCACCGTCAAAAAAAAAATTTTGGGATACACAAAAGCAAGAATCTTCACTATATTGAAATTTCGCGACTTGCGGTCTTTTCGTTTGGCCACAGCAGTTTATTCAAATTTTTGTTCGAAAAAAAGAAAAAAAAAATGGAATTAAAAAAAAAAAAAAAAATAATTCCTCGTCGCCAAGGGTCCTCCATATGATGGTGTTGAAATTTTTTTCCCATCTCTTTTGGTTCCCTGGGAACCCATCGGCGTTTCATCAGATTGACTACTTAATTGTCATCGATGACTCTTTTCGCGGTCAACAGAGCGAAATCTTCGCAATTATCGCAAATCCGCAATCCTCGCTTGGCCAGTTTCGATTTTCGCGAAATTTGTATGAAAAAAAAAAAAAAACGCAGAATTTAAAAAAAAAAATGTGACGTCACCTCCTCTCCCAGGGTCCTTTATGACATTTGCTTGAGCACCCCCCGACTACCTCTTACGGTTCTCCGGAAACCCCTCGACGTTACATCAAAATGACGCTTCAGCCCCCCTCGATGACCTTTGTCGTATTAACCAAGACGAAGTCTATACAAAATTTGCAATTTGGCAAGTTGTGCTCTTTTCGTTTGACCCCCACAGTTTTTCAAAAATTTCCATACAAAAAAACAAAAGAATTTTGGAATTTAAAAAAAAAACCATGACGTCACCTCGTCTCCGAGGGTCCTCTACAAAGTTTGTTCGAACACCCCCACTCCAACTATTACCGTTTCCCCGGAACCTTCACCTACTTTTTTCCCTGATGGAAAGTTCAGGATATCGGATTTTTCCCATAGGTTTGAGCACCATACCTATACGATCCGATCATCACCCAACCCCCAACTATTACAGTTTTGGCCCTACATTTCTGTCAGTCAGTGGTAATTAGAGCTTTATATAATATAACTAGTTGTTTCGTACTGCACGGCCCACGAGTGGACCGTGGGGATTGTCGTGAGCGTGGTCTGCTTTGTGTGTTATTGTATTCGATAAAAAATCTAGATTGTTACTTTTCTAATCGATAATTTTGATCAAATCGTTAGCTAAAACTCAATAAAACAATCTAGTCAAAGTTATTAAAATACTAAAATTTAAATGTTTTAAATAAAATATGTTTGATCCTAAACCTCGATAACAAATCTCTGTCGAAATCTTAATAACATTTGGGATCAAATTGGTAAATTAAAACTTGATAAAATATTTCAATAGGAAATTCAATAAAAATCAAAAAGTACAGTGAGGATTGACGTGAGCGTGGTCTGCTTTGTGTACTCGTAGATTGTACTTTCAAAAAAATCCCTTGCGATAATTATTTTTAAATTGGGATTAAAATCGTTAGCTAAAACTCAATAAAACAATCTAGTCAAAGATTTTAAAAGACTAAAATTAAAATGTATAAAATAAAATATGTTTGATCCTAAACCTCGATAATAAATTCCTGTCGAAATCTTAATTGAATTTGGGATCAAAATCGTCAATTACCTCTTGATAAAATATTGCAATCGATAAGTAAATAAAAAAACAAAAAGTACAGTGAGTATTGACGTGGGCGCTGTATGCTTTGTAATATATATTGATGTACTTTACAAAAAATCCCTGTCGAAAATCAATGTATCGATAAAATATCCCTCTTAATATTTCTTATAAGTTGTTACATGGGAACCCGTCAGCGTCACACCAGAATGACTACTTAAATTTTAACATTAACTTGATTGCAGGTCACTATACTCAGTTCCTCCTAAATGTCGCACACTCGCCAACCTCGCTTCACTCGGTTAGCTACTGTAGCTCCATAGCATAATTTTTGTATGAAAAAATAGAAAAAGGGGTAATAATTTAAAATAAAGTTAACATTACCTCGTCTCCAAGGGTCCTCTACAACATTAGTTTAAGCACTTCCTACCCATCTCTTATAGTTTCATGGGAACCCGTGAGCGTTACATCAGGATGACTACTTAAATTTCTCCAATATCTTTTTTGCAGGTTACAATTCTCAGTTCTTCATAAATGTCGCACACTCGCCAACCTCGCTTCGCTCGGTTAGCTCCTGTAGCTCCATGGCCTAATTTTTGTATAGAGAATGTCAAAAAAAATGGAAAATAAAAAAAAAGTATACATGACCTCGTCTCCAAGGGTCTTATACAACATTAGTGTAAGCACTTCCTACCCATCTCTTATAGTTTCATGGGAACCCGTGATCGTTACATCAGGATAACTACTAAAATTTCTCCAATGACTTTTTTGCAGGTCACTATACTCAGTTCTTCATAAATGTCGCACACTCGCCAACCTCGCTTCGATCGGTTAGCTCCTGTAGCTCCATGGCCTAATTTTTGTATAGAGAATGTCAAAAAAAATGGAAAATAAAAAAAAAGTATACATGACCTCGTCTCCAAGGGTCTTATACAACATTAGTGTAAGCACTTCCTACCCATCTCTTATAGTTTCATGGGAACCCGTGATCGTTACATCAGGATAACTACTAAAATTTCTCCAATGACTTTTTTGCAGGTCACTATACTCAGTTCTTCATAAATGTCGCACACTCGCCAACCTCGCTTCGATCGGTTAGCTCCTGTAGCTCCATGGCATAACTTTTGTATGAAAAAAAAAATAATCTTGGATTTAAAAAAAAAAAAAGAGTACCTGACTTCATCTCCAAGGGTCTTATACAACATTAGTTTAAGCACTTCCTACCCATCTCTTATAGTTTCATGGGAACCCGTGAGCGTTACATCAGGATGACTGCTTAAATTTATCCAATGAATTTTTTTCAGGTCACTATACTCAGTTCTTCATAAATGTCGTACACTCGCCAACCTCGCTTCGCTCGGTTAGCTCCTGTAGCTCCATGGCATAATTTTTGAATGAAAAAAAAAAAAAAATGGAAATTAAAAAAAAAAAGTATACATGACCTCGTCTCCAAAGGTCTTATACAACATTTGTTTTAGCACTTTCTACCCATCTCTTATAGTTTCATGGGAACCCGTGATCGTTACATCAGGATGACTACTAAAATTTCTCCAATGACTTTTTTGCAGGTCACTATACTCAGTTCTTCATAAATGTCGCACACTCGCCAACCTCGCTTCGCTCGGTTAGCTCCTGTAGCTCCATGGCCTAATTTTTGTATGGAGAATTTTTAAAAAGTGGAAAATTAAAAAAAAAAAGTTTACATCTCCTCGTCTCCAAGGGTCCTCTACAACATTAGTTTAAGCACTTCCTACCCATCTCTTATAGTTTCATGGGAACCCGTGAGCGTTACATCAGGATGACTGCTTAAATTTATCCAATGAATTTTTTTCAGGTCACTATACTCAGTTCTTCATAAATGTCGTACACTCGCCAACCTCGCTTCGCTCGGTTAGCTCCTGTAGCTCCATGGCCTAATTTTTGTATGAAGAATTTAAAAAAAAATAGAAATTAAAAAAAAAAGTTTACGTCTCCTCGTCTCCAAGGGTCCTCTACAACATTAGTTTAAGCACTTCCTACCCATCTCTTATAGTTTCATGGGAACCCGTGAGCGTTACATCAGGATGACTGCTTAAATTTCTCCAATGACTTTTTTGCAGGTCATTATACACAGTTCTTCATAAATGTCGCACACTCGCCAACCTCGCTTCGCTCGGTTAGCTCCTGTGACTCCATAGCATATTTTTTGTATGAAAAAAACGTAAAATTTCGGAATTTAAAAAAAAAAAAAAAATTTTTGCTAATCGCCAAGAGTCCTCTACAACAAAATGTTCTAGAGTTTTTTGATATCTTTTGTGGTTTCCGAGGAACCCATCAACTTTAAACCACCACGACTACTCACCGACATAAAAAAAATTTTGGGATACACAAAAGCAAGAATCTTTACTATATTGAAATTTTGCGACTTGCGGTCTTTCCGTTTGGCCACAGCAGTTTATTCAAATTTTTGTTCGAAAAAACGAAAAAAAAAATGGAATTTAAATAAAAAAAAAAAAAATTTCCTCGTCGCCAAGGGTCCTCCATATGATGGTGTTGAAATTTTTTTCCCATCTCTTTTGGTTCCCTGGGAACCTATCGGCGTTTCATGAGATTGACTACTTGAATGTCATTGATGACTCTTTTGGGGGTCAACAGACCCAAATCTTTACAATTATCGCAAATTCGCAATCCTCGCTTGGCCAGTTTCGATTTTCGCGAAATTTGTATGAAAAAAAAAAAAAAACGCGGAATTTAAAAAAAAAAATGTGACGTCACCCCCTCTCCCAGGGTCCTTTATGACATTTGCTTGAGCACCCCCCGACTACCTCTTACGGTTCTCCGGGAACCCCTCGACGTTACATCAAAATGACGCTTCAGCCCCCCTCGATGACCTTTGTCGTATTAACCAAGACGAAGTCTATACAAAACTTGCAATTTGGCAAGTTGTGCTCTTTTCGTTTGACCCACAAAGTTTTTCAAAAATTTCCATACAAAAAAACAAAAGAATTTTGGAATTTAAAAAAAAAACCATGACGTCACCTCGTCTCCGAGGGTCCTCTACAAAGTTTGTTTGAACACCCCCCCTCCAACTATAACCGTTTCGCCGGAACTCTCACCGACTTTTTTCCCTGATGGAAAGTTCAGGATATCGGATTTTTCCCATAGGTTTGAGCACCATACCTATACGATCCGATACTCACCCGACCCCCAACTATTACAGTTTTGGCCCTACATTTCTGTCAGTCAGTGAGTGGTAGCTTAGAGCTTTATATATATAAACTAGTTGTTTCGTACTGCACGGCCCACGAGTGGACCGTGGGGATTGTCGTGAGCGTGGTCTGCTTTGTGTCTGTTGTACTTAAAAAAAATCCCTATCGAAAATATAAAATCTACATGGTTACTTTCTAATCGATAATTATGATCAAAATCGTTAGCTAAAACTCAATAAAACAATCTAGTCAAAGTTATTAAAATACTAAAATTTTAATGTTTAAAATAAAATATGTTTGATCCTAAACCTCGATAACAAATCCCTGTCGAAATCTTAAATGAATTTGGGATCAAAATCGTCAATTACCACTTGATAAAATATTGCAATCGATAAGTCAATAAAACACAAAAAGTACAGTGGGGATTGTCGTGAGCGTGGTCTGCTTTGTGTAGATTGTACCTTACTACAATGTACCTATGTGGCTCCATAGTATAATTTTTGTATGAAAAAATAGAAAAAGGGGTAACAATTTAAAATAAAGTTAAAATTACCTCGTCTCCAAGACTCCTCCACAACCTTAGTTTATGCACCCCCCACCTATCTGTTATAGTTTCATGGGAACCCGTCAGCGTTAAATCAGAATGATTACTTAAATTTCTCCAATTACTTTATTGCAGGTCACTATACTCAGTTTCTCCTAAATGTCGCACGCTCGCCAACCTCGCTTCTCTCGGTTAGCTCCTGTGGCTCCATAGTATAATTTTGGTATAAAAAAATAGATAATACTTTACAAAAAATCCATGTCGAAAATCAATGTATCGATAAAATATCCCTATTAATATTTCTTATAAGTTGATACATGGGGACCCGTCAGCGTCTCACCAGAATGACTACTTAAATTGTATTATTAACTTTATTGCAGGTCACTATACTCAGTTCCTCCTAAATGTCGCACACTCGCCAACCTCGCTTCGCTCGGTTAGCTCCTGTGGCTCCATAGTGTAATTTTTGTATGAAAAAATAGAAAAAGGGGTATCAATTTAAAAAACGTTTACATGACCTCGTCTCCAAGGGTCCTCTACAACATTAGTGTAAGCACTTCCTACCCATCTCTTATAGTTTCATGGGAACCCGTTAGCGTTACATCAGAATGACAACTTAATTTTCTCCAATATCTCTTTTGCATGTTACTATACTCAGTTCTTAATAAATGTCGCAAACTCGCCAACCTCGCTTCGCTCGGTTAACTCCTGTAGCTCCATGGCATATTTTTTGTATGAAAAAAAAAAAAAACATTGGAAATTAAAAAAAATAGTTTACAACACCTCGTCTCCCAGGGTCCTCTAAAACATTAGTTCCGGCACCCACCACCTATCTCTTATAGTTTCATGAGAACCCGTCAGCGTTACATCAGAATGACTATTTAAATTTCTCCGATATCTTTTTTGCAGGTTACTATACTCAGTTCTTTATAAATGTCGCACACTCGCCAACCTCGCTTCGCTCGGTTAGCTCCTGTAGCTCCATGGCCTAATTTTTGTATGGAGAATTTTTAAAAAGTGGAAAATTAAAAAAAAAAAGTTTACATCACCTCGTCTCCAAGGGTCCTCTAAAATATTAGTTCCGGCACCCACCACCTATCTCTTATAGTTTCATAGGAACCCGTCAGCGTTACATCAGAATGACTACTTAAATTTCTCCAATATCTTATTTGCAGGTTACTATACTCAGTTCTTCATAAATGTCGTACACTCGCCAACCTCGCTGCGCTCGGTTAGCTCCTGTAGCTCCATGGCCTAATTTTTGTATGGAGAATTTTTAAAAAGTGGAAAATTTTAAAAAAAAAGTTTACATCACCTCGTCTCCAAGGGTACTCTAAAACATTAGTTCCGGCACCCACTACCTATCTCTTATAGTTTCATGGGAACCCGTCAGCGTTACATCAGAATGACTACTGAAATTTCTCCAATATCTTTTTTGCAGGTTATTATACTCAGTTCTTCATAAATGTCGCACACTCGCCAACCTCGCTTAGCTCGGTTAGCTCCTGTAGCTCCATGGCCGAATTTTTGTATGAAAAAAAAAAACCTTGGAAATTAAAAAAAAAAAGTTTACATCACCTCGTCTCCAAGGGTCCTCTACAACATTAGTTCCGGCACCCACCACCTATCTCTTACGGTTAACTCGGAACCCGTCAGCGATTCATCAGAATGATGATTCATTACCCCTTAGTGACCTTTCTAGGATAAAAAATGATGAAAGCTTTACAAATATCGTAATTTTAAAAGTAGCAATCTTTTTGTTTGGCTACAACAGTTTTTTTTTTAAAATGTATGAAAAAAAAAAACAAAAATTGGAAATTAAAAAAAAAAAAAAAACTTTTCCTCGTCTCCACACGTTTCCTACACGTAGTTAAAATTAGCACGACTTGCCATTCCTGGTTGCATCGGAACCCCTCATCGTTACATGAGGATGTCTACCTAAAAATCATTTAAGACTTTTTGTGATATGGGGTGACCCACGTGACTACAACCAGCCAAAAATGGGCATTCTGGGTATGCTCGAAGTATGCTCTGTGAGTGCTCAAAGTCGGCCGCGAATGCAAAAAAAAAAAAAAATGGGAATTTAAAAAAAAAAAAGTCACCACACCTCGTCTCCAGAAGCCCTCTCCAAAATTGGGTTCTAGCGTTTTTTCGCCATCTCTTATGGTTTCCTGGGAACCCGTCAGCGTCACATCAGGTTTACTTTTAAAATTTCATTGATGACACTTTTGCTGTTCATCAGCCCCCAGTGTATGCAACCATGCCAAATTTGCAGTTGTCACTTGGCAGGTTTCGCTTCTACGAGCCTCCAAAGTACGTGTTTCGACTTTTGTATGAAAAAAAAAAAAAATCGCGGAATTAAAAAAAAAAAATGTGACGTCACCCCCTCTCCCAGGGTCCTTTATGACATTTGCTTGAGCACCCCCCGACTACCTCTTACGGTTCTCCGGGAACCCCTCGACGTTACATCAAAATGACGCTTCAGCCCCCCTCGATGACCTGTGTCGTATTAACCTAAACGAAGTCTATACAAAATTTGCAATTTGGCAAGTTGTGCTCTTTTCGTTTGACCCACAAAGTTTTTCAAAAATTTCCATACAAAAAAACAAAAGAATTTTGGAATTTAAAAAAAAAACCATGACGTCACCTCGTCTCCCAGGGTCCTCTACAAAGTTTGTTCGAACACCCCCCCCCTAACTATAACCGTTTCGTCGGAACCGTCACCGACTTTTTTCCCTGATGGAAAGTCTTGGTTTTCAGATTTTTCCCATAGGTTTGAGCACCATACCTATACGATCCGATCATCACCCAACCCCCAACTATTACAGTTTTGGCCCTGTATTTCTGTCAGTCAGTGGTAGCTACCAGCTTTATATATATAAACTAGTTGTTTCGTACTGCACGGCCCACGAGTGGACCGTGGGGATTGTCGTGAGCGTGGTCTGCTTTGTGTGTTATTGTATTAGTTGTAATCGATTAAAAAATCTACATTGTTACTTTTCTAATCGATAATTATGATCAAATCGTAAGCTAAAACTCAATAAAACAATCTAGTCAAAGTTATTAAAATACTAATATTTAAATGTTTAAAATAAAATATGTTTGTTCCTAAACCTCGATAATAAATCCCTGTCGAAATTTTAATTACATTTGGAATCAAATTCGTAAATTACAACTTTATAAAATATTTCAATGGAAAACTCATTAAAAATCAAAAACTACAGTGAGGATTGTCGTGAGCGTGGTCTGCTTTGTGTACTCATAGATTGTACTTAAAAAAAAAAATCCTATATATATTGTTGTACTTTCCAAACAATCCCTGTCGAATATCAATGTATCGATAAAATATCCCAATTAATATTTCTTATAAGTTGTTTCATGGGGACCCGTCAGCGTCACACCAGAATGACTACTTAAATTGTATTATTAACTTTATTGCAGGTCACTATACTCAGTTCCTCCTAAATGTAGCTCCATGGCATAATTTTTGTATGTTGAATTTTTAAAAAATTTGGAAAAAAAAAAAAAAAAAGTTTACATCTCCTCGTCTCCAAGGGTCCTCTACAACATTAGTTTAAGCACTTCCTACCCATCTCTTATATTTTCATGGGAACCCGTGAGCGTTACATCAGGATGACTACTTAAATTTCTCCAATATCTTTTTTGTAGGTTGCTATACTCAGTTTTTCATAAATGTCGCACACTCGCCAACCTCGCTTCGCTCAGTTAGCTCCTGTAGCTCCATGGCCTAATTTTTATATGGAGAATTTTTAAAAAGTGGAAAAAAAAAAAAAAAGTTTACATCACCTCGTCTCCAAGGGTGCTCTAAAACATTAGTTCCGGCACCCACCACCTATCTCTTATAGTTTCATGGGAACCCGTCAGCGTTACATCAGAATGACTACTTAAATTTCTCCGATATCTTTTTTGCAGGTCACTATACTCAGTTCTTCATAAATGTCGCACACTCGCCAACCTAGCTGCGCTCGGTTAGCTCCTGTAGCTCCATGGCCTAATTTTTGTATGGAGAATTTTTAAAAAGTGGAAAATAAAAAAAAAAGTTTACATCACCTCGTCTCCAAGGGTCCTCTACAACATTAGTTCCGGCACCCACCACCTATCTCTTATAGTTTCATGGGAACCCGTCAGCGTTACATCAGGATGACTACTAAAATTTCTACAATGAATTTTTCGCAGGTCACTTTACTCAGTTCTTTATAAATGTCGCACACTCGCCAACCTCGCTTCGCTCGGTTAGCTCCTGTAGCTCCATGGCTTAATTTTTGTATGGAGAATTTTAAAAATATTGGAATTAAAAAAAAAAAAGTTTACATCAACTCGTCTCCAAGGGTCCTCTACAACATTAGTTTTGGCACCCACCACCCATCTCTTATAGTTTCATGGGAACCCATCAGCGTTACATCAGAATGACTACTTAAATCTCTGTAATATCTTTTTTGCAGGTTACTATACTCAGTTCTTCATAAATGTCGCACACTCGCCAACCTCGCTGCGCTGGGTTAGCTCCTGTAGCTCCATGGCCGAATTTTTGTATGAAAAAAAAAAAACCTTGGAAATTAAAAAAAAAAAGATGACATCACCTCGTCTCCAAAGGTCCTCTACAACATTAGTTTCGGCACCCAGCACCTATCTTTTACGGTTAACTCGGAACCCGTCAGCGATTCATTAGAATGATGATTCATTACCCCTTAGTGACCTTTCTAGGATAAAAAATGATGAAAGCTTTACAAATATCGTAATTTTAAAAGTAGCAATCTTTTTGTTTGGCTACAACAGTTTTTTTTTTAAAATGTATGAAAAAAAAAAACAAAAATTGGAAATTAAAAAAAAAAAAAAAACTTTTCCTCGTCTCCACACGTTTCCTACACGTAGTTAAAATTAGCACGACTTGCCATTCCTGGTTGCATCGGAACCCCTCATCGTTACATGAGGATGTCTACCTAAAAATCATTTAAGACTTTTTGTGATATGGGGTGACCCACGTGACTACAACCAGCCAAAAATGGGCATTCTGGGTATGCTCGAAGTATGCTCTGTGAGTGCTCAAAGTCGGCCGCGAATGCAAAAAAAAAAAAAAATGGGAATTTAAAAAAAAAAAAGTCACCACACCTCGTCTCCAGAAGCCCTCTCCAAAATTGGGTTCCAGCGTTTTTCGCCATCTCTTATGGTTTCCTGGGAACCCGTCAGCGTCACATCAGGTTCACTTTTAAAATTTCATTGATGACACTTTTGCTGTTCATCAGCCCCCAGTGTATGCAACCATGCCAAATTTGCAGTTGTCACTTGGCAGGTTTCGCTTCTACGAGCCTCCAAAGTACGTGTTTCGACTTTTGTATGAAAAAAAAAAAAAATCGCGGAATTAAAAAAAAAAAATGTGACGTCACCCCCTCTCCCAGGGTCCTTTATGACATTTGCTTGAGCACCCCCCGACTACCTCTTACGGTTCTCCGGGAACCCGTCGACGTTACATCAAAATGACGCTTCAGCCCCCCTCGATGACCTGTGTCGTATTAACCTAAACGAAGTCTATACAAAATTTGCAATTTGGCAAGTTGTGCTCTTTTCGTTTGACCCACAAAGTTTTTCAAAAATTTCCATACAAAAAAACAAAAGAATTTTGGAATTTAAAAATAAAACCATGACGTCACCTCGTCTCCCAGGGTCCTCTACAAAGTTTGTTCGAACACCCCCCCCCTAACTATAACCGTTTCGTCGGAACCGTCACCGACTTTTTTCCCTGATGGAAAGTCTTGGTTTTCAGATTTTTCCCATAGGTTTGAGCACCATACCTATACGATCCGATCATCACCCAACCCCCAACTATTACAGTTTTGGCCCTACATTTCTGTCAGTCAGTGGTAATTAGAGCTTTATATAATATAACTAGTTGTTTCGTACTGCACGGCCCACGAGTGGACCGTGGGGATTGTCGTGAGCGTGGTCTGCTTTGTGTCTGTTGTACTTAAAAAAAATCCCTATCGATATTTATTTTAAATTGGGATCAAAATCGTTGGCTAAAACTCGATAAAAAAATCAAGTCAAAGTTATTAAAATACTAATATTTAAATGTTTAAAATAAAATATGTTTGATCCTAAACCTCGATAATAAATCCCTGTCGAAATCTTAATTACATTTGGAATCAAATTCGTAAATTACAACTTGATAAAATATTTCAATGGAAAATTCATTAAAAATCAAAAACTACAATGAGGATTGTCGTGAGCGAGGTCTGCTTTGTATACTCGTAGGTTGTACTTTAAAAAAAATCCTATTGATAATTATTTTTTAATTGGAATCAAAATCGTTAGCTAAAATTCAATAAAACAATCAAGTCAAAGTTATTAAAATACTAAAATTTAAATGTCTAAAATAAAATATGTTTGATCCTGAAGCTCGATAACAAATTCCTGTCGAAACCTTAATTGAATTTGGGATCAAAAAGAAAAGAAACTCCATGGCATATTTATTATATGAAGAATTTAAAAAAAGTTAAAAATTAAAAAAAAAAGTTTACATCTCCTCGCCTCCAAGGGTCCTCTAGAACATTAGTTTAAGCACTTCCTACCCATCTCTTATAGTTTCATGGGAACCCGTCAGCGTTACATCAGGATGACTACTTAAATTTCTCCAATTACTTTTTTGCAGGTTACTATACTCAGTTCTTTATAAATGTCGCACACTCGCCAACCTCGCTTCGCTCGGTTAGCTCCTGTAGCTCCATTGCATAATTTTTGTATAAAAAAAATCAAAAAAGTAGGAAATTAAAAAAAAAAAGTTTTCATCACCTCGTCTCCAAGGGTCCTCTACAACATTAGTTAAGACACCCACCACCCATCTCTTATAGTTTCATGGGAACACGTCAGCGTTACATCAGAATGACTACTTAAATTTCTCCAATATCTTTTTTGCAGGTTACTATACTCAGTTCTTCATAAATGTCGCACACTCGCCAACCTCGCTGCGCTCGGTTAGCTCCTGTAGCTCCATGGCCAAATTTTTGTATAGAGAATTTTTAAAAAGTGGAAAATCAAAAAAAAAAGTTTATATCACCTCGTCTCCAAGGGTCCTCTAAAACATTAGTTCCGGCACCCACTACCTATCTCTTATAGTTTCATGGGAACCCGTCAGCGTTACATCAGAATGACTACTTAAATTTCTCCAATATCTTTTTTGCAGGTTACTATACTCAGTTCTTCATAAATGTCGCACACTCGCCAACATCGCTGCGCTCGGTTAGCTCCTGTAGCTCCATGGCCTAATTTTTGTATGGAGAATTTTTTAAAAGTGGAAAATTAAAAAAAAAAAGTTTACATTACCTCGTCTCCAAGGGTCCTCTAAAACATTAGTTCCGGCACCCACCACCTATCTCTTATAGTTTCATGGGAACCCGTCAGCGTTACATCAGAATGACTACTAAAATTTCTCCAATATCTTTTTTGCAGGTTACTATACTCAGTTCTTCATAAATGTCGCACACTCGCCAACATCGCTGCGCTCGGTTAGCTCCTGTAGCTCCATGGCCTAATTTTTGTATGGAGAATTTTTTAAAAGTGGAAAATAAAAAAAAAAAAGTTTACATCACATCGTCTCCAAGGGTCCTCTAAAACATTAGTTCCGGCACCCACCACCTATCTCTTATACTTTCATGGGAACCCGTCAGCGTTACATCAGAATGACTACTAAAATTTCTCCAATATCTTTTTTGCAGGTTACTATACTCAGTTCTTCATAAATGTCGCACATTCGCCAACCTCGCTTCGCTCGGTTAGCTCCTATAGCTCCATGGCCGAATTTTTGTATGAAAAAAAAAAAACCTCGGAAATTAAAAAAAAAAAGTTTACATCACCTCGTCTCCAAGGGTCCTCTACAACATTAGTTCCGGCACCCACCACCTATCTCTTACGGTTAACTCGGAACCCGTCAGCGATTCATCAGAATGATAATTCATTACCCCTTAGTGACCTTCCTGGGATAAAAAATGATGAAAGCTTTGCAAATATCGTAATTTTGAAAATAGAAATTTTTTCGTTTGGCTGCTACAGTTTTATTAAAAAAATGTATGAAAAAAAAATGAAAAAATCGGAAATTAAAAAAAAAAAAAAAACTTTTACTCGTCTCCGAGGGTTTCCTATATGGAGTTGCAAGGCACCTTATGCACCTCTTCTGGTGACCTGGGAACCCCTCAGCGTTACATCATGACGACTACCCAAAAATCATTGAAGACATTTTCCCACATGGGGTGACCCCCGTGACTACAACCAGCCAAAAATGGGCATTCTGGGTATGCTCGAAGTATGCTCTGTGAGTGCTCAAAGTCGGCCGCGAATGCAAAAAAAAAAAAAAATGGGAATTTAAAAAAAAAAAAGTCACCACACCTCGTCTCCAGAAGCCCTCTCCAAAATTGGGTTCTAGCGTTTTTCGCCATCGCTTATGGTTTCCTGGGAACCCGTCAGCGTCACATCAGGTTCACTTTTAAAATTTCATTGATGACACTTTTCCTGTTCATCAGCCCCAAGTGTATGCAACCATGCCAAATTCGTAGTTGTCACTTTGCAGGTTTCGCTTCTACGAGCCTCCAAAGTACGTGTTTCGACTTTTGTATGAAAAAAAAAAAAAATCGCGGAATTTAAAAAAAAAAATGTGACGTCACCCCCTCTCCCAGGGTCCTTTATGACATTTGCTTGAGCACCCCCCGACTACCTCTTACGGTTCTCCGGGAACCCCTCGACGTTACATCAAAATGACGATTCAGCCCCCCTCGATGACCTTCGTCGTAATAAACAGGACGAAGTCTATACAAAAATCGCTATTAAACAAGTTATGCTCTTTTCGTTTGACCCACAAAGTTTTTCAAAAATTTCCATACAAAAAAACAAAAGAATTTTGGAATTAAAAAAAAAAACCATGACGTCACCTCGTCTCCGAGGGTCCTCTACAAAGTTTGTTTGAACACCCCCCCCCTAACTATAACCGTTTCGCCGGAACCGTCACCGACTTTTTTCCCTGATGGAAAGTCTTGGTTTTCAGATTTTTCCCATAGGTTTGAGCACCATACCTATACGATCCGACCATCACCCAACCCCCAACTATTACAGTTTTGGCCCTGTATTTCTGTCAGTGAGTGGTAATTAGAGCTTTATATAATATAACTAGTTGTTTCGTACTGCACGGCCCACGAGTGGACCGTGGGGATTGTCGTGAGCGTGGTCTGCTTTGTGTGTTATTGTATTAGTTGTAATCGATTAAAAAATCTACATTGTTACTTTTCTAATCGATAATTATGATCAAATCGTAAGCTAAAACTCAATAAAACAATCTAGTCAAAGTTATTAAAATACTAATATTTAAATGTTTAAAATAAAATATGTTTGTTCCTAAACCTCGATAATAAATCCCTGTCGAAATTTTAATTACATTTGGAATCAAATTCGTAAATTACAACTTTATAAAATATTTCAACGGAAAACTCATTAAAAATCAAAAACTACAGTGAGGATTGTCGTGAGCGTGGTCTGCTTTGTGTACTCATAGATTGTACTTAAAAAAAAAAATCCTATATATATTGTTGTACTTTCCAAACAATCCCTGTCGAATATCAATGTATCGATAAAATATCCCAATTAATATTTCTTATAAGTTGTTTCATGGGGACCCGTCAGCGTCACACCAGAATGACTACTTAAATTGTATTATTAACTTTATTGCAGGTCACTATACTCAGTTCCTCCTAAATGTAGCTCCATGGCATAATTTTTGTATGTTGAATTTTTAAAAAATTTGGAAAAAAAAAAAAAAAAAGTTTACATCTCCTCGTCTCCAAGGGTCCTCTACAACATTAGTTTAAGCACTTCCTACCCATCTCTTATATTTTCATGGGAACCCGTGAGCGTTACATCAGGATGACTACTTAAATTTCTCCAATATCTTTTTTGTAGGTTGCTATACTCAGTTTTTCATAAATGTCGCACACTCGCCAACCTCGCTTCGCTCAGTTAGCTCCTGTAGCTCCATGGCCTAATTTTTATATGGAGAATTTTTAAAAAGTGGAAAAAAAAAAAAAAGTTTACATCACCTCGTCTCCAAGGGTGCTCTAAAACATTAGTTCCGGCACCCACCACCTATCTCTTATAGTTTCATGGGAACCCGTCAGCGTTACATCAGAATGACTACTTAAATTTCTCCGATATCTTTTTTGCAGGTCACTATACTCAGTTCTTCATAAATGTCGCACACTCGCCAACCTAGCTGCGCTCGGTTAGCTCCTGTAGCTCCATGGCCTAATTTTTGTATGGAGAATTTTTAAAAAGTGGAAAATAAAAAAAAAAGTTTACATCACCTCGTCTCCAAGGGTCCTCTACAACATTAGTTCCGGCACCCACCACCTATCTCTTATAGTTTAATGGGAACCCGTCAGCGTTACATCAGGATGACTACTAAAATTTCTACAATGAATTTTTCGCAGGTCACTTTACTCAGTTCTTTATAAATGTCGCACACTCGCCAACCTCGCTTCGCTCGGTTAGCTCCTGTAGCTCCATGGCTTAATTTTTGTATGGAGAATTTTAAAAATATTGGAATTAAAAAAAAAAAAGTTTACATCAACTCGTCTCCAAGGGTCCTCTACAACATTAGTTTTGGCACCCACCACCCATCTCTTATAGTTTCATGGGAACCCATCAGCGTTACATCAGAATGACTACTTAAATCTCTGTAATATCTTTTTTGCAGGTTACTATACTCAGTTCTTCATAAATGTCGCACACTCGCCAACCTCGCTGCGCTGGGTTAGCTCCTGTAGCTCCATGGCCGAATTTTTGTATGAAAAAAAAAAAACCTTGGAAATTAAAAAAAAAAAGATGACATCACCTCGTCTCCAAAGGTCCTCTACAACATTAGTTTCGGCACCCAGCACCTATCTTTTACGGTTAACTCGGAACCCGTCAGCGATTCATTAGAATGATGATTCATTACCCCTTAGTGACCTTTCTAGGATAAAAAATGATGAAAGCTTTACAAATATCGTAATTTTAAAAGTAGCAATCTTTTTGTTTGGCTACAACAGTTTTTTTTTTAAAATGTATGAAAAAAAAAAACAAAAATTGGAAATTAAAAAAAAAAAAAAAACTTTTCCTCGTCTCCACACGTTTCCTACCCGTAGTTAAAATTAGCACGACTTGCCATTCCTGGTTGCATCGGAACCCCTCATCGTTACATGAGGATGTCTACCTAAAAATCATTTAAGACTTTTTGTGATATGGGGTGACCCACGTGACTACAACCAGCCAAAAATGGGCATTCTGGGTATGCTCGAAGTATGCTCTGTGAGTGCTCAAAGTCGGCCGCGAATGCAAAAAAAAAAAAAAATGGGAATTTAAAAAAAAAAAAGTCACCACACCTCGTCTCCAGAAGCCCTCTCCAAAATTGGGTTCCAGCGTTTTTCGCCATCTCTTATGGTTTCCTGGGAACCCGTCAGCGTCACATCAGGTTCACTTTTAAAATTTCATTGATGACACTTTTGCTGTTCATCAGCCCCCAGTGTATGCAACCATGCCAAATTTGCAGTTGTCACTTGGCAGGTTTCGCTTCTACGAGCCTCCAAAGTACGTGTTTCGACTTTTGTATGAAAAAAAAAAAAAATCGCGGAATTAAAAAAAAAAAATGTGACGTCACCCCCTCTCCCAGGGTCCTTTATGACATTTGCTTGAGCACCCCCCGACTACCTCTTACGGTTCTCCGGGAACCCGTCGACGTTACATCAAAATGACGCTTCAGCCCCCCTCGATGACCTGTGTCGTATTAACCTAAACGAAGTCTATACAAAATTTGCAATTTGGCAAGTTGTGCTCTTTTCGTTTGACCCACAAAGTTTTTCAAAAATTTCCATACAAAAAAACAAAAGAATTTTGGAATTTAAAAATAAAACCATGACGTCACCTCGTCTCCCAGGGTCCTCTACAAAGTTTGTTCGAACACCCCCCCCCTAACTATAACCGTTTCGTCGGAACCGTCACCGACTTTTTTCCCTGATGGAAAGTCTTGGTTTTCAGATTTTTCCCATAGGTTTGAGCACCATACCTATACGATCCGATCATCACCCAACCCCCAACTATTACAGTTTTGGCCCTACATTTCTGTCAGTCAGTGGTAATTAGAGCTTTATATAATATAACTAGTTGTTTCGTACTGCACGGCCCACGAGTGGACCGTGGGGATTGTCGTGAGCGTGGTCTGCTTTGTGTTAGTTGTAATCGATACACAAATCTACATTGTTTCTTTTCTAATCGATAATTATGATCAAAATCGTTAGCTAAAACTCAATAAAAGAATCTAGTCAAAGTTTTTAAAAGACTAAAATTTATATGTTTAAAATAAAATATGTTTGATCCTAAACCTCGATAACAAATCCCTGTCGAAATCTTAATTACATTTGGGATCAAATTGGTAAATTACAACTTGATAAAATATTTCAATGGAAAACTCATTAAAAATCAAAAACTACAGTGAGGATTGTCGTGAGCGTGGTCTGCTTTGTGTACTCATAGATTGTACTTTAAAAAAAATCCTATATATATTGTTGTACTTTCTAAAAAATCCCTGTCGAAAATCAATGTATCGATAAAAATATTTCTTATAAGTTGTTACATGGGAACCCGTCAGCGTCATACAAGAAAGACTACTTAAATTTTATCATTAACTTTATTGCAGGTTACTATACTCAGTTTCTCCTAAATGTCGCACACTCGCCAACCTCGCTTCGCTCGGTTAGCTCCTGTGGCTCCATAGTATAATTTTGGTATAAAAAAATAGATAATGCTTTACAAAAAATTCCTGTCGAAAATCAATGTATCGATAAAATATTCCTATTAATATATCTTATAAGTTGTTACATGGGAACCCGTCAGCGTCACACCAGAATGACTACTTAAATTTTATCATTAACTTTATTGCAGGTCACTATACCCAGTTCCTCCTAAATGTCGCACACTCGCCAACCTCGCTTCGCTCGGTTAGCTCATGTGGCTCCATAGTATTATTTTTTGTATTAAAAAATAGAGAAAGAGTTAACAATTTAAAATAAAGTTAACATTACCTCGTCTCCAAGAGTCCTCTACAACATTAGTTTAAGCACCCCCCACCTATCTGTTATAGTTTCATGGGAACCCGTCAGCGTTACATCAGAATGACTACTTAAATTTCTCCAATATCTTTTTTGCAGGTTACTATACTCAGTTCTTCATAAATGTCGCACACTCGCCAACCTCGCTGCGCTCGGTTAGCTCCTGTAGCTCCATGGCCTAATTTTTGTATGGAGAATTTTTAAAAAGTTGGAAATAAAAAAAAAAAGTTTACATCACCTCATCTCCAAGGGTCCTCTACAACATTAGTTTCGGCACTTCCTACCCATCTCTTATAGTTTCATGGGAACCCGTCAGCGTTACATCAGAATAATTACTTAAATTTCTCGAATGACTTTATTGCAGGTAACTATACTCAGTTCTTCATAAATGTCGCACACTCGCCAACCGCGCTTCGCTCGGTTAGCTCCTGTAGCTCCATGGCATATTTTTTGTATGAAAAAAAAAAAACATTGGAAATTAAAAAAAAATAGTTTACAACACCTTGTCTCCCAGGGTCCTCTACAACATTAGTTTAAGCACTTCCAACCCATCTCTTATAGTTTCATGGGAACCCGTGAGCGCTACATCAGGATGACAACTTAAATTTGTCCAATATCTTTTTTGCAGGTTACTATACTCAGTTCTTCATAAATGTCGCACACTCGCCAACCTCACTTCGCTCGGTTAGCTCCTGTAGCTCCATGGCCTAATTTTTGTATGGAGAATTTTTAAAAAGTGGAAAATTAAAAAAAAAAGTTTACATCACCTCCTCTCCAAGGGTCCTCTAAAACATTAGTTTCGGCACCCACCACCTATCTCTTATAGTTTCATGGGAACCCGTCAGCGTTACATCAGGATGACTACTAAAATTTCTACAATGAATTTTTCGCAGGTCACTGTACTCAGTTCTTTATAAATTTCGCACACTCGCCAACCTCGCTTTGCTCGGTTAGCTCCTGTAGCTCCATGGCTTAATTTTTGTATGGAGAATTTTAAAAATATTGGAATTAAAAAAAAAAAAGTTTACATCAACTCGTCTCCAAGGGTCCTCTACAACATTAGTTTTGGCACCCACCACCCATCTCTTATAGTTTCATGGGAACCCATCAGCGTTACACCAGGATGACTACTTAAATTTCTCCAATATATTTTTGTAGGTTACTATACTCAGTTCTTCATAAATGTCGCACACTCGTCAACCTCGCTTCGCTCGGTTAGCTCCTGTAGCTCCATGGCCGAATTTTTGTATGAAAAAAAAAAAACCTTGGAAATTAAAAAAAAAAAGTTTACATCACCTCGTCTCCAAGGGTCCTCTACAACATTAGTTCCGGCACCCACCACCTATCTCTTATAGTTTCATGGGAACCCATCAGCGTTACACCAGGATGACTACTTAAATTTCTCCAATATCTTTTTTGTAGGTTACTATACTCAGTTTTTCATAAATGTCGCACACTCGTCAACCTCGCTTCGCTCGGTTAGCTCCTGTAGCTCCATGGCATATTTTTTGTATGAAAAAAAAAAAAAACATTGGAATTAAAAAAAAAAAAGTTTACAACACCTCGTCGCCCAGGGTCCTCTACAACATTAGTTTCGGCACCCACCACCCATCTCTTATAGTTTCATGGGAACCCATCAGCGTTACATCAGAATGACGACTAACCCCCGCTTGGTAATGTTCTTTATATTAAAAAGGTTGAAATCTATGCAAATAAAATAATTTTGCGAGTTTTACTCTTTTTGTTTTGACAGTACAGTTTTTTCAAAATTTTGTATGAAAAAAAAAAAAAAAGTGGGAATTTAAAAAAAAAAAAAAATCTGTCTTCGTCTCCCAAGGTTTTCTATACATGGTTTGAAGGGGAGACTCTGACCTTTCCTGGTTTACTCGGAACCTCTCAGCGTTACATCAGGATGTCTACCTGTAATTTCATCATGGCAATTTTCCGGTTAGGAAAATCGATGGGCATACTATTAGCCAAAACTGGTCAACCTCACTTTGCTGAGCTGACTCCTGTGAGGGCTCAAAGTCAAAAAAGTCTCAAAAAAAAAAAAACGTCCGAAATTAAAAAAAAAAAAGTTACGACACCTCGTCTCCCAGGGTCCTTTATGACATTTGCTTGAACACCCCCCGACTATCTCTTATGGTTCCCCAGGAACCCATGGACGTTTCATCAAAATGACAACTCTGCCCCCCCAAAGTCATAGCGCCTCTTCATCAGGCCCAACTGTATACAAATATATATACACTTCAACTATTGCTCTTTTCATATGGTCCCCAGAAGAGGGGGAAGTTTTTGTATGAAAAAAAATTTTTTTTTGCGAATTTAAAAAAAAAAAAGTGACGTCACCTCGTCTCCCAGGGTCCTCCACAATATTAGTTTCGGGACCACCCCTCTAACTGTAACCGTTTCTCCGGAACCGTCATCGACTTTTTTCCCTGATGGAAAGTCCAGAATATCGGATTTTTCCCATAGGTTTGAGCACCATACCTATACGATCCGATCATCACCCAACCCCCAACTATTACAGTTTTGGCCCTGTATTTCTGTCAGTGAGTGGTAATTAGAGCTTTATATAATATAACTAGTTGTTTCGTACTGCACGGCCCACGAGTGGACCGTGGGGATTGTCGTGAGCGTGGTCTGCTTTGTGTCTGTTGTACTTAAAAAAAATCCCTATCGAAATCTCTAGTGAGATTGGTACCAAAATCGTTTGCTAAAAGTCAATGAAACAATCTAGTCAAAGTTATTAAAATACTAAAAATTAAATGTCTAAAATAAAATATGTTTGATCCTGAAGCTCGATAACAAATTCCTGTCGAAACCTTAATTGAATTTGGGATCAAAATCGTCCATTTCCACCTGATAAAATATTGCAATCGATAACTCAATAATATAAGTTCTTCAGAAAAGAAACTCCATGGCATATTTTTTATATGAAGAATTAAAAAAAAGTTAAAAATTTAAAAAAAAAGTTTACATCTCCTCGCCTCCAAGGGTCCTCTAGAACATTAGTTTAAGCACTTCCTACCCATCTCTTATAGTTTCATGGGAACCCGTCAGCGTTACATCAGGATGACTACTTAAATTTCTCCAATTACTTTTTTGCAGGTTACTATACTCAGTTCTTTATAAATGTCGCACACTCGCCAACCTCGCTTCGCTCGGTTAGCTCCTGTAGCTCCATTGCATAATTTTTGTATAAAAAAATTCAAAAAAGTAGGAAATTAAAAAAAAAAGTTTTCATCACCTCGTCTCCAAGGGTCCTCTACAACATTAGTTAAGACACCCACCACCCATCTCTTATAGTTTCATGGGAACCCGTCAGCGTTACATCAGAATGACTACTTAAATTTCTCCAATATCTTTTTTGCAGGTTACTATACTCAGTTCTTCATAAATGTCGCACACTCGCCAACCTCGCTGCGCTCGGTTAGCTCCTGTAGCTCCATGGCCGAATTTTTGTATAGAGAATTTTTAAAAAGTGGAAAATTAAAAAAAAAAGTTTACATCTCCTCGCCTCCAAGGGTCCTCTAGAACATTAGTTTAAGCACTTCCTACCCATCTCTTATAGTTTCATGGGAACCCGTCAGCGTTACATCAGGATGACTACTTAAATGTCTCCAATTACTTTTTTGCAGGTTACTATACTCAGTTTTTCATAAATTGCGCACACTCGCCAACCTCGCTTCGCTCGGTTAGCTCCTGTAGCTCCAAGGCCTAATTTTTGTATGGAGAATTTTAAAAATGTTGGAAATTAAAAAAAAAAAGTTTACATCACCTCGTCTCCAAGGGTCCTCTACAACATTAGTTCCGGCACCCACCACCTATCTCTTATAGTTTCATGGGAACCCGTCAGTGTTACATCAGAATGACTACTTAAATTTCTCCAATATATTTTTTGCAGGTTATTATACTCAGTTCTTCATAAATGTCGCACACTCGCCAACCTCGCTTTGCTCGGTTAGCTCCTGTAGCTCCATGGCTTAATTTTTGTATGGAGAATTTTAAAAATATTGGAATTAAAAAAAAAAAAGTTTACATCAACTCGTCTCCAAGGGTCCTCTACAACATTAGTTTTGGCACCCACCACCCATCTCTTATAGTTTAATGGGAACCCATCAGCGTTACACCAGGATGACTACTTAAATTTCTCCAATATCTTTTTTGCAGGTTACTATACTCAGTTCTTCATAAATGTCGCACACTCGTCAACCTCGCTTCGCTCGGTTAGCTCCTGTAGCTCCATGGCCGAATTTTTGTATGAAAAAAAAAAAACCTTGGAAATTAAAAAAAAAAAGTTGACATCACCTCGTCTCCAAAGGTCCTCTACAACATTAGTTTCGGCACCCACCACCTATCTCTTACGGTTAACTCGGAACCCGTCAGCGATTCATCAGAATGATGATTCATTACCCCTTAGTGACCTTTCTAGGATAAAAAATGATGAAAGATTTACAAATATCGTAATTTTAAAAGTAGCAATCTTTTTGTTTGGCTACAACAGTTTTTAAAAAAAAATGTATGAAAAAAAAAAACAAAAATTGGAAATTAAAAAAAAAAAAAAAACTTTTCCTCGTCTCCACACGTTTCCTACACGTAGTTAAAATTAGCACGACTTGCCATTCCTGGTTGCATCGGAACCCCTCATCGTTACATGAGAATGTCTACCTAAAAATCATTTAAGACTTTTTGTGATATGGGGTGACCCACGTGACTACAACCAGCCAAAAATGGGCATTCTGGGTATGCTCGAAGTATGCTCTGTGAGTGCTCAAAGTCGGCCGCGAATGCAAAAAAAAAAAAAAATGGGAATTTAAAAAAAAAAAAGTCACCACACCTCGTCTCCAGAAGCCCTCTCCAAAATTGGGTTCTAGCGTTTTTCGCCATCTCTTATGGTTTCCTGGGAACCCGTCAGCGTCACATCAGGTTCACTTTTAAAATTTCATTGATGACACTTTTGCTGTTCATCAGCCGCCAGTGTATGCAACCATGCCAAATTTGCAGTTGTCACTTGGCAGGTTTCGCTTCTACGAGCCTCCAAAGTACGTGTTTCGACTTTTGTATGAAAAAAAAAAAAAATCGCGGAATTAAAAAAAAAAAATGTGACGTCACCCCCTCTCCCAGGGTCCTTTATGACATTTGCTTGAGCACCCCCCGACTACCTCTTACGGTTCTCCGGGAACCCCTCGACGTTACATCAAAATGACGCCTCAGCCCCCCTTGATGACCTTCCTCGTAATAAACAGGACGAAATCTATACAAAAATCGCAATTTGGCAAGTTGTGCTCTTTTCGTTTGACCCACAAAGTTTTTCAAAAATTTCCATACAAAAAAACAAAAGAATTTTGGAATTTAAAAAAAAAACCATGACGTCACCTCGTCTCCGAGGGTCCTCTACAAAGTTTGTTTGAGCACCCCCCCTCCAACTATCACCGTTTCCCCGGAACCCTCACCTACTTTTTTCCCTGATGGAAAGTCCAGAATGTCGGATTTTTCCCATTGGTTTGAGCACCATACCTATATGATCCGATCATCACCCAACCCCCAACTATTACAGTTTTGGCCCTGTATTTCTGTCAGTGAGTGGTAATTAGAGCTTTATATAATATAACTAGTTGTTTCGTACTGCACGGCCCACGAGTGGACCGTGGGGATTGTCGTGAGCGTGGTCTGCTTTGTGTCTGTTGTACTTAAAAAAAATCCCTATCGAAATCTCTAGTGAGATTGGTACCAAAATCGTTTGCTAAAAGTCAATGAAACAATCTAGTCAAAGTTATTAAAATACTCAAATTTAAATGTTTAAAATAAAATATGTTTGATCCTAAACCTCGATAACAAATCCCTGTCGAAATCTTAATTACATTTGGGATCAAATTGGTAAATTACAACTTGATAAAATATTTCAATGGAAAACTCATTAAAAATCAAAAACTACAGTGAGGATTGTCGTGAGCGTGGTCTGCTTTGTGTACTCATAGATTGTACTTAAAAAAAAATCCTATATATATATATTGTTGTACTTTCCAAAAAATCACTGTCGAAAATAAATGTATTGATAAAATATCCCAATTAATATTTCTTATAAGTTGTGACATGGGAACCCGTCAGCGTCATACCAGAATGACTTCTTAAATTTTATCATTAACTTTATTGCAGGTCACTATACTCAGTTCCTACTAAATGTCGCACACTCACCAACCTCGCTTCGCTCGGTTAGCTCCTGTGGCTCCATAGTGTAATTTTTGTATGAAAAAATAGAAAAAGGGGTATCAATTTAAAAAACATTTACATGACCTCATCTCCAAGGGTCCTCTACAACATTAGTGTAAGCACTTCCTACTCATCTCTTATAGTTTCATGGGAACCCGTGAGCGTTACATCAGAATGACAACTTAATTTTCTCCAATATCTCTTTTGCATGTTACTATACTCAGTTCTTAATAAATGTCTCCATGGCCTAATTTTTGTATGGAGAATTTTTGAAAAGTTGGAATATGAAAAAAAAAGTTTACATCACCTCGTCTCCAATGGTCCTATACAACATTAGTTCCGGAACCCACCACCTATCTCTTATAGTTTCATGGGAACCCATCAGCGTTTCATCAGGATGACTACTTAAATTTCTCCAATATCTTTTTTGCAGGTTATAATACTCAGTTCTTCATAAATGTCGCACATTCGCCAACCTCGCTGCGCTCGGTTAGCTCCTGTAGCTCCAAGGCCTAATTTTTGTATGGAGAATTTTAAAAATTATGGAAATTAAAAAAAAAAGTTTACATCTCGTCTCCAAGGGTCCTCTAGAACATTAGTTTAAGCACTTCCTACCCATCTCTTATAGTTTCATGGGAACCCGTCAGCGTTACATCAGGATGACTACTTAAATTTCTCCAATTACTTTTTTGCAGGTTACTATACTCAGTTCTTTATAAATGTCGCTCACTCGCCAACCTCGCTTCGCTCGGTTAGCTCCTGTAGCTCCATTGCATAATTTTTGTATAAAAAAAATCAAAAAAGTAGGAAATAAAAAAAAAAAGTTTTCATCACCTCGTCTCCAAGGGTCTTCTACAACATTTGTTTAAGCGCTTCCTACCCATCTCTTATAGTTTCATAGGAACCCGTGAGCGTTACATCAGGATGACTACTAAAATTTCTGCAATCACTTTTTTGCAGGTCACTATACTCAGTTCTTTATAACTATCGCACACTCGCCAACCTCGCTTCGCTCGGTTAGCTCATGTAGCTCCATGACATAATTTTTGTATGAAGAATTTAAAAAAAGTTTGAAATTAAAAAAAAAAGTTTTCATCACCTCGTCTCCAAGGGTCCTCTACAACGTTAGTTTAAGCACTTCCTACCCATCTCTTATAGTTTCATGGGAACCCGTCAGCGTTACATCAGAATAATTACTTAAATTTCTCGAATGACTTTATTGCAGGTAACTATACTCAGTTCTTCATAAATGTCGCACACTCGCCATCCTCGCTTTGCTCGGTTAGCTCCTGTAGCTCCATGGCATATTTTTTGTATGAAAAAAAAAAACATTGGAAATTAAAAAAAAAAGTTTACAACACCTCGTTTCCCAGGGTCCTCTACAACATTAGTTTAAGCACTTCCTACCCATCTCTTATAGTTTCATGGGAACCCGTGAGCGTTACTTCAGGATGACTACTTAAATTTCTCCAATATCTTTTTTGTAGGTTACAATTCTCAGTTCTTCATAAATGTCGCACACTCGCCAACCTAGCTTCGCTCGGTTAGCTCATGTAGCTCCATAGCATAATTTTTGTATGAAGAATTTTAAAATAGTTTGAAATTAAAAAAAAAAAGTTTTCATCACCTCGTCTCCAAGGGTCTTCTACAACATTTGTTGAAGCACTTCCTACCCATCTCTTATAGTTTCATAGGAACCCGTGAGCGTTACATCAGGATGACTACTAAAATTTCTGCAATCACTTTTTTGCAGGTCACTATACTCAGTTCTTTATAACTATCGCACACTCGCCAACCTCGCTTCGCTCGGTTAGCTCATGTAGCTCCATGACATAATTTTTGTATGAAGAATTTAAAAAAAGTTTGAAATTAAAAAAAAAAGTTTTCATCACCTCGTCTCCAAGGGTCCTCTACAACGTTAGTTTAAGCACTTCCTACCCATCTCTTATAGTTTCATGGGAACCCGTCAGCGTTACATCAGAATAATTACTTAAATTTCTCGAATGACTTTATTGCAGGTAACTATACTCAGTTCTTCATAAATGTCGCACACTCGCCATCCTCGCTTTGCTCGGTTAGCTCCTGTAGCTCCATGGCATATTTTTTGTATGAAAAAAAAAAACATTGGAAATTAAAAAAAAAAGTTTACAACACCTCGTTTCCCAGGGTCCTCTACAACATTAGTTTAAGCACTTCCTACCCATCTCTTATAGTTTCATGGGAACCCGTGAGCGTTACTTCAGGATGACTACTTAAATTTCTCCAATATCTTTTTTGCAGGTGACTATACTCAGTTCTTCATAAATGTCGCACACTCGCCAACCTCGCTGCGCTCGGTTAGCTCCTGTAGCTCCAAGGCCTAATTTTTGTATGGAGAATTTTAAAAATGTTTGAAATTAAAAAAAAAAAATTACATCACCCCGTCTCCAAGGGTCCTCTACAACATTAGTTCCGGCACCCACCACCTATCTCTTATAGTTTCATAGGAACCCGTCAGTGTTACATCAGAATGACTACTTAAATTTCTCCAGTATCTTTTTTGCAGGTTATAATACTCAGTTCTTCATAAATGTCGCACACTCGCCAACCTCGCTGCGCTCGGTTAGCTCCTGTAGCTCCATGGCCGAATTTTTGTATGAAAAAAAAAAAACTTTGGAAATTAAAAAAAAAAAGTTTACATCACCTCGTCTCCAAGGGTCCTCTACAACATTAGTTTTGGCACCCACCACCTATCTCTTACGGTTAACTCGGAACCCGTCAGCGATTCATCAGAATGATGATTCATTACCCCTTAGTGACCTTCCTGGGATAAAAAATGATGAAAGCTTTGCAAATATTGTAATTTTGAAAGTAGCAATTTTTTCGTTTGGCTGCTACAGTTTTTTTAAAAAAATGTATGAAAAAAAAATTAAAAAATCGGAAATTTAAAAAAAAAAAAAAACTTTTACTCGTCTCCGAAGGTTTCCTATATGGGGTTGCAAGGCACCTTATGCACCTCTTCTGGTGACCTGGGAACCCCTCAGCGTTACATCATGATGACTACCCAAAAATCATTAAAGACACTTTTCCACATGGGGTGACCCCCGTGACTACAACCAGCCAAAAATGGGCATTCTGGGTATGCTCCAAGTATGCTCTGCGAGTGCTCAAAGTCGGCCGCGAATGCAAAAAAAAAAAAAAGTGGGAATTTAAAAAAAAAAAAGTCACCACACCTCGTCTCCAGAAGCCCTCTCCAAAATTGGGTTCTAGCGTTTTTCGCCATCTCTTATGGTTTCCTGGGAACCCGTCAGCGTCACATCAGGTTTACTTTTAAAATTTCATTGATGACACTTTTGCTGTTCATCAGCCCCAAGTGTATGCAACTATGCCAAATTCGCAGCTCTCACTTGGCAGGTTTCGCTTCTACACGCCTCCAAAGTACGTGTTTCGACTTTTGTATGAAAAAAAAAAAAAATTGCGGAATTTAAAAAAAAAAATGTGACGTCACCCCCTCTCCCAGGGTCCTTTATGACATTTGCTTGAGCACCCCCCGACTACCTCTTACGGTTCTCCGGGAACCCCTCGACGTTACATCAAAATGACGCTTCAGCCCCCCTCGATGACCTTCCTCGTAATAAACAGGATGAAATCTATACAAAAATCGTAATTTGGCAAATTGTGCTCTTTTCGTTTGACCCACAAAGTTTTTCAAAAATTTCCATACAAAAAAACAAAAGAATTTTGGAATTAAAAAAAAAAACCATGACGTCACCTCGTCTCCCAGGGTCCTCTACAAAGTTTGTTCAAACACCCCCCCTCCATCTATTACCGTTTTGCCGGAACCCTCACCGACTTTTTTCCCTGATGGAAAGTCTTGGTTTTCGGATTTTTCCCATAGGTTTGAGCACCATACCTATACGATCCGATCATCACCTAACCCCCAACTATTACAGTTTTGGCCCTACATTTCTGTCAGTCAGTGAGTGGTAGCTTAGAGCTTTATATATATAAACTAGTTGTTTCGTACTGCACGGCCCACGAGTGGACCGTGGGGATTGTCGTGAGCGTGGTCTGCTTTGTGTTAGTTGTAATCGATACACAAATCTACATTGTTTCTTTTCTAATCGATAATTATGATCAAAATCGTTAGCTAAAACTCAATAAAAGAATCTAGTCAAAGTATTTAAAAACAAAGTATTTAACTAAAATTTATATGTCTAAAATAAAATATGTTTGATCCTAAACCTCGATAATAAATTCCTGTCGAAATCTTAATTACATTTGGGATCAAATTGGTAAATTACAACTTGATGAAATATTTCAATGGAAAACTCATTAAAAATCAAAAACTACAGTGAGGATTGTCGTGAGCGTGGTCTGCTTTGTGTACTCGTAGGTTGTACTTTAAAAAAAACCCTATTGATAATTATTTTTTAATTAGGATCAAAATCGTTAGCTAAAACTCAATAAAACAATCAAGTCAAAGTTATTAAAATACTAAAATTTAAATGTCAAAATAAAATATGTTTGATCCTGAAGCTCGATAACAAATTCCTGTCGAAATCTTAATTGAATTTTGGATCAAAATCGTCAATTTCCACCTGATAAAATATTACAATCGATAACTCAATAATATAAGTTCTTCAGAATAGTCGCACACTCGCCAACCTCGCTTCGCTCAGTTAGCTCCTGTAGCTCAATGGCATATTTTTTATATGAAGAATTTAAAAAAAGTTAAAAATTAAAAAAAAAGTTTATATCTCCTCGTCTCCAAGGGTCCTCTAGAACATTAGTTTAAGCACTTCCTACCCATCTCTTATAGTTTCATGGGAACCCGTCAGCGTTAAATCAGAATGACTACTTAAATTTCTCCAATATCTTGTTTGCAGGTCACTATACTCAGTTCCTCCTAAATGTCGCACACTCGCCAACCTCGCTTCGCTCGATTAGCTCCTGTAGCTCCATGGCCTAATTTTTGTATGAAGAATTAAAAAAAAATAGAAATAAAAAAAAAAAAAGTTTACGTCTCCACGTCTCCAAGGATCCTCTACAACATTAGTTTAAGCACTTCCTACCCATCTCTTATAGTTACATGGGAACCCGTGAGCGTTACATCAGGATGACTACTAAAATTTATCCAATGAATTTTTTGCAGGGCACTATACTCAGTTCTTCATAAATGTCGCACACTCGCCAACCTCGCCTCGCTCGGTTAGCTCCTGTAGCTCCATGGCCTAATTTTTGTATGAAAAAAAAAATAATCTTAAAAATAAAAATAAAAAAGTTTACAAGACCTCATCTCCAAGGGTCTTATACAACATTAGTTTAAGCACTTCCTACCCATCTCTTATAGTTTCATGGGAACCCGTGATCGTTACATCAGGATGACTACTAAAATTTATCCAATTAATTTTTTGCAGGTCACTATAATCAGTTCTTCATAAATGTCGCACACTCGCCAACCTCGCTTCGCTCGGTTAGCTCCTGTAGCTCCATGGCATAATTTTTATATGAAAAAAAAAAAAAATGGAAATTAAAAAAAAAAAGTATACATGACCTCGTCTCCAAGGGTCTTATACAACATTTGTTTTAGCACTTTCTACCCATCTCTTATAGTTTCATGGGAACCCGTGAGCGTTACATCAGGATGACTGCTTAAATTTCTCCAATGACTTTTTTGCAGGTCATTATACACAGTTCTACATAAATGTCGCACACTCGCCAACCTAGCTTCGCTCGGTTAGCTCCTGTGACTCCATAGCATATTTTTTGTATGAAAAAAACGTAAAATTTCGGAATTTAAAAAAAAAAAAAAAAAAATTGCAAATTGCCAAGGGTCCTCTACAAAAAAATGTTCTAGGGATTTTTGATAGCTTTTGTGGTTTCCGAGGAACCCATCACTTTACACCACCACGACGACTCACCGACAAAAAAAAAATTTTGGGATACACAAAAGCAAGAATCTTCACTATATTGAAATTTCGCGACTTGCGGTCTTTTCGTTTGGCCACAGCAGTTTATTCAAATTTTTGTTCGAAAAACAGAAAAAAAAAATGGAATTTAAAAAAAAAAATAAAAAATTTCCTCGTCGCCAAGGGTCCTCCATATGATGGTGTTGAAATTTTTTTCCCATCTCTTTTGGTTCCCTGGGAACCCATCGGCGTTTCATGAGATTGACTACTTAAATGTCATCGATGACTCTTTTCGCGGTCAACAGAGCGAAATCTTCGCAATTATCGCAAATCCGCAATCCTCGCTTGGCCAGTTTCGATTTTCGCGAAATTTGTATGAAAAAAAAAAAAAAAACGCGGAATTTAAAAAAAAAAATGTGACGTCACCTCCTCTCCCAGGGTCCTTTATGACATTTGCTTGAGCACCCCCCGACTACCTCTTACGGTTCTCCGGGAACCCGTCGACGTTACATCAAAATGACGCTTCAGCCCCCCTCGATGACCTGTGTCGTATTAACCTAAACGAAGTCTATACAAAATTTGCAATTTGGCAAGTTGTGCTCTTTTCGTTTGACCCACAAAGTTTTTCAAAAATTTCCATACAAAAAAACAAAAGAATTTTGGAATTTAAAAATAAAACCATGACGTCACCTCGTCTCCCAGGGTCCTCTACAAAGTTTGTTCGAACACCCCCCCCCTAACTATAACCGTTTCGTCGGAACCGTCACCGACTTTTTTCCCTGATGGAAAGTCTTGGTTTTCAGATTTTTCCCATAGGTTTGAGCACCATACCTATACGATCCGATCATCACCCAACCCCCAACTATTACAGTTTTGGCCCTACATTTCTGTCAGTCAGTGGTAATTAGAGCTTTATATAATATAACTAGTTGTTTCGTACTGCACGGCCCACGAGTGGACCGTGGGGATTGTCGTGAGCGTGGTCTGCTTTGTGTATTATTGTATTCGATAAAAAAATCTACATTGTTACTTTTCTAATTGATAATTATGATCAAAATCGTTAGCTAAAACTCGATAAACAATCCAATAAAAAAGTAAATAAAACAGTTATATATGTTGTTTTAAATATATAATATGTTTGATCCTAAACCTCGATAACAAATTCCTGTCGAAATCTTAATTGAATTTGGGATCAAAATCGTCAATTACCACTTGATAAAATATTGCAATCGATAAGTCAATAAAAATCAAAAATTAGAGTGAGGATTGTCGTGAGTGTGGTATGCTTTGTGTACTCGTAGATTGTACGTAAAAAAAACTCCTTTTAAAATGTATTTTTAAATTGGGATTAAAATCGTTAGCTAAAACTCAATAAAACAATCTATCTCGTCTCCAAGAGTCCTCTACAACATTAGTTTAAGCACCCCCCACCTATCTGTTATAGTTTCATTGGAACCCGTTAGCGTTAAATCAGAATGACTACTTAAATTTCTCCAATGACTTTTTTGCAGGTCACTATACTCAGTTCTTCATAACTGTCGCACACTCGCCAACCTCGCTTCGCTCGGTTAGCTCATGTAGCTCCATGGCATAATTTTTGTATGAAGAATTTAAAAAAAGTTTGAAATTAAAAAAAAAAGTTTTCATCACCTCGTCTCCAAGGGTCCTCTACAACATTAGTTTAAGCACTTCCTATCCATCTCTTATAGTTTCATGGGAACCCGTCAGCGTTACATCAGAATAATTACTTAAATTTCTCGAATGACTTTATTGCAGGTAACTATACTCAGTTCTTCATAAATGTGGCACACTCGCCAACCTCGCTTCGCTCGGTTAGCTCCTGTAGCTCCATGGCATATTTTTTGTATGAAAAAAAAAACATTGGAAATTAAAAAAAAAAAGTTTACAACACCTCGTCTCCCAGGGTCCTCTACAACATTAGTTTAAGCACTTCCTACCCATCTCTTATAGTTTCATGGGAACCCGTGAGCGTTACTTCAGGATGACTACTTAAATTTCTCCAATATCTTTTTTGCAGGTTACAATTCTCAGTTCTTCATAAATGTCGCACACTCGCCAACCTCGCTGCGCTCGGTTAGCTCCTGTAGCTCCATGGCCTGATTTTTGTATGGATAATTTTTAAACCGTGGAAAATTAAAAAAAAAAAGTTTACATCACCTCGTCTCCAAGGGTCCTCTACAACATTAGTTCCGGCACCCACCACCTATCTCTTATAGTTTCATGGGAACCCGTCAGCGTTACGTCAGAATGATTACTTAAATTTCTCCAATATCTTTTTTGCAGGTTACTATACTCAGTTCTTCATAAATGTCGCACACTCGCCAACCTCGCTTCGCTCGGTTAGCTCCTGTAGCTCCATGGCATATTTTTTGTATGAAAAAAAAAAAACATTGGAAATTAAAAAAAAAAAGTTTACAACCCCTCGTCTCCCAGGGTCCTCTACAACATTAGTTTAAGCACTTCCTACCCATCTCTTATAGTTTCATGGGAACCCGTCAGCGTTACGTCAGAATGATTACTTAAATTTCTCCAATATCTTTTTTGCAGGTAACTATACTCAGTTCTTTATAAATGTCGCACACTCGCCAACCTCGCTTCGCTCGGTTAGCTCCTGTAGCTCCATGGCATATTTTTTGTATGAAAAAAAAAAAACATTGGAAATTAAAAGAAAAAAGTGTACATCACCTCGTCTCCAAGGGTCCTCTACAACATTAGTTTTGGCACCCACCACCTATCTCTTATAGTTTCATGGGAACCCGTTAGCTTTACGTCAGAATGATTACTTAAATTTCTCCAATATCTTTTTTGCAGGTTACTATACTCAGTTCTTCATAAATGTCGCACACTCGCCAACCTCGCTGCGCTCGGTTAGCTCCTGTAGCTCCATGGCCGAATTTTTGTATAGAGAATTTTTAAAAAGTGGAAAATTAAAAAAAAAAGTTTACATCTCCTCGCCTCCAAGGGTCCTCTAGAACATTAGTTTAAGCACTTCCTACCCATCTCTTATAGTTTCATGGGAACCCGTCAGCGTTACATCAGGATGACTACTTAAATTTCTCCAATTACTTTTTTGCAGGTTACTATACTCAGTTTTTCATAAATTGCGCACACTCGCCAACCTCGCTTCGCTCGGTTAGCTCCTGTAGCTCCAAGGCCTAATTTTTGTATGGAGAATTTTAAAAATGTTGGAAATTAAAAAAAAAAAGTTTACATCACCTCGTCTCCAAGGGTCCTCTACAACATTAGTTCCGGCACCCACCACCTATCTCTTATAGTTTCATGGGAACCCGTCAGTGTTACATCAGAATGACTACTTAAATTTCTCCAATATATTTTTTGCAGGTTACTATACTCAGTTCTTCATAAATGTCGCACACTCGCCAACCTCGCTTCGCTCGGTTAGCTCCTGTAGCTCCATGGCTTAATTTTTGTATGGAGAATTTTAAAAATATTGGAATTAAAAAAAAAAAAGTTTACATCAACTCGTCTCCAAGGGTCCTCTACAACATTAGTTTTGGCACCCACCACCCATCTCTTATAGTTTAATGGGAACCCATCAGCGTTACACCAGGATGACTACTTAAATTTCTCCAATATCTTTTTTGCAGGTTACTATACTCAGTTCTTCATAAATGTCGCACACTCGTCAACCTCGCTTCGCTCGGTTAGCTCCTGTAGCTCCATGGCCGAATTTTTGTATGAAAAAAAAAAAACCTTGGAAATTAAAAAAAAAAAGTTTACATCACCTCGTCTCCAAGGGTCCTCTACAACATTAGTTCCGGCACCCACCACCTATCTCTTACGGTTAACTCGGAACCCGTCAGCGATTCATCAGAATGATGATTCATTACCCCTTAGTGACCTTCCTGGGATAAAAAATGATGAAAGCTTTGCAAATATTGTAATTTTGAAAGTAGCAATTTTTTCGTTTGGCTGCTACAGTTTTTTTTTTTAAATGTATGAAAAAAAAATAAAAAAATCGGAAATTTAAAAAAAAAAAAAAACTTTTACTCGTCTCCGAGGGTTTCCTATACGTGGGTAAAGTTCACCCTATGCACCTCTCCTGGTGACCTGGGAACCCCTCAGCGTTACATCATGATGACTACCCAAAAATCATTGAAGACATTTTGTGATATGGGGTGACCCCCGTGACTACAACCAGCCAAAAATGGCCATTCTGGGTATGCTCGAAGTATGCTCTGCGAGTGCTCAAAGTCGGCCGCGAATGCAAAAAAAAAAAAAAATGGAAATTTAAAAAAAAAAAAGTCACCACACCTCGTCTCCAGAAGTCCTCTCCAAAATTGGGTTCTAGCGTTTTTCGCCATCTCTTATGGTTTCCTGGGAACCCGTCAGCGTCACATCAGGTTCACATTTAAAATTTCATTGATGACACTTTTGCTGTTCATCAGCCCCCAGTGTATGCAACCATGCCAAATTTGCAGTTGTCATTTGGCAGGTTTCGCTTCTACGAGCCTCCAAAGTACGTGTTTCGACTTTTGTATGAAAAAAAAAAAAAATCGCGGAATTAAAAAAAAAAAATATGACGTCACCCCCTCTCCCAGGGTCCTTTATGACATTTGCTTGAGCACACCCCGACTACCTCTTACGGTTCTCCGGGAACCCCTCGACGTTACATCAAAATGACGCTTTAGCCCCCCTCGATGACCTGTGTCGTATTAACCTAAACGAAGTCTATACAAAATTTGCAATTTGGCAAGTTGTGCTCTTTTCGTTTGACCCACAAAGTTTTTCAAAAATTTCCATACAAAAAAACAAAAGAATTTTGGAATTTAAAAAAAAAACCATGACGTCACCTCGTCTCCCAGGGTCCTCTACAAAGTTTGTTCGAACACCCCCCCCCTAACTATAACCGTTTCGTCGGAACCGTCACCGACTTTTTTCCCTGATGGAAAGTCTTGGTTTTCAGATTTTTCCCATAGGTTTGAGCACCATACCTATACGATCCGATCATCACCCAACCCCCAACTATTACAGTTTTGGCCCTACATTTCTGTCAGTCAGTGGTAATTAGAGCTTTATATAATATAACTAGTTGTTTCGTACTGCACGGCCCACGAGTGGACCGTGGGGATTGTCGTGAGCGTGGTCTGCTTTGTGTTAGTTGTAATCGATACACAAATCTACATTGTTTCTTTTCTAATCGATAATTATGATCAAAATCGTTAGCTAAAACTCAATAAAAGAATCTAGTCAAAGTATTTAAAAACAAAGTATTTAACTAAAATTTATATGTCTAAAATAAAATATGTTTGATCCTAAACCTCGATAATAAATTCCTGTCGAAATCTTAATTACATTTGGGATCAAATTGGTAAATTACAACTTGATAAAATATTTCAATGGAAAACTCATTAAAAATCAAAAACTACAGTGAGGATTGTCGTGAGCGTGGTCTGCTTTGTGTACTCGTAGGTTGTACTTTAAAAAAAACCCTATTGATAATTATTTTTGAATTGGGATCAAAATCGTTAGCTAAAACTCAATAAAACAATCAAGTCAAAGTTATTAAAATACTAAAATTTAAATGTCAAAATAAAATATGTTTGATCCTGAAGCTCGATAACAAATTCCTGTCGAAATCTTAATTGAATTTTGGATCAAAATAGTCAATTTCCACCTGATAAAATATTGCAATCGATAACTCAATAATATAAGTTCTTCAGAAAAGTCGCACACTCGCCAACCGTCCTCCACCAACCAACCTCCGTCCTAAGCGGTCAACGGGTGATCTTCTAGCATTCGTCTACCACGTCTGGGGTGAGGCAATGGATAAGTATGGCGAATCTCTGGCGGTCAGTCTGGACATCTCCAAAGCCTTCGATAGGGTATGGCACAAGGCACTACTATCCAAGTTGCCGGCATATGGTCTGCCCCCGCAGCTGGTGGGCTGGATAACCGGCTTCTTACATGAGCGCAGCATTCGGGTCCTTGTGGATGGGAATGCGTCTGGGCTCATGTCAGTGAATGCCGGTGTGCCGCAGGGCTCTGTATTGTCCCCAACACTGTTTCTTCTGCATATCAATGACATGTTGACCCTTGGAAACATTCATTGCTATGCAGATGACAGCACGGTTCATGGGCGATACCTTAGTCCGCGAGCTGTGGGAGCCGCCAAAGTAGAGGAGTTGCGCCGTTCCCTGACGACGGAACTGGACGGCACCCTTCGCAAAATTTCTGCGTGGGGTGCCCAAAACCTAGTCCAGTTTAATGCCAGTAAGACTCAGGCATGCGCGTTGACGGTCAAGAAGTCTCCCTACTCTCCTATTCCTACTCTTCAGAACACCGTGCTGGAACTTCAACCCAGCTTTAACATACTCGGAGTCGAAATACGCTCAGATCTAAACCACAGAAACTACATTGAGAGCATTACCAAAACAGCGTCGAAAAAACTTGGGATACTGAACAAGGTGAAGCGGTTTTTCCCGCCTGCTCTAAGACTTATGCTGTATAAAGCTCAGATAAGGTCATGCATGGAATACTGTTCTCACCTCTGGGATGGCTCCGCTAAGTATCTTACAGATGCTCTCAATGTCCTGCAGAGGCGGGCAATTCGGATAGTGGACGACACCACAGTCTCTAAAACTCTCGAATCACTGCAGCTTCGCCGTGACGTTGCCTCTCTGAGCGTGTTCTACAAGCTATACCACGGCGAGTGTTCTGAGGAGCTCCATAACCTTATCCCTTCTTCTCTATTCCGCAACCGAACTACACGCACAGGCCAAAATATGCATCCACATACCTTACCCACTATCCCTACGCGTACTCATAAATTTGGAGACTCTTACATCTGTCGCACGCTGAAGATGTGGAATGCTCTCCCAGCCAGTGTATTTCCCCACTCTTATAACCTGGAGTCCTTCAAGCGAAGTGTGAAAAAGCATCTTGTTAGGCCGGCATAGTGGTAGAGACTGATGTCGGTCATAGTGACCGGCGTCAGTTGCTCCCATTCTTGGACCTCGCGTACTGCTTACCATCAGGTGGGCGCGATGTCACATGTCGAGTCCAGTATAAAAAAAAAAAAAAAAAAAAAAAAAACCTCGCTTCGCTCGGTTAGCTCCTGTAGCTCCATTGCATAATTTTTGTATAAATTTTTTTAAAAAAGTGGAAAATTAAAAAAAAAAGTTTCCATCACTTCGTCTCCAAGGGTCCTCTAAAACATTAGTTTCGGCACCCACCACCTATCTCTTATAGTTTAATAGGAACCCGTCAGCGTTACATCAGGATGACTACTAAAATTTCTCCAATATCTTTTTTGCAGGTAACTATACTCAGTTCTTCATAAATGTCGCACACTCGCCAACCTCGCTTCGCTCGGTTTGCGCCTGTTGCTCCATGGCCGAATTTTTGTATGAAAAAAAAAAACTTTGGAAATTAAAAAAAAAAGTTTACATCACCTCGTCTCCAAGGGTCTTCTACAACATTAGTTCCGGCACCCACTACCTATTTCTTATAGTTTCATGGGAACCCGTCAGTGTTACATCAGAATGACTACTTAAATTTCTCCAATATCTTTTTTGCAGGTTACATTACTCAGTTCTTTATAAATGTCGCACACTCGCTTACCTCGCTTCGCTCGGTTAGCTCCTGTAGCTCCAAGGCCTAATTTTTGTATGGAGAATTTTAAAAATGTTGGAAATTAAAAAAAAAAAGTTTACATCACCTCGTCTCCAAGGGTCCTCTACAACATTAGTTCCGGCACCCACCACCTATCTCTTATAGTTTCATGGGAACCCGTCAGTGTTACATCAGAATGACTACTTAAATTACTCCAATATATTTTTTGCAGGTTACTATACTCAGTTCTTCATAAATGTCGCACACTCGCCAACCTCGCTACGCTCGGTTAGCTCCTGTAGTTCCATGGCCTAATTTTTGTATAGAGATTTTTTAAAAAGTGGAAAATTAAAAAAAAAAAGTTTACATCACCTCGTCTCCAAGGGTCCTCTACAACATTAGTTTCGGCACCCACCACCTATCTCTTATAGTTTCATGGGAACCCGTCAGCGTTACATCAGAATGACTACTTAAATTTCTCCAATATCTTTTTTGCAGGTTACTATACTCAGTTCTTCATAAATGTCGCACACTCGCCAACCTCGCTGCGCTCGGTTAGCTCCTGTAGCTCCATGGCCGAATTTTTGTATGAAAAAAAAAAAACTTCGTAAATTAAAAAAAAAAAGTTTACATCACCTCGTCTCCAAGGGTCCTCTACAACATTAGTTCCGGCACCCACCACCTATCTCTTATAGTTTCATGGGAACCCGTCAGTGTTACATCAGAATGACTACTTAAATTACTCCAATATATTTTTTGCAGGTTACTATACTCAGTTCTTCATAAATGTCGCACACTCGCCAACCTCGCTTCGCTCGGTTAGCTCCTGTAGCTCCATGGCATATTTTTTGTATGAAAAAAAAAACATTGGAAATTAAAAAAAAAAAGTTTACAACACCTCGTCTCCCAGGGTCCTCTACAACATTAGTTTAAGCACTTCCTACCCATCTCTTATAGTTTCATGGGAACCCGTGAGCGTTACTTCAGGATGACTACTTAAATTTCTCCAATATCTTTTTTGCAGGTTACAATTCTCAGTTCTTCATAAATGTTGCACACTCGCCAACCTCGCTGCGCTCGGTTAGCTCCTGTAGCTCCATGGCCTGATTTTTGTATGGAGAATTTTTAAACAGTGGAAAATTAAAAAAAAAAAGTTTACATCACCTCGTCTCCAAGGGTCCTCTACAACATTAGTTTCGGCAACCACCACCTATCTCTTATAGTTTCATGGGAACCCGTCAGCGTTACGTCAGAATGATTACATAAATTTCTCCAATATGTTTTTTGCAGGTTACTATACTCAGTTCTTCATAAATGTCGCACAATCGCCAACCTCGCTGCGCTCGGTTAGCTCCTGTAGCTCCATGGAATAATTTTTGTATGGAGAATTTTTAAAAAGTTGGAAATAAAAAAAAAAAGTTTACATCACCTCGTCTCCAAGGGTCCTCTACAACATTAGTTCCGGCACCCACCACCTATCTCTTATAGTTTCATGGGAACCCGTCAGCGTTACGTCAGAATGATTACATAAATTTCTCCAATATGTTTTTTGCAGGTTACTATACTCAGTTCTTCATAAATGTCGCACAATCGCCAACCTCGCTGCGCTCGGTTAGCTCCTGTAGCTCCATGGAATAATTTTTGTATGGAGAATTTTTAAAAAGTTGGAAATAAAAAAAAAAAAGTTTACATCACCTCGTCTCCAAGGGTCCTCTACAACATTAGTTCAGACACCCACCACCCATCTCTTATAGTTTCATGGGAACCCGTCAGCGTTACATCAGAATGACTACTTAAATTTCTCCAATATCTTTTTTGCAGGTTACTATACTCAGTTCTTCATAAATGTCGCACACTCGCTAACCTCGCTGCGCTCGGTTAGCTCCTGTAGCTCCATGGCCGAATTTTTGTATGAAAAAGAAAAAACTTTGGAAATTAAAAAAAAAAAGTTTACATCACCTCGTCTCCAAGGGTCCTCTACAACATTAGTTTCGGCACGCACCACCTATCTCTTACGATTAACTCGGAACCCGTCAGCGATTCATCAGAATGATGATTCATTACCGCTTAGTGACCTTCCTGGGATAAAAAATGATGAAAGCTTTGCAAATATCGTAATTTTATAAGTAGCAATCTTTTCGTTTGGCTGCTACAGTTTTTTTAAAAAAATGTATGAAAAAAAAATGAAAAAATCGGAAATTAAAAAAAAAAAAAAAACTTTTACTCGTCTCCGAGGGTTTCCTATATGGGGTTGCAAGGCACCTTATGCACCTCTTCTGGTGACCTGGGAACCTCTCAGCGTTACATCATGACGACTACCCAAAAATCATTGAAGACATTTTCCCACATGGGGTGACCCCCGTGACTACAACCAGCCAAAAATGGGCATTCTGGGTATGCTCCAAGTATGCTCTGCGAGTGCTCAAAGTCGGCCGCGAATGCAAAAAAAAAAAAAAATGGGAATTTAAAAAAAAAAAAGTCACCACACCTCGTCTCCAGAAGCCCTCTCCAAAATTGGGTTCTAGCGTTTTTCGCCATCTCTTATGGTTTCCTGGGAACCCGTCAGCGTCACATCAGGTTCACTTTTAAAATTTCATTGATGACAGTTTTGCTGTTCATCAGCCCCAAGTGTATGCAACCATGCCAAATTAGCAGTTCACACTTGGCAGGTTTCTCTTCTACGAGCCTCCAAAGTACGTGTTTCGACTTTTGTATGAAAAAAAAAAAAAATCGCGGAATTTAAAAAAAAAAATGTGACGTCACCCCCTCTCCCAGGGTCCTTTATGACATTTGCTTGAGCACCCCCCGACTACCTCTTACGGTTCTCCGGGAACCCCTCGACGTCACATCAAAATGACGCTTCAGCCCCCCTCGATGACCTTTGTCATATTAATCAAGATGAAGTCTATACAAAATTTGCAATTTGGCAAGTTGTGCTCTTTTCGTTTGACCCACAAAGTTTTTCAAAAATTTCCATACAAAAAAACAAAAGAATTTCGGAATTTAAAAAAAAAACCATGACGTCACCTCGTCTCCGAGGGTCCTCTATAAAGTTTGTTTGAACACCCCCCCTCCAACTATAACCGTTTCGCCGGAACCCTCACCGACTTTTTTCCCTGATGAAAAGTCTTGGTTTTCGGATTTTTCCCATAGGTTTGAGCACCATACCTATACGATCCGATCATCACCCAACCCCCAACTATTACAGTTTTGGCCCTGTATTTCTGTCAGTGAGTGGTAATTAGAGCTTTATATAATATAACTAGTTGTTTCGTACTGCACGGCCCACGAGTGGACCGTGGGGATTGTCGTGAGCGTGGTCTGCTTTGTGTCTGTTGTACTTAAAAAAAATCCCTATCGATATTTATTTTAAATTGGGATCAAAATCGTTGGCTAAAACTCGATAAAAAAATCAAGTCAAAGTTATTAAAATACTAATATTTAAATGTTTAAAATAAAATATGTTTGATCCTAAACCTCGATAATAAATCCCTGTCGAAATCTTAATTACATTTGGAATCAAATTCGTAAATTACAACTTGATAAAATATTTCAATGGAAAATTCATTAAAAATCAAAAACTACAATGAGGATTGTCGTGAGCGAGGTCTGCTTTGTATACTCGTAGGTTGTACTTTAAAAAAAATCCTATTGATAATTATTTTTTAATTGGAATCAAAATCGTTAGCTAAAATTCAATAAAACAATCAAGTCAAAGTTATTAAAATACTAAAATTTAAATGTCTAAAATAAAATATGTTTGATCCTGAAGCTCGATAACAAATTCCTGTCGAAACCTTAATTGAATTTGGGATCAAAAAGAAAAGAAACTCCATGGCATATTTATTATATGAAGAATTTAAAAAAAGTTAAAAATTAAAAAAAAAAGTTTACATCTCCTCGCCTCCAAGGGTCCTCTAGAACATTAGTTTAAGCACTTCCTACCCATCTCTTATAGTTTCATGGGAACCCGTCAGCGTTACATCAGGATGACTACTTAAATTTCTCCAATTACTTTTTTGCAGGTTACTATACTCAGTTCTTTATAAATGTCGCACACTCGCCAACCTCGCTTCGCTCGGTTAGCTCCTGTAGCTCCATTGCATAATTTTTGTATAAAAAAAATCAAAAAAGTAGGAAATTAAAAAAAAAAAGTTTTCATCACCTCGTCTCCAAGGGTCCTCTACAACATTAGTTAAGACACCCACCACCCATCTCTTATAGTTTCATGGGAACACGTCAGCGTTACATCAGAATGACTACTTAAATTTCTCCAATATCTTTTTTGCAGGTTACTATACTCAGTTCTTCATAAATGTCGCACACTCGCCAACCTCGCTGCGCTCGGTTAGCTCCTGTAGCTCCATGGCCAAATTTTTGTATAGAGAATTTTTAAAAAGTGGAAAATTAAAAAAAAAAAGTTTACATCACATCGTCTCCAAGGGTCCTCTAAAACATTAGTTTCGACACCCACCACCTATCTCTTATAGTTTCATGGGAACCCGTCAGCGTTACATCAGAATGACTACTAAAATTTCTCCAATATCTTTTTTGCAGGTTACTATACTCAGTTCTTCATAAATGTCGCACATTCGCCAACCTCGCTGCGCTCGGTTAGCTCCTGTAGCTCCATGGCCTAATTTTTGTATGGAGATTTTTTTAAAAGTGGAAAATCAAAAAAAAAAGTTTATATCACCTCGTCTCCAAGGGTCCTCTAAAACATTAGTTCCGGCACCCACTACCTATCTCTTATAGTTTCATGGGAACCCGTCAGCGTTACATCAGAATGACTACTTAAATTTCTCCAATATCTTTTTTGCAGGTTACTATACTCAGTTCTTCATAAATGTCGCACACTCGCCAACATCGCTGCGCTCGGTTAGCTCCTGTAGCTCCATGGCCTAATTTTTGTATGGAGAATTTTTTAAAAGTGGAAAATTAAAAAAAAAAAGTTTACATTACCTCGTCTCCAAGGGTCCTCTAAAACATTAGTTCCGGCACCCACCACCTATCTCTTATAGTTTCATGGGAACCCGTCAGCGTTACATCAGAATGACTACTAAAATTTCTCCAATATCTTTTTTGCAGGTTACTATACTCAGTTCTTCATAAATGTCGCACACTCGCCAACATCGCTGCGCTCGGTTAGCTCCTGTAGCTCCATGGCCTAATTTTTGTATGGAGAATTTTTTAAAAGTGGAAAATAAAAAAAAAAAAGTTTACATCACATCGTCTCCAAGGGTCCTCTAAAACATTAGTTCCGGCACCCACCACCTATCTCTTATACTTTCATGGGAACCCGTCAGCGTTACATCAGAATGACTACTAAAATTTCTCCAATATCTTTTTTGCAGGTTACTATACTCAGTTCTTCATAAATGTCGCACATTCGCCAACCTCGCTTCGCTCGGTTAGCTCCTATAGCTCCATGGCCGAATTTTTGTATGAAAAAAAAAAAACCTCGGAAATTAAAAAAAAAAAGTTTACATCACCTCGTCTCCAAGGGTCCTCTACAACATTAGTTCCGGCACCCACCACCTATCTCTTACGGTTAACTCGGAACCCGTCAGCGATTCATCAGAATGATAATTCATTACCCCTTAGTGACCTTCCTGGGATAAAAAATGATGAAAGCTTTGCAAATATCGTAATTTTGAAAATAGAAATTTTTTCGTTTGGCTGCTACAGTTTTATTAAAAAAATGTATGAAAAAAAAATGAAAAAATCGGAAATTAAAAAAAAAAAAAAAACTTTTACTCGTCTCCGAGGGTTTCCTATATGGAGTTGCAAGGCACCTTATGCACCTCTTCTGGTGACCTGGGAACCCCTCAGCGTTACATCATGACGACTACCCAAAAATCATTGAAGACATTTTCCCACATGGGGTGACCCCCGTGACTACAACCAGCCAAAAATGGGCATTCTGGGTATGCTCGAAGTATGCTCTGTGAGTGCTCAAAGTCGGCCGCGAATGCAAAAAAAAAAAAAAATGGGAATTTAAAAAAAAAAAAGTCACCACACCTCGTCTCCAGAAGCCCTCTCCAAAATTGGGTTCTAGCGTTTTTCGCCATCGCTTATGGTTTCCTGGGAACCCGTCAGCGTCACATCAGGTTCACTTTTAAAATTTCATTGATGACACTTTTCCTGTTCATCAGCCCCAAGTGTATGCAACCATGCCAAATTCGTAGTTGTCACTTTGCAGGTTTCGCTTCTACGAGCCTCCAAAGTACGTGTTTCGACTTTTGTATGAAAAAAAAAAAAAATCGCGGAATTTAAAAAAAAAAATGTGACGTCACCCCCTCTCCCAGGGTCCTTTATGACATTTGCTTGAGCACCCCCCGACTACCTCTTACGGTTCTCCGGGAACCCCTCGACGTTACATCAAAATGACGATTCAGCCCCCCTCGATGACCTTCGTCGTAATAAACAGGACGAAGTCTATACAAAAATCGCTATTAAACAAGTTATGCTCTTTTCGTTTGACCCACAAAGTTTTTCAAAAATTTCCATACAAAAAAACAAAAGAATTTTGGAATTTAAAAAAAAAACCATGACGTCACCTCGTCTCCGAGGGTCCTCTACAAAGTTTGTTTGAACACCCCCCCCCTAACTATAACCGTTTCGCCGGAACCGTCACCGACTTTTTTCCCTGATGGAAAGTCTTGGTTTTCAGATTTTTCCCATAGGTTTGAGCACCATACCTATACGATCCGACCATCACCCAACCCCCAACTATTACAGTTTTGGCCCTGTATTTCTGTCAGTGAGTGGTAATTAGAGCTTTATATAATATAACTAGTTGTTTCGTACTGCACGGCCCACGAGTGGACCGTGGGGATTGTCGTGAGCGTGGTCTGCTTTGTGTGTTATTGTATTAGTTGTAATCGATTAAAAAATCTACATTGTTACTTTTCTAATCGATAATTATGATCAAATCGTAAGCTAAAACTCAATAAAACAATCTAGTCAAAGTTATTAAAATACTAATATTTAAATGTTTAAAATAAAATATGTTTGTTCCTAAACCTCGATAATAAATCCCTGTCGAAATTTTAATTACATTTGGAATCAAATTCGTAAATTACAACTTTATAAAATATTTCAATGGAAAACTCATTAAAAATCAAAAACTACAGTGAGGATTGTCGTGAGCGTGGTCTGCTTTGTGTACTCATAGATTGTACTTAAAAAAAAAAATCCTATATATATTGTTGTACTTTCCAAACAATCCCTGTCGAATATCAATGTATCGATAAAATATCCCAATTAATATTTCTTATAAGTTGTTTCATGGGGACCCGTCAGCGTCACACCAGAATGACTACTTAAATTGTATTATTAACTTTATTGCAGGTCACTATACTCAGTTCCTCCTAAATGTAGCTCCATGGCATAATTTTTGTATGTTGAATTTTTAAAAAATTTGGAAAAAAAAAAAAAAAAAAGTTTACATCTCCTCGTCTCCAAGGGTCCTCTACAACATTAGTTTAAGCACTTCCTACCCATCTCTTATATTTTCATGGGAACCCGTGAGCGTTACATCAGGATGACTACTTAAATTTCTCCAATATCTTTTTTGTAGGTTGCTATACTCAGTTTTTCATAAATGTCGCACACTCGCCAACCTCGCTTCGCTCAGTTAGCTCCTGTAGCTCCATGGCCTAATTTTTATATGGAGAATTTTTAAAAAGTGGAAAAAAAAAAAAAAGTTTACATCACCTCGTCTCCAAGGGTGCTCTAAAACATTAGTTCCGGCACCCACCACCTATCTCTTATAGTTTCATGGGAACCCGTCAGCGTTACATCAGAATGACTACTTAAATTTCTCCGATATCTTTTTTGCAGGTCACTATACTCAGTTCTTCATAAATGTCGCACACTCGCCAACCTAGCTGCGCTCGGTTAGCTCCTGTAGCTCCATGGCCTAATTTTTGTATGGAGAATTTTTAAAAAGTGGAAAATAAAAAAAAAAGTTTACATCACCTCGTCTCCAAGGGTCCTCTACAACATTAGTTCCGGCACCCACCACCTATCTCTTATAGTTTAATGGGAACCCGTCAGCGTTACATCAGGATGACTACTAAAATTTCTACAATGAATTTTTCGCAGGTCACTTTACTCAGTTCTTTATAAATGTCGCACACTCGCCAACCTCGCTTCGCTCGGTTAGCTCCTGTAGCTCCATGGCTTAATTTTTGTATGGAGAATTTTAAAAATATTGGAATTAAAAAAAAAAAAGTTTACATCAACTCGTCTCCAAGGGTCCTCTACAACATTAGTTTTGGCACCCACCACCCATCTCTTATAGTTTCATGGGAACCCATCAGCGTTACATCAGAATGACTACTTAAATCTCTGTAATATCTTTTTTGCAGGTTACTATACTCAGTTCTTCATAAATGTCGCACACTCGCCAACCTCGCTGCGCTGGGTTAGCTCCTGTAGCTCCATGGCCGAATTTTTGTATGAAAAAAAAAAAACCTTGGAAATTAAAAAAAAAAAGATGACATCACCTCGTCTCCAAAGGTCCTCTACAACATTAGTTTCGGCACCCAGCACCTATCTTTTACGGTTAACTCGGAACCCGTCAGCGATTCATTAGAATGATGATTCATTACCCCTTAGTGACCTTTCTAGGATAAAAAATGATGAAAGCTTTACAAATATCGTAATTTTAAAAGTAGCAATCTTTTTGTTTGGCTACAACAGTTTTTTTTTTAAAATGTATGAAAAAAAAAAACAAAAATTGGAAATTAAAAAAAAAAAAAAAACTTTTCCTCGTCTCCACACGTTTCCTACACGTAGTTAAAATTAGCACGACTTGCCATTCCTGGTTGCATCGGAACCCCTCATCGTTACATGAGGATGTCTACCTAAAAATCATTTAAGACTTTTTGTGATATGGGGTGACCCACGTGACTACAACCAGCCAAAAATGGGCATTCTGGGTATGCTCGAAGTATGCTCTGTGAGTGCTCAAAGTCGGCCGCGAATGCAAAAAAAAAAAAAAATGGGAATTTAAAAAAAAAAAAGTCACCACACCTCGTCTCCAGAAGCCCTCTCCAAAATTGGGTTCCAGCGTTTTTCGCCATCTCTTATGGTTTCCTGGGAACCCGTCAGCGTCACATCAGGTTCACTTTTAAAATTTCATTGATGACACTTTTGCTGTTCATCAGCCCCCAGTGTATGCAACCATGCCAAATTTGCAGTTGTCACTTGGCAGGTTTCGCTTCTACGAGCCTCCAAAGTACGTGTTTCGACTTTTGTATGAAAAAAAAAAAAAATCGCGGAATTAAAAAAAAAAAATGTGACGTCACCCCCTCTCCCAGGGTCCTTTATGACATTTGCTTGAGCACCCCCCGACTACCTCTTACGGTTCTCCGGGAACCCGTCGACGTTACATCAAAATGACGCTTCAGCCCCCCTCGATGACCTGTGTCGTATTAACCTAAACGAAGTCTATACAAAATTTGCAATTTGGCAAGTTGTGCTCTTTTCGTTTGACCCACAAAGTTTTTCAAAAATTTCCATACAAAAAAACAAAAGAATTTTGGAATTTAAAAATAAAACCATGACGTCACCTCGTCTCCCAGGGTCCTCTACAAAGTTTGTTCGAACACCCCCCCCCTAACTATAACCGTTTCGTCGGAACCGTCACCGACTTTTTTCCCTGATGGAAAGTCTTGGTTTTCAGATTTTTCCCATAGGTTTGAGCACCATACCTATACGATCCGATCATCACCCAACCCCCAACTATTACAGTTTTGGCCCTACATTTCTGTCAGTCAGTGGTAATTAGAGCTTTATATAATATAACTAGTTGTTTCGTACTGCACGGCCCACGAGTGGACCGTGGGGATTGTCGTGAGCGTGGTCTGCTTTGTGTTAGTTGTAATCGATACACAAATCTACATTGTTTCTTTTCTAATCGATAATTATGATCAAAATCGTTAGCTAAAACTCAATAAAAGAATCTAGTCAAAGTTTTTAAAAGACTAAAATTTATATGTTTAAAATAAAATATGTTTGATCCTAAACCTCGATAACAAATCCCTGTCGAAATCTTAATTACATTTGGGATCAAATTGGTAAATTACAACTTGATAAAATATTTCAATGGAAAACTCATTAAAAATCAAAAACTACAGTGAGGATTGTCGTGAGCGTGGTCTGCTTTGTGTACTCATAGATTGTACTTTAAAAAAAATCCTATATATATTGTTGTACTTTCTAAAAAATCCCTGTCGAAAATCAATGTATCGATAAAAATATTTCTTATAAGTTGTTACATGGGAACCCGTCAGCGTCATACAAGAAAGACTACTTAAATTTTATCATTAACTTTATTGCAGGTTACTATACTCAGTTTCTCCTAAATGTCGCACACTCGCCAACCTCGCTTCGCTCGGTTAGCTCCTGTGGCTCCATAGTATAATTTTGGTATAAAAAAATAGATAATGCTTTACAAAAAATTCCTGTCGAAAATCAATGTATCGATAAAATATTCCTATTAATATATCTTATAAGTTGTTACATGGGAACCCGTCAGCGTCACACCAGAATGACTACTTAAATTTTATCATTAACTTTATTGCAGGTCACTATACCCAGTTCCTCCTAAATGTCGCACACTCGCCAACCTCGCTTCGCTCGGTTAGCTCATGTGGCTCCATAGTATTATTTTTTGTATTAAAAAATAGAGAAAGAGTTAACAATTTAAAATAAAGTTAACATTACCTCGTCTCCAAGAGTCCTCTACAACATTAGTTTAAGCACCCCCCACCTATCTGTTATAGTTTCATGGGAACCCGTCAGCGTTACATCAGAATGACTACTTAAATTTCTCCAATATCTTTTTTGCAGGTTACTATACTCAGTTCTTCATAAATGTCGCACACTCGCCAACCTCGCTGCGCTCGGTTAGCTCCTGTAGCTCCATGGCCTAATTTTTGTATGGAGAATTTTTAAAAAGTTGGAAATAAAAAAAAAAAGTTTACATCACCTCATCTCCAAGGGTCCTCTACAACATTAGTTTCGGCACTTCCTACCCATCTCTTATAGTTTCATGGGAACCCGTCAGCGTTACATCAGAATAATTACTTAAATTTCTCGAATGACTTTATTGCAGGTAACTATACTCAGTTCTTCATAAATGTCGCACACTCGCCAACCGCGCTTCGCTCGGTTAGCTCCTGTAGCTCCATGGCATATTTTTTGTATGAAAAAAAAAAAACATTGGAAATTAAAAAAAAATAGTTTACAACACCTTGTCTCCCAGGGTCCTCTACAACATTAGTTTAAGCACTTCCAACCCATCTCTTATAGTTTCATGGGAACCCGTGAGCGCTACATCAGGATGACAACTTAAATTTGTCCAATATCTTTTTTGCAGGTTACTATACTCAGTTCTTCATAAATGTCGCACACTCGCCAACCTCACTTCGCTCGGTTAGCTCCTGTAGCTCCATGGCCTAATTTTTGTATGGAGAATTTTTAAAAAGTGGAAAATTAAAAAAAAAAGTTTACATCACCTCCTCTCCAAGGGTCCTCTAAAACATTAGTTTCGGCACCCACCACCTATCTCTTATAGTTTCATGGGAACCCGTCAGCGTTACATCAGGATGACTACTAAAATTTCTACAATGAATTTTTCGCAGGTCACTGTACTCAGTTCTTTATAAATTTCGCACACTCGCCAACCTCGCTTTGCTCGGTTAGCTCCTGTAGCTCCATGGCTTAATTTTTGTATGGAGAATTTTAAAAATATTGGAATTAAAAAAAAAAAAGTTTACATCAACTCGTCTCCAAGGGTCCTCTACAACATTAGTTTTGGCACCCACCACCCATCTCTTATAGTTTCATGGGAACCCATCAGCGTTACACCAGGATGACTACTTAAATTTCTCCAATATATTTTTGTAGGTTACTATACTCAGTTCTTCATAAATGTCGCACACTCGTCAACCTCGCTTCGCTCGGTTAGCTCCTGTAGCTCCATGGCCGAATTTTTGTATGAAAAAAAAAAAACCTTGGAAATTAAAAAAAAAAAGTTTACATCACCTCGTCTCCAAGGGTCCTCTACAACATTAGTTCCGGCACCCACCACCTATCTCTTATAGTTTCATGGGAACCCATCAGCGTTACACCAGGATGACTACTTAAATTTCTCCAATATCTTTTTTGTAGGTTACTATACTCAGTTTTTCATAAATGTCGCACACTCGTCAACCTCGCTTCGCTCGGTTAGCTCCTGTAGCTCCATGGCATATTTTTTGTATGAAAAAAAAAAAAACATTGGAATTAAAAAAAAAAAAGTTTACAACACCTCGTCGCCCAGGGTCCTCTACAACATTAGTTTCGGCACCCACCACCCATCTCTTATAGTTTCATGGGAACCCATCAGCGTTACATCAGAATGACGACTAACCCCCGCTTGGTAATGTTCTTTATATTAAAAAGGTTGAAATCTATGCAAATAAAATAATTTTGCAAGTTTTACTCTTTTTGTTTTGACAGTACAGTTTTTTCAAAATTTTGTATGAAAAAAAAAAAAAAAGTGGGAATTTAAAAAAAAAAAAAAATCTGTCTTCGTCTCCCAAGGTTTTCTATACATGGTTTGAAGGGGAGACTCTGACCTTTCCTGGTTTACTCGGAACCTCTCAGCGTTACATCAGGATGTCTACCTGTAATTTCATCATGGCAATTTTCCGGTTAGGAAAATCGATGGGCATACTATTAGCCAAAACTGGTCAACCTCACTTTGCTGAGCTGACTCCTGTGAGGGCTCAAAGTCAAAAAAGTCTCAAAAAAAAAAAAAACGTCCGAAATTAAAAAAAAAAAAGTTACGACACCTCGTCTCCCAGGGTCCTTTATGACATTTGCTTGAACACCCCCCGACTATCTCTTATGGTTCCCCAGGAACCCATGGACGTTTCATCAAAATGACAACTCTGCCCCCCCAAAGTCATAGCGCCTCTTCATCAGGCCCAACTGTATACAAATATATATACACTTCAACTATTGCTCTTTTCATATGGTCCCCAGAAGAGGGGGAAGTTTTTGTATGAAAAAAAATTTTTTTTTGCGAATTTAAAAAAAAAAAAGTGACGTCACCTCGTCTCCCAGGGTCCTCCACAATATTAGTTTCGGGACCACCCCTCTAACTGTAACCGTTTCTCCGGAACCGTCATCGACTTTTTTCCCTGATGGAAAGTCCAGAATATCGGATTTTTCCCATAGGTTTGAGCACCATACCTATACGATCCGATCATCACCCAACCCCCAACTATTACAGTTTTGGCCCTGTATTTCTGTCAGTGAGTGGTAATTAGAGCTTTATATAATATAACTAGTTGTTTCGTACTGCACGGCCCACGAGTGGACCGTGGGGATTGTCGTGAGCGTGGTCTGCTTTGTGTCTGTTGTACTTAAAAAAAATCCCTATCGAAATCTCTAGTGAGATTGGTACCAAAATCGTTTGCTAAAAGTCAATGAAACAATCTAGTCAAAGTTATTAAAATACTCAAATTTAAATGTTTAAAATAAAATATGTTTGATCCTAAACCTCGATAACAAATCCCTGTCGAAATCTTAATTACATTTGGGATCAAATTGGTAAATTACAACTTGATAAAATATTTCAATGGAAAACTCATTAAAAATCAAAAACTACAGTGAGGATTGTCGTGAGCGTGGTCTGCTTTGTGTACTCATAGATTGTACTTAAAAAAAAATCCTATATATATATATTGTTGTACTTTCCAAAAAATCACTGTCGAAAATAAATGTATTGATAAAATATCCCAATTAATATTTCTTATAAGTTGTGACATGGGAACCCGTCAGCGTCATACCAGAATGACTTCTTAAATTTTATCATTAACTTTATTGCAGGTCACTATACTCAGTTCCTACTAAATGTCGCACACTCACCAACCTCGCTTCGCTCGGTTAGCTCCTGTGGCTCCATAGTGTAATTTTTGTATGAAAAAATAGAAAAAGGGGTATCAATTTAAAAAACATTTACATGACCTCATCTCCAAGGGTCCTCTACAACATTAGTGTAAGCACTTCCTACTCATCTCTTATAGTTTCATGGGAACCCGTGAGCGTTACATCAGAATGACAACTTAATTTTCTCCAATATCTCTTTTGCATGTTACTATACTCAGTTCTTAATAAATGTCTCCATGGCCTAATTTTTGTATGGAGAATTTTTGAAAAGTTGGAATATGAAAAAAAAAGTTTACATCACCTCGTCTCCAATGGTCCTATACAACATTAGTTCCGGAACCCACCACCTATCTCTTATAGTTTCATGGGAACCCATCAGCGTTTCATCAGGATGACTACTTAAATTTCTCCAATATCTTTTTTGCAGGTTATAATACTCAGTTCTTCATAAATGTCGCACATTCGCCAACCTCGCTGCGCTCGGTTAGCTCCTGTAGCTCCAAGGCCTAATTTTTGTATGGAGAATTTTAAAAATTATGGAAATTAAAAAAAAAAGTTTACATCTCGTCTCCAAGGGTCCTCTAGAACATTAGTTTAAGCACTTCCTACCCATCTCTTATAGTTTCATGGGAACCCGTCAGCGTTACATCAGGATGACTACTTAAATTTCTCCAATTACTTTTTTGCAGGTTACTATACTCAGTTCTTTATAAATGTCGCTCACTCGCCAACCTCGCTTCGCTCGGTTAGCTCCTGTAGCTCCATTGCATAATTTTTGTATAAAAAAAATCAAAAAAGTAGGAAATAAAAAAAAAAAGTTTTCATCACCTCGTCTCCAAGGGTCTTCTACAACATTTGTTTAAGCACTTCCTACCCATCTCTTATAGTTTCATAGGAACCCGTGAGCGTTACATCAGGATGACTACTAAAATTTCTGCAATCACTTTTTTGCAGGTCACTATACTCAGTTCTTTATAACTATCGCACACTCGCCAACCTCGCTTCGCTCGGTTAGCTCATGTAGCTCCATGACATAATTTTTGTATGAAGAATTTAAAAAAAGTTTGAAATTAAAAAAAAAAGTTTTCATCACCTCGTCTCCAAGGGTCCTCTACAACGTTAGTTTAAGCACTTCCTACCCATCTCTTATAGTTTCATGGGAACCCGTCAGCGTTACATCAGAATAATTACTTAAATTTCTCGAATGACTTTATTGCAGGTAACTATACTCAGTTCTTCATAAATGTCGCACACTCGCCATCCTCGCTTTGCTCGGTTAGCTCCTGTAGCTCCATGGCATATTTTTTGTATGAAAAAAAAAAACATTGGAAATTAAAAAAAAAAGTTTACAACACCTCGTTTCCCAGGGTCCTCTACAACATTAGTTTAAGCACTTCCTACCCATCTCTTATAGTTTCATGGGAACCCGTGAGCGTTACTTCAGGATGACTACTTAAATTTCTCCAATATCTTTTTTGTAGGTTACAATTCTCAGTTCTTCATAAATGTCGCACACTCGCCAACCTAGCTTCGCTCGGTTAGCTCATGTAGCTCCATAGCATAATTTTTGTATGAAGAATTTTAAAATAGTTTGAAATTAAAAAAAAAAAGTTTTCATCACCTCGTCTCCAAGGGTCTTCTACAACATTTGTTGAAGCACTTCCTACCCATCTCTTATAGTTTCATAGGAACCCGTGAGCGTTACATCAGGATGACTACTAAAATTTCTGCAATCACTTTTTTGCAGGTCACTATACTCAGTTCTTTATAACTATCGCACACTCGCCAACCTCGCTTCGCTCGGTTAGCTCATGTAGCTCCATGACATAATTTTTGTATGAAGAATTTAAAAAAAGTTTGAAATTAAAAAAAAAAGTTTTCATCACCTCGTCTCCAAGGGTCCTCTACAACGTTAGTTTAAGCACTTCCTACCCATCTCTTATAGTTTCATGGGAACCCGTCAGCGTTACATCAGAATAATTACTTAAATTTCTCGAATGACTTTATTGCAGGTAACTATACTCAGTTCTTCATAAATGTCGCACACTCGCCATCCTCGCTTTGCTCGGTTAGCTCCTGTAGCTCCATGGCATATTTTTTGTATGAAAAAAAAAAACATTGGAAATTAAAAAAAAAAGTTTACAACACCTCGTTTCCCAGGGTCCTCTACAACATTAGTTTAAGCACTTCCTACCCATCTCTTATAGTTTCATGGGAACCCGTGAGCGTTACTTCAGGATGACTACTTAAATTTCTCCAATATCTTTTTTGCAGGTGACTATACTCAGTTCTTCATAAATGTCGCACACTCGCCAACCTCGCTGCGCTCGGTTAGCTCCTGTAGCTCCAAGGCCTAATTTTTGTATGGAGAATTTTAAAAATGTTTGAAATTAAAAAAAAAAAATTACATCACCCCGTCTCCAAGGGTCCTCTACAACATTAGTTCCGGCACCCACCACCTATCTCTTATAGTTTCATAGGAACCCGTCAGTGTTACATCAGAATGACTACTTAAATTTCTCCAGTATCTTTTTTGCAGGTTATAATACTCAGTTCTTCATAAATGTCGCACACTCGCCAACCTCGCTGCGCTCGGTTAGCTCCTGTAGCTCCATGGCCGAATTTTTGTATGAAAAAAAAAAAACTTTGGAAATTAAAAAAAAAAAGTTTACATCACCTCGTCTCCAAGGGTCCTCTACAACATTAGTTTTGGCACCCACCACCTATCTCTTACGGTTAACTCGGAACCCGTCAGCGATTCATCAGAATGATGATTCATTACCCCTTAGTGACCTTCCTGGGATAAAAAATGATGAAAGCTTTGCAAATATTGTAATTTTGAAAGTAGCAATTTTTTCGTTTGGCTGCTACAGTTTTTTTAAAAAAATGTATGAAAAAAAAATTAAAAAATCGGAAATTTAAAAAAAAAAAAAAACTTTTACTCGTCTCCGAAGGTTTCCTATATGGGGTTGCAAGGCACCTTATGCACCTCTTCTGGTGACCTGGGAACCCCTCAGCGTTACATCATGATGACTACCCAAAAATCATTGAAGACACTTTTCCACATGGGGTGACCCCCGTGACTACAACCAGCCAAAAATGGGCATTCTGGGTATGCTCCAAGTATGCTCTGCGAGTGCTCAAAGTCGGCCGCGAATGCAAAAAAAAAAAAAAGTGGGAATTTAAAAAAAAAAAAGTCACCACACCTCGTCTCCAGAAGCCCTCTCCAAAATTGGGTTCTAGCGTTTTTCGCCATCTCTTATGGTTTCCTGGGAACCCGTCAGCGTCACATCAGGTTTACTTTTAAAATTTCATTGATGACACTTTTGCTGTTCATCAGCCCCAAGTGTATGCAACTATGCCAAATTCGCAGCTCTCACTTGGCAGGTTTCGCTTCTACACGCCTCCAAAGTACGTGTTTCGACTTTTGTATGAAAAAAAAAAAAAATTGCGGAATTTAAAAAAAAAAATGTGACGTCACCCCCTCTCCCAGGGTCCTTTATGACATTTGCTTGAGCACCCCCCGACTACCTCTTACGGTTCTCCGGGAACCCCTCGACGTTACATCAAAATGACGCTTCAGCCCCCCTCGATGACCTTCCTCGTAATAAACAGGATGAAATCTATACAAAAATCGTAATTTGGCAAATTGTGCTCTTTTCGTTTGACCCACAAAGTTTTTCAAAAATTTCCATACAAAAAAACAAAAGAATTTTGGAATTAAAAAAAAAAACCATGACGTCACCTCGTCTCCCAGGGTCCTCTACAAAGTTTGTTCAAACACCCCCCCTCCATCTATTACCGTTTTGCCGGAACCCTCACCGACTTTTTTCCCTGATGGAAAGTCTTGGTTTTCGGATTTTTCCCATAGGTTTGAGCACCATACCTATACGATCCGATCATCACCTAACCCCCAACTATTACAGTTTTGGCCCTACATTTCTGTCAGTCAGTGAGTGGTAGCTTAGAGCTTTATATATATAAACTAGTTGTTTCGTACTGCACGGCCCACGAGTGGACCGTGGGGATTGTCGTGAGCGTGGTCTGCTTTGTGTCTGTTGTACTTAAAAAAAATCCCTATCGATATTTATTTTAAATTGGGATCAAAATCGTTGGCTAAAACTCGATAAAAAAATCTAGTCAAAGTTGTTAAAATACTAATATTTAAATGTTTAAAATAAAATATGTTTGATCCTAAACCTCGATAATAAATCCCTGTCGAAATCTTAATTACATTTGGAATCAAATTCGTAAATTACAACTTGATAAAATATTTCAATGGAAAATTCATTAAAAATCAAAAACTACAATGAGGATTGTCGTGAGCGAGGTCTGCTTTGTATACTCGTAGGTTGTACTTTAAAAAAAATCCTATTGATAATTATTTTTTAATTGGGATCAAAATCGTTAGCTAAAACTCAATAAAACAATCAAGTCAAAGTTATTAAAATACTAAAATTTAAATGTCTAAAATAAAATATGTTTGATCCTGAAGCTCGATAACAAATTCCTGTCGAAACCTTAATTGAATTTGGGATCAAAAAGAAAAGAAACTCCATGGCATATTTTTTATATGAAGAATTTAAAAAAAGTTAAAAATTAAAAAAAAAAGTTTACATCTCCTCGCCTCCAAGGGTCCTCTAGAACATTAGTTTAAGCACTTCCTACCCATCTCTTATAGTTTCATGGGAACCCGTCAGCGTTACATCAGGATGACTACTTAAATTTCTCCAATTACTTTTTTGCAGGTTACTATACTCAGTTCTTTATAAATGTCGCACACTCGCCAACCTCGCTGCGCTCGGTTAGCTCCTGTAGCTCCACGGCCGAATTTTTGTATGAAAAAAAAAAACCTTTGGAAATTAAAAAAAAAAAGTTTACATCACCTCGTCTCCAAGGGTCCTCTACAACATTAGTTTCAGCACCCACTACCTATCTCTTATAGTTTCATGGGAACCCGTCAGCGTTACATCAGAATGACTACTTAAATTTCTTCAATATCTTTTTTGCAGGTTACTATACTCAGTTCTTCATAAATGTCGCACACTCGCCAACATCGCTGCGCTCGGTTAGCTCCTGTAGCTCCATGGCATAATTTTTGTATGAAGAATTAAAAAAAAAATTAAAATTAAAAAAAAAAAAATTGCGTCTCCTCGTCTCCAAGGGTCCTCTACAACATTAGTTTAAGCACTTCCTACCCATCTCTTATAGTTTCATGGGAACCCGTGAGTGTTACATCAGGATGACTACTTAAATTTCTGCAATGAATTTTTTGCAGGTCACTATACGTAGTTCTTCATAGATGTCACACACTCGCCAATCTCGCTTCGCTCGGTTAGCTCCTGTAGCTCCATGGCATAATTTTTGTATGAAAAAAAAAAAAAAATGGAAATTAAAAAAAAAAAGTATACATGACCTCGTCTCCAAGGGTCTTATACAACATTTGTTTTAGCACTTTCTACCCATCTCTTATAGTTTCATGGGAACCCGTGAGCGTTACATCAGGATGACTGCTTAAATTTCTCCAATGACTTTTTTGCAGGTCATTATACACAGTTCTTCATAAATGTCGAACACTCGCCAACCTCGCTTCGCTCGGTTAGCTCCTGTGACTCCATAGCATATTTTTTGTATGAAAAAAACGTAAAATTTCGGAATTTAAAAAAAAAAAAAAAATTTTTGCTAATTGCCAAGGGTCCTCTACAAAAAAATGTTCTAGGGTTTTTTGATATCTTTTGTGGTTTCCGAGGAACCCATCACTTTACACCACCACGATGACTCAGCGACAAAAAAAAAATTTTGGGATACACAAAAGCAAGAATCTTTACTATATTGAAATTTCGCGACTTGCGGTCTTTCCGTTTGGCCACAGCAGTTTAATCAAATTTTTGTTCGAAAAAATGAAAAAAAAAATGGAATTTAAAAAAAAAAAAAAAAAAATTCCTCGTCGCCAAGGGTCCTCCATATGGTGGTGTTGAAATTTTTTTCCCATCTCTTTTGGTTCCCTGGGAACCTATCGGCGTTTCATCAGATTGACTACTTAAATGTCATCGATGACTCTTTTCGCGGTCAACATAGCGAAATCTTCGCAATTATCGCAAATCCGCAATCCTCGCTTGGCCAGTTTCGATTTTCGCGAAATTTGTATGAAAAAAAAAAAAAAACGCGGAATTAAAAAAAAAAAATGTGACGTCACCTCCTCTCCCAGGGTCCTTTATGACATTTGCTTGAGCACCCCCCGACTACCTCTTACGGTTCTCCGGGAACCCCTCGACGTTACCTCAAAATGACGCTTCAGCCCCCCTCGATGACCTTCCTCGTAATAAACAGGACGAAATCTATACAAAAATCGCAATTATGCAAGTTGCGCTCTTTTCGTTTGACCCCCACAGTTTTTCAAAAATTTCCATACAAAAAAACAAAAGAATTTTGGAATTTAAAAAAAAAACCATGACGTCACCTCGTCTCCGAGGGTCCTCTACAAAGTTTGTTTGAACACCCCCCCTCCAACTATTACCGTTTCCCCGGAACCGTCACCGACTTTTTTCCCTGATGGAAAGTCTTGGTTTTCGGATTTTTCCCATAGGTTTGAGCACCATACCTATACGATCCGATCATCACCCAACCCCCAACTATTACAGTTTTGGCCCTACATTTCTGTCAGTCAGTGAGTGGTAGCTTAGAGCTTTATATATATAAACTAGTTGTTTCGTACTGCACGGCCCACGAGTGGACCGTGGGGATTGTCGTGAGCGTGGTCTGCTTTGTGTTAGTTGTAATCGATACACAAATCTACATTGTTTCTTTTCTAATCGATAATTATGATCAAAATCGTTAGCTAAAACTCAATAAAAGAATCTAGTCAAAGTATTTAAAAACAAAGTATTTAACTAAAATTTATATGTCTAAAATAAAATATGTTTGATCCTAAACCTCGATAATAAATTCCTGTCGAAATCTTAATTACATTTGGGATCAAATTGGTAAATTACAACTTGATGAAATATTTCAATGGAAAACTCATTAAAAATCAAAAACTACAGTGAGGATTGTCGTGAGCGTGGTCTGCTTTGTGTACTCGTAGGTTGTACTTTAAAAAAAACCCTATTGATAATTATTTTTTAATTAGGATCAAAATCGTTAGCTAAAACTCAATAAAACAATCAAGTCAAAGTTATTAAAATACTAAAATTTAAATGTCAAAATAAAATATGTTTGATCCTGAAGCTCGATAACAAATTCCTGTCGAAATCTTAATTGAATTTTGGATCAAAATCGTCAATTTCCACCTGATAAAATATTACAATCGATAACTCAATAATATAAGTTCTTCAGAATAGTCGCACACTCGCCAACCTCGCTTCGCTCAGTTAGCTCCTGTAGCTCAATGGCATATTTTTTATATGAAGAATTTAAAAAAAGTTAAAAATTAAAAAAAAAGTTTATATCTCCTCGTCTCCAAGGGTCCTCTAGAACATTAGTTTAAGCACTTCCTACCCATCTCTTATAGTTTCATGGGAACCCGTCAGCGTTAAATCAGAATGACTACTTAAATTTCTCCAATATCTTGTTTGCAGGTCACTATACTCAGTTCCTCCTAAATGTCGCACACTCGCCAACCTCGCTTCGCTCGATTAGCTCCTGTAGCTCCATGGCCTAATTTTTGTATGAAGAATTAAAAAAAAATAGAAATAAAAAAAAAAAAAGTTTACGTCTCCACGTCTCCAAGGATCCTCTACAACATTAGTTTAAGCACTTCCTACCCATCTCTTATAGTTACATGGGAACCCGTGAGCGTTACATCAGGATGACTACTAAAATTTATCCAATGAATTTTTTGCAGGGCACTATACTCAGTTCTTCATAAATGTCGCACACTCGCCAACCTCGCCTCGCTCGGTTAGCTCCTGTAGCTCCATGGCCTAATTTTTGTATGAAAAAAAAAATAATCTTAAAAATAAAAATAAAAAAGTTTACAAGACCTCATCTCCAAGGGTCTTATACAACATTAGTTTAAGCACTTCCTACCCATCTCTTATAGTTTCATGGGAACCCGTGATCGTTACATCAGGATGACTACTAAAATTTATCCAATTAATTTTTTGCAGGTCACTATAATCAGTTCTTCATAAATGTCGCACACTCGCCAACCTCGCTTCGCTCGGTTAGCTCCTGTAGCTCCATGGCATAATTTTTATATGAAAAAAAAAAAAAATGGAAATTAAAAAAAAAAAGTATACATGACCTCGTCTCCAAGGGTCTTATACAACATTTGTTTTAGCACTTTCTACCCATCTCTTATAGTTTCATGGGAACCCGTGAGCGTTACATCAGGATGACTGCTTAAATTTCTCCAATGACTTTTTTGCAGGTCATTATACACAGTTCTACATAAATGTCGCACACTCGCCAACCTAGCTTCGCTCGGTTAGCTCCTGTGACTCCATAGCATATTTTTTGTATGAAAAAAACGTAAAATTTCGGAATTTAAAAAAAAAAAAAAAAAAATTGCAAATTGCCAAGGGTCCTCTACAAAAAAATGTTCTAGGGATTTTTGATAGCTTTTGTGGTTTCCGAGGAACCCATCACTTTACACCACCACGACGACTCACCGACAAAAAAAAAATTTTGGGATACACAAAAGCAAGAATCTTCACTATATTGAAATTTCGCGACTTGCGGTCTTTTCGTTTGGCCACAGCAGTTTATTCAAATTTTTGTTCGAAAAACAGAAAAAAAAAATGGAATTTAAAAAAAAAAATAAAAAATTTCCTCGTCGCCAAGGGTCCTCCATATGATGGTGTTGAAATTTTTTTCCCATCTCTTTTGGTTCCCTGGGAACCCATCGGCGTTTCATGAGATTGACTACTTAAATGTCATCGATGACTCTTTTCGCGGTCAACAGAGCGAAATCTTCGCAATTATCGCAAATCCGCAATCCTCGCTTGGCCAGTTTCGATTTTCGCGAAATTTGTATGAAAAAAAAAAAAAAACGCGGAATTTAAAAAAAAAAATGTGACGTCACCTCCTCTCCCAGGGTCCTTTATGACATTTGCTTGAGCACCCCCCGACTACCTCTTACGGTTCTCCGGGAACCCTTCGACGTTACCTCAAAATGACGCTTCAGCCCCTCTCGATGACCTTCCTCGTAATAAACAGGACGAAATCTATACAAAAATCGCAATTATGCAAGTTGCGCTCCTTTCGTTTGACCCCCACAGTTTTTCAAAAATTTCCATACAAAAAAACAAAAGAATTTTGGAATTTAAAAAAAAAACCATGACGTCACCTCGTCTCCGAGGGTCCTCTACAAAGTTTGTTTGAACACCCCCCCCCTAACTATAACCGTTTCGCCGGAACCGTCACCGACTTTTTTCCCTGATGGAAAGTCTTGGTTTTCAGATTTTTCCCATAGGTTTGAGCACCATACCTATACGATCCGATCATCACCCAACCCCCAACTATTACAGTTTTGGCCCTGTATTTCTGTCAGTGAGTGGTAATTAGAGCTTTATATAATATAACTAGTTGTTTCGTACTGCACGGCCCACGAGTGGACCGTGGGGATTGTCGTGAGCGTGGTCTGCTTTGTGTCTGTTGTACTTTAAAAAAATCCCTATCGAAATCTCTAGTGAGATTGGTACCAAAATCGTTAGCTAAAACTGTATAAAATATTATATTCAAAGTGATAAATATAGTAAAATTGAAATGTATAAAATAAAATATGTTTGATCCTAAACCTCGATAACAAATCCTTGTCGAAATCTTAATTACATTTGGAATCAAATTGGTAAATTACAACTTGACAAAATAATTCAATGGAAAACTAATTAAAAATTAAAAAGTACAGTGAGGATTGTGGTGACCGTGGTCTGCATTGTGTACTCGTAGACTGTACTTTAAAAAATCCCTATCGATATTTATTTTTAAATTGGGATCGAAATCGTTAGCTAAAACTCAATAAAACAATCAAGTCAAAGTTATTAAAATACTAAAATTTAAATGTCTAAAATAAAATATGTTTGATCCTGAAGCTCGATAACAAATTCCTGGCGAAATCTTAATTGAATTTGGGATCAAAATCGTCAATTTCCACCTGATAAAATATTGCAATCGATAACTCAATAATATAAGTTCTTCAGAAAAGTTGAACACTTGCCAACCTCGCTTCGCTCGGTTAGCTCCTGTAGCTCCATGGCATATTTTTTATATGAAGAATTTAAAAAAAGTTAAAAATTAAAAAAAAAAGTTTACATCTCCTCGCCTCCAAGGGTCCTCTAGAACATTAGTTTAAGCACTTCCTACCCATCTCTTATAGTTTCATGGGAACCCGTGAGCGTTACATCAGGATGACTACTTAAATTTCTCCAATATCTTTTTTGCAGGTTACTATACTCAGTTTTTTATAAATGTCGCACACTCGCCAACCTCGCTTCGCTCGGTTAGCTCCTGTAGCTCCATGGCCTAATTTTTGTATGGAGAATTTTTAAAAAGTGGAAAATTTAAAAAAATAGTTTATATCACCTCGTCTCCAAGGGTCCTCTAAAACATTAGTTCCGGCACCCACCACCTATCTCTTATAGTTTCATGGGAACCCGTCAGCGTTACATCAGAATGACTACTTAAATTTCTGCAATATCTTTTTTGCAGGTTACTATACTCAGTTTTTCATAAATGTCGCACACTCGCCAACCTCGCTTCGCTCGGTTAGCTCCTGTAGCTCCATGGCCTAATTTTTGTATGGAGAATTTTTAAAAAGTGGAAAATTAAAAAAAATAGTTTATATCACCTCGTCTCCAAGGGTCCTCTAAAACATTAGTTCCGGCACCCACCACCTATCTCTTATGGTTTCATGGGAACCCGTCAGCGTTACATTAGAATGACTACTTAAATTTCTGCAATATCTTTTTTGCAGGTTACTATACTCAGTTCTTCATAATTGTCGCACACTCGGCAACCTCGCTTCGCTCGGTTAGCTCCTGTAGCTCCATGGCATAATTTTTGTATGAAAAAAAAAAAAAAAATGGAAATTAAAAAAAAAAAGTATACATGACCTCGTCTCCAAGGGTCTTATACAACATTTGTTTTAGCACTTTCTACCCATCTCTTATAGTTTCATGGGAACCCGTGAGAGTTACATCAGGATGACTGCTTAAATTTCTCCAATGACTTTTTTGCAGGTCATTATACACAGTTCTTCATAAATGTCACACACTCGCCAACCTCGCTTCGCTCGGTTAGCTCCTGTGACTCCATAGCATATTTTTTGTATGAAAAAAACGTAAAATTTCGGAATTTAAAAAAAAAAAAAAAATTTTTGCCAATCGCCAAGGGTCCTCTACAACAAAATGTTCTAGAGTTTTTTGATATCTTTTGTGGTTTCCGAGGAACCCATCAACTTTACACCACCACAACTACTCACCGACATAAAAAAAATTTTGGGATACACAAAAGCAAGAATCTTTACTATATTGAAATTTCGCGACTTGCGGTCTTTCCGTTTGGCCACAGCAGTTTATTCAAATTTTTGTTCGAAAAAAAGAAAAAAAAAATGGAATTTAAAAAAAAAATAAAAAAATTTCCTCGTCGCCAAGGGTCCTCCATATGATGGTGTTGAAATTTTTTTCCCATCTCTTTTGGTTCCTTGGGAACCTATCGGCGTTTCATGAGATTGACTACTTGAATGTCATTGATGACTCTTTTGGGGGTCAACAGACCCAAATCTTTACAATTATCGCAAATTCGCAATCCTCGCTTGGCCAGTTTCGATTTTCGCGAAATTTGTATGAAAAAAAAAAAAAAACGCGGAATTTAAAAAAAAATATATGACGTCACCCCTTCTCCCAGGGTCCTTTATGACATTTGCTTGAGCACCCCCCGACTACCTCTTACGGTTCTCTGGGAACCCCTCGACGTTACATCAAAATGACGCTTCAGCCCCCCTCGATGACCTTTGTCGTATTAACCAAGACGAAGTCTATACAAAATTTGCAATTTGGCAAGTTGTGCTCTTTTCGTTTGACCCACAAAGTTTTTCAAAAATTTCCATACAAAAAAACAAAAGAATTTTGGAATTAAAAAAAAAAACCATGACGTCACCTCGTCTCCGAGGGTCCTCTACAAAGTTTGTTCGAACACCCCCCCTCCAACTATTACCGTTTCCCCGGAACTCTCACCGACTTTTTTCCCTGATGGAAAGTTCAGGATATCGGATTTTTCCCATAGGTTTGAGCACCATACCTATACGATCCGATACTCACCCAACCCCCAACTATTACAGTTTTGGCCCTACATTTCTGTCAGTCAGTGAGTGGTAGCTTAGAGCTTTATATATATAAACTAGTTGTTTCGTACTGCACGGCCCACGAGTGGACCGTGGGGATTGTCGTGAGCGTGGTCTGCTTTGTGTCTGTTGTACTTAAAAAAAATCCCTATCGAAAATATAAAATCTACATGGTTACTTTCTAATCGATAATTATGATCAAAATCGTTAGCTAAAACTCAATAAAACAATCTAGTCAAAGTTATTAAAATACTAAAATTTTAATGTTTAAAATAAAATATGTTTGATCCTAAACCTCGATAACAAATCCCTGTCGAAATCTTAAATGAATTTGGGATCAAAATCGTCAATTACCACTTGATAAAATATTGCAATCGATAAGTCAATAAAACACAAAAAGTACAGTGGGGATTGTCGTGAGCGTGGTCTGCTTTGTGTAGATTGTACCTTACTACAATGTACCTATGTGGCTCCATAGTATAATTTTTGTATGAAAAAATAGAAAAAGGGGTAACAATTTAAAATAAAGTTAAAATTACCTCGTCTCCAAGACTCCTCCACAACCTTAGTTTATGCACCCCCCACCTATCTGTTATAGTTTCATGGGAACCCGTCAGCGTTAAATCAGAATGATTACTTAAATTTCTCCAATTACTTTATTGCAGGTCACTATACTCAGTTTCTCCTAAATGTCGCACGCTCGCCAACCTCGCTTCTCTCGGTTAGCTCCTGTGGCTCCATAGTATAATTTTGGTATAAAAAAATAGATAATACTTTACAAAAAATCCATGTCGAAAATCAATGTATCGATAAAATATCCCTATTAATATTTCTTATAAGTTGATACATGGGGACCCGTCAGCGTCTCACCAGAATGACTACTTAAATTGTATTATTAACTTTATTGCAGGTCACTATACTCAGTTCCTCCTAAATGTCGCACACTCGCCAACCTCGCTTCGCTCGGTTAGCTCCTGTGGCTCCATAGTGTAATTTTTGTATGAAAAAATAGAAAAAGGGGTATCAATTTAAAAAACGTTTACATGACCTCGTCTCCAAGGGTCCTCTACAACATTAGTGTAAGCACTTCCTACCCATCTCTTATAGTTTCATGGGAACCCGTTAGCGTTACATCAGAATGACAACTTAATTTTCTCCAATATCTCTTTTGCATGTTACTATACTCAGTTCTTAATAAATGTCGCAAACTCGCCAACCTCGCTTCGCTCGGTTAGCTCCTGTAGCTCCATGGCATATTTTTTGTATGAAAAAAAAAAAAAACATTGGAAATTAAAAAAAATAGTTTACAACACCTCGTCTCCCAGGGTCCTCTAAAACATTAGTTCCGGCACCCACCACCTATCTCTTATAGTTTCATGAGAACCCGTCAGCGTTACATCAGAATGACTATTTAAATTTCTCCGATATCTTTTTTGCAGGTTACTATACTCAGTTCTTTATAAATGTCGCACACTCGCCAACCTCGCTTCGCTCGGTTAGCTCCTGTAGCTCCATGGCCTAATTTTTGTATGGAGAATTTTTAAAAAGTGGAAAATTAAAAAAAAAAAGTTTACATCACCTCGTCTCCAAGGGTCCTCTAAAATATTAGTTCCGGCACCCACCACCTATCTCTTATAGTTTCATAGGAACCCGTCAGCGTTACATCAGAATGACTACTTAAATTTCTCCAATATCTTATTTGCAGGTTACTATACTCAGTTCTTCATAAATGTCGTACACTCGCCAACCTCGCTGCGCTCGGTTAGCTCCTGTAGCTCCATGGCCTAATTTTTGTATGGAGAATTTTTAAAAAGTGGAAAATTTAAAAAAAAAAGTTTACATCACCTCGTCTCCAAGGGTACTCTAAAACATTAGTTCCGGCACCCACTACCTATCTCTTATAGTTTCATGGGAACCCGTCAGCGTTACATCAGAATGACTACTGAAATTTCTTCAATATCTTTTTTGCAGGTTATTATACTCAGTTCTTCATAAATGTCGCACACTCGCCAACCTCGCTTAGCTCGGTTAGCTCCTGTAGCTCCATGGCCGAATTTTTGTATGAAAAAAAAAAAACCTTGGAAATTAAAAAAAAAAAGTTTACATCACCTCGTCTCCAAGGGTCCTCTACAACATTAGTTCCGGCACCCACCACCTATCTCTTACGGTTAACTCGGAACCCGTCAGCGATTCATCAGAATGATGATTCATTACCCCTTAGTGACCTTTCTAGGATAAAAAATGATGAAAGCTTTACAAATATCGTAATTTTAAAAGTAGCAATCTTTTTGTTTGGCTACAACAGTTTTTTTTTTAAAATGTATGAAAAAAAAAAACAAAAATTGGAAATTAAAAAAAAAAAAAAAACTTTTCCTCGTCTCCACACGTTTCCTACACGTAGTTAAAATTAGCACGACTTGCCATTCCTGGTTGCATCGGAACCCCTCATCGTTACATGAGGATGTCTACCTAAAAATCATTTAAGACTTTTTGTGATATGGGGTGACCCACGTGACTACAACCAGCCAAAAATGGGCATTCTGGGTATGCTCGAAGTATGCTCTGTGAGTGCTCAAAGTCGGCCGCGAATGCAAAAAAAAAAAAAAATGGGAATTTAAAAAAAAAAAAGTCACCACACCTCGTCTCCAGAAGCCCTCTCCAAAATTGGGTTCTAGCGTTTTTCGCCATCTCTTATGGTTTCCTGGGAACCCGTCAGCGTCACATCAGGTTTACTTTTAAAATTTCATTGATGACACTTTTGCTGTTCATCAGCCCCCAGTGTATGCAACCATGCCAAATTTGCAGTTGTCACTTGGCAGGTTTCGCTTCTACGAGCCTCCAAAGTACGTGTTTCGACTTTTGTATGAAAAAAAAAAAAATCGCGGAATTAAAAAAAAAAAATGTGACGTCACCCCCTCTCCCAGGGTCCTTTATGACATTTGCTTGAGCACCCCCCGACTACCTCTTACGGTTCTCCGGGAACCCCTCGACGTTACATCAAAATGACGCTTCAGCCCCCCTCGATGACCTGTGTCGTATTAACCTAAACGAAGTCTATACAAAATTTGCAATTTGGCAAGTTGTGCTCTTTTCGTTTGACCCACAAAGTTTTTCAAAAATTTCCATACAAAAAAACAAAAGAATTTTGGAATTTAAAAAAAAAACCATGACGTCACCTCGTCTCCCAGGGTCCTCTACAAAGTTTGTTTGAACACCCCCCCCCTAACTATAACCGTTTCGTCGGAACCGTCACCGACTTTTTTCCCTGATGGAAAGTCTTGGTTTTCAGATTTTTCCCATAGGTTTGAGCACCATACCTATACGATCCGATCATCACCCAACCCCCAACTATTACAGTTTTGGCCCTACATTTCTGTCAGTCAGTGGTAATTAGAGCTTTATATAATATAACTAGTTGTTTCGTACTGCACGGCCCACGAGTGGACCGTGGGGATTGTCGTGAGCGTGGTCTGCTTTGTGTCTGTTGTACTTAAAAAAAATCCCTATCGAAATCTCTAGTGAGATTGGTACCAAAATCGTTTGCTAAAAGTCAATGAAACAATCTAGTCAAAGTTATTAAAATACTAAAAATTAAATGTCTAAAATAAAATATGTTTGATCCTGAAGCTCGATAACAAATTCCTGTCGAAACCTTAATTGAATTTGGGATCAAAATCGTCCATTTCCACCTGATAAAATATTGCAATCGATAACTCAATAATATAAGTTCTTCAGAAAAGAAACTCCATGGCATATTTTTTATATGAAGAATTAAAAAAAAGTTAAAAATTTAAAAAAAAAGTTTACATCTCCTTGCCTCCAAGGGTCCTCTAGAACATTAGTTTAAGCACTTCCTACCCATCTCTTATAGTTTCATGGGAACCCGTCAGCGTTACATCAGGATGACTACTTAAATTTCTCCAATTACTTTTTTGCAGGTTACTATACTCAGTTCTTTATAAATGTCGCACACTCGCCAACCTCGCTTCGCTCGGTTAGCTCCTGTAGCTCCATTGCATAATTTTTGTATAAAAAAATTCAAAAAAGTAGGAAATTAAAAAAAAAAGTTTTCATCACCTCGTCTCCAAGGGTCCTCTACAACATTAGTTAAGACACCCACCACCCATCTCTTATAGTTTCATGGGAACCCGTCAGCGTTACATCAGAATGACTACTTAAATTTCTCCAATATCTTTTTTGCAGGTTACTATACTCAGTTCTTCATAAATGTCGCACACTCGCCAACCTCGCTGCGCTCGGTTAGCTCCTGTAGCTCCATGGCCGAATTTTTGTATAGAGAATTTTTAAAAAGTGGAAAATTAAAAAAAAAAGTTTACATCTCCTCGCCTCCAAGGGTCCTCTAGAACATTAGTTTAAGCACTTCCTACCCATCTCTTATAGTTTCATGGGAACCCGTCAGCGTTACATCAGGATGACTACTTAAATGTCTCCAATTACTTTTTTGCAGGTTACTATACTCAGTTTTTCATAAATTGCGCACACTCGCCAACCTCGCTTCGCTCGGTTAGCTCCTGTAGCTCCAAGGCCTAATTTTTGTATGGAGAATTTTAAAAATGTTGGAAATTAAAAAAAAAAAGTTTACATCACCTCGTCTCCAAGGGTCCTCTACAACATTAGTTCCGGCACCCACCACCTATCTCTTATAGTTTCATGGGAACCCGTCAGTGTTACATCAGAATGACTACTTAAATTTCTCCAATATATTTTTTGCAGGTTATTATACTCAGTTCTTCATAAATGTCGCACACTCGCCAACCTCGCTTTGCTCGGTTAGCTCCTGTAGCTCCATGGCTTAATTTTTGTATGGAGAATTTTAAAAATATTGGAATTAAAAAAAAAAAAGTTTACATCAACTCGTCTCCAAGGGTCCTCTACAACATTAGTTTTGGCACCCACCACCCATCTCTTATAGTTTAATGGGAACCCATCAGCGTTACACCAGGATGACTACTTAAATTTCTCCAATATCTTTTTTGCAGGTTACTATACTCAGTTCTTCATAAATGTCGCACACTCGTCAACCTCGCTTCGCTCGGTTAGCTCCTGTAGCTCCATGGCCGAATTTTTGTATGAAAAAAAAAAAACCTTGGAAATTAAAAAAAAAAAGTTGACATCACCTCGTCTCCAAAGGTCCTCTACAACATTAGTTTCGGCACCCACCACCTATCTCTTACGGTTAACTCGGAACCCGTCAGCGATTCATCAGAATGATGATTCATTACCCCTTAGTGACCTTTCTAGGATAAAAAATGATGAAAGATTTACAAATATCGTAATTTTAAAAGTAGCAATCTTTTTGTTTGGCTACAACAGTTTTTAAAAAAAAATGTATGAAAAAAAAAAACAAAAATTGGAAATTAAAAAAAAAAAAAAAACTTCCTCGTCTCCACACGTTTCCTACACGTAGTTAAAATTAGCACGACTTGCCATTCCTGGTTGCATCGGAACCCCTCATCGTTACATGAGAATGTCTACCTAAAAATCATTTAAGACTTTTTGTGATATGGGGTGACCCACGTGACTACAACCAGCCAAAAATGGGCATTCTGGGTATGCTCGAAGTATGCTCTGTGAGTGCTCAAAGTCGGCCGCGAATGCAAAAAAAAAAAAAAATGGGAATTTAAAAAAAAAAAAGTCACCACACCTCGTCTCCAGAAGCCCTCTCCAAAATTGGGTTCTAGCGTTTTTCGCCATCTCTTATGGTTTCCTGGGAACCCGTCAGCGTCACATCAGGTTCACTTTTAAAATTTCATTGATGACACTTTTGCTGTTCATCAGCCGCCAGTGTATGCAACCATGCCAAATTTGCAGTTGTCACTTGGCAGGTTTCGCTTCTACGAGCCTCCAAAGTACGTGTTTCGACTTTTGTATGAAAAAAAAAAAAAATCGCGGAATTAAAAAAAAAAAATGTGACGTCACCCCCTCTCCCAGGGTCCTTTATGACATTTGCTTGAGCACCCCCCGACTACCTCTTACGGTTCTCCGGGAACCCCTCGACGTTACATCAAAATGACGCCTCAGCCCCCCTTGATGACCTTCCTCGTAATAAACAGGACGAAATCTATACAAAAATCGCAATTTGGCAAGTTGTGCTCTTTTCGTTTGACCCACAAAGTTTTTCAAAAATTTCCATACAAAAAAACAAAAGAATTTTGGAATTTAAAAAAAAAACCATGACGTCACCTCGTCTCCCAGGGTCCTCTACAAAGTTTGTTCGAACACCCCCCCCCTAACTATAACCGTTTCGTCGGAACCGTCACCGACTTTTTTCCCTGATGGAAAGTCTTGGTTTTCAGATTTTTCCCATAGGTTTGAGCACCATACCTATACGATCCGATCATCACCCAACCCCCAACTATTACAGTTTTGGCCCTACATTTCTGTCAGTCAGTGGTAATTAGAGCTTTATATAATATAATATAATATAATATATATTTTTAAACATATATTTATTACCTTATATATAAATAAATGACCTACATAAACAATTTTTTTTTACTTAATAAATGTTTATTGAAGTAATATACAAACAGTATAAAATAATTACAATATAAATTAAAACTACTTAAAAGTAAAAATTAAAATAAATATAAACTAAACCTAATAAAAAATAAACTATAAGTAAAAAATACCCTTCAGTGATAGTCCCAAGAAGACTGGCAACATTTCCCCTCTGTATAGCTAAGCTAATACGCTGGCAGAAATAATTGCCAGCTTTCCTGTAAACAAATAAATATATAACTAAATATAAAATACATACATATACGCATATATCATAATTAAAAGTATCATCACGACCGTTTCCCTTTCGGGGTGGTCAGAAACCACGCTAATAAATAAGCAGATTCACATTTAGCCAACTTTACTATAGGCCAATCATGACAAGTGGCAAGCTCGTCGATGTCTCCAGCGTACCAAACTCGAGAAATATCACAAATAAATTAAATGTATTTATTTACATTAATAAATATTTTTGTGTCCCGACCAGGAATCGGACCCGGTACCTCCAAGTCTAAATCCACGGACTTGACCGCTAGACCACGGAGGCAGTTATAATAATAATTCATATATATAATATTCAGCATATATAATAATTCAGTATACAAATTAAACAGCCCATTTCATAGTTTAGGTTTAGGCAATAATAAAAGGGATAAATAATATATATATTTTTTATCTCTTCAATAAAGTAAGAGCACGCCATTGAGTAACTTAATATCATGGAAACCGGATAGCAGACTGTATGGCGCGGCCTTATCCTTTTTTTTTTAGAAATTATAGAGGTCTTTTTTATTTCGTGTGTGATCCGAAGTTTGATGAAAGAATTGTTTTGGTGGCCATCTTGTTTACTAGACAATGCGCAGTTGGAAAATAAAAGATTTAATTACTCACGGCCGGTTGCAGGAAGGATAATAAAAATAATAAAGTAATGTATCATCACGACCAACCGCTAAGACCGCTAGACCACGGAGGCAGTTAATAAATCATCATTAAAAGTTGACATCATTCAGCCTAATTCTCCAGATATATGTTCTGGAAGGACCATCACCAACAGTGGAGGTCTAGGACGCTGTGTTCTAGGGGCTGTAATGAAAACAAAAAAATATATATTTTTGCTATTTTTAGTATATTAATATTTATTTAGTCACATGACTTTGTCGAGGTTAGTGTCTAGGTATTCTTTAGTTGATTAAAAACATTTATGGAGTTCTTCGCGCCATTTTGCGTGGACATGTCAAGTGCAAGTTTTTGTTTTGTAAATTAATTTGCTGTGGATATTATTGGTCAAAAGTGGTGTTGTTTTGTTTAATAATGTGCTACAATGTGAATAATTATGGAAAACGATAAATTGGACTTTAATTATGGGGCACAAGTTGCAGTTTATTTTTTGTGGTTTTCCCGCGCTGTGAACTGCCATATTTTACCCGACGTGTTTGGGCTATAATGCCGCGATTGACTCCAAGTAAAGCATCAAATTCTGCAGCATCTGGAATTTGATGATCCGGTTATGAACTCTGTTATGAACATATATTATGCAAATAAATTACGTGTTTAGGGCTGATGTATTCTGTACAATGTCCTTTAAAGACAATTAAAAAAAAAAAAAAAAAACATTTATAACTAGCATTTGTTTGATTCTTAATTTAAACAGTTTAAGTGGCAGCAGGCGCGGTGATGGCTCGGTTGTAAGAATGCGTTCCTTAAATCCTACAAAGATCGGTTCAAACCCACCCGACATGTATCAATGACAAATACACTTTTCTTACGTACATTTGTCATAGATTCCACTATTACCAACTTGTGGAATCGTTAATAAATTGTCATTAAAAATTTACATTGTATCCTCGGCAAGCCGTCTGGCCCGTTTGGCGAGTGTAGGCCAAATTATCCAGATATATGTTTTGATAGGCCAACTCCGACAGTGGAGGTCTAGGAAGCGGCTGTAATGATGAAGTGACAGCTCCCTTGTAATTTTATAAGCTTCATTTTTAATTAGATGATAAAGGTCGTTAGAAATCGCGAAATAGCGTTCACGGGCTGGATTTTGTGAAAATAATAGTTTCCACCGCTACGGTCCAAGGTTGTTGTCCAGTCTACGAGCATAGCTTAAAGCACCTGCTAAATAATAAAAATAATCGTTTATTTACAATAAATCATCAGGATTTAAGCCATTTTTTCACAGCTTATTTATTAGCTTGAGATGACATCTAAAACGAAAAAAAAATTGAAATTAAATATAAAGGCACGTTATGCAAGTCATGATTTACATAGAGTCGTCAACCCCCTCTTGGTCTATGGCCTGTATGTGAGTCGATAATAATAATAATGATCGTTTATTTCCAATAAAATCTTATGTACATGTTTTTCTATTGGAAACCCACTAGGAAGGCCGGTATTGTGGTCTCAATTACACTAAATCTATAACTTACATAATTTCAAATTAAATTTAAAATTAAATCTAAATTAAAAATTAAATTCTAAAAACAATAATTCCAAAAATAAAAAACATTGAAGGAATTAATAAATACACCGCTTTAATAATAAACAGACCGCTTCCGTGGTCTAGTGGTAACAAACGTTGCCGTAAACTCGGGAGGTCGTGGGTTCGATTCCCACCGGGGGCAAGTTGTACATTGTATAATTTGTCTCGGTCTGGGTGTTTATATGTATAATATGTATATATTTACAAAAAAAAAAGTATAATATGTAGTTTATCAACCATCTAGTTTCCGTAACACAAGCCTCGTAGCTTACCACGGAAACTAGATGGCGCTGTGTGACCTGTCTGGAAATATTTATTATTATATAATATATAATATTAAGAATAACTATAGTTAATAAATAAATAATGAGTCCCATAAATTAAATCTCAAGAATGTAAATTATGAAAGATGGTAGGTATGCACTTGATGAAAAATTAAATATAAATATTAGATTTATTTTGTGATGTCAAATAGATTCTCAGTTTGTAAATATGTCAAGAGTCATTAGGTAATAGTAAAGAATATATTAATAGTCTTGTATTTGTAGTTAAGTTTACGTCCAATATTTTATTTAAATGATTATAGATATATAAGGTCCTTGAAATAAATTTGTACACTGCGCCCTTCTGGTTCTGTAGTAGTGATTAGTAAATACCTCATAGTATCTTCTTTTGTTACTGTCATAACAGTCGATGACTCCTTAAGTTTAAGTAATATAGTATATAAGTAATAAAGTAGTTTTGAACTCATTAAAATTATTAGGGGTGCAGTAAGCAGGTAGTACATTACCAGGGCATCATTACCGGCACGCGCTGGCTAATGGATTTAATTACGACAATCACGGGCCCTGCCCTTGTTAACATAATTCCATAATTTGGGCGTACCCACCCACATTTATGTGCTCCTGGTACTCGGGATAGGAAAATGTATTTTTCTTGTTTTATTTCAAAGTTTTGGATAACATTAATTATAATTTGCTCATCCTTGGATTTAGACGCGTAGGTACTGGGTTCGATTCCTGGTCAGGGCACAGTAATTTATTTAATTTGTTAGTATTAAACAAAACTGTGGCATTTGGGGTTGAAACAATGGGGGTATATTCTCTAAATACTCACAAATTCGTGAAAAACCTGGGTAAACGAATTTATCAAGAGTGTGGCAACCTCAAATGCCATAACTAACTGAAACTTTTGTATCTTATTTCGAATAAATATTTAATTTCTTTGTGATATTTCTCGAGTTTGGTACTATGATGAGCGTAAAGTTGGCTAAATGTGAATTGTGTGTGAAAAAAGAGGTTCCTGATCACCCCGCAAGAGATATGGTCGTGATGATTCTTAACAAAATTCAAAATTTAATAAGCGAGCGAATGGGCCTATTGCCTATCCATTCTTTATTGATCATCAGTTGAGTATCTATTCTTAAAGCAATAGTTTATGATCCGTAGAAGAGCGTACTTCACTGATATCATACATACATATCTTTACGCCAGATCCCTTGCGGGGTAGGCAGAGACAATTGAGCGCCACTTGACACGATCACGACATACCTCTTTCGCTTCGTCGAATTAGATTTCTAAGAATAAAGAGAAACTTTGGCTTTAGCAAAGGCAGGTGATATAAAGTAGGTACACAGGACGCGGACGGCCCGGCGCCTACTGTTTGCCGACCACTCCTGAACTGTTTCAAACCAACCCTTAACAACTCATGCTGCCCTGGTAGTCTCAATTCATTTTTTTGTGAATCGAATTTTTAGTCTTATGAAACGTTAGTGCGTGACCTTTACTCTGTCATCTAAGCTATCAAATCTCCTCCAGGAAGACCAGAAGACGTTTCTGCAGACCTCTGGAAGAGTTTCCGCAGTCTACGGAGGAGCTTCAGTCCAGGCACAGCCACTCTGTTAGAACGTGCGCGGCCGTATCCTTCTTTGCCAAGCTTCCTCTACACAGTGGGCTATCTGTAATGATTAGAGTGTATATGTGTTCATTAAAGGCAGTGTCCTGTTATCACCCCTACCATTGTGCGAAGCTTAGCTCTATTAAGGTTCAAGAGGCGTCGCGAGAGGCTTCTGTCAGGGCTCGGAAGAGCTTCCCAAGACTGTCTGCAGTCTGTGGCTGATGTCTGTCAGGCGAAGCCAACCTCGCATGAATTGGTATGGAAGGGGGATTATTGATCCTGGGCCTGTTGGTATTGTGACCAGTTCATCAGCCACCCAGCGAACCGCTATGATTTTTTTTCATTTTTTTTTTATACTGAGCACGACATGTGACACCGCGCCCACCTGATGGTAAGCGGTACTCGAGGTCCAAAAATGGGAGCAACTGACGCCAGCCTCTGACGACCGACATCAGTCCCTACCACTATTCCGGCCTATAAAGATGTTTTTTCACACTTCGTTTGAAGGACTCCAGGTTATAGGAATGGGAAAACACACTGGCTGGGAGAGCATTCCACATCTTCAGCGTGCGACAGATGTAAGAGTCTCCAAATCTCCTTAAACCCTTTATCCACTGTAGTGTGATTTACTACCACACGGGTAAATCCAGGTCAAACAGCTAGTGAAACAAGTTATGCATTCTCCGCAGTAGTAATATAATATAAGTAGGTATATTTTTATAACAACAGCATTTTTACAAGTAGAGCAGAAATGCATCGTCATATCTCGTTCCCACGAATTTTGCTGTTCAATCTTTCATATAATTTTCTGCGTAATTGGAACTTAGTTTAGCTTTGAACAATATTTGTGCTAATTATTATTTTATACCTGGAAGCATTTCTTGCAATTTTAATTTGGCTGTTCTCATTATTCTAGGAACTAGGGTATCAATCAGCCTTAGCTCATTTTTAGAATATAAATATGTAAAGGTATCTATCACTTTTATTTATTTATTTAAAAACTTTATTGCACAAAGTACAAAGGCGGACTTAATGCCCGTAGACATTCTCTGACAGCCAAACCTTAGAGACAAATTTGAACAAATATACATAGGTGCAATAAAAGTAAAGTATAAATATATAATTATAGAATGACTTAACATTATATTATATACGTACTTGTATAGCTTGATGTATTTAATATATTATCAATATACTAAATACTAATATATACACAATATATTACAACTTACCATAATTATGTAATATAAATTGTTGAATAGTGTCTCGGGCTTGCGACCGACAATAGGCTGGTTTAAGAAAAGAGGCCTCCCTTTTTTATTTTATTGCGCGATAATACGCTCACTATCCACCATTCTACTCCTCTCCCTACCCAACGAAATAGTGTATGATTCCGTTAATACCGTCTTGGAAGCTCGTTCCATAAATGTATTGACGGCAGACCTGCTTAGGCCCAATTCTTTCAGTAAGTGATGCAAAGATTTTGCTGGAACTCCTCTCGCACTAACTTCCACTGCGTAAAGCTGAGTCTTGAACCCGTTCCGGATCATTTCTTCTGTGAGATCATAATATTTATTCGACTTTCGACAACAACAACAACAAAATCTGAAACAATCCACGTAAAAGGTTTTATTTTAAAATGAACTCGAGGCGTGGCTACAGTGTGTGACTGTGACGAAGCCTTGCGGTTTCCTGTACCACTAATGTGACCATTCTGTTTTTACAAAAAAATACCATTTTAGGAAAGAGTTTCATCTACTCTTTACTGCTGGATGTAGGCCTTTCCTAAGGCTCGCGACTGGACGAGATCTATTGTACCCTCAGTTAATCCTCACCTTTTTTTAGAATATCCGTTTATTTGACGGAGGTCGTCCCACTCTACATATTTCCGTAAAGTCTCTACTCCACAATCCGTGGAGCCCCATCGTTAATCGGTTCTGCGGTAAATGTGTCCTATAGCCACTTCGAAATATATCCATCAGAAAAACATCAAGCATAGCTCGCTTCTCTTCTTCTTCTCCATTACAGCTCCTAAAACACACGATTCCTAGACCTCCACTGATGGGAGATGGGCATTCCAGAAAGTTCCAGAGAATTAAGCCTACACTTGCCACGCTGGCTAGACGGGTTGGCGAGGGTCTGATGTATTTTTATTAATAATAATAATTATTATTATTAAGTCTTCTACAAGTGGGTATTGGTGGAACTGCGCTGGAATGGTGGTTTTCTAAATCTATGACAAATTTACGTAAGAAAAGTGTATTTCTCTTTAGTACTCCTACATGGCGGCGTTCGAACCCACGTCTTTAGGATGTTACGGAAAGCATTCTTACCATCTAGCCACTCCCGCTCTCGTATGGATTTATATAATTGTTTTTTTATGCTCATCAGCGACATCACTGGCAGCCACTGACGACCGAGATCAAGTGCAAGTAAACAAGATTATTTTTAAGATTTCACTTGAAGAATGGTTATAGAAGTGAGGAACTTACAAGCTGGGAGAGCGGTCCACATCTTCACCGTGCGCCAGATGTACGAGCTATCGTACATAATCAGCATTGTCTTTGTTTCCGTTACAATAAATCAGTGTACAAACTTGCCAACATCGGTTGTTTCATTACGCATTAACCTTTCCATAGCTAACAAATATTTAACTGTGTGTAAATGTTAGTGAGTGCCGTTTGTACATTGATTTATTGTAAAGTAAAGCTAACGGAGACAAAGGACCATCGGATTATGTACGATAGCTCGTACACCAGATGAAGAGTCCTTTTTATGTAAGCTTAGTGATAATGGCTATGGGGTGCATACTCGTATTTTGGCATGTACTTTGGTTAATTATTTATATTTATAAATAAATTAAAAATAAACTAAACAAAACCTTAAATTAAATAAACTAAAATATAAACCTAATTAATATAAAAACTAAATACTTACAAATATCTTGATTATAATCTACATGTCATCGAATCCAGGAGAAGATGAACCCAATGTTCCGAGGACTCCGGCGACGTTGCCTCGTTGGATGGCAACACTGATCCTCTGAATAAGATATTCCCTACTCAGAGGATCACCTGTTGACGCTCGGATGGCAACGCTTATGTCGCGTATTAAAGATTTAGCGTTCTCAGACCAAGGGCCCATCGTCTCTACGGCAAATGGCACAAAATGGTAACGGTTTATTTATAATTATTATTTATAATAACTTGTTTTAAATAACACTAACTTGTCGAATCGTTTGGCAATTGACAAATTACATCAACCCGTCTGACCTGACAGCGTGGCGAGAGTAGTCCACATTCTACAAAAATATGTTCCGGAAAGCCCATATTCAGCAGTGGAGGTCTAGTGGTCTGTAGTGGCTATTATGGAAATATCCTATAACTTAAACAAATCTAAGACACACTATTTCTAGCTTGCAATGTAGAGCTGGTCGTTGCGGTCAGCGGTACACCACTATAACTGCATGTTTGCCTGGTACTTGTGAGTTGATCTAGTCTATTATTTTTATACTCTACGCCCTGGAATTGCTTTTATAAGAAAAAAATATTTTTGAATCTTGGCAAAGACTTTTAAAAAGTTTTTTAAAACTGGACCATTTAATTTCCTGCGTGCAATGTTGAGCTGGTCGTTGCGGTCGTTGGTACTGGTGCAGTTCTGTATATGTTTTATTTTGTAAATCTGATATAGCTGAGTTTTCCTTGCAGATTCCTTTCTCAGTCAAATTAAACATTAACAGGAAACTGTCACTGTTAAACGCTATTAGAGTTAATATTTGTAAATTTCATTAAAACTGTCAATAAATAGCGGAATCCAGCATAGCGTTAGGGACTGATGTCAGTCATAAGTATCTGATTCCAGCTGCTAACATTCATAGACCTTGCGCGTCGCTTACCATCAGGTGGGAGCAAGGTCACATGTCGTGACAGTATATAAAATATATATATATATAAAAAATCACTATTTTGACAATCTGAAGGTGCTATTTTATTGCTCACATGGTACGCATGTTGGCTTAGTTATTGTCGACTAATACTCATAATGTCATGGATCTTTAGATTGTACTCAAGGCCCAAAATTTGACCCTTACGAGTATATGCGACACTATCAAGCTAGTAGCCTAGCTACTAGCCTTGTTGAATTTAGTTAGGCAACCCATCAACCCATAGCTTTTGTTAACGTATTTCATTATATGAATAGTGGATTTCATTCAGATAACAGATCGGTGAAGTTCGCTCTTCCACGTATCTCACAGTTCAAAACTTTTATATCGTTAAAATTTGCTTAAAAAATAAACAAAGCAGGTTCCGCTGTAAAGATGGTTTCTGAACGGGAGCGGAAAAAGTTCCCAACTTTAAAAAGAAAAAAAACACCTATATCATGTTACTAAGCATCTGGCTTTGGGGTTTTCGAAAAACACCATTTATACAAAGTGCTTTTTAAGCGGAAGATCATGTGTTTTGTTTCAATTTTGAAACCGCACGTTTGCTTTCTTTTACACAGTTTTGTTTTTGTCTTATTAACGGCCGGTTGCAGAAATCGACGAGCTTGCCACTTGTCATGATTGGCCTATTGTAAAGTTGGTTAAATGTGAATCCGCTTATTCATAAGCGTGGTTTCTGAACACCCCGAAAGGGAAACGGTCGTGATGATACTTTTTTTTTTTTTTTTGCAGAAAGGATGATATCGTGTAGGGATTGCAACAGAATAGGGAGGGGTTCAGTTCAGTAAAACTAGCCTTTACAACTGATATTAGCTAATTGTTGCACAGCCCGGAAGATGTCAGAGCATCACCAAAACAGCGTCAAAAAAGCTCGGAATACTGAACAAGGTGAAGCGGTTTTTTCTGCCTTTAGATCAGATCATACGTGGAATACTGTTCACACCTTTGGCGAGCTGTTCGAATTGTGGACGATGCCACTATATCTGGAACTCTCGAATCCCTGCAGCTTCGCCGAGATGTAGCTTCTCTGAGCGTGTTCTACCGGCTATACTATGGTGAGTGCTCTGAAGAGCTCTATAACCTAATTCCTTCCTCTCCATTCCGCAACCGAACCACACGCACAGGTCAGAATATGCACCTATAAATTTCGTGACTCATACATCTGTCGCACAATAGAGATGGGGAATGCTCTTCTCCTTCAAGCGAAGTGTGAAAAGGCATCTAGTCAAGCCGGCATAGTGTTAGGGACTGATGTCGGACATAAGGGTCTGATTCCAGTTGCTAACATTCATGGACCCTGCGCGCCACTTACCATCAGGTGGGCGCAGGGTCACATGTCGTGCTAGTATAAAAAAATAAAATAAAAAAAAAACTATTGACATGATGGGTTCAGGGAAATGACAAGCCTGGTAGTCTTCGGTTTTTCCAGCGTCGCCTTGCACCCCTCCACAGCAGTTCCTTGTCGTCGAGTTATGGGTGGCTTCTAGCGGTCTTTATTTGTAGGGTATATATAGTGTCCTGGAATGGAGAACAGGGTTTAGCCCAGCAAGACGTAGGGGCCAGCTACACCGGCCAAGATCCAGTAACCCGGAACCCCCCCAGTGCAGCTGACGCACAGAGCAGTACAGCTTACAATATTTATTTATTTATTTAAATTCTGCTGCTAGTGTATTGGGCACCATGTCACAAGACAGCCATTTGGAGAAGCAATTTTTTTTGTAAGTATTAAATTTTTATTTTCTATGTATTATTATTATTTTTTTAGGTTAAAATTTAGATTTTGTTGTAATATAGTTTATTTAATATTGTAATTCTTTTATATTGTTTCTATATTACTTCGAATAAAAAAATATCCTACCTACTTATTATAATAATTCGTTTTGCTGCCGTGCAGCTAATGAATTTAATAAACTGGTTGACTTTTCCGAGTTGGATCTATTTAATTCAACTACTGTCAACACACTGCTTTTGAGTGCTTTGAGTGTTTCCGAAACTATCTAAACTGTTATTCATACTTAATTTATTTCCTTACTATTTACTTTCTTTATTATCTATATTTTAGCTTGCTTTCATAGTTTCCTATATGTGAAAACATATTAATGGTCTGTAGATATACAAGATGCTTGATTTTGTAATTAGTTATTAAGTACCTACTGTTTGTTTTCCAATAAAAAAAAAAAAAAAACTTGAATGCACTTAAAAATAGTACAGATTCGCAGGAAAATCGGTGACATCATTCGCTGTAAAATCGGTCATGTTATCAAAAACTCAAAGCGCTTGGAAAAGCTAACCGAAATAAAGTATAAAAGCTTACAGTGACAATTCCCAAGACCAATGATTCTTGGTCCTAGGACAATTCAAACACACGGGGACATGATTAATATTCATAGTCAATTGTCTTTGGCAGGGGTCTTATATTTAGATTTGTAATTAATTAATGTAAAAATACAAATTTATTAAATAAACTAAAAACTAGAATTTTAAATATATAAATTACTATTAATAAAAACACTATTTAAAAACACAACTAAAAACTAAAATAAAATAAAACAAAGGAATAATATTATAAATTAAAAAAAAACTCCAAATCGCTGCCAATGGGCAAAGTGCCTGCCAAAGATACTGGCAGCATTGTCACGTTGAATGGCAATGCTGATCCTTTGGCCCAAATATTGGCCAGCCCTCTTTTCTCCCAAGTTGACGAGCTGTATAGACAACGCCTTAACAATGTGCACTTGGTCTCCACGGCCCGAGAGTTTCATTCCAAACGTTATATTAGTAACCAGGTATTTTATAGTAGGATTTCTTTAAATACATCCAGAGGCAGGCAGTTTACAGTAGTGTGTATATGTGAGAATAAATCCCTATAAAGAAAAAATCTTATATAATTATAATAGTCGAATTAATAGCTCAATTATTTAGCACGCATTAAGAGCACGTGTCGCGCCGTGTGCACGCCTTTGTGCATTGAGTATTGTGACGTCACAACTTAGGACCCCTTGACTTGGCTCAGGGTTGTTCATAAATATCGTTCATCTCACAGACCCGCGTTCTTAATCAACACTGGGTTTTTGTATGTTTATTATACATTGGAGTAGAGGCCAATTTGCGTGGGAAACGCCATTCTCGAACTTGAGTAAGAAAACGTCCACGTAGCAAAGAAGCCAAATTTAGATGACAGACTCATTCCGGAAACTCCGGCACATCCTCTTATCATCCAAACAACAGTCTGAAAACAGTCTTCAATCAGTGCGTAAGCTGTGAAAGAAAATGTGAATGATAGGCCATTCCGTTAGGTGCAGCTAACTTCAGCGTAGAAGCCGACATAAGCAATGGACATGCATGGACAAAGCATTCGGAAAACTCCGACAAATTATCTTCAACCTGTCATCCCCGTAATGTCATATGCAGCAGAGACGTGGACACTGGTCTGGCCCACAAATTTTGTATTGTATTTCTCTGTTGTAAAAAAACGAACGTTGATACTCGTATAACCTAAGTTGAAGCAAGCTGAAGTGGCATTGAGACGGACACATCTGCCAACCGGGTTCTAGAGTGGAAACCACGATGAACAACCGACCTATGTAGGATTTTAAAGGAGAGCGTTCTTACAACTGAACCACCACTATCAAATAAAAAATAAATCATTTTGGCACGAGAACGTTTTTTTGACTTTGGATTTTGGGCTCTTTTGCTCCGCTTATAGCAAGTGGTAAACTTGACAAATATCACAAATAAATAAAAGAAAATATTCTTCACGTTTAAATCCGCCGGACTTAACCGTTAGACCACGAAGGCATTTTATTTATTTATTTATTTTCATTTATTTAGGCAACAAACAGTCAACATACACAAACAATATCACAGATAAACAAAATTGTCACTCTGCAAGATACTAAAATTGAAAACTAATAAATAACATGAACCACTAAGGGGCCCCTTTGAAGGCTTTGCCGGCACGTGACAAGTTTGAACATCTGTGTAATAAATTAATAACAATAAGAAGACATTGAGAGCCAAAAATATTTTATACATAATAGAAGTTAAACACAAATACTATGGAAAGGAAAAAAAAAACTTTTATATCGAGACCTAAGTTTTCTAAAATATATTTGGGCTACACATACTCGACAACAGAATAATAGAGAGTTTAATTATAAGGCTGCTTGTCCACCAGAGACATGCTACGATGCGAGAGCTAAGCTACGAAACTATATGACCGTTTCCATTGGTTCTAAGCTATGTCGCGAAGCGAGTAAGTTGAGCTGCTAAGATGGGCCGCCGCAAGATAGCTGTGTGAGGTTATGCGCAGATCGAGCTATGGCATGTATTGACAGTAGTCGCATCTCTCGTCGACTGTCCTGATATTCTTGGTAATATATCTAGTATACTCTGTAAAACACGTCGCAAGGATACCTTTTATATCCCGTTTGTATCTAATGTCTATATGCAGAATGCTTTCATCTGGAGAACATCTGACTATTTTATTAAACATTGCTTACATATTGACATATCATGTACTACCCCAGCCGCTGGCCGTCGTGACTTGACTCAGTACTACTTTACAAATGCCTTAAATCTATCTGTATAAGTGTTCTATTTTCCAATTTTATTTATAGTTATTCTGCTATTCGGGACGGAGACACATCCAACAAATCAAGAGTTCTCGAGTTATAAGTGTTCTAGCAAACCCAAATTTGTTTTATATATTAAGAAGCTAAAATTACCCTAGTCCAAAGCCTCCTTCTTCCTATCCTTGACTATGGTGACGTATGTAGTGTCGATCTCTCAGAGGTGTTGCTCAACAAGATGGACCGGTTACTTAATGCTTGTATCCGGTTCATATATTGTTTACGCAAATATGATCACATCTCTAAGCATCGCACTAAGTTAAAGTGGCTGCCAATTCGTTGTCGCAGGAAACTTAGGGTCCTTTGTCTTCTTTATTCAGTTTTAAACGAGCCTGCGACACCGGAATACCTCAAGGACAAGTTTGCCTTTCTCTCATCTTTTCACGACAAATCTCTTCGTTCCTCCCACAACTCTCTTCTTGCCGTCCCTTCCCATAATTCTAGTTTTGTTTCAAATTCATTCGTAGTTGTTGCCACAAATCTGTGGAATAATCTACCACAAAATATAAGACAAGCATCTACTAGATTTGCATTCAAGAGAATGGTTTATTCTTATTTCTTATCTCAACGGTTGTAAGTATATTATTAGTATATTATCTATGTATATATAATTATTATTTATGTATTACTATTTATGTATAAATTTATATGTAGTTATAAAATATAATTCATAATTTCTATTTTAATATGTGTTAACCTATTTTTCATTTAAGTGTTTAAAGTTGTCCCAATGGTTGGCTATGATAGAATGTCTCGCGGCATTAAAGCCCGCCTTTGTCTTTGTACATTGAAGTGTTAAATAAAAATTAAAAAAAATAAGATATATTATGCTATCTACTATGTCAAAAACCTTCGCCGATGTTCACACAACATATTCCCAAAGTTTCATCCCGACGGGTCAAGTAGTTTTGTTCAGGGTGGAAGTACGCTCAGACCTTAGCCACCGGAACTACATTGAGAAAACATCCCAAAACAGCGTCAAGAAAGCTCGGAATACTGAACAAGGTGAAGCGGTTTTTTCCGCCTTCAATTAGACTGTTGCTGTACAAAGCACAGATCAGATCATGTATAGAATACTGTTCTCACCTTTGGGATGGTTCCGCCAAGTACCTCACAGATGCTCTCAATGTCCTACAGAGGCGAGCTGTTCGAATTGTGGACGATGCCACGATATCTGGAACTCCCGAATCCCTGCAGCTTCGCCGAGATGTAGCTTCTCTGAGTGTGTTCTACCGGCTATACTATGGTGAGTGCTCCGAAGAACTCTATAATCTAATCCCTCCCTCTCCATTCCGCAACCGAACCACACGAACAGGCCATAATATGCACCCACATACCGTAGTCACCATCCCTTCGCGTACGTATAAATTTGCCCACTCATACATCTGTCGTACGATAAAGATATGGAATGCTCTTCCAGCCTCTGTGTTCACTTTCCTATAACTTGGAGTCCTTCAAGCGAAGTGTGAAAAAGCATCTAGTCAAGCCGGCATAGTGTTAGGGACAGTTATGAGTGTCTGACTTCAGTTGCTAACATTCATGGACCTTGCACGCCACTTACTATTAGGAGGGCCCAAGATCACATGTCACATGTCTAGTATATAAAAAAAAAATGCATAGGGAACATACATACACACAGACATTCATCTTTATATATATAGATTTACATGTGGCTCAGGAGCATATCTAAAAAGAGGTAAATCTTTAAAGCCGATGAACTCAAAACCAACAATGCTTTCCATTACTCGCTCCAAATCGAGTGTACAGCCTCATTTGTGCTTTACAAATATTTGCCGCCCAAACCGATGTGTTGTATATTAACTGTAGATTACGTGAGCCCACTGCTAATTCGGCTCGACATCTATAATGAACGCACGCAAAATAGGCACTTAGATAAGAACATTAAATGCTTCATGGTATCTTTTTTTTTTTTTAAAGAAAATGCTTAATTTATAAGAATATAATATTAAAATTAATAGGGTTTTTAAAAATCATAGTTTCTGACTATAAAAATAAAAAATCAGTCCAATCCTTTCTAGCACCTCCGAAATCGCATTAGACTATCTCTCTCTCTTTGCCGAAGATAAATATTTATTGGATTTGAAACGAGCTCTTAATTGTAAGTCAAATATAATCAGGTGGGCGTCTAACCGTGTCCATGCAAACAAAAACAATGCACTCACTTCTCTTAAGGAACCAGCTCACGCGCAGTTAAATATTAGCCCCAAAACCACTGCTGTCGTAAACAAATAACTTTTTTTCATAGTTACACATAAATTAAACCAGATAATAATTAAAAATAAACTATAAATCTCTTCCCACTCCTCTAGCAGATATTCAGATTCCTTCACTGTGTCTGCAGCCCGCCAGTGGTACACGCTACCACTGGCCATTCGACAAGCACCATCTGTTAAAGTTTTTAAACGTCTTAGTTATTTTATTTTTTTCAATAAACAGGAGCTAATATATATTTAGATTGAGAGGCTGACACAGCCTCTTTAGAGCCACGAATTAATTATTAACTTGACATGTGTAATTTATTTTAGTCTATAAGCTGACACGGCCTTTTTACAGCCACGAATTAATTATTAACTTGACATGTGTAATTTATTTTAGTCTATAAGCTGACACGACCTTTTTACAGCTACGAATTAATTATTAACTTGACATGTGTAATTTATTTTAGTCTATAAGCTGACACGGCATTTTTACAGCCACGAATTAATTATTAACTTGACATGTGTAATTTATTTTAGTCTATAAGCTGACACGGCATTTTTACAGCCACGAATTAATTATTAACTTGACATGTGTAATTTATTTTAGTCTATAAGCTGACACGACCTTTTTACAGCTACGAATTAATTATTAACTTGACATGTGTAATTTATTTTAGTCTATAAGCTGACACGGCATTTTTACAGCCACGAATTAATTTTAACTACCTAGTTTTAAGCAAAAACTTGTTGATGGCAACAGTGTTTTAGTCGAAGATGATGGTATAGCTGATATGATATATCCACCCATAGTAGCTGCTGGTTATTTTAATCAAAATAATAGTAAACTACGAGTATATTATTATGAGCTACAAGATGCAATGAAAGATACCATTGCATAGAAGTACTCGGCCAAATTTTATAAATTAATAATAATTCCTAATATATAATTTTATATTTATTCTTAATTGACACGGCCCTTTTACAGCGACGAATTTAAATTTAAATTTACTTTTATTTAGATTGTAAGGTGACACGGCCATTTTACAGCCACGAATATTAAATAACATTAATGCTATTAGAATATAAGATGACACGTCTTTTTTTAATTTTATTATTATTATTTTTTATTATTTTTTGTTTTATAAATTTATAAATTATCTAACATATGTATATAATTTCTGTACATCATAATTATTAAGTATTTAGAATGTAAACTGACACGGCCTCTTTACAGCCACGATCTTATTTAAGTAGTTTCTAAGTTAGTTAGTTTTACTTGCTTGTAGCAATAATGTTGTGCATAGCATACATAAATATGGATTATTGCCTGTTTACGGTCCAACCATTATTACCACTTTGATTAGTACATATTTATGTTTTGATAATTGTATTGAATTTATTAGTTCTGACTGTATCCAAGTTGTTTTGAGAGAACCAATGGAAATAAATTATTTTGATTTTGATTTTTGATTTGAAAAAAAAAAGTATTGACAATATCCAAGTAAATATAATAATAATAATAAATATAAATAATACATATTTTTCAGACAGGTCACACAGCGCCATCTAATTTCCGTGGTAAGCTACAAGAGTTGTGACAACCAAAGGAATTAAATGATTTGATTTGATTTAACCGCAAAAATATGGTGATTATAGACATTTGGAATAGTACATAAGAGTGTATGTAGTATATTATAAGTTATATATTTATAGTGTGTAGTATATGTAGTTGGCTCACATGTAGTATTAATAATCTTGTAATACATTTATTTGAACCCTATGATTTTTCACTTTCCCAAAGGTTAGTTGTTGGAAAGTGCCTAACTGGCATTAAACTCACTATGTGCATTAATGCAAGTTTTTGTGCAATAAAGTATTTAAATATTCACCATGATTTGATCATGTGGCTGTGTGTCAAGAACACTTGCAGCCCCCCGCTACACAGCAATGCTGATTTGCAGTACGAGAAAACTGCCAGCCCTCTTGTCACATACAGCATTAACCAGCCACTTAGACATGTCTTTAAAAAAAAATACTCAAGACCAAAAGGTCAAGACATTCTCTGACAGCCAAACCTTGGGGACAAATTTGGTTAAATATAGGTGCAATCATAAAGATAATAATAATACGAGAAATAAATAACTATTTAAATTAACAGCTAATTAATATATACTTACTCACTTTATATGGAATAAATATTATAATATCGATAAACTAAATACCAATACATACATAATATTATACATAAACATACATATATTATTTACTTACTACTTATATATAGATATTGTTTTTAAGTTCATCCATATTATTATTTTTTTAGAAATATCTATGTTTAATATTTAAATGTAAACTTTACTGGATCGTTATAATTATGTTTTAAGATCTGTATGTTTCCTGAATAAATAAAAATACATTAAATATATATATAAGAAAAAAAAATCAGTCCCAAGAAGAAGACAAGAAGAAGAAGACAAATTTCTAAGCATTCCATGGATTCACCGTGCGGGTGCCGGGTCTATCGTGTGTGGGTAAGAGATGAGCAGAATGGTGTCTCGGGCTTGCGACCGACAATAGGCTGGTTTATGAAAAGGTGGCCTTCCTTTTTTATTTTATTGCGCGATAATACGCTAACCATTCACCATTCTACTTCTATATATACCTCGCAAAAATAAGGAAATATAAATAAATAAAGTTTTATTTTAGGAAATAAACCAAATCAAAGTATCGACCTCAAACCTCAGTCCAAATGTACAACCGAGTACCTACTCGAAGTAACCGGCCATTTACTCCATTTGCTCACCCCGTAGAAAGTGTGCATTAAGACAATATTGACCCAGCCGGAACAGAACCCGGGGCCGGCAAACAGATTAACGACTAGAACAAAGCCAGAGTGCCAGCGACCACGCAAACTCGAAAAAATACGAAAGAATTATGTGGATAAGATAAAAACCTACGTAAAATCAATACCTACGACCAAAGTGACATTTATAAAACAGAGCGGGCATGAGACACATTTGTAATTGAAACAAATTCAAATAAACATACGTACTGACAAAGCGGACTAGAATAAGTTTAACAAAAAAAAATTAATAGGTAATATTTGTCCGTTTTTATAGCATCATCACGAGCGTTTCCCTTTTCGGGTGGTCAGAAACCACGCTTATAAATAAGCGGATTCACATTTAGCCAACTTTACTATAGGCCAATCATGACAAGTGGCAAGCTCGTCGATGTCTCCAGCGAACCAAATTCGAGAAAAATGACAAATAAATTAAATAATAATTAGTTGTATTTATTTACATTAATACATATTATTGTGTATAAATATTTGTCCGTTATTGATTTTTCTAACTTCCAAAACATACACTAAAAAAAAAATCCAAAATGCAAGCAATATTAATTTAATGCTTTTAATAGGAATTCGAGTAAAATAAATCTCGAAATCACCAGGGCATCATAAATGTGGGTAATATCTCCATTATTCGCGTGTAGGCGTTTATTGGTAGTAAAATTTAATACGTGTACCTACTCAATACTTGTATGTAATTTTCAAGATACATTGTATGCAAGAATATTTCAACACTAAGCTAGAGGCTCGAACATCTCTCATAGTACAAGAACCACATCTATCTAAATATGTCAATTATTTTTTTTATTTTTAATTGTCTTTAAAGGACTTTGTACAGAATACATCAGTCCTAAACACGTAATTTATTTGCATAATATATGTTCATAACAAAGTTCATAACCGAGTTGGGGATCATCAAATTCCAGATGCTGCAGAATTTGATGCTTTACTTGGAGTCACTCGCGGCATTATAGCCCAAACACGTCGGGTAAAGTATGAGAGTTGACAGCGCGGGAAAACCGCAAAAAGTAAACTGCAACTTATGCCCCATATTTGAAGTCCAATTTATCGTTTTCCATAATTATTCAGATTGCAGCACATTATTAAAGAAAACAACACCACTTTTGACCAATAATATCCACAGTAAATTAATTTACAAAACAAAAACTTGCACTTGACATGTCCACGCAAAATGGCGCGAAGAACATATGTCAATTAACTTAACTAAATAATACTAATTATTGTAGCAGCTGTAAAGAGGCCTTGTGAATAATTTAAAAGTACCTAATAAATAATTTATTAAAAGTATGTCAATGTACTTAACTAAATAATAATAATTATAAAATTATTTTAGAAAAAATCATATACATCGCCTCCCAATAGTGTCTCTACTAAAAACGCTATGTACCTCAGACAGCGGAGTCATCCAGGCCCGGATGTTCAATGGGCCCACCGGTGATTCAACGCACCTTTGGTGCTGGGCGCTGTTCCTACTACAACACCGCCCTTGTGGCTCACGAATCTAGTCTCCTAGATTTGTCTACTTTAGTTCTTCGCCAAGAGCGCCTCCCTAGGTAGTGGCCTTCCCTCCGGAGGCCGTGCGAAAGTAGGAGCGATATCCTGAAGATGCTTGTAGGATCCGTTGACAGCCCGGTAAAACATACAAATGCCTCGATAGTAGGAGCTATGTACCTAAATAGCTTATGTTTTAGCCAACGATTCAAATACAAAATGTTTGTTTATTTTTTAAGGTTTCAGTAAAACAAAGGGGTTGTTAAAACATTATTTTTTTCATTCAACAAAAGTCCGTGCTGAAGCCTAATAAATGAGAAGGGGAAGTTTACAGGAGTTATGTTTTTTGTTAAAAAAATACTGGTTTAAGTAATAACCTATTTTTTTTTTGGTATTTTCTTTAATACTTTATCGCACTAAAATTGTACATAGGCGGGCTTAATGGCCAGGCATTTTCTAACAACCAACCTTTGGGAATGTGGAAAAAACTATGTATGCGTGCAAATTTATTATTATAAACTACATACTAATAATACATATAAGAATAAATAAATACATGAATACATACATATAACTATAAAATACTAAAAATAAGCCTACAGACTAATAAATATTATATTTATTTTTAAAGCGTGTTCCAAAAGTGCGAGTCGCTTTTTCCGTCATTGCGCCGCGCTTAATGATGACAGAACCAACCGGTCTGAGTTGAGAGGATGGCAAGAGTCCAGACGGAATGACATTAGTACCTTGGATATTGGGGCAATCCAAGGTGTGGGATTTTTTCTGTTGGGATTCCCTAGCCCCTTTCCACCTTTCAAGGCACTTCTGTTAGAGCTGGTGAACAAGCGCAGATCAGCAAGCGTCGACATTTGCAGTAGAAACGATGAGCCCGTGGGGATCAGAACAGAAAGCTAAAGAAATTATTCCAAGACTTATTGACGTCTCTGGTGACAAACACTCAATCGCCCGCCTCTACAGGGAATAATAGGCAATACTCTACTCCTTAAATAAATAAATAAATATACATAATTACTATTAATTTGATTCTTTATTGTTTTTTTTCATAGTTGCTATCGAAATTAATTAATTACTAAGGATGCTCTAATTAACAAAAAGTTAATAAAACAACCCGTCGCCAACCCGTCTGGCCAGCGTGGCGAGTTTAGGCCAAATCCTCCAGAAATTTCTGGAAGTTCCATCTCCAACAGTAGAGGTCTAGGACTCTATTGTGCTATATTTTATTTATTTATTGTATACAACAGATGCACATTAAAACATGATACAAGGAAGAAAGTTCTCAGGCGACAGAATGAATGTGATCCTAAATATATACATATGACATTTCCATCAGATAATTATTTTAGTGCATGCAATAATTAAAACTACAATTTAAAAGTACTAAAAACTGAGATATTATATAAAAATGTATTTACAGAAATAAAATGCTATAATGAATAAGCCAGTTCCGTGGCAATCTTGTATGGAGTTACGGTTCTTCTTTAGTATATGATCCTTGATTTGTGCTTTATAAAGCATAAGTCACGGTAAGTTTTAGGCTTACAAAGTCGGTTAAAAAGGGACCAACTTGGTTTTTTTATACAGCACAATTTTCTTATTTGAAACCCGGTACGTTGGTCCGACCAAATCCGCTCCACCACAAACACTAGCGTCCGTGTAGCTGTGCATGTGCCGAAGATAGGAACCGGTGGCATACCAATTCATCAAGAGGTCACGACCCTCAGTAACAAGAAAATACAACGCAAGGAGGAGGACTTATGATTTTTTGTAAAAATACCCGCAAATATAATTGCTGCTAAGTTTGTAAAACATCATTAAACCGTAACCAAATTTTAACGAGCGCATCATTAAAAAGTGTTGGTAATTTATTATAAAACTACCCTCAAAACTTGGTGAATAGGGGTGGGTGCACCCCACGGGGCCGAGCCATATTGGCGGTGTTATGAAGTGGATGTTCATTTAATTCGGTGGAAATCCGATATTTTATGACTCCCTATTGTTTAAACAATTGCGCAAGTGATTGTGCCGTCCGCGTGCACCTTTTCAATGCTTTGGACGGTATTATGCATTTGTCCATTAAGCTCGATATTTTACATAATATTGTATATGACATTTAAATATATTATTCTACTCGTATAATAATAATAATAAACTCTTTATTGTACAAAACCAAAATAAGTGCAGGTACATAGGCGAGCTTAATGCCGTAAATGCATTTTCTACCAACTAACCTTTGTGACCGTGATATGTAATAAGCGGGTGCAGAAGGTTACAAAGAAAATATATAGTTGAAATTATTTATTACTATATAAATCACAAATTAATTACATACATATAAGAACTATACTTATACATAAATAAAAGCCATACGTAAACAAATAAATATATACCTAAATTTAAAATACATAAGTACGTTATGAAGTTAGAATAAGTAAGTTATGGCGAATTATTCTGTTTGTGAAGTAATTATTTGTCTAACTTATCTTTAACTATTTTAAGAGATGGTGCTTGTCTGATAATGAAAGAAAGTCTGTTCCACTGGCGAGCTGCTGATACTGTAAAGGAATCTGAATATCTGCTGAATGAGTGGGGAGGGATTTTAAGTAGGTTATTATAGAAACAACGAAGTGAAAGACTGTAAAAGTCACATAGGAAATGATCGTATATATTTTTTAAGCCTCGCTTTATCCATAAGGAGTTAGGAAATCAAGGAGTAGTAATCATTTTAAGGCAGGTGAAAGGATTTATACGAGAGATTATTGTAATCCTAATAAGAAATGTTGGACAAAAGGGACTATCGATGAAGGACCACGAAATTAATAAGTTAAAATTAATGATAATACTTGTATGATATGGAATAGACATCAAATGTTTAAATTTGTGAATGACATTGCGTCAGGCCGCACAGACAACAATACAAATATCTACTAATTATGATTGGCTTGCAGAATCAAAATATTTTAAAACATCCAGACATATCGACTAGGCTATCCACCATATGTCGGATACTCCAGTACTTCGGACAAATTGCCAGAAAAGGAGGGGATAACCTGGAGAAACTTTTTGTTACTGGTAAGGTGGAAGGGTCGCCGAAGACAGGAATGGGTGGCGTGCTATCATCAAGACGCACACCAATTCATCGGGAGGTCACGTCCCTCAGCAATGAGGAAACACGACGCAAGGAGGAGGAGTCTGGCCATAAATACTGTTTAATAAAATGAAAAAAAAAACAATAATATTACATTTGAATTTAGAACCTGTCATTCACATGAAAATACTTTGTGTTTCTCATTATAGCGCCAATCTTAATTAAATATTTTTGTAATTTTAAAATTGAGTGGGGTGATGAAGAGAATCGAGTTTCGGTGATAGCACTACAGAAAGTAGGTACGACCGTACTTTACTTTATCTTTACTTTTTTTGTACTAATTTATAATCAGACATTTTTCATATTATTTTTTATTTTGGTTCATATTCTGCATACCGTATACCCGCCTAGGCGTGTATTGAGCGATGGGCGAGTACGGACATACGTTTTGCGTTAGTAGGGGTGCGGGTAACGGTGAGGAAGGGGTGGAGAGGAGAGGGGGCATTCGGGATCCGGTTTCAGGCTGCTCTTTCTCTCGTCCGCCTTACAAACGGATTCTGGGAAATGATTCGAATTTGATGTTATTCATACTAATATTATAAATGTGGAAGTTTTTTTGACGGTATATGTGTATCTCTATTTGTCCGTCCTTCACGACTATATTACTGGACCGATTTTGATGAAATTAGACAGATGTCACTGCTGATATACCCGCAATTATTTATGCGGATATGCAATTATGCGGAGGGATGGCACTAGAGCCCGGCGGAATGACTGTTGGAACGTGCAATGGAAGCTTGGCAGATCTCTGGTGTGGGATGCGACGTGTATCATTAGCTCTATCTTACATCCAGGCGACCTCGTCAGGCGCGGGAAGTGTGACATTTTCTGCTAAAAACCTCAAGTAGTGTAGATACGCCAACCTTGGTATCGGTTAAACATATTTAGGCCTTCCCTCGCCAAGCTGACGAGGTGACGCGAGCTGATATCATCATTTTTGGACAATTGTTTTAATACTGAGCACGACATGTAATATCGGGCCTACCTGTTGGTAAGCGGTACACGAGGTTCAAGAATTGAAATAACTGACGCCAACCACAAACGGCCACTATCCCGGCCTACAAGATGCTTTTTCACATTTCGCTTAAACTCCATGTTATAGGAATGGGGAAACATACTGGCTGGGAGAGCATTTAACATCTTCAGCATGCGACAGATATACTAAGAGTTTAGCAATTTATATATACGCGTAGGGATAGTGGCTACGGTATGGGGATGCATATTTTATATGAGGAATAGAGAAGAAGAAATAAGGTTGTGGAGCTCTTCAGAACATCTTGGCGAAGCTGCAGCGATGCGAGAGTTTTAGACACTGTAGTGTGAATGACCTTATGTGTGCTTTAAGCATATAGAAATATGTATTTTTGTTGTTAAAAACCCTACTACTTCAAAAAGAGTGTTAAGAAACCAAAATTTACGTCAGATAAATGAAACTATGTTAGTAATGCCAGTATGTGCGAGTAAAAGTGAACTGTTTAGAAGGAACTGTTACTATATGTCGATTAAAATATTTAACAATATCCCAACAGAAATAAAACAAGTACCAGTAAAAATGTTTAAAAAGGAACTGTATAAATGGCTGGCAAAGGGCTGTTTCTATAATATTGGCGAGTTCTTCGAGCGGAATAATAACTAAAAAAAATTGTATGACATATTTTATTTTATTTTTTGTTTGTTATTATTAACATAAAATTATTGTATGTATTGACCTAAATTATGTAATGATGACTTAATGATAAGAATATATTTAAACTAAACAATTTTTGCATGCCACAACAATGGCTAAATGTGCAGAGCCAATTTACTACTGTAAGTACCACATTTAAAGCAAATAAACGATTTTGAATTTGAATTTGAATAATTCTGAGTGAGGGCGGTAAAAACCGTTTCACCTTGATCAGGATCCCCAGATTTTTGAACGCTTTATTTATTTATTTAAAATCTTTATTGCACAAAGTACAAAGGCGGACTTAATGCCCGTAGACATTCTCTGACAGCCAAACCTTAGGGACAAATTTGAACAAATATATGTAGGTGCAATGAAAGTGACAGTAGCAATAATATATTTATAGGATAATTTAAAAATATTATACAACTACTTATATATTTTTATATATATTATAATATCAATACACAATAATAAATGCAAATATTTACACAATATTATACATAAACATACATGTATTTGCGCCGTTTGGGGTCGAGAAGATGGGCCCATGGGGACCGTCAGCGAGGCGCTTGGCCAAGGAGTTGTCAAAGCGGCTGACAGAAAGGTCTGGAGACAGGAAGGCTGGCAATTATTTCTGCCAACGTATTAGCCTCGCTATACAGAGAGGAAATGTTGCCAGTCTCCTTGGGATTATCTCGGATGGGACATCTCTAGAGGACATTTTTTATAAATAGTTTAGTTTATTTTTATTATTTAGGTAGCTTTTAATTTATATTTAATGTACATATATTAATTAACTTCGAATAAACTTTATTTTAACACTACAAATAGTATATATAGGTATATACAAGTTTAATATACATATATAAAAATTACTATAAAATGCGAATATACTAGTTGTTTAAAAGATGACCTGGTATTAGCTTGCCTTATGTTGGTCGGAAGATTGTTCCTTAGGTTTGTTGCAGCGACTACGAAGGAACTGGAAACAAATCTAGTATGGTGTGAGGGGACAGAAAGAAGCGAGGTGTGAGAGGAGAGGTCCATAAATACAAAGACCATTTGTGGAACCGGAAACGAATGCCGTGCTTCTCTATCCATCGTGTGTGGGGGGGGAGAGTAGAGAAAAATCTGATAGTTAACCTTGCCTAATAATTTAAATCAATAAAAAACATTTTTTTTAAAATATTGTTACCAGCAGCTTCTGCCTGTCTGGTCGATTTGATGAAACTTATTGAAACATAGCCGTATACTTGTTACTAATATTATAAGAACACGCCTAATTTTAATAGCTATCTCGGTGGCCCCAAATTTTATTTATTTATTTATTTTAAAACTTTATTGCACTATGTACAAAGGCGGACTTAATGCCGCTAGGCATTCTCTGACAGCCAAACCTTTAGGACATTTAGACAGGATAGGTAGTAGGTGCAATTAAAAAATAGGTGAGGTTTAAATAAAACAGAAATATAATTATAATAATTATATATTAAACGGCGGAATCGTAGGGTTCTGTGCTTGTTATACAGTATTCTCAACGAACCCGATACACCTAACTATCTTAAAGATTTATTTAGTTTTTTGAGCTCACATCACGTAAGAACCCTTCGTTCCTCTTCCAACTCCACTCTTTCCATTCCCTCTCATCACACCTCTTTCGTCTCTAAATCGTTTGCTGTCGTCGCCGCAAATCTATGGAATGAATTACCTCAGGATATTAGACAAGCTTCTAGTCGTGCTATATTCAAGAATGGGGTGTACAAATATTATCTTTAACTTAAACTATTTTTTTTTACTTCTATTGTATTGGCACTCTCTTCGTTCACACTTTCACAACGAGCGACGTCTGCTTTTGTCCCGCTTCCTTCATCACATGAGTAGTTTTATTTTATATGTATTAGTGTATATATTATATATATTATATAACCTATTTACGTATTTGTATATGTAATAGTAAGTATTATTTTTATGTATTTGTTTTATGAATTGTTATTTTATATCTATTATTGCACCTACTTACCATGCAAACTGTCCTAGTGTCCTAAAGGTTTGGCTGTCAGAGAATGCCTAGCGGCATTAAGTCCGCCTTTGTACATAGTGCAATTAAGTTTTTAAATAAATAAAATAAATATAATTACCCGCAATCTTAAAACCATCTGGGATTATGCGGAGCGATGGCGAGAGACCCGATGGAATGACTGTTGGGCCGTGGAAACTTGGCAGGTCTCTGGTGTGGGATACGACATATGTAGACACATTAGCTCCATCTCACATACAGGCGACCTCGTCAGGCGCGGGGAGAGCGGCGTTATCTGCGGAGAACCTCAAATTGCGCAAATATGCCGCCGGTTACGAATTTGCGCCGTTTGGGGTCGAGACGATGGGCCCATGGGGACCGTCGGTGAGGCGGTTGGCCAAGGAGTTGTCAAAGCGGCTGACAGAAAGGTCTGGAGACAGGAAGGCTGGCAATTATTTCTGCCAACGTATTAGCCTCGCTATACAGAGGGGAAATGTTGCCAGTCTCTATGGGACTATATCGGATCTATCGATCTAGAGGACATTTTTTATTTATAGTTTAGTTTATTTTTAATTTTATTATTTAGGTAGCTTTTAATTTATATTAATTAACTTTTCATTGATTGTTGCTTATTATTATCCTACATCATCGGTTATCATTAAGTACGTAGTACCTAATTTATGTTTATGTAGTATATAAATAGTATAACTTATTTATGTAGTTTATATATGTACTCGTATGTGTGTATGAATTCGTATGTAATTTTATTAATAAATATTTATTATAAGCAATAAATAATATTCTATAGACGTATATTTTTAATATATTTAATTTTAATTGATATATTGCACCTACCTCACATAAATGTTCTCGTTGTCCCGAAGATCTGACAGGCAGAGAATGTCAAGCGACATTACGTCACGCCTTTGTAATTTATGTGCAATAAAGTTTTAAATAAATAAAAATAAACTTCGAATAAATTTTATTTTCCACAAAAGAAATATAATTATAATATAAATATATACATACTAATATCTACATACTAATACATAAATAAGTCATACTATAGATATACTAATATAACATAAATAAAACTACTTACATGATGAGGAGAGTGTGATAAAATTAACAATGTGATGATGCTGCTGCTATTATGCTGATATTAAGGAAATCATTATAGGAGAAAAAAAGATTTAAAAGAAAGGTTTAGGTTAGGTTAGTTAGTTAAAAAGTGTTTGTATACCTGGTTTTTAAATATTGCACGATTGGGGGCTTCTCTGATATCGTATGGTAAGTTATTCCAAAAATTTGCAGCGACAACAGCAAATAAGTTCGAAACGTAGGAAGTGTGGTGAGAAGGTATAGAAATTGTGGAGTTGAAGGAGGAGCGAAGAATACTATCATGAAATACACGTGTTTTGTATGCTGTTCCTCTAGACTTAGACTAATACGTGACAAACAACTTTTCCTAGAAAACCATCTTATGTTGGAAGTTAGTTTTTTTTGGCACAAACTGTAAATTTAAAATAGCTAATTTGTATGGAACGCTAAAAAAAATTGTGCCTTTTTTTTATACTAGCACGACTGATGTGGCGCGCGAGGATATTGAATGTTAGCAACTGGAATCTGACACTCATGACTGACATCAGTCTCTAACACTATACCGGCTTGACTGAGCAAGTCGAGCCTGATCCCGAAACGTGTGGGACTTTACTGGGTTTATCGGGACGCACGATGGATACGTCCCCGCCCTGGCAGACTGGGATTTGCCCACCAACAGTCCGCCTACCACCTATTTGTTGTTCTCGTTGAAAGTATGTGCCGTTTGTAATTATATCAAATGTCAATTTTTACTTTCAAGGAGAACTAATATTATAAGCTTGCCGTGGTGGTTACGTATATTCTATCAATAGAATAACATATTATTCTTAAGTAAGCGCATGTAAAGTCACCCAGTATACAATAATATCCAACTGTCTAAGCGTCTGGTTAATGTTGTATATGACAAGAAGGCTGGCAGTTTTTTCGCGCAGCAAATCAGCACAGCCGTACCATGCTAGTGTTCATGGCACACGATCATGTCGTAAAGTCATGGGTAAATATTTTTAGTTTATTTATTTATGTTTATATCTGATAACTGATAAAAGCGTTTAAATCTAAGGCCTGAACCACTAGTCTACGGAGGCAGGTATTATACATGTGAAAGCAGCTTCAAGCTTTGTCTGTATGTATGTTTTTCTATCTTTAGAAGAAAAACATACATTTTCTACAAACATACAAAATTTCTAAGCATTCCATGGATTCACCGTGTCCATCGTGTGTGGGTAAGAGATGAGAAGAATGGTGTCTCGGGCTTGCGACCGACAATAGGCTGGTTTAAGAAAAGGAGGCCTCCCTTTAATTATTTTTTTGCGCGATAATACGCTCACCATCCACCATTCTACTCCTCTCCCTACCCAACCAAATACTGTATGATTCCCTTAATGCCATCTTGGAAGCTCGTTCCATAAATGTATTGACGGCAGACCTGCTTAGGCCTAATTCTTTCAGTAAGTGATGCAAAGATTTTGCTGGAACTCCTCTCGCACCAACTTCCACGGCCGTTACATTACTGGGCCGATTTTGATGAAATTTGTCAGAAATGTTCTTTGGAATCCAGGGACAGACATAGATGACTTCATTAAACACTAATTTACACTGGTAAAGACTGGACATAGAGCTATAAAAAAATGTATCTATTAATTAGGCTGTATATTAACGTCTATGTTACAACGTAATTCGAGAAGCCATAGACAATTTGAAGGCAAAAATAGACCAAAATCCAATACTGACGTCGTCTATTGAAATGCTGTCGTGTGTGAAAATTTAATAAAAATTTTGCATCTGTCCGGATTTTGGTAGTTTTTTGGTTTTTGTTGTGGTTTTTCAGTTATTATTGACGTGGGAGGTACCTAACGCGATTAACATCAGATTGGTTATTTATGGGTATCATAATTGGGTTTTTTGTCAAGTTTCCTTTTTTAGTACTTCGAGCATACGAGGTCTATTCAAAAAGTATCGCGAATGATTATTCGCGGGCTACCTTTTATTTGATTTTTTTGTAGCGTCATGTTGGTACTAAGGAAAGGTCGGCCATTTTGAATGTTTAGTTAATTTTTGACAGCTCTTTTGATTGGACGTGTTTTGGTTCTTCGATTATTGCCTATTCCATCAAAATGCATCAAAAATCTGTATCAAATTTTGGGTGAAAAACAAAATCATGTGAGCGGACATATTTCGAATATTAACTGTGGCATTTGGTGAATTTACCTTAGACAAAAGCAACGTTTATCGGTGTTACAAAATGTTTTATTCAGCATAGCGATTCTTACCACCATGCCGCGCCAATTAATATTGATAAGGATATACTATATACATTTCCCCGCTGAATTGCAATACTGATTCTTTGGGCTAAGAAAGCCCTCTTGTCACTGGAGAAGACGGCAATACGCGGTGGTATGACTTTTTAAAACTTTTTGGCGCTTGGACTCCATGGGCCAAGAGTTTCTACACCAAACGGCACAAATTGTAAATCTTTTAAATACTAGCTAGCGTCTAATGTTTTGCAATTTAATATTGTTTATGGCCAGAAAAGTCCAGTAGCCATTATGTTACTTAGTCGAAAACGTTATAGGTATGATGAAATCCGTTTTACGTGTTGCGTGGCGAACGAGTGCCTTCACTCCGTAGCCACGACTCAGACTTCAGTTCAGGCACGCAGGACCAACAGTGAAAGAGAGACGGTTTATAGGGTTTTAGTCCGTAGGCGCCTTGGGGTCTCCTTTGAGGCCTCACGGTGATTCTGGCATGCGACCTTCCGCGGTGGCCCTTCAGGCTGGTCTCGTATCATTGATGATTTATCGATCTCCGTATTTAATATATATATATATATATGTATAACACGCTATTAAGGTTGATATTTGCACGGCCGCTGTCAAGGTCAAACACTTATAGAGTTGAGAATTGAATATTTTGTAATTATGACGCAATCTGTGACGTAAATAACGAAATCCACTAATAATATTTGCGGCTAAGTAACAGAATAGAGCTACAGGGCGTCTAGAGATCGAGATGTCACAGAGACCCCTAGTTCAAGCCCCTAATCAAAACGAATATATTCAAAGATTTATTTTACTTTATTTAAGATTCCATTGTTACTAAGAAATAAGCCAGACAATATAAACGAGACTGTTTATCTTAAACACGTCTACTCTATTTAATAAACAAATCTATTTTAGCGTAAAATCTACTTTCACTGCAAAAAAGTAGCGCCAACATTCGAAATGGAACAATGGATGATAATCCAACAGACGTGCACTCGTGCGCGCTAACAGCCAGTGTCGCCGGCGCAACTTTGGCGCCAAAACAACCAAATTATTTGGTTAGGACGTTTGTTAGATACTACTTCTTACTTGGGACGACAATGAAACAGAGCATTTCATGAGATTTGAGAAAATGTGTATATTTGCCCTCGCATTCCAAAATAAAAAAACAATATTATAATTGTTGTTTTTCCTTAATTTTATTTATATTATAATAAGCTTAGATCTTAATTTTAGTTTTTACTAAATGTAAGTAAAATCGCTTTCATTAGGCAATTAGTACAGTAATCGAAAACAGGGTTCCACGACCTAGGCTCATTACCTAGTGTGGGCTCACTATTAATTCACAAAAGTAAAAAAAAGTGAGGGTTCTTCGCGCCATTTTGCGTGAACATATCAAGTGCAGGTTTTTGTTTTGTAAATTAATTTACTGTGGATATTATTGGTCAAAAGTGGTGTTGTTTTGTTTAATAATGTGCTACAATGTGAATTATTATCGAAAACAAATCAAATCATTTATTTATCCTTAAGTATAGGTACATATGTAAGTATGTATGACCGCCTCCGTGGTCTAGTTGTAACAAACGTTGCCGTAAACTCGGGAGGTCGTGGGTTCGATTCCCACCGGGGGCAAGTTGTACATTGTATAATTTGTCTCGGTCTGGGTGTTTATATGTATAATATGTATATATTTACAAAAAAAAAAAGTATAATATATAGTTTATCAACCATCTAGTTTCCGTAACACAAACCTTGTAGCTTACCACGGAAATTAGATGGCGCTGTGTGACCTGTCTGAAAAATATTTATTTTATTTATTTATATATATTACAATTAGTATTCAGTTTGTTCTGTTTGTTTGTTCGTTCAGCTATACTTTACCCTTAAGAGCATACAGATAGATATATTTCTTTAAATGTCAAAGTCAATTTTATTGTCATAAATGCATATAAATAAAAATTAAAAAAATTGGTATACAAACACAAAAGAAAATATATAATTATAGTGTCCTATTTTTAGTTTTGACTTAAATAATGGCAGAGGCAAGTCCTTGAAACCAAATACCAAAAATACTTTTACTACTACGTTTTATGTTTAAAGAGAAGAGAAGGCAAATTTCTAAGCATTCCATGGATTCACCGTGCGGGTGCCGGGTCCATCGTGTGTGGGTAAGAGATGAGAAGAATGGTGTCTCGGGCTTGCGACCGACAATAGGCTGGTTTAAGAAAAGGAGGCCTCCTTTTTTTTCTATTGCGCGATAATAGGCTCACCATCCACCATTCTACTTCTCTCCCTACCCAACCAAATACTGTATGATTCCGTTAATGCCGTCTTGGAAGCTCGTTCCATAAATGTATTGACAGCAGACCTGCTTAGGCCCAATTCTTTCAGTAAGTGATGCAAAGATTTTGCTGGAACTCCTCTCGCACCAACTTCCACTGCGTAAAGCTGAGTCTTGAACCCGTTCCTGATCATTTCTTCTGTGAGATCATAATATTTATTCGACTTCATGTTGTGGTCTTTTGGAATATTTGATTCCCACGGAACTGTAAGTTCAATAAGGATAACTTTTTTCAAGTTCCGAGAAAACACTAAAATGTCTGGCCTATAGGCTGATACAGCTAGTTCATCTGGGATCCTATAATGGTCTTCAAATGTATCCATGAGAATTTTCCAGTCTGATGCAGCGCCAAGGTATATTTGGTTTCGTGGACGAAAAAATTTCTAAGTTGAGGATTTTACAATATTGAAAAGGTTAAGATTAATTTTTGTAAAGACTAAGGTATTTTGAGTAGCTTAAATTTTGGTAAACAGCTCTCTGTTGAGTCCATAGCATCCATAAATTCGCATCTAGCTACCATCAAGTGGTCTCTGTTTTACGGGCTGTAACAATGAAGAATAGACTGAGAAATAATCTCCAACAATGCCAACTTAATCTACTATCTTGGAAGAAATCAGTTGAAAAAAAAACACATCAGTAACTAGATATTGTAATCTCTATTGTGCAATATATTTTCGCAATGTATCACGTGACATCTTGCTAATCTATTGTAAGGCTCACCGTTCATTAGGGTGCGACACACTGCTATTGTAATTCTTGAAATGATATAATCAAAATCAAAATAGTTTATTTCCATTGGTTCAATAGAATTATTAAAACATATGTACTGTTCAAAGTGGTAATAATGGTTGGACCGTAAACAGGCAATAATCCATATTCATGTATGTTATTTATTTATTTATTACAGGAAAACTTACAGCTAGATAACAATATAAATGAATAGATACAATAAAAAATGAGCCAATTAAAAGTTTTCGCCTATAGCAACCAAATACATTAATACACTGACAAAAATATAAACAACACAAGAAACAAAAAGAACAACACTACTCGTATGTTATTATGCACAACATTAATTACTGCTACAAGCAAGTAAAACTAACTAACTTATAAACTACTTAAATAAGATCGTGGCTGTAAAGAGGCCGTGTCAGTTTACATTCTAAATACTTAATAATTATGATGTACAGAAATTATATACATATGTCAGATAATTAATAAATTTATAAAACAAAAAAAAAATAATAAAAATAATAGGGAATATGCACGAATAAATTGCTTTTAATGATAGATTATAGAAAACCAAGGTTAACAAGACCACTGCCCCGGGACTCAAGAAAGGCCATCTTCAACTTCAGACTCAAGAAATATCAAACTTTTTAAACTTTCGCGCACACTCATAATAGATTTTTATAATTTTAACGGGTCTTTACGCGATTTACCTTAGAGACATATTTCTCCCGACGTTTCAGCCAAGTTGCATTGGCCGTGGTCACGGGTCGACTGAAGCTATGCGGTGTAGTCTCGTACATACTGGGCGGCAGATGTAAACCTACCCACTTATCACTTTAAAAGTTTTTAGAAATCACGACACACGACACTTACAATATCCTTGGCGATTTTTCCCGGCGTCGAAACCTATTGATTACTGGATTCCACGATGAAGATAGCTTATAACCCCCCTCTCGATTGAAATTTTTGTGTTTCTTTATTTCTATCGCTTCACGTACTATTCTAGGGTAATAGTGACGATCGGTGGAAAGTATCTTTGGGTCATGCAGCTCAATCCAATGGTTTGTGCCACTATCCATTAGGTGTTCTGCTATTGCTGACTTGTTTAATTGGCAGTTTTTTACAGCTGCTATATATTCCTTGACCCTCTCGGCTATTGTGCGCTTAGTTTGGCCAATATATGAACTCCCACAGCTGCAGTCCACTTTATATACGCCAGGCGTTTGAAAAGGAATGACATCCTTTGGGGTGCGTACGTGTTTTGCTACTTTGGAGAATGGTGTGTACACAGCATTGATGGATAACTTTTTGAAAGCTGTACCAATTTTATCCGTTACTCCTTTCACATATGGTAAGAACGCGGGCAGCCGATTGACCTGTGGATATCTCTCCTTGTTTTTCTGTCGCAGCAACCTCGGAGCCACATCATATCCATTGCGTTTTAGCACTGCTTTAACATGTGACAGTTCCTGTTCCAAATGTTTTGGGTCACAGAGATCATAAGCCCTGTTGATCAATGAAGACACAACAGATCTCAGGTGGCATGGATAATGATGTGAAGTGGCGTGTAGATATCGGTCTGTGTGCGTTGGTTTTCGATATACAGTGTGGGCCAGCGAGCCATCAGGTCTTACCATCACTTTTACATCCAAATCAATCAATCAATCAAGAAATATCATCTTAAACTTTGGACAAAAAGAAGCTCTCTGCAAGTTCAGAACGCTTCACGTACTCTTTATTGGATAATTCTTTACTGTGCACATTCTCTAACATTCGTATTCTCTCTGACAGTATGGCCGTCCTTCTGGCCCTCAAAAGCAACTGCATCAGATCTGTGCTGATTTTAGACTGCCACCTAGCCCTGGATGCATTGTGCAGAGACAACAGTGTCACGCTACAGTGAATAAAGGGCCATAGCTACTCACTTAATATATATATATATATATTTATTGGATAGGCTCCCTCTAAATTCTTTTTCATCTCAACTATCGCTTCACGATAGTAGCTCGATTTGAATTTGGGGGATTACAAGATAAAAAAAACTTGAATGAAGATTCAAGATTCATAGCCTAATAACCTAACCCAAAGTGCCTACCTACATCTCTAGTAGAATATTTTTTTTTATATTATATGATGTTTAATAACCATTTTTATTTTTTATTTAAATCTATAAAAACAAATAGGTAGGTTCTAACTAAAGCAGTGTGCCCCAGCTTTAAAGTACGGTCAAATGGGCATCAAGAAAAATTGCGTACCTTCAAAACACTTTCTTCGAGTGAAGGTAGGTATTAATTGATTGTTTAGGAAACTATTCAAAACCACTGAACCGATTTTGTCAAACGATTCGGTATTTTGTGATTATAAAGTGAGCATTCGCGTGTTATGAACATCGATTTGGCCAGATAAAAAAGAAAAAAAAAACAACATAACGACCGATATGGGGCAAACGGGTTTTAGAGTGGAGATCAGGTACGCGACGACTCAGATAGAAGGATGACCTCAAGAAGGTCGCAAAAGACCGCGTACAGTGGCGAGGCTTGGGGGAGGCCTATATCCAGCAGTGGAGAGACACAGGCTGATGATGATGTTCCCTAAATATCACGTCAGGGTCGGATATGACGTTCACTATATAAACGAGTGCGGTGGTGGCTCGGTTGTAAGAAAGCTTTTCTACAAAGGTCGGTTCAACCCCCCACCAGGCATGTACCAATGAGAAATACACTTTTCTTACGTACATTTGTCATAGATTTACAACACCACCGTTCCCGTGCCACGGAGAGCACATTAAGTCGTCGGTCCCGGTTCCACTAATACCAACTTCTGGAATCGTTAATAAATTGTCATTAAAAATTGACATCACATCCTCGCCAAGCCGTCTGGCCAGCGTGGCGAGTGTAGGCCATATTCTCCAGATATATGTTGATGTAGATGGACCATCTTCAACAGTGGAGGTCTAGGACGCTGTGTTCTATTGGCTGTAATGATGAATGATGATCTAAACCGCCTCCGTGGACTAGTGGTAACAAACGTTGCCGTGAACTCGTGGTCGTGGGTTCGATTCCCACCGGGGGCAAGTTGTACATTGTATAATTTGTCTCGGTCTGGGTGTTTATATGTATAATAGATATGTATATATTTACAAAAAAAAAAGTATAATATGTAGTTTATCAACCATCTAGTTTCCGTAACACGAGCCTCGTAGCTTACCACGGAACTAGATGGCGCTGTGTGACCTGTCTGGAAATATTATTATTATTATTATTAAAAAACATGACTACGGCCACTTCAGTATTTTTTCGATGAGCAGTTTTCGAAGAGTTATTTCTTTCGTTCCCGTCTTACATCGCCAGCCTGGCATCTGGCGAAGATCAACAGCGACAAGTTCCAAAGTCGGCAGAACGTATTGTTTAGAGCAGTCTCACAACCGCCGTGGTTCGTGCGTATAAGATAATAAATTGTAAGATTAGCTCGCCGTATTTTTTAAGTAAAATAAACTTGAATTGTAGTAGGAAGAGGAATAGATCCAAACTGTTATTTGCTATCAGATCTGCTGGAACAAAATATTTGAAAAACTCCTTTGTGCTAAGATCATGCCTAAACTACAATGAAAATTTCGGTGATATTGATTTGTTCAGTGTTAGTGTTGCTAGGTTAAAGAAGGAAATTAATATGAGGTTATCTAAATGATTCATAATTGGAATAATTGGAGAACTTTATATTTATTTATTTTTTGACTACCAATTTTAGTATTTCTTTTTAATTTTCCATTATTTTACTATATATATATGTGTATATTATTTAGTTGTATTTGTTATATAGATATTGTTTTTAAGCTTATTCCTATTATTAAATTATAATTTTTGTGTGGAAACTTTGCTGGATTGTGTAACTTTTAGAATTGTTGTAATTATGTTTTAAGATCTGTATGTTTCCTGAATAAATAAATATAAAATAATTGCGTCATAGGCTCATAGCTGATCTGGAGTTGCCTACTATTGAGGAGTTTGTCGTCGTCCTGACTATAGACATATGTTCTATCGGGCCGACAACGGACACTTCAAGTATGTCCAGAATATCCCTCCGTCTCACGCTCGGACCCCAACAGGAAACCACTTCCTAAACAAGATCTCCAGTGTTCTTCCAGTAACGACACCCGCGCAGTAACAGTGCATGAATTACCAGGGTCCCAACTCAGGCCCATTAGTCATAAGCTATAGCCTAAAGTGCTGTTGGAGGAGAGACGGGTTGTACCAGAAACAGCGCCCAGCATTAAATGTGCATGAAAAGGTGGATGGTTACCCGCTAAGATAGGTACTTCCGGGGAAATCGGAGAAATGTCACTATCCCCATTGTCTGCCGGAAGAAGATTTTTCATTTCGCAATCTAGTTATGGTCAAATGGATTTATTATTATTATTGTTAAAAGTATGTACAAAGGCGAACTTAAAGCCATTTCGGCTTTTTCTACCAGCTAACCTTTGGGAGAGTGAGACAGTATAATATGTGGGGTGCAATTTTAACCTTATTTAAAATTTGAATAAACTACATAAATAGTATGTATACATACTTAGACTACTTAAATACTTATTAACATATAGTAGATATGTATGAAGATAATATAATATAATATTATATATAATATATATGTATGGAAGCGAAACGTGGATATGTCAGAATACGCATGAGAGTAGGGTTAATGCAGTAGAAATGCGGTCGTTGCGGCGGATATGTGGCGTCACTTTGGCGGACCGCATACGTAACGTCGAAATACGGAAAAGGGTTGGTATGAAGGAAAGCATAGGGACAAAAATAAGGAAAAGCATGCTACGATGGTTCGGGCATGTTGAAAGGATGAGCGATGAAAGATTGACGAACCAGATATATTATAATGCGAAAGTTGTGGGTAAAAGAGGCCCTGGCAGACCGAGACTCACATATCACGATCAAATAAATAAAACACTGACTGAAATTAATGTGCATTTTATTTAATTTAATTTAACTGCATTAAAAAGTCTTCGTAACCAAAGGGCATGTATGAAGAGGTTAATGAATGTCGACGAAGCGAAAGAGGTATGTCGTGATCGTGTCAAATGGCGCTCAATTGTCTCTGCCTACCCCGCAAGGGATCTGGCGTGAAGATATGTATGTATGTATAATATTAATAAGAAGATTTTTTTAAATTTAAAATATACTTACTGTTCTGCTTGTTAAAAAATAAAGTATTAAGTAAAAAACTCAAAGTAATGTACAAGGACGAAGTTAATGTCTTTCGGTTTTTACATTATTTATTCGAAGTAGGTAAATACAAAAATATTAAAATTAAATAGATTAAAAAACTAATTATAAAAAAAACTAAACTAAAAATACCTATGAAATTAAAACTATTCTACAAAGACCGCGTTCGTTTTAAGAAATGTTAGCATGAAAATAGCACAAGTCGTTCGTTTAATGATAATTCTAACATTTGAAGCTAATTTCGTATGTCAGTGCCGTGTTGAAAGGAGGGTTATTGATGTTACTTTTTGACAGATGCCATTATCATATACCTAAAATAGTTTGTTTACCATTTTTATATACTTTATAGTTTTCTATTATATTTGTTAAAAAGGTATTTTAAGCGATTTTATGTAATAAATTCAAAGACCATAATATTATCATGTGTGTTGGATGCCATGGTAGATAACATAAACGAAAATACTTGTCAAAAAGTAGCCTCACCGCTCGTTTTATTTAAGAAATGTTAGCATTGTTAAAAAAAGTGGTATTTCTTAACAAAAACGACATTTCACGCTGGTTTATAAAGTTGCTACGAAATGTTGGAAATGATATAAAACGAACGCGGCCAAAATAAACTAAGGGCTTACCACCAGGGAGGATACCTAAAACGCCCGCCGCATTTCCTCGTTTAGTTAGTTATGTCATTTGGGATCGCCACACTCTTGAAAAAATCGTTTACCCAGCTCTTTTATGAATTTGTGCGTATCAAGAGAATTAAGTTGGTTTTGTATGGATCAATGAAAGTACCTAATAAAAAAAAAATGGCGCCAAAAATTCGCCCAAACCTTATAAAACCAAAATTGGTCTATTAACATTCTTTGGTGCAATTATCGCATAAGTTGAGCTCACTTGCACCATAATATGAGTCAAACGTACTTGCATTCAAGTAGGTACTTGAATTTCACTTTCATAGAACTTTTAACAAAAAAAAGGTGCTTCAGGGATCCATATGAAAGGTACCTGCATCCTTCTGTTACTAAGCGCAAACGTAATTAGTGAATTTCGGTATTTACGTCAGAGCTTGCGTCATAATTACAAAAAGTAAAGTAAAGTATCATCACGACCGTTTCCCTTTCGGGGTGGTCAGAAACCACGCTTATAAATAAGCGGATTCACATTTAGCCAACTTTACTATCTATAGGCCAAGCTCGTCGATGTTTCCAGCGTACCAAACTCGAGAAATATCACTAATAAATTAAATATTAATTAAATGTATTAATATTTTTGTGTCCCGACCAGGAATCGAACCTGGTACCTCCGAGTCTAAATCCACGGACTTAATCGCTAGACCACGGAGGCAGTTGATAATTTGTAATAAATAACAAATCCTTATAAATTACAATGCAATAAAAACGTCATTATAAAAAAATATTAGTGTAATTCGTACACATAACACAATAAAATTATTGTTAAAAATGCATGGAATACGTAAATAATTACAAAATATTATTTAATTATCAACTCTATAAGCGCTCGACCTTGACATCATTTCATTCATTCATTACAGCCCCTAGACAGCGTCCTAGACCTCCACTGCTGGAGATGGGCCTTCCAGAACATAGGTAGGTATATCTGGAGAATTTGGCCTACACTTGCCACGCTGGCCAGACGGATTGGCGAGGTTTTGATGTCATATTTAATGACAATTTATTATACATTGCCACTTAATATTAGTGGAACCGGGACTGACGGCTTAACGTGCTCTCCGAGGCACGGGAAACAGTGGTGTTGTAAATTACAAATGAAAAGTGTATTTCTCATTGGTACATGCCAGGGTTCGAACCGACCTTTTAAGGATTTTTTTATTTTCAAAGTAAGCGTTCTTACAACCGAACCATCCCCGCCTTTAGTTTTTATTAAGTAATACGAGGGCTTAATTCACGAGTCTGGTACGCTACTAACTGCCTCCGTGGTCCAGCAGTTAAGTCCGTGGATGTAGACTCGGAGGTACCAGATTCGATTCCTGGTTGCGACACAAAAAAAAAAAATTACGTAAATGAATACATTTAATTTATTTGTGGTATTTCTAGGGTTTGGTATGCTTGCCACTTGTCATGATAGTAAAGTTGGCTAAATGTGTATCCGCTTATTTATAAGCGTGGTTTCTGACCACCCCGAAAGGGAAACGGTCGTGATGATACTTTACTTTACTGGTACGCTGGAGACTTCGACGAGCCAATTAACATGATGGCCTATGATAGTAAAGTTGTCTATTTATTGTGAATCCGCTTCTTTTTCCATTTTTCTCTTCACTTCGTCGATAGACTGCCACCTGTCCCTTACTTCATCAGTATGCACAGCATCATGGACTCCAAAGAGTTGGTAATAGAGCGGATTTGGTCGAACCAGCGCGTAACAAATTTCGTCCTGTCTGTCCAGCCACTAACATTTTTTTTTGAGATTAACTCCTTTCCTTTGGAGGAATATTTATAATTTTGGAACGCAATCTTTATAGATAGGTAGGTACAGCAACTCATCAATCTTTTCCCCAATCCATTCAGTTTGACGTCTCCCCTTCGATATTCAAATTCAAATGGATTCTATTCCGAGGCGTTCTCTTCCAATAGGCGTTGTCTGTACTCACCAATCACAGTCCCCGGATGGTTTTAAAAGGATAATGGTTGACGTTGATTGGTGCAATTCTCTCAGAGATAATGATGTCCCTAATGTCCTTGGAAGATTTCTTTCTCTTTCTATCTTGTAAAGGAATTTTATTGTCTCTTTTTAGTTGTTTAATTGATTGTCTATTTCGAGGTTTTTGCGGATACTTACCTAATTGAAAATTTCAATTTTAACATGGTAGGTATCTGTAGAGGTAGGTAGATATCTTATGTAGTCATAAGATTCATAAGATTTTAGAAATCCTTACGAGAGTAGATAGAATTAGTTTAAGATTTGGTAATTGTAAAAATTATGCTAGAAAATGATAATAATTTAGAATGTGTTTCAAATGAAAACAAGCAACGCCACTACTCGGAGAGTAGCGGAACTAAAGAAAATAATTTAGCATTGACTTAGTAAGGGCCGGGCATTTCGTTCAATTTATTTTTGCTTTCGTGGTTTATGACCAACGGTATACTTATTATACGAAGTTCTCCAAATATTAATTTTTTACTAAAAGCAAAGTATTTTTTACTACCTATAAATTATTATATTATAATTTTACGAAATTTTTTTACTACCAAAAATATAAGGTCTTTACATATAAGTCGATGGCGGCCCTACCGGGGAGTAGCTGAACTAAATCGTAAAACTTTTTACTGGTATAATATATATTTTATTTGAAGTAATATACAAACAGTAGAAAATAATTACTATATTAAATAATTAAAAAGAAAACCTAACATTAAATTAACAAATAAAAGAGATATACTACAAATAAAACTAAAAACTACAATTATGTATAACCGTCCGATGGGCGTAGGTGGATACATGCTGTGAACGGCGAGGCTGAGCCTTTGAGCAAATAATTCTCACCCGTCACCAAGCGGAGCTTTTTGCAAGCTCACAGGAGAACGCCAGAGCCTCCTGAGACCACGGTCCCATTTTTTTGACTGCAAATGGGATGAAGTAGTGATTAATGATGATCTCCGGTCTCCGTGTATTTGTTGCGTTTAAGGCGCGCGGCTGATTCTGCAGCGGCCCCGGGTTTCTTATGGCTGGATGTGTTACATGTAAAGTAAACCTAAAATCTTGGGAATTGTACCTAATTACCAATTATAAAAATCAAGATAGACAGGCCGCGGAATCTTGTCGAAGGTTCGTGGGAATACATATATTTCAATAAATAACCATATGTAGCCAGTAGCAAAACTAGTACTTTTGCTATCCACTACTAGATGGCGCAATCGCACCACTATACACATTACTTTTATTACAGTTTCATTATTATTTTAGCAATTGAGATAATGTTTGATATACTAATATCCCATTTTTTATATTAACAAAAAATATTTGATTTTTTTATTTTTTCTGGTATGGTAACATTATTTTGACGCGTGTCTACCGCGCAAGCTCGACGTGTTGACATTTTGACAAGTGGTCGAAAATTCTCTCATTTTTTACATACGTGTCATCGTGATTGAGTGCGACTGCCTTTATATTCCGTATTTAGCGGATTAATTGTAAGTATTTCCAATTTATTATTGTTTTAAATTAATTCCGAATATATATTGCTCACATTAGATTGATAATATTCGTATTTATTATGAATTAAAGCAAGATTTTCTTGATTGGAAGTCTTGTTATTGAAAAATCTATGAAGTTTTTGCGTATTATCAATGCTTTTATCACTGTAAATCCAAGTATATTATTTAGAAATGGTAATATTGAATAGTTCTAATATTTTTGTTAGGATTTGATGTTTTTTAAAATTATTTTTAATATAAAACCGTGCTATAACAGTCGCCACGCAATAGTTCGCATTTCACTTTCATTTTTGTGCTGTTTTTAATGAGTAAGCTCATTTAGTTATCAAAATAATAAATTGCTTGTTCATCAAGTTTCCGTTTTTATTATTCGCATCAAAGTGAACATTTAAATTTATTGGGTTACCATACTATTTCTTCAAAACATTGTTAAGAAGAGTGTTGAATTTTTCAATTTGTGATGTACATTTATTGACTATGCATTCCATGGATTTCCATATGGGGGCTAGGTCTATTGTGTATGTGGAAGAAAGTAGAAGTAGAATAGTATCTTGGGCCTGCAACCAACAAAGGATGGTGTAAAAGGAGGCCGATTTTATTTCATAATAACACTTCATATTCACTATTAATAGTTCAATATTCTTAATTTAAAAAATCTAGTTTTATGAACCCTGTGTTCGACTTGACGCTGTAAGCACTATTTTTCACTTTATTTCGCTATGAAAATTTTTTGACTTGACTTTGCTCTATAGTTTTTATACATTTTAAACAAAATCAGTAAAAAAAGCTTGAACACTTTGCTTTGCTTTCAAGTCGAACATAACAGATATATCTAACTTATCTTTGGCCTATGTCGCGCCTTACATGTGGATGTCAAGTGTTTGTTGCGCAGTAAAAAAAGGAGGCCTTTGTAAGCCAGCCTTTAGATGGTCGCAAGCCTGAGACACCATACTCTCACTTTCCGACACACAATGGACGCAGCACTTGCACAATTTGTCTTCTTTACCTTTCTACTTATAATTTTATTTTTTTATTGTTGCAGAGATTATTCTTTTTATTATAAAAAAAACTAACCTTTAAGTAAAAATCTTTAATAGTTTTTAGAGTAATTTAATAATATTGATATATTAACAACTGTTTAGTTTACAAAACTATTATTTAGTAGAACCATTTTACATATAATCTTTATAAATGTAATCAATTCTGCATTCATTATAATGAATAATCTTTAATTTCAGGATTGGACCCAACTACTAATACAAAATGGCCCCTAAGCAGAGAATGCGTATCGCCAACGAGATGGCCAGCAAAAACATCTTGCAGCGTGGCAACGTACCTAAATCTACCAAGGTAAATATCACCATAGAAATATCTGCCTCTGTAGTCCAGCATTTAAGTCTGTGGATTTAGGTATGAAGGTTCGATTTCTAGCCGGACACAATAATTTATTTAATTTGTGAAACTCAAATTTAATAATTTATTGTTACACAACCAGGAATCAAACCCGGTATCTCCAAGTCTAAATGCATGGAGGCAGTCTAAAGATAAGCCTTTGAGAAGATATTTCTGGAACTCCATACTTCTGCCACTCTGCACTCGGATATATATTTTTTGTATTAGTAGAACTCCGACAGACATTTATTCAATAATCATTAGCTATTTACAATACCAGCATACAAGTACTTAACTAATGATTTAATAATATAATTGGAAAGTTTGTAAAAGAGAAAGTTACATGAGTTAAGTGAGTGTTCTGAACATCTCTATAACGGTATCCCTTCTTCTGTATTCCACAACCAAATGACACATACAGGTCAAAAAGTGCATCCCTAAAAGACAAATTTCTTTGCATGTATTTACTGTCGGGGTGCCAGGTTCATATGTGGGGTAGTGAAAGGAGAAGAATGGTGTCTCGGGCTTGCAACCGACAATAGGCTGGTGGTGGATAACACACAAGACACTCACCATCCACTATTCAGTTCCTTTTCCTATCTAACCAAATACTGTATGCTTCCGTTAATGCCACCTTGGAAGCTGGTTCCATAAATGTATTGATGGTAGCTCTGCTTAGGCCCATCTTGACTTTTGACTGGAATTCCTCTTGCACCAACTTCCACTGTGTAAAGCAGAGTTTTGAATCCATTTGTAATTGTTTCTTTTATGAAATTATTCTATTTGGTCAACTTCATAATGTAGTCTTTTGGAATATTTGATTCACACCAAACGGTTCATCTGGGATCCTATAATGATGTTCAAATGTAGCCATGAGAATTTTCGAGTTAATAGCCACTATCCGTACATATAAAACGACAACCCTTACATCTGTTGCATGCTCAAGATGTGGAACACTCTCCCAGCTATTTCCCCCATTCCTATAACCTGTAGTCCTTCAAGGGGAGTCATGAAGAAGCATCTTCATAGGCCAGCAATTATGCTATCATTAGGTAGGGACCAATGTCAGTCATCAGTCGCTGGCAAAAAATATTCCTTCGTCGATAAAATACGCAATATGATTGATTGTTGCTTTAAACATAATAATGTTTATGATGAAAACGAACACGCGTTTAAATTCAAGGTCGTAGGTGTATAATCGCGATTAATTTATTTTTATACGCATTTTTGTACAAATACTAAATAATAAACACCTGTACAAGCTTGCAAAGGTTATCAACACGAAATGGCGCAGTTACAATTCCATCTACATTGTCTTGAACTTTTAATAGTTTATATAAGCAACTATGTATATGAGGAGTACTATCTTAAAGGCTAAGTTTAGCGGTATATGCCATTAGGGAGGTGAGGTGTGAAGGATGTTGATACTGTTAGATTAGTTTATTTTAGCCATTTCCATAGTGTTATGTCTTATGGAATTTTACTTTACAAAAGCGGATGATTCAATATATTTACAATTTGATCGCTCTCACTAACTTAAGTTTAAGGAGTATATTCTCACAGCATCTATATATACCAGAGAATATTAAGAATATAAAACAATTGAAAAAAAAAATTGTGACTTGCATTGTCGTATAATATTTTATTAATTTTGACGCATTTAATTTCGTGTATGTATATAGATCAATTCGTATTGTATAAAAATATAATAATTTAAATTATTGTAATGCGACAATACAAAAGAGCCCGAAAAGGTCAATTAAGTGACCTTAAAATTAATTTTGCAAGATGCAATTGACGTTTTAACCTAACAAAAGTAACTTTACTAATCCATTGCTAATATTTTGCCTTTTCAGGAAAAGGAAGACCAATACCCCGTGGCACCTTGGTTAATAGGACTGTTCATCTTCGTCGTCTGCGGGTCCGCTATCTTCCAAATCATACAATCAATCAGAGCTGCATAAAACTTAGTCTAAACTCAACCCCTTCTGTGATCCCCTTCCCTTTCCGACTGAACTGTGCAATCTAAAAGCTTGGATATCTGTACGCGATATTAACAATTTGCATCAAAACATATAGGTTCTATGACTTAGTAGACTTTGCCTCCACCCTATTTAGGTAAATTATTAGAAAAAAAATATATAGGCTGAATGACTTAGTTCACTTTGCCTTCCCATTCTAGCTAATTAATCCGTAAAAATTTTAATTATGACATATCCCGCTGTGTTGCCAGCTATAAAAAAGTTCATGTAATGCTTTTTATTGCATTTTGCTGATCATCTAGATTATTTCACCATTGTATTTAATTTGAATGTATATAATAGATCATAATGTATTTTTGTTGTTTCACATGCGGCAGATATACCAAAAATAGAAATAAATCTCAACATTATCTTATATTTATTGTACGTAAATATATTATTTTTGTATATTGTAAATTAATGGGATTAATATTAAGAAATTTGTTTGGTTTTTTTACTTTTTGTAATTGCGAAAGCATTTAGGCTTTAGGCTGCTTATCCACCAGGGATGCGTAAGGAAATTATTCGCCAATAGTATCACCTTATGATGACCTGCTGTAAGGGTATCTAAATGTTTTAGGGTTATAATATATTTTTTTACTATCTGAAGTTACCAGCGAATTTTTTTTTTTCAGATTACTACATTAGATTTTGCTGCAACAAATAAAAAGTGTTAGATGTGTTTTTTACTTGGTAAAATATATAAATTGAAGCTTAAAAATTTTATTGCCAAATATTTCGCCTCTCTTTGGAGCGGCGTCATCAGTGACAGTGACTGAAGGTCTGTCATAAATTTTGAAAAAAGTAATTTTATTAGATTTTATTTTATTTTTTACATTAGATTTTGATTTGTCACCAGGTCATTTAAATGGAAACATCCAATTCAAAATATTCTGATCACAACAGATGGTTTGGCGCCATTAATATTTTTGACAGTTCGGTGTTGCCAACGATGAAAACAAAACTTACTAACTTTTATTTTGCTCTTAGCAATACTACGTTAAGGATTTTTCTTATTTTACGGATAAATAATGTAGTATAATTTGGTGTGTTATTCAATGTGATAACTATTGGATATTTTCCCTAAACATGTCTGCTGGTTAAACAGCCTTAATCTTGGACCATTCCTGGGTTTGAAGAAAATAGTTTTTTATTTAATTGCGCACATATATTGCACAGATTATTTGTGACATTTTAAATTGTATTTTTAAATTAAATCGCTATGTTCATGTATGTTAAATTATCATTGTATTTTAATTTATATTAATTGATAATTTGTATTGTATCAATAAAGTTCGATACTTTGACAAGGTTTGTTTTATTTTTAATCCTTAAATAAGAATGCCCATTTTTCTTAGAGAAATAGTTAATATATTGTGATTTCATAATCTGTAATTAATTTTATTTATTTTACCCTACCATAATGACAATTGACAAAAACTTTTTTTTACCTTAAAAATTACATAGTTTCTATCCCGCCAATTTGAAATCCAGTGTTTTATCTGTAATAAAGTACCTGGGTCATAATAAAGAACCTAATCGTATAAATAGTGTTTTGTAACTATTTCATACATAAGTCTTAACCAATTGACTATTTAATTAAATTTTATTTTAATGCTGGGGGAGTCTTTCGCGCCATTTTGCGTGGACATGTCAAGTGCAAGTTCTTGTTTTGTAAATTAATTTACTGTGAATATTATTGGTCGAAAGTGCTGTTGTTTTGTTTAATGATGTGCTACAATGTGAATAATTATGGAAAACAATAAATTGAACTTTAAATATGGGGCACAAGTTGTAGTTTATTTTTTGCGTTTTTCCCGCGCTGTCAACTCCCATATTTTACCCGACGCGTTTGAGCTATGGTGCCGCAAGTGACTCCAAGAAAAGCATCAAATTCTGCAGCATATGGAATTTGATGATGACCTCATTAACTCATTAAAAAGAAAGATATATTACGTCAGACTTGGCTGTATGGGCTAGACCCTTTGCCTTCCCTATCATCTCATTCATCATCCATCGGGAGAAGAGAACCAAAAAAAAAAAATTGTTGCTGGGGTAAAACAAATGTTGAAATTAAATTTAAAAAAAAACAATAAAAAGATATGATTATTGAATTATATTTTGTTGAGGCACGCTCCAACAAAGTTGGGGCCTGGTTTTGGGCAATCTCTTTTTAAGTCTGTATTGGATAAGGCGGCTATTAAGTTAAGAAATCCACTAAGATAGTGGCGAAGCTATTATTGGGGACAGCACCACTTATTTTTCTAGCACATCTACTATCTATACAAAATTGTCATGCATGAAGAGGTTGATGAATGTCGCAGAAGCGAAATTACCTCTTGTCGTCCAAGTGGCGCCCAATTGTCTCGGCCTATCCCGCAAGTGTTATGTCCTGAAGATAATGTATGTACTATATATGAGACCCGTTAGAATGACTGTTGGGCCGTGGAAACTTGACAGGGTTCTGGTGTAGGATTGACGTGTATACTCGTAGATAGATGCATTAGCTTCATCTTGCTTCCAGGCGACCTCGTCGGGCGCGGGAAAAAGTAAAGTATCATCACTATCGTTTCCTTTTCGAGGTGGTGAGAAACCACGCTTATAAATAAGCGGATTCACATTTAGCCAACTTTACTATAAGCCAATCATAACAAGTGGCAAGCTCGTCGATGTCTCCAGCGTACCAAACTCGAGAAATATCACAAATAAATTAAATATTATGTAAATAAATATTTTTGTGTCCCGACCAGGAATCGAACTCGGTACCTCTGAGTCTAAATCCACGGACTTAACCGCTAGACCACGGAGGCAGTCTTATATATAGGCAGGCCAAAATAGAAGACATTATATATAATAAGACGGGACAAGAATCCAAATACGAGTAGTATGAGAATTAATGCTAATTGCTTAATACGGAAAAGGGAATGAAATAAATCATTGGACATATACCTATTAGAAATATTATTATTCATTTAATTTGATTTTTGACATTAATTGGCTACTGACAATTACTTTTTTTTTTTTTTTTTTTTATATAATAAATTCTCACAACGAAACAAATGTTTAAGTGTATATTCAATTCATTGCACTGATAAATTGTGATTGGGGGTCGGTTTCAAAATCACCTCCTTTTCTCATACTGCAATATGATTAAGAAACCACCTCCTAACCTTACCATTGGAATGGTTGTAAAAATAGCAAGCTGTATGCTCAAATTTTTGAGATGAAGTCCAGATCTTAGTTAGTTGTATGTATCTGTTTATATTTTGGTATGACTGCATCTTGTTATGAGCATCTAATAAATAAATAAATAAATTGCTAGGTAATAGATATATTACTATTCCTATATAGAAGCTATACCTACAAATAGGTATGTATGGCACTTTAAGTATCCTACCACCCACCTTCGCTAGTGGTCGGGTGAATAAGAGATTTTTGCGTGCGTTCCCAGTCTTTTGCCAATGATCACACGAAGCTTTTAGTAGATGTCGCTAGCGGGCTGGTAGCTTGTTTACGCCAATGACGCATCATATTTTAAATTATATAGTTTTATTTTTATAACAGAAAAATATACTTGAAGTTATAGTTACCTACCTTAAAAGACGAATTAAGAAAGCGAACACCGTCTTTAAAAAGAAAAAAAGGTTACATTAATAGAACTGCAAGTACAACATGTACACTTGGAAGAAAAAATATCGTGGTATGAAAATACAAGTTTTCTATGCATTTGACAGTTATATTAGGTACCTTTCTATAGTAGGTTCCTCGCCAACCCGTCTGGCTAGCGTGGTGAGTGTAGGCGAAATCCTCCAGATATACATATTTTCTGTAAGGCCCATCTCAAACAGTGGAGGTCCAGGAAGCTGTCTCTAGGGGCTGTAATGAATTAGGTACCATCTATCATGCGTCATCTAAAGGCAGTGATACTATATTAGTTTCTATACTCTTTGCACGACAATATTCCCAAGTGTAAACTCGTTATTGTTCGACAGAACCTCGAAAATAATGTAATCAACTTTTTGTATGAAAATGGCAAAAATGTCCGCTCTATCTTATATGATCTCTTTGACCAAGTCAAACTTTTAACTGTAGTGTTAGAGGGAATGGGAAATAAAATGTAACTAACCTAACCTAACCTAACTAACTGCAAGTAAATGTCTAGAAAAAAAATATTCTAGAATGTTCAAAATTTAATGTTAAATCAATATTAATTAAAAAAAGTTACTTACGCACTTAAAGATACCATTGCATAGAAATTTGTTTTATATTATTTCATATATTAGTAATATTTAGATTTCAAGTTGGACACGGCCTTTTTACAGCCACGAATATATATTTATGAACATAAATATTATTATTACTAGATTGTAAGTAGACACGGCCATTTTACAGCCACGAATTTATATTTAAGGACATAAATGATATTAGATTATAAGCTGACACGGCCTTTTTACAGCCACGAATTAAATTTTAAGTATCTAGTTATAAATAAATACAAAATCCTCGCTTATCGCAACAATGTATTATTTATTATAAATTGTATTGCTGTTAGATTCGGTCCAGCCAAGCGGAATTGGCTGCAAACGGCAAACGTAATAATTACATAGAGTTGAAAAATCGTTACCATTTTGTGCCGTTTGCCGTAGAGACGATGGGCCCTTGGTCTGAGGACGCTAAATCGTTAATACGCGACATAGGCGTTGTCATCCGAGCGTCAACAGGTGATCCTTTGAGTAGGGAATATCTTATTCAGAGGATCAGTGTTGCCATCCAACGAGGCAACGTCGCCGGAGTCCTCGGAACATTGGGTTCATCTTTTATTATTATCATCAATATTTATTTTTTATTGAGATTTATTTATATTACCATCTTGGACTATAATCAAGATATAATAGTTTTTAGTTTTTATATTAATTAGGTTTATCTTTTAATTTATTTTTAGTGTTGTGTACTTCTAAGGAAATAAATGATTTGATTTGATTATAATTTCCAAACCCGACTTAAGATTGTAAAATCAATGGGAGCAGAATAAAAAGCAAGACGAATTGAATTAATTTTATATTTTGTTACAAAGGTGTTCTTATATTTATGAGATGCATGAGGTTACGCCAGGATAAGTTACTACTGGGGTAACCGGTACAATTTAAATATTTGTTCACTTTAGACTCATTTTGGCAGTTACTTAAATTACAAAAGATTTAAATTATACAGCTTTTATACAAGAATATCATACTAAAAAATATTTAAATTGGTTTGTAGAAAGAATGTTCACGTTTGTTGTATAGAACGAATATCAAATACTGTTACTGAGTACACGTTAAAAGATAAGTCGTCAAATTTTACAAAGACCGCGTTCCAGTTACGAGTTAGTATTCTTTTTTTTTTTGACATTAGTCAAACAGCATATTGTGATTGTAAACGGAAAGCGGGAATAGAAAAACATTTATTTATTAAGTATAAAAGTAAAGGATTATTACGAATGTATACCTTGTGGTCAGAAACTGTGGTTTTATACAACGGGTCGACATTTAGGCAACTTCACTATCCCTAACCAAGTGGCAAGCTCGTCGATGGCATACCACACTCAAAGGAAAAACGTTTCACATACATAGTAAAAAACCTTATATTTTTTTTAAATATTAAAAATAACTTAGTTCCGAAAGTTTGTTAAGCGATTGTACCAATTACCCCATGTTTAAACCTGCCCCTTATAACCCCATCGTTCTAGCATCTAACTTACAATAATAATTATACATTATATAGTCTATATCATACAGTAAATTTACAAAATATGTCATGTGATATGTTTTTCTTAGACATAACATAATACTAAATATATCTTTGAGCACCAATTACATATAGCACCATGGCTAATAATATACATATAGTTTAAAAAATAATTGCATAATTCTTACAAAAGTTGACAAACAATTTATTCTTTATTATTTTCTTACAAATTAATGTCTAAATCGAAGTCTCAAAATACGGATCGTCACGAGGTCTGTTCAAAAAGTATATAAGTAAAACTGAAGAGGTCTATAAAAGGACAACGCTACGCTGTGATTGAGGAGATTAAGACTGAATCGAAGAAGGAGCTGAACAAGACCACAAAAAATAAAAATCGCTGACATAAGTGTATTAATCTGAGGGTAATTACTTTGAAGGGGACAAAATAGATATTCATGAATAAATAAACACTTTTCTAAGATATACCAAATTTGCGATACTTTTTGAACAGACCATGTAGGTATATTAAATTCCTTAAGTTTTAAATTTAAGGTTTGCGAATTAATATTTAAAATTCAAAGTTTAAGTTATTTGTCGACTATTGCTTTAATGTTTAAAACTACATAAATTCTTTCTTCATAATATTCAATAAGTGATGTGAATTCTACAATAATGTGCTTAAGTTGCAGATTTTCGTATTTTTTATCGGACGTATAAAACCCACGGTTTCAATAATATTTTTGATTTAAATGTCATGTAATTCATGCCCTTTTGGTTACTAGTATAACAGCGCCCGTGTGGCTCACGAACTCAAGGGGTCTAGGTTCGACGATTTCGCCGAGCGCAATAGTAAAGTTCTAGACCGTTTCCCTTTCGAGGTGGTCAGAAACCACGCTTATAAATAAGCGGATTCACATTTAGCCAACTTTACTATAGACCAATCATGACAAGTGGCAAGCTCGTCGATGTCTCCAGCGTACCAAACTCGAGAATTATTACAAATGAATTAAATGTATTTATTTATATTAATAATTATTTTTATTTTTGCGTTCCTATTAGGAATCGAACCCGGTACCTCCGAGTCTAAATCCACGGACTTAACCGCTAAACCACGGAGGTAGTTTAGAGCGCAAGACGGAGCCATATTCATGGAATTCCTTAAAAAACGAAAACTGTCAGTTGAGATTTCAATAATATTTTTAATTATGACGCAATCTCTGACGTAAAAAACGAAATCCACTAATAATATTTGCGACTAAGTAACAGAATAGGGCTTCTGGTGTAAAAAAAAACTTTAAGAACCTGGGGCTTCATAAGACCAAAAAATGTCAATACAAATGATCCGAAAAGACAATATATAAATTTCCTTACATTTATTAATATAACGTGCCACTGTGTGCATTTTTAAGACTTATTTTAACGTGTCATAGATGGCCTCGTTGGGATATGTACCATTCAAATGAATGCTGTTACTAAATATTAAAGAACTATCCTTAGTTATACGTATTTCACTGTCATCCAAGCTCTGTTTATCATCAGCGAATGGAAACTCATCAATATTACTGGTGATTTCTAAACGAATCGCGTGTAACTTCGACTCAGAACTATTGATCACCTTATCTCTCTCCCAAGAATCTATGGCTATTGATACATCATTCTTACTACCTAAATCCTCACCAAACTCGCTAGAAGCAACGCTAGAGTTATCAAGATTAAAATCCGTCGTCTTCTCTATCACAACGACTTCAATATGCCGAAACGGATTCTCTTGATTTTCTGTCATTTGTTTAGCTCTCTCATCATTCCTAATGATCACCTCTTTCTTAACATTACAAATAATCGGATCATTAGCTAACACATCTCCAGTACTATCATAGTTTTCTTCATCACTTGTCTTACTCGGTGCACAAATTTCCGCGTAAATATTGTCAGAGCTAGTATCCGATTGTTCTTCTTCTTCGTCAACTGCTACAGCATCAGCCACTTGGCCGTAGGGAAGATCTTCTATCACTGGTAGTTTACGCTTTTGTATAGAAGACACAGATCTACGTATCTTCTGCTGGCACGGTTCATTATCAGATATATCGAGCGGCGCGTCTTCTTCGAACTCAGAATTCGGAGTAGGAGCTCTCGGCTTATCAATTTTCTTCCTAAAATTAATCAGTTTATTTCCTTCAATAGCCCGTTCAGGTTTAGTAGGCATACTGTTACTATTACTGCCTTCTTTTTTAATATCATTCGGCTTTTTAGGATGTAAAAGATTTGACGTAGATTTACTCAGTACTTTCTTAGTTTTTACGTGAAATTCTGCGCACAATTTCTCAGTGATAAACGAATGCTGTTTCTTGTTGATTTCAAAGTTTGTGTCGTTGTATAGAGATCCCGCACCAAATATATTGATGTCTTCACAACTTTGGACTTGGTTGTAAGAACTAGATTTCACCATGGCTTTTTCTGGTATCAAGTCAGGCTGTATCCGCTGTCTTCTTTCTAGATTGGAAGATGACTTGGAAGCTGATGATTTCTTTAACATATTTTCATCTAGAGACTTTAACTTTCTACCGGAACTCGTATCGCTTTCCATCGAGCCGCAGTAGTTGATCTGATCAACGCTTAGATTTTTCCTGACGTGTTTTATATTAATAGATGATTCTTCACTAGGATATGGACTATCTGGCATCCCTGTTTGTACCGACACTGATTTCGTTAATACTGGTTTCTTGTGATTAGAACTACTCTGACTGGTACCCATGTCGGATGAAGACGTTGTGAGACTTTTATACGAATGACTATTCTCCGTCGTCCCTTCTCTTTTCCGAGACGCACCAAATCTATCTTCTATTAGTTTTGACATGTCTTGATAACGTTCTATTGAGCAATGTTTCTCTCCGAGTGGATCGAACGGGTCTTTGACATCGCGGTACTTTTCTATCGCAGTTATCTTTTCTTCGGTTAACTTCTCAGTACTCTTTAAAAGCTTCAGATGTTTAAACCATTTGCTCCTTTTCGGATGTCCCGAGTCTTCCCTAAACACTTGCATCTTCTCGTTGGAGAAGTGTTCCTCGTCTTCATCGTGTTTGGTGTCGGGCTCCTTCTCGTCTTTCGTCTCATCATCGCTGTAGACGTCGTAGTTCATGTGTTCGAGTTCGTTTTTGCTTAAAAATATGATAGATCCTTCAGTTTCATCCGGTATATCTTTTAGAACCTTCTCGCTCTTTCCGAAGAGCCTCGAAGTGTCAATTTTCAATCCCTGTAGAGTAAACTTTCGTTCTTTTTCAAATTTGACAGTCGTGTCGGTTTCTTTGATGAGATCGTCTGCGGTCTTCGCTTTGGTGACGAGGGCTGCGGTGTTGGCGTAGGAGATCTGCCTGATCCAGTTGTCAACATTGAGTTGACAGAAGGAAAGAGCTTTTTGTAGTCGCGAGGAGAGGAACATTCGTTTTTCTGTGTCGTAGCCGAGTTGTGAGCGCCGGACGCGTACCTCCGTGCTAAGGGGGAGCAGCTGCAGGGTCTCCTTGAGGTGTCGCCCGTCCGCTGTCGGCTTGCTCGGGGACGAAGGATTCGAACTGTGGTCTGGTAAAGTGCACATAACCAACACCGGCTCTGTCACTGCCACTCTTAGTAGTAGGTCATCTGGAATATAACAAAATAATTCGTAAATAACGAGAAATTAAAAAACCCAGAAATGCATGGCTAACCAAAAGACATGAATATTTAAAAATCGTGCGCTATCTTAATAGATGCAGTCTCAGAGACCAGCCTGACTATTGTTGAAAGCCTTCACAAACTAGCAGAATCAGTACTGTACTGTACTCGTGCGTCTGTACTAAACATTTTAAATAAAAGTACCAAGCAAGCCACGTTGATAATTGCCAGTTACTGACATAGCTTTTAAAATTATCAATAAGCCGGACACATCTGCCGCAGAACCGACGAACGATGGGGCAAACGGGTTCTAGAGTGGAGACCACGTACGGGAAGACGCAGACTGGGACGACCCCCCGCCAGATGGACAGATGACCTAAAGAAAGTCGCTGGTGGGGGTTGGACGAGCGAGCCTTGGGGGAGGCCTACATCCAGCAGTGGAGAGATACAGGCTAATGATGATGACCAGGCGCATGCATAAGCTTGAAGAGACTCACCTCCAACATCGTGCGCCATCTCGATAGGTACAGTTCCAGCGAGCAGCCGGACTCTTGCTGGAAGCCTCCATAGACTAAGCAGATGAGGTAGTCTGTGAGCCTTGGCAGCAACTTCAGCAGCAGGCGGCGTTTCCGACGGAGGAGCAGGCCATTCGGACGGAGACAACTCTTCGGGGCAAACTTCATAAAGCTCACCCTTCGTGTTTAGAGGGACGAATAGTTCCTGAAATAGTTTAAAGAGTACATTAATATTTGTGTTGTTTGTAGTTAGCTACAGTAGCTGGTTAGAGCGCTTGTGTTTCCTATTTTTCTGTATGCTGCGGAATCCTGGACCCTACGCAAAACAGAAACAAAAACTAATTATTGCTCTAGAGAGATGGTGGAGAATGTTCGGCATATCATGGACGGAGTTCTGAACCAACAAATCCACACTGGAGGAACTGGGGATCTGTTTTTTGGACCTTAGCAAGGCATTTGACCTAGTCTCCTATAATCTCCTATTTGAAAAACTATTTGAAACTAAAGTTCCCAAGGAAATTACGCCAGTGCTAATGTTCTGGTGTGGTAATCAGAGGAATAACGTAAGATGGGCAGGTTCTCTCTCGAGCAAATATGGATTAAATTGCGGGGTCCGTCAAGGGGGTTGTCGTCTTCAAGACTCTTTAATTTGTACATCAAGTGTCTGGTGGTCGGGGAGAAGGTCGATGGCAAGAGTATGTGTGGTAGGTCTCCGATAAGATGAACTGATTAGATGACGGCTGCAATGTATCATCCTCAACATGGCACCAGGAAAGCTGCGGTCCGAGAGGAGTTGCGGCGGCTTATTAAGCGTGCTACCAGCACTCAAATACAGTAGCAGCTATCGTCTTCGTATTGGGATGACAGTGACTCCGGATTCAAGGCCTTGGGGACTCGCGTGCTAGAGCACATTAAACATTTATTGAAGTTGGAATTCTGTTCAGTGGTTGTTGTTTACCGCAATTACCCACACGCAGCACCTACTTACTACTTAAACACCATCAACAGGACGCCGGCGATGTTTACTGAAGCTTTCCGTACTCCTCGGATGGTAGTGACGATTATAGTTCTATGACCACAAGTTACGAATCATCACATCCTCAAGAACAACAGTACATGACCTCCACTGCTGAATGCCTCCCAGATCATATATCTGGAGAATTTGGCCTCTCGCGACGTCTTGCACAGGTTGGTGGTCTAAGTAGAACGTGGCCCGAGGGCTTAATGTGCTCTTCGAGGCATTGCAAGTATATGACAAATGTACGTAAGAAAAGTGTATGTCTCATTAGTTCCGGTCATATACCGGGGTTCGAAGGAATGTGTTCTTACAACTGAGCCACCACTATTAAAATAGCATAATAATTAATTATTAAATATTTAGTTACTTATTTACGTTTTGTTATTATTATTAAAAATAACGTTTTCATATTTTATTTATTGTCTTTTTGATTTTTTGTTAAATTTGGTCTAGCCCGGAGCAACAGAAACCCACGCGACGCCTCTATTGTACAGCTATCTACTATAGGAATGTTACAGCACGCATACCAGGGTAACAAGTGATTATTTTAAGTTTCAATCAAAACCGGTTACTTGATGAAACCTAACTAAATCTAGGTCCAATTTCAACAACAAAGTTTAGTCTATCTGTAATCTAGACACACCGGTTCCTTACATCATTAACTCTGGAAAAAATTGAAAGTACTTGATTTTAATGCGTTTGCAGAACAGTTAATTTTATCTGTCATCGAAGACGAAGACGCATGTTAACAACTGGAATCAGACACTCACGACTGACATCAGTCCCTAACACTATGCCGGTTTGACTGATCATGACGGCAATTCGAGTCTGATCCCGAAACGTGTGGATACATTTTACAGGGTTTATCAATACGAACGGGTGTATTCTTCCCCGCTCCGGCAGACTGAGCAAATTACCACCATCAGTCCGCCTACCAACTTTTTTTTTTTAAGGTACTTAGCTGAACCATCCCAAAGTGACATCCCATGCGAACAGTATTCCACGCATGACCTTATTTGCGCTTTATAAAGCATAAGCCGGTTCTATTTGTTGTTCTCGTTGAAAGTATGTGCCATTTGCAATGATGTCAAATTCAAATTTTTACATCCAAGTAGAACTAATATTGAATTAAGACTTACACAAATGAAAGATATATTCACAATTCCAGTTTATTTATTGATCACAAACGCGTTTGTCATAAAATAAGTAAATACGTAAAACACGCGGTTATTGGCTACGAAAGATTAATACAACAATGGTTTAAATTCATGTTTATTCGAAACATTCATGGATAACAGAAATTGGATAACTACCTATTGCATGTTTACCTATGCAAACATGCCATGAAAATAAGTCCCCAAAACGGGCAACTAGTGCCGCGTTCGTTTTATAGCATTTCCAACATCTTGTAGTAACTTCATAAACTAGCACGAAATGTCGTTTTTATTTCTTTATTTATTTATTAGATGCTCATAACAAGATGCAGTCATACCAAAATATAAACAGATACATACAACTAACTAAGATCTGGACTTCATCTCAAAAATTTGAGCATACAGCTTGCTATTTTTATTTTTTTCCGTATTAGGTTTTGTTAAGAGATACCACTTTTTTTAACAATGCTAACATTTCTTAAACAAAAACGCGCGGTGAGGCTACTTTTTGACAAGTATGACAAGTAACAAATAATAACAAATCAATTGACAATGTATTATGGTCTTTGAATTTATTACATAAAATCGTTTAAAATACATTTTAAACAAATATAATATAAACTATAAAGTATACAACAATGTAAACAAACCATTTTTTATTTTAAATGACATCTGTCAAAAAGTAACATCAATAACCCTCCTTTCAACACAGTACTGACATACAAAATTAGCATCAAATGTTAGAATTTTCATTAAACGAACGACTAGTGCTAAAAAAATGTGGTATTTTCATGCTAACATTTCTTAAAACGAACGCGGCCTAGATAGATCTAGTTTCCGTAACACAAGTCTCGTAGCTTACCACGAAAATTAGATGGCGCTGTTTGAAAAAAAAAAAAAAAAATTACTCAACGTATTTAATTAAAATATGCCTAGAATCAACACATTTAATCACAACTTCTGGAATACAAGTCCATACATATATTTCAGTTTTACACCAAAAGATATACTAGTTAATTTAGTTAAACATTCTATATAAGATTCGTTGTCATCTATTGGACGTTAATAATTTTAACTAAAAATAAACTAGTTAAACATTTTATATAAGATTCGTTGTCATCTATTGGACGTTAATAATTTTAACTAAAAATAAACTATTTAATTTAGTTAAACATTTTATATAAGATTCGTTGTCATCTATTGGACGTTAATAATTTTAACTAAAAATAAAGTATTTAATTTAGTTAAACATTTTATATAAGATTCGTTGTCATCTATTGGACGTTAATAATTTTAACTAAAAATAAAGTATTTAATTTAGTTAAACATTTTATATAAGATTCGTTGTCATCTATTGGACGTTAATAATTTTAACTAAAAATAAAGTATTTAATTTAGTTAAACATTTTATATAAGATTCGTTGTCATCTATTGGACGTTAATAATTTTAACTAAAAATAAAGTATTTAATTTAGTTAAACATTTTATATAAGATTCGTTGTCATCTATTGGACGTTAATAATTTTAACTAAAAATAAAACAACGCCTTTAAGCATCTTTATCATTTGAAAACTTCTTGACATATTTCGGTCCTTCTGTTCCCTGTTCGCTCTTATATTTCCACACATTATCATACAACGGGTGGTGGACAGAGCCTTTAACTTTAACCCTATTCGACGTCGGCAACCATCCTAAAACAGCGTCTTTACCAAGTTCCTCCAAATCCTGAACGCCATGGCTACAAACTACCAAACCACTTCGAGAAATAACAACAATTTCAGGAATACAAGTAATTCCATACATGTATTTCAGTTCAGGTACCAGGGGATCATCAAACAGAAGTGTAAACCAGTTCGCTTGAGTTCGAAAACAGCTTTTCATATCAGATTCGTTGTCATCTACTGGAACGTTAATAACTTGAACGGCAATATCTAAATGCTTAACATCTTCGTATATTTGATAAAATTTTAGTAATATACCATTTTTATCAATGTCCTTGGCGGTGAAAAGCAAAGCTACGATATCTGACGTTTCAATCAGCCACATATTTGGAACAATTTCATATCTTTTATTGTATATTTCTGCGGTTGATAACCAGCTTTCTGAGATCGGACTCACCAAGTTATGGATATCAAATGTACACATTATTGAATAAATTATAATTTACATAAATTAGAATTGAACTACCTATTTGATATATGTCATTTTTTTTTTAATTAGTCGTTGTTCTACGTCCACATCAAAGTATAGTATTAATTATACTACGTAGAATTTTGTAAAAAGCAAAAAAATTTATATTATAATCTATAATAAAAATTAATAACTACGTATTTTTTATCGTAATTATTCAGTAATAAAATATTAAGTTACGGTGCAGAGAAGTTATCCTAAAAATATCGCCACTCATACAGAGCCTAATTACGTAAGAAGCGAGAGGTCGAGGATCGCGCAAACGTCGACTTATGTAATTCTTTCTCTTTCTATTTTGTCTCTCGGCTGTGGGCGATGAATGAGGTGATAGGGAAGGATAGCCCAAACAGCCAAGTCTGACGTAATATATCTTTCTTTTTCATGAGTTAATGAGGTCATCATCAAATTCCAGATGCTGCAGAACTTGATGCTTTTCTTGGAGTCACTCGCGGCACCATAGGAAATACAGGCGATTTTTTATTTATTTATTGCTTATTTTTTATTAGGTTTAAGTTTATATTTAATTATTATTCATTAATTCGTTGTTTTGTTATATTTAATTATAATGTTATGTTTCTGTCTATGAATAAAATAAATTTAAAGCCAAATATAAAACAAGAAATTCATAAATAATTGAAATTCAACTATTGCTCGACCTAAAAAAACATCGCAAATAATTCACAGAACATACAAACAATAGCAGAAACAGTTATGTAGTTAGAAAATATACGAACACAATAAAATAATAAATACCTACATCACAAAATGTGCGACAGATGTATGAGCCCCCAAATTTATACGTACGCGTAGGGATGGTGACTACTGTATGTGGGTTCAGTTGCAGAAGCAAGGGATTAGGTTATAAAGCTTTTAAGAGCATTCGCCATAGTATAGCCGGTAAACACGCTCAGACACAGACGCTCCGACTACAGGTTTAACGTTGTTGTGTAACAGAAAACTTAGGCGATTCGGTGACGGCTCTAGCACGCTTTGCCATTATCGAATTTACAACATGAAGTATAGGATTATAGACAGAGCCATGTGCGACGTAACGGAACGTTCAACTAATTGGCATCTCGGATGTATGAATATTCACAGGGAGTTCTTCGCGCCATTTTGCGTGAACATGTGCATGTTTTTGTTTTGTAAATTAATTTACTGTGAATATTGTTGGTCAAAAGTGGTGTTGTTTTATTTAATAATGTGCTACGATGTATGTGTACGATTATGGAAAACAATAAATTGTACTTTGAATATGGGGCACCAGTTGCAGTTTATTTTATGCGGTTTTCCCGCGCTGTCAACTCCCATATTTTACCCGAGACGTGTTTGCAAAAAGCATCTGGAATTTGATGATGACCTCATTAACTCATAAGAATGAAAGATACGTCAGACTTGGCTGTATGGGCTAGACCCTTTGCCTTCCCTATCACCTCATTTATCATCCATCGGGAGAAGAGAACAAACAACAAAAAATCACAGTATAGCTCGGAAGTAAAACTTGACGAACAGTGTGTGAGCGTGCTAGAGCTACTGTTACAAATCTCGTAAACATTCTCTCAACTTGCTCCAGCCTATAAAAATGGGTTTATCATACTGATAAGAGTCCGTTAGAATTACAACTCTCAGTGTCCGTCAAATAATTTCTTTATATAACGTTTGCGGTTGAAGAAATTGATTTCGGCCGCTGGTTATATTAAAAAACGGTGTCATATAAATGTGACAGCCCCCATGAGGTTCTGTATGTGCGTGACAGGCATGGCAAAAAGACATATTTATCAGAAGGTCGCATATGTAGGTCCAAACGTGATTTATATTTTAATAGAGTACAATGCTACTTCGTTCTTCATTCCCATTTAAGGGTTTAACGCCTTTGGTCCTTCTCGCTCTTTTTTTTAAATTTAGAGTGTAGATTTTGAGAAATTTAGTCCATCAACTTTCTACGAAATACAATTAATTACCTACATTGTGTGATGGATACTAGTTGTGTTCTATTCGAAATGTTAACATTTAATTACTAAACTATTAATTTAGTCAATCAGAATAGAACACACTCGTAAAAAAAACATAAGAATTTATATTACTAAACCAGAATGCAGTAAGTAATTATATTTTATGCATTCGAATAGAATTGTATTCGGAACTAAGAATTAAAAATAAGGTAGGCACGGCCATCTGACAGGTGGGGGACGGAAAGGGACGGAGATATTGAGTGGAAGCGTGGTGATAAACAGTTTTAAAAGATCGGAGAAATAAAGCTTTATAATCATTATGTAGAGTTTAATTTATAATTATAAAAATTGGATATATTTTTCATTTCATATAGGTAAGTAAGAAAAATAGTTGCCAGTTTTCCTGTCTCCAGTTTTTTCCGTCAGTCCGTCCTAGAGTTTCCTTCGCATCAACTGCAATTTTATTGGTATACATACGTAGGTAAAAGCATTGTTAGGAAGTCAACGCATCAATACGATCCGGTCATGCATTCTCGACAAACATACGACAACGACAGTTGAATACTAATATCTTTCATAACGAAACTATGCGATAAATGTCCTTGATAGCAATATAATTTTAAATGACGAGAAAAATATAAGGAGGTCCACTTTATTTATTTATTTATCTGGAACTCCAACAGCATAACCGAAAATACAATATTATCAAATTTTACACAATAAATAAGGCCATGAATGGGTTCACAAATTATACACAAAAATATAAATCCACTGTGAAGACAGATTAAGAAATCAACAAAAAAAAAAAAAAGTGCATAAAACTAAGGAAATTTACAAAATCAAGACGATAGTTACAATAACAATTGTTTTTATTATGAATAAAAAACAGTACAATGATTTGAATAAAAATAAAAATTAACCTAATAAAACCCCCCGGCAATGAGAAATACACTTTTCTTACGTACATTTGTCATAGATTCACAACACCACCGTTCCCGTGCCTCGGAGAGCACATTAAGCCGTCAGTCCCGGTTCCACTAATACCAACTTGTGGAATCGTTAATGAATTCTCATAAAACATTACATCATATCTTCGCCAAGCCGTCTGGCCAGCGTGGCGAGTGTAGGCCAAATTCTCCAGATATATGTTCTGGAAAGCCCATCTCCAGGAGTGAAGGTCTAGGACGCTGTGTTAGTTGAAAATTTGTCAGAAAATCTTGATAAAATTTTAAACTTATTATAGAACACGCTTCATGTTTACTTACATTTCCCTGTGGGTCGATGAGCTGTGCATATTTGGGGGCCTTCGCCTTGCTCCCGTCAGCAAACACACCGGCCAGACGCAACGGCGTACCGGGCCTGGCCGCCGCCCGCTCGTATTGGACACCCGGTCGACCGCTGTCTGAAACACACAGGATATACCATTACTATATTATATTTTGCCAGAAAAAAGAGAACGTTTTTGTAGATTTTTGTCACTTACCAGCAGCAGGCCTGGCTCTATAAGCCGAGATGGCCCGTGGAGACACCAGAGCGAACGCCCGCGTCCGCACTAGTGATGCAAGGGAACCCCGCGCCGACGCCAGCGCCCCCCCTCGGCAGCCGCACGCCGAAAACCAACCTGAAAGAGACAGTTAACATATTAAACATCATTACAATAAATGCACAAAACAATAAGACTCATATAACATTTAAGAGATTGCTCATGAAGAGTGGAACGACCCGACACTAGATAAAAAAACGTAATGCGCTAGATGAACGGATGAACAGAAGTAGGTCGCTGGTGTGGGTTATACGAGCTTTAAGGGAGTCCTATATCCAGCAGTGAAGACACAGGCTGTCTGTGGAATTAGACTCGTAAGTACCGGGTTCGATTCCTGGTCGGGACACAATTATTTAATTTATTTGTGATAAAAAAACCGCGTAAAATAAACTGCAACTTCTGTCCCAAATACAGAGTCACATTTATCGTTTTCTATAATTATTCTCATTGTAGCACATTATTAAACAAATAACACCACTTTTGACTGACAATATCCATAGTAATGTAATTTACAAAACAAAAAACTTGGACTTGACCTGTTCGTGCCAAAGGCGGGAATTCAGTAAAAGAGGTTGAAGAGGAATGAACGAAGCGAAAGAGTATAAAAAGTATAGATCGTAACAAATGGCGCTTAATTGTCTCTGCCTAACCCGCAAAGGAGCTGGCGTGAAGATATGTATGTATTTCATTAAACATTAGTTCTTTAACCGTCCATCATACATCAAGCAATTAACCTTTTGTTTTTCAAGTTGACGATGATACTCGCATATGTAATAGGTAAAAAAAAATATATCATCACGACCGTTTCCCTTTCGGGGTGGTCAGAAACCACGCTTATCAATAAGCGGATTCACATTTAGCCAACTTTACTATAGGCCAATCATGACAAGTGGCAAGCTCGTCGATGTCTCCAGCGTACCAAACTCGAGAAATATCTCAAATTAATTAAATATTAATTAAATGTATTTTACAATAATAATTATTTTTGTGTCCCGAAATCGAACCCGGTACCTCCGAGTCTAAATCCACGGACTTAACCGCTAGACCACGGAGGCAGTTTACGTAAATTAAGATATTCTTATTGACTTTTTAACAAGGCGTATTTTGAGAAGGTAATTTGAAGGAAATAAGTTTTCTTCAGAAGAACCCGGCCTTAAACACCCGCAGCAGAACGACAAGCTTAAGTCTAACCGGCTATAATACACGCACAAAATAAACAACAAGGGCATAAAAACTGCACATAACCGTTGATATAACAAAAGGTCAATAATGTTAACCCTTTATGTCCCGCGGGCTAACACGACGGACGATAGACCGGGTTGGTTTTTTTCTTCTCGTATAAAACGGTCGACGGCCCCGACCGCGAGCAAAAACTTCAAGCACACCACTCTCACTGCGACATAGCAATAGATGATTCTGATAGGGTTTTAGCCATGTTTTCCTTCTACCAACTATGTGTTCCTGGTAAATTCTAGTGTGGCACGTTAGTTTTGGAAAACGCAACTTCTTTAGTTACGTTTGTTTAAACTAAGTATTATTTATTAAAATTTAAACATAACATAACTTTAATTTCATCATTTCATCATTACAGCCCCTAGAACACAGCGTCCTAGACTTCCACTGCTGGAGATGGGGCTTCCAGAACATATATCTGGAGAATTTGGCCTACACTCGCCACGCTGGCCAGATGGCTTGGCGAGGACATGTTGTAATTTTTTTATGACAATATATTAACGATTCCACAAGTTGGTATTAGTGGAACCGGGAACGACGGCTTAACGTGCTGTCCGAGGCACGGGAACGGTGGTGTTGTAAATCTATGACTAATGTACGTAAGAAAAGTGTATTTCTCATTGGTACATGCCAGGGGGGTTTGAACTGACCTTTGTAGGATGTAAGAACGCGTTCTTACAACCGAGCCACCACCGCGTTTTAATTAATTCTTAATAAATTAACCGTTCCATGGGAATCAAACAAATATTATAATCTCACAGAAGAAATGATCAGGAATGGATCTGTCTTAAACTCAGCGTTACGTAGTAGAAGTTGGTGCGAGAGGGATTCCAGCAAAATATTTGCACCGCTTAATGCAAGAATATCCTCGCCAAGCCGTCTGGCCAGCGTGGCGAGTGTAGGCCAAATTCTCCAGATATATGTTCTGGAAGGCCCATCTCCAGCAGTGGAGGTCTAGGACGCGGTGTTCTAGGGGCTGTAATGATGAATGAATGAATGAAAGAATTGGGCCTAAGCAGGTATGCCGTCAATACATTTATGGAACAAGCTTCCAAGACGGCATTAACGGAATCATACAGTATTTGGTTGGGAGGACCAGAATATTGGACGGTGAGCGTCTTATTGCACCATTCTTCCATCTCTTTCCACACACGATGGACCCGCACAGTGATCATGAATTCTACGAAACTTGTATTCTTGTATTTTCTCCACACTAAAGCCTTACTGTTAATAAAGTCTAACCTAAATTTTGTAAACATATTCGAGTACTTAGTTACACAAGCAAAAACATCATTTAACAAGACTTTGTAAGGTAATCATTAAAAAGCACCAGTTTTTGAAATGTACTGATAATTTTATGTTCGGTAATAATATTTGTCATTACAGCCCCTAGAACACAGCGTCCTAGACCTCCACTGCTGGAAATGGGCCTTCCATAATATATATCTGGAGAATTTGGCCTACACTCGCCACGCTGGCCAGACGGCTTGGCGAGGATTTGATGTCAATTTTTATGACAATTTATTAACTATTCCACAAGTTGGTATTAGTGGAACCGGGACCGACGGCTTAATGTGCTCTCCGAGGCACGGGAACGGTGGTGTTATTAATTTATGACAAATGTACTTAAGAAAAGTGTATTTCTCATTGGTACATGCCGGGTGGGTTTGAACCGACCTTTGTAGGATTTAAGGAACGCGTTCTTTCAACCGAGCCACCACCGCGCAATAATATTTATAAAGTCAAAAATAGATTATATCCACTGTTTTAATTACTTAAGTTTTTATTTTACACTAATTATATCTATTTGCATAATGCATGTTTCTGCTGCTGGTCTTCTGCTAACAGCTTACTTATTGGACCACTTTGCTGCTTAGTCTTCTACTAGCATGAGTAGAATCATTCAAAATAATTACATTAATGACGTTTCATAAATGCCTGTAATGGGTTTACGTGAATAAAGATATTTTGACTTGTCTTGTGATATTTTCAATTGTCGGTCGCAAGCCCGAGACACCATTCTTCTCATCTCTTACCCACACACGATGGACCCGGCACCCGCACGGTGAATCCATGGAATGCTTAGAAATTTGTCTTCTCTCTCTCTTTACTCAACTTCCATCCCATAATTCAACCAGTGGCTCGGTCCCTGTGATGTCGTACGGATCAGAGACACTTACAATAGGCTTGGTTAACAAATTCAAGGTCGCTCAGCAAGCTATGGAAAGAGCTATGCTTGCTATTTCTCTGATGCATAGATATCGAATGAAAGTTACTGAGCATTCAAGCTGAAGTTGAAATGCCGGACACATCTGCCGCAGAACCGATTACCGATTGGGTAAACAGGTTTCTAAGAGGAGACCACGTACGATCACAACGGGGTAGTCAAAAACCACGCTTGTTTTTTTTTTTTTAGTGTAACGGATTCCAATTTTACTATAGGTCCATCATGATTTACTATAGGATCATCAATAATTGTGTCCCGACTAGGAATCGAACCCGGTACCTCCGTGTCTAAATTCAAATAAAAAGTGGCTTGTTAATAATAAATAAAAACCAGTCTAAACGAAATGACTTTGACAACTGTGGAACAAATGGAATGCTTTTATAATGTATTAAATTTAAATAGCATCTCTTTTGACAAAACCCTACCCCTGCTCTGATCGCTCATCGTTTTATGGCAATTTTTATGGGTTAAAAAACAACAAGAGTACTGGCACGACCGGACGACCTTCCTCGCTTGTACCAAGGACGACGTCCCAGGGACCCGTGGCCTTTATAAAACGAACAAAAAACACGTCATCACGAAAGGGTTAGACCTATTAAGGTTTTTTTGTTCAGCCAAAGGAATAGATGCATTTACCGAGTTTTATTTTAAGGTATTTTTGTCTAGACTAGAATATAATTTATTACATACATATCTTCACGCCAGATCCCTTGCGGGGTAGGCAGAGACAATTGAGCGCCATTTGACATGATCACGACATACTTCTTTCGCTTCGTCGACATTCATTAACCTCTTCATACATGCCCTTTGGTTACGAAGACTTTTTAATGCACCTTCAGTCAGTGTTTTATTTATTTGATCGTGATATGTGAGTCTCGATCTGCCGGGGCCTCTTTTACCCACAACTTTCGCATTATATATCTGGTTCGTCAATCTTTCATCGCTCATCCTTTCAACATGCCCGAACCATCGTAGCATGCCTTTCCTTATTTTTGTCCCTATGCTTTCCTTCATACCAACCCTTTTCCGTATTTCGACGTTACGTATGCGGTCCGCCAAAGTGACGCCACATATCATATTTATTACTAAATTTATATTACGGATATAAGTCCCGTCCGCGTGGAATGGTGACAAGAACGTTGGCAGAATTTCCCCGCTAATTCCAATAATGGTTCTTTGGACAAAGAAAGTGCCAGCCCTCTTGTTGGCTTGCTGGCTTCACCATTTATTTTTCATTCATTACAGCCCCTAGAACACAGCGTCCTAGACCTCCACTGCTGGAGATGGGCCTTTCAGAACTGGATAATTTGGCCTACACTAGCCACGCTGGCCAGACGGCTTGGCGAGGATATGATCTTTTTTTTTCATACAAATTGTTAAATTTTAAAAAGTCAATTTGTAAAAATCCGAAAAACCGAGACCGGAGAAAATGGTTAAAGTCGCAATAAAATAGGTATGTATATAAAATTATTTTAATGGTGTAATAATAAGTGGTTATCAAACTTTTTGACGACGGAACCCTTGCGTTTGTTTTTTTTTTCTTTTTAGTTTTCATTTATTACTTTTCAGTTTTAATTAAAATTATTTTTTTTACAATAGTTAACTATCCTATTATGCTAGTCAAAGTCCACGCTTCACATTCCTCAGCTTTAGTAAGATAGGTACTATAAGTAGGTATTATCTAAATCGTGAGGTAAGACAATCTATGTTGTAAGTTACGTTGGATTGACTTAACTTTACGAGATCGTATACCTCTGCGGACTTGATGAGGGTCATCGTACAGGACATTGTCCTTTACTCTTTTGTTTTCTGCTGCCCTGGTACTTTTAACGACAACTCGTAAGGCGCTGACAGTTCCCAATGACCTGTCAAAATCTGTGTATTTCCCATATTTATAAATTAACAAATATTTAATTTTTTAATTTAAGTTTTTTTTTAATTTAAGAAATCTGTCCCTAAATCCTACAAAGGTCGGTTCAAACCCCCCCGGAATGTACCAATGAGTAATACACTTTTATTACGTACATTTGTCGTAGATTTACAACATCACCGTTTCCGTGCCTCAGAGAGCACGTTAAGCCGTCGGTCCCGGTTCCACTATTCCAACTAGTGGAATTATAAAAAAATGTCGTTAGAAATTGACATCATATCCTCGCCAAGCACCAGCGTGGCGAGTGTAGGCCTAAAAGTAGAAGTATCATCACAACCGTTTCCCTTTCGGAGTGATCAGAAACCACGCTTATAAATAAGCAGATTCACATTTAGCCACCTTTACTAGAGGCCAATTATGACAAGTGGCAAGCTTATCGATGTCTCCAGCGTACCAAACTCGAGAAATATCTCAAATAAATTAAATAATAATTAAATGTATTTATTTACATTAATAAATATTCGTTGTCTGCCTGCCTCCGTAGTCTAGCGGTAAAGTTAGTGGATTTAGACTCAGAGGTACTGGGTTCGATTCCTGGTCGGGACACAAAAACGGATTATTATCTTATGTTTTATGATAAGCCATAGTAGTTATATCAGAGGTCAGTGACAGTTGCCCGTTACCTAGGACTCTCGCTTAACATTAGGTGACGGCGAGGTCACATGTAGTGCTTGTAAAAACGTTTGCAACTTCAGTCTAGCTCAGTAACAAAAGGCAGTTAAATTTTACTTATAAGATGGACTTTGTAATAGTTAAATAGACTTATGTTAGAAAACCAGGGCTTATAATAAAAAATATTTGTCCTTTTTACTTAAGGTAAAAAATATATAATTATGCATTTTGGCTTAAAAGGGTTTGCAAGCCTCTCGCTAGCACATTTTAATATGTTTAAAGTTTTTTCAATACTGAGTGTACTTAACTAATATTACGGACATTTAGGTCATTATTTAACTTTCATATACCTAAATGAGTATATTTTTCATAGAGAAATGGGCACAATAAAATGTTATTGTGCCTTAATGATTTCCTTCTTATTTGATAGTAAATATAATGTGTTTTCATAATCTGTAATCAATTTTATTTATTTTACTCTAGCATAACGACAATTGACAAAAACATTTTTTACGTTAATAATTCAATAGTTTCGATCCCGCCGATTTAAATCAGAGAATTATTTTCAAATTGAAATCTAATGTTTTATCTATAATAAAGTACCTAATCGTAGCGCTATTGAATACAATACATAAATCTTAACCAATTGACTATTTAATTAAATTATATTTTAATGCTGAGGTAAAACAGATGTTTATATTAAAAATTAAACAAAAGATTTAAAAAATCACAGAAAATATTTATGATTATTGAATTATATTTAATTGACGCACGCTGCAAAAAAAAATGGCCATGGTTTTGGGCAATCTCTTTTAGACAGAGAAATATAGAAAAAACAATTATAACGATTTTCCTTTATTTTAAGAAAACAAATTTCTAAACATTCCACGAATTCACGGTGCGGTCGCCGGAGCCATCGTGTGTGGGTAAGAGGTGAGAAGAATGGTGTCTCGGGCTTGCGACCGACAATAGGCTGGTTTGAAAAAGGACGCTTCCTTTTTTTTTTATTACGAAACAATACGCTCACCATCCACCATTCTACTACTCTCCCTACCCAACCAAATACTGTATGATTCCGTTAATGCCGGCTTTTTCCATTTATTGACGGCAGACCTTCTTAGGCCCAATTATTTCAGTAAGTGGTGCAAAGATTATGCTTGAACTCCTCTTGCACCAACTTCCACTGCGTAAAGTTTTTTCTAGCGAACTGGAAGCAAACATTGCTGGTTTAAAAGAACAATTAAATGAACGCGATCAGGAGCTGCTGCTAAATGACCTCGAGTTTTCCTGTCTGGCTGAATCAAATGGAGAGAATTTGTTCAGCATCATCATGCTTGCCTCCGTACAGCTTGGGGTGCAATTGGACGAGCGTGACATCGTGAGCGCGGATCGAGTGGGAAGCGGTGCGCCGCAACCGCGCAGGCGGAGAGGTAAATGGTACTGTTCATCTCTGCGACCCGTGACTCACCCAACATAAGGCATCAGCTGAGAATCAGCGCTGCAGCCTCGGCTGTAGCATATGCTGAGCTGACCACCTATTTATCGCCACACCTGTATGTATGTTTCGGTATATAGAATAGGCTTACATTTATACATTTAGATTTATTCCTTGCATTTTTTTTTTCTGTAACCATTGTAATTGTTGCGATAAATAAAGTATTTTCTTTCTTTCTCTTCTTTCTTTCTAAAGAGTGTGAAGAACTTTCACTAAGTTAAGACTCACCCGTTCCTGCAGCCCAATTCTGTTACATCGTCGCAAACATTATTAGTGGATTTCGTTATTTACGTCAGAGGTTGTATCATAATTACATTACATATTACAAGTTACTGGTCCCTAAGTTTAATTCAACGGAAATAGTGTAATATAATTAAATTTATAGTGCATAAAGTATGTTTTATCGCTCCTGTCTATTAGGAAGGACCTGAGGTTCATTACCAGGACTCCATAAAACTTAAGAGGTTCTTCTGGACTTTTATTGTTTTATTCTATTGTGGAGGCATATTCTAATGTTTAGAATATATGATTCATTCAGTAAGTCTTGTTTCAGGCGGTGTTATTTTTATCAAAATCAAAATAATTTATTTCCATTGGTTCTCTCAAAACAACTTGGATACAGTCAGAACTAATTAAATCAATACAATTTTCAAAACATATGTACTAATCAAAGTGGTAATAATGGTTGGACCGTAAACAGGCAATAATCCATATTTATGTATGCTATGCACAACATTATTGCTACAAGCAAGTAAAACTAACTAACTTAGAAACTACTTAAATAAGATCGTGGCTGTAAAGAGGCCGTGTCAGTTTACATTCTAAATACTTAATAATTATGATGTATAGAAATTATATACATATGTCAGACAACTTATAAATGTATAAAACAAAAAAAACAAAAAAAAAAAAAAACTAATCATGATATGTCAATTAAACATAAATTCATAGCTGTAAATGGGCCGTGTCTATAAATATCACCATGGCAAACTTACAAGATTAGTTCTTCTCAAAAATCAAAATTGCCATTTGACATCATTGCAAATGGCACATACTTTCAACGAGAACAACAAATAGGTGGTAGGAGGACTGATGGTGGTAAATTGCCCAGTTTGCCGGGGCGGGGAAGTATTTACAGTTCGTGCCGATAAACCTAGTAAAGTGTATCCACACGTTTCGGGATCAGGCTCGAAATGCCGTCATGCCCAGTCAAGCCGGCATAGTGTTAGGGACTGATGTGACCTATTTAAATAATTCTAAATTATTACGAGTAGTCCTGTGTGATAGTTAAACATAAAAATAGGAGTAACTGACGTCAGTCCGTCCCACTATGCTACTTTAATTGAACTGAAGTATTTCCGCATCCTGTTAGAGATAGTAGGCGGGGGTAAATGACCTGGTTTTGGTTATAAGATCGCCAGAGATAATGCGCACGCGCAACCTTATCGAACCTAAGCCAGTCATGCTATAGGAATTCTATACTATAAGAATATAAGTATAGTTACCGGCAGATAAAAAGAGCGCCGCCGGAAAATTGGGTAAAAACCTGCTTATAGCCAGATTATTGGTTCCTGAAGCTCCGGCCCGTTAAATAGTACAGTCGCGTTCACATGTTTTTTGGTCTTGTTATTTGTTATTGTTAATCAGCTTTGTTATTGATTTTTCTTAGGACTTCTTCTGTTCAAATTTAGAGATAAATGAAAGAATAAAACATGTACAATTAATGTAAAAAGTGAGCTGAGATGGAAAAGCGGGTGTTATTTTATAAGAATAAATTTTAAGTCACCATATTATTTGATTTATACTAAAAACTAACACAAAAAATAATTATAATGAATAAAGAAAAAACAAATAAAATAATAATAATACAAATAAAAAATGGGCAAGTAGCAAATAGGGTAGAGCGGGGCTATAGAGCAATTTTTCACTTGAGCGGATATAGCTCCTCAACAATAAGTCTCAATGGGTTGTTATTCAACCTGATGGATTGGTAATTTATCCCTTTGCAAAAGTGTCTATAGTAATTTATTTCTTATAAGTTGAGTTTAAGAGTTACAGCTGTTTAAATTTTAACACATATTAAAAAAAAGTACCCCTTAGGTGAGGTAAGTTAAGCACGGGTTGAGCAATTAGAATGTCTAGCTAAACCATTGGTTTAATGTTAAGTAGATTTGAAATAAAATTTCTCCTTAACAATCTTTATTTATAGTCTTTTAGTGACAAAACAATTATTCGAATAATTAACTGAAAATTAAATAAACAAAACAAAACTGAAATTATGAATAAACTGCAAGAATTATATCCAGAAACTCTATACATATCAAAAGTACAACACATTAATGGAACATTAAAACTTAGCTAACGCAAGTGTGCACGTGCGCCTCGCGATGAGTTCCCCTTATGCGACCCCTTCTTTACGCTATATGATGCCTACGCGTGCGGTGAACAGTATTCGAGATATTACAATTGCCCAATTTGCCCTTATGCTCAACTAGCCCCGCCCTACCCTACTATTATATTAATTAAAAAATATATTAACTTTTGTAAGAATGGTGATAGTTCGGTTTTAAGAACGCTTTCCTCTAAAATCCTTATAAGGTCGGTTTGAACCCTGCCAATGAGAAATACACTTTTCTTACGCAGGTACATTTGGGTACAAATAATGGACTTCAGACCCTTGTCAACCCCACGCGGCGTGTGGCGACTGTAGGCCAAATTCTTTAGAAATTTAAGGAAGGTCCATCTTCAACAGTGGAGGTCTAGGACTCGTGTGTTCTAGGGGCTGTGATAATGATCAAGATGATAAGCTTTTATTCATGAAAAGAAGTCCAGATTATAGAAATGGGGAAACATACAGGCTGGAACAACAACTTCTTTCTACAACTTCAGTGCGTGACAGATTTCTATCAATTTCTATTTCTAGCAAAAATCCATTGTTGTATTTAGTGGGCGCTGGGCCTAAGGGTTCCCTCTCGTGTCGCGTGGGCACAAAGTGGGCGATGTGATGTCCTTTTACAGATATCATTTATTTTGATGCAGTGAAGAATTTCATAAAATCTTTAGCTAAATAAACACAAGCACAAGCGTGTATAAAGCGGTCAAAGTCAAATCATTTGTTACACAATTACATTGTTTAAATATTTTAAAGTAAATTAATATACCTACATTAAATATAAATGCTGGTGGTGGCTCAGTTTTAAGAACGCGTTTCTTAAATGCTACAAAGGTCGGTTCAAACCCCGGCATGTACCAATGACAAATACACTTTTTTTTTCATAGATTTACACCACCGTTCCCGTGCCACGGAGAGCACGTTAAGCCGTCGGTCACGATTCCACTAATACCAACTTGTGAAGTCGTTAATAAATTGTCAATAGAAATTGACATCATATCCTCGCCAAGCCGTCTGGCCAGCGTGGCGAGTGTAGGCCAAATTCTCCAGATATATGTTCTGGAAGGCCCATATCTAGCAGTGGAGGTCTAGGACGCTGTGTTCTAGGGGCTGTAATGATAATGATGAAATATAAATTAAAAGTTACCTAAATAATACAAATACACTAAACTATAAATAAATGTCCTCTAGAGACGTCCCATCCGTGATAGTCCCAAGGAAACTGGCAACATTTTCCCTCTGTATAACAAGGTATACGTTGGCAAAAATAATTATCAGCCTTTCTGTCTCCAGACCTATCCGTCAGCCGCTTTGACAACTCCTTTGCTGAGGGTCCCCATGGGCCCATCGTCTCGACCCCAAACGGCGCAAATTCGTAACCGGTACCGAGGTTGGCGTATTTGCGCAACTTGAAGTTCTCAGCAGAAAACGCCTTTACTACCACAACAAAGACCTGTCAAGTTTCTACGACCCAATAGTCATTCCGACGGGTCTCTTGCCATCGCTCCGCAGAATCCCAGTGGGTTCTAAGATTGCGGGTGCACCAGTAGTGACAAATGCCCTTCGGATGATATCGTTGAGAGCCGCATGACGAGGAATGCGGCGAGCACTTCTAGCATAAGAAAGCCAATGGTGTCCGAGATGATCGACTGGTTCTCCGCATCGACACTGGTGGGGGTGGACAGTTATTATATTTTTTTACAATACAATATTAATTAACCTAAATATAAAGAGATACAGAAGATGTTGAAAGCTTAATAGAACTTGCGATGTTGTGACTAAAATAAGTATTTTTACGTAAGCATAGGCTGTTGCTGAGCATATGCTAAGTAGGTCTAGATCTTAGTACAAATAGTAAACATGAAATATGTCAAGTCACGCCTTGTGACTGCAGGCCAATGTGATAATAACAATTTGTTATAGGGTAACCTCAATTGTTATTGACAATAACGTAACCTAATTATAAACTGATTTTACTTCTTTTTTTTTGTACTGAATACATCATGTGACAAATTAAAGCAATTAAGTAATAAGTTTTCACCCCCTACCATATCTCTTCTTCTCTAGACACGCACAGCCCAAAATATGCACCCCCATATCGTAGCTACTATCACTACACGTAGACTCTTACATATGTCGAACGCTAAAGATGTGGAATTATTTCCTAGCCAATGTATTTCCCTATTCCTAATCCTATAACCTGGAGTCTCTCATGTCCGAGCTGAGGTGGGAGCAATGTCACATGTGGTGTTGAGTATATAAAAAAAATAAAACTACCTATTTATATAGTGTCCATGACTGGTGTCGCTCCCCTGTTGAGACCGGGAAGGACCTTATCAGAGCTTCAAGACGTTATGCAGCTTTCACCCAACATCACATTTTGATGGCACCAACTCCAAACACAAAAACCAACCTTAAACCAACGTACTAACATACCAAAATCGCTTAACAATGTGATTATCTTTTCAGTTCGAATCAAACTTAAATAGTCGTATAATCCTAATAATTGTTACGGGATAATAGTCTGTTTGTGCTTGGATATAAGGGCTATTGTGCTGTATTGGTTTGATTGTTATATAACTGAAAAATAGCCAATTGTCAGTGTACTCGTGTGACCTTTTCTATGCAATCCTATCGAGATACGGACATTTATAACATTCCAGAAATGTTTTTACTGACCCTTAATCACGTGCCTAGTAGGGATTGCAGGAACCCATTATGCGAAGGGATAGAAAGAAGAAGGAGCGTAAAGATCTATCGTGGAACGAAGAAAGATAGGCAAAATCATCCTTGAGGTATTTCGGCGTCGCAGGTTCATTAAGAACAGAAAAAAGTAAGCAGAGTACTCTTAAGATTCCTGCGACACCGAATCGGTAGCCACTTCAATTTAGCTCGATACTCAGAGATATGATCATATTTACGTAAACAATAGATGAACCGGATACATGCGTTAAGTAACCGGTCCATCTATAATGAGAGAAATAAATATAGCAGAGAGTGTATTAAGTTTTTGGTGAATTTAAATAGTGCGCATAGACCAGTTTCTTAATCTATATATATATAAATAAGTGGCTGTGTGTAAGTACGTTCCCTATGCATTTCAAAACTACTTAAGCGATCGGGATGAAACTTTGGGAATATGTTGTATGAACATCGGCGAAGGTTTCTGACATAGTACTACTGTTGTTCGATAGGTGGCGCGCATCAGCGCTGATTTGTGGGGCATGCCGACCGAGGGTACCGAGCGGGAGCCTAAAACTATAAATTTAGTTCAGCTAATAAGTAAGACGACATTCATGGACTGTTGGGCGGTACGAAGTTCGCCGGGTCAGCTAGTATACTCATATCCCTTTCAGCACGGACAGTACCAAGCGTGCGTTATTAAAAATTTCGAGCGGTCAACAAATTCTGTTTTGCCGCCCCAAATCAGCCTCGATAGATCATGCATAGCATCTAGCTACTTAGTGATTTTAGAAGTCATATTTTTATTTGGTATATACAATAATTTGTTTTGTATATATAACTGAAGTAAGATACACAAATACAAACAATAAATATAAATTAAAGCTACCTAAACAATAAAGTTAAAAATAAACTAAACGAAACCTTAAATTAAATAAACTAAAAGATAAACCTAATTAATATAAAAACTAAATACTTACAAATATCTTGATTATAATCTACATGTCATCGAATCCAGGAGAAGATGAACCCAATGTTCCGAGGACTCCGGCGACGTTGCCTCGTTGGATGGCAACACTGATCCTCTGAATAAGATATTCCCTACTCAGAGGATCACCTGTTGACGCTCGGATGGCAACGCTTATGTCGCGTATTAACGATTTAGCGTCCTCAGACCAAGGGCCCATCGTCTCTACGGCAAACGGCACAAAATAGTAACGATTTGCCAACTCTATGTACTTATTGCGTTTGCCGTGATTATCTTTATTAAATTGTTAGGCTAGTCCATAGTCCTTTTTTATGAGAAAAACATACAATAGTGCTTTTAATTTCTAACATATTATCCAATGCACGAATATGCGGAGGGGGTTTTGTGGAATTCGCTGGTGGGTTTTTTTTCACTATTTTTATTAGATACTTTATTAGAACTGAAGTATTTCAATACCTTTTAATATTTTTTGTCGTGCTGAAAGGGTTATACATATATAAAATACACCAAACTAAAACTTAAGCCAACCGAAACGTTACCAAAGCCACTAAAATCCGGCTGGTTAGAGCTCTTGTGTTCCCTATTTTTCTGTATGCTGCGGAGACGTGGACCCTACGCGAAATAGAAAAAAAACGAATTAATGCTCTAGAGATGTGGGCAGACACCGGTGGCTGGGCATACCATGGACGGAGTTCCGAACAAACAAATCCATACTGGAGGAACTGGGGATCAGACAGCACCTTTCCTCGACTGTACAATTACGCGTTCTCACTTTCTTCGGAGACGTGCCATCAATCGAGCGCTTGGTAGTCCAGGGGAAAGTCGATGGCAAGAGGATGCGTGGTAGGTCTCCGATGAGATGGACCGATCAGGTGAAGGTTGCAATGGATCATCCCCATGAGTGCACTAGGAAAGCCGAGGTCCGAGAGGAGTGGCGACGGCTTGTTAAGCGTGCCACTAGCACTCCAATGGCGACCACGACCACTCTGCCAAGAGCCAAGAGTGTAGCGACTAAGAAAACTAAAGCACAACAAGACCGCATAACATGACAATATTGTGTATGTATATTATATAATTATGTATTTTATTGTTGTACGATATATATTTATTGTTTATTTAGTTGATAAGAATTTTAATTCATAGTTTCAAAATATACTTATACACATGCACCCACACTCTCTTTTCACTCTCCCAAAGGTTAGCTGTTAGAAAATGCCTAGACATTAAGCTCGCCTATGTACATTGGAATGTTTTTTTATTTTTTGTGCAATAAATAATTTATCTATCTATCTATCTAAACTAAAATAAAACTTAAAAACATAAAACTAAAATTATAACTGTCCAATGAACGTAGTGTGCCGGAGAACACTCGCTGCGTTCCCTAATATAATAATTAACTATGTGGATTATTATTGATTATTGTAAATAAAAAAAAGAAGAACATAATTTAAAAAAAAAACTCAACGTTAATTCAGTTATATGTTTACTGCCCACTGTTGAAAAGTGGGTCAACATCTCATAAAATACATTGTGCAAATACATAACTTTAACCTGTGGGCATGCACAATATAATATTTGACCCATAAAACTGTAAATCAAACAACAATAAAGATCAGATTATATGCACCGGCTCCAATGTCGGACAAACGATATCGGATGCCAAATCATAAAGTACACTCAGCAGAAAAAGTCATTAAATATAATACTTTCTAAGTAAACAGTACCTATTGGTAAAAATGAATCTCAAAAATTAAAATCAGTTTCTTGAACGCCACCAATAAGCAAATATACAAAGTAACTAAGCGAAAAAATATTATTATTACTGAAAACTTATTATCAAATTATCAATAATAAATATTAATAGCACGAAGTTAAACATGTAAAACTAGGCACAGGGGCCTAATTCTGACGCTTTTGACTTGCGTGTCGGTTCGAAATATTCGAATGAAAAGTGACAGGTCTCCATAGAAAACTGTCAGTTTCGTTTGAGCATATCGAGCGGACATGCATTCGAAGGCACGAGAATCGGGGCCCAGGCGAGCTTATTGCCGTGAGTTAAAATCTACCAGCTAATCATATTATTATACTCGTATATATGACTGCCTCCGTGGCCCAACGGTTCGATTCCTGGTCGGTACACAATAATATTTATCAATTTAAATATAAAAAATAATTGTAATTGTGATATTTCCCGAGTTTAGTACGCTAGAGACATTGAATTTGGCCAACACTCGCTGGCCCAGACGTGTTGGCGAGGGTCTTATGTAAATTTTTAATGATTATTCTTTAATGATTCCACAACTTAGTATTGAAACCAGGACCGACGGCTAAACGTGCTCTCCAAGGCACGGGATCAATGGTGTTGTACATCTATGACAAATGTATGTAAGGAAAATTATCTTTGGTACATGTTAGTATCGCGACCTTTTTGGTTAAAGAAAAGCGTTCTTACAACCGAGCCACCTCGCCTCATCATTACCTATTTGTAATTTTAAACATACAATAAAGTATTTTGAATTACATATATTTTAAATAATATATATTACAGGAAGGAACACTTTAATCTTGAAATGATAAATTTGAGTCTTGATTTTAAATAAAAATCATAAATTTTGTCTATAATTTTAATTTATTGAGTCTTCGTTTCGTTGTCATCGTCTGTGTTCTAAATTCAAAGTCTTTCTGTCATAAAAATAATGTCATCTAAAGTTGGCAGTAGAAAGGAGGTCAAAGTCCGTCCAAAGAGGTTGCAAAAAGCTGCAACAATAAATTTAACTATAACTTTCGTAGTCGAGTGTACTTGGTTCCGCAACACTTGGTCGGTGCGCACGCGACGCTCCCGACACATCGCAATACCTTCCTTATTGAAGCTATCATTGGTTGCGCAATTTCTTATTTACACAAGATCATTTTAATTGTATATACCTACTCATACCTTATTTGGAGGAGCTATTGTGGAAATCCATCGAACATTTTGATTCTTTTGAACATTCTGAGAATATATATTTTTTAATTGTCTTTAAAGGACAGAATACATCAGCCCTAAACAAGTAATTTATTTGCATAATATATGTTCATAACAGAGTTCATAACCGAGTTGGGGATCATCAAATTGCAGATGCTGCAGAATTTGATGCTTTACTTGGAGTCAATCGCGGCATTATAGCCCAAACATGTCGGGTAAAATATGGGAGTCCACAGCGCGGGAAAATCACAAAAAATAAACTGCAACTTGTGCCCCATAATTAAAGTCCAATTTATCGTTTTCCATAATTATTCACATTATTAAACAAAACAACACCACTTTTGACCAATAATATCCACAGCAAATTAATTTACAAAACAAAAACTTGCATTTGACATGTCCACGCAAAATGGCGCGAAGAACTCTTTCCTCTGAGAATATTAAATATCGGCTATTTGAGGTTCGAATTATTCCCTTCGAATTACCCCTTCCGGGGTAGTCAGAAACCACGCTTATAAAGAAGCGGATGCACATTCAGCCAATTTTGAATTTTTTACATCGACGAGCTTGCCACTTGTCATGATGGGCCTACAGTAAAGTTGACTAAACGTGAATCCGCTTCTTTCAAAAGCGTGGTTTCTAACCACCCCGAAAGGGATAAGGTGATGATACTTTACGTTTATTAACAAATATACAATTGAATTATCAAATTGCCGTCATACCCAGTCAAGCCGACATAGTGTTAGGGACTGATGTCAGTCATGAGTCTCTGATTCTAGTTGCTAACATTCATGGAACTCGCACGCCACTTACCACCAGGTGGGCGCAGAGTCACATGTCGTGCTAGTATAAAAAAATTACAATTAATCAATTTATTGCATTTTATAATAATATAATATTCTATTATATATATATATTTTTTTTTATTTATGTTAGTAATTATATTTATTTCAAACAAAACCTCAAATTAAATAAACTATATATATTACACACATACAGACATCGGAATCATCCAGGCCCGGATGTTCAATGGGCCTGGGTTGGGGATGGGATTAACTCCCGTTTTCCCCGGCAGGATCTCGGCGGCTAACTACCCACCGGTGATTCAACGCACCTTTGGTGCTGGGCGCTGTTCTTACTACAACACCGCCCTTGTGGCTCACGAATCTAGTCTCCTAGATTTGTCTACTCTAGTTCTTCTCCAAGAGCGCCTCCCTAGGTAGTGGCCTCCCCTCCGGGGGCCGTGCGAAAGTAGGAGTGATATCCTAAAGATGCTTGTAGGATCCGTTGTCAGCCCGGTAAAACATACGTTTAGCTAGGCCGACAACAAATGCCTCGATAGTAGGCATCTCCAGATCTCTCGCAATTACAGAATTTCGCACGAACCACGGCGCTCTGGATACCACCCTGAGCGATATGTTCTGCTGACTCTGAATCTTGTCCCTGTTGGTTTTGGCCAGAAGGTGATGCAACAAAAACTAATTTTAACCTAAAAAAAATACATTGAAAATAAAACTTAAATACATTTGTCATTGTTGGCCTGTAGTAAAGTGTGAAAAATATGAATCCGATACTTTACAAGCATGGTTTCCGACCCATGCACCCCGGAAGGAAAACGGTCGTAATGATACTTTACTTTTACCAATACAAAGACCAAGATTAAGAGTGCAAGACGAAATGCAAGAACGAGACCAACTGTTCTGATGAAAGACCAAGACTAGAAAAAAAAATGTTCTTGGTCTAGCTTTGGACAACACTAGTCTTTATTTGGAAAGCATAATACAAGTTATTGTTATCGGTAACATCAAGCACCGATAGCATATATAGATACCATGTAATCAATTTAAACTAACATTGTTTGATCATAACACAAATGAACACGTGTGAACATTTCACCATCCATCAAAATAGACCGCTTACGTTACCGGTTACATCCTTTAAGCCTTAGGCATAATAATAGGTACAATCTAGACGCATATTTCACGAAAAAAACAAAGAAAAAACAATAGGTGTATTTCGCGCCATTTTGCGCGGACATGTCAAGTGCAAGTTTTGTTTTGTAAATTACTTTACTGTGGATATTGTTAATCAAAATTTGTATTGATTTGTTTAATAATGTGCTACAATATTATAATTATAAAAAACGATAAATTTGATACCAAATACCAGGCACAAGTTACAGTTTATTTTATGCTGTTTTGCCGAGCTGTGAACTGTGAACCCGACGTGTTTGTGATATAAATCCGCAAGTAACTCCAAGAAAAGCATCAAATTCTGCAACATCTGGAATTTGATGATTAACTCATAAAAAAAAGAATATATTAGGACAGACATAGCTATATGGGCTTGATCCCTTTGCCTCCCTTATCATCTGCCTTCTTGCCTGCTAAGCTGCTGGTCTTCTGCTAACAGCTTACTTATTGGACCACTTTGCTGCTTAGTCTTCTACTAGCAGGAGTTGAATCATTATAAATAATTAAATTAATGACGTTTCATAAATGCCTGTAATAGATTTACGTGAATAAAGATATTATGACTTTGACTTTTGATCTCATTCATCATCCATTGGAAGAAAACAAACAAAGCACAGCCTTGATTTTATAGCGAGGGTCCTGGTAAAAATCCAAATTCACCGAAGGCAATCATTGCAAGATTTGTGCATCGATACGACAAGGAAGATTTTGTTGCAGCAGCTAGAAAGGTTTCATTTGGTACGCCTGATGTCGGACTGCCAGGAATTGGAAGGATCTACGTTAATGATCACTTGACTGTAGACAATAAAATGTTGTTGACACAAACTAAGGCCCTGGCCAAAAGCTTGGGCTACCAGTATACATGGGTGAAGAATGCAAAGATTTTTATAAGGAAAGACAACACATCCCCTCCTCATTGCATAAAGTGCGAAAGGGATTTAAAAAAGTATCTAAAGTGACTACTTCGAATTTATTTTGCTTATTATGATAATTTAATAAACTTAACTTTGTATTTTATATTGAAACTTAAACAACGCTACATCACGTCACAACTTATTTTGGGACCTCTGCTCAAGTTGCTCATATGCTATTTTGTGTCCTGCCTGATAAGAAATATATTTACAGCTCTGTTATTAAGGGTATTCTGTCTGGGGGGCGGCTCTATTGTATTATTATCGGTTTTGCTATCTATAGAATGTCTGCCTTTATTGTTTATAAAAATTGTCTTAAATTACTTCTTACTTTTTTTTATTTCCATCATAGTTAATTTACTACCCTCATTATATGGTTTATTATATATTATCATTTACACTATCTTTATCACTAATTTAACTTCTAACTACTTCGTTTTTTTTATAATTATAGTTTTTTATAACGTTTCTGTCACTTAAGATTTACTACCAGAATGTTCAGGGGTTAAGAACCAAAACTGCCTCCTTTTGGAGAAATTTGCTCCTGTGTTCGCATGACATATTGGTTCTTACCGAAACCTGGCTGCATGATGGAATAACGGATGGTAAGCTGTTTGATCATAGGTATGTGGTTTTCAGGCGTGATCGTAATTACACATTGACAAATCAAAAATACGGAGGAGGTGTACTAATCGCGGTAAGAAAAGATATTGTGGCTGTCGAGAGAGTAGATTGGAGGTCTTCGGCCGAAGATATATGGGTTACAATTCAGATAAACCGTGGGCACAAATCGGGTAAATGTAATGTTCATATTAGTAGTGTATACCTATGCGCACAACATCTAGGTTTTACATTTAGTGAACAATTAAATAACTATCTTACAAACTGACGGACATCACAGTTTCCTGCCCTTTAGATAAGTTTTTGGTCTTGGGCGACTTTAATATGAGCGATATAGTATGGTCTCCAATCAATGGCAGCCATGGGTTGCAGCCTACGTTGACTTCTGGTCCACCCACTCGTAGGGAGTTTTTGGATACATTGGATTTATGTAACCTTCTTCAATATTCCAATGTTATTAACAGTCAGAATAAGATCCTAGACCTAGTGTTGTCTAACATTGAAGTTCGAGTTAGTAATTGTGTGGATCCTTTGGTTGCTGAGAACCAATTTCATAAGGCTTTGGACATTCTACCAGACCTTGTTTTTCACCAAAAATTAAACAGTCTTCCGCGTAGAAAAATTATGTACCATATTGGTGATTACACAGCTATCAACAATGCTTTACAAGAAACAGATTGGTCATGTTTACATGAGGGTCCCATTGACGATGGTGTAAACTTCCTAAATAACACATTATTACACCTTCGGGACCAACACATACCAACTAGGACTAGAATAAAATCTGGTAGTTGTCCGCCATGGTATTCTTCCGCTCTTTTGAAGATGTTAAAGGAAAAGGCCAAGTACCACCGAAAGTTCAAGAGGTATGGACGAATTTCGGACCATGTCACGTTTGCACTGCTCCGTAGTCGTGCAAAAAAGATGGAAGCAGAGTGTTACATCAGATATATTAGATCTACTGAGAAAGCCATTATATCTAATCCAAAGTTCTTCTGGTCATATATAAAAGCTAAATCTAACACTAACTCTTGTCCATCCAGGCTGACTTTCGGATCGGACACTGCGGACACAGGTGAAAGTATATGCAACCTTTTTTCTCTGTATTTTCATTCCACCTATTTGGCGGACAACCGCCACGTCACTATTCTTCCTGAGGTCGTTGATTGTCAACCTCGTGGTGACATCATTGGCTTGGGTGGCGTAGATATATGTGATACGGAAGTGTGTAGATTGCTTGAGATGTTGGATCCTTGTAAATCAGCTGGCCCAGATGAAATTCATCCTATTTTAATTTCTAGATGTGCAGACGCCTTATCGGCACCTCTTTCAATATTATTTAGAAGGTCGTTGGCTATAGGTGTCATGCCTACAATATGGAAAAAGGCCTTCGTCACACCAATCCATAAGGGTGGACCAAGGGACCGGGTAGACAAATACCGCCCCATTTCTAAATTGTGTTTATTTTCCAAAGTCCTGGAAAAAATAGTGCACAAACAACTATACTCAGCTGTCAAGCAATCGTTTTGCCCACAACAACATGGTTTTCTCCAGGGTCGGTCCACAGTATCTAATCTAATATTGTCTAATGACTTTATTACACAGCAAATCGATGGTGGAGGTCAGGTGGACGTGATCTATACGGACTTCAGCAAGGCTTTTGATCGTATAGATCACGTCCTACTAATGCGGAAACTGCACTTTGCGGGAGTCCATGGAGATCTTTTAAGATGGTTTTCCTCCTACATAAAAAATAGATCACAGGCTGTGGTAATAAACGGTTACTCCTCCCGTTGGATGCGTATTCCCTCGGGAGTGCCACAAGGATCTATTCTTGGGCCCCTGCTCTTCATACTCTTTGTGCAAGATATAGACAGCTGCTTTTTAAACTGTAAATACTTGCTTTTCGCCGACGACCTAAAGATTCTTGGAGTGGTCCGAGGCTTGGATGATGTTGATCTTGTGCAGGAAGACTTAACCCGTTTCGAGCGTTACTGTGAAGCAAATGTTTTGGACCTTAATGTGCAAAAATGCTTATGTGTTTCATTCACACGGAAGTCCCGCCCACTGCAGGCTGACTATATCTTGAAATCGTCGGTATTAGGTAGAACACAGAGTGTCAGGGATTTGGGCGTAATTCATGATACAAAGCTGCTTTTCGATTTACACACTAATCACATGTTATCCAAAGCCAATCGTATGCTCGGGTTTGTCTTGAGGTCCACCAGTGACTTTAACAGCATCAAAGCTACAAAAATTCTTTATTGTTCGTTTGTTCGCAGTCACTTGGAGTACGCCAGTCAAATATGGAATCACCAATACGCAAGTTATAAAAATAGAATTGAGGCTATCCAACGGAAATTTTTGCGCTATATTCAGTACAGAGCCAAAACTCATGACTGTGACTACCACCGCCGTTGTATTCGATTCCATTTGCTTCCTTTGGAAACACGTCGAATGATCGCCGATATCACATATCTTCTCAAAATAACCAGCGGGTCAGTGGATTGCCCTGAACTTTTGTCGAAAATAAATTTTTTTACTCCATCAAGCAGGATAAGGAAACCCCGTTTGCTAAGTGTTCCTTTTTCATCTACTAACTATAGAATTAACTCCTATATCCCTAGAACATGTAGAGGTTTTAATGACTTGTTACAACGTTTGGATGTCGACCTATTTGAGACACCTCCTTCCACCCTCAGACGTTTATTGACTACAGAGTACTGTGATGAGCATATTGAGTAGATGTCCATTAAAATGTTGAAATATTACATTATAATTATTTTAAATTATTTATTTGATCCTTGTTTTAGTTTATTTTATATATTTTTCTATTACTTCATTTATGTTTCTTATAAAAATTTGTAAAGTGTTGCTGAGTACCTACTTATTGTTACTAATACTTGTTGTTGCACTTAATTAATTTTATTATATTGTCTAATTCTTAAGGTGTAAAACGGGATCAGTATACAAATGCAATTGTTATTTCATATCTCATTGTTATTGTACTGATTTTGTTGGTTCTTTTTATATTATTTTTTATTATAGCTAACAGTGAAAATTTGTAAGGCTTTGAGATTAGATATTTTTTGTATACATAATATTGCAAAGGCTGTAAATTTTCCCACGAATAAATAAATAAATAAATAAAGAATAACTAAATTGTGAAGCTCATTTTTTGTTATTATTGTAATCTCTGCTGCCCTATTCTGTGACTTAGTCGCAAACGTTATAAGTGGATTTCATTATTTACGTCGAAGGTTGCGTCATAATTAGAATATATTATTCAATTCTCAACTCTATAGGCGCTCGACCTTGACAGCATGTGTATATATAGTTAACGGATTCCATTTATTTATTTATTTATTTACTATAGGTACACAAACAGATCACAATCACAATCAGTTCACATTTTCCAGCAATTTCTTAAGTTCTAGATTGCAATCCAAAAGCAGTGTGTGTACACAGCATTTCAATTTAATTATTTCATTTCAGTGAAATATGTCAAAAGGAAAATAATAATATTAATAAATAAAAAATGGCATGTCAAAGAATAAGGTAGTAAATCAATAATAATAAATTAAACAAAAGCAATGAAAATTTAAAATAGAAATAATAATGTCATTTAATTAAAGAAATAATAATAAAATAATATAACAATCATCAATATATAAAAAATAAAATCCAGAACAGACAGAACAAATATCAAGAAACAAACAAAACATCAGCATATTACATTAATTAAGAAGGTAGATTATATGTTGTTTACAGTAGTACCAGCAAAATATGCGGTAACAGATCTCTTATACACTAAAAATCTGGCGTTGAATATGTCAATGGCCTTCCTCCTTTCGTCACTGTCTCCACTACAAACGATATCATTATAATATATCATTATATAACGTTTGCGCTTAAGTATCAGAATAGGGCTGCTGGATCCATAAAGTTTAACGCCAAAACATTTTCAAAAACATAATTGTCTCACGTCTGTCTGCTACTGAGTCTTAAAATCGTTCGTGATCATTTCTTCTGTGTGATCATAATATTTGTTCATGTGGTCGTTTGGAATATTTGACTAATACGGAACGGTAGGTTCAATAAGAATAACTTTTTTCAAGTTCCGAGAAAACACTAAGATCTTTGGTCTATATACAGCTAGTTCAAGGATCCTATCACATCACTACTATCACTACAGCCCCTAGAACACATCGTCCTAGACCTCCACTGCTGGACATGGGCCTTTCAGAACATATATCTGGAGAATTTGACCTGCACTCGCCACGCTGGCCAGACGGCTTGGAGGATATGATGTCAATTTTTAATGTCAATTTATTAACGATTCCACAAGTTGGTATTAGTGGAACCGGGACGCGCTTAACGTGCTCTCCGAGGCACGGGAACGTTGGTGTTGTAAATCTATGACGAATGTACTTAAGAAAAGTGTATTTCTCATTGGTACATGCCGGGTGGGTTTGAACCGACCTTTGTAGGATTAAAGGAAGCGTTCTTACAACCGAGCCACCACCGCGATCCTATAAGGACGTTCAAATGTATCTATGAGAATATTCCAGTCTGATGCGGCGCCAAGGATGGTTGGCTTGCATTGAGTTTTCGGACTTTGCCAACAAATGTGGTCAAAATTGAATTCTCATTGCTTTGCATTAGTTTATAAAGTTAAATAAGATTGGAGGGATAAAATAAACTATCGATAGAAAAATAAACAGCTTGAATTGAGTTTTATCTACAAACCGTAACGATGTAACTTCATTTCTAATAGTTTAGGAGGAAGGTGTTGAAAATTGCTTTTTAGTTTTTAACAGCACAAAAATCATTTTATTTTTAATCTATTACTAAGCGTACTAAAAAAAATGTCATAATTTTTTTTTACGTTGTAGGTACCTGTACTATAGCTGCCTCTATCTATCTAAACACTAACGGCCGGTTGCAGATATAATTATTATAACAATATATAATCAACATTTAGATATAATCCTCGTTATTGGTTCACTTTAGTTATTTCAGCCAATGACGTGCCTCATCAATAACGTAAAACATGTCAAAAGATAATCAGCCTTTCTGATACCAACAATTATTTTTGTTATGTATGTATTAATAATGTTAATAATATCTCAATTGATTATTGCACCTACTATATATACTGCCTAAATGTCCTAAAGGTTTGGCTGTCAGAGAATGCCTAGCAGCATTAAATCCTTTGAGCATTTTGATTTTTTCAAGACCATAGTTTGTTTTTGTTATTGTATTAGTTGTTATTAGTTTAGTATATTAGTTATTGTATAGGTTAAAAAAAAACATTAAATTATCTAAATGAATCATAATTGGAATGCTTGGAGAACTTTATATTTATTTATTTTTTGATTACTCCTTTAATCATTTTTTTATTTACCATTATTTTATTATTTAGGTATATAGGTATTGAATTTAAGCTTATCCCTATTATAATTATTTTTTTCCAAAATCTATGTTTAATATTTACGTGGAAACATTGCTGGATTGTGTAACTTTTAGAATTGTTGTAATTATGTTTTAAGATCTGTATGTTTCCTGAATAAATAAAAATAAAATAAAATTATTATTTTGTTTAACTTTGATACAAAGATAAGTTTTTTATTTTTTATTATTATTAATTTATTATTATTATTAATTATTATTTAGTTTAGTTTTTAAATAATAATTCATGTAAACAGTACTAGTACCTATTCTAAATACTGACTTTTCTGTTGACTTTTGAAGTTCATTCAATTTACCAGTTTCAAAATTAGTCTATTACATATAGACACAACTGAACGGAAATCATATTTATCATCGAACTCCTAGACTATGGCCATGCATTAGACCGCGCGGGCATCGAACTTGGGCCCGCTACATCTTTATCTAGATAAGCACGACAATTGAATCATACTCCGACCGAATTGATTACAGGTATTCTTTTGTTCGATGCCGGATTACAGTTAGGGGTTCGATTCCTGTAGTACATAATATAGATTTTATTTTAATTTGAAACTAGGTTAACTGCAATGAAAATAACCTGATGAGGAAATATCACAATTAAATTAAATATATATATATTTTAATAATTTAAATATTATTGTATCCCGACCAGGAATCGAACCCGGTACCTCCAAGTCTAAATCCACGGACTTAACCACGCAGTCAGTTCTTGAACCCTATATATTATATTCACTATTTTTTTCGTTTTATTTTTAACGTGACAATGTCTTCGTACTCTATCTTTTAGGCCTTTTAATCAAAGCCAGACTAGTTTCTTACAACAGTTGTTACTTAATGATTTTTCCTGAGTTTTTCCAAGTATTACATCTTATTGCATGGAAGGAAGCAGTGTTACTCGTACAAATTGATGTATGTTATGCTTCTGGTTAATAATATGTGCTGGTGCGTGGGAATGTTAAATAACTTAAGGCCCATACAGATTGAATACGTAAAACTGGCCTTGTATAGAATGTTGGACGTTGGAGTTTTGGATTTTAACACCACATTAATCAGTACCTCCTTTCATTTCATTTATTTATTCACCATTTCATACATTAGGTTTCGTCAGATTACAAATTAATTATTTTATTAATCATGATAGCGAATGAATAACAGCAAAGAACAGCCTTCGTCGTTACCAGATAAGTACTACCTACACCAATAGATGCTGCTGTAAAAGGGTAGTCACGGTAATAATCATCATTACAGCCCCTAGAACACAGCGTCCTAGATCTCCACTGCTGGAGATGGGCCTTCCAGAACATATATCTGGAGAACTTGGCCTACACTCGCCACGCTGGCCAGACGGTAATAATAATATGGTATAATTATGTCAAAACTAAATAATATTTTCTACTACTAAACTTATATCGTTTATGTAGATACTTTAAGATTTAATATTAGTTTTAATTTCAGATACTTTTTTTAGATTTAAATTTAGATAAGACAGTCAGGTATTACTATGTAGATTGTACTGTGATCGGCATACACTTACTATTATTATTTATTTATTTTTCTTCTATTTTTTTTTATTATGTAGTTACAAGATCACCACATGACTAATACTTTTTTTTTTAATAGTATTTTTTTTTTGTCAATAAATAAATATATATATATGTTTTTATATTTATTAATATGTTCCTCCATATATTATACACACACACATATATATATATATACACATAAGGAAATTAGCGGTAACTTTAATACCCAAACTTAAGCTAACTTGACAAATACCTACTCGTGCATAAATATCTATAGTATTTCTTTTTTGAAGCGCGGTGATGAGAAAAATGCATGCAATGAATTTGAATGTATACATCTGTACACAGCTTTATCTGGAACCAGTGGTACAATGATCGTTTGCCAACAGCTGCCGGTGTGACGTAAAGTAATTATTAACAAATACCTGCCTAATGAGTTGTGAGATCTCTATCGATCGGTACCACCTAGAGAAATAATGTGACGAATCAATCATTACCGACGTTCAACTAGATTAATGCGGAGTTCGGCAAGTGGTGCAAGTATATATCCATACTAAAAGATTGCATTGTGCCGTTTGCTGTAGAAACTCAGGGCCAATGGAGTCCAAGCGCTTTTGGCGTCATGTCTTCTCCGGTGACAAGAAATAATTATAATTGCAATATTGATGCAATTCAGCGGGGAAATGCAGCCATCGTTTATGCCACCATTCCACACGGACGGGACGTATCTGTAGGCATTAATTTCATTATTTAATATATAATAAAAGGACTGCCTCCGTGGTCTAGCGGTTAAGTCCATGGATTTGATTCCTGTTCGATTCCTGGTAGGGTCACAAAAAAATTTATTTATATAAATAAATAAATTTAATTTAATTAATATTTAATTTATTTATGATATTCTTGAGTTTGGTACGCTAAAGACATCGACTAGCTTGCCACTTGTCATGATTGGCCTTTAAAGCTGGCTTCGGAAGTAAATCCGCTTCTTTATAAGCGTGGGTTCTGACCACCCCGCAAGGGAAACTGTCGTGATGATACTACTACTACATTTAGTGTTAACTCGATAGACGATGGCAAGCGTCCAGATGGAATGACATTAGTATCTTGGAGGTTGGACTAATCTTATCTTGTAACTGCTTTAGTTGTCCCAAAGGTTTGACCAGTATAGAGTGTCTAGCGGCATTGACCGCCTCCGTGGTCTAGTGGTAACAAACGTTGCCGTGAACTCGGGAGGTCGTGGGTTCGATTCCCACCGGGGGCGAGTTGTACATTGTATAATTTGTCTCGGTCTGGGTGTTTATATGTATAATATGTATATATTTACAACAAAAAAAAGTATAATATGTAGTTTATCAACCATCTAGTTTCTGTAACACAAGCCTCGTAGCTTACCACGGAAACTAGATGGCGCTGTGTGACCTGTCTGGAAATATTTATTATTATTATTAGGTCCGGTATTATATTGAAATTTGTGCAATAAAGTATAATAAATAAATAAATCTTTGGTATAGGATTTTGCCTGCTGGGATACCCTGTAGCGATTATAATCGACGATGCATAAAGAGTGATCGGGCTAAGTTTTGGCTTACGACCCTCCCTTGTTTAATAGTAGATTCTCTTGTTCTGTTAACTTAATTTTCATTAAACTTTTGCTTAAGTGTGTAGTTTTATTTTAATGTCACGCTTAACGTGACAATCCTAGCCCTTTCCCACCCACCTTCAAGGTACTTCTACTAGAGCTGGTGCTGCAGCGCATCATATAAAACTAACTTATTTTCGACTGTTGCGGAAGAAACGCCTATTAAAACCAGAACTCATAGCTTTTTATAAAAAAAATAACCAAGGCCCATTGACGTCTCTGGTGACAATAGGACTGGCAGTTTTTTCTCTTATAAATTAAATATTTAAAATTCAGAGGGAAAATACTGCCAGTGTATTTGGCACCATGCCCCAGGACAGTTATGCTATAGTGAAACAATTCTTTATTGTAATTATTTAATTACGTAAATTAGTTTTTAATGGAGTTCGTTTAATTTCAGGTTCATTCATTCATTACAGCTCCTAGAACACAGCGTCCTAGACCTCCACTGCTGGAGATGGGCCTTCCTGAACTGGAGAATTTGGCCTACACTCGCCACGCTGGCCAGACGGCCTGGCGAGGATATGATGCCAATTTTTTATGACAATTTATTAATGATTCCACAAGTTGGCATTAGTGGATCCGGGACCGACGGCTTAACGTGCTCTCCGAGGCACGGGAACGGTGGTGTTGTAAATCTATTACAAATGTACGTAAGAAAAGTGTATTTCTCATTGGTACATGCCGGGGGGGTTTGAACCGACCTTTGTAGGATTTAAGGTACGCGTTCTTACAACCGAGCCACCACCGCGAAGAATTTTAGGTATTTTCAATTTATTTCTAGTTTTACTGTTTTTTTAGTTTATGTTTTGTTATAAATTAAATAATATATTACTTAAAACCTCTATAATAATAATGAGAACTATTATTTTATTTAGTTATTATAGTGAGCCTATATCCTGCAATCACTTATGCATTGGGGTTACTAGTAAAACAGAGATAAGAAGTACCAGGGTATCAGAAACACATCCGGGTTGTTTTCACTCGTTGTCTCGTCGCGATAGGGAAACTCGTTCTATACAATTATTAACGTGCGAATGTCCTACAATCTATTGTTTCCCTGGTACTTTGACGCACTTTCTATGCGGGTTTTTTTACATGAGCAAGCAACACCTTGTTTTATCTAGTTTCCTACTTCCCCGCTGATTTCAAAATTGGATACCTAATCGGTTACTAATTTTATTTTTATTTTTATTATTAGGAGGGTTCGTATCTCTCTTGCTCGCACTATCGAACATTTTTAAATCGAGTTCTTTCTTAAAAAAATGTTAAATTTCATCAATATAGGATCAATCTAAATCGCAACTTGAAAACCACAACATGAAGTCGAACAAATATATGATCTCTTAGATAGACTTTTTTTTATACTAGCACGACATGTGACCTTGGGCCCACCTGATGGTAAGTACGTGCAAGGTCCATGAATGTTAGCAACTGAAGTAGAGACTCATAACTGCCATCAGTCTGACTAGATGCTTTTTCACACTTCGGTTGAAGGACTCCAAGTTATAGGAATGTGGAAACACAGAGGCTGGAAGAGCATTCCACATCTTTATCGTACGACAGATGTATGAGTCCCCAAATTTATACGTACGCGAAGGGATGGTGACTACGGTATGTGGGTGCATATTCTGACGTGTGCATGTGGTTCGGTTGATGGAGAGGGAGGGATTAGGTTATAGTTCTTCGGAGCACTCACCATAGTATAGTTTTATTGCACATAAAATTAAAACATTTGAATGTTTATAGGCGAACTTAATGTCTAGGCATTACCTATCAAATAGAGTACGAAGAGAGTGTGGGTGCATATAATAATAATAATAATAAATTCTTTATTGTACAGAACCAAAAATAGTGTTGTGAACAAAGGCGAGCTTAATGCTATAAATGCATTTTCTACCAACTAACCTTTGTGAATGGGGAGCCATTATAAGCGGGTGCAGAAATAATATTGTGGTCAACAATAATGAAATATAAATAAATACATATTAATTAAATAAACATATTAAATAAATATATACATAAATAATAAATACATATCTAAGTACATAGTAGAAAGTTATGGTAAGTTATTCTGTTTATGGTGTAAAAAATTGTATAACTTGTCTTTAAATATTTTGAGAGATGGAGCTTGTCTGATTACCAAAGGTAGTCTGTTCCACTGGCGAGCTGCAGGTACCGAAAAGGAGTCTGAATATCTGCTGGAAGAGTGGGGAGATGTACGAATATAAATTTGAGAATTAACTAATTCTCTTGTCGAAGAAGAGCGTATTTTACATGTGGCATGCAGAATGGCATATTGTCAGTGAAACAACAAAATCAATGTGAAAGTGCAATCGAACACAGCCATAACTAGCAGTACATTGTCATAGACTAATTAATTTAGAGACGATTCTCCTAGCTTTAAATTCTCATACAATTTGGCTTCTTGCCCCGACTTGTTATATATTACATTAGTCTCTGGTCTACTACAAGAGTTGTTTACATGATTTGTAGGTAATGACACTGGGTAAGGTTGGTGCAAAGTCGCCACAAGTAGAGCGTGTCCGTCACGTTGGGAAACACAGCCTGCCTCGCTGGTTACCGATCTTAGTGCTAATCTGACCCTGTGCATCTTATGCGCTCCTGGTACTTATTGTGTCGGAAAGATTGCTATTTTATTGATAAAAACTGTGAAGTTTTATTAAAATCTGTTCAACCTTTATTAAATTCAATCCAAATGTATAAACTCGAATTTAGACCTCTTTTGTTATGTGTATGTAACCTATATAATCAGATATATTACCTTAAGAAAAGACCCTAGTTATTCAAGAAAACAATTTTTTGATAGGGTCGTTAACAACCCGCTGCGCAAATATGGTGAAATTCAATTAAAATACAAAAAGACAAATAATTTTAAAAAGACTTAATAAATACGTGTTGGGTCGTTGGCGACCCTTTAGGCATATATAGGTTAAAGCTCAAACTGCCTCCGTGGTCTAGCGGTAAAGTCCGTGGATTTAGACTCGGAGGTAGGTAGGAGTTCGATTCCTGGTCGGGACACAAAAATAATTACTGTTGTAAATAAATACATTTTTATAATATTTAATTTATTTGTGATATTTCTCGAGTTTGGTACGCTGGAGACATCGACGAGCTTGCCACTTGTCATGATTGGCCTATAGTAAAGTTGGCTAAATGTGAATCCGCTTATTTATAAGCGTGGTTTCTGACCACCCCGAAAGGGAAACGGTCGTGATAATACTTTACTTTACTTTTACTAATAAATACATAAAAAGTTGAAAAATATTTATCGTGTAACTCTACATCATATTTGCGTTGCATCGGATATGCGGCGTAACTTTAACGGACCGCATACGTAATGATGAAATACGCAAAAAGGTAGGTATGAAAGAAAGCATAGGGACAAAAATAAGGAAAGGCATGCTCCGATGATTCGGGCATGTTGAAAGAATAAGCGAAGAGAAATTGACGAACCAGACCGCTTTGACCGCCTCCGTGGTCTAGTGGTAACAAACGTTGCCGTAAACTCGGGAGGTCGTGGGTTCGATTCCCACCGGGGGCAAGTTGTACATTGTATAATTTGTCTCGGTCTGGGTGTTTATATGTATAATATGTATATATTTACAAAAAAAAAAAAGTATAATATGTAGTTTATCAACCATCTAGTTTCCGTAACACAAGCCTTGTAGCTTACCACGGAAATTAGATGGCGCTGTGTGACCTGTCTGAAAAATAAATAAAATAAAAAATAAATAGATATATAATGCGAAAGTTGTGGGTAAAAAAGGCCCTGGCAGACCAAGACTCACCTATCACGATCAGATAAATAAAATAATAGCTAAAGGTGCATTAAAAAGCCATCGAAAGAAAAGGACATGTATGAAGAGGTTGATGAATGTTGAAGAAGCGAAAGAGGTATGTCTCTGCCTCCCCGCAAGGGATTTGGCGTGAAGATATGTATGTCTACATCATATTTCTTACAGGCCTTTCTGGTTTTATTGCTGCACTGCATTTCCACGTCTTCCAGGTATATCTGTCTAGTTATTACAGATGTAGATCCTGTATGTATGTATTATGGATGTACCATACTTCTTAATGTGTTATAATAAAAACTTAAAAAAATGAAGGTAGTTGTGTTGGGTCGCCAACGACCCAACTTTAGGCATATATAGGTTTAAAGCTCAAACGATTGTTCTGGCCTTATCTTATTAATTTTAATTACGTGTTTAATCGAATCAATGGTCTATGTTGGCAATTAAGTTGTTAATTCGTTACCTACTGTCATCAAATAACAATAATTTAAATTTAACCCAATAGTATACTTAACTTTATCAATTGACCAAAAGCTATGCATATCTTTCTTTCGTTGTCTAGCAGTTAAGTCCGTGGATTTAGACGCGATATCTATTGGTTACTATGGCAGAGTGGGACGACCCCCCGCCAGATGGACAGATGACCTAAAGAAGGTCGCTGGTGGGGGTTGGATCAGGATAGCGAAAGATCGCGTTAAGTGGCGAGCCTTTGGGGAGGCCTACATCCAGCAGTGGAGAGATACAGGCTGATGATGATGATGATGATGATGATGATCTATTGGTTACTTTATTTGTATAATTATTACTTACTACTAGGATTACTGAAGCCTTTCAAAACATACCTGAAAAAAAAAAAAAACACATTATAATTTTCAAAAAATAACGGTTTATTAAATTAAACATAAATAAAGTAGCAATAGTGAAAAACAAGCCAAAGAGGTTTTTTTATTATTTACACAATACAATTAAAAAACAGGAATAAAAGTACAATATAGTAAAAAAAGTATATTTATTTAAATCTTTATTGCACAAAGACAAAGATGGGCATATAATGCCGCTAGACATATATATATACATATATACTTCTCGCCAACCCGTCTGGCCAGCGTGGCGAGTGTAGGCCAAATTCTCCAGATATATGTTCTGGAAGGCCCATCTCCAGCAGTGGAGGTCTCGGATGCTGTGTTCTAGGGGCTGTAATAAATACATATACTACATATATCCATACATATTATTACATACACTAATAGTATAGTATCATCAAGACCATTTCCCTTTCGGGATGGTCAGGAACATTTTTTAGTTGTACGATAATAGTCGTACCAATAAAATTAAAATAAATTCAAGTATTGTATTTTTATGTATTTTTTATAATAACAAAAGTAACAGAATATAAAACAAAAATTAAACTATGAACTATGTCAACAGATAGAGCATAATTTCAACTTAAATAAACCATCAATATCAATAGGAAAATCAACTTTAAATTATATAAATTTTCAATACGGTTCATTGGTCCTACTTTTAAAACATACCAACGCTATACAAAAACTACTAAACGAATTTCACATCTATTCCTTTGAAATTAGGTTTTATTTTATTGTTGACATAGATAAGTATAAATGTGTACACCCTACTTATAGTAACTAATGCTAAAATCTATAAAACGTACTTAGACTTTGCTTTAACATGAATATATTTTTTTATAATAATTCATTTATTAAAAAACTTTATTGCACTATATGAGTACTCATATAGAAGTGGCGGGCTGAATGTCGCTAGGAATTCTCTAGCAACCAACCTTGGGACAATATGATACGTAATAAAAATTAATACATACAAATGTGTACGCAATATATACACTATAATATTTTATTGGAAAACAAACAGTACTTAATAACTAATTATAATATCAAGCATATATCTACAGACCATTATCATGTTTTCACATTATAGGAAACTATGTAAGTAAGCAAGCTAGAAGTTAAATAATAAAAAAGCACGTAATAAAGGAAATAAATTAAGTATGGAATAACAGTTAAGGTATGTATTAAGTAATATTTTATACACTTGTATTTTTAATCCATTTAATTTTTAATTGAAATATTGCACCTACCTCATATAAATCGTCATGATCGTAGAACAGTGACGGATCTGCTATATTTAAAATTTTCATGACGGCCATTCAAAGTTAAATAACTGTTTTTTTGTCACTTCTTTTTTAAGTTAATACTAGTCTCATAATAAGTGCAAACCTTCTAGATTTCATTTTGGAGCCCTTTCTAATATTTGCACTATAAATTACAGACCACAAACAATATAAAACTATACTTATATAAAATCAGATTTTTTTAAATCCAATACTGTTCTACGATCATAACGAAATGTCCCGAAGGTCTGACAGGCAGAGAATGTCAAGCGACATTATGTCACGCCTTTGTATGTTTTGTTCAATAGAGTTTTAAATACAAAAATAAATAAAGGATACGGTGTTGAAATAATAACTAAACTGCAGCGATTAGTAGAATACGGATTTGTCAAAAGTTCAATTATATTTCCAGTTATGGAAATTGAATCGGTAGGTGAATACCAAAAGATGTTTGGACAGCTAATAACACTATTAGTAGAATTGGGCTGCGGATCGTTGACAGTAGCTCTTGTACTACTATAATACTACTTGTACTTATATAGGCCCATCATAAGAAGTGGCAAGTTCTCAAATCTTTGAGCGCGGTTTATAAATGTGAGCTTAAGCCGAGGGTCCGTTATTCGGCAGTAGCAATGCAAGTAGGTCGGCAGGAAGGTACGAAGAGTCGTTTGCTCGTAATGATAAGGTTATTGTCATTATTGTTTATTGACGGATACAACTTGAGCAGCAGACGTCAGTGTATAAGCTAGCAATGTATAGTTATCTTCTTCTCCCTATTATTGACTATGCAGATGTGTGTTATCCTGATGTCACTGAAGAGCTACTGAATAAACTCGATCGTCTGCTCAACTTATGCATCCGTTTCGTGTTCGGCTTGCGTAAGTATGACCATGTATCCCAATATCGTATTCAATTAAAGTGGCTCAATATCCGCTTCCGCAGATCTGCACATCTCTTGACTTCACTTTACGGCATTCTTTACAATCCCCAAACTCCTTTATACCTTAAGACTCGTTTCCAGTTCCTTGGAGACAGTCATAATCTTCATCTTCGCTCTGCTAATAACAATCAGCTCAAAATCCCTACCCATTCTTCCAGCAGATATTCAGATTCTTTTACAGTTTCCGCTGCTCGGGAGTGGAACAAACTTCCTCTGGTTATCAGACGGGCGCCGTCTATTAATATATTTAAAAATCTACTTATCGCTCACTTTCTAAACAAACAACAGAGATCTTCCTAGTACCTATATCTATCATACTATTTTATTGTGTGTAAACAGTACTATATACTTGCTTGGTTTCGTATTTGTGTATATATATATATATATATATATATATTTATGTATTTAAGTAGTAGTATGTAACGATTATTATGTATTGTATGTAAATTGTATATTTATAATAATGCACCCCGCAAAATCCTCTACCACACTCCCAAAGGTTAGCTGTTATAAAATGCCGAAAGGCATTAAGTTTGCCCTTGTACATTACTTTTAAGTTTTTTGTGCAATAAAGAGTTTATAAATAAATAAATAAAATATAAGCTATCCGGGAGAGAAGACCGCTTGCAGACGAAAAAACTTACAAGTACAAAAAATAAAATAAAGTGAGTTGGGGTTTATTTATTTAAAATAATTACAATATAAATTAAAACTATTTAAAAGTAAAAGTTAAAATAAATATAAACTAAACCTAATAAAAAATAAACTATAAGTAAAAAATGTCCTCTAGAGACGACCCTTCAGGGATAGTCCCAAGAAGACTGGCAACATTTCCCCTCTGTATAGCTAAGCTAATACGTTGGCAGAAATAAATGCCAGCCTTTCTGTCTCCAGACCTTTCCGTTAGCCGTTTGGCAACTCCTTGGCCAGACGCTTGGCTGAGTGCCCCCATGGGCCCATCGTCTCGACCCCAAACGGCGCAAATTCGTAATCTGTACTAAGGTTGGCGTATTTGCGCAGCTTGAGGTTCTCAGCAGAAACCGCCGCACTTCCCGCGCTTGACGAGGACGGTGAGTGAGTTGGGGTAAATATAGATATGGGGAAAGTGTAAGCAAGACTTTTATAATATAGTAGACAAAAAAAAAAATGAATTATCCTAAATAACGTTACGACCTATTTATATTATTCGAAAGAACAAAATACATATGAAAATTACTTTAAAGCAAAAATTAATATAAATATAAACTAAACCTAATAAAAATAAACTAATATAAGTAAAAAATATCCTCTAAAACTTCAGTGATAGTTCCAAGAAGACTGGCAACATGTCCCCTCTGTAGGATAAAAAAAAACATAATGAGTTGGGTCCATGATAAGTAAAAAAAATAATACATCCTAAGTTTAAGGAACACCATGTCTTCAAATACATCTTCTTCGTTTAAAATAAAGATCTGTTTCCTTGTCCTAAGTTGCTATATCCATTACCTAATATCTAACTTACCGGTAATTTACTAGGTTGCGGGTTCGATTCCTGGTCGGGACACAAAAATATGTATATCGTAAATAAATACATTTAATAAATATTTAATTTATGTGTGATATTTCTCGAGTTTGGTACGCTGGAAACATCGACGAGCTTGCCACTTGTCATGACTGGCCTAGTAAAGTTGGCTAAATGTGAATACGCTTATTTATAAGCGTGGTTACTGACCACCCCGAAAGGGAAACGGTCGTGATGATAGTTTACTTTTTTTTACCATCCAGGTACGATTCGTTATTTCCATTATGTATGGATATATTGGCCGCAGTACCGCATCTATTTCCGGTTACTTACATCAATCGCTGTCCGTACTTTAGCTAAACTGGTTCAGCACCTTCTGATGTCTCATGCTATTACGATTTCTTATATAATATTAGCAATCAGTAGGTGTGTTATGATATTTCATACAAAAGGGATTTTCATTTTGATTCATTATTTAAAAGAGATATTGACACTTGTCATGATGGGCATCTTCTCATGACAACCAACTCAAAATCCCATCCCACATTTCCAGGAGATATTCAGATATGTTTACGGTATCGGCTTATCGTCAGACAAGCTTCTTCAATTCACATCTTTAAAAAACTACTTAATACTTTTTTTTTAAAGCAGAACAAAATATTTTAAATTTAAAAATTTTCTACTTTTCAAACTTTCGCGCATATTTATAATAGTTTTTATAATTTTAACGTGTCTTTACGCGATTTACCTTAGAGCCATATTTCTCCCGACGTTTCAGCCAAGTTGCATTGGCCGTGGTCACGGGTCGACTGAAGCTATGCGGTGTAGTCTCGTACATACTGGGCGGTAGATGTAAATCTACCCACTTATCACTTTTAAAAGTTTTTAGAAATCACGACACACGACACTTACAATATCCTTGGCGACACCGGGGGATTTTTCTCGGCGTCGAAACCTATTGATTACTGGATTCCACGATGAAGATAGCTTATAAGCCCCCCCCTCGAGATTGAAATTTTTGTGTTTCTTTATTTCGATCGCTTCACGTACTATTCTAGGGTAATAGTGACGATCGGTGGAAAGTATCTTTGGGTCATGCAGCTCAATCCAATGGTTTGTGCCACTATCGTCACTATTTGTCATGATTGGCTTGCCACTTGTAAAGTTGGCTAAATGTGAATCTGTTTATTTATAAGCGTGGTTTTTGACCACCCTGAAAGGGAAACGGTCGTGATGATACTTTACTATTTACTAAAATAAGGTTAAAATTGCACCCCCCATAGGAGGATTATACTGTCCCACTCTCCCAAAGGTTAGCTGGCTTTAAGTTCGCCTTTGTACATACTTAAAGTAGAGTACAATAAACTATTTTAATAATAATAGGCCTATAGTAAATGTGAACTCGCTTCTCACAAAAGTGTGACCACCCCGCAAGGGATACGGTCGTGATGATTCTGAACTATCATAAGGTAGTTCAAAATAAGATTCGTGATCGTGGATCCAGCAATTTTCACATAAATCCACTCTCAAACAACAAAAAGTTGAATTTTGTCACAAGTTACATAATATTGTGTGTAATTGGATGATAGAATAAGATAATCTGCTTATCGTGGGATGTGGGTCAATAAACTAGAACCATGTGTGTCAAATAATAGAACAAGATCTGTAGAAGAGCGACCTTCACCGAATATTGGATGCATGGGCCGCGCCGGCATAATTAGGACCCGCCCGGCATTTGCTGTTGGCGGCCGCTGTGCAACATTTCAGTTGTGACAGCCCGGTAGAACGATAGAACTATGTGTTCTTAGTTCCTAAAGATGATATGGGCCTAAGCAGGTCAGCTGTCAATACAATACATTTATAAATCTCATTCTTTTGTAATAGTCTACTCAGTGTTTAGTTTTATCTATGTTTCAACATCTATTTCTGTGAAAACTTGTTTTTAGCCCTTTCTTACTTTATCTTTTTTCTTTATACTTAAGTATTGTTTAGCTGTAAGTTTTCCTAACTGTATAAAATAAAATAAAACGAGCTTCCAAGCCGGCATTAACGGAATCATACATATACAATATTTGATTGGGTAGGGAGAGGAGTAGAATGGTGGATGGTGAGCGTATTCTTGCGTAGTAAAATAAAAAGGAGGTCTCATTTTTAAACCAGCCAATTGTCAGTAGCGAGCCCGAGAATTTTCTCATACACCCGTACGGTGAATCTATGGAATACTTATAAATTTGTCTTCTTCAAATCAAATCATTTATTTGTTTCAACAAAGGTAATCTAGTTAATATATTAACCTGTTTATAAAAGTGCAGCTGTGTTCTGCCATGAGGCGTACAAATATTGTATATATATATATTGTGAAGATACATATGATTATATAATTACACAACACAAAAAAATATAAAGTTAATTCACAGTCAAAAATTGTATCTAATTCTGGTTGTGGTCAAATTTAAGTTAATATTTAGATGTCAATTTGGGTCATTTAAAAATTCTTGCACAGAATAATATGATTAAGTTTTAATGTCGTCGTTAATAATATTAAATATTTTTGGTCCCATACAGATTATACTTTTGTACATTAACGCCGTACGTGATCTTGAAGGGCATAATTTATTCCTCGGTACATGTAAAACTTTATTGGTTAGAGATTTATTCAGAGCGCCCTTACACAATAAATTAACCAATTAGCATATAATAGACAAGCTGTCTCTCTAATGTCTGCGTGTGTAACAACACCTTTAATTTTAAGGCCATCGATTTAATTAGCTTATGTTTTAATTTGTTAATCTGCCTCCGTGGTCTAGCGGTTAAGTCCGTGGATTTAGACGGGGAGGTACCGGGTTTTGTTTCCTGGTTTTGTTACAATAATTTATTTAATTTATATGTGATATTTCTAGACTTTTGTACGCTAAATACCATGAGCTTGCCACTTATCATGTCATATCGTCCCGAACGAGCGGTGGAAGATCATTCCATATTTTGGCAGCGGCATGCTTGAAGCAGCCCCGGGAGCCTACCAGGCCGTATATGGGAAGGTTAAACAATAGACCTCTGTGTCTGAAGGGACGTTTGTACGACTTGTAGTCAAACTTATTATGCAAATAGTCAGGACATTTAGTGTGTATTAAAGTGTAGATGAAACATGAGTATTTTAATATCCTGACATTATATTAATTATTATAATCGAATGTCCATTTTCCTGGAGAATCAGGGAATTCCGGGAGCGTTGGCACCTTGCCACCCAGGACTCCTAGAACTATTGTTGCTTTCGCTCTAGTCTAGGGCCGGCGCTGCCCCATGCACGCACATATAAACGTACGTCAGTGTGCCAAAGCCTATGGCGTATCCACAGTTTAATATTTATGACGTGGGCTACAATTAGTGTTACGATCCCCACGTGGGTTCCTACAATTAGTACCAATTACAGTGGAACCCACGACTTTCGCAAATCCCCCTCATTACTAGGTTTCTCCTAAGAACCCCACTATTCGAGATCCAAGTATCAATTGATTACTTCGTGATCAATTAGATGAATAATCGATTTGTTGAGTCATTGATTTGAGTTAGTAATTGTTTTACACTTTACTCACTAAGGTTAATTTACCGGTTACTTAAGATTTAAGTGACTCTTAAATACGAATATTTTATGCGTAGTAGTCCGAACACTTAGAGAATGTGTTCCTGACTATTCGTATTTCCTATCCCAACAGAGTTGGTAAGTATATTACAATAAAATATTTTTTTTATTATTAACTTTATTGTACAAGAGGCGGGCTTAATGCCTAGTAGGCATTCTCTAGCAACCAACCTTTGGGACAATGAAACGATTTGTGTTGTGAGGTAGGTGCAACCATTAAATAGATTAATTGGTAATTCAAATTAAATCTAAATATTATATCTATATAGACAAATACATACTAATATGTACACAATACTACATATTATTAACTATAAATATACTCGTATTATATACACTACATATAATACCTACTTACACTGTGAGGCAATGTTTAAATAATGTGAGTATACCATCTTTTTGAAAAGTGATCTGGTTGGGCACTTGACGAATTTCTATCGGCAAATTTTTCCACAGATTTGCGGCCACTACTGCAAAAGAGTTACGAATGAAAGCCAGAGTGATGAGAAGGGATAGATAGAACAGAATTATGGGACGAACGGAGAGATCTGTTATGAAATAAGAAAAGAAAGATAAATTTGTCCTTGAGGTGTAAACAGTGAACTCTTAGATTCCTGCGACAACGAATAGGCACCTTAACTTAGCGCGATACTCGAAGATGTGATCATATTTGCGTAAACAAAAGTTGAACCGGATACATGCATCTTGTTGAGCAACATCTCCGAGAGATCGACGCTACACACGTCACCATAGTCGAGGAGAGGAAGGAGAAGACTTTGAACTAGGGTTATATTAACTTTTAACGGCATTTTAAAAAAAAATCTTCTTAAGAGAGTGCAGATAAACTTTTAACGGCATTTAAAAAAAAAAATTAAGAGTGTGCAGGGAAGCATAACTTTACCATTAGTTTTGGTATCATGCGTTGTCCAACATATTTTATTTCTAAGCCCATGTTTAATGATAAACAAATTTGCAAAGCTTTAAGACATTGTATTTAAGTTGGTAGCATTATACGGGCGTGTTGAGTAACGCTTCGATGCGCAGACGCACCCGGTTTGAAACTGAAAGTAGTAGGTAGGCAATTAATGTTGGAGTTTAACTGTCTGACGTGTTACCTTTAAAACTGGGTTTTTAATGGAAAGTTTGTAAATTAACTCGTAAATAAAAATTACCGCCTAATGATAACAGGAGCTGTGGTGTTCCAACGTTATACTCGTACTTCCATCTAAAAGTTGCGGTTCACAAATACATTTCTTTATTACAGTCCCTAGACCTACACTGTTATTGATGGGCCTTCCAGAGCATATATCTGAAGAATTTGGTCTACACTCGCCACGCAAGCCAGACGGGTTGGCAAGGATCTGATGGACCTACGGCTTAATGTGCTCTACAAGGCACGGGAACGGTGGTGTTGTAAATCTATGACAAATGTATGTAAGAAAAATGTATTTCTCATTGGTACATGCCGGGTATACACTTACAAGTACATATGTTTATTTTCACACACTTCATCATTACAGACCCAGCACTGCAACGTTATAGTGTTGGAGATGAGCCTTCCAGAACATACATATATTCGTCTCGTCACGTCGACGACAAACTTCAGATCTGGAGCTATGACGGATTTACGCACGAACCACGGCGCTCGGGAGACTACTCTAACCAATGTGCCTTTGGAGCTTGTCCGTATTGGTCTTCGCAAGGGTGATGCCAGGCTGGCGCAGTGTAAGTAAGACAAGAACGAATGAACATCTTGTAGATTCGAACCTTCAACCTGAGCGGCAAGCTGGAATTCACAACAGGACGTAACATAGCTCGAGCCGCCTTCGTCTGATTGACGGCATGGCTGGCTATTTCACCCATCCTCGTTCTCTTAATGATACAGCTCAGGTATTGATGGATGCAGCCGGCATTCGAAAGTCGTCAATGCGGCAGTTTTTGCTACATTGATAGACATACGCCACTTGTCCAAACACGCAGGGGGCTTAACCAGGACGTGTCAGCAGCCTCATTTTGGCTTGGATGATAGATGAAACTGGCCTGTCGTCCGCTAACAGTGCGAGCATGTCATGCTTCTCCCTGTTCTCCCCGTCCTCCTCCAAAAGTTCAGAGAAGGTTGCGATGTCATTAATATACAGTGAGTAAAGTACAGGAGATAAGCAGCTGCCCTGTGGAACCCCAGCCAGAATTTTTGTTTTTATTGTGTAATTTTAGATTAAGATTGAATTGTTTTAGAATTTTATTTATTTACTTATTTTTTTCTTAATCTGTGTGTAGTTTTAAGTAGCTTGCTCGCCTGTATATTTTTCAATGTTTTGTCTCCTTTAATTGTATTCCATGTAACGTCACTCCATATTACGTCGCTCGATTTAACGACAAACTCCCTAAAGCGTCGAAATCAATTGGCTTTGGTTGGTTTAGCTTGTCTTCCAATTCTGATTTTTCTTCTCTCCATTTAACGACAATTCGTTATTCTATATAACGACACTGTAATTGTTTACACTGTAATTGTAAATTGTCAGTAATTGCAATTTGTTTGATGCACCATATTAAATAAACACTAGTGATTATTAGTACACTAGACCGATTTTATTGGCATAAATCTTAAAATTTATCATTTAACTAAGGTGTATCACTGACTTTTTATCACGATAGATGGCGCATGATAGATGGTACCTAATGTAACTGTCAGTAGCATAGAAAACTTGTATTTTTAGTACAAAATTTATTATTTTCTGGATATTTTGCCGAAGTGAGGAGCTTGGTGTACAAATCGAGATTTCTAAGCGAAATCAAAGATATTGGTGATCTCAAAATTGCCGTTCTATTAATAAAACCTATTTTCTTTTTAAAGACGGTGTGCGCTTTCTTAATTCGTCTTTTAAGGTAGGTAACGTTAATTTAAAATACATTTTTCTGTTATAAAATAAATAAACTACAAAAACATTTAAAAATTATGCACACCTATAGTGTAAAACAAGGTACCATTGCCGCTAGCGACATCTACAAAAAGCTTTGCCTGATACACCTCATTAAACATACATACATACATTGCATCATGTATCCATTATTCACAGTGCATAACTTACGAGTAAGGTTACCCAACCTTTCAGCATTCTAATAATGTTGCAGTAATGATGAGAACCAAAGAAACAATACACGATGGCGGTCAACATGTTCCGTACCATTGTCAGGTTAGGTTTCATTTGGACTCATAATTTAAAAACATCCATGGAGAAGCCAGACCTACTGGGTCTGGTCCACAAGTTTAAGGTTGCTCAGCGAGCTATGGAGAGAGCTATGCTCAGTATTTCTCTGATGGATAGAGTCCGAAACGTAGACATCCGTCAGAAAACCAAAGTTACCGACATAGCCTTTAAAATTAGTAAGTTGAAGTGGCAATCTGCACACGTCTGTCGCAGAACCGATGACCGATGGAGTAAACGAGTTCTGGAGTGGAGACCACGTACAGGAAAACGTAGAGTGGGAAGACCCCCCGCCAGATGGACGGATGACCTGTAAAAGGTCGCTGGTGGGGGCTGGATGAGGGTGGCAAAAGATCGTGTGAAATGGCGAGCCTTGGGGGAGGCCTACATCCAGCAGTGGAGAGACATAGGCTGATGATGATGATAGAGAAGCCATTTTTGTCATGTTCAAAATATGATTTCTTAGGAAAAGTGTTTTGTTTCTATCAATAGATGTCATCGTTTTGGATTCTATTCGTCAGAGATATACCGAGCATAGCTCTCTTGTGATCCAGACCAGTTATTCTGCTTCGTACAACAATACTGGAAGAACGCATTTGCATGGTTTGATAACAGGATGTGGCATAACATCCCGATTGCAGCCCATCCTAGTTGAATGCGTCTATCAGCTTTCTTGTTGAATAGTTTTTATAATTTTAACGGGTCTTTACGCGATTTACCTTGAAGACATATTTCTCCCGACGTTTCAGCCAAGTTGCATTGGCCGTGGTCACGGGTCGACTGGAGCTGCGCGGTGTAGTCTCGTACATACTGGGCGGCAGATGTAAAACTACCCACTTATCACTTTAAAACTTTTTAGAAATCACGACACACGACACTTACAAATCCTTGGCGACACCGGGCGATTTTTCCCGGCGTCGAAACCTATTGATTACTGGATTCCACGATGAAGATAGCTTATAACCCCCCTCTCGATTGAAATTTTTGTGCTTCTTTATTTCGATCGCTTCACTTACTAGGGTAATAGTGAAGGTAATCGGTGGAGAGTATCTTTGGGTCATGCAGCTCAATCCAATGGTTTGTGCCACTATCCATTAGGTGTTCTGCTATTGCTGACTTGTTTATTTGGCAGTTTTTTACAGCTGCTATATGTTCCTTGACCCTCTCGGCTATCGTGCGCTTAGTTTGGCCAATATATGAACTCCCACAGCTGCAGTCCACTTTATATACGCCAGGCGTTTGGAATGTCTCTAAGGTAAATCGCGGAAAGACCCGTTAAAATTATAAAAACTATTATGAATGTGCGCGAAAGTTTAAAAAGTTTAATTTCTTGCTGAAGTTGGCTAACCTAGTTGGATAGTTTATGTAAGTATATTTATATAGTTTAAGTATTATAATTTTTATGATGTTTATCATATATTTAATTTGACTAGTTATAAGTACTTCTTGTTATGTGATGATAATATGATAATTGTTGTGTGTTTTAATTTGTTTTTTTTATTTTGCCATGCCTAAACTTCGATTTGATGTCCCGAAGATGGCAAGAAAATGCCAAGCGGCATTACATACGCATTTATATTAAACAATAATAATATATGGATGAAGAAGAGATGACAATTTTTTAAGCATTCCATGGATTCACCGTGCAGGTGTCGGGTCCATCGTGTGTGGGTAAGAGATGAGAAGAATGGTGTCTCGGGCTTGCGACCGACAATAGGCTGATTTAAGAAAATGAGGCCTCCTTTTTTTATTTTATTGCGCGATAATACGCTTACCATCCACCATTATACTTCTCACCCTACCCAACCAAATACTGTATGATTCCGTTAATGCCGTCTTGGAAGCTCGTTCCATAAATGTATTGACGGCAGACCTGCTTAGGCCCAATTATTTCAGTAAGTGATGCGAAGTTTTTGCTGGAACTCCTCTCGCACCAACTTCCACTGCGTAAAGCTGAGTCTTAAACCCGTTCCTGATCATTTCTTCTGTGAGAACATTTATAGGTGCAATGAAATAAATATTAATAGTAGGATAAACTCAACATAATTATATATACTTACATAAATTCCTCCGCATTCCTCGTTACGCGGCTCTCAACGACATCATCCGAAGTGCTCTTGTCACTGCTGGGGTACCCGCAATATTAGAACCATCTGGGATTGTGCGGAGCGATGGCAAGAGACCCGACGGAATGACTGTTGGGCCGTGGAAACTTGGCAGGTCTCTGGTGTGGGATGCGACGTGTGTAGATACATTAGCTCCATCTCACATACAGGCGACCTCGTCAGGCGCAGGAAGTGCGGCTTTTTCTGCGGAGAACCTCAAATTGCGCAAATACGCAAACCGATACCAAGGTTTACGTTACAAGGGTTACGAATTTGCGCCGTTTGGGGTAGAGACGATGGGCCCATGGGGACCGTCAGCGAGGCGCTTGGCCAAGGAGTTGTCAAAGCGGCTGACGGAAAGGTCTGGAGACAGGAAGGCTGGCAATTATTTCTGCCAACGTATTAGCCTCGCTATACAGAGGGGAAATGTTGCCAGTCTCCTTGGGACTATCTCGGATGGGACGTCTCTAGAGGACATTTTTTATTTATAATTTGGTTTATTTTTAATTTTATTATTTAGGTAGCTTTTAATTTATATTTATTGTACTATAATTAACTTCGAATAAAAGATATATACCAATAACTAATAGGTACCTTACATAATATACTTTTATTCGACTTCATGTTGTGGTCTTTTGGAATAGTTTGACCAAGGTAGACGTATTTTTGCACAACTTCGAGAGAGGCGTTACCCACACAAATTGGTCTCAAACATGATCGTTGAACATAACTTTTGTCTTTGTACCGGCTATCAAAAGACGGAAATATTTTTATCACTCATACAAAACTCTTCCTGTAATATTAGGAAACACGGCTCTTACAAATTCATTGTCCTAACAAGCAGATATCCTACGCAAATACAATGGACAATGGCTTTACACGTTTAGCACGATAAAGTGATAACCATTGATTTATTATAAACATTTATTTTAGTTTCTTTATGATTTTTTAAATCATATATAAACAGATTATTATCAAATAAGGAGCTTGGCAACATTTCCTCTTTGTATAATTATTTATATATTAAACAACAGCATTTACACAATAGGTACAACACAGACACACACTTAATTTACAGTCCTTCAATCAATCTATGTTTTGTTTTTTTATTGGATTAGCACAAATTATGCATTGGTGTCTGTGGCCGAGCTGATGGGTAGGAATAATTGCATATATATACATATACATGTAAATAAATAAATTGAAAAATAAAGGTGTACGAGTAGGTACCTATATGCTATAAGACCACAACATAAAGTCGAACTAATATTATGATTAGAAATGATCAGGTCCGGATTCAAGACTCAGCTTTACGCAGTGGGAGTTGGAGCGAGAGGAATTCCAGCAAACTCTTTGCAATACTTACTGAAAGAATTGGGCCTTAGCAGGTGTACCGTCAATTTATGGAACGGTCTTCCACGACAGCATTAGCGGAATCATACAGTGTTTGGTTGCGTTAGGTAATTAGGTAGAAGAGCAGAATGATAGATGGTGAGCGTCTTGATGCGCAATAGATTTTTCTTAAAACTGTTTTTTATTTCATTATTATAATATTTGTAACATTTATTTAGGTAATTAGGTAGGTATTAGTTTATATACTTAATGTATAATAACTGCCTCCGTGGTCTAGCGGTTAAGTCCGTGGATTAAGACTCGGAGGTACCGGGTTCGATTACTGGTCGGGACACAAAAATATTTAATAATGTAAAAAAATATATTTAAATAATATTTAATTTATTTGTGATATTTCTCGAGTTTGGTACGCTGCAGACATCGACGAGCTTGCCACTTGACATGATTGGCCAAAGTTGGCTAAATGTGAATCCGCTTATTTATAAGCGTGGTTTCTGACCACCCCGAAAGGGAAACGGTCGTGATGATACTTTACATACTTTATAATATCTATTGCATGCCTAGTTTAAAATTTATGATAATTATGAGCAGGCCGTCTTCTCATTTAATTAAAATCACATTTACACAGTTAATTATGTATGCATGTAGGTAATCAGAAATTGAAATATTGTCGATTTTGTTGGAGAACTTATAAATAAATAAATAGAAAACAAGGCCTCCTTTATAAACCAGCCTATAATCAATTCGTTCTTTCATTTGCAGCAACCTTCCACATAAAATTTCGTAATCACTAAGTTTGACCAAGTGAGAATGTCTAGCAGGATTAGGTCCGCTTTTGTAATTTTGAGAAAAAGTTTTAAATAAATAAATATAGTTGGTCGCAAGCCTGAGACACCATTATTCTCCACTCTTTTTCTCATACACGGTGAATACATACATACATATCTTCACGCCAAATTCCTTACGGGGTAGGCAGAGACAATTGAGCGCCACTTGTCACGATCTCGACATACCTCTTTCGCTTCTTCGACACTCATCACCCTCTTCATACATGCCCTTTTGTTTCGATGGCTTTTTATTGCACCTTCGACTACTGTTTTATTTATTTGATCGTGGTAGGTGAGTCTTGGTCTGCCAGGGCATCTTTTACCCACAACTTTCGCATTATATATCTGGTTCGTCAATCTCTCTTCAATATCCTTTCGACATGCCCAAACCATCGAAGCATTCCTTTCTTTATTTTTGTCCCTATGCTTTCTTTCATACCTACACGTTTGCGTATTTCGTTATTACATATGCGATCTGACACCTTGACGACGCCACATATTCGAAGCAACGACCTCATTTCTACTGCATTAACTCTTCTCTCATGTGTATTCTGACATATCCACGTCTCACTTCCATACATAAGTGTTGGTACCAGCATGGCATTGTGTATGGCGAGTCGAGCTTTGTCGCTGACATTTCCACTGGCGATTAGTGACCCCAGGGCACCGTTAATAGTATTTCATACATGGAATGCCAAGAATTTTGTCTAAAGAACACATTAAAAAGTTTTCACATAGTATAGCGAGGCTAATATGTTGGCAGAAAGAATTGCCAGCCTTTCTACCTTCAGACCTTTCTGTCAGCCGCTTTGACAACTCCTTGGCTAAGTGCTTGGCTGAGGGGGCCCATCGTCGCGACCCCAAACGGCGCAAATTCGTAACCTGTACCGAGGTTGGCGTATTTACGCAACTTGAGGTTCTCTGGTGGTTCTGGAGACATCGACGAGCTTGCCACTTGTCATGATTGGCTTATAGTAAAGTTGGCTAAATGTGAATCTGCTTAGGTATTTATAAGCGTGGTTTTCGACCACCCCGAAAGGGAAACGGTCGTGATGATACTTTACTTTACTTTGAGGTTCTCAGCTAAAACCGCCGCACATCCTGCGATGGACGAGGATGCCTGGATGTAGATCTCCAACTTTTGAATAAAATCATTTAGGACGCCATATTTTTTCTCCCTTAAATAGTTCCTTGCTGGCAAATCTTTTTCCAAAAATCTATCTCCACTAGCCTATTTTCTGTTACACTACAAATACAAATTGCAATTTGTCACAGATAATATGAAGTGCCTATCATTTTTGCTAATGCTATACGGTCATGTAGAAATTAATACTATGAAGCTAAACGCGCGTGGGCTACTCAAGCTATGATAATCTGTTTCCATTACTGCCTCCGTGGTCTAGCAGTTAAGGTCGTAGATCTAAACGCGGTGCTGGAATTGATTCCTGGTCGAGAACACAAAAAAATGTGACATTTCTCAAGTCTGGTAGAGACATCGACAAGCTTGCCACTTGTCATAGTAAAGTTTATTTATTTATTTATTTATTAAGACTCAAACAACAGTATATATACTTAACATTAGATTATTACACAGTTTGAAAACTTATCTAGTACATAAACTTTTTACAGTTGAGCACAGCATTTGTCAACTTGTATTTTTCGAATTATAGTTCTAATAATAAAGCAAAAAATAATAAAAAAAAGAAGCAAACAAAATTTAGCTAATAAACTTATAACTATATATGTATTTACAATTTAAATTAAAAACTAATATATATACATATATTTTAACATTTTGGACTTTCCAGACATATTGCAATTTTTTATTTGAAATGAATATTATTTTAGTTTCCTGTGAGATTTCGGAAATGGTTGCAAGACCTTGTGTTTAAAAGTATTTTTAGAATCGTGAAATATATCCAGATCACACTTGCGCCAGATAACATTAAATTTAAAGTTTATTAAAGTTGAAATGAAAACTCAAGACAAGACATACGGTCGTTATGATACTGTGTGTTTTTTCATATTACACCCACTGGTAAGGAATGGCATTTATTAAAAGCTGCGGTACCGGCATCCTATGTCTATGTATCGCGGCTGCGCAAGGACATGCCATGCCAAGAAATTCTCGAACACAAACGACATGTAATGTGAATGAATGAAACTAGAAATTGGGTAATAACATTCATCCAATGAATACAAGTATGGAATATAATTATTATTGTGCTCGTGTGCGTGACTGAATATATAACCTTTTTTTTTTTTAATGTAGAGCCAAGTTCTCAAGTATTATTAGCCAGTTCAATTATTATCGTATCGTTTAGTAAAATGGAAACGCGCCGTGTAGGCGTTTTTACATAATAACATTCATCTGATACACGTACAGTTTTGTAATTAAACAAAATCCACGTGGGTTGGTGTAGCCAAACATACGACTATACATTTATGATGACCTTTAACCCGTTGTAATAAGGTCTACTTTATAATGAATTATATACGAGTAGCAAGTTGTATAGCAAAATATGAAGCAATGCTTTATTTTGATTTTGCTACTAGAAAACGGTTAGATAGATAGATAAATTATTTATTGCACAATAAACAAAAACACATTTAAATGTAGTCTATGTAAATAATAGTTATTTATTACTAAAATATATACAAAAATATTAAATTAAAATAGATTAAAAAACTAATTATAAATAAAACTAAACTAAAAATACCTATGAAATTAAAACTATTCTACAAAATAAACTAAAATTAAATGTACATAGGCGAGCTTAATGTCTAGCTACATTTTCTAACAGCTAACCTTTGGGATAGTAAACAGGGATTGTGAATCCAATTTTATTTGCTAGTGACTGTGAAAACTTGTTATTAGCCCTTTCTTACTTTATCTTTTTTCTTTATATTTAAGTATTGTTTAGATGTAAGTTTTCCTAACTGTATAAAATAAAATAAAAAATAAAATAAAATAACTGCCTAATTAAAAGCGGAAAAAAATATATCTAATCTATGACTAACAACTGAAGTTTGTATGTAAGTAGTATTAGTATGGAGTATATATATTATTGATAAATATAGTTATTATATAATAATGTTCAGTCTTAAATACGTCTTCGCACCTACTCCTCGATCCAAGTTATACTTTTTATTGTCCCAAAAGGGTGGCTGTTAGAATGTCTAGAGATAATTTTGCCGGCTGTCAAATTTCGTCACTAAATAGTTTGCGAAATCGCTAATTTGACAGATATATTCGATACGGTTTTGTACATCCAAATGGACGCCGATTTAATTAAACTATTCAATAGACGTGCGTCCAATTATTTAGCATTCTGTTAATTGATTATTCATTCATTCATTACAGCCCCTAGAACACAGCGTCCTAGACCTCCACTGCTGGAGATGGGCCTTCCTGAACTGGAGAATTTGGCCTACGCTGGCCAGACGGAAACACAGAAACAGACGGACAACAGAGACATGCCAATAGAGAACAACCAAGCCTGCTACGGGAAATATAGAAGCCTGCGCCGAAGCTCTGCCTCAAGCTGATCAAGTGGTTTTATTGAAGACCGTCACTTCCTGCCGCCCGGAATAACAGGTGCATCGGGATCGTTCGTCTGTCGACGCGACCTCCCGTTCTCGAGGTTTATGTGGCTGACTTTCGTCGGTCACGTATCCTCGTTAATCCCGGGACACATTATAATATATAAAACTTGAATTTCATTTGGCTAACTGATCGGTGAAGGTTTCTTACTTACTTACTAGTAGGTACTACGAGTATAACAAAATAATGCCACCTATTGTTGTAGTCGTCGTGTTTACAAAACAATGTCCACATAGTCCCGGACAATAGAATCACATTCTATTGAACATAAACAAAAAATTGCTAAAATTGTAGCCACTTGTGCACTGAATGAATGTACCTTATGTAGAGTAATGGACCTTAAGTAATCCAGCAGACGTTTGGGCGACTGTACCAATAGAATTATGCGTAGATTTATTGTATTAGCTAGCTTCCAGAATAATTAATGGGTTCGATAAATTTGAAGTTTTACTTAATTAGGTAATATAAATAAATGTGTAGGTTATGTTTATATTTAAATAAAAGACATCAAAATTAATTCTAATACGGTTTATTTGATACTAAATAAAAGATTAATTATTAAATTTTATTTGTAAAAACCAACGGTTTTTTTTTCTAGTAAAATGAATCCACTCGGGCCGTGGGGACCAAGTGCATAGGAGACCTCGGGAGACAAAAGCGTTGGGCAATATTTGGGCTAAAGGATCAACAGCTGCCAGTATCCTTGGCACTTTGCCCATTGGCAGCGATTTGGAACATTTTTTTTATTTAAAAAAAATATATAAAAAATATTTTATTTTGTGTTCTTTTATTTAGTTTTTATAACACTAAAAACTATTATATTATATTATATATATATTTTTTTGTATAAGTAGTAATTTATATGTTTGAGTTTTTAGTTTATTTACATTTTTTTTTACCTATATACTAGCACGACATGTAGCCTTGTTCCAACCTGATGGTATTGACCGCGCGAGGTCCATGAATGTTAGCAACTGCAATCAGACACTCATGACTGATATCAGTCCCTAACACTATGCCGGCTTGACTGGGCATGACGGCAATTCGAGCCGATCCCGAAACGTGAAACTCCTCCCCATCATCGGCCTACCACCTATTACTTTCTTCAAATAAAAGATCTTGTAATAATGCAAAGAAGTGCTTATAGAAATAAATAAATATATATTTCCAGACAGGTCACACAGCGCCATCGAATTTCCGTGGTAAGCTACGAGGCTTGTGTTACGGAAACTAGATGGTAGATAAACTACATATTATACTTTTTTTTTTGTAAATATATACATATTATACATATAAACACCCAGACCGAGACAAATTATACAATGTACAACTTGCCCCCGGTGGGAATCGAACCCACGACCTCTCGAGTTCACGGCAACGTTTATTACCACTAGACCACGGAGGCGGTCATAATATAATAATAATAATCCAATAGGTACATAAATAAACAATTAAATAAACATACAATATTGACATCATCATCATCATCAGCCTGTGTCTCTCCACTGCTGGATATAGGCCTACCCCAAGGCTCGCCACTTCACACGATCTCCTGCCACTCTCATCCAACCCCCACCAGCGACCTTCCTTAGGTCATCTGTCCATCTAGCGGGGGGTCGACCCACTCTGCGTCTTCCCGTACGTGGTCTCCACTCCAGAACTCGTCTACTCCATCGTTCATCGGTTCTACGACATACATGTCCAGCCCATTGCCACCAATATATTATATTATATATAATATTAGTAAGTGTATATATGTATGTTTATGTATAGTATTATGTATGTATTAGTATTTAGTATATTGATATCATAGTATATATAACAATATAATATGTAAGTGTATAATTAAGCTGTTAATTTTTCTTCCTAATTTTTTAATATTTCTTTCATTGCACCTATAATAGTTCAAATTTGTCCCCAAGGTTTGGCTGTCAGAAAATGTCTCGGGCATTAAGTCCGCCTTTGTACTTCGTGCAATAAAGTTTTAAATAAATAAATAAAAATATTGACATATCAAAGCTTAAATTGGGTAATTTTTAACGATGGAGATAGGAGCTTGTCTGATCACCAGTAGAAGCTTATTCCACTGGCGAGCAGCCGAAACAGTGAAAGAAACTGAATATCTGCTAGAAGAGTGTCGAGGGATAGAAAGTTGGTTGTTCTGAGAAGAGTGTTCTAGGGGCTGTGATTATAAAAATGAGCCACAGTTTATTTTCCTAGCATATCTGGTGGATTAACAACCTTGGTATAATTTTCTTTAGATACTAGATCATAAGTTCAATGAAGCTTGAAATCCTTCAATTGTTTTTGTTCGAGAAGCGTGGTCGATCGGGAAATACCCGATTGACTGCCACAATTTGACCTCTTTTTTGTGACCAGAATAAATACAGTTTTCACTACGTTTTTAAACACCCGAAAGTGTTATAAAACTTACTACACAATAAATTAATTCATGCAAGATAAATTGTAACATATAAGTAGTACTCGGCACACTACGCCCATCGGACGGTTGTAATTTATTTTTTGATTTTGTATTATTTGTGTAGCTTATTTTATTTATAATTTAGTGTTTCATTTTATATTATGTAAATATATTTTTTGTATATATGATTTATAAAAATGTAGTAGTAGTTATTATTTATCATTATCTTCGATCCTTCTACGAAGTCCTGTTATTGGGTTTTTCTTTTTTTAATACTTGTATATATTATAATTTTATGTGATAAAAGTTTTAAAATTTTTATATAGTTAAGTTATTACATGTTTTATTTGCTACGCCCCTACGGGGTGTCATAAATGTAATTGTACTATCTTGTAAAAATATTTGTGACATGCAATGAAATATTTAAATTTAATGGTAAGCGGTGCGCGAGGTCTAGAAATGAAAAAAAATGGCGACAGCCACCAACGACCGACATCAATCTCTACCACTATGTCGGCCTAACGTATTATTACTCAAACGAAACGGTTAAGAAATTAAATTAATTACAAAGAAAAAGTTTCATCAAGAGTAATCTTGCTTGCCATTGGTTAGTTCGAAATAAGGTTTAATTATTTTAAGAAACTAGAAATAAGAGCGAGTCTTATTTAACCAACACGTTACTAAGCCCATCAAGAAGTGGTACGGTCACGTGTGCAACAAAGTCATCAGACACCACAAATATGTTTAGAAACATGAAATAAAATATGCATACATAATAAAACTAGTCTTTTGGTAGGTATTTAGACGATTGAAGGTCAAATGGAACCTTCAAAATCAGGTCAAAATTGAAGGTTTAACGTGTATTTTCCTATGAACAGAGTATTGTTTAGGAAACAATGGCTCGGTGTCCGCCATATGCGTGGTTTTAACTGCACCATGCTATTTGATGGAAAATTGTCATGACGCGATCATGGTATGATTTGTTTTTTTTTATTTGCAGGTTCACAAGATTTTATAATACCATTGCCATTCGACGCGGAAATGCTGACAGCATCCGAGAGTCCTAGTCCTCCACGTCTTTCAGAACTCTGGAGAACTTTGTTTATTGGTAGTGATTTGGAGCAAGTTTATACCTATATTTTTTTAAATATATATTTACATACATACATACATACATATCTTCACGCCAGATCCCTTGCGGGGTAGGCAGAGACAATTGAGCGCCACTTGACACGATCACGACATACCTCTTTCGCTTCTTCGACATTCATCAACCTCTTCATACATGCCCTTTTGTTACGAAAGCTTTTTAATGCTCCTTCAGCCAGTGTTTTAGGTATTTGATCGTGATATGTAAGTCTTGGTCTGCCAGGGCCCCTTTCACCCACAACTTTCGCATTATATACCTAGTTCGTCAATCTTTCTGTGCTCATCCTTTCAACATGCCCGAACCATATACAATTAAATATGTAAATATATATTTACCTATTTAATTGTATTTTTTATTATTAACAGGCGGGTTGGTGAGGGTCTGATGTCATTAATAGTAAACAGAAATTCCTAGTTAAGTATGCGGCTGGGATGCCTTTTAAATTAATAGCATGTGTTTTTTAACAATTTTTTTCCTTTTTTATTTTATATACTGAACACGACATTACGCCCACATGATGGTATTTATTTATTTAAAACTTTATTGCACATAAATATACAAAGGCGTGACATAATGTCGCTTGACAATCTCTGCCTGTCAGACCTTCGGGACAACGAGAACATTTATGTGAGGTAGGTGCAATATATCAATTAAAATTAAATATATTGAAAATATACGTCTATAGAATATTATTTATTGATTATAATAAATATTTATTAATAAAATTACATACGAATTCATACACACATACATATATAAACTACATAAATAAGTTATACTATTTATATATACTACATAAACATAAATTAGGTACTACGTACTTAACGATAACCGATGATGTAGGATAATCATAAGCAACAATCAATGAAAATTTTATGAAAATTATGAACCCAAAAAGTGTCTGTAAACTAATCTTTTAAATAAAGCTCTGTTTGGAGCATCTTTAACCACCGTCGGTAATGGTAAGCGATACGCGAGGTCCAAGGATGGGAACAACTGACGCCAGCCACTAACGGCCGCCATCAGTCTCTACCACTATAATTGTTGAGCTATAATCTCGACTTTTCTTCTCACAACTCTCTCCTTTCTGTTCCCTTACATCATTCTGTATTTGTAGAAGAAGAGGAGAACATAAGGCAGGCAACTAACAGATTGGAAAAACTGGTCTATTCACACTTTATGAATAGCTCTAAACCACGTTAGTAAGTTGTATTGGTGTATGTTTATGTACAATATTATGTATTCATCATTATAGCCCCTAGAACACAGCGTCCTAGAACTCTGAAGATGGGCCTTCCAGAACATATTTGTATATTGTATATTGTTTATTGATTATCCTTAGAAGCCTATAGGAACACTTGGATTCGTCAAATTTTCATTTTTATTATTTGATACCTGTTAATATTAAATCAATATATCTGGAGAATTGGCACACTCGCCACGCTGGCCAGACGGCTTGGCGAGGATTGATATCAATTTTTAATGCAATTTATTAACGATTCCACAAGTTGGCATTAGTGGAACCGGAACCGACGGCTTTAAGTGCTCTCCGAGGCACGGGAACAGTGGTGAAGACAAATTTCTAAGCATTCCATGGATTCACCGTGCGGGTGCCGGGTCCATCGTGTGTGGGTAAGAGATGAGAAGAATGGTGTCTCGGGCTTGCGACCGACAATTGGCTGGTTTAAGAAAAGGAGGCCTCCTTTTTTTTTCTATTGCGCGATAATACGCTCACCATCCACCATTCTACTTCTCTCCCTACCCAACCAAATACTGTATGATTCCGTTAATGCCGTCTTGGAAGCTCGTTCCATAAATGTATTGACGGCAGACCTGCTTGTACGAATGTACGTAAGAAAAGTGTATTTCTCATTGGTACATGCCGTGTGGGTTTGAACCGACTTTGTGGATTTAAGAAACGCGTTCTTACAACCGAGTCATATTGATATTCAGTATATTGATATTATAATACATATATAAAGGTATATAATATTTGTAGAATTATCCTATAATTGTATATTATTGTTACTGTTACTTTGATTGCCTACGAGTATATTTGTTCAAATTAGTCCCTAAGGTTTGACTGTCAGAGAATGTCTACGGGCAATAAGCCTGCCTTTGTGCTTTGTGAAATAAGTAGTAGTATCATCACGACCGTTTCCCTTTCGGGGTGGTCAGAAACCACGCTTATAAATAAGCGGATTCACATTTAGCCAACTTTACTATAGGCCAATCATGACAAGTGGCAAGCTCGTCGATGTCTCCAGCGTACCAAACTCGAGAAATATCACAAATAAATTAAATATTAATTAAATGTATTTATTTACATTAATAAATATTTTTGTGTCCCGACCAGGAATCGAACCCGGTACCTCCGAGTCTAAATCCACGGACTTAACCGCTAGACCACGGAGGCAGTAAAGTTATTAAATAAATACACTAATTTATAATCAAAAACTACTTAAATTTAAAATTGAAAATACTTAAACTGTAATCGCTTAGCGTGTTTTTCTTTTAATTCACCGAGAAAAAAAGGGTATTTGGACCGTATAAACTCTAAAAACAGAACTCAAAAAACAAAACTCTAAAAAAAGGTCTAATCCACGTTAGTAAGTTGTATATATAATATTGTGTATATATTAGTATTTAGTATATTGATAATATATTACACATATAGAACGCCTCCGTGGGTTCGATTCCCACCGGGGGCAAGTTGTACATTGTATAATTTGTCCCGGTCTGGGTGTTTATATGTATAATATCTACTTATATATTTACAAAAAAAAAAAAAGTGTAAGTAATATGTAGTTTATCAACAATCTAGTTTCCGTAACACAAGCCTCGTAGTTTACCACGGAAATTAGATGGCGCTGTGTGACCGGTCTAGAAATATTATTATTATTATAGAACTATATAAGTCGTAAGTATATAATATATGTTAAGTCATTCTATAATTGTATATTTTTACCATTGGTTTCATTGCACCTATATTTGTTTAAATTTGTCCCCAAGGTTTGGCTGTGAGAGGATGTCTTAGGGCATTAAGTCCGCCTTTGTACTTTGTGCAATAAAGTTTTTAAATAAAATAAATAAATCGTATTTATTATCCGGTCTGTCCTTATGAACTACATGTCTTTGTCGTTTTGATTTATGTCAGTCCACCATTCATCAACATCATCAGCTATTTGTCAACGACTTTGGAAGTGTTTTTGAACTCAAACATTCATTAGGTATACTTTCACTGAGCACTCTTCTTGCGCAAGAGTTACGTTTTTGTCACCACTCTTATGATTTATTAGTATTTTTAACTGTCTTCGTAACCTAGATGATTTTTATGCGCGGAGGTACAAGGTGGCAATTAGGTGTTTCATTGGCATCCCGCTATAAACATGGCTAACAAGAATTACTTTATTTTAGTATAAATTGTATGTTAGTAATGATTTTGTGTTGTTTGTCACGAATTAACTATACAAAAACATGTTCGTTAGACATATTTGGGCATCTACTATCTTCGTAGGTACTTTCAAAAATTATTATTTAAAAAAAATTGCTTAGCTAATCGCCCGTCCTGTGGCATGGTGCACAATTCTTCTTCTTAGTCGCTACACTCTTGGCAGAGTGGTCGTGGTCGTCAAATGAGTTTCAAATGTTTTGAAAATAAATAAATAAATAAATTTTACAAAACATTACCCTCGTCTAATCTGGTGACAAGAGGGCTGGTTCTTTCCTTCAGCAAAGAAATGTGGCCAGCGTTCTTGCCACCATGCCGCGCGAATACGATTTATATTTAAATTAGGTTTTGTAAGTAGGTTTTTTTGTTTTAGTTTTAGTTTATTTTTTGTTATGTTTTATTTGTAGTAATATTAAAAAATATTTTATTTCAAAAGCAGAACACACATAATATTTTTGTACGTTATTTGTTGTATTCACTTGTATGTATGTGTGTGTATGTATATACGAGTATGTATGTGTATATATGTATGATATATATTATACTATAACGTCCATTGTCATTCAAGAATGCATTTATTATAATTGTTTATTATTTATTTGTGTAATATGTACATATAATAAATTATATTATTATTGTTGTTCTGTACCAGAGCCTCGACACGTTTATGCACGTATATGAAGGGATTAGCTAAAAATCAGCGCTGTGACTCTTAAAGCGTCGCAGCTCAATGTTGAGCTGATTCCCACAACATCACTATTTTGTGAATGTGACAGATAAAATATTTTTCTTTCTTCTTTAATTTCTAAATTAGGCATGGATTATATTAATTATTATTATACTATGTAGGTATATATGTAAGATGTGCACGCAACGCATGCTAGCTGAGTCCATTATATACGAGAGCAAATAATACAATATACAAAAATACCAATAAATTTGGTTGAATTGGATACAGCATCGAATTCGACAACGCGTAATGATGATATATTTTTTTAGTTTTTACACTTATAAAGTTAAAAGCAATTGTACAATGTCCATAATTGCTTGGGTAATTTGTGATCGGGTTACGCATGCGTTACGCGTAAATCGTTTTACAGTTTATTGCGTAAGTAAGAGTTTTGAGTAATTACTTCATTGTCAATAGAATTACGTTACCAGAACTAGCTGGGGCTTAAGCAGTTGTATGTATGAATTATTGTTACACAGTGGACATCACCGTCTTCTTTGCCCATGGCCATGAGATGGTCCGCGAAACAAGAACGCACCGAATCAAAAAATCAAAATCAAAATCAAAAGTATTTTATTGTGGATCATAGGTATTTGAATAAGTATATGATTTATGATGGTCGCTATGTCCCGTCCATTGGACATACAATAATTATATACACAACATTAAAAAATATTTTTACAATGATGGTGATGGGTGAGGGCATGCTAACTGTTCCTCTCAAGTTTCTGAAAGATAGTCTGCTACGCTGTAATAGTATTTTTCAGATAGAAAGCCATGAAGTTTTAACTTAAAGACGCTCATGTTTTCGACTTCACGGATGGATTTGGGAACTTTATTGTATATTTGTGTCACCATACTAATAACATTTTTGCTAAAAAATTTCGTTTGGGATACTTTTGTGCTTAGCTTTTGTGACGCGCGCGAGTACGATATGAGAACATACTCAAATTATTTTTTACAAACATTGCACTTCCATAAATTCTTATCTAGGCAGATTCAACTTAACTAGGTATTTCTAAACAATACACCATTTTTACAAAAATAATCTATTAAAGCTTCTAGAATGTATTATCTGCTTAAAAAGAATTTGTTTAGTAATTTATTAAATTGCACACTATTGTTTTATTTTCTTATAAAAAGTTTAGTCATCATTACTGCCAGAATTTATCGTTGCTTTTTCGCAGTAGATTTAACAGTGCCGCCGCCGCACAGTGGGACGGATAAGGATTCTAGTGCGATAAATTTTTTTTATAAATAAAACATGCTTTATTAGTGTTACATATATTAAAAATACACAACATAAAATTTAAAATTATTCACTGCCTTTAAAAGTTTTAAAAGTTTCGGAGTGAGGTCTTTCTTTTTTTATGATATAGTGACATCAGATTTATAATTACAGGGTCTGAAGATATTAATAAACGATGAAATATATCAATATTAGTGTCAATTCGCAAAGTTTTTCGAGAATAACCTTAACGATTTTTTTTAAATTCTTTATATCGTGATTGCTGCACCTCGTTGACCAATTGGTATCAATTGTTATTTCTAAACTACTACCGCAGCACCGACCCCTCGTGAACCACCTAAGAGGACCCCGGTGCCGATCCCCACTGCAGCAGTCAGCCTTCGTCAGAAAGTGGTCGCCGTACCCACTGGGTACTACTTTGACCACAATAAGATGAAGATGCGGAAGCTGTAGTGCTGTGTATATATATATTACATATATTTTAGTTTTTAAGGTATATATCTATGGGCCTTTTGTATATTCATTTTGTTGCCTGAAAATAAAGATTATTATTATTATTATAAACAATATTTTTATTACCTAATGTAGCGATAGGTAACCCTTTCGTTCCTCCGTGCGCCGTCTTAAAGATGGTCCCTGACGCAACTAAATTTCTATTATTCAGTCCCATGTTGCAGGGCTTTTTATCAGCGATGAGTATTTCAATATCAAATCTTTATAATGTAGTACGTCATCATCCCTTACACAGGGGTCAAATGGCGTATTAAACTTAAAATACTTTTTAAAAATATTAAATTTGAATTACTGATTTTATTATTGTAAAACTCATAATAATGATGCATAATGAACCTATTTACCCAGTAAGCTATGCCAGAGCGCTTTTTGCTTAATAGTATGAAATTTAGTTTTAAATAAATAGTGACTTTTTAATTTGGTCGAGTTATGTTGGCAGAAAACTTTTGGCCGCTAACTTCACACCGGTAATAACATAGTAAAAATTAAATTTGTAAGAAAAACAAAGATGCATGCAAATAATGCAGGAACACTTCTTTTGAAGAGGTACCTTTAAAGTACAACACCATGTAAGGTCGAGTATTCATTGCCTTGTATAGTCTAACAGTAATGGGTCTTGTCTCCCACGCGCAGCAATGGAAGGTTACATCAAGGTTGACAGACAAATTCGAATAATGCTCACAATTAACTTGACGACTTAAAATTATGGCCCTTCACTTCCTAAGATGAATTGCTGAAATTGTCAAAAACAATTTAATGTTATATCGTGACCTGGTCCAGCTTCGAATAGCTGTTCACGAGGAAGTATTTGGGGCATATAATCTATTCTGACCTTTCCGATAATAACGACAAAGAAAAGACAATATTGGTATAATATTTTTGGTATCAAGCTTTCAACAGGAATGCATCTCTTTCTACCCAGTTCAAAATCAAATCAAACACAGTTTATTTCCATTGGTTCGCTTAAAACAACTTGGATACAGTCAGAACTAATAAAACCAATACAATTATTAAAACATATGTACTAATCAAAGTGGTAATAATGGTTGGACCGTAAACAGGCAATAATCCATATCTATGTATGTTAGGCACAACATTAATTACTGCTACAAGCAAGTAAAACTAACTTCGAAACTACTTAAATAAGATCGTGGCTGTAAAGACGCCGTGTCAGTTTACATTCTAAATACTTAATAATTATGATGTACAGAAATTATATACATATGTCAGATAATTAATAAAATTATAAAAAAAAAAAAAAAAGACGTGTCATCTTATAATCTAAATAATAATAATAATGATATGTCAATTAAACATTTATTTATCAGTATATTATTGTATTTAGTTGCGATAGGCGAAAACTTTTAATTGGCTCATGTATTTTTTTGTATCTATCCATTTATATTGTAAGTTTTCTTGTAATAAATAAATAAATATCGGTGAGAGCAAATATGTTGGCGTTAGAAAGAGTCTTCCAACAGGGACTTCCGAACTTTGACAGTTGAAAACGGCCATCTTGTTGAAGCTATATCTGTCAAATTGTTTAAGAAACGTTAATTTAAAACAAAACTTTGAATTAATTAACTATATTACAACGAAAACTAAATTTAACCTAAAAAGGGGCGCCATTTTGCGCGTACATGTCAAGTGCAAGTTTTTGTTTTGTAAATTAATTTACTGTGGATATTGTTGGTCAAAAGTGGTGTTGTTTTGTTTAATAATATTCTACAATGTGAATAGTTATGGAAAACGATAAATTGGACTTTGAATATGGGGCACAAGTTGCAGTTTATTTTTTGTGGTTTTCCCGCGCTGAGAACTCCCATATTTTACCCGACGTGTTTGGGCTATAATGCCGCGACTGACTACAAGAAAAGCATTCAATTCTGTAGCATCTGGAATTTGATGATGACCTCATTAACTCATAAAAACGAAAGATATACAAATATTACGTTAGACTTGGCTGTATGGGCTAGACCTTTTGCCTTCCCTATCACCTCATTCATCATCCTTCGGGAGAAGACAACAAACAAAAAAAAAAGTAATGAGGCAATTGTTTCTATCATACTGTACCACCGTATACACGGTAGAGAAAAAGTATCATCACGACCGTTTCCCTTTCGGAGTGGTAAGAAACCACGCTTATAAATTTATAAATAAGCGGATTGACATTTAGCCAACTTTACAATAGGCCAATCATGACAAGTGGCAAGCTCGTCGATGTCTCCAGCCAGCGTACCAAACTTGAGAATTATCGCAAATAAATTAAATATTTCAAATTAAACTGCCTCCGTGGTCTAGCGGTTAAGTCCGTGGATTTAGACTCGGAGGTACCGGGTTCGATTCCTGGTCGGGACACAAAAATATTTATTAATGTAAATAAATACATTTAATTAATATTTAATTTATTTGTGATATTTCTCGAGTTTGGTACGCTGGAGACATCGACGAGGCCTATAGTAAAGTTGGCTAAATGTGAATCGGCTTATTTATAAGCGTGGTTTCTGACCACCCCGAAAGGGAAACGGTCGGGATGATACTTTACTACTTTATTTTAAATTACATATTTTAAATGTATTTATTAAATGTAAATATTCTTGTGTCTCGACCACGAATCGAACCCGGTACTTTCGAGTCTAAATCCACGGACTTAACCGCTAGACCACGGAGGCAGTTAAGTCCGAAGATAGCTCTTCTATGTATGTTGTACTGTAAGGAAAGGATATCAAATAGAATGATTTATTATACACCTCTCAAACTTTATTTTATTAATAATACAAATAAATTTAGTATAGTCTCGTTGAAATTTGATACGAATTCCAGTTCCAAGTTGTGTAAAGGCATAAATGTGTAATCTGTTACTTTAGAGTTACGACTTTACATTCATAAACAGTAGATACGAGCATAAGCCACGTTATTGCAGTGCGTCCGGAATGTTTGCAGAGAATCGTGTTGATAGTTTTTCTGCTATCATGCGCAAACGCAATGCATCTCTAGTCAATAGACTTAGAGGCAGCACTAACAATATGCTTAAGGTCATATCGGATAAAGTGGACTGTCCAATACAGTGTCACTTTATTAAGATTCACTATAACCGACAAATTGACACGTGTACAAATAAGTATAAATAAGGCACTAACATAAAATTTTAATTTACTAACTTTAATGTAAGCCATTGTTACTAACATAATTCAAATTATACATACATACATACAATATGCTTATGTCATATAGTATTTTTAAATAGTTTTAATAATATTATAATTTATTAAATAATTCGATTTTAAATTAGTGATTAAATCACGTGCATTAGATGCACCCAAAATCCCACAAGTTCTAAGTTATCCCAAAAGTTAGCTGTTGGAAAATGTCACTAGGCATTAAGCTCGCCTATGTATGTTTTTGTTTATTGTGCAATAAAGAATTTCAAAATCTATCTATGGATATCTTTTCTTTTCATATAAAATGTAAAATGCTTACCATCATAAGAATCCGGGATATATAGCGGCTTTCCGACCAGCTTGCCCTTCTTCCCCGAGAGCGGCACGGCCTCCACCCTGCGATGAGCCTCCAGTACCCTGTACAGCAACACTGGCCGGTCATCTGACTCCAACCGCACCACCCGCGGCAACGAAAACTTATCCACAAACTCTTTCAAAGACATAGAACCGCTATCACTCGAAGAATCATCCTCAGGCTCGGCTGAACCATTCCGTCTACCCAACAGAAAGTTATCAGCCCATTCCGGAGCGTTAGATCTTCGTTCAGGCCAAGATTCTTGTGGTCTACGCTCGCTGCTTCTAGGTTTGTACCGCGGAGGACGCTCCCTTCGAACTAACGCTTCGTTGGCTTCAGCTAGCCAACGCGTGACTAGGCGTTCCCTTTCTACATCTAAGTATCTTGGTTTTGAAGCATCGCAGGCGAAGCGTGCTGCGTCGAAGCAATACTGTGGTGGTGGTGGCCGTGGGTGGAGCCGCGGGGGGAAGAACCTGGGCGGTGGGTATGGCGGAGCGTAGGCCGGCGGGGTCCTGGGCCCTGAGCCCTCGGCCGACGCTGTACGGAACATGATGCCCTAGTCAGCCATGGAACCTGTTCACTGTCACCTGCGAACAAACAATTACGAATTAAAAACGTAAAAAAAATATGCTTAGATCTGTAAATTCCTTCTATTGAGGCCTGACTCGTACTTGTATGTTCTATCGGACGAACAATATAGAATTTAAGCATCACCAGATTATGAGGTCATCATTATCATTACATCCCCTAGAACACATCGTCCTAGACCTCCACTGTTGCGAGATGGGCCTTCCAGAACATATATCTGGAGAATTTACCCTACACTCGCCAGTACTGCGCTGGCCTGAAATCCTGCGAAGATCTGAAATATATTTTTTTAAACGACAATTTATTTACGATTCCACAAATTGGTATTAGTGGAATCGGGACCGACAACGGCTTAACTTGCTCTTCGAGGCATGGGAACGGTGGTGTTATAAATCTATAACAAATGTATTTCTCATAGATACATGCCGGGGGGGTTTGAACTGACCTTTGTAGGATTTTAAGGAAAGCGTGCTGATCAGTTTATAATCATTAAGGCCTATTCTCAGGGTAGTTTTATTTATTCAAAAGAAGAGTTCTACATACTTTCCCTCTTTTAAAATAATAAAGTATAGTCGCGATCAAAATTATGTTGCGCAGTGAGTCGATTTTCGCACGCCGATATGAACGTGTCGACACAGGCTTACATAAGAATTGATTACCACATTGTGACGGATAGAAAAAAACGGAAACAATGGATGTGTTACTTGAGGTCGCGATTGTACTTGGAACAGGTGGACTGCTTTATTTAAATAGGAATTTAGCCTTATTCTAACGTAATGCAGGTTTTCAACTAGAGATGCGGATTGTAGTAGTTCGCGACCAGCAGACCTATTCTGTTACTTAAGCGCAAATGTTATTAGTGGATTTCGTTATTTACGTCAGAGCTTGCGTCATAATTACAAAATATTATTCAATTCTCAACTCTATAAGCGCTCGACCTTGACAGCGGCCGTGCAAATATCAACTTTAATAACGTGTTATATATATAGTTAACGAATTCCATTACATAACGTTTGCTCTTAATAATAGAATATATCTGCAGGATAGCTTAGTTTTATTTCGCAGCTCCTTTTAATAAGCTATGTCCAAAGATATTAAATATGTAAAATAGAAAGTTTTTTTAAATTAATTAATCTATCTATTACAATGTATTGTCGGTTACATACATATATGTTTGAATTGCGCTTTTTGAAAAATTTGAACCCTTGTGGTTCTTCCACGGAACCCCAGGATTCCGCGGACCACCTTTCGGGAATCACTGGTGTAGAGGATGCATGGCAGAGGACGAAACGGCCGCGCCTGTTCTCATGGAGTGCTGCAGTGTAGGCTGTGCTGTAGGATGACGGTGTAAAGGTCACGCACAAAGGTCTTATGGAGAGTAATGGAGACTAAGTACGGAGAAGCAATGGTCTTCACAATCACAACACCGCACCGCTTAAAAGAAGAAATTATAATTAGGTAAATAGTGGATTTTATTCGGATAACAGATCGGTGAAGGTCGCTTTTTACGTATGTTGTACTATTACTGCATGTACCACATTTAAAGAAAATAATCGATTATAAATTTTGTTTTTTTAATTATCTATAGGAAGCTGTAACTGGACTAATTAATTACGATTGACATTAACGACTAGCAATTAACTAATTGTCTGTTAAAAGTATCGCTGTTGAATATTGGCAAATAACAAGTGAAGATTATCGGCAATTAATATTGATTTAAGGCACAGTTCCGGCCAAATTACCGTTTCGCCATTAACAGTAACTGTTTTATGGGATTTAAACGTACAAATAATATAATAAGTACTTGCGATAATTTTAGCGAATATTTACTAGGTTAGGCTGGTGCTGAAAACGTATTTTTTTTTTTGTCTCTCATACTTTTTTTTTCTCTAATTAATATTATTTGTTGTTTATACGAAGGAAGTGAGGTACAATGTATAAAATAAAAATAAAAAAAAATTAAAGTAAAAATTTACATTTTAAACATAAATTACTATTAACAAAAATAAACCTACTTAATAAATAAAAATACAACTAAAATCTAAATATTTATTTTTTATTAATACTGTATGATTCCGTTAATGCTGTACTACCTACAAATAAGCTGCTGGTCTTCAGCTGACAGCTTACTTATTGGACCACTTTGCTGCTTAGTCTTCTACTAGCAGGAGTAGAATCATTCAAAAGAATTAAATTAATGACGTTTCATAAATGCCTATAATAGGTTTGCGTGAATAAAGATAAGTATTTTGACTTTGACTTTGAATATATGAAAATATTGTCAAAAAGCGTTCGATGCAAAAATGCTACTGCGTCTTAATAATTAATTCATTATCTCTCAAAATAGATGAAACGTATTTATATGTATGTTGTCAAAATATCGCTATATAAAAAATTAAATTAGAACGAGTTTTTTTTTTGTTTACGCACCCACAATAACCGGCTTGACAGACAGCGGGCCTACTATAAATGTCACCGAGCATTGAACCCGAGACCGCGACGGGTCCAGCTAATAGATTCATTAACTATCGGTCTTCACTAGCCATCCGATAGCTATTCTGTTTCTTTATCGTTCGAAATGCGTGAGATTAACCAAGCTTACATTAAAATTGCAAAATCTTCCCAATGTATGACGAATGACATAATAGGGAAGGCAAAGGGATTTAGCCCATATAGCCAAGTCTGACGTAATATATATTTCTCTTTATGGGTTAATCATAAAAATCCAGATGTTGCAAATTTGATGCTTTTTTTAAAGTTACTCGCGGCATTATCATCCAAACACGTCACGCATATAAAAGATTACAGCGCGGGAAAAACGCAAAAAGAAAAACTAAAACTTTTCCCTCAAATTTATTATTAACAACACCACTTTTGACTAACAATAGAAAATAAAAATTAAATACTTAAAATACACAGTAAACTAATTTACAAAATAAATATTTAATACATAAAGTACACGGTAAAGCAATTTACAAAACATATAAATATACATACATGTTTTATGTATGTATGTAATGTACTTATGTTTGTTTTTTTCTTGGTCGATTTTAATGGTTCTAACCTCAATCGATTAATCTTCATCACACGAGTGTCACTGAAGTTATGACATTATTCAAATTTCATTAAGGCGACAACCGGACGCCATATTGTGGAAAATAAAAAAAATTAAGTCGACGCACTATGTTGAGTGGGGTATCATTAAATAGGTATTCGAAAATCATGTTGAGGTTTCTTTATGATTTTTAATTTAGAGTGACGATTTAGAATCTATAACGATTTAAAGTTGTTTAGAAACAATTATCATTAAAAAAAAAGAAAGACGTAAACACTGTCACTTTGACAGTCGGAAGCACGCCTTTGGCTTAGCTCGCGTCTTAGAAGCGACTATTAATCCGGACCTTAAACACACCTACGTATACTATAATAAAGTTCATATAAAAAAGTAAAAAAAAGTATAATCACGGCGGTATGCCTTTTGAGGTGATCATAAACATTATATATATGTTATTATAACAGACAGCGATAACTAAAAAAACAAATAAAAAAGGTAAATTTGTATTTATGTCTGCACGACGCAAAGAAGCGTAGTGTGTTTTTTTTAAATATTTATAGTAATGACAATAACGGACATGAATTATTTCAGCACAGAGTTTAAATCAAAAGTAAAATAATCCAAGTAGTATCCAAGCAGTATCCAAGTAGTATCCAAGTAGTATCCAAGCAGTATTCAGTAGTATCCAAGTAGTATCCAAGTAGTATCCAAGTAGTATCCAAGTACTATCCAAGTAGTACCCAAGTAGTATCCAAGTAGTATCCAAGTAGTATCCAAGTAGTATCCAAGTAGTATCCAAGTAGTATTCAAGTAGTATCCAAGTAGTATTCAAGTAGTATCCAAGTAGTATCCAAGTAGTATCCAAGTAGTATCCAAGTAGCTTGGTCACAAACATAAGGCAAATATCCACAAAACAAAAAAAAGGAATTCGAATTTTAGCACAAAAAACGAAATTAGATGCTTGCAAACCTTACTTCAAAAAATAAAATCTACTTACATTATCCGGAATATTATTGATTATAGACAGACATATGCAAATTTGTATGCCGTGAAAAACTCCAATCTAATATATTTATTGTCCCAATGCTGAGATGATGAGGAAGGCAACGGGATATACTTGTAGGTCAGTAATTGTAACGATTTAAGTTTATAATGGCGTCAAAGCTAGACCAGTTGACGGCTGACCTTTATAATAAAACTGATACAGTCTGGCAAAAAATTTGGAAATATTCAAATGGCAACACTATTGTGACAGTGTAAATTTTTCAATATGGCTGTTGTCAAACATTTGCTTTGATTTGTTTTATTGTAAATCCTCATTTCCGTTGTAAAATATGAACTAAACTATTAAAAGTTGAGTCCGAAAGATATTGTTTTACATTGAAAACAAGCTAAATCCAACCATAATCAAGATTATTTATTATTATTATATTAATGTGTTGAATTTCTTAGGTTAGTATGATCTATTATTTTAATACTTGCAACAAATAACCTTCTCAGTGAAAGAATTTCTCTTTCGTTTTTATTTCTTAGCCGTATAGTTAACAAGTGTAATATAACCCGAACATATATGATCAATTATATGATAGGATTTTTTAAGGATTCTAATATTTTTTTGGATTTACCGCGCTTTTTCGTTATCTACTTTCATTAGCCAGACTCTACATTCGACGTTGTTTTTAACTTAATCGTTACATTTACAGAGACTATATTTTGGTGCAACTCAGCCTAAGCTGACCTACTTTATAATGACTGTACATTCCGATCAAAGCAATATTATATACCTACTTGCTACATTGTTTAATATCGTCTTGTGTCGGCTAATTTGCAAGCTACCTGACTAGTAGGCATTTAAAATAATGCAAGTGCACATTAAAAAACAAATTGATGCAAAATAGACCATCGTAGGCGGTTGTTCTGGCCGTATAAAGTCAAAACCTTGTTTTTATGACCATTTAGATATTCTACCATTGACTTATGTATTCATACCAGAGCATTAAATAAAATTAAAAAAATATTATCATAGAAGTCCTGGACCTGCACATATTTCTGGAGAATTTGGCCTACACTCGCCCTACCCTGCTGAGCGTGGCTAGATAAGTTGGCTAGAGTCAAATATAAATAATTTAAATCGAATTCTATTCGACCTGGGACAAATTAGGCGTCGTCGGTACAGCAGGTTTTAGGCAAGACAGTAAGTAACCCAACAATTGTATATACTTCATGCTTCTTATTGTAAGTTAAGTAGTAAAACAACAAAAGCATTCAAATAAAGAAAAAGTAATCAGAATAATAAACAATCAGGTTGAGGCGCGGTACGACGATTACGGACTAATATTAATATTAATACTAATACTAATATTTTTGCTATTTAGATTAGTTTCATGGGAACGTTTTTATATCAGTTAGGACCAATCTACATATATACGAGTATATCGATGGCAGTCATGCTTCACGCGTTTACTATGCGCTATTCATAAATCTTTCTCTAAACTTTCTTTGTGAGCTAATTTTTTTTTTTTATTCATTTTGGAAAACCAACAATTGACAATATTATAGTAAATATTATACAGTAAATTCACTAAGAACTATTAAAGGTTTTCACATATAAATTTAAAGTTAAGTAATAAAGAGCAAGAGAACCATAAGTAAGTTGATAATGAAAACACAAATCACTCATTAGGGATTGCTGCCGATGATCGATTCAACGTAATGAAGCGTCATTAGACGTCTAATATATGTTGCTTTGGAGTTAAACATGTCTATGTCCAAATCTTCCGCAAGAATATTATAGTTGTTACATGTTCTTAATAAATAACTGTTCTGTCTATACCTGGTACTAGCATATGGTACGAACAAGAGTGGGGGACATCGAAGATTAAACCTAGGTATTCGTAAACCCAAACAAGCCAGCAACTCAGGACTATCGACTGTACCATTTGCTACATTTATTAAATATGTAGTTTAATTAATTTTTATTTCATTTAAATGTACAAGTAAGTAATATAAATTTAACAGTGATAGTAAATAGGATGCGTCAAATGGCAGTGTCGAGATCTGCTATGGACAAGCTAAAGAAAATATGAAGGAACCGAAACATTACGAACGGTACTATCTCGGCTGGTCATAGCTTTTGTGTTCCCTATTTTTTATGTATGCTACAGAGACGTGGACCCTACGCATCTAGAGATGTGTGTTAGGCATAACATAGACAGAGTACAGAACCAACAAGTCTTTACTGGGGGACTGGGAGTATTACAGCGTCTTTCCTCAATCTTACAGTCACGCATTCTCACTTTCTTCAGACAAGTGTCGCGGCGTGGAGATAGGTACATCCGTTGAGCGTCTGGTAGTTCAGGGAAAAGTCGATAGCAAGAGGACTGACCAGGTTAAAGCATCAATGGATCACCTCCTCATGAGTGTGTCAGAAAGACCGCAGTTCGAGAAGAGTGGCGACGGTTTGTTTAGCGTGCAACTGACACTAAAGTGACGACCACGGCCACTCCGCTTAGAGTGTAACGACTAGTGTTGCCCAAAGCAAGACCAGGACCAAGATTGATCAGGAGTTTAGTGAATCGTTTGTAAATATGATGTATTAGTATTTTCGTCATCATCAAGGCAAAGAATAAGTACTATATATTAAGTCAATTTTCTGAACAAATTCTTTTACCAAACCCGACGCCTACTGCATTCCTTTTTAAACGTCCTCATAATTTTCAATAAAATACGCAAAACATTTACAAAAGAAATTTACTAGCGCGCGCACATTTTTTAATAGTTTTTTTTTTATACCAACACATTGAACTTGCGCCTCCCTGATGGTAAGTGGCGCGCATCGTCCATGAATGTTAGCAACTGTAATCAGACACTCATGACTGATATCAGTCCCTAACACTATGCCGGCATGACTTGTTATTGAAATAGTTTTTATTCTATCTTGTACTATTCTCTTTTATGCGGTGTTTGTGATTTAGATCGTGAGAACTTTTATTTATTATTAATCAGATCAGATTGAAATTATATTCAAAGACAAAAAAAAATACGATAACAAAAAAAAAGGTATATTTGATATGAAAAGCATCGGTTTTAAAACCTAATCATGTTAACCTGAACTCGCTGACAAAGCAATTCGAACAATAATGAAATGGAACCGCGGACACCGAGATAATAACAAATGTTTTAAGCAATGCACGTGTGCGCTATAAAAAAAACTAATAAACATAACAGTAGGCTTCTTTCGGGAGTGATTTTTTCATTCGTATTCAATTCCAATTTACACCGTTGACCTATACTGATAAAATAAGTCAGTCGGAAATTTTTTTATTTGTATACAAAAGGCGTATGTAATGCCGCTCGGCATTTTCTTACAACCAACCTTCGGGACAAGAAATCGAATTTTAGGCATGGCAAAATAAAAATCACAAACTAATCAAAACACTTATCAGAAGAACTTAATTTGGTCGGAAACCACGCTTAGCCAACTTTAATATTTATTAATGTAAATAAATACATTTAAGTTATTTGTGATATTTCTCGAGTTTGGCTGGAGACATCGACGAGCTTACCACTTGTCATTATTTATAAGCGTGGTTTCTGACCACCCGAAAGGGAAACGGTCGTGATGATACTTTTTTTTTTAAATAAATTATTTATTGTACAATACCAAAACAAGTGCAGGTACATAGGCGAGCCTAATGCCGTAAATGCATTTTCTACCAACTCACCTTTGTGACTGAGATATATTTAGTATATTTATATTTATAAGTAGATTATATATAAGTAAATTTATTATATAAGTATTTATATCTAATTGTTGTGTCACTTATACTTTCATTGCACCTACAGTTGTTCTAATTAGTCCCAAAGGTTTGGCTGTCAGAAAATGTCTACGGGCATTAAGTCCGCCTTTTGTACTTTATGCATTAAAGTTTGAAATAAATATGTAATAAGCGGTATTTGTAATAAATCAGTAACACTTATTGCAATTTTTTAAAGTAGGCGTGGCGTATACTTGTCTTTTAAATATGACACTGGTGCTTGTCAAATGTTTAAAATCATTATTACCAGAGTTGAAAACAGAGTTGGTACGGTGTAAAGGAATAGCCAGTAAAGAGTTATGTGCAGAGTGAAGAACCCTATCAGGAAATAAGCTAAGAAATAAAAAGGTTATCTTTTAAATATTTAGGTGTCAAAGGTTCATAAAGAACAGAGAAACGAATAGAGAGAATTCGAAGATTACGACGGAAACGACGGAAACCATTTTAATTTTCGCACTCGTTCGATGTCAGGTCAAACATAGCTGTTTATTTTCCTGCAGAAATAATGAATATTTTGTCTGTGGTTGATTTGGCGTTGGTCCTAACCTCGAGTTATAGGACCACTGCGAGTCGCTGGCACTAAATTAAATATATATGTGTCCATCGCGGTATTGGCTTTGTTTTTTGTTATAAGTTTATGAGTCACAAATTGGCCATAGATCTTACAAGTGTTACAAAACAGGTTGACATTGAGGATGGTAATTATTATTATTAGCTTGTTTTGTAATGTACTGCGAACCTATTTAAATAGGATTTATAGCAGCGATGGTATGGATATAAAACTTTAGATCTGAATGTATTTAATTGTTTCCTGTTTTGTCTATCATTCATTCATTCATTACAGCCCCTAGAACACAGCGTCCTAGACCTCCACTGCTGGAGATGGGTCTTCCAGAACTGGAGATTTTGGCCTACACTCACTACGCTGGCCAGACGGCTTGGCGAGGATATGATGTCATTTTTATTTTTGTATGACAATTTATTAACGATTCCACAAGTTGGTATTAGTGGAACTGGGACCGACGGCTTAATGCTCTCCGAGGCACGGGAACGGTGGTGTTGTAAATCTGTGATAAATGTATGTAAAAAAAGTGTATTTCTCATTGGTACATGCCGGGTGGGTTAGAACCGACCTTTGTAGGATTTAAGGTACGCGTTCTTACAACCGAGCCACCACTGCGCCTTTTGTCTATATATTGTGCAAATTAGGAAACATACTTTATTACTGATCATTGCTAAGATTTTAGTCTTCTGCTTACAGCTTACACTTTGGACCACTTCGCTACTAACAGGAGTAGAATCGTTCAAAACAATTTAAATTATGACTTGTCACAAATAGGTTTATTACGTGAATAAAGATATTTTGACTTTGACTTTGAAGTGTCAAAAAACGGAAGAAAAACAAAATAAATACATTCATTTTTTAAATTAAAAACGGTGGCGGCTGGGTTGTAAATCCTACAAAGGTTGTTTCAAATCCACCCGGCATGTACCAATGAGAAGTACACTTTTCTTACGTACATTTGTCATAGATTTACAACACCACATGGTACAATAAATATAAAATCTTTATTGACATATATTTATTTTTTCTATATATAAATGTGCTCTAGTCTCTAATCATATTGTTTATTCTGTTATAACCATACATTCCCACCGGAATTCGGTTAAGTCAATAGTTATTGTTGTGCACAATTTATAGTATACACATTGACATATAATTTGATTTGTCCTGCCTGGAGAGTATTATAGAACTATAGGCAATGAACAGAACTGGAGGTTAATGTAGCATTTAAGTTGAGATACCAACACAAAACTAAATACAAATTCTTAATTATTATAAATAAAATTAAATACTAGTTGCAGCTGTAAAAAGGCCTTGTAAAACTTAAAATTAATTAATTATATTCTAAATGTATAAATAAATATTTATTTTAGTAAAATAGAGTAGAATAAAATAAATGTGTAGTATATGTATTTTTTATTTATTATTCGAATGTATGGTATGTGTAGTTATAGTTGTATGTATTCTTGTATATAACTTGTAATATTATATATATATCTTGTAATATTATATCTACCTATCTCTACCAGGAGACCTACAGATCCTATAAAATACTTGTGAATATTACGGATTTATGAAGTTAGACCTAAACCGCGTTCATGTAGTTTCATACAAAGTATCATAACGACTGTTTCCCTTTCGGGGTGGTCAGAAACCACGCTTATAAATAAGCGGATTCACATTTAGCCAACTTTACTATAGGCCAATCATGACAAGTGGCAAGCTCGTCGTTGTCTCCAGCGTACCAAACTTGAGAAATATGACAAATAAATAAATAAATGTATTTATTTACATTAATAAATATTTTTGTGTCCCGACCAGGAATCGAACCCGGTACCTCCGAGTCTAAATCCACGGACTTAACCGCTAGACCATGGAGGCAGTTTCATACATCGCATGCTTAGTTAAAAGCACATGGTCAAGAATAACACGCAGGTAACTATCGACAATGAAAATACAGAACGCGGATGTCAAATCAATGATGGCACAAAAAACCGCACACTGGGATGAATCGGCCAAGAATCACAGGACGATTAAGTTCGACCTTGTCCAAATTGCGGAGGGCCAAAAAACTGCAGCCGGTTCCTCTCTGAGGCCAACAACACGTGGGAGAATCGAGTTAATCGAAACAAAACTTTGAAATCGTCTTAAAACTGTTTTTAAGGACAATGAAAAAATTATGTATGTTTATTTATTTTTATTTATTTAAATACTTTATTGTAAAAGTACAAAAGGCGAACGTAATGCCGCTAGGCATTCTCTGCCCGTTAACCTTTGGGACATTGGGATCATTTAATATTGAGTACTGTGGAAATAAATAGAATAATGAATCGTAATTATATTCAAAAACTGATAAAATAGCAATACACAAACATATAAATATAGGTACATACACACACATAAGTACTATTATTACATAATATATATATATTTATTTATTTATTAGGTACACACAACAGAAATGGATACAAAACATTTTTTAAATTTCAAATCTTTACAATACAGTTCCAGTATCATCTCCAAAAGCATGTGCACACAGCATGCAATTATGAAACATTTACATATATTTAAAAATTAAAATAACAATACAATACCCACAGTGATAATTACTAGGAGACATACAAATAGGGAACTGGTGGAAGGGAACATCCGTGGCAATCCGCTGTGTGATTGTCTGGAAATATTAAAAAAAAAAAAAAAAACTACTACGGCAGGAGGACGCGAGAGTATCTACTTCCGAGAATACTAAATAGTCTATCCCAAGAAATAAGAATAGAAAAACTTTCCAAATTGACATATAAAAACAAAATTAAGAAAGAACTACTCGAACAACTGAGTAGCAAAATCGATAGATTATTTGTGTCAAAAAAACCGAATCTATAGTTGTGTTTTATTTTATTTAATCTTTATAAACTAAAGTGTGCTAGTATATCATTGTAATGAGAGCTATCTGCCGATAAACTATTTTATAGTTTGGCAGAATAATGTTATATTTAAATGTTATGATATAAGGAAAAAATAAAATATAAAAAAAAAATTGTATGTTCATAAATATTAATTTAGTTTTAGTTTGCTCGCCGTCCACAGCAAATTACTCCTTCCCAAAGGCCAGAAATAATCCACTATAGAAAGCGAACACCTAGTTAGGATAATTCATATTTTTTTTTATGTATATAATAAATATAATATATGTATATTTATTTAAAATTTGTTAATCTATACAAAAGGCGAATTAAAATTATTGATTAAATGTACGAAAAACACTGGCTGCATTCCTATATATCTTTTTGTTTAAAAAAAAACTGAAATCTCTTAAACCAAGTCTATCTGTATCTCAACAAAAAGTTTTGTATCTAAACACCAAGGATATATCTATTTATATTATATTTTAAAACTAATAAAAATTAATAATATGTAGAGAAATATTATATATATATATAAATATATATTCACATGCCGTGGTAGTAAATAAAATAAAAATTACAGTCCCTAGTCCTATACGGCCACTGCTGAAGATGGGCCATGGAAATTTGGCCTACACTTGCCACGCTGGCCAGACAGGACAGCGAGGGTATGATGTCAATTTTAATGACAATTTAAGATAAAAAAGATTTCCCAAACTGGTATTTATTGGAATATGGGACATGGGTGTTGGGTGGTATATGGGTGTTCGCCCACTCTTATAACCAGGAGTCCTTCAAGCGAAGTGTGAACAAGCATCTTGTTAGGTCGGCATAGTGGTAGAGACTGATGTCGGTTGTGACGGACACCTCTTTTTATAATTAAATCTTAATGTCACTAACGGCACTTTTTGACAGAGAGATTGTCTTTTTTATAATAATAGAAGGTTGGTGAATAAAAGTGCATGAATAACATTGTATTTGATAAGACTTTAATTATTTATCCGTTTACAGTCCATTATCGCCCACATCGGTCGTGGTGACGCCATTCATGGACCTCGCGTACCTCTTACTATCAGGCGGGCGCAATGTCACATGTCGTGTTCAGTATAAAAAAAAATAACATAAGAATGCGCGCCACTTACCATCAGGTGGGGGCAAGGTCACATGTCGAGTTAGAATTAAAAAAAAAAAAAAAAAAAAAAAAAAAAAAAAAAAAAAACGCTTGATTTATTAACCAGTCAAGTTAATTAATCAAGCGTATGTCCCATATTCCAATAAATATTAATTTGGGAAATCTTTTTTATCGTAAATTGTGGATCCTGTGCCCACCTGATCGTAACTGGAATCAGACACTTGGTGATTGTAATGATTAGGACGTTGCAGAGCCAATTTTTCCCGTTTACGTTTCATCATTGGAAACTCATTTGTAATAGACAAGACAATAAAATATTTTTAAAGCTGGCTAATTAATATACAATGCATGTAGGCCGCAAGGACATGCCATCACCATAGTGAAGAGAGGTCAGCTACTTGTAAGTTGTTAAATGACTTCACTACATTTATGGATTACATTAAGTATAGCTCTACTATTAGAGCCCCGGCTTTGCTCGCGGTAGCTATGTATGTATGTATGTCCCAAACTTATTGTCCCTTAAAAACGCGAGGGGTTTTATTTTTATTATACTAGCACGACATGTGACCCTGCGCCCACCTGATGGTAAGTGGCGCGCAGGGACCATGAATGTTAGCAACTGGAATCAGACCCTTATGTCCGACATCAGTCCCTAACACTATGCCGGCTTGACTAGATGCCTTTTCACACTTCGCTTGAAGGACTCCAGGTTATAGGAAAGTGGAAACACAGAGGCTGGAAGAGCATTCCACATCTTTATTGTGCGACAGGTGTATGAGTCACCAAATTTATAGGTACGCGAAGGGATAGTGACTACGATATGTGGGTGCATATTCTGACCTGTGCGTGTGGTTCGGTTGCGGAATGGAGAGGAAGGAATTAGGTTATAGAGCTCTTCAGAGCACTCACCATAGTATAGCCGGTAGAACACGCTCAGAGAAGCTACATCTCGGCGAAGCTGCAGGGATTCGAGAGTTCCAGATATAGTGGCATCGTCCACAATTCAAACAGCTCGCCTCTGTAGGACATTGAGACCATCTGTGAGGTACTTGGCTGAACCATCCCAAAGGTGTGAACAGTATTCCACGCATGATCTGATTTGTGCTTTGTACAGTAACAGTCTGATTGATGGCGGGAAAAACCGCTTCACCTTGTTCAGTATTATCTTAGTGAAGAGAGATCAGCTACTTGTAAGTTGTTAAATGACTTCACTACATGATAATTTATAACATATTTTTACAAAGTAACGACCCCATGCGGCGAACGAGTGCTTTCACTTCGTAGCCACGACTCAGACTTAGCTGTTAAGGCACGCAGGGCCAACAGTGAGAGAGAAACGGGGTTTTAGTCCGTAGGCGCCTTGGGGTCTCCTTAGTCGGGCATGCGACCCCCCCGCGTTGGCCCTTCAGGCTGGGGGCGTATCATTGATGATTTATCGATTCGCCGTCTTTAAAAAAAAAAACAAAGTAACGCTCAAAATACATTAAAGAAACACAACTAGGTACTGTAGTTGCAAATCTGAAACTTATCTGTCACACTAAAACGGCCGGTTGTTCTATTTATTTCCACTGCATTGCCCCACAATAATACTCGTATTTACTATTTTTTTTATTACTTATTTGATGCAACATATCCATGGTATGCCTGAAGGGCGGTTTTATCGTTAGTTAATCGCCGCAAAGCGTAGACAATCTTTTTATTTTAGTTGTTATATTACTTATATGTTGTGTCCAAGATCAACATTGGTCAACTAAGAACTAATTACAGATTACCCTTCGTAGTATTGATTACGAGCCGGGTCTGCGTCTCGGTCGAGGACAGTACGTTAAAATTTCTATGCTAACTGCATACCCAAGTCAAAGATTGTTAGTGAGTGGTGTGGCTGTGAGAACTTCGTATTATGCACATATATTGTTTCACTTTTGTTCGAAAACAATGATTGTGCTGCAATAGTAAATACATAGTTACCCACATAGTCTGCAATTAACATTACTTATCGAGTTTTAACCTTTAAGTCTTTAATTTACTTTTCTAATTAAACTTATTTATATAAAAAATGCGAGCGGTGGTGGCTCGGTTGTAACAACGCTTTACCTAAAATCCTACAAGGGTAAGGTTGTTACGTACATTTGTCAAAGATTTACAATACCACCTGTTGTTATAGTTTGTTTTATTTTCGCGCCATTTTGCGTGAACATGTCAAGTGCAAGTTTTGTTTTGTAAATTAATTTACTGTGGATATTATTGGTCAAAAGTGGTGTTGTTTTGTTTAATAATGTGCTACAATGTGAATTATTATGGAAGACGATAAATTGGACTTTAAATATGGGGCACAAGTTGCAGTTTATTTTTTGCGGTTTTCTCGTGCTGTCAACTCCCATATTTTACCCGACGTGTTTGAGCTATGGTGCCGCGAGTGACTCCAAGAAAAGCATCAAATTCTGCAGAAACTGTAATTTGATGATGACGTCATTAACTCATGAAAAAGAAAGATATATTACGTCAGACTTGGCTGTATGGGCTAGACCCTTTCTATGCCTTCCATATCATCTCTTTCATCATCCATCGGGAGAAGAGAACCAAAAAAATAAAAAATAACTGTCAAGTTTGTTATTTTTGATGGATTTGTTTATACTGAATTAGATGTCATTTTTTAACCACTAGCGAGTTTTCTTCTAATATTATTTTATATTTAATTCTTTACAAGTGGCGACCGTGACAGGACACGAACCTGCAATCTTCGGCTATACTTTTAAATTTATTTTAATTTTAAGTGTTGTTTTTTTTTTTCCTTGTTTCGGACGATGATCAAAATAGTTTGTTTTAATTATGTAATTTTTTCTTATAAAAAATAACTGAGGAGTCCTTCGCACCATTTTGCGTGGACATGTCAAGTGCAAGTTTTTGTTTTGTAAATTAATTTGCTGTGGATATTATTGGTCAAAAGTGGTGATGTTTTGTTTAATAATGTGCTACAATGTGAATTATTATGGAAAACGATAAATTGGACTTTAAATATGGGGCACAAGTTACTTTTTTTTCCTTGTTTCAGAGGATGTTGAAAATAGTTTGTTTTAATTTTGTTATTTTTTCTTATAAAAAAATACTGTCAAGTTTGTTAATTTTGATGGATTTGTTTATACTGAATTAGATGTCATTTTTTAACCACTAGCGAGTTTTCTTCTAATATTATTTTATATTGTATTCTTTACACCACCGTTCCCGTGCCTCGGCGAGCACATTAAGCCGTCGGTGCCGATTCCAACTAGCAACTTGTAGAATCGTTAGTATTATTCTCATTCAAAATTCATGACCACCATCATCAGAACCACGCAAACTCGCAAAAAAAAATGTAAGTCAAATTCTCAAGATATATGTTCTGGAAGGCCCATCTCCAACAGTGCAGGTCTAGGACGCTGGGTTCTAGGGACCTTATTCTATTTATTAATATACTATTGTTTTTTTCTTGACTATCACTTATATTATTAGTTTATTAATCATAATATTATTTATTTATTCTATTCCCATTTGTTCAAAACATATTAAATGTAAACTGTATATTTATTGTTACTTCCGATTTAGTAAATGGTACTGTTCATCTCTGCGACCCGTGACTCACCCAACATAAGGCATCAGCTGAGAATCAGCGCTGCAGCCTCGGCTGTAGCATATGCTGAGCTGACCACCTATTTATCGCCACACCTGTATGTATGTTTCGGTATATAGAATAGGCTTACATTTATACATTTAGATTTATTCCTTGCATATTTATTTTTTTGTAACCATTGTAATTGTTGCGCTAAATAAAGTATTTTCTTTCTTTCTGGCTGTAATGATGAATGATGATTATATAAATAACAACTGCCTTCGTGGATCAGCAGTTATTAAGAGGGTTTCGTCTTGCCCGAATAGAATATTAAATAAGTCAATCTTGAAAATTTTGCCTACTTTCGCTGGGCGGCCAGACGGTTGATATTCCAAAGTAACCCGGTTCCTCCGCGTCTAATTCTACAGTCTTAACCGCTAGACAGTTCATCTATAAGTAGGTATAAGATACGGTTTAGATTCTTGTTGCTTCCTTTTCCTATTATGATTCCTAATTAAAATAGAGGAAACAGATGAACGTGTGAAAATAACTTGAAAGTTACATCAACGCTGCAAAACTGGTGTATTCTGGAAAAAAATGCGGAAAACCTTTTATATTATCTTTTTTTATTTTTATATGAGCATAACCGAGATGAGACCTTGCGCCCACCTGACTAGAATCAGACACTCCGTAACACTGCCGGCTTGACTGGACATGACGGCAATTCGAGCCTGATCCCGAAATCTGTGGATACACTTTACTAGGTTTATCGGCACGAACGGTAGATACTTCCCTGCCAGTAGACTGGACAAACTACCACCATCAGTCTGCCTACCACCTATTGAAATTTGATAAAATTAATGGTAGATCGACAATAAATCAATGGTTTTATTCGAAGGAAATTAATATACATATGTATATAATATAAATTAGAAGCTAACTAAATAATAAAATTAAAAATAAACTAAACTATAAATAAAAAATGTCTTCTAGAAACGTCCCATCCGAGATAGTCCCAAGGAGACTAGCAACATTTCCCCTCTGTATAGCAAGGCAGAAAAGAAACGTTGGCAAAAATAATTGCCAACCTTCCTAACTTTTCCGTCAGCCGCTTTGACAACTCCTTGGCGCCTTGTTGAAGGTCCCCATGGGCCCATCGCCTCGACCTCAAACGGGCAAATTCGCAACCGGTGCCAAGGTTGGCATCGGTTGCGGTTATTTGCGCAACTTGAGGTTCTCAGCAGAAGACGCCGGACTTCCCGCGCCTGACGAGGTCGCCAGGATGTGAGATGGAGCTAATGTAACACACAATTAGATCGAGCATGAAAAGTTTATTAACCCAGCACCTCCGCGTATACATGTAAAAGCCTTTCTATTATCTTCAGACTTTAGTTTTAGGTGTTTGGACAACTCTTTGGCCAGAAAAAAACATATACAAGAATAGGTCCCCCAAACCGGTAACCGAGTAATAAAGGATAAGACCGCATTCTGCTTGCAAAACTAATCAGACATACAGAACCTGTTTTAGTACATTATTTATTACATATTTCTAACACTTATCACTATTATTTATTATGCAAAGAATACGACCGTCTAATAACAAAACTTCAGCACAGAAGCCGACAGACGCATTCAGCTAGGATGTACGGCATTCGGGAAACTTCGGCACATCCTCATCGTTCATACCACAGTGTTTAAAAACAAAAGTCTTCAACCAGTGCGTCCTACTCGTAATGTCGACGGAGCAGGGACGTGGACACTCACAGTGGGTCTGGTCCACAAATTTAAGGTTGTTCAAAGAGAGCTATGCTTGGTATTTCTCTGATGAAACGTTGAAATTCGTCAGAGAAATAAAGTTACTGGTATAGCATTTAAAATTAGCAATCTAAGGTGGCAGTGGGCCGGACACATCTGCCGCAGAACCGATGCCGATGGGGGAAACGGAGTCTATAGTGGAGACCTCGTACGGGACGACGCAAAGTGGGACGATCCCCCAACAGATGGACGGATAACCTAAGTGGTGCAGTGGCGAGCCTTGGGGGAGGCCTAACATCCAGCAGGAGAGACACAGGCTGATGATGATGATGTTGAATAAAAAGCATCGCATTTGGTTATACTGAGCATTTGTATTCTTAGACAGTATCCTCAACAGCTCCTCCACTCAATTATTCCTTCCGACTATCAAACGGAGGGACGCCTCGGCACGTCAATACGCCTAATAGAATTGTCAAACTCAAGGTACATCGCGACTAGTGTTGCCCAAAAGCACGACCAAGACAAGTTTTGCTTGAGTCTTGCGAGACAGGAACAAGACCGAGACCAGCTATTCTGATGCAAGACCATGAGTCTTGGTCAACAGTAATGCCGTACTGCATGCTACTGAAGTGTAAAACACATTCTTCTTCGACAACAGAAGAAGAATAACAACAATAATAATCGGGGTCGTCCAGGCCCGGATGATGGATGGGCCTGGATTGGGGATGAGGATATTCTTCGCCCAAAGAATCAGTATTGCAATTCAGCGGGGAAATGCAGCCAGCGTTCTTGCCACCATTCCACGCGGACGGGACTTATATCCCTATCCTTAGTATTAATATTAATTTTATTTTATATTTTATAAATATTTGTTTCGAATAAATGTTAATTAAAATTAGATATTTTTTTTAAATAACAACTAATTATAAATAATTTAGTAACACATGAATATTCATAATGTAAAAGACTTGGAGATGTCAAAAGTGCTAAAGCGTGTAGCAATTCTGACAAAAATAATATTTACAATACTTAACTGCTAGACCACGGAGGCAGTTTGTGCGAAAATAACAATCAATGTCCTCTCTGTCTTATATTTGATCTCTTTGTAGTGAATCAATGCTTACAACTTGCAGCATCGCAATAGTTTTGCGAGTAAGGTGATGCAACTCTTATATAATGAGAATTCTTCATAAGGGAGCGTCCCAGATATCAACTAAAAACAGATGGCTTTTTGACGGAATCGGGACGACAAGTGGGCGGTAGTGGTCAGTGTTTAGAACCATCATTATCAGGAATCGTTCCGGTACTTTTGCAGACTTTAAATATATGATTGCACTTAAAACAAGTACAAAGGCTAGCTTTAACTCCATAAGGCATTCTTTACCAGTTAACCTCGGGAATAATGAAATATAATTGGCAGGATAAGCAAAAATATGAAAATTACTTAAATAAACACAATTACTATTAATATTATACTATTATATTTCCCGCCTCGCTCTTCTGGAGTCTGCTGGAGATATGGGAACGAGGACGTGCGTCGACACCCTCGCCACGTCGCAACTGGAAAATGCGAAGTCCGGCAAGCGGCGCAAGTTTGTAAGTATATCAAAAGATTACATATTTGTGTCGTTTGCTGTAGAAACTCTGGGCCCATGGAGTCCAAGCGCATAAAAGTTTTTAAAAGACATAACACCGCGTCTTGTCGTCTCCTCCGGTGACAAGAGGGCTAGCTCTTTCTTCGCCCAAAGAATCAGTATTGCAATTCAGCGGGGAAATGCAGCCAGCGTTCTTGCCACCATTCCACGCGGACGGGACTTATATCCCTATCCTTAGTATTAATATTATTTTTATTTTATACTTTGTAAATATTTTTTTCCTATAAATTATTATGACTATTAATATAAACTAATAATAACAAAACTAAAATTGTAAACAAAAAATAATATTAAATATAAAAATGCTCCAAATCACTACCAATGGAAACGATGGATGTTGAGACGCTTACAATATGTTATTCCTTTAAAGGCAAAGTTAATGCTAGTCAGTTCGCTGTTTCTTCCCATAATAGACTATATGCAGATATCTGCTATCCCGACGTCACTGAAGAGCTACTGAACAAACTTGATCGTCTGCTCAATTTATGCATCCGCGCTACGTATACTACGGCTTGCATAAATATGATCATATGTCTCATTTTTGTAATTAGTTAAAATAGCTCAGTGTATCCGTTTTCGAAGATCTGCCCATCTACACGTGTCTCTGTATGGTATCCTGAACAACCCCCTCGTGCGCCTGCATACCTTAAATCCCGTTTTAAATACATGTGTGATACTCACAATCTTCCACTTCGTTCTTCACATAACAACCAACTTAAAATCCCATCTCACTCCTCTAGCAGATGTTCAGATTCGTATACTGTGTCTGCAGCCCGCCAGTGGAAGCTACCACTCGCTATTAGACTCGCCATCTGTCCACGTTTTTAAGCGCTTGGTCACTGCTTTATTTTTCAACAAACAGAAGTAGTCATCAGGCTAACAATATACCTATATTTGGCGTAATATCTATGTATATACAAATTTAATGATAAGTAAGACTGCCTCTGTGGTCTAGCGGTTAAGTCCGTGGATTTAGACTCGGAGGTAACGGGTTCGATTTAAGGCCTCCCGACCACAATAATACTTATTATTTATGAAAAGATAATTAATATTTAACTCATTTGTGATATTTCTCGAGTTTGGTACGCTGGAGACATCGACGAGCTTGCCACTTGTCATGATTGGCCTATAGTAAAGTTGGCTAAATGTGAATCCGCTCTTATATAAGCGTGGTTTCTGACCACCCCGAAAGGGAAACGGTCGTGATGATGTTTTACTTTTTTTTTTACTTTTTTATTGATAAGTTTATGCGTAATTCATGTAACATCTTGCTTGACCGCCTCCGTGGTCTAGTGGTAACAAACGTTGCCGTGAACTCGGGAGGTCGTGGGTTCGATTCCCAACGGGGGCAAGTTGTACATTGTATAATTTGTCTCGGTCTGGGTGTTTATATGTATAATATGTATATATTTAAAAAAAAAAAAGTATAATAAGTATGTAGTTTATCAACCATCTAGTTTCCGTAACACAAGCCTCGTAGCTTACCACGGAAACTAGATGGCGCTGTGTGACCTGTCTGGAAATATTTATTTATTTATTTTATCTATTAGTTTGTAGTGTGTTTAGAATATTAGATACTGCTAAACTTGGTATCAGCACTACTCTTAATCTCACACTCTCCCAAAGGTTAGATGTTAGAAAATGCCTTGTAGTCATTAATCTTCGCATTTGTACACTTATTTTATGCAATAAAGAAATTATTAATAATAATATTAGTCCTTGACCATCGATGTATATAGATAAGCCTATTCAATACAAAACGCACTCTTAAAAACGTGCCGCTTACTTTGTGTATCTACCAACTTTGGGGGGCAATTCTCAAGTAAGAATAATGCCACATGCTTTATTCATCGGAAATTATATCACAATGCATACAAAAAGACTAGTTTTACTCGATATAAATATTAATATTAGGCGCTCTCGACGCTTGCTATCTCGCGACTGTTGGTGCAGCTACATGACTTCGATTGGTTTTACAGGAACGTTTTTATATCAGTGAGGGCCTATCAATATACATCGATGTCCTTGACTCACAAAATCACACAGTTTAAAATCACAGTGTTACCTAAGCCTTAGTTGAGAGAGAACTTGATATGCGCACGCGCCGCATATTTTCCAAACGCTTTGCTCTGAACAATGGAACATACTTACCTGCACTTACTTTCATAATAGTATCACTTACTCAGAAAGTTATTGGAAAAAAATACTTCACGCACTCAATGCGACATCATTCTAGGTCCTAGAACACAAATTCCTAGACCTCCCCTATTATAAATGTATTTAGTTATAAGTACGTTATTTAAATTAACATCAAAATTATTTAAATATTCTTTATTTTATGTTTGTTTTATAAACCTACTATAAATGATACAATTGATAGTAAGAGAATGCCAATCGGCATTACATACGCCTTTTGTTAACAAAACCATAAAGTTTTTAAATAAAAAAATAATAAAAAAAATAAAAGAATGGGCCTTTCAATATATATATATATATTTAAATATATTCTAGCACGACATGTGAGGCCACCTGATGGTGAGTGACACGCGAGGTCCATTTGTAAATATTATTTTTAAATACAAATATATTTTATCCCAAAGGAAATAAATGTAATATAATATCATAAAAGTAAGTAGGTATAACAGAGACCTAAATCTTCCCAGGAATTTGTCCCGACTGTTAAAGCCACTATGTATTTTTTTTTACGCAGTTGTGATTTTATTTTTTAAATTCATATATTTTTAAAGTTAAAAGTTTAAAAAAAACATTTCTTGTGAGCACGCATGGAGATAATGTTTTTAACTTATGGCTAGTGTTTGTAAGATTCAGACAGACAGTGGGGTAGTCCAGACCAGTAGTATAAAAAAAAAGCTTCTTTATAACGAACTCAAACTGCAAAAGATTTGCGGTTAATAGTAATCAACCTATACAAAATTTTACATAAAACATTTATGAATTAATCCACACTACCTATTATATGATATATATATAATATTGTTACAAAAGTACAATGCCAAGAATAGGTAGGCGTGACATGAGTCAAATATAGACAGACGATAAATATTCGTCATACAAACGAAATAATAACTTGATTCACTTTTCCAAACCATTTCCCTATATTATTATTTATCGTCTGTCTATATTTGATTCATGTCACGCCTACCTATTCTTGGCATTGTAACATTATTATAGATAGTAGGTGTAGGTTGGTCCTACACTGAAAAATGAAATAAAAAAATATATGGGTGCTAACCAACTTTAAATCGTTATAGATCCTAAATGATCACTCGAAATGAAAAATGATAAGAGAAACCTCTATATGATTTTCAAATACCTATTCGATGATACCCCACTTAATATAGTTCATTGACTTTTTTTTCTTTACCACAACATGTCGACTAGTTGTCGCCTTACTGAAATTTGAATAATATCATATCTTCAGTGAGACTTGCATCAATAAGACGAATCGATTGACGCGAGAATTATCAAAATCAGCCCACGCATTTGGTCTCCAGTGTGCCACAAAGTAACAAACATACATAAATAGGATTATAAACACATTTTTGACCGCCTCCGTGGTCTAGTGAACAAACGTTGCCGTGAACTCGAGAGGTCGTGGGTTCGATTCCCACCGGGGGCAAGTTGTACATTGTATAATTTGTCTCGGTCTGGGTGTTTATATGTATATATTTACAAAATAAAGAAGTATAATATGTAGTTTGTCAACCATCTAGTTTCCGTAACACAAGCCTCGTAGCTTACCACGGAAACTAGATGGCGCTGTGTGACCTGTCTGGAAATACACACATCAAAAAAGTCTAGGGATCAAGCATGTTTATGCGGATTTCTTGTGATTGAGATGTGGCTTTGTAATAAATTTATGATTTTATAAATTTATATGGATCCTTTTTGGTGCATTTCATAATTTAAAACAGGAACTGTCAATCAAATTCGAGTAAAAGATGACAATCAGCTGTCAATATTTTCCCTATAAAAACATAAGACGCATTGAAGACATTATTAGTGCTACTGTTTCCCTACTACTGATTAAAACCAACGTTATTATGGAGCGGCGACGTCATTTAAGCAGGGAAGAAATGATCAGAGCCGTGGGAATGATAGAAGCTGGTTCCCGGCAACGTACTGTGGCTTTAGCTCTGAATACAAGTCAGAGTGTTATCAGTCGACTTTGGACACGTTACCGAACCACTGGTACCGTGGCTGAGCGCCATGGAGGACGGTATCGCTGCACCACACGGAGACAAGACCGATACATTCAAATCACAGCTCGAAGAACTCCAACAATAACCGCCATGATGTTAGCCGTGAGCCTTCATCGCTCTTCAGGGAACTTAATTAGCGACCAAACAGTCAGAAACCGCTTGCATGAAGTGAACCTTCATTCCCGAAGACCGCTACGGGTACCACCTATAGCAATGCACAATCGTAGGACTCGATATCAATGGGCTCTTGAACACAGAAATTGGACAGAAGAACAATGGCGTTTCGTGTGCTTTTCTGATGAGTCTCGTTTTGGTATGAGGCCGGATACAAGACGTATACGACACTGGAGAACCCCTGGACGCCAACAGCGATTAAAATCCTGCCAGGAAGTCCATCCTTATAGTGGTGGAACCATCATGGTATGGGCGGGTATTTCGATCGGCGGAAGAACTGAGTTGATTTGGATCAGAGGCAACCTCAACGCTCAAATTTATGCTGAGACGGTTGTATCAGACGTCATCGTTCCTCTACAAGTGCATATCGGTCCCTTATTTCAGTTAATGCATGATAATGCACGACCGCACACCGCAAGAGTTGTAAGACAGACTCTCGCCGCAGCTAACATCAATGTCCTGCCCTGGCCTGCTCAGTCGCCAGACTTGAACCCGATTGAGCATGCATGGGATATTCTTCAGAGAAGAGCTCTGCCGAATATGGAGGGTATCCAGTCGCAAGAAGACCTTTTTTTGTTGTTGCAACGAACATGGGCGGCCATTCCACAGCGTGATTTGGATGAACTCATTTTGAGTATGCCAAACCGATGTTCATGTGTTGTTAGTGTTCGCGATAGAAACACGGATTATTAATTGTTTAAGTTACCCAATAAAATTAAAAAAAAAACTGTTATTTCAGTCTTTTTTTCGAACTTTAATGTTAGTGGTTCAAATGTCAAAAATCCCTTTATTAGGAAAATGGCAATTTTTTTTACTAATGCAAAGGTGACTTGGTTTATCGTTACTGTAGACAAACGAAAACATTTTATTTGATCAATCCTTAAAGAAAATTTTAATGAATATCAATCAGGAGAAAAGTTATTGCAAAAATATATGTTGATCCCTAGACACTTTTGATGTGTGTAGTTATTATTTATTTATTATTATTATTATTTTTTACGTCTCGCAGTCGGGTAAAAAATAATATTGATGCCCGCTCTATTTTTTATTTGATCTCGTTGCTAAAAAAATATCTCGAAGCGTACTTCAGCGTTCAAAACTGGTGCCAGTTTCTAAGGAGAAGACTGGAGTTTTCCTAAGTGACATGTCATTGTTTGCCGTTGTGTAACAGCGTGGTAAACGCCACAGTTTCCACGGCACACCTATGTCACTGCGTTATGCTCTATTTCTGTGTTTTCTATAAAGATTCTGAAGCTTCTTGTTGCGAAAATAAATGTTGCTTCACTGTATCTTCCGCGGTCGTACGCAAGACGTAAATAACAAAAAAGTTGGTTTTTAACTACGTTCCGTCAGCAAGCGTAACTGCGTAACTATTTATTGTATTATTTTATACAATTAGTAGGTACCTATAATTCGAAAATAAAGTATACCAAATAACTTTTATTCGAAGTAATAGACTTCGTTTGAATGCGAGAAATACCAAGGTACTAGTGTTTGAAAGAAGAAGGATGACAACCGTGACGATAAAGATTGATGATGAAACTCTAGAACAAGTAAACGAAATTATATATCTGGGCAGTGTTTTCACTGCGAATGGGAAGTATGATAGGGATGTTGAAAGAAGAGTGAACGCGGGAAATAGTGTTAACGGTGCCCTGGGGTCACTGATCGCCAGTCGAAATGTCAGTGACAAAGCTCGGCTCGCCATACACAATGCCATGTTGGTACCAACACTTATGTATGGAAGCGAAACGTGGATATGTCAGAATATGCATGAGAGTAGAGTTAATGCATTTGAAATGAGGTCGTTGCGTCGGATATGCGGCGTAACTTTAACGGACCGCATACGTAATGATGAAATACGCAAAAAGGTAGGTATGAAAGAAAGCATAGGGACAAAAATAAGGAAAGGCATGCTCCGATGGTTCGGGCATGTTGAAAGGATGAGCGAAGAGAGATTGACGAACCAGTATAATGCGAAAGTTGTGGGTAAAAGAGGCCCTGGCAGACCAAGACTTACATATTACGATCAGATAAATAAAACAATAGCTGAAGGTGCATTAAAAAGCCATCGAAACAAAAGGACATGTATGAAGAGGTTGATGAATGTTGAAGAAGCGAAAGAGGTATGTCGTGATCGTGACAAGTGGCGCTCAATTGTCTATGCCTACCCCGCAAGGGATTTGGCATGAAGATATATATATACATGTATGTATGTAATAGACTTACAAACAATATAAAAGAATCACAATATTAAAGAATTAAAAAAGAAAACCTAACATTCAGTAAACACTACAAATATAACTAAAATAATAAAAACTAAAATTGTAACCGTCCTATGGGCGTAGTGTGCCGAGGACACTTCACTGCGTTCCCTCGTTGAACATTAAGGCTTACCCTTTGAGCAAAAAAACTTAAGTTTTTTTTTAAATGCCCAAAATGGAATTAATTACCAGTTAGCGCTGACAGAGAGAAAAGAAGGACAACAATGACTCGGTAACTGTATTTGTGTCTCTCCCCGCGCTTCTCCCGTTCTAACCAGAATTTTCCAAATAGTTATTTTTTGTATTATGTATTATACTAACGGTGGTGGCCTTCCTTAACATCGTGGGTTCGAACCCCAGCATGTACCAATAAGAAATACACTATTATTACGGTCATTTGTCATAGATGGAATAACTGCTTAATAAGCAAATAAGTGCTTAGCTGAGACTCCCCATGGGCCCATTGTCTCGACCTCAAACGGCTCAAATTCGTAAACATTTTGCGCAACTTCAGGTTCTCAGCAGAAACCGCCGAACTCCCCGAAATCGATAGATGGAGCTAATGTGTCTACACACGTCGCATCCCACACCAGAGACCTGCCAAGTTTCCACGGCCCAACAATCATTCCGTCGAGTCCGCCATGGCTCCGCACCATCCCAGAGAGTTCTAAGATTGCAGGTACCCCAGCAATGACAAGAGCCCTTCGGATGATTCGTTGAGAGCCGCGTGACGAGGAATGGGGCAAGCACTTCTAGCACAATAAAGCCCGTGGTGTCCGAGACGATCGACTATATTAACATTTCATTCATTCATCATTTCATTACAGCCCCTAGAACACAGCGTCCTAGACGTCCTCCACTGCTGGAGATGGGCCTTCCAGAACTGGAGAATATAATAAGGCCAGACGGCTTGGCGAGGGTATGATGTCAATTTTTTATGACAATTTATTAACGATTCCACAAGTTGGTGTTAGTGGATCCGGGACCGACGGCTTAACGTGCTCTCCGAGGCACGGGAACGGTGGTGTTGTAAATATATACACATACATTACATGGTACATGTCGGGTGGGTTTGAACTGACCTTTGTAGGATTTAAGTAAGCGTTCTTACAACCGAGCCACCACCGCGAAAGTTTAAAATAAATAAAAATGTGGAACGCTTCACGATTTTGCGTGTCATCCTTGCGCAGGGGCCATGCTAATCTTCTCTGTATCGTTCCAATTTTAGTATATGTACTGCCGAAGCAAGTATATTAACATTTAAGAACTAATTTATAAAAGTACGTATGAAATAAAAACTATTCTACAAAAATAAACTAAAGACTCACCACCTGGGAGGGTACCTAAAACGCTTAAAACTACCCCAAATACCATAACTACCTTAAACAAAATATTTCCAATATCATTCATCGAGGAAATGCGGCGAAAGTTTTAGGTACGCTCTCAGGTTGTAAGCCCTTAGTTTCTTTTGTAAAATAATTTTAATTTCATACGTATTACTTGTGTATTCACACTTCCTAAATATCTCCTGACAGCGTTAGTAAGTAGTATATGTATGTTTATGTATAATAATGTGTATTATTAGTATTTAGTATATTGATGTAATGATATATATGATGTAAGTATATATTAATCCTATTAAATTACTTTTTATAATTATAGTATTATTAATATTTCTATGATTGCACCTATAATTGTTCAAATGTGTCCCTAAGGTTTGGCTGTCAGAGAATGTCATCGGGCATTTAAGTCCGCCTTTGTACTTAGTGCAATAAAGTTTTTTAAATAAATAAGTATTATCGTTTAGTTTTATTTATAAAAGTATCATCACGTCCGTTCCCTTCCATAGTGATCAAAAATCACGCTTATAAAGAAGCGGATTCACATTTAGCCAACTATAGGCTAATCAGAAGGCATTCAGAGAATTTCAATATAATATTTCAGCAAGGTCAGTGGATACGTGACCGAGTAATCGCATCTTGTCCGATATTACTGTGAAATTACTTTATTTTATTATAACCTACCGCCTGATTGACAATAATATAAAACAGTTTTATCTACTCTCATCGTAAAATGCGAATTACAAACTTCAAAACGAATTTATATTAACATACTTTATTTTTTCATCCTTTTTTTTTATTTTTTTCTAAAAAATAAATACAAAACTGTATAGTGCATTGCCTTTACCATTGCTAAAAGAAATAAAATTACTTTTTCAAAATTTATGACAAAGATCTTCAGTCACTGTCACTGATGACGCCGCTCCAAAGAGAGGCGAAATATTTGGCAATAAAATTTTTAAGCTTCAATTTATATATTTTACCAAGTAAGAAACACATACTTTATAAACATACTGCTGAAATTTAAAAATAGAATCACATTATAACACTTTTTCTCTAAGAAAATAATCTTATAATTCATTTTAAAAATAGAATCACATATTATATAACACTTATTCCATTACAAAAATGTTTTGATTCCAATTTTTACTTGTCTAAGGCAGCGCCCGCAATAGCGCGTGCGCGGTCATAAGCTAGGTTTTGGCGCCATTTCATTATTTAGAACTTATGTATTCTGTACCATGGTCATTAAAAAAAAAAAAAAAAAATTGGCGCCATTCAATACTTTTTGTTGTATAGCATTTCGTGTGATTTTTCTTACACTTTTAACTTTTATTTAGTAGGTTCAATCCCAATGTATAAGAGTAGATAAATTAGTGTATGAAACTGCACATAACTAGGTAATAAAACACTCGTGTGTAATACCCCTTATTATGCAACAGTTTCATAAACTACTATTTTTTAAAGGCTGGCTTAAAGGAGATTGAGCATCAGAAATACCTATTCTCGCATACTTTTTGTTAAATGCGATCGTATCATTTGATTATAAGTAGTGGACTGTAATAGGATAAAATAATTTCACAAGTTGGTTAGTGGAACCTGGACCGAGAGCTTAACGTGCTCTTCTCACAAGAAAACGGTTGTGTTTACTTTATTTTGTCCTCTTACGAGTGTCTTTATTGTTGTGTACACGCATATTATTATTATTATGTAATGTGTATTCTTAAGGAGTTGTCAAAGCGGCTGACAGAAAGGTCTGGAGACAGTAAGGCTGGCAATTATTTCTGCCAACGTATTAGCCTCGCTATACAGAGGGGAAATGTTGCCAGTCTCCTTGGGACTATCTTGGATGGGACATCTCTAGAGGACATTTTTTATTTATAGTTTAGTTTATTTTTAATTTTATTATTTAGGTAGCTTTTATATTGTAATTATTTTATACTGGTTGTATATTACTTCGAATAAACATGTCATTTTACCGGTTAACCTAATGATGTTAACCTAATGATGATTCCAAACTTTCTGACTATACGGCAAGTATTAAGGATTGTAGCTTTTTGCAATTGTCTATATGTGTGCTGGTCTACGTTGATAGTTTTGAGGCTGTCATGTAATGTTTGGGTATTACTCCGGTCGTAGATACTAATATGGGTACAGTTGTTACTTTTTCTTATTTGAGTTGGGATTCAAGCTCTATTGCAAGGTCTCTGTATTTAGTTTATTATTATTATTAATTTTGGCTTATGTTTTGTTTGTATTTTTTGCGACTTGCTTAGTTTAGTTAGACCTCTAGTTTTAGTTTAGTTTCATTTCCACCAATATGTACTATTTATATAAATGTATGGCCAATGTTTTACTTATAATAATAATAATAACGTTTATTTCCCAGATTGATTTTACACAGTTAAATACAATCCAATCAATACAACTAATAGAAAAAAGGTAAAAACTAAAAACTAAGTATATATATTTGTAAAATAAAATTAAAAATAAATAAAATCAAAATCAAGCATCCATACTGGGAGTATGATAGTCTCTCCATAGTTGGTGCAGTGGACTACCCGGCCAGTCACGCACAGCTGACACTATTTTGTTGCTCGAGTTAAATACGTGTGATCTGACGCCCGCTGTTCTCTGTCGCATTAGTGCGGCCCAGCCCGGAGTGCGTCCTGTGCAGAACATCTCGCTAGCACTGCACCAGCGAGGTAGATGAAACATAGCTCGCCAGCAATCATTGTATTGGACACGCATTGTTGACAAGGTTGCTTTTGTGTATTGAGACCACAGCTCCACGGTGTACACGCTGGTACAGTATGACAGAAACAACTGCCTCTTTACGGCCTTGCTACATCTGTAAAAACGCCGCGCCAACATATTTGCTCTCACCGATGTAGGCCTTCTTTGTCGTTCTATGTCGTTATTATCGGAGAGGTCGGAATTGATTATATGCCCCAAATATTTCACCTCGTTCACTCTCTGTAAACATTGACCGTTTAGCTGTATTGCCGGGATATTGTCTGGTGTATGTGCCGTAACGTAACGCGTTCTTTATTAGGGCAGGTGAGTTGTTCAATGATCTTAATATCGATATTGATCTTTTTAATTCTACTACTACGTCTATAAGACGCGCGATGGCCGACGAGCACTTCAGGCGAATAGAGATTGTTTAGGTAGTATGTCAGTATTGATTTGTATTATTTTATATGTTTTTTTTATGTATATAAATTCTTATATTTTATTTTTTGTTCAAGGTGCAACTATAAGTGGAAACTGTTAATTAACTTTATTTCATTTCATTTCATTTATTTATCACCGTAGGGACCGTCTGGAACACTTGGTTAAGTCAATTTCTAATACTCTGTAACCAATATTAGTTACCTACAGTAAGCGAGATAACACAATCATGGTCCGACAGCTTAATACGAAACAACACGACGAAGACCAGAAACAGCCCAAACTATCAATACAATTATGGAAGAGCCATATTGAATGCTAAATAATCAAATACAGAAAATAAAATTTAAATACTAATTAATAATGTCAAACTATGTTAAAATAAAAATGTCAAGTACTACAAGGTACTACTATAATCTAATATATATATATCTATATATATTAGATTATAGTAGTAGTAGTATATATATATATTAGATTATAGTACTACAAGGTACTACTATAATCTAATATATATATATATATATATTGTATAAAAAGTAAAGTAAAGTATCATCACGACCGTTTCCCTTCCAGGGTAGTCAGAAACCACGCTTATAAATAAGCGAATTCACATTTAGCCAACTTTACTATAGGCCAATCATGACAAGTGGCAAGCTTGTCGATGTCTCCAGCGTACCAAACTCTAGAAGTATCACTAATAAATTAAATATTAATCGGAATCGAACCCTGTATATTGTATACAACACTAAAATATGTCAAAAAACTAATATTATTAAACATAGAAATCTGCCACAAGGGCATCGTCATTAAAACTAGATAAGAAAAAGAAAATATAAATAAATTTATTAATAACATGTCATATTAAAAACTAATAGTAATAAGTAATTATAATTTTATTAATTTGGCTGTATAGAGGCGTCGTCAATCTATAACTAAAATAAACATATGTATTCTCATATACCAAATATATTATCATCGTCCAGTGCTTCATTTATAGTATAATATACTTTACCTATTAATATTGATTAATTTGTTTTTTAAATTCGTCATCATCCAATTCCCTCAACGAATCAGGCATTTTATTCAGTAAAGGAACACATATACACATGTAGCTTTTTGCTACCTTCAGTAGACGATGTTTCGGCATTGGGATGGATGGTTTTTGACGAGAGTTTGCTCTCAAAGGATATTGAATTTGGTAGTTAGTGTAAAATAGCTGTAAGTTTTCCAAACATAATAAATAAATAAATAAGGTATACCTATGTATTTATTTCTGTAATGAGCTGTGGTTTTTGTAATAAATAAAAGTGTATTATTCATTGGTACATGCCGGGAGTTTGAACCGATCTTTGTAGGATTTTAAGGAACCGAGCCACCACTGCTCATATCCACCACGATTATTAAATTGCTGATGAACGAATTTAAATTTGACGCTACAATTTTAAATACCTACGTATTTTAAAGATCGTTTAAACATGGATTCTTCTCGTGGTCGAAAGTCGAAGAACTGTGGGTGTCATGAACAGGTAAGTGCAAGAAACACCGTAAGGTAACACATTGATGTCAAAACTGTAGACTGGTATTGGCACGATAAAGATCGCTGGCGATTGTCGGATGAGAATCGTGCAACATCGCGTGTGGACATCCGCCTGTTACAAAGTCCTAGAACTACAGTGCTAACGTTATATTATTATTAAATTCTTTATTGCACAAAATAATTGTACAAAGGCGAAGATCAATAATGCCTACAAAGCATTTTCTAACATCTAACCAGAGTATGAGATTAAGTGTAACAGTGTAAAGATATTGTTAATGGTCATAAAGAGGTTGAACTTAAAAATGATAACATTTGTATTAATAATAATAAAGATATTCTTAATAGGGAGAACCAACCTCAACCAGAAATTGTGAACCATGATTCTATGATGGATCCACTCAGGAGATCAGCAAGAGTTAGAAGACCTCCTGAGCGTTTAAATTTATAGAGGGAGTATTTGTAGTGTATGTGGGTCTTTAAACCCTATAAGTCGACCCATGTTTAGGGGGCTTTATAAACGCCCTGTTTTGTGTAGCAAGCCAATATGGCGGACGCGTGATTTTAAACATTTGTATTTTATTTTATTAAACGTGTGTGAAACCAATTCTATTATTTTATTTAAACACGTTAAATGGCTTACTCTTACACTGTTACATAAATTACACATGTTTATTGTTTATTAATTATCCGTAGGAACCTTGTTTCTGGGAACACTTGGATTTGTCAAAGTTTACAATTTTGTATATGTAATGTAATTAATACAATGACACAGAAAAATAGCCGGATACGAGAAAGCAAGGAACAGTCTGCTACTATATAGTCGTACATTGATTATATAAACTAAGGTTGGATGCAGCTGTAAAGGGGCGTTGTACTTATCAAAACATTGTCTTATGTCAAATATAATAATGATGTATAACAATTATTCAATAATTTTAATGTCAAATATAATTATAGCAGCTGTAAATGGGCGTTGTCACTTATGAACTAAAATTAAAACTCAGCCTAATTAATATTATATGTCATATATAAATTAAATAATATAAAATATATCTTATTATTTTTGTATAATAAAACATAATATAATCTCTATAACATTAACATGTATATTTTTTTTTAATTGACATGTACTTATTAATAAAATTATTTATTTTAGCCTGATGACGACTCCTGTTTGTCTAGAAATAAAGCAGTGACCAAGCGCTTAAAAACGTGGACCGACGGCGAGTCTAATAGCGAGTGGTAGCTTGTTCCACTGGCGGGCTGCAGACACAGTATACGAATCTGAATATCTGCTAGAGGAGTGGGATGGGATTTTAAGTTGGTTGTTATGTGAAGAACGAAGTGGAAGGTTGTGAGTATCACACATGTATTCAAAACGGGATTGAAGATATGCAGACGCATGAGGGTTGTTCAGGATACCATACAGAGACACGAGGAGATGGGTAGATCTTCAAAAGCGGATATTGAGCCATTTTAACTAAGTATGAAAATGAGAGATATGATCATATTTACGCAAGCCGTATACGTAAGCGGATGCATAAATTGAGCAGACGATCGAGTTTGTTCAGTAGCTCTTCAGTGACATCGGGATAGCAGATATCTGCATAGTCTATTATGGGAAGAAGCAGCGAACTGACTAGCATTAACTTTGCCTTAAAAGGAATAAAATATTGTAAGCCGGCGGTGGAAACTTAAAACAAGCAATGGGGTGTATCAGGCAAAGCTTTTTGTAGATGTCGCTAGCGGCAATGGTACCTTGTTTTACACCTATGTATGTCGCTTATTTTTTCAAATGTTTTTGTAGTTTTTTATTTTTGTAATAGAAAAATGTATTTTAACTTACCTTACCTACCTTAAAAGACTTTTTCTAATTATTTATCACCCTTTGGTTATAAATATGAAATCTATTATGAGGGACACTGTCAATGTCACCCGCTATTAAAGAAGTATGTAATAATTTCTAAATTTAAAACGCGTTATTCGAGTAATATATAATTATTGTTAATGGTATTTAGAATATAAGATGACACGGCGTTTACAGCTACGAATATATGCTTAATTGACATATTATTATTATTTACATTGTAAGGTGACACGGCCCGTATACAGCCACGAACTAGTATTAAGATTTGATATTTATTATTATTGTTAGATTGTAAGCTGACTCGGCCCTTTTACAGCCACGAATTTATATTTAGTTGACACGGCCTATTTACAGCCACGATCTTATATTAAGTAGTTATTAAGTTACAATTACCCTGCTTATGACAATAATTCTATTATAACACACATTAATCTGGATTGTTTACCCGTTACGGTCCAACCATGATTACAGTTCTCCCAAAGTGATAATGCGCATAGAAATCTTCGTCACTGTTCGGCAACGGTCGTATTCCCCGAGCGTCGGAAGACGATATGTATATAGAGTGGTTAAGTGCATTTTCTTCATGCATAATTTAGTAGAATTATGTGTAATAAACTAATAAAAACTAATTAATAAACTAATAAATTAATAAACTATTTAAAGTTGAATAAGATAATTAAAGTTGAAATTAAATTCACCTTTGAAAACAAAACCAAGAACGGTGTGTAATATCAGCTCTATATATTTCCACTCAGAGAGAACACATGCAGTCACCGACCGCCCGAATTCTTTTCGATTGTGTACACATGATATTGACTTCTATTTCTTTCGAACAAGGTGCAAAATGCAAGTGCAATGTTTAGGCTCTTACGATTCAATGATTCGGGTGTTTCCGGGAATACGACAATTAGCGAAGATCTGTATGTGCATTATTAATTTGGGAATACTGTACCTAACTTATGTTTGTTTATATATTTTGTATGTTTTTGTTTTATATTATTTTAGTGTTGACAATATCCAAGTTGTTACAAGATAACCTATGGAAATAAATATTTTGATTTTGATTGATTTTGATTTTATAATTATTCTAGTAATATAATACCTAGACACTAAGCTCGACAAAGTCATGTGACTAAATAAATATTAATATGCTAGAAATAGCGAATCATGAGATACATATAACAATTTACATTCCTGTACCTACCATGTTTAGTGGTATTATAACAAATAAATTATTTCATTTTATCATAGTAATTTTTATCTTCGTCTTAGCAACATAATAAATTACATTCGAAGCCAGAATTATTCGAATACAGATAATCCGAATAATAGGTATTTAACCGCGATTTATTCCTAAAAAATATATTTTTTAGCTATGTTATTCAATTTGCGGTGACAACTCATTTGGGTTTGGTCAAAAGTAAAAAGTTTTTCGGTGACATAAGCAGCGATTTGCGGTATCTTATCTCGAATAGGTATTGCTCCATAGTCCTCACCCGTTGATAAGCGAGAGGAAAATAAATGAGAGAAACTGATCCACGCATAATGGAACGTTACCACTACCATACGACTCAAATTAAACCTAATAAAAATCTCAACAATCATTGCAGCAGCACGCCTAATTAAGAAAACTAGGACTATTTTATTTTAAAACTATTTTGTAAACATTATTTATTTATTTTAAAAATTAGCCAAATTATATAGCCATAATTTTATGTATATTATATTATTTATTTTAAGGACAAGTTTTATTTTATTTTATTCTTTATTGTATAGATTGCTTATTCTAATTACAGTTGTGTATACATGTCATGATGATGCAATCTGCCCATATTGTGGGCATACAATATGCTTATGTCAATAGATATTTATTTACAATATTTATTTGTATATAGTTTATATTTAATATTGTTCTTGACAATTTATTGGAATACAATGTTAATGTCAAAATTATGAGGGATCAGCTGAAAATCAGCGCTGTGACCGAGTGTTGCAGCTTATTGCTGAGCTGATTCCCTATTTGTCACCACACTATCTTGTTTGTTGTATTATCATTATTATTTTTTACTGCTTGTGTTTTTTTTTTGTGACAAATAAACTTTTTTTCTTTCTTCTTCTTCTTCTTTAAAAATGGTCTAGCGGTTAAGTCGTTTGATTTAGACTACGAGGTACCGGGTTCGATTCCTGATCGCGCCACAATAATTTCTTCCTAATAAAGTCTTAGAGGCGAGGCACCACCTCTGTATAGTAAAGCATTAGCTTTCGGACAACTCCTTGCCCAGCTGGTATCCCCATGGGCCCATCGTCTCGACTCCAAACGGCGCAAATTCGTAACCTGTACTAAGGTTGGCGTATTTGCGCAGCTTAAGGTTTTCAACAGAAACTGCCGCACTTTGAAGCACAAGGTTGATGAAGTTGCCTAGATGTGAGTTGCTAAGCTGCTGGTCTTCTGCTAACAGCTTACTTATTGGACCACTTTGCTGCTTAGTCTTCTACTAGCAGTAGTAGAATCATTCAAAATAATTAAATTAATGACGTTTCATAAATGCCTGTAATAGGTTTACGTGAATAAAGATATTTTGACTTTGACTTTTGACTTTGACTTTGTGAGATGGCTCTAATGTGTCTTCAGATTTCGCATCACACACCAGAGACCTGCTAAGTTTCCACGGGCAGTCATTCCGACGGGTCTCTTGCCATTACTCCGCGTTATCCCAGACACAAGAATCTAAGATACAAGAAGTCCAAGAGGTTCGATGGGTGTAGTGGTAAGTATTTTATTTCTGTCAAACTTATGTTTTGGCACTCGCAAGAACTATAAATTCTGCAAAATTTCAACCTGCCTAACGGCTTACTTATGGTCACTTCCGGCATTTAATGAGATTATCACAATGCCGCTATTCCTTCCCGCACTCCGAATTGAATTATGGTACCATCCTTTCATTACCTAACTGTAGTTCGGCGAAGGTCATTAATTTTTCTAAGGAAATGCTTTTTGGGTTAATGTCCTATCATATTTAGGACTAGTTGCTGTTAAGTGGGTTTTAATGTGATCAACAGTTGTCAGTGTTTGTAAACAGTGAAGAAACGAGTAAAGATAGGGCCCGAATTCACCACTTCCCTTACCCATACAATTTTGTATATATTTATAAGTTGTATATATATATGAGTTGAATATTTAGTATATACCACTGGTTACACGCACTGCCTTCTGCGAACCTCGGCACACTGCTTGACGACGAACTCTTACGTACATTTGTCATAGATTAATAACACCACCGTTATCGGGCCTCGAAAAGCACGTTAAGCAGTCGGTCCGGGTTCCACTAATACCAACTTATATGGAATCGTTAATAAATTGTCATTAAAATTTGACAACAGACCCCCGCCAGCCAGCAGCGTGGCGAGTGTAGGCCAAATTAATAGATTTGTAATTTTTTTCTATGATATGAATGTGCTTATGTATTCTGGACTAGTCTAAATAAACGAAGCGTGTTCCAGGAGACAAGTGAAGTATGTAAATTGCATCGATAGTAAAAATTCCAATAGTTCACCATCATACACGTTTTCTAACGCAACATAACAATCAAAACCGCGGGAAAATTGCAAATAACCGAATCGCAAATAAGAATACAGGAGTCGAAAAATTGCTTCACAAAAAAGCGTGCACAGTTACTTTTGCCATTCATTTTTCACGCCTTTTACGATCAAAACGTGCTGCCTAAATCTACAGCATAGTACAAACCTGCATTCTTAATCAACTCTGGTTTTATATGTTCATTATACATTGCGTGTTATCTTTAAATTAAATTTGGTGCATAATACGAAATGTACAATGTAAAATATAGAACTCGAGTTAATAATTCTAAGTAAAATAAGGTCCTATCCCAATGCATACAAACATTTTAGCTACTCGTAAGTTTAGGTAACCTTTATTAAAAATAACTCGCATTAATTTAAGTTGTTAATTGTTAATTGGCACCTCTGGAAATGTTACTTATTATTTTAATACATTGTCTAATATTTTGATTGCACTTAGATACTATTACCTGTACACGTGTTATATATATATATATATTAAAATAAGGCAGTTACAAAGATGTTTAAAATAAGTAAAACTACTTACGTATTATAAACAAAACTATAATATTTAATAAGGTTACTAACGCTAAACTAATAAATTTAAATGTACATCGAACACAACCATATATATATTTTTTTAATTGTCTTTAAAAGTCATTGTACAGAATACATCAGCCCTAAACACGTAATTTATGTGCATAATATATGTTTATAACCGAGTTGGGGATCATCAAATTCCAGATGCTGCAGAATTTGATGCTTTCCTTGGAGTCATTTGCGGCACCATAGCTCAAACACCTCGGGTAACATATGGGAGTACACAGCGCGGGAAAACCGCAACAAATAAACTGCAACTTGTGCCCTATATTTAAAGTCCAATTTGTCGTTTTCCATAATTATTCACATTGCAGCAGATTATTAAACAAAACAACACCACCTTTGACCAATAATATCCACAGCAAATTAATTTACAAAACAAAAACTTGCACTTGACATGTCCACGTAAAATAGCGCGAAGAACTCTCACAAAATCATAACAATGCATTGTCATAGACTAATTAATTCTGAGATGATTGCCCTAGCTTTAATTCTCATATCATTTGGCTTGAAAAAGTAATCGATTATCAAATAATACCATCACCAATTCAAAAAAAACACCCAGATGTTTAGCCAGCAGCTGGCAATGTTGTAATTTTTAAATCTATTGTAAACATCACTCACTTAGTATAGACAAAGAGGGCTAGGCATGTGCCCTTGGCAGATGTTTCCTTCATATTTTTGGACGCGTGCTGCAGAAGCCTATTGTTATACCCACAATGTGTCTTGAAGATATATTTTATGAAGACAGACAGACACCACAGTTATCCATAAGGGTTCGATTTATTTCACTGGGAACCCTAAAAAAGTGGAATAACATTTAAAAAAAAAAGTTTTTTCGCGCTATTTTGCAAGGACATGAAAAGTATTCTTTTGTAAATTTTGTAAATTACTTTCTTTACTTTGTTTACAGTTTAATTTTTGCGGTTTTCTCGCGCTGTCAACTCACATATTATACCCGACGTGTTTGAGCTATAATACAGCGAATGACTGCAAGAAAAGCATCAAATTCTGCAACCACTGGAATTTGATGATTAACTCATTAAAAGAAAGATACATTATTATGCCAGACTTGGCTGTATGGGCAGACTCTTTGCCTTCCCTATATCATTTCATAATAGATATCGAGAGAAGAGAAACAAAAAAAACATTTGGATAAAAAAGTCTAGACGAGTCTTGCGAGACTATCTACAAAAGACCACAGGATTGCATCAACTAAATGTGACAAGTAACCAATAAATTAACCTAATTTATAAGAAAAAATATAAATTATAAACTAAACAAGAGAGTAAAAATATTTTATATTGAACAAATACCAGGGTACCATAAACGGATGGTGCTAGAGGAAATGGATACACCGTTATCCGCTTCCAGTCAAACTCGCAATCGTAACCACTTCAATTTTATGCTCGCCTGGTACTTGCATAGCAACTTTTGGTCTCAGTTTATGCAAGTCACAGAACAACTTAAATAAAACAAGTCCAACTTGCATTTCTGTATGTTTGTATGTTTTTGCACTCAAACCCTCTGTTTTTCTTGTCGCTTTAAGTGCATTTTTAGTTTATTTCGCATTGAAAGTTGTCCGATTTGGCGTTTGTCTAATTTTCATGTAAAATTCGGTAAAAAAATAGCAAGCTTTGCTTAATTCGCTTTCAAGTCGGACATAGCAAAAGTCAAATAATTTATTACAATTTTGCCTTCTCGGGCTTCTTTGTATTATCATTAGGTACATTGTTTTAATTGAAATTTGGTACAGGTTTAAATGATGAATCAGGAATGAAAATACTTGAATTGTCGGCTTGACTGGTCATGACGGCAATTCTAGCCTGATCCCGAAACGTGTGGATACACTTAACTGGGTTTATCAGCACGAACGGTGGATACTTCCCCGTGCCGGCAGACAGCAAATTACCACCATCAGTCCGCCTACCACTTATTTAAAATACATTTGCACATTAACCAGGCATTTATGCCACTAATAAAATCAATTAGGTATCTTATAATAGGCATTGCCTATATGTGACGTTTAAGGAGTCTGCCCACAACACCGTATCATACCATGACCGTGCAATACAACTTGCTTTGCCCACTGAAACGAATCGACGGAGTTTAATGCCCGTATGATGCCGGTATGGTGTCCGTATGCAACCCGTATGTTGCCCACCCGTAATTTGTATGACGTAAAATTGAAAGGAAGCCGTTTCTATCTCGCATGTGTACCGGTAATGCCTGGGGAGTGCTATCTATTAACGCGATTATAAACCGTATGATCACCGTTTTGCTGCCTGCGCGTATCGATTTGGCAACGTGGCGTGCCATGCGCGGAGCGTATCGGCACCGGCAAAATATTCTCGCCAATCCGTGCATGACACGCGACGGTACGGGTCGGTGACGGAACGGTCTAATGGACGTAGTGCCATGCTTTTCTATACAAAGAATATTTTTTTGCCTGACACGTTCCTATTACGGTCATGGTATGATACGGTGTAGTCGGCAGACTCCTTTAACATGACTTTTTAGTTTATTTACACATACTCGTAAGCTAGTCAGTCAATTTGGCTGTGTTATGTCCTAAAAAAAGAGTTAATAGTTTTACTGATGCGAGGGTGAGGCAAAGCTAATTTGTGCTTATTGCGTGTGTTACGAGAATGCAGGTCACAATTTCTTTTATATTGTTTTTTTATTTAAACTCACGTCTATACTACTAAAGCTATTTGGATAAAAATTGGTACATATACATACATACATGTTACTTGTGTCTCAGGTTACAATGCTGCATCATTTGAGCACGACATGTGATCCAACGACCATTTATCTGTCTGGTTATAAAATAATACTCGTAAAATGTATTTATTGGACTAAAAAGTATAAATAATTAAAACTACTTAAAAGTCAAAATTAAAATAAATATAAACAAAACCTAATAAAAAATTAAGTATAAGTAAAAAATGTCCTCTAGAGACGACCCTTCAGTGATAGTCCCAAGAAGACTGGCAACCTTTTCCATTTGTATAGCTAAGCTAATACGTTGGCAAAAATAATTGCCAGCTTTCCTGTATCCAGACTTTTCCGATAGCCGTTTGGACAACTCCTTGGCCAGACGCTTGGCTGAGTGTCCCCATGGGCCCATCGTCTCGACCCCAAACGGCGCAAATTCGTAACCTGTACTGAGGTTGGCGTATTTGCGCAGCTTGAGGTTCTCAGCAGAAACTGGCCCACTTCCTGCGCTTGACGAGGTCGCTGAATGTGTGATGAGGCTAATGTGTCTACACATGTCGCATCCCACACTTTTCACCAAGTTTCCACGGCATAGGGTTCTAGGATCGCGGGTACTCCAGCAGTGACAAAAGCCCTTCGAATGATGTCGTTCAAGGCAGCGTGACGAGGAATGCGGCCAGCACTTCTAGCGCAAGAAAGCTCATGGTGTCCGAGATGTTCTTTCTGGTTTGAATACCTAGTAAGCTTCGTTCTATTTGTTTTTCGTTACCTTCTACTGCATACAAATTGAAAGAAACTTAAATATTTAGGTTGTTTCTTTTCCAAATACACATTAAATTCTAGCAAGCCGGTTTTTTTATTAAAAGACAAAGGCTTCTTTGTATCTCCTTGTTTGTAAAATTCATAAGAAAATAATGGTGTAATTTGAGCTGTTTTGTGGTACCTTTTGACGCATTGGATAGATGGATAAATTCTTTATTGCATAGTAAACAAAAATACATTTAAATGTAAGTAGGCGAGCTTAATGTCTAGTGACATTTTCTAACAGCTAACCTTTGGGATAGTGAGCAGGGATTGTGGGTGCATTAACTAATTTAAAATGGGATTTAAACAGAAAAACTACTTATACAGTAATATATAAATATATGATAACACAAGTACATATAATATATAATAAATAAATATAAAATACATACAATATTATACCAATTTAGAGACGTTATATGGACTCGTCTTGACATGTTGAATGAATAGATTGAATGAATGATAACTCTATTATGATCACAGACATTGAATTTAGTTACCCCTACCGTCTACTAGGCGGCGCCACTTTCTAAGTAAACCTAAATTTGTCAATTGCTTGCTCAAAGTTTCTACCCCCTGCACCAGAGAGCCGCACACACTTTGGGAACCTCTGGACTAGACTATAACCGAACTGCGTAAGATAAAGTGCGAAATTTTCTAAGTAACAATCAATAATCGGCATTTCACAGTGAATGAACCCTAACAGGGCAAAGATCAAGGTCTCAAACCAGACCAATTGTTATGTTTTTTATTCATCCAGACAAACTTTAGTCTCTATTTCCACGGACTAAGGCTGAATTTAAAAATAGTTGTCGATATTTTGACTGTACCAACGTTAGGAAACACACGCAATACTACGTGCCGTCTAGTGAATCGTGGTGTTCGGTTTCTTTCATAATGCTAATAAAAACCATAGTATTATTATATATGCGAATGAAGCTTTAAGTGGTCTGGCCTTAACGCCTTTACCCTATAATTAAATATTTAAAAAAAAACGCGAAATATTAAGTAATTAGTTTTAGCTTGTCGATGTCTCTAGCGTACCAAACTCGAGAAATACCACAAATAAATTAAATAAAACATTGTGTCCCGCAAGGAATCAAACTAGACCACGGAGGCAGTAATCACATAATCCCTTTAGAAATAGGGTTACCATCCATTCGGATTTTTAGATTCACGGCTCTTTTATTTGTCCGGATTTTTTAATTTGATGAATCGTATTCCATAGTTTTAGCACTCGTAAGTAATAAAACTACATAGTAAGACGTCGCGAGCATCTACTACCATGCGTACTATACGGCTGTACACCGTAGGTACCTAATGTTTGCATTTTGTGACTAAAATGTAAAAACTTTTATTGAAATGTCATGCTTTTTGTCAGGACTTTTCAAATGGTAACCCTACTTAAAAATCAGGGATTGTATATATCTAGTTTGATTGTATAGTCAATTCGTCATCATGAGTCCTCTATTTGTATAGTTGTAACAAAATCAATTTAAAATAAATTAATTGATAATTGAAAAGAAATAAATTTATAACCGTGTAAAATGAACTTTAAATAAAAACTGAAAAGAAAAAAAAGCCGTCGTTGCAAAAAAGTTTGAGAACCTCTGACATAATTTTATGATTGATACATAAAACCATAGATTAATAAATGACGCGCTCTTCTATGCATAAAACAAATAATAAATTGTAATGCAAAAATATATAGCGTATTTAACCCATTGTTGATAGGATTTGAGCAGGGGTGGAAAGTTAGAACAAGCAATTGTCAAATTACGGTTCTTGTAATAAGTGGAGCCGCCTAGTTTACTAAATTTTACTTCTGTGGTTTGAACACGAGTTATTATTCATTCATTAATTCAATCAGTTCGTTCAATTCATTCAACATGTCGGCCATTGTTGTCAACAACCAAACTATACAACCTTAGTAAAATAAAAGCGTTTAACTTTTTGTACCTTATTATGTATCGTACGCGAGGCGTACCGCTGACCATCAGGTGGGCGTGATGTCACATATCGTGTTCAGTATATAAATAAAAAACATATGTAATAATATAATTAATATACTATATATATATATATATATATATATATGCCACCTGTGTGGATACCTTTGCCGCTTGCCACATTTCCTCTACATCAAAAAAGGCCGGTTCGGCTGATCATACAGCCGAATTTAGAAAGCACATCAAATACAATAGCATTAAACAAAATTATAACTTTGTGGCATTTGGGGTTGAAACAATGGGGGTATATTCTCTTGATACCCACAAATTCATAAAAGAGCTGGGTAAACGAATTTTCCAAGAGTGTGGCGATCCCAAATGCCATAACTACCTAAAACAGAATATGTCCATAATAATTCAACGAGGAAATGCGGCGAGCGTTTTAGGTACCCTCCCTGGTGGTAAGCCCTTAGTTTATTTTGTAGAATAGCTTTAATTTCATAGGTATTTTTAGTTTTAGTTTTCTTTATAATTAGTTTTTAGTCAATTTTATTAATATACGAGTGTGTAATATAATGACTTAAGTCAAAATATTTGTATAGAGTGATTTAAAATGCTAAGGGCACAAGATGGAATTACCTACCAGTTAGCGCTGACAGTAAAAGTAAAAAGACAATAATGACTTGGTTGTGTCTCTCACACTCTCCCCGCGCGTCACCCGTTCTTACCAGAATTTTCAAATGCAATTACCCAAAAAAGTACTTTTTCGTATTATGCTCTCGTATTAATAACAGTGCGATAACACTACACAGATCCAATTATTTAATTTCCTTTAAATATTAAATAATAATATTAACCGAAAAATGTTTAAAAAAATGGTGTCATCGTATTATTTAAATGGTTCATAAGTTATTTAATGGTATCATATGTAGTATATGTATTATTAGTATTTAATATATCATAGTTATTAGTATGTATTTAGTAGTATCATTGTATTTTCATATATATAGATTTATTTATTATTATTATAAATATTTGCACCTACCTTACATTTGAAATGGTCCCCATTGTCCCTAAGGTTGGCTGTCAGATAATGTCTAGCGGCATTAAGTCCACCCCTTGTATAACGTGCAATAAAGTTTTAAATAATAAAAATAAATAAAATTATCTGCACAGATCGGTAACTACTTTAAATATGGGCGTTAGGTTATTTAAATAATTACAGGAAAAAGACAAGCGGAAAACAATCGTAATACTCGTAATAATTATGATTTATTGACTTTCTACTTGAACACTATAAACGCTGCATAATTAGTAATTGTATAAGTGTTCAAGTAGTAATACTTATGTTTATTTGTCCCTTATCATGTTGATTTTTTTGCTGGTAACTTCATTGGAGCAACACTTCACTTCACTGCAGCGAATACTGGCTAAGACAGTAAATTGAACTGCTTTTTAACCAAGTTTTATCCTTGGTGTTGTGTTCCTTGATTGTGGTTGCATCATGTTATATTGTGTTATACTTTTAACTTTTATTTGCTCAACTGTTATTATAATTGTATTGTGTTTTTTATTTTGGTTTGTCTTTGAAAGGCCCAATTAAAGGATACAGTAATAGCACGTGATCGTTGCCTGTAATTGGTGCAGCATCTAGTTTAGGTCTTAGTTATAAAGTAAAAATCCATGTACATTATGTATTGTTGCTGTCACGGTTCACTACCCTAATAAATAAATAAACTTATAGCCATAGGCCTGGTGACCTGAGATACAGATATCCTTCGGATATTCACTTCAAGCACCAGCTCTCATGCCCAGATTTTTATATTTAATTTTCTGTAAACTAATTTATGACATTAGGGAGAAATAAACGATTTTTATTATTATATAATTGTATTCGAGTATGCTGGATATATAATAATAATAATAATAATAAAAATGTTAATTGACTTAAAAACCTAGATACATGATATACCTAGACGATGGGCCCATGGGGACACTCAGCCAAGCGTCTGGCCAAGGAGTTGTCCAAACGGCTAACGGAAAAGTCTGGAGACAGGAAGGCTGGCAATTATTTCTGCCAACGTATTAGCTTAGCTATACAGAGGGGAAATGTTGCCAGTCTTCTGGGGACTATCACTGAAGGGTCGTCTCTAGAGGACATTTTTTACTTATAGGTTATTTTTTATTAGGTTTAGTTTATATTTATTTTAATTTTTACTTTTAAGTAGTTTTTATTTATATTGTAATTATTTTATATTGTTTGTATATTACTTCATTAGATACATCAATCAGTAAATACGGGGATCCCTGTACTATGACCCAGAAGGTCTGTGATACAGGGAGCCCCACTCTTGCTTACAAAGGCATTCGTGATCAACATGCATAAACAATAAATTTAAAAACAGTTTAGACAAGTATAAAAAATAAAAACAACACGATATAAAATCAAAAAACTACAGTATTTATAAAACTCATTGCATAAATCAAGTATGAATAAACAAATAAAATAGATAAAAATAAATAAACATATACATATGATATAAATACAAAAAATATATATCACAACCAATGGCTTTAGTTTATGCGTTTAATGTGTGATTGATATTTTTTGTGCGCAAAGACATTAAATATATAAGATGGGGCAAGAAGCCAAACGGTATGAGAATTAAAGCAAGGATAATTGTCTCAGAATAAATTAGTCTACGACAGCAAACTGACGTTTATGGTCGTGTGCACTTTTAAATTGATAACATTCTGATTTAAAAAGGTAATTGAACTTGGATTGCTCACTAACTCATGAAAAGTGACTAGGCAATTATTTTTGCCCACGTTCAATGCTAAGAAAAAATGTAGCTGACCGCAAAAAACTTATCGATTTACGAGCAAATATTTGCTATTATATGTGTGACTAGCTGTTTGACCCGACGTTGCCTGTGTAATGTTGTGTCGGACCCGTTAGGCATGTCATATTTAGATATTAACGTCTTAAATTTATTTTATTATTTTTTTATTTTTATGACTTATTAAATTCGTAATATCTATTGAATGGAATGGGCGATTTGAACAATTCAAAAAGTGATCTACATGAATTGAAACAGTCTTGAAAACAATATGATTTATTTGAATAAGGATTTAAACAGAATTATAAGTAATATATTGGTCGGTATTTCTATCAACTTTTAAAATGTAAAAAGTGGTTATTGTGACAAAACGATAATAGTTCTAGTATATGTTCTTTAATATTGTATATTGTATATATTTTTCACTTGGTAAAATATATAAATTGAAGCTATAAAATTTTATTGCTAAATTTCTTTTATACCTTTACCATTGCTAAAAGAAATAAAATTACTTTTTCAAAATTTATGACAAAGACCTTCAGTCACTGTCACTGATGACGCCGCTCCAAAGAGAGGCGAAATATTTGGCAATAAAATTTTATAGCTTCAATTTATATATTTTACCAAGTAAGAAACACATCTAACACACTTTATTTGTTGCATATAATATTGTATATGTGTTCGTACAACCAACGTTTAGATTTCTTTAAAATGACTGCTCGCAAATCACGTAGATCCATCCATACATGACCTTTTACTATTACATAAAATTGACAATGGCCAGACTGGATGTATCGAACTCTTGCAACACATTTCCCTGACAGTGCCCTATAATATTCCACGTCGTCCTATAACCAAGATCCTGTGCTGTCCCTCAAGAACTAATGTAGGTTCACATTCGTCAACATCCCGAATGTGCAACACCTACAGTAGTCTCTGCAGTGCCAATAATGATATAGACATATTTCATGACCGTTACAATGTATTAAGAAAAAATGTTCTCGAACATTTCAAACCATCAATATTTGAGTAGCTTATAATTTATTTAACAAGTGTTTTGTTTCCGTTTTTTTAAGGTACCAAATTTGTGCAATTTTTATGTTTCCTTATTAGTTCTATTAAAAAAGAGAAAAATGTATAATTTTATTTTAGAAGTCATATTTTTATTTTGTAAATTTGATAGTTTTTTTTTTTTTTTTTTTGTTTTAACAGTAATAACTTTTTAATTTCTTCTTCTTTTTATATTGGTGAATGCTGTGACACTTAAGTGGTACATATATTATATAAGTTATAATTATACTATGTTATGTGTGTGATAACCTCTCCGATGATTCTTAGACGATTGATGACTGCCCAGTACTGTGATGAGCATCTTGAGTAGGTTCGACAACGCAAATTACACTGCTTGCTTTATGTGTCAGTTTACTATATTTAACATCAAGTTTGGATAGGTCTGCTTCACTACTGATTGTGTTTCGTTGGTTTTGTGTCTTTGCGTCTTCAGGAATTATACAACCATATTTTTGATATTATTTGTAAATTTTATTATTATTATTATTTTTCTCGATGGAATTGTTTGTTGTTGTTTAATGGTTCTTCTAGTTTGTTCTTTGATTGAATTGTATTATTTTAACACGTTTTGTCTGCTGTGTTTACTACTAACTCAATGCTATCAGTGAAAATTTGTAAGGCTTTAAGTTACTATATTTCTATTGTATTATTGTAGATGCTGTAAATTTTACTAAAATAAATAAATAAATATATATATATATATATATATATACTGCTGTGTGTACTATATAAATAAATAAATAAACATACTTTGGTTCTATCACCAATAGTTTCCGCAGCGCATGCGACGAAAGACGTTTTATGGCATTTTTTACAGCTCGGGTTTCGTTACTAAAGTTTTAGTAAGGATTCCTAATCTTTTCTAGCATTAAATATAGCCTATGTATGTTACTCAGGATGAATATAGCTTTCTAACTATTAGAAATCGACAAAGTAGTTTTTGAGATTATTGCTGTTGTTCATATTGGGCTTGTTTATTGTCTGTTTATGTATTTCTTTTAGGTTTTTAATTCAAGATCATTTTACGCAGTCGGGTTTAATTTGTAGTGCAGTTTATTTTATTTATAATTTAGTTTTTAGTTTTATATTATGTAAATATATTTATCCGAGAAATAATTGTCTATTGTTTATTACTCGGCATCCGCAGGGTGAATTCATGGATTGCTAATAGTCGCAAACGTTATTAGTGGATTTCGTTATTAAGTCAAGATTACGTCATAATTACAAAATATTATTCAATTCTCAACTCTATAAGCGCTCGACCTTGACAGCGGCCGTGCAAATATCAACTTTAATAGCATGATATATATATATAGTTAACGGATTCCATTATATAACGTTTGCGACTACTGCAGTAGCCTTATTCTGTTACTTAGTCGCGAACATCATTAGTGGATTTCATTATTTACGTCAGAGATTACGTCATAATTACAAAATATTATTAAATTCTCAACTCTAACAGCGCTCGACCTTGTCAGCGGCCGTGCAAATATCAACTTTAATAGCGTGATAAATCAATAGTTAACGCATTCCATTATATAACGTTTGCGCTTAAGTAACAGAATAGGATTGCTGGTCTATTGTAATCTCATAGGGACTCATAGTCCGTTGTTGTGTAATTTTGTATGATTTATTTTGTAAATCTAATATAGTTGAGTTTTCCTTGCAGATTCCTTTCTCAATCAGATTAAACATTAACAGGAATCACTGGAATCTGCTCTTCTGCAAACAGCTTACTCTTTGGACCTCTTTGCCTAGTCATCCACTAGCAGTAGTAGAATCATTCAAAATAATTTAAATAGTGACGTGTCACAAATGTCCGTAATAAAAAGGCTATGTATACGTGATTTGACTTTGACATTGAGGCTGAACATATTTTACGCTAAGCAAGCTACATAGATACGAGTATCAGCTCCTAGTGCATTTATTTCTTTGAATGGTTATAATACTACCCATAATAGGTAGGTATCTTCTCATTTAAATATTTATAGGAAAATAGTTTTTACTGTTATTGTAATACGGAGCACTATAGTATATCTTCCTTATATTTGCAAAGTCTCACTTATACCTATCAATAGGGTTGCTTCTTTCTTCGGTCTGCCAATTTATTTTGAGCAAAATATTATTTGTTTTATTATTGTAAGATGTTAAAAAATAAATGAAACAAATTTTAAATACAATACATAAATACACATTATAAAATATGTATGTATATTCTCTATTTACCGTTATACATTCCCATCGGAATTTGGCTAAGTCTTAAGATTACAAACACAAGTACAAGAACAATATCATAACTAAGTATAACAAAATAAAAAAAGAACATTTATTCTGCCTGGATACGCATAGGATAAGGCAAGGAACAGAACTGTGTGTTAAAGTAGGTAATACAAACACAAGACAAAAAAAAATATCAAAATATAAAGGTAATATTTGAAATAAGACTAAATTATTTATAATTGGATAAACGCACATCTCTCGAAAAATTTAGGTACTCTTTTGGAAAATAGCTCCTTCTGTCGTGAGGATCGGAACTTAAAGCCTCTTATAAATAAATTGTTCCAAGGCTCATTCACGTCTCTGGTGACAATAGGGCTGGCAGATTTTTCTCCCAAAAATTAAGTATCCTAATTCAAAGGGGAAATGCTGCTAGTGTATTGGGCACAATGCCACAAGACAGCGATTTGGAGGAGCTATTTTTTTTTGTATCTATTTTTATTTTCTATGTATTATTATTATTATTACTTAGGTTAAATTTAGTTTTTGTTTTAATATAGTTTTTTTAATATTGTAATTCTTTTATATTGTTTGTATATTACTTCAAATAAAGATTTTAGCTTAGCGCAAAAAAATATATATATATATATGCAGCTGTAGAATGGCCTCGTCATAAATATATATTTATGTCAAGAGTTATAAATATGAAACTAATTAAAACAGCTGTATAGGGGCCTTGTCAATACAATATTTATTTACTTATATACGTTGTGGGGAGCTCTTTAAGTAATGAAACTAGATCAGCTTTTAAAACAGCGCGCAACGATTGGCTCGGTGCTTGGCGAATTTCAACACACATTTTTTTAGAATATTCAACTTCCCTATTACACAACATATTACAACAAAAACAAAAAAAATATATTAAGAAGTTCTTCGCGCCATTTTGTAAATTAATTTGCCGTGGATATTATTGGTCAAAAGTGGTGTTGTTTTGTTTAATAATATGCTACAATGTGAATAATTATGGAAAACGATAAATTGGACTTTAAATATGGGGCACAAGTTACATTTTATTTTTTGCGGTTTTCCCGAGCTTTCAACTCCCATATTTTACCCGACATGTTTGAGCTATGGTGCCGCGAGTGACTCCAAGAAAAGCATAGACCCTTTGCCTTCCCTATAATCTCATTCATCATCCATCGGGAGAAAAGAACCAAAAAAAAAATATTAATTAATATATTCGACTTTAACAGTGCTAACCCTAGATAAATACTCATGAGTATGAAAAAAGTGAAATGTCTTCAGTGGTGCAGACAGTATGTTGAGCTTGTAATCTGCATAATGTGGTATAGGAATGTCTGCCCTGGGCAACCCGTACCGGCTTCTGGGTATCACGTTGACTTAATGCTAGATAATGTGAGTGTAGAGAGGGGCAGCTTCTCTCATCATACTTTTTTTTTGTGTCATTTCTCTCGATGAATGGGGTGATATGGTAGGCAAAGGGATCTAATCCATGCAACTATGTCATATAATAATTATGTTTTATGAGTGAATGAGGTTATCATCAAATTCCAAATTTAGAATTTAATGCTTTCCTTGTAGTCACTCGCGGAATTATCGCCCAAAAACATGGGAGTTTATAGCGCGGGAAAACCGCAAAAAATTAAGTGCAACTTGCGTTCTATGTATAAAGTATAATTTATTATTTTTCATAATTATTAAACTATAAAACGACTTTTGTATCATCACGACTGTATCCCTTTCGGGGTGGTCAGAAACCACGCTTATAAAGAAGCGGATTCACATTTAGTCAACCTTACTAAAGGCTAATCAGAACAAGTGGCTCGTCGATGTCTAGCGTACCAAACTCGAGAAATACCACAAATAAATTATTGTCTTTCGATCAGGAATCAAACCCGGAACCTCAGCATCTAAATCACGGACTTAACCGCTAGACTACGGAGGCAGATTAGTTAATTTTATATCCTAGAAAGTTGACATTTCTTTAAATCACACCGGACTTAAATCATCTTTAAAAATGTTGTTATGTGTGAGCGAGAGGGATGATGCAAAGCGGTCTCTTTATCTTTACTCAATGACTCCGTATAAATCCAAATTCAAACTTTATCGTATAGTTTGCTTATTCTAATTACAGTTGTATGTATGTACATGTCATGATGATGCAATCTGCCCATATACAATATGCTTATGTCAATAGGTATTTATTTACAATATTTATTTATATATAGTTAACATTTAATATTGTTCTTGTCAATTTATTGGAATACAATGTAAATGTTACAAAATGATTGCCCAAAACCAGGTCCAACTTTTTTGCAGCGTGCCTCAACTAAATACAATTCAATAATCATAACAATTAATTGTGTTTTTTTTTAATTTAATGACAACATCTATTTCACCCCAGCATTAAAATATAATTCAATTAAATAGTTTATTGGTTTAATTTTATGTATAAAATGGTCACAAAGCACTATTTATACGATTAGGTTCTTTATTATGACAAGGTACTTTATTATAGACAGGTATATTAGGTGTATTAACATCATTGGGTAAAACACTGGATTTCAAATCGGCGGGATCAAAACCATGTACTTAATTATTAACGTAAAAAAAGATTTTTTCAATTGTCGTTATGCTAGCGTAAAATAAATAAAATTAATTACAGATTATGAAAACACAATATATTAACTATCAAATAAAAAAGAAATCATTATGACAAAAGAACATTTTATTGGGCCCATTTAGCTAAGAAAAATGGGAATTCTCATTTGCATGCTAAAAAATATTTTGTTGAGTATAAACAGTTGTCAATAAGAATTTTCTTTAACTCGATAGGATAAACAACCTAACTAAATAATTTAGATTGTTCTCGTAATATTAAACAAAAAAGATTAAATCTACCGTAAAAGTGTTGCTATTAGAAGGAAAAGGATGTTTGAAAGGCCACGGATCGTAACTTAACGGAAATATGCGCAATATTAAACATTAATATTTACTTAAAATTATTTTTAATTACAGCTGTAAAAAAGGAAAAAGGAAACCTAGGGTAAATTTACCTAAATTAAGCCCTCTATTACAAATAATTTAAAAAAATACATTATAAATTAGGTAACGTGAAAATTAATTAATTTCACGTAAGCATAATCATATGCTTTATAGATCTTACCTTGAGAAACGATCAACTGTGCCTACCTAAGTCAAAGTCATTATTTACATATCTAATTATTTAAAATAATAGCTATTATTAATAAAAAGGAACGATTTGTTAGTTTATAATGATTAAAACAAAAAACTATAAACTATTTTTTAAATTAAATTAAAACTACAATAATGCAATCCAAGGTAGCAAAAGTTTGGCTTTAAAAGTTACTATTGGTGCGTAAATTATTGATAAAATTTGACATATATGTTCCTTGGAACACATGACGTTAAATATGATGATGACATGACCTACGACCACTTGAAGTTTTACTTCTGTAACCATTATATTTACATGGGCATTTAAACATTTGATATGATTCCACTTTTGCTTGTAGAAGTTTACGCAGCAAAGCGGTTCAATGACTAAACTGTCATAGGTGGTAGCTACTTATAACAAATATTCAGTGAGACGAAATGACTACCTACCTATTCTCATTTGAATCTCATTGTAATTAATATAAATATTTATAAGTAAGTTCGACCAGTACGCATATCATTGTCATGACATATTTCATACTTTATGACGGTTGTGATATTTTATATTAATCATTGACCTAAATATACGAGACCGGCAACATTTTTAAAGTGCGTTATCCTAAACCGCGGGAAATATTAATTATATTAAACTGGACCGTTCTTATAAAATATATGTCTATTAACTAAATTATTATTATAACGTAAGTAATGGTCAAGTAACAGTTATTAGCAGCCTACATTCGAATTATTAGATCTACATAACATTCCATTACAAGGCCAAATGTTTTAAAGTTTAATATGATTTCACCTAAAAACAAAAACAAGACTTGATGCGAAAAGGCTTTCCTAATCAATAGCAACTTGCAAAATAATAATAACGCAGCATTTGTATCGAAAATTAAATTACATTGCACAATGGTTGACAAACTGCAAAGGTACTAGGAATGCCAACCGCCTTGCAAAAGTCGACGATAACTTGACCCGAGTCAAAACCTCTACGACAAAAGCGTAAGGGCACATAGTAGACCCACAACTCTATTCGGTAGGCTAACGTGCAATGCTTACCTTTATAGATTCAAGACTTGTGAGCGCGCAGAACATCCACAGAACAAAACTTCAATAAAAAATGACAGAAAGCTTCGTATAAACATTAAATGCAATCAAAATATGGGAACACCAATCGAAACACACAGGCACAAGTTTTTTGATTCAAGTCACAAACAGTTAAGAGAGAGCGGCGCGCGCTACACGTCGTTCCGGGACGACGGCAAACGCATAACTGAATTCAGTGACTTGACGAACTTGCTTGGTCGGTTGCGTATGCGCAGAACGGATGGTCCGGTTTGCGCCTGAGCCTCATTCGCTAGAGATAGGCTTTTCTATGCTAGGTCTAATCCTCAATTCGTTCTAGTTAATCTATTTATCCTATGACACTGTGATACAACAGGAAGCTATTATGATTTAATGCCTTTGCTAAGCTTCCTTGGCTATTTATAAAGCTTGTTTTATTATTTATGTGGGGGTTTATGTATTGGATTTACAGCACAGATTATTTTTTATAAATATTAGATGATGGATAATAATAGTAACATACCCAGTCTGCTGCTGGAGCCAGGACCTTAATACATCTGCAATGTTACTTCTGGATTAGATTTATTTTGCCTTGCCTATTATTGAGTAGACAGGTTCTGGAGTGAAGACCTCATACGCGAAGACGCAGAATGGAACGATCCCTGCCAATTGGACGGAAAAAGATGATCGCTGTATGAGGGTAGCGAAGATCGTGTGAAATGGTGAGCATTGGGGGAAACCTATATCCAGCAGGCAGCATACAGATGATTAATGTTAAGTTGTATGTTATTTAGGTCTAAAGGGGGCCACACAAAATAGCTTATGAATATTTTATAAAAAAAGTAAAGTATCGTCATGACCGTTTCCCTTCCGGGGTGGTTAGAAACCACGCATATAAAGAAGCGGGTTCACATTTTTCGTCAACTTTAGTATAGGCCAAGCATGACAAGTACCAAACTCGAGAGTATCACAAATAATATTAATTTTAACTAAATTATTTTTGTTAAATTAATAAATAATACTGTGAGCCGATCAGGACTCGAACCCGGTACCTCCGAGTCTAAATCCACGGAATCAACCGCTGGGCCACGGAGGAATTATCAATATTTACCTATTATCAACGAATAGTGACAAAATACCAATAGATACTTAATTAATTACCGCAGTAAAGTTAAGTGAATCTGCCATATCCATAAATATAAATGTTTACAATACAAAAAGATATAAAAAACAATATTAAACTGAATCAGATTCCAAAAGCGTCGATGTCCAAAGTGATAAAAAAGCGCATTCCATCCCAAAAAACTAATTTGAACATTCCAGCCACGTTTTGAGAGAGATGGGCGTAAGTAAGCATATTTTTAATATAAAAGGAGATATCTTGTCCTGAGTTCCTAATATATATTTATATATACATTTAGCCCCTATTCTTGAGGAATGTGTGGCAAACAGGTCTTTCATAATATATCGATGTCTATCTAACTACAAGAGAATTTGATTCGTAAATCTATCTACTGTAGAAAATATATTATGCACAAATATTATTTATTATAATATTTACCATAAGTTGGTATTTAAATTTTGAACCTTACATTTAAAATGATCAACATTCTCCCTAAGGCTGGCTGCCAGATAAAGGCATTAAGTCCGCCCTCTGTATAACGTGCAATAAAGTTTCAAATTCATAAATAAAAAAAATATATTCCATAAATAACTATAATTTCGTGAGGGGTTCCACAAAGAGTGTCATCGTAATATTTAACGCTCGCAAGTTCAACCACGTCTTGAAGCAAGTGCTTAACCCAGGGAAGCCATTCTGTATCCCATCTAGACTTTTTTCCAGATTCATTACGCCTTGCTCATCATTTGAGCATGATTAGAATACATTCGTAAAACGCAATGGAAATGTTGGCTATCAAACGTTTTAGATAGTCGATGAGTTACAAAATTACCCCATTGGTCATAAAACTTTATTGTTTTGTCATACGGTCACAGGCAAGAACCGGTCTCTTTATTGTTAACTAACTTCGTCTTAGCCTTAAATTGCAAGGAACACGGCATTTCTTTGAACATAATATATACTATAAAATAATTATAAAGAAGGTCATATTATTGCATTTTGGCATAGGACAACAAATACTTACATTGCATTTTGCGCTTTTAAATATGTCAAAAACAATAAAAAAAATATCGTTAGTTTCCAATTCCATAATGACTCCCACCGTTCTTTTCGTTCTTCGCACAACAATCAATTTGCGATTACTCTCCACTTTGCTAACAGATATTCGGAATCTCTCACTGTTTCTGCAGTTCGCCAATGTAAAAACTGCCATTGTCAATCAGACTGGCATCTTCGTTTAATATACGGGGTGACTTTTTAGGCCCTTACAATATCATATTTTATGGATACAAACAAACAATTTTAAATTTAACAGTTTGTTGGAGAAGCCATTTTTTTTTTGTCCTTTCCGACATATGGTTTGTTCTGGTTTGATCTGGAGATGCCTACTATTGAGGAATTTGTCATCGGCCTGACTAGACGTATGTTCTATCGGGCCGACAACGGACACTTCAAGCATCTTCAGAATATCGCTCCGTCTTGCGCTCGGCCCCCTGACGGGAGACGAGAGAGAGTGCTCCTGGAGGAGATCTGAAGTAGTCGAACCTAGAACCCCTGGGTTCGTGAGCCACACGGGCGCTGTTATACAGTGACGGCGCCCAGCACCAAAAGTGCATGAATTACCGGTGGGTGCCCGCTGAGATTCTGCCGGGGAAAACGGTGGAATGTCCCCATCCCCAACCCAGGCCCATTAGCCATCCGGGCCTGGACGACCCCACTGTCTGTCTATATTAGCAAAAGGAACATAATTAAATAAAATGTTAATCCTTTGAACGAGTACTACCCGATCCTTTGCGTCTTGGGCCTTTTTTTTATTTTACGCAGGTCGCAAAAGATTTAAATGTTTGATAGCGGAATTCCGATAAAATATGAAATATTCTATTGCTATTTTTACATTAGTAGGGCACGAAAATACATGATTTATAACTGCTGTGGCCGCACCCTTTGTTCTTCAGATTGGCTTAACCTACGTATTAATTGCACCTTACATACTAACCTCCCACACACGTCTCACTCAAATGTTCCACAAACAACACCGTGTCCACTTCCACTGACAACACGCACAGGTCGGACCGTTAAGTTCAGGGATGTGTTGGACTTTTTTTTTATGTTTTCATTACTATTTTTATTTTTTCCACTTCGTTTCTCCGTGTGGTGTAGCGTCACATTAAAGCAATTTAATTCGATACCACGACAGGATGGTAGCAAAATATACCTATTGTTTAGTCGTTGCTAGGACAACAGAAAAGTAGTTGTTTTAATTCCACCGATTCCTGCATCCTCCAAATACATATTGTTTGACCGGTGCATATGTTTATATCAATGCATTATCAAATAAAACCTCTTATGAAAATTATATAATAAAATTAACACAAGAGAGGTTTTCTGTGTTCCGAGTTCGAGTCCAGTTCTTTGATATTTGTCTAGAGAGCGTAAATTGCTTATATTACTTTTTAGTTAGCGAATCCATAAAGATTTTTCTAATGAAACTATTGTGCTTTGTAACGCCTTTCAAAATTCCTATCACTGTTGTGTCAAGATTGGATCGATTTACTCGATTACTACGTCACCAAATGAATGTTCGTATTCGAATAGTTTTAAATAATTTTGTTTTTACTGTAAGCACAATGCTGGACTAACATTACTAACGTCCAATATATTTTTTATAGGTACCTAAGTTTAGAGAGAGAATAATAGCAAAAATAATGATTTCCTTTATTTCTAAAATAAATCTATGATTAATAATAACTAAAGGTCCTTCGCGCCATTTTGCGCGGAGATGTCAAGTGCAAGTTTTTGTTATATAATTTAATTTACTGTGAATATTGTTTGTCAAAAGTGGCGTTGTTTTGTTTAATAATGTGCTACAATGTGAATAGTTATGGAAAACGATAAATTGGACTTAGAATTTGGGACACAAGTTGGAGTTTTTTTTTTGCGGTTTTCCCACGCTGTGAACTCTCATATTTTACCCGACGTGTTTGAGCTATGATGCCGCGAATGACTCCAAGAAAAGCATCAAATTCTACAGCATCTGAAATTTGATGATGACCTCATTAACCCATAAAAAAGAAAGATACACTACCTCAGACTTGACTGTATGGGCTAGACCCTTTGCCTTCCCTATCACCTTATTCATCATCCATCAGGAGAAGAGTACACAAAAAAATAAAAAATAATTTATTACTACAAATAAAAAATAAAATTATAAACATTTAAAAAAATATATAAAAAAATAAGTACTTTTAAATCGGTTCCGTGCGGGTATAATCGTTATCGTTACAGCCCCTGGAACAGAGCATCCTAGACCTCCACTGTTGGAGATGGGCCTTTCAGAAGATTTATCTGGAGAATTTGGCCTACACTGTGGTGGCTCGGTTGTAAGAACGCTTTCTTTAAAATCCTAAATTGTACCCCGGCATGTACCAGTGAGAAATACACCATTCTAAAGTACATTTGTCATATTTGATTTACAACACCATCGTTCCCGTGCCTCGAAGAGCACGTTAAGCCGTCGGTCCCGGTTCCACTAATGTCAATTTGTGGAATACATTGTCATTTAAAAACAAAATTGACATCAGATTCTCGCCAACCCGTCTGGCCAGCGCAGCGTAGTCCAAATTCTCTAGATTCTTCAGTGCAGTGCAACCTTCTAATTTAAGTTCTCTGAGCGAGGAAAGAACCAGTCCCTCTTGCCACCTGAGCAGACAATTAAAACGAGGGGTAATATTTTTAAAAAAAGTTTTAGCACTTGAACTCCACGGCTATATGTGTCTACATCAAACGGCACAAACGCGTATTCTTTGATTATAGATATACGTATTTGCGCCGCTTGCTGCCTTTTTAATATTATTTTTTAATACACAATTTATCAGTAAATTACTGCTCCAAGCGATTCATTGCGTTTTGTGGATAAATTTCAGGAATACTTTAGCGTAAATAAAAGTCATAAAGTACGAGGTTATAAATACACAGCCAAATAGGGACTAGCCCTGGATTACATAAAACTGTATCATTTTTTATGATTTGTTACTTTGTTGAAAATACGTAAATCACGCTACACTCGTACATAACATTCTCTGGCTTATACCTAATTATATTACGTATTAATTAACTTGAATTGAGTTGCACTATTTAACTTTGAGAGAGTTGCATCGCATCGCATTGTGCAAATAAATTCTAAAAAAGTATAATCTTGAATATTACTTATTCCAACAGACTAGTTATTTATTCATTCATTAATAATATGTCATAAATACATTTTGAAAAAATAGCGGTTCAATTAAGGTAACTTTACTCATGCATTGTCTGTGTCAAAAAGGCGAAGATAAATGCCTACAAGAACTGTGCCGATATCAAAATTAAGCAATATCTAATATAATATCAAATATACTACACACACTTCCGCTATGTTCGACTTGAAAGCAAATAAAGCAAAGCTTGTTTTTTTTTTTACCGGTTTTTGTATGTAAACCATAGAGCAACGCCAAGTCGAACGATTTTCAAAGCGAAATAAAATGAAAAGAGCGCTTAAAGCTAAAAGTCAAACAGGTAGTATAGGAGTATTAATAAATACATACTGTTTTGAATTACACATAGGGACTTATAGATAAACGCAAGTCGTTGTTAGGTTATTAAAGGTACCTAAATAATTAATACGACAAACTTATGTATATTGCATAATTATTTCGAAAATTGGAACTTTAAGTCCTTAGGCTGAGTTGCACCAAAATGAAGTACTGTAATTATAACGATTAAAGTTAAAAATGGCGTCGAATGTATCAGTATTAATTTTAAATGTGAGCGCAGCTGGTACAATCGACGTCATTTTTAACTTAATACAGAGATGTTATTTGTTGAAACTTATTGTAAGGGTGGAACTCAGGCTTTCTCTTCATTTGTCGTTTTGTTTCTCGGGGTTTAACGATAATATGCTGCGATATAATAAAAATACAAATCCCGGATGATTTGAATCACCGGGCTGACAAACGAGCCACATAATTTATTTATTTATTCGAAGAGAAAGGACAGAGACAGGCAACATAAGAACATAGAAGATAGCAACAGAGATAATGATCACTATCCTAAAATCTGTGTGATGATGATCCCAAGTTGAACAGTCGAACGCAATTTGTGAACCACTAAGTAAGGGCCAGTAAATCACCACTTATTTAACTTTTAATGCCGCTTTCCCCATACAAAGGTCTGCATTTAAGAGAGACTTAAATCATAAGCTAGGAATGTTTGTAATTATTTATTAAGAAAGTTATTCATATCTTTAGATTTCTAATGACTGCTACAATATAGCTATAAAATATTACAATATCCTGCGGTTTTATTTTACCTGTGAAAGTTTTATAGGCAGTTAGGGTTTACCTACTTAAGTGAAGATTATTTTAAAATTGTTATAATGCAAAAGTTTAGTGAAAATAATAAATTATACCTTTCGCTACTCTGTTGTAAACATTATTACTAGAGACATTGACGAGCTTGCTACCTGAATGGGGTGTATCACTAACTTTTTATCGCGATAGATGGCGCATGATAGATGGTACCTAATTAAATATATTTTATTTCAGGCATTTAAAGACCCATAATTAATTTAAACAATAATTCTAATTTTAATCTAAACTATAATCTAAATAAATTTATAATTAACTATAATTTATAATTAATATAGCTATCAATTGCATAGAAAATTTGTATTTTTATTACGAAATTTAATATTTTCTGGATATATGCCCAAGTGAGCAGCTTTGAAATGTACAAGTTAAGATTTCCAAGCAAAATCAAAGATATGGTGATCTCAAAATTGCCGTTCTATTAATTCAACCTTTTTTCTTTTAAAAGACGGTGTTCGCTTTCTTAATTCTTTTAAGGTAGGTTTTTGTTATAAAAAAAAAAAACTACAAAAACATTTAAAATATGATGTGTCATAGGTGTAAACAAGGTACCATTGCCGCTAGCGACATCTACAAAAAGCTTTGCCTTGATGGCAAAAGTTGGCTAAATAATATAAATCCGCTTCTGTAAAAGGTGGTTTCTGGCCACTCCTTTACGTTAAATTTTTATTAAATTATAGTATTAGAATACTTAAACGAAACAACATAAAGTTTTAAATCATAACGAATGCAAAAAAGAAACGCTAGCTTGTTTTTGTGTCAAATACAACGGAAACTATCAGATCCACAGACTATATAGCAGATCCTTGATCAAGACAGGGGGATTTATTTATTATTATACATGCGTGTTATCGTTAACTTAAAGACAAACGTGATTAAAATAACACGCAATATACATAGAAATTAAGTATCTGGCATAAAACCCCGAGTAAACAATGCTGCTTTGCTTTCTTCTATCAAATAACAAAGTTTTGTGTCAGAAGCACAGATTATATAGAGTCAGAAGTTCTTCGCGCCATTTTGCGTGGACATGTCAAGTGCAAGTTTTTGTTTTGTAAATTAATTTACTGTGGATATTATTGGTCAAAAGTGGTGTTGCTTGGTTTAATAATGTGCTACAATGTGAATAATTATGGAAAACGATAAATTGGACTTTAAATATGGGGCACAAGTTGCAATTTATTTTTTTGCGGTTTTCCCGCGCTTTCAACCCCCATATTTTACCCGACGTGTTTGAGCTATGGTGTCGCGAGTGACTCCAAGTAAAGCATCAAATTCTGCAGCATCTGGAATTTGATGATCCCCAACTCGGTTATGAACTCTGTTATGAACATATATTATGCAAATAAATTACGTGTTTAGGACTGATGTATTCTGTACAATGTCCTTTAAAGACAATTAAAAAAAAATTTAAAAAAAAACAAAGTTTTGTATTCTCAGATTTTGTGTTTATGTTTTTATTCAAGAAAAAGCTATTATTTGTGATGCTCTAAAATGACTGATACATCAGAAAAACACGTTACAAATATTCAATTGGATAAAAAAGAAGATACTTTAAATTCTAAGTTGAAAGATCGTTTAAGAAAATATATAAAAAAATTGGATGGTTTGTATTTCTATTTATTTCTTAACTTTGTTGCGGTATAAAAATTGAGTTATTCTTCCTAACAAGTTATGACTATAAAAAGTATTAGAACGAATAGTAATTCTAATAAAATATATTATTTAGAAAAGCAATCTTGGGCTTTCATCATCATAATTATCACGGCCTCTAGAACACAGAGTCCTCGACCTCCACTCTTGGAGATGGCCGTCATTTTCTGGAGAATTTGGCCTACACTCGCCCTGCTGGCCGGGTTGGCTAGGGTCTGATTCCACAAGTTTGTATTAGTGTAACCGGGACTGATGGCTTAACATCCCAACTTTTTAGGATGTTATGGAAACCATTTTTACAACCAAGCCACCACCGCTCTTGATCTTGGGCTTAAATGTTATTGAATTTTACCCCTAAGTAACTTACTGCAACCTTTTCTAGCACAACTGAATGTACCTATGTCTTTTATTTTTGTCTTTGTCAGAGATACATATTATTTTTGAAACAAGAACTTATTTAATAGGTGCTTAGTTAGTTAGTCCTTAAGTCTGTTGGCTTTAAAGTGTGTTATTATATTTAATCTTTTAGAGACGGGAACAAGTATAACAAAGGAAGAAAGTGATAAATCAGAAATAGATTTGTTTAAAAAGTTGTATAGGCCTAGATTGGAGGGCGACCTATCATCATATAAAAATATACCAAAATTCTACTTCAAATTGCCTCGTTCAGATGAAACATTAGCACAAAAACTACGAGAGGAAACCAGAGCTCAATTTATACAGAAGAAAAGTAAAGAACTGCTTGATAATGCAGAGTTAAAACAGTTATGGACTCTATTGGAGAAGACTAACCCTAAGAAGTGCAATAATGATGAGCTCACTATTGGATATTTTGATTACAAGAAGATTCGACAGGAAGCTGGAGATAAGTATAAGTAAGTGTGCCAATAGCAGGTATATTGTTTAGATACATTCATTCTACCATCCAAAATGCTAATCTGAGTATGTTTTACAAGCTAAACCATGGTGAGTGTTCTGAGAAGCTCCATAACCTTATCCCTTCTTCTCTATTCTGCAACTGAATCACACACACAGGCCAAAATAGGCATCCACATACAAGCAAAGTGTGGAAAAGCATTTTGTTAGGCCGGCATTGCCTTGATGGTTCATTGTGTGTAGGAGAAAGGAAAAGCAGAATGTATCCGGCTTGCAACTGACTATATATGGGCTGGTTTAAAAATCTCTTTTAATGCACAAGTTGCTCACCATCCACCATTCTGCTTCTCTCCCTAACCAACCAAGTAATGTATGATTCCACTTATTTTGTAAAAATATATTGACTCATTCCAGTGTTAACTTCTTGTTTTATTAAAAATATATAAATATTATTATTTTAGCTTATACACAAAAATGGTTTTAAGTTTACAATACAGAGAAGTAAAAGAATATTATGTTGGTTGAATGTGGGGAAAATAATATATTCCATTGGCATCATTTTAAAATGCCCCACAAGCGTCATGGCTATCGGACTTCAGTGGTGGTTTCGACTCTAAGCGCTCTGAGCATGATTGGTTGAAAGTATTGTGACGTCACAGCATATAAAACTAACAATACTCTCATACAGATGTAAATGGCATCTTGGATGCTCGTTCCATAAATGTATTGACCACAGACCTGCTTAGGCTCAATTCTTTCAGTAAGTGATGAATAGATTTTACTGGAATTCCTCTCGCACCAACTTCCACTGTGTAAAGTCAGTTTTGAATCCATTCCTGATCATTTCTTTTGTGAGATTTTAATATTTGTTCGACTTGAAGTTGTCGACGTTTGAAATTGGCCTGTAGCACCCAGCTAATTTATCTGAAATTTTACAACTAAAAGCCGAAGTGTGGTTACTATAACACCCGGCTATAACTACAACCAAATCGCATTTATGATATCAAAAAATAAAAAATATTACAGGGCATACTTCACAGCGGAAATATTTGGTCGATTGCAGGCGGCCGAGGGAGGTAGTGGACGTGTCAAAGCTGTGTCCCTCTTCAACTACATCATGAGGAGGGTTTGGCTGCAGCAGACCAGAATAGGCTTGTCTCTGTATGACGTCACTGGACAAGGATATCTCCGAGAACATGTATTTATATTTTCTTACATATATCTACTATATACATGAAGTGATAGTTTGTAGATGCTTTCATCGTTCATAATATGTATTATACTAACACTACTAGTGAAAACTTGTAAATGACTTACTGTTTCTATTTTTGTATCTATACTTGTGAATTAAACGTCAATAGTTTAATCCTTAATAAATAAATAAATTAATTGTATTTTTTGTTTGTTATCCAGGATTTAGAGAACTACATAGGCGAACTAGTGCCGTCCTTAGCAGCACTGGAGGGTTTAGAGTCTTCATTTAGTTCCTTCTACATTTGTACAGCGGCCAGGAAGTTTCTGTTCTTTCTCGACCCTATGAGAGTGGGTAGGGTGAAGATACAAGATGTGCTGTCCTGCTCCTTCCTGGACGACTTGTTACAGGTATGTACAATTTCCGTCATTTCCCTTATCTCTCTAATACTTTACCTCAATACCACCTTCATTTTCCTCACTACACCATCATTTCTTGCCTCCGGGATATTTGCTAAGATGCGCACGGATGGCTTCCCCACCATCATGTGTAAGAAAGTATCATCCCTGATGGCGCGGGTATGCGGGAGTCCCAATAGCATCCTGAGGGTGGTTGCAGGCAGTGTGGACTGCTGTACTGGTGGAAATTTAGGTTAAGTTTATTTATAGATAGGTAGATGATAATAATAATAATTAATTGTATAATAATAAATATATTGTAAAGTAATATTAATATGGATTATATCTGAAATAAAAATATTTGAATTGAATTGAATTTCCCTTATCACACCATAATTTCCCTTATATCACCGTCATCCCACTCATTTCTCTTATCTCCTGTACTGTTGGAGTTGGGCCTTACATAATGTATATCTGGAGGCTTTAGACTGCACGGGGTTCCATTCTACCATTCATCATCCCACCATTATTTGCCCCATTCCACTCTTATTTTACTCAGAAGTGGGCAAATGTACATTGGCTATTAGTAATCCTCTTTCGCTCTCCTCACTGCTAAATCCTCCGGAGATCACTTTGTCCTGGACGATGCTGCGCCATCCAGGTCTCTCTCAGTTATGCTTGTCATTGTGTCCATTTTTAAGCAGGAAATAAATAAAAAATGTATGTAATACTGCAAGTTGTTTTATACACGAAAATGGTTTTAAGTTTACAATACAGAGAAGTTGAAGAATATTATGTTGGTTGAATGTGGGGAAAATAATATATTCCATTGGTGTAATTTTAAAATGCTCTCAAGCGTCACGACTATCGGACTTCAGTGGTGGTTTCGACTATAAGCGCTCTGAGCATGATTCGGAATGAAGCTTGGTTGAAAGTATTGCGACGTCAGAGCATATAAAACTAACAAATCTCTCATACAGATGTAAAACTTTTTTTTCCACAGTTACGTGAAGAAGACTTGCCAATGGACGTACAAGAACAGAATTGGTTCTCTGCCCCCTCGGCCTTGAGGGTATATGGACAATACCTTAACTTGGATAAGGACCACAACGGCATGCTAAGTATAGACGAACTCGCTGGGTAAGGAATCAACACTCGTAGCTCAAATTAAAAGTTATTTTTTTTATAGTAAAGTATCATCACAACCGTTTCCCTTTCGGGATGATCAGAAACCATGCTTATAAGCGGATTCACATTTAGCCAACTTTACTATAGGCCAATCATGACAAGTGGCAAGCTCGTCGATGTCTCCAGCGTACCAAACTCGAGAAATATCACAAATAAATTAAATATCAATTAAATGTATTTATTTACATTAACAAATATTTTTGTGTCCCGACCAGGAATCGAACCCGGAGTCTAAATCCAAGGACTTAACCGCTAGACTATGGAGGCAGAAAACCATAAGGAAACGCCAATAAGCGAAAAAAAGCGCACAAGTCAAACATAATATAGAAAAAGCAATTGTAAAATTTTAAATTACAAAGCATGTGGCGCCACCTAGTAGCTGGTAGGTAGAACTAACTTCTTGTCGGTGGTTTGAACATGATAAAATTGTCATACAGACAATTAATTCAATTCTTATACATATCCAAAACTTATTGAACTTACCGTTCGGTGGGAATCAAATATTCCAAAAGACCACAACATGAAGTCGAATAAATATTATGATCTCACAGAAGAAATGATCAGGAACGGGTTCAAGACTCAGCTTTACGCAGTGGAAGTTGGTGCGAGAGGAGTTCCAGCAAAATCTTTGCATCACTTACTGAAAGAATTTGGTCTGCAGGAGATACATTTATTCCTTCTAAGATTCCAAGACAGCATTAACGGAATCATACAGTATTTGGTTGGGTAGGGAAAAGAGCAGAATGGTGGATGGTGAGCGTCTTGTTCCGCAATAAAATAAAAAAGGGAGGCCTCCTTTTCTTAAACCAGCCTATTGTCGGTCGCAACCCCGAGAAACCATTCTTCTCATCCCTGGATGAACTCGGCGATGGAATCCTTAAAAAATTGTCTTCTACATTTTTTTTTTCAGATATGGTTCTGGTACATTAACCCGCACATTTCTCCAGCGCGTGTTTCAACAATGTCTAACCTATGAGGGAGAAATGGACTACAAAACTTACCTAGATTTTGTCCTCGCTCTTGAGAATAGAAAGGAACCCGCGGCCCTCGCTTACATCTTCAGAGTACTCGACATTGATGCCAAAGGATATCTCGACTCTTTCACGTTAAATTATTTTTTTAAGGTTGGTATATGAAAAAGGTACCTTATATGAAAAAGGTACCTTATATGAAAAAGGTACCTTATATGTAAAAGGTACCTAATATGAAAAAGGTACCTTATATGAAAAAGGTACCTTATATGAAAAAGGTACCTTATATGAAAAAGGTCCCTTATATGAAAAAGGTACCTTATATGAAAAAGGTACCTAATATGAAAAAGGTACCTTATATGAAAAAGGTACCTTATATGAAAAAGGTACCTTATATAAAAAAGGTACCTTATATGAAAAAGGTACCTTATATAAAAAAGGAACCTTATATGAAAGACAAACTCCCTAAAGCGTCGAAATTAATTGGCTTTGGTTGGTTTAGCTTGTCTTCCATACAATGATTGCACAGTCCCTTCAGTGTCGTTATATAGAGTTTAAACTGTATTTGTAATTTATGACCAAGAAATTTCTTATTGAATCTTAGCACTGGTTTGTTATTCCTAGGCAATACAAGAGCAGATGATAGCCCACGGCGCTGAGCCAGTCATATTTGAAGATGTGAAAGACGAAATCTTCGATATGGTTCGTCCGGAGATCCCGAGCCGGATCACTCTGAGGGACCTGACGAGGAGCGGCGCCGGACACATTGCGGTCTCCATACTGCTGGAGCTGCACGGGTTCTGGGCTTACGAGAACAGGGAGGCACTGGTGGCTGCTGGAGACACACCATATACACATCTTTAAAAGAAAAAATATATATCTCCCGCCATTTTCTCGGTTGTGTCCAAGTTTTATTACATTACAGCCCCTAGAACACAGCGTCCTAGACCTCCACTGCTGGAGATGGGCCTTCCAGAACATATATCTGGAGAATTTGGCCTACACTCGCCACGCTGGCCAGACGGCGTAAATCTATGACAAATGTGTATTTCTAACTACTGGTACATGCCGGGAGGGTTTGAACCGACCTTTGTAGGATTTAAGGAATGCGTTCTTACAACCGAGCCACCACCGCGCCTTGTCCAAGTTTATTGTTTTGTAAATTACTTTATTGTAGATATTGTTAGTCAAAAGTGGTGTTGTTTTGTTTGTTAATGTGCTACAATGTAAATAATTATGGAAAACGATAAATTGGACTTTAAATATGGGGCACAAGTTGCAGTTTATTTTTTGCGGTTTTCCCGCGCTGTGAACTCCCATATTATACCCGATGTGTTTGGGCTATTATGCCGCGAGTGACTCCAAGAAAAGCATCAAATTCTGCAACATCTGGAATTTGATGATAACCTCATTAACTAATAAAAGAGAGAGTATATACAAGGTTCATTTTTGAGACGGGTCAGTAAGGGCAGCAGCAATATTCTGTTACTTAAAGCGCAAATGTTATATAATGGAATCCGTTAACTATATATATATATCACGCTACAGCAGCCCTATTCTGTTATTTAGTCGCAAACGTTATTATTGGATTTCGTTATTTACGTCAGAGGTTGCGTCATAATTACAAAATATTATTCAATTCTCAACTCTACAAGCAACATTGACAGCGGCCGTGCAAATATCAACTTTAATAACGTGATATATGTATAGTTAACGGATTCCATTATATAACGTTTGCGACTAAGTAATAATAGTAAGAATAGGGCTGCACCGTTCTAGTTACAGGAAAACGTTCCTAGGAGACCTTACATTACTTTTGAGATATATAAATAAATATTTCCAGACAGGTCACACAGCGCCATCTAGTTTCCGTGGTAAGCTACGAGGCTTGTGTTACGGAAACTAGATGGTTGATAAACTACATATTATACTTTATTAACATATTTTGTAAAAAAAATATGTGTCAGCTAGGAAATGGTACCAAAACTTTTTTTAGTCAATCGACGGTATACCGATTCGATTTCTTATAGCAACTTTATTTATGAAGAAGTTTTAATCGTTACTAAGGTTCAAGTGATGATTCCGATTCATATGGATGTTTTATTATAATAAAATCATTGTCAAAATAAATTTGTTTTTTTTTATATATATCATCGCGCCCACCTGATAGTAAGCAGTACGCTAGGTCCAAGAATATATTTATTTGCTATATACACAATCCCCTAAGTATTATGAACTTCAACATTCTGAGCGTGATTTTCGTAAGTAAATGTATTGTTTAAGGCATTGGTTACGTTGACTTATTAAAAAAACATTGTAAATAATTGCATAAAATTTTATTTAAGTAACAATAAAATACAGTAACAAGATTATAAAAATATATTTCGATTAATTTAATCAATATATAACTTCTACTTAATATTCTCGTGTATATATATTTTTAAATTTGATGCTTAAAATTTAATTTGGAATTATTTTAAAACAATAAGAAATTATATATATATATATTAAATTATATATATATATATATATATATATTTCTTTCCTATAATCAAATTAACAAATCATAAACATATAAACAAAAACAAATTGGTGATGTCTTAAACTACCTATTATATATTATTGTTTTAAAATATATCCAAATAAAATTTAAAGATTCAAATTTTAAAATATTTAACCGCTGGTCATTTATAATTCTCTCAATCATCCATTGATTATAGTTTAGGTTATTATTACAATTATTCCAAAGAACATATCCGCAATAATTTTATCAAAATCGGTTCAGTGGTTAGCTACTGTCATATTTATAATATTGGTATGGATTTAAACGGATTCTTGAGCACTTCGGTACTCGAACACGCTACCCCTCTCCACGAAACCACTGAATGTTGGCTCCTTATTGTCTTCACCACTGTGGTCAGTGACCACGCCATAACCACCGCCTCCGGGTGAACTCATGATATATTTGTCCTGGAAGTAAAGGAAATGCTATTTTAAATAATTTGTAGGAAAAAAATAATTATTTTTATATAAGAGTAGGTACATAGTTTGGCCATAAATACTGTTTCATTAAAAAAAAAGGTTTTTCGCGCCATTTTGCCGACATGTTAAGTGTAAGTTTTTGTTTTGTAAATCAATTTACTGTGGATATTGTTAGTCAAAAGTGGTATTCTGTTTTGTGTAATAATGTGCTACAATGTGAATAATTATGGCAAACGATAAATTAGACTTTATATATGGGGCACAAGTTGCAGTTTTCCCGCTGTCAACTCCCATATTTTACCCGACGGGCTATTTTAGGGCTATAATGCCGCGAGTGACTCCAAGAAAGCATCAAATTTTGCAACATCTGTAATTTGATGATAACCTCATGAACTCATAAAAAAGAAATATATATTACGTCAGACTTGGCTGTATGGGCTAGACCCTTTGCCTTCCCTATCACCTCATTCATTCATCGGGAGAAAAGAACACAAGAAACAAAAAAAAAACAATAATCTGTATTTAGAACCTGTCATTCTCCTATAAATATTCCATGTGTTTTGTATGATCCGCCATTCCAGCAGGGTGAGGTGGAGTGCACAATCGTGTTAAAACGTATTGGTTAAGATTAGTGTTGCCCAATGCAAGACCAAGACTTAGCCAGTCTTGGTCTTGCCACCATATCAGTAGTCTTGTTTTTTTTGCAAGACCAAGACCAAGATTGGGCAACACTAGTTAAGATCGATTACGTCTGTCAGAAATGTCAAAAGCTAGACGGAATGCCCAAGCTTTCTTTTTACTTTTTTCATATTCTCTAAGGGCTGCTTCTAGAACATCTGAATCATATTTTTTATAGTATTGCTTGCGATAAAATTTGGGGCTGTGTGGCATTTTCATTATTTTATTTTATATCATAACGGTACGGTACCTAAATCACACTGATTTTAATTAAAGAAATCATTCATATGTTAATAAATTTTGTTTTTTAGAGATTTTAGAACGTTACCTTAAAAACATTAGTCAGCGTAAATGACGTCACTTAATAGTAAATATTGTACACTGCCACACAAACACATCTGCTTAATTGAGTTGTTTTACTCATATATTGGCAGAGCATGCATCGGAGTTAACGACCTCATCTCTTGCTCCAAACAAGAGATAGATAAATTCTGTACTAAGCCCGATGACAACACAATATTGCGACTATCACCAGGGCACCAACTGACAATTTACACGTATAATTTTATAAATTTATTAAGTTAGGTTAAGTTACTTTGTTCTTATAGAATCCTACTTATATTGTATATTTAATTGCAATGGCTGTAAACTTTCCAAATAATAAATAAATATTATAGCACAAAAATGGTAAAATAAATAAATTGGAACCTACTTTTATAAAAGCAAATAGTTAGTTGTTTATTTACTATTATTATTTATTTATTAAAGGATAACTAACGACTAATAACATAATTGGAAAAAATAAATCGAAACATGAAGGGTCAATTAGAAGTTACCACAAATGTATTATTATGTGACGTCATCTGGCTGACGCCATTTGCAACTGCAGCAATTTAGACCTTAAAAAAAAAACTTCTCCCCCACCTAGCCTCTACAATTTCGTGACTTTTTTTATACCAGCACGACATGTCACGATGGTAAGTGATGGTAACCTGATGGTAAGTGGCGCGCGATGGTAAGGTCCATGAATCAGACACTCATGACTGACATCAGTCCCTAACACTATGCCGGCTTGACTGATCCACTTTACTGGGTTTATTGGCACGAACGATGGAGTGATGATAGATCTGATTCCTTAAGGATGTATTTCCTTACCCCAGGATATGCGATGACGGTGGTCTTCCCCCCGAGGTTGACAAGTCTCCCATCAGCTCGCTGCAATAGGTTCAGACCACGAGCTCCTGGTTCGCCACCTAAGAGAAAATATATATATATATATATCATGACCGTTTCCCTTTCGAGGTGGTCAGAAACCACGCTTATAAATAAGCGGATTCACGTTTATCCAACTTTACTATAGGCCAATCATGACAAGTGGCAAGCTCGTCGATGTCTCCAGCGTACCAGACTCGAGAAATATCACAAATAAATTAAATGTATTTATTTACATTAATAAATATTTTTGTTTCCCGACCAGGAATCGAACACGGTACTTCCATCCTTAATATACATGTAGTATATATATTATTGATAAATATAGTTATTATTTAATAATGATCAGTTTTAAATATGTCCTCTTTACATTTTTATACGTACCATTTATTGTCCCAATAAAGTTTTAAATTAATAAATCATAGTAGTTTATGAAACTGTTGCATAATAAGGGGTATTATACACGAGTGTGTGTTTTTAAATAGTATCACACGAGTGTTTTAATACCTAGTTATGTGCAGTTTCATACAATAATTTATCTACTCTCTTACATGGGGATTGAACCTACTAAATAAAAGTTAAAGAGTAAGAATTTTAAGCAAGAATAAAAAATATCACACGAAGTGCTATACAACAAAACGTATTGAATGGCGCCAATTTTTTTTTATATTTTTTTAATGACCATGGTACAGAATACATAAGTCCTAAACAATGAAAACTTTTTTGTAATGGAAGCTTTGCCTTAAAAAAAATAAGTGTCATATAATATGTATGATTCTATTTTTAAAATGAAATATAACATTATTTTGTTAGAGAAAAAGTGTTATAATGTGATTCTATTTTTTTAATTTCAGCAGTATGTTTATAAAGTATGTCAATATAAATTCGTTTTGAAGTTTGTAATTCGCATTTTACGATATGAGAGTAGATAAATATTTTTGTATAATATTGTTGTTTGATCCCGGTTCTGCTGTAATATTGTAGTCTGACCGTTCATTCCATATGGCTGGAAGGCTCTCCTCTCAGTGAGCACGGAGAGCTGCACACTCCTCCGGAACACCAGCTCCCGTCTCACTCCATCTCCGCCACTCCAACGACCTGTGGAATCGAGTAAAAATAAATATAAACTAAACCTAATAAAAAATAAACTATAAGTAAAAAATGTCCTCTAGAGACGACCCTTCAGGGATAGTCCCAAGAAGACTGGCAACATTTCCCCTCTGTATAGCTAAGCTAATACGTTGGCAGAAATAATTGCCAGCCTTCCTGTCTCCAGACTTCTTCGTTAGCCGTTTGGACAACTCCTTGGCCAGACGCTTGGCTGAGTGTCCCCATGGGCCCAACGTCTCGACCCCAAACGGCGCAAATTCGTAACCTGTACTGAGGTTGGCGTATTTGCGCAGCTTGAGGTTCTCAGCAGAAACCGCCGCACTTCCCGCGCTTGACGAGGTCGCCTGGATGTGTGATGGGGCTAATGTGTCTACACATGTCGCATCCCACACCAGGGACCTGCCAAGTTTCCACGGCCCAACGGTCATGCCGTCGGGTCTTTTGCCATCGCTCCGCGCAATCCCAGAGGGTTCTAGGATTGCGGGTACTCCAGCAGTGACAAAAGCCCTTCGAATGATGTCGTTCAAAGCAGCGTGACGAGGAATGCGGCCAGCACTTCTAGCGCAAGAAAGCTCATGGTGTCCGAGATGTTCCACGGATTACTTGTAAAAATTTAAATATTCACGTATTACGGACAATTGTAACCCTTTTTTCTTTAAAAGACTTCGGCTGGGTTGTACCAAAACAAAGACTATGTAATTGTAACGATGAAAGTTAAAAATGACGTCGAAATACAAGTGACATTTCTTTTCAGACTAATCGTGTCGTCGAAATAAACTTAATATATATTTTTAAGGAGTTGTCAAAGCGGCTGACGGAAAGGTCCGAAGACAGGAAGGCTGGCAATTGTTTCTGCCAACGTATTAGCCTCGCTATACATAAGGGAAATGTTGCCAGTCTCCGTGGGACTATCTCGGATGGGACGCCTCTAGAGGACATTTTTTATTTATAGTTTAGTTTATTTTTAATTTTATTATTTAGGTAACTTTTAATTTATATTGAATGTACTATAATTAACTTCGTTCTTATCATAATTAAATATTGAAATGCCATTTTACTTTGTCTAATTATAGAAATTTAAATTAAAAAATAAATCTCAAATAACTTTACTTACAAAGGTTATTTTTTAATAAGTATAAATATATGATTGTGAATGAAGAAGCAGATCACAGTACCGAAATAAAATGCCGCATAGAACAAGCTAGAAACGCCTTTGTTAAAATGAGCCACCTTCTCTGCAATCGCAATCTTAAACTTCCTACAAGATGCCGACTCGTCCGATGCTACATATTTTCCATTCTCCTGTATGGTGTCGAATCATGGACCCTGACAAACACAATGTCGAAGAAGTTAGAAGCTTTTGAAATGTGGATATACAGGAGAATGTTGAAGATATCATGGAAGGACAGAGTAAGAAACGAAACTGTCTTGCAGAGAATGAACAAAGGCGTTGAACTATTGAAAATGGTAAAGCGAAGGAAGTTGGAGTATTTGGGACTGCAGCTCGTCATGCAAGGCAAGATACAAGGCTCCAGAAGACCGGGGAGAAGACGCACTTCCTGGCTCAAGAACCTCAGGGAGTGGTTCGGGATGAGCACCAGATCCTTGTTCCGGACAGCGGCCAACAAAATCAAAATCGCCTTAATGATAGCCGACCTCCGATAGGAGATGGCACCGTAAGAAGAAGAATAAATATAAAAGATATCGAGGTTACTTAAACACTTATTTATTATTTAAAATAATTCGCTTGGTCAACGTCACTCGATTTAACGACAAACTCCCTAAAGCGTCGAAATCAATTGGCTTTGGTTGGTTTAGCTTGTCTTCCAATTCTGATTTTTCTTCTCTCCATTTATCGACAACTCTCTATAACGCAATAAAATGCACAGTCCCTTCAGTGTCGTTATATAGAGTTTACACTGTGTTATATGACGTTTTGAAAATGAGAATCTTTAGAAGAATATTTAGAACACTTTCGATTCAAAAAAGGAAATTCAATAACGAACATACAAAAAAAAAAATACTGGTGCAAGTATAAAGAAAATAACATACCTTTCCCCCCCGATCCGGTTCTTAGCGAGAAGTGTGTGACAAGCATGGGATATCTTCTCTCCACGATCTCTACATCAGTAATCCTGGTGTTGGTCATATGGGTGTGAACCCCGCCAGCACCATCCCATCCTGGACCCTATAGTATATATAAGTTTTTTTTATATTAATTAATAAAACTCATTGTCAAACATCAGTGGTCATGCACCCACAATCCAAGCTGACTTCTCCTAAAAGTTTAGCTGTTAGATAATATTTTTAGACATTAAGCTCGCCTATGTACTGTAAAATGATTTATTTTCTGTGCAATAAAGAATTTATCTATCTATCTAAAACGTGGGGAGGGGAGCACGTTGTCGCAGAAATCTTTGAGCCCTTTGTTTTTGACAGTGTTGTAAATTTTTGCATGGTTATGGCGAAATATGTAAACCTTCTAATGTTAATAAAGCCAATTTTTTTTGTTACCATGTTTTGTGTAATATAAATATTTCATTGTTGACTAGTTAATAACGTTGATTAGTTTATAATGTTGATTAGTTTTTAATGTTGACTAGTTTATAATAATGACCAGTTTATAATGTTGACTAGTTTATAATGTTGACCAGTTTATAATGTTGACTAGTGTATAATGTAGATTAGTTTATAATGTTGACTAGTTTTTAATGTTTACCAGATTACAATGTTGAATAGTTATAATGTCGAATAGGGATACTGACCGCCCCGCTGCCCCCCGCCACGGTTTCGTAGTACCCCCAGCTGTCCTCTCCGAGAGTCAAGTTGTTCATGCAGCCTTGGGATGCTGCACATACCTATGAACATTGGACAAAGCTTAGTTTTTATAAGGACGTTTCTATGACAGCTGTAAATATTTTCTTTTATACCGCCTGTAATTGTCAAAAGAACGAATATTTCTTTAGGCTGTTAAAGAAAAAAAAATATTATTCGTAAAATAAAACGTGGTGAATAAGGCCGCATATCTATCGTGATACATAGCTAAAAGCTGGTGAGTTATACGGCCGGTTTCAGAAAGAATGATTATCTTTTGACATGTTGAACGAATGCCTATGAAGCACGCCATTGCCTTAAATATCCAATGTGACAATTAACTACCAATCACGTGGAATATACCAAAATGTAGATCATAGATTATTTTAATTCTCTCGCTCATAGCCATAGAGAAAGACAGAATAACGTAAGTCAACGTTCGCGCGATCGTCGACCTTTCGCTACCTACTTGATTAGGGTCAGTATGAGTGGCGATATTTTTAGGATAACTTCTCTGCACCGTAACTTAAGATTTTATTACTGAATAATAAAATAAAAAATACGTAGTTCTTTATTTTTATTCTAGATTATAATATTAAAATATTTGCTCTTTAATTAATTCCACGCAATTTATTAGAAATAATTAAGGTTGAATTTAAATTGTTATTTTACACATAACAAATTAATATTTATGGACATAAATATTATTATTAGGCGCAGTGGTGGCTCGGTTGTAAGAACGCGTTCCTTGAATCCTACAAAGGTCGGTTCAAACCCACCCGACATGTACCAATGAGCAATGCATTTTTCTTACGTACATTTGTCATAGATTAACAACACCACCGTTCCCGTGCCTCGGAGAGCACGTTAAGCCGTCGGTCCCGGTTCCACTAATACCAACTTGTGAAATCGTTAAAAAATTGACATCATATCCTCGCCAAGCCGTCTGGCCAGCGTGGCGAGTGTAAGCCAAATTCTCCAGATATATATTCTGGAAGGCCCATCTCCAGCAGTGGAGGTCTAGGACACTGTGTTCTAGGGGCTGTAATGATAATGATGATGAAATATTATTATTATTAGATTGTACAAGGTCTTTTTACAGCCACGAATTTAATATTAAGTACCTAGTTGTAAGAAAAAACGAAATCCTTGTTTACGGCAACAGTGTTTTAGTTGTAAATTTTTTTTTGCAATTGGGTTCTGACCTGAAAAGCCTTGAGTACGACGTCCACTATCCTCTGTGAGGTAAGCACGTTTCCACCCACCACAGCGGCCCCCTCCGAAGGGTCCAGGATACTGCCCACCGGTATTATCACGTGCACGGGCTTCAAACAACCCTAAAAATAATAACCACATTTAATATACCTGTAGGAATGTTACTTGTAAAAGTGTGCAGATAGTGTTACCTATAAAAGTGTTCAAAGAGTGTTACCTGTAAAAGTGTGCAGATAGTGTTACCTATAAAAGTGTTTAAAGAGTGTTACCTGTAAAAGTGTTTAAAGAGTGTTACCTGTAAAAGTGTGCAGATAGTGTTACCTATAAAAGTGTTTAAAGAGTGTTACCTGTAAAAAATGTGCAGATAGTGTTACCTATAAAAGTGTTTAAAGAGTGTTACCTGTAAGTGTGCAGATAGTGTTACCTATAAACGTGTTTAAAGAGTGTTACCTGTAAAAAGTGTGCAGATAGTGTTACCTATAAAAGTGTTTAAAGAGTGTTACCTATAAAAGTGTGCAGATAGTGTTACCTATAAAAGTGTTTAAAGAGTGTTACCTGTAAAAATGTTTAAAGAGTGTTACCTGTAAAAAGTGTGCAGATAGTGTTACCTATGAAAGTGTTTAAAGAGTGTTACCTGTAAAAGTGTGCAGATAGTGTTACCTATAAAAGTGTTTAAAAAGTGTTACCTGTAAAAGTGTCCTGTTAGTGTTACTTGTAAAAGTTTTCTGTTAGTGTTACTTATAAAGTGCACAGACAGTGTCACTTATAAAAGTGCCCTGTTACCTATCCTAACAAGGGATTAGCCGAAAATCAGTGCTTTGGGCCAGAGTCGCAGCCCCATGTTTTTTAAGTTGTGTTTATTGATATGTGGCAAATAAAATATTTTTCTTTCTTTCAGTTAGGTCTGTAAAAAGTGCCTTGTCAGTGTTACCTGTAAACTGCGCAGACAGTGTCACTTGTAAAAGTGCCCTGTTAGTATTATCTGTAAAAAGTGCCCTGTCAGTGTTACCTGTAACAGTGCCCTGTTAGTATTATCTGTAAAAAGTGCCCTGTCAGTGTTACCTGTAACAGGGCCCTGTTGGTTTTGCTTGTATAAAGTACCCTGTCAGTGTTACCTGATTTAGAGGCACGTCGTGTCCCACCATACAGCGCAGGCAATAGATAAGTGCCGACATCGAAATGGCGCGAGGAGCGTTCATGTTACCCCATACCTCCACCCCAGTACCACTGAAAAACATATCTATGGTCACTGGTCAAATAATGATAACTCAAATAGTATTTAGTATATTTATAAGTAGATTATGTAAGTTTATTATATAAGTATTTATATCTAATTGTTGTGTCACTTATACTTTCATTGCACCTACAGTTGTTCTAATTAGTCACAAATGTTTGGCTGTCAGAAAATGTCTACGGGTATAAGTCCGACTTTTGTACTTTGTGCCTTAAAGTTTTGTAATAAATAAATAAATAAACGATTTTCTTGATCAGCACGAAATTATTTAGCATTTCAAATCGGGTTCTCTCAGCATCTCTCTAAACAATTTATTGAACTTTGTCTTTCAACAAGGAAATAACAAATTCTGTCTTTTTTTTTTTTACTATCGATTTCTATCAGATATATTCTAGTGTAGCACTGCCAGTTTTTCTGTTGTCTGTACATAGTACTGTCGAGCTCTACGGGAGAATCACTAACCCATCTTTGGGTTCCGTTGAGCCGTCATACTTGTCAGATGCCAGAGATGCCTGGTCAGTAGCATGTCCAAATGTTTCGGTTCCAAATTTACCAAAAATTCAACGACTATGGGACGAGCCGCTCTGCAAACTGGTACAGGAAGATATTTTATCTGCCAGTAATATGAAAGAGCGGGCTCGTCTCATGGCCGTTTCCACTAGGGAGTCAGGTCTTTGGTTGCAGGCTTTTCCCTCAGCATCGGTCGGAACACTTCTTGACCGAAATACACTGACCATGGCGGTGTGACTTCGTCTCGGAGCCCGGACTGTCCACCCTCACCAGTGTCGATGCGGAGAACCAGTCGATCATCTCGGACACCACGGGCTTTCTTGTGCTAGAAGTGCTGGCCGCATTCCTCGTCACGCGGCCCTCAACGACATCATCCGAAGGGCTCTTGTCACTGCTGGTGTACCCGCAATCTTAGAACCGTCTGGGATTGTGCGGAACGATGGCAAGTGACCCGACGGAATGACTGTTGGGCCGTGGAAACTTGGCAGGTCTCTGGTGTGGGATGCGGCGTGTGTAGATACATTAGCTCCATCTCACATCCAGGCGACCTCGTCAGGCGCGGGGACAGCGGCGTTTTCTGCGGAGAACCTCAAATTGCGCAAATACGCCAACCTTGGTGCCGGTTACGGATTTGCGCCGTTGGGATCGAGACGATGGGCCCATGGGGACCGTCAGCGAGGCGCTTGGCCAAGGAGTTGTCAAAGCGGCTGACAGAAAGGTCTGGAGACAGGAAGGCTGGCAATTATTTCTGCCAACGTATTAGCCTCGCTATACAGAGGGGAAATATTGCCAGTCTCCTTGAGACGTCTCTAGAGGACATTTTTTATTTATAGTTAAGTTTATTTTTAATTTTATTATTTAGGTAGCTTTTAATTTATATTTAATGTACCTATATTAATTTACTTCCAATAATCTGTAATTAATTTTATTTATTATACCCTTGTATTAGTATTTAGTTTATCGATATTTTAATATTTATTCCATATAAAGTAAGTAAGTATATATTAATTAGCTGTTAATTTAAATAGTTATATATTTCTCGTATTATTATTATCTTTATGATTGCACCTATATTTAATCAAATTTGTGGCCAAGGTTTTGATGTCAGAGAATGTCTTCGGGCATTAAGTCCGCCTTTGTACTTTGTGCAATAAAGTTTATAAATAAATAAATTTAATCTCCAACAGTGGACGTCTATATTCTAGAGACTGTAATTAATGTAAAACTCACGTAAAATCACAGATGGCGCTGCCTTCTTTTTCATCAAGTGTGATTGTAAGAGAAATTGGAGTGCCATTGTCCATATACTCTGTGGCTTTGAGAACTGTCGAGCCAGTAGTTTTCAATGCTTCCTGAGCTATTTCCTAAAAAAAAAATCAGGACATGTCAAGTGCAAGTTTTTGTTTTGAAAATTAATTTACTGTGAATATTATTGGTCAAAAATGGTGTTGTTTGGTTTAATAATGTGCTACAATTATTGAAAACGATAAATTGGACTTTAAGTATGGGGCCTTAGTTGCAGTTTATTTTTTAGCGGTTTTCCCGCGCTGCCAACTCCCATATTTTACCCGTCGTGTTTGAGCTATGGTGCCGCGAGTGACTCCAAGAAAAGCATCAAATTCTGCAGCAACTGGAATTTGATGATGACCTCATTAACTCATGAAAAAGAAAGATATATTACGTCAGACTTGGCTGTATGGGCTAGACCCTTTGCCTTCCCTATCACCTCATTCATCATCTTGCAATATAGCTTGATTCTTTTGACAGATGGGTTTTTAACTAAACAAACTGGGTTTTTTTTATGTTACAAACCTTGCTCAATGTTGTTAAAGTGAAAAAGAAATACCTGCTTGTTTAGTTTAAAAAACGCATCTGTCACAAGATGGCGCGGGTTTTTGGACTGTATCGAAAAGCGTGGTTGCAGTAGGTACTAGCTAAATTAGACACATAGACAATACTATGATTATCGGTGCAATCAACAAACAAGAAAGGACACTGGTAAAGGAACTCACCTGATGTCCTCGGCATCAGCATTTGGTGTTTTGTTCTTTATCCCAAATTTTAAGGGTTTTCGAAATCGTTATTGTAACGATCGTGGCGATTTCTTCAGCGTTATGACGACTTGACGACTACAACTGACCTAGCACGCTCCGCAGCGTGAGCGGGATGGGTAATGTAGAAAGTAAGCGGCGAGAAAGAGACAGGACAAGGGTATTGGGGTAACAAATTAGAACGTCTGTTAATGCACCGATGAATCACAATAATGCCTAACCATCCAAAATTGGTCGGTTTACCACGATCGGCGCGTACAATCAAGCTATAATGAACATGGTATACAAATAAATACTTACATATATGTAGTTTTACTGCAAATAGTTTACTATTGTTATATATTTTTTTATATTTAACAATGTATATAAACATAAGTGAAATTATTATATTATTGTGAAGTATAGGTTAGGTATAGGTAGGTAGGACAATGCCTGATTGAGCTATAATTTTAAATGTTTCCTTGTAATTTTAATAACTAATATAATATTCAGATTATAATAAAATACCTTGAGCATGTCTCTGACAGCGACTTCAGCATTTTTCTGTATATGTGACATATAAGCCTGAACCACATCCAAGCCATACTGGTCAATCAATTCACCTACTAGCTGTATGCCCTGAAATAACATTTTTTTAAAATAAAGTTTTTACACTGGTTCGACATGTGACCTTGCGCCCACCTGATGATAAGTGGCGCGCGAGACAGGTAAGACAAAGATCAATAGTGGCCAAGGATTAACGTTTTCGGCTGCAATTGACATCCTTTGCCTCGCATCATTTTTTTAAAAAACAACTGTCTGATATTCATTACTTTCCTGGGGAGTCCTTCGCGCCATTTTCCATTAACCTCATTAACTCATAAAAAATTACTTTTTTCAAAATTTATGACAAAGACCTTCAGTCACTGTCACTGATGACGCCGCTCCAAAGAGAGGCGAAATATTTGGCAAAAAATATTTTAAGCTTCAATTTATATATTTTACCAAGTAAGAAACACATCTAACACATTTTATTTGTTGCAGATAACTCATAAAAAAGAAATATATATTACGTCAGACTTGGCTGTATAGGCTAGACCCTTTGCCTTCCCTATCACCTCATTGATCACCCATCGGGAGATGAAAACAAGAAAAAAACAAAAAAATGAGTTCTTTGCGCCATTTTGCGTGAACATGTCAAGTGCAAGTTTTTGTTTTGTAAATTAATTAACTGTGAATATTATTGGTCAAAAGTGGTGTTGTTATGTATAATAATGTGCTACAATGTGAATTATTATGGAAAACGATAAATTGGACTGTAAATATGGGGCACAAGTCGCAGTTTATTATACCCGACATGTTAGGGCTATAATGCCGCGAGTGACTCCAAGAAAAGCATCAAATTCTACAACATCTGGAATTTGGTGATAACCTCATTAACTCACAAAAAAGATATATATATATTACGTCAGACTTGGCTGTTGGGCTAGACCCTTTGCCTTCCCTATCATCTCATTCATCACCCATCGGGAGAAGAAAAAAAAAAAAACATTAATTTTCTTTTAGCTACAACAGCTGATCCGCACCAGTTTTATTTCGTTTTAACTTAATTCAGCTTGCTTGCTACTTTTTAAATAATAAGTAATATAAATACGAGTAAGCCTCATTCATCTGCCAGATATTGTTTTTTTTTTTTTTAATTTTCTTTAAAGGACATTGTACAGAATACATCAGCCCTAAACACGTAATTTATTTGCATAATATATGTTCTTAACAGAGTTCATAACCGAGTTGGGGATCATCAAATTCCAGATGCTGCAGAATTTGATGCTTTACTTGGAGTTACTCGCGGCATTATAGCCCAAACACGTCGGGTAAAATATGAGAGTCCACAGCGCGGGAAAACCGCATAAAATAAACTGCAACTTGTGCCCCATATTTAAAGTCCAATTTAACGTTTTCCATAATTATTCATATTGTAGAACATTATTAAACAACACCACTTTTGACCAATAATATCCACAGCAAATTAATTTACAAAACAAAAACTTGCACTTGACATGTTCACGCGAAATGGCGCGAAGAACTCCTATATATACAGCCCCAGATATTGTTCAGCCCCCGGCTTGGGTAAGTATTAAATAGAAAATAGTACGCGGTCACTTCATGACCACGTGCAGTAATGTTATTTTGTGCACCACCTCTGCAGTCTCACCAGCTATCCGGTATCGTGTTCTGGTGTAGACTGGAGTGGTGGTGGATTTGGAGATGGAACGTAACGCGTGTTCCCAGTGCGGTCCAGGGTATTTCCAGTAGGACTTTAGAACTGGGACCCAGCTTGAGAAGATAACTCAGCTTTCCGGGTCCTCGTCTTCAGGCTATCCGAGAGAAGGTACGTACGGTCAACGGATGCATAAAGAGGGCTAAGTTTTGGCTTCATCATCATTACAGCCCCTAGAACACAGCGTCCCAGACCTCCACTGCTGGAGATGGGCCTTCCAGAACATATATCTGGAGAATTTGACCTACACTCGCCACGCTAACCAGACGGCCTGGCTTGAGTTTTGGCTTACACCTGTTTAATTGTAAACTCATTATCTTAAATAGGTGGTAGGCAGACTGATGGTGGTAACTTTCCCAGTCTGTTGAGCGGGGAGGTATCCACCGTTCGAGTTGAAAAGCGTCGTCAAGTGGCTGTTTACAGTTTTTACACTTTTCGGGATCAGACTTGAATTGCCGGCATGCAGGGGGTGTCGACGTAGTGGTGTTGGGGCGAACAGTCGGTTTCTAAGCCTTTGTTTGAGAGAGAAGGGGTGACCCGTCGGTCAGGGAGACCCGGAGAAACGGTTGTCCCGCTGGCCGCCCGCGGTATAGTACAGGGGCCCACCGATGACAACCATCATCGGCTGGCTGCCCTATCATGCTGCGCATAATCCCGGGTGCGCTTGACGTGCCGGTTGGTGACCGGATTGTGGGGTCCCGGCAAGCGTTCCTGGGGGGGTTCGGGGGCCCTTCCGTGCGACGGATCAGCCAATGTCTCTCTTCAAACAGCCCAAGGCAAGGTGGCCTTCAGTTTGCTTCCATGCCTACTGCGTCGACACCGCCTCTCCACACTTCCCTTCTTTTTCTTCCTCTTTTTCTTCATAATTTTTGTTCTATCCCAAACCCACATGATGACGATAAAAAATAAAGGAAAACGTTTTGCAGCGGTGCACACCCCCACCGTTGAGTTTGGCGTTGACTTCACAAACATTCGAGGCCTAAACGCCAACCTCAACGCCGTCCACCACCATCTGGAGACGACTCACCCGGCAATGCTTTTTCTGACGGAGACACAGATACGGAAGCCCGCGGACACATCATACCTGCATTACCCTGGATACTCGCTGGAAGAGTCCTTCCTCGCGAAAGCTGGGGTTTGCTTATATGTCCGCGATGATGTCTGTTGTCGCCGCCTTCGTCACATGGAGGACTCTTCCTTTTCCGTCCTTTGGGTGCATGTGGATCTGGGGCATCAGTCTCGTATCTATGTGTGCCTCTACCGATCCCACCGGGGAGACTATGAGACAACTCAGCTTTTTGAATATCTGAGTCAAGCGACAGATGACGCGCAGGAGCGGTTCCCGACCGCGGAATTGGTGTTTTTGGGAGACTTTAATGCTCACCATGCTCAATGGCTGGGCTCTCCCAAAACTGACCATGCGGGAAAAACCGCTCACGACTTTGCCCTGACATACGGTCTGACTCAACTGGTGACTCAAAACACCAGAGTACCAGATGTAGCCGGACATGCACCTTCCTTGCTGGACCTACTGTTGACGAGCCATGCTACCGGGTATAAGATGTCAGTTTTAGCACCGCTTGGTGGTTCTGACCACTGCCTGGTGGCTACGACAGTGCCACGCGCTCTGCCTCCTCCTCGTAAGGCCGTCGAGCGTATTGTGTGGCACTACTCGTCAGCAGATTGGGATGGATTGCGCGAATACTATGCATCCATCCCATGGAAGCAACGCTGCTTTAAGGACCACGACCCATCCAGGTCTGCAGCTGCAGTTGCTGATGAGATACTACTGGGGATGGAATATTATATTTCATTCTCTGGGGTCATCAGTAACTGCAGAAGCAGACCCTGGTACAACAGCTACTGCGCCTCGGCAGTTGCATCAAAAAATGCAGCTTACCGAGCGTGGGTAAGGGGTCGATCTCGTTCCGATCCCAACACGAACTCCTTAAAGTCAGCCTATAACAAGGCTTCCAAGGTCTGCAGGAAGGTGTTTGCCAGGGCAGAGTCCCAGCGCATCTCTCAGATTGGCCGCGACTTAGCCGCGCGACCTGCTGGAGGTCGCAGTTTCTGGCAGCTGGCCAAATCTGTAGAGTCAAACTTCTGTCGCTCTTCTTTGCCACCTCTACGATATCCCAATGGATCATTGGCCCATACCGCTAAAGAGAAAGCCGACTACCTGGGCAAACTCTTTGCGGCCAACTCTCGACTCGACGACGGGAATGCGCAGCCCCCCACACTGCCAAATTGCGGCACTTCAATGCGCGAAATACGCATTAGACAGTGTGATGTGCGGGCAGTGCTCCGATCGCTTGATGTTCGTAAGGCTAATGGTCCTGACGGTATCCCAGCTGTCGTTCTCAAGAGGTGTGCTCCTGAGTTGACTCCAGTCCTCACGCGCTTATACCGTCTGTCGTACTCCTCTGGTGTTGTGCCGGACACTTGGAGGGTGGCTAACGTCCAGCCCATTCCGAAGAAGGGAGATCGTTCGGACCCTTCTAACTACCGCCCTATTGCCGTAACCTCAGTTCTGTGCAAAGTGCTAGAACGAATTATCAACGTCCAACTTGTTCGATATCTAGAGGATCACTCCATACTTCATGACCGCCAATATGGCTTCCGTCCTAAGCGGTCAACGGGTGATCTTCTAGCATTCGTCTACCACGTCTGGGGTGAGGCAATGGATAAGTATGGCGAATCTCTGGCGGTCAGTCTGGACATCTCCAAAGCCTTCGATAGGGTATGGCACAAGGCACTACTATCCAAGTTGCCGGCATATGGTCTGCCCCCGCAGCTGGTGGGCTGGATAACCGGCTTCTTACATGAGCGCAGCATTCGGGTCCTTGTGGATGGGAATGCGTCTGGGCTCATGTCAGTGAATGCCGGTGTGCCGCAGGGCTCTGTATTGTCCCCAACACTGTTTCTTCTGCATATCAATGACATGTTGACCCTTGGAAACATTCATTGCTATGCAGATGACAGCACGGTTCATGGGCGATACCTTAGTCCGCGAGCTGTGGGAGCCGCCAAAGTAGAGGAGTTGCGCCGTTCCCTGACGACGGAACTGGACGGCACCCTTCGCAAAATTTCTGCGTGGGGTGCCCAAAACCTAGTCCAGTTTAATGCCAGTAAGACTCAGGCATGCGCGTTGACGGTCAAGAAGTCTCCCTACTCTCCTATTCCTACTCTTCAGAACACCGTGCTGGAACTTCAACCCAGCTTTAACATACTCGGAGTCGAAATACGCTCAGATCTAAACCACAGAAACTACATTGAGAGCATTACCAAAACAGCGTCGAAAAAACTTGGGATACTGAACAAGGTGAAGCGGTTTTTCCCGCCTGCTCTAAGACTTATGCTGTATAAAGCTCAGATAAGGTCATGCATGGAATACTGTTCTCACCTCTGGGATGGCTCCGCTAAGTATCTTACAGATGCTCTCAATGTCCTGCAGAGGCGGGCAATTCGGATAGTGGACGACACCACAGTCTCTAAAACTCTCGAATCACTGCAGCTTCGCCGTGACGTTGCCTCTCTGAGCGTGTTCTACAAGCTATACCACGGCGAGTGTTCTGAGGAGCTCCATAACCTTATCCCTTCTTCTCTATTCCGCAACCGAACTACACGCACAGGCCAAAATATGCATCCACATACCTTACCCACTATCCCTACGCGTACTCATAAATTTGGAGACTCTTACATCTGTCGCACGCTGAAGATGTGGAATGCTCTCCCAGCCAGTGTATTTCCCCACTCTTATAACCTGGAGTCCTTCAAGCGAAGTGTGAAAAAGCATCTTGTTAGGCCGGCATAGTGGTAGAGACTGATGTCGGTCATAGTGACCGGCGTCAGTTGCTCCCATTCTTGGACCTCGCGTACTGCTTACCATCAGGTGGGCGCGATGTCACATGTCGAGTCCAGTATAAAAAAAAAAAAAAAAAAAAAAAATATTAACTGCCTCCGTGGTCTAGCGGTTAAGTCCGTGGATTTAGATTCGGAGGTACCGGGTTCGATTCCTAGTCGGGACACAAAAATAATAAACACATTTAATTAATATTTAATTTATTTGTGATATTTCTCGAGTTTGGTACGCTGGAGACATTGACGAGCTTGCCACTTGTCATGATTGGCCTATAGTAAAGTTGGCTTAATGTGAATCCGCTTCTTTATAAGCGTGGTATCTGACCAACCAGAACGGGAAACGGTCGTGATGATACTTTACTTTTTTACATTATCTTTGTATTGACCGCGTCCGTGGTCTAGTGGTAACAAACGTAGCCGTGAACTCGGGAGGTCGTGGGTTCGATTCCCACCGGGGGCAAGTTGTACATTGTATAATTTGTCTCGGTCTGGGTGTTTATATGTATATATTTACAAAAAAAAAAAGTATAATATGTAGTTTATCAACCATCTAGTTTCCGTAAGCTTCGTAGCTTACCACGGAAATTAGATGGCGCTGTGTGACCTGTCTGGAAATATTTATTAACTTCATTTTGACTTCATTATATTTAAATTCTTGCAAGGGAGCTGGCGTGAAGATACGTATGTAGTATGGATGTAACTTACCCTTTGGTTGGCAGCCACCTGTGCCTTCAGGTCAGACAGGTTATCTGCTAAGTTCCGAGTGCCAGAACATCCCGGTTGTTGGCTAGGTTTCATTAGCTCTATAAATAATATTAATTTGAAATATTCTACATAGGTAATGGACAAAATTCATTTTTGGATTAACAATTCAGTCGATATACCTATCGTTCCGATACGCGATAATAGTAACCTAAGCACGCTTAAAAGTGTTCCGATACGCGCTTAAACTGTTTTGCCAAGCTGTGTGACGTCACAAATTACATCATTTCTCGCGCTTAGACTGCTCACGATATCGAGGTAGATCGCTCTGAGCGCTGTCAGTTATTTGTCATTATGTCGCGCGCCATTTTCAAGTTTATTTATAATAAGTTTTCTTTTAAATTATTTAATATTGTAATTCGTTTATACTGTTAGTATATTACTTCTAAAACAAATCTATAATTAATATTTAAGTAGGAAGTGAAAAAAAATGTCTGTAACACGGCAAGTTATTTTAAATTAGCAAAATAAGTTAATAATATTAAACTTTACACATATAAAGATGAATAAACCGAGAGATGTATATATGTTAGTATTCATACTTAAAGATGTGGAATCCGCAATTTATCTTCCATGCATTAAAAAAAAAACGAATATTTTATGAATGAAAATGTGATTTAGACCGTTCCGAATTGATATCACGCTCTGAGCATCCAAATCGCGATATTTGATTCGGAACGACGCGCGACGGTCAGTGTCATAATCGTTCTAAGCGCTCTGAGCGCAATTCGGAATGAGGTGATAAGAATCTTTAGCGCCATTTTGCGTGAACATGTCAAGTGCAAAATGTTTTGTAAATTAGTTAACTGTGGATATTGTTAGTCAAAAATGGTGTTGTTTTGTTTAATAATGTGCTACAATGTGAATAATTATGGAAAATGATAAATTTGATTTTATATATGGGGCACAAGTCGCAGTTTATTTTTTGCGGTTTCCCCGCGCTTTGAACTCCCATGGATTTCAAAACTACTTGACCGATCGGGATAAAACTTTGAGAATATGTTACCGATAGGTGGCGCGCATCAGCGCAGCTAGTTGTCTAATAAAAGATTCTGCAGAGTATTTATTTATTTAAATCTTTATTGCACAAAATACAAAGGCAGACTTAATGCCGCTAGGCATTCTATGACAGTCAAACATTCGGGACAACAAGAGCAATTAAACAATGAAAGGTAGGTGCAATTACAGGCTTAATTAGACAATATAATGACATATATAAATTAATACATACATACACATACAAATACATACATATAAACTACACTTATAAACAATAATAATATACATACATGTACTGCATGGAGTGTTTCTATACTTTATATATATAATACTATATATATTCTAAGCAAAACAAAGGTATAAATTTACAAAAACTGTTACAGAAGTATAAGTAAAGTATCATCACGACCGTATTCCCTTGCGGGGTGGTCAGAAACTACGCTTATAAATAAGCGGATTCATATTTAGCCAACTTTACTATAGGCCTTTCATGACAAGCTATCTAATCTAGCGAACCAAACTCGGAAAATATCATAAATAAATTAAATTATTTAAATTAATAAATATACCAGGAATCGAACCCGGTATTCCCAGGTCTAAATCCACGAACTTAACCGCTAGAGGCGGAAGAAGTTTATAGAAGTCAGCGTTATTTCTTCAGTAACTTTATTTATTTCAAATCAAATCAAATCACTTTATTGAAAGTTAGGTGCAAAATTCTATTAAATTCTACTTTTATGACAGTTGTTATAAATTTTTGCATGCTTATGGTAAAATATGTGAACCTTGTGTATAAGACCTAATATTGTTTGTTACCATGTTTCCTGCAAATAATATATTTCATTTCATTAATTATATTAATTATTAGTTATATGGATATATATATATAGGCACTCATTTCAAATTAACCTCACTAAATTGATTGTCGGTAGGTATGCATAATAAATTGTGGAACAGGTTAGGAAGGAAAAAGTTATTTTGTTTCATGTTATTATTATACATACATATCTTCACGCCAGATCCCTTGCGGGGTAGGCAGAGACAATTGAGCGCCATTTGACACGATCACGACATACTTCTTTCGCTTCGTCGACATTCATTAACCTCTTCATACATGCCCTTTGGTTACGAAGACTTTTTAATGCACCTTCAGTCAGTGTTTTATTTATTTGATCGTGATATGTGAGTCTCGATCTGCCGGGGCCTCTTTTACCCACAACTTTCGCATTATATATCTGGTTCGTCAATCTTTCATCGCTCATCCTTTCAACATGCCCGAACCATCGTAGCATGCCTTTCCTTATTTTTGTCCCTATGCTTTCCTTCATGTTTTACTTTTATAGTCTTATTAGTTATTATTATTAGTTTTACTTTTAATTGCATGTTTTATATATTTTTTTACTGTTAACTTTTATAGTATTACCATTTTTTATTATTATTCAATGTTGTGTACATTTTTTTTAGGCTGGCAAACCCGACAGGATTGTTTGTCTATGATTTCAATAATTGTTTTGTTTGTTAAATAAATAGTGATTTGACTCACCCTGTATCAATTCATCCTCTCTAAACTGATCACCCCGGACCAGTAGGAAGGACTTGAACTGCGCGCCCTCTTGTGAGAGAGAGGTGGAGTGTGGAGGCATGGAGCCTGGAGTCAGGCCTCCGATGTCGGCATGATGGCCGCGAGATGCCACAAAGAATATTGGACGATCGTTGGTCGATTTACTGAAATATAGTATATTTTAGGTAAGTCTTGTTTCAAGCGGTGTTATTTTTATATATATACACCATGGCAAGCTTACAATATTAGTTCTCCTTAAAAGTAAAAATTGGCATTTGACATCATTGCAAATGGCACATACTTTCAACGAGAACAACAAATAGGTGGTAGGCGGACTAATTTTAAAAGTATCCACCGTTCGTGCCGATGAACTCAGTAAAGTGTATCCACACGTCTCGGGATCAGGCTCGAATTGCTGTCATGCCCAGTCAAGCCGGCATAGTATTAGGGACTGATATCAGTCATAAGTGTTCGATTCCAGATATTTACATTCATGGACTTCGCGCCACTTATCATCATCATCAGCCTATGTCTCTCCACTGCTGGATGTAGGCCTCCCCCAAGACTCGCCATTTTACACGATCCTTGCCACCCTCATCCAGCCCCCACCAGCGACCATTTTCAGGTCATCCGTCCATCTGGCGGGGGGTCTTCCCACTCTGCGTTTTCCTGTACGTGGTCTCCACTCCAGAACTCGTTTACTCCATCGATCATCGGTTCTGCGACAGACGTGTCCGGCCCATTGCCACTTCAACTTACTAATTTTGAAGGCTATATCGGTAACTTTAGTTTTCTGACGGATGTCCACGTTCCGGACTCTATCCATCAGAGAAATACCGAGCATAGCTCTCTCCATAGCTCGCTGAGCGACCTTAAACTTGTGGACCAGACCCACTGTCAGTGTCCACGTTTCTGCTCCGTACGACAGCACTGGTTGAAAACTCTCGTCTTTAAACACTTCATACCCATCCGCCGCCCATCCTACCTGAATGAATTTCGAATGAGGGTGGCAGGAGATCGTGTGAAGTGGCGAACCTTGGAGGAAGCCTATATCCAGCAGTGGAGGGACACAAGCTGATGATGATGATGATAATGATGATTATAACCGACGGAACATAAGTGTGAAGGGTTTGTTGCTAACACTGTGTCATACCTGAAGACTGGTGTGATCACAGTGAGGTCTGGGAGATGAGATCCTCCAGCTTTGGGATGGTTGGCCAGCAATACGTCTCCTGGTCTTAGTGTGTTACCCACAACTGAAATCTATAAAAAAAAAAAATAAAAAAAAAAATCTTATTGTCTCTAAATTTACATGGTTGAGCAGGGCTGGCACATGCGTTAAGTTCGTCCCAGGCCCCCACAGCAGCACCCGCTGTGGGGGCCTGGGACGGAGGCCGAAAACTTTTATTTTATTGTTCTTAACGAGGTTTTGCGTTTTGTCGGCTTTCGGGTTGCAGGTAAGTAGCCTTTCCTAATTTTTAATACCTGGTAGGGTAACACTGTACCAGGTATTGTAATCTCATAGGTACTCAGGTGAATTTGATACTGGCCACGCTTGCCAGACGGCTTGGAGAGGATATGATGTAAATTTTTTATGACAATTTATTAACGATTACGACGGCTTAACGTGCTCTCCTCCTCACGGAACCGGTGGCGTTGTAAATCTATGACAAATGTACGTAAGAAAAGTGTATTTCTCATTGGTACATGCCAGGTGAGTTTGTACCGACCTTTGTAGGATTTAAGGTACGCATTCCTTCAACCGAGCCACCACCGCGCCTTATAGCTGTAGTTGTCAATGTATGTTTAATTTTTATTATATTTCTCTATTTGCATCGTACTTAATTTTAAATGTCTCAGTCCCAAAAGTTTAACGCGAAGAAAATGACTTGCGGCATTACGTTCGCCTTTTGTATAAAACAGAATGCCCAAAAACCGCAAAAAATAAACTGCAACTTGTGCCCTATATTCAAAGTCTAATTTATTGTTTACCATAACTATTCACATTGTAGAACATTATTAAATAAAACAACACCACTTTTGACCAACAATACTCACAGTAAATTAATTTGCAAAACAAACGGTCCAACCATTATTACCACTTTGATTAGTACATATGTTTTGAAAATTGTATTGATTTTATTAGTTCTGACTGTATCCAAGTTGTTTTGAGAGAACCAATGGAAATAAATTATTTTGATTTTGAAAAACTTGCACTTGACATGTCCGCGCATAATGGCGCGAAGGACTCCCAATTGGTTAAGATTTATGTATGAAATAGTTACAAAACACTATTTATACGATTAGGTTCTTTATTATGATATTACAGATAAAACTTCAGAATTTCAAATTGGCGGGATAGAAACTATGTAATTATTAAGCTAAAAAAAGTGTTTGTCCGTCGTTATGCTAGGGTAAAATAAATAAAATTAATTACTTACAGATTATGAAATCGCAATATAAATTATGACACATGAATATTTTTTTGGTCCGATTTCTCTAAGAAAAATGTGTATTCATTTAAATAAAGTTTTTAAATAAACATAAAATAAATACCTGATATTGGACAGTTTCTTGCATAGCTCCGAGATGCACAGGTATGTGCGGTGCGTTACTGACTAATCCTCCGTCAGCACCAAATAACGCGCAGGAAAAGTCTAGACGTTCCTTTATGTTCACAGATATCGATGTGCGTTGGAGAATTCTAGTTTAAAAAGAATAAAATTATAAAATTACAGTAATATTATTTCCTCCGTGGTCTAGCGGTTAAGTCCGTGAATTTAGACTCGGAGGTACCGGGTTCGATTCCTGGTCGGGACACAAAAATATTTATTAACGTAAATAAATACATTTAATTTATTAGTGATATTTCTCGAGTTTGGTACGCTGGAGACATCGACGAGCTTGCCACTTGTCATGATTGGCCTATAGTAAAGTTGGCTAAATGTGAATCCGCTTCTTTATAAGCGTGGTTTCTGACCACCCCGGAAGCTAATAACAGCTGGCTGGCACAGTCTGCTAACAAGGGCCTGAGAATAATAAACTTAATTGTAATAGTAATGAGGTAATAGTCCTTTAGGACACAGCGTCCTAGACCACTGCTGGAGATGGGCCTTCCAGAACATATATCTGGAGAATTTGGCCTACACTCGCCACGCTGGCCAGAGGGCTTGGCGAGGATATGATGTCAATTTTTAATGACAATTTATTAACGATTCCACAAGTTAGTATTAGTGGAACCGAAACCGACGTCTTAACGTGCTCTCTGACGCTCGGGAACGGTGGTGTTGTAAATATATCTATATACCAACACTAAAACACAGCTAAATATTAAATGTCTATACGAATATGTATTAAGTTGACATACCAATTATAATAATTATTGCTGACACGGCCCCCTTACAGCCACGAATTTACATTTATTGACATAAATATTGTAGTTTAATACATTTTTTATGTATATTTAGATTGTAAGCTGACACAGCCTCTTTAGAGCTACGAATTAATTTATTAACCTAACATGTATATTTTTCTAAAAAATTAATACAAAACTGTATAGTGCCTTTACCATTGCTAAAAGAAATAAAATTACTTTTTTCAAAATTTATGACAAAGACCTTCAGTCACTGTCACTGATGACGCCGCTCCAAAGAGAGGCGAAATATTTGGCAATAAAATTTTTAAGCTTCAATTTATATATTTTACCAAGTAAGAAACACATCTAACACATTTTATTTGTTGCAGTTAACCTAACATGTGTAATTTATTTTAGTCTATAAGCTGACACGGCCTTTTTACAGCCACGAATTAATTTTAACTACATAGTTTTAAGCAAAAACGTGTTTATGGCAACAGTGTTTTAGTCGAAGATGATGGTATAGCTGATATGATGGGTCCACCCATAGTAGCTGCTGGTTATTTTATAATCTAAATAATAATAAACTATGGAGAAAAAATGTATTGACAATACCCAAGTGTTGTTGTGACAACCAAAGGAAATAAATGATTTGATTTGATCTAATAGTTCAAATGTTATGTAGTTTTCGGGGTAATGCAAGTCTTAAAGAAAGCATTGCCGGGTGCCTCGTCTCCAGGTTGTGGTGTCTTACCTTCCCATTTGTTCAGCAATAGACATGAATCTGTGTGAAAATATGCTCAGTTGTATGGAGTCAAGATCGGTGGTGATTTTCTTTGACTTTCCCGACCCGATTGTGATCTTGATGTCACCGTACTTAGTAATCAATGCTCGGCAATCTAAAAGTTTTATTAACATTTACATTTGGGTGATTCAACTTTTTAGGCACTTTTTTGTGGAGAAAACGCCATGGTATCCCATATATCAAAGTTAAAATAAGTCTTGTTTCAAACAGTGTTATTTTTATATAAATATTGACAAGCACCATGGCAAGCTTACAATATTAGTTTTCCTTGCAAATAAAAATTAGCATTTGACATCATGGCAAATGGCACATACTTTCAACGAGAATAACGAAACAAAACACAAACACGTTTATTTGTTCCCAAAAATTGTCTACATAAATTTTTGGAGGAACTCTGATCCCCAGACTAGAATTCTCTGGGTTAAGCTGAGGATCAGTTTCTTCCTTGGTTACATTTTATTATTTAAGAGTATAAATTTTATGCCTCAATATTATTTTTGTTTTATTATTTATTAAATTAATTTATCATGCCATGCATTATACTATTATTATATTATATTCCACCATATTTATTTTATGACTATTATTAAATTTATAAATCTATAGGTATATAATTTAAGTAGTCTGGTGTAGAGTTATTTCTGGTGTATTTTATCTTAACGTTTATTATAGTTTTTTTTTTTTTGTTTTTTTTAAACAAGCGCAACAAAACCTCACGCTTCGTACCATAGTCGGCGCTACGCGTTATGTGAGAAATGATGCCATCCTCCGCGACTTGCGGATGGGTCTGAGATGACTTGTTGATTGATTACAATATTAGTTCTCCTTAAAAGTAAAAATTGGCATTTGACATCATTGCAAATGGCACATACTCTCTACGAGAACAACAAATATGTGGTAGGCAGACTGATGGTGGTATTTGCCCAGTCTGCCGGGGCTGGGAAGTATCCACCGTTCGTGCCGATAAACCCAGTATAGTGTATCCACACGTTTCGGGGTCAGGTACGAATAGCCGTCATGCCCAGTCAAGACGACAGTGTCAGGGACTGATGTAAGTTATGAGTGTCTCATTCCAGTTGCTAACATTAATGGACCTTGCGCGCCACTTACCATCAGGTGAGCAACGTCACATGTAGTACTAGTATTAAAAAATATTAAAACTTGAATAATTGACAAGTGCTTTATTTATTTTAAAAACTTTATTGTAAATGTATAGAAAAGGCGAACGTAATGCCGGAAGACATTCTCTTCCCGTTAACCTTTGGGACACTTTTCTTTACATATGAATTATTAATTTACAAGTTTATACATACATACATACATATCTTCACGCCAGATCCCTTGCGGGGTAGGCAGAGACAATTGAGCGCCACTTGACACGATCACGACATACCTCTTTCGCTTCTTCAACATTCATCAACCTCTTCAAACATGCCCTTTTGTTACGAAGGCTTTTTAATTCTCCTTCAGCTAGTGTTCTATATATTTGATCGTGATATGTGAGTCTCGGTCTGCCAGGGCCTCTTTCACCCACAATTTTCGCATTATATACCTGGTTTGTCAATCTTTCTTCGCTCATCCTTTCAACATGCCCGAACCATCGTAGCATGCTTTTCCAAGTTTATGCAAATATAAATAATTGTTAATAATCATACCAGGTTCAACCAAAATGGTGGATAAGTTGTCCATAATGATAGCTGGTCCTTGGATCTCATTGGTGGGAGATAGCTTGTCTAGTAAATACACACCAGTCTCACGGTAACCACCTTCAAAGTAAACCCGAACAGTCTGAAAGCAAATCATTTTTTAACAACCTTCTTTGAGCAAAATTAAATTTTTCGCGCTACTCGAATAGGCGCCAGCGAAATTGTATGAAATCAATGATGATGATTTATATACCTTAATAGGCTGGAGTGAGTTTTCTCCAGTAGATGGCGCCACAAGTTCGGTCACGTGACTGACTCCGACCCCGCGTACTCTGACGTCATCTACCACAATATCACGACCCGATATCGTGAAGCCAAACTCCGTCTTGTATCTAAAACATAATTTATATAGTCACAATATTTTCGAAAACAAATTAAAATAACTTTAAAAAGTAAAGTATCATCCCTGAAACAAAAGGAATTCTTCCGCCATTTTGAACTGACATGTCAAGTGCGAGTTTTTGTTCTGTAAATTACTTTCATTTACTGTTCCTTGCTAACAACAGCCAGCTATTTCAGCCATTTTTATTTTATATAGATTTAATATTAATAGGTAAAAAATAAGAAAATGAAAATTTTACGGATCCAAGTGTTCCTATAGGCTCCTAAGGATTGCGGATTTCCCGACGTGTTTGAGCGATATTGACACGAATTACTCCATAAAATATTATATACTACATAAAAATTCTGAAACACTTGGTATTAGATGATCCCCAACTCCTTTATGAACACTGCTATGAATAAATTACGCGTTTAGTACTATGTACAATGTCCTTTAAAAAAACTCAATTAAATAAATTGTTTTTATTCATGTCATTATTTACAAACAAACCTGTCAATGAAAGCTGTGTAGAAATCTCCATGAGTACAAGATCGGACATCGTCGTTAGGTTGTACCTGCGCCGGCGCACACATGAGCGCGCAATCTGTGCCTTCATATCGCAGGTGGAGGAATGGTTTTAACACTATTTCAGAGTCTGAGAAACCCTGGAAAATATAATTATATTCTCATGTGTTTATTAGCTATTTAAAACTTAAACAATAAAATTATTCGGATAAATCAAGAAAAGAAAAATGTGAGTGTTGTGGGTAGTTCTATAATTCTTCAGTCGGCAAACACAAATGCTGTTTTTTTTTATTCATGTATTATTTATCATTCAACGTTTATCTCGAATGAATAACGGGAGTAGATTTGTGACTTATATAAATATACAGAAGTATACAATAATTAAAACAACAGGTTTTCGAGACGAAGATCTGATTATGAGTTAAATAATGTCCAAAATAGTTACAAATTGTATATATGTATGTGTAAGTCCTACCTGTGCCCTCAATTTTTTTCTGCAGACTGCTCCTATATTGTCTAGTTGTTGATCTAAATATTGGTAATTTTCTGGAAGGTATTTTTTGGCACAAGGTTCCTGTGCCTCGTGTACTACGTCTGCCAGAGCCATGCCGTAAGCCGACAGTATACCTAAAAGATATGACAAGTCTAAATAATAACAGTATGTTTGGATATAATTTTCCGTTTTTGCCAGTGTATGTGTTGGACGAGTATACATGGCGAGAACTTTGAGAACTTATTGCTTATCCTAGGACATGCACAAAAAACATAAACCTATCGCTTGCCGGAAAGGCCACTTGTATAGCTCCTGCACCAGGCCACAAAGACTTAACGCTCCATCACCACAGTCACTGAACTGGACCAAGCCTCAATAGCCTAGCTAAATACCCTGGCAGTGGACACTCCTCACCATTCCACACTACCACATTCGCCGAACTGGACAAGACCCCAGCTCCAGTTTAACCGAGTTATTCGATTACTAGACAACTGACGGTCTTATCACTACCGACATTTTATCATAACGGAAACTGATTTACCTATTTAAGGTATAATATATAACTGGCCGTGTGGGCTGATAGGTGGAACTCTCCATTTTGGGGGCACTGGATACGCCTGCATGTCAGCAGGTGACCTGGGCCCCAGAAAAGGAAAATAATAAATAAATATTTTTTTGTATTATAATTTTGTATTTTTATTTATTATTATTATTATTCTATTTGGATTTTTAAAAAAAATATATTTTAGCCCCTAGATCACAGAGTCCTAGACCTCCACTGTTGCATATGGATATATCCAGGAATTTCTGGAGAATTTGGCTAGACGGGTTGGCGAGGAGAGAGATGTCAATTTTTAATGACAATTTATTAACGATTCCACAAGTTGGTATTAGTGGAACCGGGGCTTAACGTGCTGTAAAGCTGTAAATGTAAAAATGGTGGTGTTGTAAATCTATGACAAATGTACATACAGATAAAAAAAATGACATCAGATCCTCGCCAAGCCGTCTGGCCAGCTGGTCTAGGACGCTGTGTTCTAGAGGCTGTAATGATAATGATGTGAAAATATGACGATGATGCAGTGTTCTTACCAGCATATTTATGTACCAGCACTGTGTGAACTCCTAAGGTCCTGGCGACAGCGCAGGCGTGTTGTCCCCCCGCGCCACCGAAACAAGATAAAGTGTGGCGAGAAGCATCGTGACCGCGAGCCGTTGTTAACGCTCTGGGAAAAAGTAATAACCTGATCTACCCTTTAATAACGGTAGATTAGAGAGTTTGCTGGTTGTTAACGCTCTGGGAATATATAATAACCTGATCTACACTTCAATAACGGTAGATTAGGGAGATTGCTGGTTGTTAACGCTCTGGGAAAAAGTAATAACCTGATCTACACTTCAACAACGGTAGATTAGAGAGATTGCTGTTTGTTAACGCTCTGGGAAAATATAATAACCTGATCTACACTTCAATAACGGTAGATTAGAGAGATTGCTGGTTGTTAACGCTCTGGGAAAAAGTAATAACCTGATCTACACTTCAACAACGGTAGATTAGAGAGATTGCTGGTTGTTAACGCTCTGGGAAAAAGTAATAACCTGATCTACACTTCAACAACGGTAGATTAGAGAGATTGCTGTTTGTTAACGCTCTGGGAAAATATAATAACCTGATCTACACTTCAATAACGGTAGATTAGAGAGATTGCTGGTTGTTAACGCTCTGGGAAAAAGTAATAACCTGATCTACACTTCAACAACGGTAGATTAGAGAGATTGCTGGTTGTTAAACCTATCGACTACTCTGACTGACAAGGTTGTGAAGCTGCAGGACAGAGTCAAAGAAATTGAGCATGTGAAGGCGGACGTGGGAGCCATGACCGCGCGTATGGTGGCCTTGGAAGAGGACTCTAATGGCCGCGATCAGTGGCTGCGGGCTAACAACGTTGAGATTAAAGGGGTGCAACAAAAACCAGGAGAAAATCTTTTTGATATAGTTAAGAAAATTGGTGACAAAATAATGTATCCGATCAACAAGTCTTATATTAACTACGTCGCTAGAATTCCATCCCGCGATTAAACCGGCAATAACACAAAGGTTATTCTTGCATCATTTGTTAATCGCTATATGAAGGAGGACTTTGTGGTAGCAGCACGGCAAAAATCACTCAGTCCCTTAGATATAGACTTGCCTGGTTCACATAAGCTCTTTGTTAATGACCACCTTACTGTCAAGAATAAAATTCTTTTGGCTAGAGCGAAAACCCTGGCTAAGGAGAATAATTTTATGTATGTCTGGGTGAAGCATACGAAGATTTTTGTCAGGAAGGATTCTACGTCCCCTGTATTTGTTATTACTTCGGAAAAGGATCTAGCAAAGATTCATTAGTCTGTACTTTAATTACTATTTGTTTATTTTTTACTAGCCTGTTTTTAAACTGGTACTATTGTCATTTTCATGTGCTCATTATTCTGCACTCGTATATGGTCGCACTGTTCGCTATGTTAAAATATGTGTTACTCTTGTTTAATTTCAATAAGTTAATTATAGTTTTGGTTCTGTTTATGGGCCGCTATGTTATCCATGATCTGCTTCTCGATACTATTATTATTTTACTGTTTCATTCTGCTTCTGTTAAGGAATTTATTATTGTTTTTCACGGAAACTTAACATGTCTGCAACGTTCTGCTGTTTCGACTTGGAACAATAACTCTATATCACTCAATTTGCTTGTAAGCTTGCTGTGTGACTGTACACGATCATTGAAAGTTGTTTTTTGTATATTATACGGTATGACGTATATTGTTTATTTATTACTTAGTATTTGCAATCCACTATCAAAAAAAAATTAAATATATATTATCAGAATGTACGCGGACTGCGGACTAAGACCACCATATTCTCACGTAATTTAAGGCTAGGTAACTACGACATTATTGCACTGACTGAAACATGGCTACTTGATGGAATCTCTGACAGCGAACTGTTTGATGACCGTTATTTGGTGTGGCGTCGCGATAGAAATTACTCTGTTACCAACCAGTCACGTGGAGGCGGTGTACTCATCGCTTTAAAACGCGAGCTGTTAGTGTTACCCAAACCTGAGTGGCACTCCAGTGCGGAAGATATTTGGATAACACTCTCACCTTGTCTATCACGTGGTGGTCACTCCAAACATAATAGTTCACCCAAATTAAACATTTGTACAGTATATCTTTGTACCGAAAGCCAGGGTAATAGTTTCAACACTCAATTACAAAATTTTATGAACAATTTATCTACAATAATTAACGACCATCCATCCGATATATTTCTCTTGTTGGGTGATTTTAATATGAGTTCAATCGTGTGGCCCAGTTCAAGTTGCATGTCGAATGCCTCGAATTATCTGAACGATAATAAAGTATCTGATTTTATAAATACTCTCAATCTATGTAATCTCGAGCAGTATAATAATATCAACAATAATTATGGTCGATTACTGGATCTTGTCTTGTGCAATAATACCGTCTCAGTCGAAGCCTGTAGCGATCCCTTAGTTCCTGAGGACCCCTACCATAAAGCCCTATTTATAAATGTACCGTTTTTTGAATTGAACTCACTTGCAGCCAATAAACGATCCGTATATCTATATCGTCGAGGCGATTATGACCTATTACGTTCCAATCTTGTCAACACAGAGTGGGGAAGCATTCTTAGTTGTGGTTCAGTTGATGATGCAGTCGAGTCTTTTTATAAGATATTGTTGGACCTTAGAAATAAATATATCCCTGTCCGTCAAATTTATCCTGACAAATATCCACCCTGGTTCTCGCCAGCGTTGATAAAAATGTTACGTGAAAAACTCAAGTTCCGGAAAAAGTTCAAGACTTATGGAAATCTTTCGGATGAACATAGTTTCAAAATATTACGTGACAGGGCGAGAAGGGTTGAGAGCGATTGTTACCAGGCCTATATGTTAAGGATAGAAAATTCAATTAAAGATAACACTAAAATGTTTTGGTCGTTTATTAAAAGGAATCGAAGCAACATGTCGTATCCGGCTAGTATGTCCTACGAGGGGCGTCACTGTCAGGATGGTCCTGGTATCAGCGATTTATTTTCAACATACTTTCGCTCAACCTTTCTTGACTGTGATCCCAACCAAACTGATCCAGAGAATCTTCTTGACGACCCTGGTTCTGTGCCATTATGCGACATTTCCTCAATTAGCATTACGTCGGATTCTGTACTCAAATTAATTAGAAAATTGGATACCTCTAAGTCGGCAGGGCCCGACCAGCTTCCAGCTGTGTTTTTAATCAATTGTGCTTTAGAATTGTCTGTTCCGGTGTCCATCTTATTTGAAAGATCACTTCGCGAAGGAGTTATGCCTGTCAGATGGAAAATGGCCTTTATAACACCTATTCACAAAAAAGGCCCCAAGGACTGTGTCTCTAATTATCGGCCAATTTCTAAATTGTGTCTGCTTGCCAAAGTTTTGGAGCGCTTGGTCTATATTCAACTGTATGATAGCCTTAGGCTATATTTCAGCCCTTGTCAACATGGCTTCCTTAGAAATCGCTCCACAGTAACCAACCTCACTGTCTTTAATGATTATGTAACTGATCAGATGCATATGGGCAACCAAATTGACACAATATACACCGACTATACGAAAGCATTTGACCGCATTGATCACATGTTATTGCTCCGGAAACTTCTGGCAGTTGGCATTAGGGGTGACTTATTTAGATGGTTTTCGTCTTATGTCAGAAATAGATCGCAGGCAGTTGTCCTGAACGGCTATACATCAGCATGGGCGGTAATCCCTTCTGGCGTTCCACAAGGGTCTTTATTAGGCCCATTATTATTCATTCTCTTCATTCATGACATCGATTCATGTTTTGTTAATTCCAGGTTTCTTATTTTTGCAGATGATATAAAAATTTTTAGAGTCTGTAACGATTCAACTGATGAAGCCAAACTTCAGGATGATCTCTCTAGGTTGAGTGATTATTGTCTCTCCAACAAATTAAATTTAAATCCTTCAAAATGCTTCTTAATCAGTTTCTCTCGCAAAATTAATGGGTACAATTCTACATATAAAATCAATGGAGAAATTATTTCAACAGTCGTGGAGGCTAAAGACCTAGGCGTAGTACATGACAGTAAATTAAATTTTGATAGTCATGTATATTCCATAATTATGAAAGCTAACAAAGCCCTAGGCTTTATTATGCGTATGTCTAAGTCATTTACGAAAATGAAAACTGTCAAGGTGTTGTACTGCGCGTATGTCCGAAGCCACCTGGAGTATGCTTGTCAGGTATGGAACCCACGCTATAATATTTACAAAGTAAGATTGAACAAATCCAGAGAAAATTTACTCGATTTCTCAGTTATAAATTTAAATTACCTGGTCTTACTTATGAACAGCGTTGTATAAAATATCACGTCCTCCCTCTTTCGATCAGACGCGATGTAGCTGACCTGACTTTTCTCATTAAGATTGCCAGAGGTATCATTGACTGTCCAGAATTATTAGATATGATTGGTCTTAGGACATCAGTCCGTTGCTTGCGTGCTTCAGACCTACTATGTGTACCTCATGCTCATAGCAATTATAGGCAAAATAGTTATATACCTAGAGCAGTATCGTTGTTTAACTTACTAACTCACAATTTAGACATTGACTTATTTTGTGACAGCATTTATTCCGTGAGGAGCAAAATAATTTCCAATTTCGTAACTCTAAATGAATGAGTAACTATTTTTGGTTTAGTTTTTATTAGTATCAGTATCAGTATGTATCAGTATCATCATCACGACCGTTTTCCCTTTCGGGGTAGTCAGAAACCACGCTTATAAATAAGCGGATTCACATTTAGCCAACTTTACTATAGGCCAATCATGACAAGTGGCAAGCTTGTCGATGTCTCCAGCGTACCAAACTCGAGAAATATCACAAATAAATTAAATATTCTTTAAATATATTTATTTACATTATTAAATATTTTTGTGTCCCGACCAGGAACCCTGTACCTCCGAGTCTTAATCCGCGGACTTAACCGCTAGACCACAGAGGCAGTTTGCTGTAAATTTTCATTAATTATATTATTATTATGTTTATGATTGAATATATGGTTAAATTTGTCCCTAAGGTTTGGCTTTTATTACTTTTGGTTTTCTTTTTTGCTTGTATTTTTGTTATGTGTGGTAACTCTTAATTAGCTTGTAGTCATTATCATAGTATTTAATCTATTGTATTAGCTGTGAGTTACCCAAATAAAATAAAATAAATAAAATAACGCTCTGGGAATATATAATAACCTGATCTACACTTCAATAACGGTAGATTAGAGAGATTGCTGGTTGTTAACGCTCTGGGAAAAAGTAATAACCTGATCTACACTTCAATAACGGTAGATTAGAGAGATTGCTGGTTGTTAACGCTCTGGGAAAAAGTAATAACCTGATCTACACTTCAACAACGGTAGATTAGAGAGATTGCTGGTTGTTAACGCTCTGGGAAAAAGTAATAACCTGATCTACACTTCAATAACGGTAGATTAGAGAGATTGCTGGTTGTTAACGCTCTGGGAAAATATAATAACCTGATCTACACTTTGAGAGAGACTTTAGCCCACTGCTGCTTCAGGACAAATTTAGGCTCACACTTCACTACAGGCGGTCGCTAAATTAGGGAAGCTGCGATTGCTCCAACAGATTACCACTTTTTTCGCAATTTGGATAATTTCTTGCAAGGAATAAAATGCAATTCCGATGGGAAAGTCCAAAGTCCTTCTTTAAATATATGATTGATTTTCGCTCCCATATTTTTTCCACAGCAATGGTATCGATAAACTCAAAATGGCGTTAAGAAAAAAAAGCGATTGATTAAATATATAATTTCATTTTAATAAAATCGTTTTACTTTTTTTAAATAAAACGTCAATTTCATATGTAGATAAGGACTTAATATATTTAATGTCTTTGCATCTTAGCTATTTCATTATAAAATACCTTATAGGTCTGCACATGGCTTCGTTTGCGACATCAATAAATCCCATAGCCACTTCTTCCACGGACATCTGCAAATACATTTTAAAACTAATTCATTATAAGTCGTTTGCGGTGGTGGCTGTGCATCTTTGGAACCAGTTACCGGTGGACATCCGTCAAGCTCCAAATAGAACACTATTTAAGAAACTGGTCTATGCGCACTATTTAAATGTACCATAAGCTTAATACACTCTCTGCTATATTTATTTCTCTCATTATAGTCATCATATAGTAGGTATATTATATTTATGTATATTCATAGAACGTATGTATGTAGTTTTATTTGTATGTATTTGTGTATGTATTAGTATGTAAATAAGTATTTATTCACTAGTATATATTGAAGTCTAATATTTTTCTATTAGTTTTGATAGCACCTGCCTTATCTCGTCGTAACTGCTTTAGTTGTCCCAAAGGTTTGGCCAGTATAGAATGTCTAGCGGCATTAGGTCCGCCTTTGTACTTTGTGCAATAAAGTTTATAATAAATAAATAAATTATATATACAGTGTAAACTCCATGTAACGTCACTCGATTTAACGACAAACTCCCTAAAGCGTCGAAATCAATTGGCTTTGGTTGGTTTAGCTTGTCTTCCAATTCTGGTTTTACTTCTCTCCATTTAACGAGACCTTCAGTGTCGTTATATAGAGTTTACACTGTATTTTTAAATTGTGAATCATCAGTCATAAAATTCTTCTTAAAATAGACAATTAGTACATTTGCTTAATAGTACATACCTGCTTTGATCCATTCTGCTTTAGGAATCCATTAATTTCCTTTGTGAGTGTTGTGAAGTTACTAATCGATGCCTCTCGGTCGAGCGGCTCATTTTCCTTTTTCCCGAATATCTTAGGAAAGTATTCCGGTAATAACCTGCCCAGTACCAGGTTCGTGTCCGTAACTGTTAGAGGACCATTTTTCCTTAAAAATTATAAATAATAAATTACAACTTCCTATTTTAATATAAAAATAAAAAGTAAAGTATCATCACGACCGTTTCCCTTTCGGGGTGGTCAGAAACCACGCTTATAAATAAGCGGATTCACATTTAGCCAACTTTACTATATGCCAATCATGACAAGTGGCAAGCTCGTCAATGTCTCCAGCGTGCCAAACTCGAGAAATATCACAAATAAATTGAATATTAATTAAATGTATTCGAACCCAGTACCTCCGAGTCTAAATCCACGGACTTAACTGCTAGACAACGGAGGCAGTATAAAAATATATATTTTAATAACTTTTTTATAAAAATGATAAACCAATCCCAACGAGAAGCGATACCAAATATAAACAAAGTGACGGAAAGGTCATTTTTCTATGCAGAGATTGTAAACATTTTTTAGGTACACATTAAACATAAAAAAACATCAACACAGCCCCTAGAACACTGTTCGTAAATGTTATAATCAGATACTAAGATTGGGAAGTAGTTGGTATCCCCACTTCATTCAACTTAGCACACATCAAAGTGGGTCTATCCCGTTGTACCACCACCAGATCATTATCGAACCCGTGACCCTCGTGGTGAAGGTACCGTTTTATGGTATGATACCTATAAACTCTGACTGTGTGGCTGACGTCTTTTCTCCCTTTCTTGGGCATCAGGTGGGCGCGATGATAAATTACCAGTTTACAGACGATATGTAGAGTTAATAAATAATAATACCTATAACAAGTGGGTCCTGGATGTGCCCCAGCACTTTCTGGTCCCACCACAAATAGACCAGATCGGAAAAATAACATCGAACCGCCTCCCGCTGCCACTGTATTTATATCTAAAAAAATATTTACATCGTGAATCACCCTGGAAAGCTTACAATATTAGTTCGTCTTGAAATTAAAAAATGGGATTTGACATCATTGCAAATGGTACATAATTTCAACGAGACCAAAAAGTAGTTGGTAGACCGACTGATGGTGGTAATTTGCCCAGTCTGCCGACTTTAGATACCGGCACTATCTAGCGCGGTGGTGGCTCGGTTGTAAGAACGCGTACCTTAAATCCTACAAAGGTCGGTTCAAACCGTCAAAATTGTGAGGGATCAGCTGAAAATCAGCGCTGTGACCGCGTGTTGCAGCTTTTTGCTGAGCTAATTCCCTATTTGTCACCACACTATCTTGTTTGTTGTATTATTATTTTTTTTTTTTACTGCTTGTGTTTTTTTTGTGACGAATAAATTTTTTTTTCTTTCTTCTTTCTTTCAAACCCCCCCGGCATGTACCAATGAGAAATACACTTTTCTTACGTACATTTGTCATAGAATTACAACACCACCGTTCCCGTACCTCGGAGAGCACGATAAGCCGTCGGTCCCGGTTCCACTAATACCAACTTGTGGAATCGTTAATGAATTGTCATAAAAAAATGACATCATATCCTCGCCAAGCCGTCTGGCCAGCGTGGCGAGTGTAGGCCATATTCTCCAGATATATGTTCTGGAAGGCCCATCTCCAACAGTAGAGGTCTAGGACGCTGTGTTCTAGGGGCTGTAATAATGATGATGATACATATTTATTATTATTGTATTGCTGTTAGATTCGGTCCAGCCATAGCTGATGATAGTATATTTTTTTTAAACATATATATATATTTTCTATGTATTGACAATATCCAAGTGTTGTGTACTAACCTAAGGGAATAAATGATTTGATAGAAAGAAAGAAAAGAAAGAAAGAAAGGAAAAACAGATTTTCAGCTAAATATAAATAAACCTTAGGTATATTTTAATGGATGCAGATGATGATGAGATAACATGATAAATCAGAATAAGAAGATACAATATCTTATGATTATAATAGGAAGTTGATGATGATGTTACCTAATTGTGGAGCCTGAATAGTGACCCCAGCAGTGGTAGCCTCGTGCACATGTTCAAGTGAGCCGGCATACCGAGACACATCCGTAGACGTGCCGCCCATATCGAAACCTAAAGATTTCAAATATACATTAAAAAAAATCAACTGCTTCTGTGGTCTAGCAGTTAAGTCTGTGGATTTAGAATTGGAGGTACAAGGTTCGATTCCTGGTCCGAAACACAATAATATTTATTAAATTTATTTGTGTTATTTCCCAAGTTTGGTACGCTAGAGACATCGACGAGCTTGCCACTTGTCGTAATTGGCGTAGAGTCTTTTCGCATCTAAATTCACTGACTTGAAAAAAAATCCTATTATATACTATTCCTTCTATCACTTTTCCACGACTCTTTCCTCCGCTAAATATTTATCTGACAGAAACTCTTCCCACAGAACACAGGCGTGAAGATATGTATCAAATGTATTTTACCTATAACTGGAAGGTCAGTTTCCTTCTGGTATGACGTCAGAGCATATCCCACTACTCCACCGGCTGGACCTGATAATATAGCTCGGGATCCAATAAACCTGTAACAAATTTATTAATACTTGGTTATCTGTTCAGAGCGGTCGTTGTAAGAACAATCCTAAAAAGGTCAGTTCAAACCCCGGCATATACCAATGATGTTAAGACATCCACAACAGGATCCTACACCAATTTATCCCATCCACATTCATTCCAAAATTCCTACCACCAAGCCTGGTAGAATCGTCTATGGATCGCGAGTAGTTTCGTGATCTACCGCTAGAGGCGCCCAAGTTGGCAGACGCTCGGCCCGTGCGGATCGAAAATCACTGCAAATTTAGTGTGAAAGCTCCCAACCTGGGTTGGACTCTAAATCGTGCCGAAAACTGTTCCGAGAAAGTGAAGTGTGAGAAGAAAGTGTGCCCGCAGTGAAAACCTGATTTTTTTTCCCGTGGTATGTCCTTTTTTCTTGTCCACTTGTAGGTTCTAGCAGATCCTTGCCATTTGCTTTAGTGACTCGATTTTCTAGAGTATTCTAGACAAAGTAGAAGAGTAGACCGCCTGACCGATGGCTGGACCATTGATTGTGATGTTTATGCTTGTGTGTATTGTTATGTTTATGCTTGTGTGTGTCTCGAAAGTCATTCTTAGTGTTCAGGTTATCATGGTGTGGCGTGTCCGGTGGTCGTCCCTTCCTTAGAAGGTCATTGCAGTGGTGACACGTGTGTCGGGTCCCGGTCCGTCCCTATGGGCCTGGTTGAGCGGGGGGATGGCTGGCACATGCGTTATGTCCGTGATCGGGTGCTGTTGTGGGACCTCTGTCGAACACGTTAAATTTATTGTTCTTAAATTAACAGAGGTTTTTGCGTTTTGTCGACTTTCGGGTTGCACATAGGCATGTAGTCTACCTTAATTCTGACTTGCCTGGTGGGTTACTGCTGTACCAGGTATTGTATTCTCATAGGTACTGATAACTAAATTTAAAAGGTTATTAATTGATCGTTGTGGTGCAGTTCTGTATATGTTTTATTTTGTAAATCTGATATAGCTGAGTTTTCCTTTCAGATTCCTTTCTCAGTCAGATTAAACATTAACAGGTCACTGGAATTTGCTAAGCTGCTGGTCTTCTGCTAACAGCTTACTTATTGGACCACTTTTCTGCTTAGTCTTCTACTAGCAGGAGTAGAATCATTCAAAATAATTAAATTAATGACGTTTCATAAATGCCTGTACTAGGTTTACGTGAATAAAGATATTTTGAGAAATACACTTTTCTTACGTACATTTGTCATAGATTTACTAGAACACCACGGTTTCCGTGAGGAGGAGAACACGTTAAGCCGTAGTTCCCTGTTCCAGTAATACCAACTTGTGGAATTGTTAATAAATTGTCATGTCATGCCAGCGTGGCGAGTGTAGGCCAAATTCTTCAGATGTATGTTCTGGAAGGCCCATCTCTAGGAGGTCTAGGACTAATTGAATTTGTCATAAAAAAATAAAACCTAATAGTTTACCTAATTATCTCATCGATCTAAAGCTATGCATATCTTCCCTTTGTTTCCTATTATTTCTATATAATATAATGATTAACTGTTTTTCACTCACTAATATCATAATAATCCTAAGCTACTTGTATATAGCTATTTGTAAATATTTAAATTTTATTATAATTTTTATTTTACTAATGTTTAATTTTTTTTTTTGTTTTTTTTTTTTTAGTATTTAACCCACTGTTTTTGAGGAATGAAATTAAAAAATATATATATAATCTTTCTGGCTTAAGATTTAATAATTTATAATATTGTAATTTTTATGTCCTAGTTATAAGCTGTGATTTTTCTGAAAATAAATAAATAAATTAAATAAATTGTAATTATGACGCAACCTCTAACGTAAATAACGAAATTAACTAATAACATTTGCGATTAACAGAATAGGGCTGCTGGAGTCCTTAAAAAGCATGTTGATAGGCCGGCATAATGGTAGGGATTGATATCGGTCGTCAGTGGCTGGAATCAATTGCTCCCGTTCTTGGACCTCGCGTACCGCTTACCATCAGTGGACGCGATGTCACATGTGCTCAGTGATAAAAAAACACAGTCTTAGACCTCCATTGCTGTGGATGGGCCTTCCAGAACGTATTTCTGGATAATTTGGCCTACATTCATTCATTACAGCCCATAGAACACAGCGTCCTAGACCTCCACTGATGGAGATGGGCCTTCCAGAACTGGAGAATTTGGCCTACACTCGCCACGCTGGCCAGACGATTTGGCGAGGAGTAGTAAATAGACTTGATGAAACGTCAAGAGGGATTGATTTTTTTTAAACTGGCTTTGCTTACCACTGACCATGCCATTTGGCTATTTGAACTGCTGGCCACGTTGTGCAAGTATTGCAGTATTCAAAATATTCAACATTTCAGAATTACAACTGCGGAGTGAGGCGGAGTGCACAATGGTCCAAAAACGAATCGTCTAAGATCGATTACGTATGTCAGAAATGTCGTTACTGACGTAATACTGGAATACAACGTAGCTAGCAGTTGAAATAGCCAAATGGCATGGTCAGTGGTAAGCAAAGCCAGTTAAAAAAAATCAATCCCTCTTGACGTTTCATCAAGAAGTATATTTACTTACTAATCACAACCTAGATTAAGATCTAAGAATCAACTCACAAGTTCATAGGCGTCAATCCCCCGTCAGACTGCATGAAGAGTACGTTGGAACCTTCCAGATTGTTTGAGAACCCCTCAGCAAAGCCCTTCACATACTTCTTGATGTGGGGGGTCAAGTATGCATCAGCACAGGCCGTGAACCCGCGGGCTACCATACGCACCATCGACATTACTTCGTGGGATAACGAGATTTGAGTAAAACCTAAAATTGTTTTTAAAATCAAATAGTCATGAAGCTGAACTTACAATCAACAATTCAGTATTGCACTCAAAATATTCAATATATTATTGACTTGAGTGAAGTACGCCAACTAACACGCAATGAGTGCTGCTTTACATTACTCAACCGTCACAATAACAATGAATTTTGAATCGTGATGAAAAATGGATCCTGTACGACAATCGGAAACGCTCATCACAGTGGTTGAACCCAGGAGAACTGGCTAATGTATGTTCTGGAAGGCCTATCTTCAGCAGTGGAGGTCTAGGACGTTGTGTTGATGAATGATGAATAATATGCATTAGGCTGATTATATACGAGGGGCGTTCAAAATATTCTCGGTATGTGGATAAAAACAAACAAGTACGAAAAGTTTGATATTTTTATTTTTCAATATACCCCCCCCCTATGTTCATACACTTATAAGATCGATCAATTATTTTTTTTAATCCCTCATAAAAATATTTTTTATCTTTGGTGTAAAAATGCTCCTCCACGGCCGTCTTCAACGCTTCATCGTCAGAAAATTTATTTCCACGCAGATCCTTTTTAAGATTGGGAAACAAAAAGAAGTCGCTTGGGGCTAAGTCCGGACTATAGGGTGGATGAGTAACAGTTTCAAACCCACATTCAACAATAGCTGCCTTGGCAATATGAGCAGTATGGACAGGGGCGTTGTCATGCAGAAGCAGAACACCTTTGGTTAACTTTCCTCGCCTCTTTTCTTTGATCGCATCTCTTAATTGACGTATAACGTTAGCGTAGTACTGCCCTGTGATATTTACACCTTTTTCTTTATAATCGATAAGCAAAACTCCTTCACAATCCCAAAATATTGTGGCCATGACCTTGCCAGCTGACGGGATTACCTTGAACTTCTTGGGATGAGCTGAACCCTTAATGTGCCACTGCATGGACTCCTGTTTGCTCTCTGGGTCATAATGATGAACCCAGGTTTCATCTCCAGTAACTATTTTTTGCAGCACCTCATCGGGATTTTCACCACACAGGTCGATAAAATCTGAACAGCAAGCCACACGCATATCCTTTTGAAGAAGCGTCAGCATTCGCGGAACCCATCTTGCACTTACTTTTGACATATTAAGATGGTCATGTATAATGTCATGTACGGTACCAATAGAGAGATTGGTTACATGAGCTATAGATTTTACCTTCACTCGGCCGTCTTCCAATATAAGTTTTTCCACTTTATCAATATTTTCTTGTGAGGTAGCCACTACAGGCCGGCCAGGTCTAGGGTCATCTTCAATACTCTCCCTTCCACGCTTAAATTCGCTTGACCATTTTTGAATAGTAGATAAAGAAGGAGCAGACTCACGGTAAACACAATCCATTTCCTCTTTTATGGTTTTTTGATTTTTACCCTGTTTTGTCAAGAATTTTATGACGGATCGGTGCTCTAATTTCGTTAAAATTGTTAATTCGCTCATGGTGTTCATGTTTGTTCGGCAATTGCAGAAAAACAAAAGAACATCTCGGTTCCAATTTTACTTTTTTTTAATGTCAATGGATGAATCTTAGCGGCCAGTAACAAATATATATATAAAAGAGGTTGTAACGTATCAATACCGAGAATATTTTGAACGCCCCTCGTATATATCACGCAATTTTAACGCGTTATTTTAATAAATTTATTAAACTCACCAATATCCTTGGCAATTTTCCCAATCCTGACTTCATGATCATTATAGGTGTAGCTATGTGCTAAAACCACTGCGATACTCTCTATGCCACTCTTCTTCAACTCTTCCAGTTGTCTTTTAATCTCCTCTTCATCCAAGTCTATGACAACTAACATCTCTTCTCCAGTAGAGCCCGTTACTTGTTGCCATGGCTTGTTGGTTCTATCAATTTGACACCTGTCGTTTAGGGCTGGTATGACGCGGCAGTCCACTTCTATAACTGATGAATAGAGAACTCCAGGGCGTTTAATATCCTAAAATACATGTATAGAGTACAAATGTATTCATCACGACCGTTTCCCTTTAGGCATGGTCAGAAACCACGCTTATAAAGAAGCGAATTCACATTTAGTCTTACTATAGGCGAATCATCTCTCACAAACTCGTCGATGTCTCTAGCGTACCACAATGGAGAAATATCACAAATAAATTACATATTAATTAAATTGATTTATTTAAATTAATATTATCGTGTATATGTATCGTGGCCGCATCGATGCCTTTGAGATGTGGTGTTGGAGGCGTATGTTGCGTATCCCTTGGGCAGCCCGGAGAACTAACGTGTCAATACTCAAGGAACTCAACATCTCTTCTAGGCTGTCTTCCATCTGCCTAAAACGAGTCCTTGAGTATTTCGGCCATATAGCCCGTAAAATACCTGGTAACCTGGAAAGGCTTGTAATCACAGGGAAAGTCGAAGGCAAAAGACCGCGTGGCCGAAGCCCCATACGCTGGTCTGACCAGATCCGCATCTCCCTAAATACCCAGATGCACGATTCCCTACATGCAGCCGTAAACAGACCCGGATGGCGCAGCATCGTCCGGGACAAAGTGATCCGTGGAAGGGGTCACGACCCTCAGCAGTGAGGAGAACGACGCAAGGAGGAGAATTTAAATTAATAAATATTACTGTGTCCCAGGTATCGAACCCGGTACCTCCGAGTCTAAATCCTCGGACTTAACTGCTAGACCACGAAGGCAGGTATATTGTTGTAAACCTTGATACACGTAATACTTGTATATGAGTTCATACTATATTTTTTTTTTGTTATGACTGTTCTTTTGAAAGATGTTCTAAAAAGCTTTAACAATTGAGATCTAGGACTTTGTGTATTATTTTGTAAATCTGATATAGTTGAGTTTTCCTTGCAGATTCCTTTCTCAGTCAGATTAAACATTAACAGGTCACTGGAATCTGCTAAGTTGCTGGACTTCTGCTAACAGCTTACTTATAAATTTAATGACCACTTTGCTGCTTAGTCTTCTACTAGCAGGAGTAGCATCATTCAAAAATTAAATTAATGACGTTTCATAAATGCCTGTAATAGGTTTACGTGAATAAAGATATTTTGACTTTGACTAAAGCCTGTGCCTTGAATACCATATGATTGGTCTAATTATTCTCAATTGCATAACTTACCAATTGAAATATATTGGGTCTAGCCTGGTTTCCGATAAACAGTAGGTCTTTAAACCCCTTATTGATGACCAGGGCCATCTTCTCCCCTTTTCTCTCCAGCAAGGCATTTGTAGCTACTGTAGTACCCATTCTTATTGAACTTATAAGAGTGGAATTTACTTTGCCATCTGCATCAAGTGCATTGCCAGTTTCCTAGAAAATATAGAATAATTAGCAAGTTAACCCCAACACGTTTATAAAATTATATAAAACATACATAAGACCATTATTGGAATATGGTTTTCAAGTATGGAATCCATACTTCAAGAAAGATATAGAAATTCTTTAAAGAGTACAGAGGCGGGCAACTAAACTCCTACACTGCTTGAGGAAGAAGTCACATGAACAGAGGCTTAAATATTTGAAGCTTACAAGTCTCAGGGATCGCAGAATGAGGGGAGATATAATTGAGACATTTAAAATTCTAACAGGAAGGTATAACTTCCCCCACCTAGCCAAAATGTTTAGGTTTAACACAATGATATTTCCCCGTCGTGACCACGGAATGAAGCTAATGAGAAAATCCAGCAATACAAATATAGGATATCACTTCATGAATAACAGAGTTGTAAATATGTGGAACAAAATACCAGAATATATTAAAGCCCTCAACTTTAAACACTTTTAAAAATAAACTGGAAAAGTGGCTAGTGACAATCGAAATAGACTATGGTGATAACTGACAATTTAATAAACTTTACACCAGTGCTTGATATAGGCATATCAGCAAAGCGCTGCGAGCCTATTAATCGATAATAATAATAATTATTATTATTATTATAATTATTGGTAAACCTACTTTGTTCTTAGTTAAATCATGACTTGCAAAAAGGGCATATGTGCATTATTATATCCTATTTAGACAGAGGAGATTTCTAAGGTATTTGCAATATAAAACAGGGTGCTTCGACAACACCTACGTTGAGCGCAGTAGAAGACATCATTTTTCTTTCTTTTCATTACAGCCCCTAGAACAATACAATGTCCTAAACCTCCACTGTTGGAGATGGGCCTTCCAGATATATCTGAAGAATTTGGCCTACACTCGGCACGCTGGCCAGACAGGTTGGCGAGGATCTGATGTCAATTTTTAATGACAAAGTATTAACGATTCCACAAGTTGGTATTAGTGAAACCGAGTAAGGATTTTCATATCGATATCTCCGTGTAACCACAGGATTTGAACCCTTATTGCACAGCTTAAATATTAGCTTGAGAGGGTACAAAAGTTGTTAGTACTCCTTTCTTATGGAAATCACATCCTGGACAACCCGTCTGGCTAGCATGGCGAGAGAAGCAGGAACTCATTAGAAATAATTTCCAGTAGTCCCACCTCCAGCAGAGGAGGTCTAGGTTCTAAGGGGGCTGAAATGATCCTTACCTCTTGTAAGATCCTTCTGATAGCTTCTCTAGGAGCATCGTCATAGTTCTGAGGGTCTACTGACAGCAGCTTCATGACCCTCACCTTACCACCGGGGCAGCGAGCAAACACGTCAGTGAAGGTGCCTCCACGGTCTATGGCAAACTGGAAACCACTTGGCGGCGACATTTTGATGTTATTCTGAAAAAAAAAATATTTATAATAATAATCAAACACTCTGGACTGTAGACAGTCCCACACACGATGGATCCGGCATCCGCACGGCATTAATTATGTTTTCTCATCTTAATACTGCATTCGTGGCATCTGTGCACCAACCTTGCCACCCTTTTGTGGTTTCTTCCTCAGTCTGCGGTGTGTGACGCTGCCAGATCCTCTCAGCTAAGGCGAGCATGTTTGGGTGTGATGCAAGTCTCAGTTGCGGCTGTCTGATTTTATTTGCTCTCTTGAGTGTCGGATTCCAGTTGCTAACAGTCATGGGCCCCACGCGCTACTTACTATCAGGTCGGAGCAAGGCCACATGTCATGCTAGTATAAAAACAAGATACACTTTTGGATACTTGTATATTAATCATAAATTTGTTTTTTATATTTATAAAAAATATAAGAATAACGGTATAAATATATTTGCTATTTATCTGTCTAAAATTGGGTATATAAACTGCCTCCGTGGTCTAGCGGTTAAGTCCGTGGATTAAGACTCTGAGGTACCGGGTTCGATTCCTGGTCGGGACACAAAAATATTTATTAATGTAACTAAATACATTTAATTAATATTTAATTTATTTGTAATATTTCTCGAGTTTGGTACGCTGGAGACATCGACGAGCTTGCCACTTGTCATGATTGGCCTATAGTAAAGTTGGCTAAATGTGAATCCGCTTATTTATAAGAGTGGTTTCTGATCACCCCAAAAGGGAAACGGTCGTGATGATACTTTACTTTTTTTTTACTTATAAAAGTGAAAATATGTTGGTAATTTTATTTCCCAGAATGTTGATAGACTATATTTCTCAAATGTACACTCCTTGTATTATTCCTTGGTACAGTCAGACTTGAAAATTCTTTTTATATATTGGAATGTGAGAGCGAGTGGAATGCAAAGACGTTAAACTAATTTCGATAAAATTTGGTTTCTACCTATTCCATGGATTCACCGTGCGGGTGCCGGGTCCATCGTGTGTGGGTAAAAGATGAGAAGAATGGTGTCTCGGGCTTGAGACCGACAATAGGCTGGTTTTTAAAAAAGCCTTCTTTTTTATTTTATTGTGCGATAATACACTCACCATCCACAATTCTACTCCTCTCCCTACCCAACAAAATACTGTATGATTTCGGTAATGCCGGGCCCAATTCTTTTAGTAAGTGGTTCAAAGCTGGAACTCCTCTCGCACCAACTTTCACTGCGTAAAACTGAGTCTTGAACCCGTTCGTGATTTTATATTCTTTATTGTACCGAAACTTAAATTAGGTACATAGGCGAGTTTAATGCACAGAAAATACTCAAGTTTAATGTAAGAGCTTGTAGTATGACAATGCCTCATTACAGCCGCTATAATCCTTGGTGTATTCATTTTATAATTGTGTAAGTCTTAGTTTATAATATGACAATGCCTATTTACAGCAGCTATAATTTTAAGATTATAATCATGTATATTTGGGTTGTAATGTGCTGCTCCAAATACAAGCTATTTCCCAGAAAATAAGCTTCTCATTATATTAATTAATTTTTTGACATGTAAAAGCGCAGAATACATTGTATTTATTGTCCTATGTCTACTTACAAAATAAATAAACTAAACTAATGGCATTTTCTGACAAGTAACCTATGGGATAGTGAGAAATTATAGGCACGGTGCAACAATACACTGCATATCAAGCTTCCAAGACGGCATTAACGGAATCATACAGTATTTGGTTGGGTAGGGAGAGAAGTAGAATGGTGGATGGTGACCGTATTATCGCGCAATAGAAAAAAGGAGGCCTCCTTTTCTTAAACCAGCCAATTGTCGGTCGCAAGCCCGAGACACCATTCTTCTCATCTCTTACCCACACACAATGGACCCGGCACCCGCACGGTGAATCCATGGAATGCTTAGAAATTTGTCTTCTTCTTCTTCAACTACATACAAGTATTACAAACATACATAAATATATTGTGTGCTCCTGCTTATCGGGAAAAAAATTACCTTTAAACCAATGATAAGTAGTACTTTTTAGCATAAAAAATAGGTGTTAATAAAATATAAAATCAGGTTATCTTGTTTGTCTACATTGTAGTTTATTAATTATTTGGATAGTGATAAGAACCTAACATTTGTTCTTTTACTGTTTAAACATAGATATCACTATTTAAATAATGTTTTATTATTAAAGTAAATGTAGACAATTTAAATATTATATTGTGTCTTGACACCTGAAATCTAGAATTAATTTCTTAAATATAGGTACCTAATAAATATTATTGGTCTTTTAGGAACATTTTTCTGAAACTATAACGGTTACTGAACCGTCTCAAAAAACCACCCTGTATGTTATGTAATGTATGAAGTTTTTAAAGTCAAAATATCTTTATTCACGTAAACCTATTACAGGCATTTATGAAATGTCATTAACTAAATTATTTTGATTCTACTACTGCTAGTAGTAGACTAAGCATCAAAGTGGTCCAAAGAGTAAGACCAGCAGCTTAGCAGATTCCAGTCACCTGTTAATGTTTAATCTGACTGAGAAAGGAATTTGTAAGGAAAACTCAGGTATAGCAGATTTACAAAATAAAACATATAACCAAAACAATCAATTAATAACCCTTTAAATTTAGCTATGAGTATTTATGAGAATACAATACCTTCAGCCCTATTGTTACTTAAGCTCAAACGTTATATAATGGAATCCGTTAACTATATATATATCACGCTATTAAAGTTAATATTTGCACGGCCGCTGTCAAGGTCTAGCGCCTATAGAGTTGAGAATTGAATAATATTTTGTAATTATGACGCAACCTCTGACGTCAATAATAAAATCCACTAATAACGTTTGCAACTAAATTGCTGTTACAGCTATACCAGGTACTCTACCAGGAACGTCAGAATTAAGATAGACTACTTGCCCATGTGCAACTCGAAAGCCGACTAAACGCAAAAACCTCAGCTAATTGTCAAAAGAAATAATGATATTAGATAATCAAAAACAATAATAACATAATACACAGTAAAAGAATGCAGCTGCAAATGGATGTTGTCACTATTTTCCAATGGACAAAGCTGTGTTCAGTAATTCTTTGATGGATAGAATTTGAAACGTAGATATTTGCCAGACAATCAAAGTTGTTGACATAGCTTTAAAAATTAACAAGCTGAAGTAGCAATGGGCTGGCCATATATCTGGTGGGGGACCTACGTCTAGCAGTAGAGTCACAGGCTGATGATGAACAATGCCTTTTAGCAGAAATAGCCCTCACTGCACATAACATATAGGCAGAGCACGTGGAACCTATTTATAGGCTATAATTAAAACTATGCTACAGTGAGGGCTCACCATTCTAAGAGACAGCCAACACAGAGACTAAAGCACAACAACTATTTATTTATTTAAGCACTTTATTGCACATAAAAACCTAGTACATAGGAGAGCTATAACGCTATAAGGCATTCTTCACCAGCTAACCTTGGAGATCATAGCAGGATAAAGAAAAATATGGAAATAAATAATTACACATTTATAGCACCTAAAAACATATACATACAAAAACATACCATATAATATATACATATGTAAACATACACTATAATAAAAAAGTAAAAAAAAAAATTGTGTATATTAAAAGTTTGTCCAAACTGAGCTGGTTTTTGTTGTTAATTGTAACACCGTGCCAAAGGAGGGAATAAAGAAGAGGATAGCCTAAAATGTTACCATTTATAATATATGATTTGGTAGAAAGTTAATCCAGGAATGCGAGTGTTATTAGACAATAGAAATGGACACTTCCGAGCGTATGCAGTCACAAGCCCGAGATGCTATTCTTCTCACCACACAAGATGGACGCGGCACCCGCACGGTGAATCCATGTACTGCTAAGTCTTCATCTATTCTCCATACTAGGTTAAAACATATTACTTACTACAAAGCAAATGCTATCAATTAAAACAAATGGCTATAAATAAAGTCAAGATTTGTCACTATGTGTATGTAAGTTCAATAAACGTTAATATCTAATTATAAGGACTAAAATTAAATATAAGAATAAAACTTTTATTAAAATTGAATTAAGTTATAATAATAATAATAATAGCGCGATAGATTTTAAATACTCACGTTAAATAGATTTAAGACACAGGTCAATGGCTTTATTTTAATGTAAAGAAGTAGGACATCTCCGTCTAACAGCACATAAATTAGATAATTTATTGTTGCTGCGATAAAAGTTTTCAATTTACTCTTTCGCAAAAAAATGTAAACAATTTAACAAAGTTTATGACAGATTAATCCACGTAATTAACGTGATAGTATGGCTTACTAAGTTAAGAACATAAATAGGAGACTTTTAAATTACCCTCCTTATGCTTTTTAGAGCCAACTGTTGTTCTTATTTCGTTTGGAAATATTGAAATATGTAAAACATTAGGAAGTTCTTCGCGCCATTTTGCGTGGACATGTCAAGTGCAAGTTTTTGTTTTGTAAATTAATTTGCTGTGGATATTATTGGTCAAAAGTGGTGTTGTTTTGTTTAATAATGTGCTACAATGTGAATAATTATGGAAAACGATAAATTGGACTTTAAATATGGGGCACAAGTTGCAGTTTATTTTTTGCGGTTTTCCCGCGCTGTCAACTCCCATATTTTACCCGACGTGTTTGAGCAGTGGATGGTTTCGCGAGTGACTCCAAGAAAAGCATCAAATTCTGCAGCATCTGGAATTTGATGATGACCTCATTAACTCATTAAAAAGAAAGATATATTACGTCAGACTTGGCTGTATGGGCTAGACCCTTTGCCTTCCTTATCACCTCATTCATCATCCATCGGGAGAAGAGAACCAAAAAAAAAAAAAATATGTAAAACATTAACATCGGATTACGGGAGTTTTTCGCGCCATTTTGCGTGGACATGTCAAGTGCAAGTTTTGTGTTTTGTAAATTAATTTGCTGTGGATATTATTGGTCAAAAGTGGTGTTGTTTTGTTTAATAATGTGCTGCAATGTGAATAATTATGGAAAACGATAAATTGGACTTCAAATATGGGGCATAAGTTGCAGTTTATTTTTTGCGGTTTTCCCGTGCTGTCAACTCTCATATTTTACCCGACGTGTTTGGGCTATAATGCCGCGAGTGACTCCAAGTAAAGCATCAAATTCTGCAGCATCTGGAATTTGATGATCCCCAAATTGGGTTATGAACTCTGTTATGAACATATATTATGCAAATAAATTACGTGTTTAGGACTGATGTATTCTGTACAATGTCCTTTAAAGACAATTTAAAAAAAAAAAAAAACATCGGATTACTTTTAAATTGTTCACTCGTACTGTGCGTGCAATACTTAACACCTAAAAATGAATACAATGTATAGTCTCGATTTAAAAGAAAGAAAGAAAGAAAGAAAGAAATATATTTATTTGTCGCCAAACCATACGCATAGCATATTACATTTTTTTTAAAAACTATACAAAGATAAATAGTAAAAAAAATATGCGCAAAATAATTAGCCCACCAGCACATGTATAGCGACAAAAAGGCGATCAGCTCGGCGTCCGCTACAACCTATAGATAGGCCATAGCGCCGATTTTCAGCCGCCGCCTTACGGATGGAAAACACGTCACGGACACAGATGTACTAAAATACAACCTATTTAACACATACATTGCACGAATACACACACACATAATAATAATAACATCCCAGCCTTGCATAGCAAAGGTGAACAAAGGTGGATTCAGGCATGCAGCTAGCATGCTCGCTGAGAAGCAATGAGCATTGATTTCAGTTTATTTTTAAAACCAATAACTGACTGCATCCGGCGAAGTGGCGGAGGCAGATTATTCCAGATTTTAGTAGTTTAGCCGCATACCTGAAACTGCCACGAAAAGCAGACGTCTTATGTCTAGGACAACATAAGAGGTCAAAACTAGATCTAGTGTTGTGACGTTTGGGTAGTTTGGGCCATATCAATTTTTCACATAGGTAACTCGGGGTGTTCCGCCTGATAACACCAAACAGCAACGTTGCCATGTGAAGAATTCTGCGCTCTTTCATTTTTAGACGATTGTGTTTGTTTAAAAACGGCGTAACGTGCGCCTTTGCAGGAATGGGATAGCAGTATCGGGCACAAGCATTTTGGACGCGCTGTATGACACGTTCAGTCTTGCCCCACAAACACGGGCCTTTTTTTACTATTGTCATTATTTTTAGGGCTCGATAGTCAATTAATTAGCGTTTAAAAAATAAGCCCACAATATAATATCAACAAATTTTAGAACGTCTACGAATCATAACCTCACTTTTGCGGACGTCAACAAACTATAGTGTGTGCTTGAATTTATGTTATGTTTATCTTTTAATATTAAAAGATCTGTAAGTCTCGGCGCTTTTATAAAAAGAATGGGGAAAAGAAGCCGGCACGTAAATAAATTTGCTCAGCGAAAGCGGGACCGAAAAGAGCAGGTAAACTTTTTTTATTAAAAGCTATGTTGCTTGGGATTTGGGTCTAATTTGTTACATTTTGTTGTTTTTAGGAGAAGAATGGTGGTCCAGCTCCTCAGGGAGACACGAGGAAGCACTATGCAGATATTGTTAGAGAGAATGCAGCTTTTGAAGAGTATTACAAGGTAAAAACATACTTTGTGTGAATTGCATTCCATTTGTAAAATGATTTATCCAGACTTTGGCCATAAGCTATTCTATTTAAAAAGTAAGTATCATCACGACCGTTTCCCTTTCGGGGTGGTCAGAAACCACATTTATAAAGAAGCGGATTGACATTTAGCCAACTTTATTATAGGCTAATCATGACAAGTGGCAAGCTCGTCGATGTCTCCAGTTTACCAAACTTAAGAAATATCACAAATAAATTAAATATTAATTAAATGTATTTATTTACATTCATAAATATTTTTGTGTCTCGACCAGGAATCGAACCCGGTACCCCCGAGTCTAAATCCACGAACTTAACTGCTAGACCACGGAGGCAGTTATTCTAATTAAATTTATTAAAAAACGAATATAGTCTTATGCATATATAGGGTTCTGGAAAGAGTTGCAAATAATTATTTAGTATGTGAGCATTTCTCATTGTGCAATGAAAAAAGATTTTAGGGGATGCTTTAGATTTAAAATTAATCGCCATTTATTAGATTTGATTATAATCTATCAATTACAGTGATTATTTTTAATCAATTTATGCTCCATGTTATAAAATCCAACCCAGAGGAGCCTCTAGCCCCAAGACGATTGTCTCTTACCCACACATGATGACAATAAGAAAGCTATATATAAGCAAATATTATTTTCTCTTTTAGATGCAAAAAATCTGCCCAGAAGACATGTGGGACACATTTATGACTACTATAAAGAAGGATTTACCAACTGCATTTAGGATAACAGGTTACAAGAGTGAGGCTGATGCTATGACAGAAATTATCAAGGGACAATACTTCTCCGAGCTTCTTAACCTCAAACTTGATGATGATGATAAAGGGGTGCAAGAAGAAATTAAACCTATTAATTTGCCTTGGTAAATATATTTGTAAAGTATTGATAAAATAAATGAACGTGCCTCGGTTGTATGAATGCTTTCCTTAAGATCCAAAAAGGTTTCCGATCAAACCCTGGCATGTATCTATAAGATATTTACTTTTCCTGTACAGTTTTGGTTCCACTAAAAGATACTTGTAGAATTTGTTAATAAATTCCCATTGATAATAACATCAGACCCGCGAACCTGTCAGCATGACAAGTGTAGGCTAAATTCTCAAATGTTCTAAAAGGCTCAGTACTTAGTCGCAAATGTTATTAATGGATTACGTCAGAGCTTGCGTCATAATTACAAAATATTATTTAATTCTATAAGTGCTCTTGACAGGTGCCGTGCAAATACAACTTTAATAGAGTGATATATATATAGTTAACGGAACCCATTATATAACGTTTGAGCAATAAATAAATAGCTGAAAGTGCATTAAAAAGACATCAAAACATGGGGTGTGTATGAAGAGATTGAAGAATGTTGAAGAAGCGAAAGAGGTATGTCATGATCGTGACAAGTGGGGCTTAATTGTCTCTGCCTACCCCACAAGGTGTTGGTGTGAAGATATGTATGTATAAATAAAAAAAAACTCTCAGGTACCCAGGACGTGTGGCCTGGCAGTTACGCCTTTCCCGCTCAGATATCCGTCGCAGCGAACCTTTGTACCGTCTTCACAACTTCTTAGTAGCTGAGACAGCTGCCGGAGGGGTGTCACGGCAAGAAACCGTATCCATGATACCTCCAGTTGTGCTGCAAATCAAGTCTCATCATAAGGTCAGTATTAATATATTTAGGATATGATAATAACTATACCAATGAGAAATACAATAGTCTAGACCACAACATGTGTTGCTTTCATTTTGCTATTTGGGAGGGAAAAAAAAACAACAAAATCATAAAAAATCCAGCCAATTTTAAATAGTGTAATTAACACAACTTTGTTAGAAATTTCAAGATAAGACCACAATATGTGAAGATAGTATTCTAGAATGTACAAGATTTTGTTGCTCCTTTAGGTATTAGACATGTGTGCAGCACCAGGCTCTAAGACAGCACAATTAATAGAGTTCCTACATGCAGATGAAGATAAAACTCCAACAGGTACTCCAGTTGAAATTTAATTTTAGACACTTTTTAATTTAGACAGGATATACATAGGTGACATACATACTCGTATACAAGTACATGATGTAGATATCTCGATGGAGCTATTACCAAAAAAAAAAACATGGTGGCTCCACTTAAATCAATCCAAATCTTTGGTTTACGAAAAGCTGAATCCTTTAATATTATTTAACCTTTTTTGCTTGCTCCAACCAATAATTACAGTATTGTGCTAACAAATTATTTAACCAGTTGCAAGCAACATAAAATAATGTTTTTTTCAATTGATTGTGGCCAAAATCTTCAGCTGATGGCTGCTGATCACTTTATTCAGTAAACTTTCAATTTAAAAAAAAATCGAAGAAATTACAGAAAATTCTAAATTGCATCTGTTTCGTTTAGACATGCAGAGCAGTGACATTTGAACACCATTATAGGATCCCAGATGAACTAGCTGTATCAGCCTATAGGCAAGACATCTTAGTGTTTTCTCGGAACTTGAAAAAAGTTATCCTTATTGAACTTACCGTTCCGTGGGAATCAAATATTCCAAAAGACCACAACATGAAGTTGAATAAATATTATGATCTCACAGAAGAAATGATCAGGAACGGGTTCAAGACTCACCTTTACGCAGTGGAAGTTGGTGCAAGAGGAGTTCCAGCTAAATCTTTGCATCACTTACTGAAAGAATTGGGCCTAAGCAGGTCTGCCGTCAATACATTTATGGAACGAGCTTCCAAGACGGCATTAACAGAATCATACAGTATTTGGTTGGGTAGGGAGAGAAGTAGAATGGTGGATGGTGAGCGTATTATCGCGCAATAGAAAAAAAAAAGAGGCCTCCTTTTCTTAAACCAGCCTATTGTCGGTCGCAAGCCCAGACACCATTCTTCTCATCTCTTACCCACACACGATGGACCCGGCACCCGCACGGTGAATCCATGGAATGCTTAGAAATTTTTCATCTTCTCTATAACGAATATCTGCGTTTAATCAATTATCACAAGAGGGGTTATGTGATGAACTTATTGGAATGCAGCTTAACTATTTCTCTCATTTGCAGGACTTGTGGTTGCAAATGATGTGGACAACAGCAGATGCTACATGTTGGTCCATCAGGCCAAGCGCCTCAACTCTCCCTGTATACTCATCACCAACCACGACTCGGCTGTCATGCCCAACTTCAAAATCGAAGACCGTGAGGTATTTATTTAAATTGCAGCATAACTTATAGCATTTCACTATTTCTATGTTATTGAATTAAATCACAATCTTATCCTTTCCGGAGTGGTTAGAAGCCACGCTTAATATTAATAATAATTATTTATTTCAGAATTAATTCCATAATTGTTAGTAACATTTTAACTTATAACTATTTTAGTAGGTTTAAAACAAAACATTAATTTTTAAAAAAGCGGATTCAAATTCAGCCAAATTTACTATAGGCTTATCGAAACAAGTGGCAAAGTCATCATGCATGAATGAAGAGAGATTATAAAAGAGGCCCTGGCAGACCAGTCGTTGAGGAACCGTCTTAGAATATGGGTGTTAGTCTTGGTCTTGCTTTGAGCAACACTAAACTGAATATTTTTTCTCGTTAGAATCCAGGAACTGTTAAGCCTATGAAATTCGACCGAGTTCTATGTGACGTTCCATGTTCAGGAGACGCTACTCTTAGAAAAAACCCAGACATTTGGCTTAAGTGGTCCACTGGGAACGGAAATAACTTGCATGGGTAAGTAATTTATTTATTTATTTGTGCAACTTACAGTATATACTCGTACATACAAGATTTTTTAATAACAATAATAACTGGTGGCGCCATCTGTTGGAAATTATTATTCCTATATTTTTTTGGCACGCTTGCATCCTATTCCCTTTTTTCCTCGCCCTACGCACAAGGACCCGCAAAGGCCTTACTGGCTAGTGTGAATTTGACATTGCCGCCGCGCGCACGTGTCATTCTTAGATCTCCTCATCCGCATTGTTTTCCTTTTCAGCTGTTTTCATTTTGTCCCACACCGGCTCAGAGCTAATCACCTTTTTTTCCAGCAGTGTGCCAACCCCGCATATACAGTCCACTTTTATCATTACCATCATATTATTCACCCCACATCCACCATCCACGTTAGGTGTCCAAAGACCGCGCCACCAATTACTATAAATTATTATTTTGACATTATTCATCTGCATCAGCCTGTATCTAAGCTGGATGTAATGAAATAATTTGTCAGAAACATGGTATGTACGTACAGGGATGTCGTATGGAGCAGAGACGTGGACACTGACAGTGGGTCTGATGCATAAGTTCAAGCTCAGTGAGCAATAGATAGACCTATTACATTAATATTAAAACAGTTTGTAAATAATTGACAAATGTACGTAAGAAAAGTATATTTGTCATTGGTACATGCTGGGGTTCAAACCGACAAATTTAGGTCTATTTTTTAAGCAGTGTTCTTACAACCGAGCCAGCACCGCTCTCAACCATACATCTCTCAACTCTCTCTTAATCTCAACCATCGAAATAAATCTAAAAACTGTAGATTGTGTGTTGCTTCCAATGAGATGGTTCTGTATTTAAATCATTTTACACAATGACTATTTGTAAAACAAATCAGATAATAAATCGAACCAGGTATATCCGCGTCTATTTCATGGTTAGACCACGAAGACAGAAGAGAAAGTGAGAATAAAACTATCAAATAGTTTTATAATTTTAACGGGTCTTTACGCGATTCTCCTGACGTTTCAGCCAAGTTGCATTGACCGTGGTTACGTATACTTGCAGTCGACCCGTGGCCACGGTCAATGCAACTTGGCTGAAACGTCGGGAGAAATATGTCTCTAAGGTAAAACTATTAAAGTTGTCAACAGAATTCAATACCGCGTGTTAAAGCGTGGTCTGGAGTTACTGGAAGTGGGGGGACGTGTCGTGTACTCGACGTGTTCGTTCAATCCCATAGAGAACGAGGCGGTCATACACAGAGTGCTGCGAGAGAGCGAAGCTAGTGTCGGCCTTATCGATGTCGGCCATATGTTGCCGGGACTTGTCTATGATAAAGGTAAAAATCATTATCATAAGAATTAACACATTAATTCATACACCACTTACGATGTTTTTCACTATTCATACAGTGTGTCTAATAGACCTCATTATTAATAAAGATGCGCTGGGGTGGCTCGGTTGTAAGATCGCTTTCCTTTAAAATCCTACTAAGGTCGGTTCAAACCCCGGCATGTACCAATGAGAAATACACTTTTCTTACGTACATTTGTCATAGATTTACAACACCACCGTTCCCGTGCCTCGGAGAGCACGTTCAGCCCGTTTCCACCTATACCAACTTGTGGAATCTTTAATAAATTGTCATAAAAAATTAGCATGAGATCCTCGCCAACCCATCTGGCCAGCGTGGCGAGTGTAGGCCAAATTCTCCAGATATATGTTCTGGAAGGCCCATCTCCAACAGTGGAAATCTAGGACGCTGTGTTCTAGGGGCTGTAATGAATGAAAAAAAAAACCTTTAGCGGTGGTCAGAAACCATGCTAATAAAGAAGCGGATTCATATTTAGCCAACTTTACTATGGGCCAGTTATGACAAATGGCAAGCTCGTCGATGTCTCTAGCGTACCAAACCCTAGAATATCAGAAATAAGTTAAATAATAATTTAATTTATTTTTTAAATTAATAATCATTATTGTGACCCGACCTGCAGCCCTATTCTGTTACTTAAGCGCAAACGTTATATAATGGAATCCGTTAACTATAAATACATATATCACGCTAATAATAATAACGTTTATTGAGCATTCTTATTGGTACCTATATACAAAGTTGAGTAAACAATATATAAAATATTCCTTGAATTTTATATTTTAAGCAAATATGTAAACATTTTTGATTGAATGCAAACCACAAGGATAGGCAATTTTAAGATGGTCCCTAACTCCTAACCAAGATAACTTGTGTCCTGGGATGTCAGTCAGTTCCATATTGACTAATACTCATAGCCCCAGATAGCCAGCTCAAAATGTTAGATAATAAAAAAAAATAACAACGTATATCAAAGTACAAAAGAGGTTTCAACACAACAGACCTGTAAAACGACACCAGCATAGATATTTTGTTATTATATATTGTAACTATTGTCATCTTAAAGCCTTTCTGTTGTTGCAGGAAACCATTAAATATTTGTTAAATATTTTACCCACCACCAGGAAAAATGATTAATAAAAACAATCAATAGTTTGTTTTAAAGTTAATTAAAATAATTAATAAAATAAGATAATGAAATTGATATTTGCACGGCCGCTGTCATATCGCGCGCTTATAGAGTTTAGAATTAAATGATATTTTGTAATTATGACGCAAGCTCTGACGTAAATTACGAAATCCACTAATAATGTTTGCGACTAAGTAACAGAATTGGGGCTGCTGGAATCCCTTGTTATTGTTGTTTGCTATGCTATAAAATTTGTTATTGGTGCAAGAGTATTTAAATGAAAAGATATACATATTTCTTAAAGGTATGAGTCACTGGCGTCCAGCTTCCAAAGACATGGTGTTTTACGACAAGTACGAAGATGTTCCGGAGCGATGGCAAACCGTCGTCAGGCCACAAATGTTCCCACCAACTCCAGATGAAAAGGACAAATACCATTTGGATAGATGGTGAGTTAGTTAGGATGGGCATCTATCGGGACGATATGGTTAGTTATGGTACCGTCAAGTACCTTACAGATGCTCTCAATGTCCTGCAAAGGCGAGCTGTTCGAATTGTGGACGATGTCATTTATACTATGGTGAGTGCTCTGAAGAGCTCTATAACCTAATCCCTTCCTCTCCATTCCGCAACCGTACCACACGCACAGGTCAGACTATCCCTATGAGTACCATAAAGCTCTTCCAGCTAATGTGTCTCCACTTTTCTATAACCTACAGCTCTATTCTGTTACTTAGTCGCAAACGTTATTATTGGATTTTGTTATTTACGACACTTACGTCATAATTACAAAATATTACGTGATCTTACAAAACATTACGCCATAATTACAAAATATTACGTCATAATTACAAAATATTACGTCATAATTACAAAATATTACGTCATAATTACAAAATATTACGTCATAATTACAAAATATTACGTCATAATTACAAAATATTTTTCAATTGTCAACCCTATAAGCGCTCGACCTCGACAGCGAGATAAGAGATAAGAGCGAGATGTATAGATAGTTAACGGATTCCATTATATAACGTTTGTGTTTAAGTAACACAAGCTGCAGGTTATAGAAGTGGGAAAAGTGGCTGGGAGAGCATTCCACATATTCAGTGTGCGTCAGAAGAGTCTCCAAATTTATGAGTACGCGTATAGTGATATGTTGATGCATATTTTGGACTATGTGTGTGGTTCGATTGCGGAATAAAGAGGAAGGGTCAAGGTTAATCTGTCTCAGGGTTCCAATGAACAATTCTGCCAAATTTCACATTTATATCACTATGGATTGAAGATAAAAAAAAACTTAATTTCTACCCACAGCATTAGAATACTTCCCCACCAACAAGACACGGGAGGTTTCTTCGTAGCAGTACTAGAAAAGACCGCCCCTCTTCCCTGGGAGAAGACCGCAACAGACCAGTCTATTGAGCCAGCAGACCAGGCAGCAGACAAGAAAATAGAAAAGCCTGAAAGAAAGAAGCGACGTTTTGGAAGATATAAAGAAGACCCATTTGTCTTCTTTAAAGATGAAAAAGAAGATGTCTTTCCTTCTATTAAAGAGTATTACGATTTGAGTGATGGTTTTGATCCGACTTGTTTGTTAACGAGGTGCTATGTTGGTAAAAAGAAGAATATATATTTAGTGTCGCCGATAGTAAAAAATGTTGTAGAAACTAACGAAGGAAACCTGACTATCATCAATACTGGTGTAAAAACTTTCGTCAGATGCGACAACAAGAACATGACATGCGCTTTTCGGTAAGTTCATATATTATTTATATCCTAAATAGTGCAAAAAGGTGGTGTTCAGCTGGTTACATTAAATTATAAAGATCTGGAAAATCTTTTGTGTGTAGTTGAATAACAATGTGTATTTTGGAATAAGATGTAAGTATGGCTCAGTTACCTTATAGTATGGTCCCCATACTAAGGTAGAAGGTAAAGAAGGCATAGGGACAAAAATAATATTTGGATGGAACATTTGGATGACAAGCGTGCTTGGTCCTAATTTATTTCAAATGTTATTTATGTATGTCTTAGTTTATAGTATGACAATGCCTCTTTACAGCAGCTATAATTTAAGTTACACCTTAAACTGTTTTTGTTTTAGCTAAAGTATGACAATGCCTTTTTACAGCAGCTATAATTTGACATTTTAATAATGTTTTAGCTTATAGTATGACAATGCCACTTTACAACAGCTATAATCTTAGTGACATCCTCGTAATTGTTTTCGTCTTAGCTTGTAGTATGACAATGCCTCATTACAGCAACTATAATCCTTGGTGTGTTTATTTTATAATTGTGTATGTCTGGTTTATAATATGAAAATGCCTATTTACAGCAGCTATAATTTTAAGATTATAATTATGTATATTTGGGTTGTAATGTGCTGCTCCAAATACAAGCTATTTCCCAGAAAATAAGCTTTTCGTTATATTAAGTAATTTTTGACATGTAAAAGCGCAGTATACATTATATTTATTGTCCTATGCCTATTTACAAAATAAATAAAAAAAAAAAAGGAACGATGGTTGACGAACCAGATATATGATTCAAAAGTTGTGGGTAAAGGAGGCCCTGGCAGACCACCTCACCTTACCTATCACGACCACATAAATAAAACACTCACAGGAGAAGCAGTAAAGATTCTATAAAACAAAAGGGCGTGTATGAAAAGGTTAATAAATGTCGACGAAGCGAAAGAGGTATGTGTTGACCGTGACAAATGACGCTGAAATGAAATATTTATTTAGTAGATAAAAACGTAACATATATGACATTTGTTGGCCCCCATACCAGTGTTTTGTCCTGCAGGGGCCCTGAAGGTAATTCCAGATAGTTTCTACCAAAGTAAAGATAATTAAAACTATTCAATAAATACAGGTGTAGGATATGTATAAATAAGTGTTAATGATAAATAGTGAAAATAAGTGTAAGTAAATAATAAATACTAATATCATTACATATATAAAGATAAAGTAAGATATACAATTAAATGTAAATTATAAATACTTGTATGCCGTGGAGTCTTAAATTTTAATTGGTGGCCAGTAACATCCTATTAATATAATAATATTAATTAATTAATATCTTCAATGTTTTTTATTTTTTTAATTATTGTATTTAGAATTTAATTTTTAATTTAATTTGAAGTTATGTAAATTATAGATTTAGTGTAATTGAGACCCCACAATACCGGCCTTCCTAGTGTGGGTCTCCAATAGAAAACATGTACATAGGATTTTATTGGAAATAAACGATTTATTATTATTATTATTATCCTTTCGGTTTCTTCGTTTCGGTTGCGCTTAATTGTCTCTGCCTGTATCCATTGATTGATCGATTGTTGTGTATTGCAGAGTACTTTTAAATAAATGTCAATTGCAATTTAAAGTTTTGTGTTCAAATATTTTAGTTTATCGCAAGAAGGTTTGTCCAGTGTATCGCAGTACATAGGAGCCAAGCGTCGTGTTCGGATACTAAAGGAGGACTTGGTATTAATGCTGCAGAGTGACAACCCTAGCAAACCTCCAGATCTGTCCCTTTTTACTGCTGCTACAGCTGAACTTGTCAAGGATTTAGGTAAATACGAAAATCACTCATAAGGTTTTATAACGCTCATAAGGTTTAACATCTCCAAGGCCGCGTTCGTTTTATAGCATTTCCAACATTTCGTAGCAACTTCATAAACCAGCGTGAAATGTTTTATTAAGACAACAATGCTAACATTTCTTAAAAAAAACGAGCGGTGAGGCTACTTTTTGACAAGTATGACAAGTAACAAATAATAACAAATCAATTGACCATGTAGGTCTTCGAATTTATTACATGAAATCGTTTAAAATACATTTTAAACAAATATAATATAAACTATAAAGTATACAACAATGTAAACAAACCATTTCTTATGTTAAATGACATCTGTCAAAAAGTAACATCAATAACCCTCCTTTCAACACGGTACTGACATACGAAATTAGCATCAAATGTTAGAATTTTCATTAAACGAACGACTTGTGCTAAAAAAAGTGGTATTTTCATGCTAACATTTCTTAAAACGAACGCGGCCTTGTTTTGATTAGCCGTTCATTTGGCGGGGGGAGGGGGGGGATCCCGTTTTGCGACCACGCGCTTCCACTCCAAAACCAGTTCAGTTTGCTGATTCTGTTTTATAATACATTGAGCTAGGACAGGCTAACATAACTGTTAGTTAGTTTACTGGTTCTGTCAAGGCACAGAAACCAGATTATAATAATAATATAATAAACAGATAATTAATTTAATTTTAGGCTTCTATGTGAAAACCTTTAATAGTTCTTAGGGAATTTACTGTTTAATATCTATATACAATAGTCAACTGTTGGTTTTCCAAAATGAATAATAATAATAAAAAAACATGATCTTAGGGCGTATTCCGCCAACTATATTATTGCAAATAGCATCTCGCCAGTTATCCCTATTTAGTCCTATTTCCTTTTTATTATGTTTCCAGCGACAGGTAGTTGTGTCCTGGAGTACAGTGATGGGTCCCTGTCCCTCTGCCTGGTGGGGTGGCGTGGGGTCCACTCTCTCAGGGCATACACTGCAACCGCAGACACTGTGCACTATCTCAGGCTACTGGGGGCCGACTACAGCAAGTATGGTGAGTCTACATCATCTAGAATACAGAGTCATAGACCTCCACTGCTGGAGATGAGCATTCCAGAACAGGAAAGAAATTTCTGATATCATTGGGTTTTGGGTTTGCTGATTACGAATCTGTTGTATGAAAAGTAATGAAAAACTTTTTTTTTTTGGTTCTTGGAATTTTTGGTCGTAATGACTGCCTCCGTCGCGTCGTCTAGCGGATAAATCCGTCGATTTAGACTCTGAGGTACCGGGTTCGATTCCTGGTCGGGACACAAAAATATTTATTAATATAAATAAATACATCAATAAAGATGCATTAAAAAGTCATCGAAACAAAAGAACATGTATGAAGAGGTTGATGAATGTTGAAGAAGCGAAAGAGGTATGTCCTGATCGTGTCAAGTGGCGCTCAATTGTCTCTGCCTACCCCGCAAGGGATTTGGCGTGAAGATATCATAATTGCAGCCCCTAGAACACAGCGTCCGAGACCTCCACTGCTGGAGATGGGCCTTCCAGAACATATATCTGGAGAATTTGGCCTACACTCGCCACGCTGGCCAGACGGCTCGGCGAGGATATGATGTAAATTTTTTATGACAATTTATTAACGATTCCACAAGTTGGTATTAGTGGAACCGGGAAATATGTCCAAAATGTCCGTAATTGAATTTTATAAAAAATTAATAATCTACATACATTTCGCAAAAGTACACTCTGAATTGAAAATATATATTTTAATTTCGCAGATATAAACAAGTTCAAAGCAGCAGAAGGCACTTCGGCAGAACAAATTGAAGCTCAAGATGGCGACGTTATCGATGACGCATCTCAAGATAGTGAAGTGAAATGTGATGAAACAGAACCGAAACTTGTTGAATAACAAATAATCTGTTAGATTCGATTATTATATGTTTTTTTTAATGTTAAGGTTATAATATTTTGTTATAATAAACAATTATTGACAACATATTGTTTTGTTCGTAATCTAAACCTAAATATAGATCTCTAATCCCTAGAACACAGTCCTAGACCTCCACTGTTGGAAATGGGCCTTCCAGAATATCTGTAGAATTCGCTGACTGAGAGGATCTGTATGCTTTGTGTAAAATGCAAGTTTCGGAAAACGTAACTGCTTAGTTACGTTTTTTTATTTTACATTGCGTGTTATTGCAAGTTTGGCTATAATAACAGGCAATGAACATCGAAAATTCAGTAAAAAAAACTACTACTATAGTTGCGTTTACGAAACTTCACTGTCACACTAGGTATACTGATGTCAACTTAATATAGATTCCACAAGTTGGTATTAGTGGAACCAGTAGCCGCATAGAACGGGTCACAATGACGTTTGTAAGGCGAGGGCCGAGGCACACGTTTGGTTGTTTGGATAAATCTAAGAGGGGAAGTGGTATCAGGCGATTCCAGAACTAGGGATGTGCTAGGCCGCAACACCGTCAGTCCAGTAGCCCTATTGTTACTTAGTCGCAAAAGTTTATTGGATTTCGTTATTTACGTCAGAGATTGCGTCATAATTATAAAATGTCCCCCACTCTTGTTGGTACCATATGCTAGTACCAGGTATAGACAGAACAGTTATTTATCAAGAACATGTAATAACTAAGTTTGCAATATTCTTGCGGAAGATTTGGACATAGACATGTTTAACTCCAAAGCAACATATATTAGACGTCTAATGACGCTTCATTATGTTGAATCGATCATCGGCAGCAAATTTCAATGAGTGATTTGTTTTTCATTACAAACTTACTCATTTTCTCTTGCCCTTTATTAGTTCTTGGTGAATTTTTTTATATTATAATATTAACTATAATATTGTCAACTGTTGGTTTTCCAAAATGAATAAAATAAAATATTATGCAATTCTCAACTACTACTAACCGCTCGACCTTGACAGCGGCCGTGCAAATATCAACTTTAATGGCGTTATATACATATATATATATAGTTAACAGATTCCATTATATAACGTTCGCGCTTAAGTAACATAATAGGGCTGCTGAGATCAATAAATCATTATTATATTTTGCTCGTAACGTATCAAGTTATCACAGTAATATTTTGCCAAAACAACTTATATCATCAGGCAGGAAAACAAAGGAGTTTGCAATAACAGAAGCCTTTAAAGATCTCATCCTATCCGTTTTACGCTAGGCCTAGGCATCTGTAGCTACCATATAAAGGAAAACTCGGAAAATAAAACAAACACATAAATGAAAAGTTTATTTATTCACCCTCACTCAATCCATACAAGTCTCATTGAAGCGATAACTTTAACAGTTATTATTTACGCTAATAAAATCGATTTTAAACACAATAAAAATGTAAACAAATTGACTCGCAAATCGTGTTTGCTCTTTTACAATGATTTTGTGTGTGGAAAAACATTTTATGGCGAAACCAAACATTGTACTTAGGTTTTGCTTGCTGGTTGAGTTTACTAGGAACTACCATGATACGTAGAATCACCGGCTGACAGTCCCTCTGATATCCAGTCGGGAAAACATGGGTTTATCCCAAATAGAATCCCTAACAGAATCTGTATCTCGGACGAAGACGCTACCTATCTGCCTTTGCTTGCTTGCTGGACATTCTATTAACGTGAAAAGAATGGAAAACAAAAGTAAGGATCCAAAAAAATAAATAAATTTAGTTCAAAAATGTTGTTTTGTGATTGTAACGCTCACGACGCGCGACTCTGATTATAATTATATAAAAATTAAAGGTAAAAAAATTAAAATTAACTTAATGGAGAATTATATTTTTTTCTTAGATCTTAATTTTTATTCTCCATGTTTTACGATAATTAAAAAAAAAAACAATGCACAGAGTTCAAACTCCATTCCCAAGTCATATTTGTTTACATTTTTTTTATAATTAACATGGTTTCAATCAGTGTGGCTAAGACAACACTAATAACTATGAAAATCTACACTATTAATTGCTAATTAACCGCCCAGTTTCCTAAAGAATGACTTAAATCAACGCGCTTTAACACTTGTCATGTGATTGGCTAAAATAACAAAGTTACTGTGTGAGATATTTCTAGCCTACTTGACACGCTGCCGGCGAGGGTTAGATGCAAATTTGAATATCAAATTAATTAAGGATTCGACAGCTTGAAAGTGCTTTCCTCACGGGAACGGTGGTGATGTAAATCTATTACAAATATACCGCACCACCACCGCTTGCCTAACGTTAAAACATAGATAATTCTAATCATTCCTTTAGAAAACTCGATTAAGACTTGCACCGCTTTAAACGCTGCTAAATGGGGCATAACGATTAAGTATTTAGCGACGTACAATGTGTTTCGTCACTTTAGATAAATGCATATGTAGTGAAATACACATTATTATTTTTAATTAAACGAATTTTAAGATATTTCTACTAGTTTTTAAAAATAGTTTCTACTACGATTGCGTTTTATTGCAGCCCATGTAGCACCTGTGCTACTGTATTGAACTAGATGAGAAAAAAATAACCACGAAATCCTGTGGACCATGACATCTAGTGATGCGGCTCTAAAATCCACTATCGATAGTCGGTACCTACTTATAGTCGGTACCTACTTAATAGTCGGTACCTACGGGAATATGATCGCACAAACTGTATACTACTTGCAATAGTATCTACAGTACTCAGGCTCGATAGTCGATACGAACACTATCGATACTATTGTCATTCTTGGAGAGTATCGAAAGTAGTTTTAGACTATCGAAAGTAGTTTTAGACTATCAAAAGTAGTTTTAGACTATCGAAAGTAGTTTTAGACTATCGAAAGTAGTTTTAGACTATCGAAAGTAGTTTTAGACTATCGAAAGTAGTTTTAGACTATCGATAGTAGTTTTAGACTATTGAGCTTGTGTGATATAAAAAATGACAGCTTGAAAGCTTGTGCTACGGGGGCTGGGTTCCAAAATTATATTTATTGATCCTGTCAGATACTGCAACATTTTCTTGCCTATTTGAACTTGGGTAAGGTTGACTTTTTTATTTTACAAAGATAAATATTTATGGCTCTTGAAACGAGCTCAAAAATCTTATTTTTCTCGTCATAAGAAAAAGGCAGACTTATGGCTGTCAAAAGTGCTAGAGTGAGTAATAATTCTGACAGAATGAATATTTTTAAAACTGGAACGCAAAAACAAATTGGTTAATAATTACTAATTTTAATTACAACTACAAATTAAAAAGTCATTCCTAAATTCATTCTCAAATTATCAGTCCAATCGTATCTGGTAATACTTGACGCAATATATTGGCCAACTTTCCTTTTCCGCGTCGCTTTTAGCAACTATTTAGTGAAAAATATTCAAGAAGTCCATTCATGTCATTCGTGTGCTTAATTTTGCAATTATTGTACCAACCGTTAATAAACACGAAATTATTACTGTAAAATTTATGTTTTTGGCAGGTTACATTAGATCTTAGTAAATGTTACCAACAGCCCTATTCTGTTACCTAAGCGCAAATGTTTATTAGTGGATTTCGTTATTTACGTCAGAGGTTGCGTCATAATTACAAAATATTACTCAATTCTCAACCCTATAAGTGTATCAACTTTAATAGAGTGACATATAGTTAACGGATTCCATTATATAACGTTTGCGCTTAAATAATAGGGCTGCAAACCGACCTCATTAGGATTTTAAGAATAGCGTTCAGCCAAACTGAGCCACCACCACTATTTTGTTTATATGTAATATTGTTTGTGTACGATGCCTTAATAAATTAAAAAACATCAATTTCTACTTAATAAATATCGTAATCATAAAGAAATAATTTCTGTTAGTGAGCACTGCCTTCTGGAAAGGAAATTCTGGGTTCCAGAAGGAAGTTTCCCTATTTTTGACACAAACTATACTTACATAAATTAATACAGTGCATTCCCATCCTCATTAAACATTGTTTAACTGTAACCAGCCTCTCGGCAACTGTATAATAGCTAACCTTGAGTGTAGTGTGTCATTATTATAAAATATACATTTACATACAAAAATAAAACAACAATAATTTCTGTAGTTCAGTCAAATGGTTATACTTAGTTTACAACTATAATTAAACTTATTTTAATCATTAAACCTAGTTTTATTTATAAACTAAGATTAAAAATACTTTTCTTTAAAACTAATAAATTATTACTCGACTTCATATATTTATTAGCTTATCTATTATGTTTTTGGTTCTATTCTTAGTTTGTAAATTTACAGGCGCGGCAGGTGGTAGCCCGCCCGAGATTCTGCCAAGGAAAACAAAAGTAAGTATGTCCTAACCAAACCCAGGCCTATTTATCTTCCGCGACTGGACGATCCCATTATTGTTCTTGTAACTAACTATATATTATTTTAATATTAATTAACCGATTTTAGTGTATATAAATTTTATCTAAATTAGACATACGATTTTTAATATTAGCACTCTGGGGAACAGAACCGAAAATTTAAAGAATATTAGGTTTAGCCGTTCATTTAGCAAATAAAGGATCTTTAAATCTAGTTATAAATATTTTTACTATTAAAGTAGATAGGGAGTATTCACTTCACACCTATCTACCTATCTAAGTTTAACATGTTTTGTTTTGTTCAGGAGGTTGTACAGAAAGTCCTACACCCTCTACTATCCTATCCATCTACCGGGACTGGACCCACATTGTTGTTGTCGTACATATGAACTATTTCCTTTTTTTTAAAAAAATGAACTATTCTAGCTCTTATTGTACTGTTATTAACCGATTTTAGTGTATATTAATGTTAACTTTAATATTAGCACTGGGGTACAGAACCGAAAATTTTAAGAATATTAGGTTTAGCAGTTCATTTAGCAAATAAAGGATCTTTAAATCTAGTTATCAATAATTTATACTATTAAGTAGATAGGGAGTATTCACTCATACCTATCTACCTATCTAATTTTAACAAGTTCAGCTTTGTTCGACGGGTGAAGGTTGCATAATTGCATATGTACAGGAAGTCCTACACCCTTTACAACTATAATTAGACTTATTTTAATCATTAAACCTAGTGTTATTTATTTTAAAATACTTTTCTTTAAAACTAATAAATTATTATACTTTTACTTCATATTTTTACTAGCTTCTGTATTATTGTTTATAATTTTAGTTTATAAAAGAGTTTACCGGACGGCAGGTGGTTGCCCGCTGAAATTCTGCCGAGGAAAACAGGGGAATGTCCCCAACTCAGGTATATCAATCTACCGCGACTAGACGACCCTATTGTTGTTGTTGTACATAGGAACTATCTATTCCCACTTTGAATAAATGTTAACCATTCTAGTTGTTATTTTAATCTTTATTAACCGATTTTAGTGTATATAAATTTTAACTAAATTAGACAAGACGAAATGTGTTAAATAGTGTTAGTCGTTAATGTAGTAAATAAAAGAATCTCTTAATCTAGTTGTCAATAATTATACTATTACAGTAGATAGGGAGTATTCACTCATACCTATCTACCTATTTAAGTTTAACAAGTTCAGCTTTGTTCGACGGGTGAAGGTTGCATAACTGCATATGTACAGGGAGTCCTACACCCTTTACAACTATAATTATACTTATTTTAATTATTAAACCTAGTTTTATTTATTTACTAACGATTAAAAATACTTTCCTTTATAACTAATGAATTGTTATTTTTTTACTTCATACTTTTATTAACTTGTGTATAAGTATGTGGTCACCTGTTATGAGGGTACTTTTCCATGTTTATTTTAATTGATAGTATTTAAACATATTAAAAAAATATCGGTTGGTGGTCCAAAATATTTTTTTTGCAACTAAAATTACCATAATTTGTATCGCTCTCGCATGCACAAACCAACATTAAAAAAAGAGTGTAATTTTAAGAAATATAGCCAAATTTCTAGGAAATGAAATTACAGAAATAAAAATACATAAAATAACATTTATATTTTTTTAAACCATTTTAACATGTTTAATAACCGATTTTAGTGTATATAAATATTATCAAAATTAGACAGACGGAATTTAGAGCACTAGTCAACAGAACCAAAAATTTAAAGAATAATAGGTTTAATCGTTAATCTAGCAAATAAAGGATGCTTAAATCTAGTTATCAATAAGTAGATAGGGAGTATTCACTCATACCTATCTATCTAAGTTTATAAGCTCAGCTATGCGCGACTGACGGGTGAAGGTTGCATAATAGCATATGTACAGGAAGACCTACACCCGTTATAACTATAATTAATCTTATTTTAATCAAGTTTTATTTATACACTTACGATTAAAGTTACCATAATTATGTCAATAATTCTAAAAAATTATATGATAATCTAGCTCTATCTATTAGCCAAATCCATAATATCATATCCATCATAATTTCGTTTACTGGTTAGATTTTTGAGTATATAGAACTTAGAAACACGATCATCCAAACCAATAATGATTCTCTCTCGCTTGCACGATTCAATATTTTCAAAGACCTTGCTATAGATACTTCAGACATTTTGGGACATAATTTCCAGCCAGAAAGGGGCTGACTACAAATAAAAAGTTCGAAAACTAAATGCAAGCGCACCACTAATTCTCATTTGATTATCATTAAAGGATCCCAGATGAACTAGCTGTATCAGCCTATAGGCCAGACATCTTAGTGTTTTTTCTAAACTTAAAAAAAGTTATCATTATTGAACTTACTGTTCCGTAGGAATCAAATATACTAAAAGACCACAACATGAAGTCGAATAAACTCACAGAAATGATTAGGAACGGGTTCAAGACTCAGCTTTGCGCAGTGGAAGTTGGTGCGAGAGGAGTTCCAGCAAAATATTTGTACCACTTACTGAAAGAATTGAGCCTAAGCAGGTCTGCAGGAGATACATTTATGGAAAGAGCTTCCAAGACAGCATTAACGGAATCATACTGTAATTGGTTGGGTAGGGAGAGGAGTGGAATGTTGGATGATGAGCGTATTATCGCGCTACAAAATAAAAAAGGAGGTCTTCTTTTCAAACCAGCCTAGTATCGGTCGTAAGCCCAAGACACCATTCTTCTGATCTCCTACCCACACACGATGAAACCGACAACGGCACGGTGAATCCATAGAATGCTTAGAAATTTCTCTTCTCTTCATATGCCTAATTATAGAATCTTTTCACTTGAGACTTAAAAAATCTTAGAATGTATTAGATTGTGCGAGCGAGAGAGAAGGAAAAGCGTTAAAACCTCTATCAAATATTAAGACTAGCCTAACAATAGATCCCTAAAACTATATATACCTCTAATTAATTTCTAATCCATCTCTTATAATTCTGTCCTTTTTTATTGCCTGTTTCATTTCAACCGATCCCAATATCACAGCATGTGATGATGTGGTAACCTATACTAAGCTATAGGTACCTTATATTTACCGTACACTCGGGGAAATCATATCCTTACCCATACTTTTTAAGTCTATTAACTTTCTAGGAAGTAAAATAACGGACATTGGATTGTGCGAGGGAGAACGATGCGTTAAACCCTCTTAGATATTTATATTATTTTACAAAAGTTGTTTTTAGAAGTCTAGTGTAAACTCCATGTAACGTCACTCGATTTAACGACAAACTCCCTAAAGCGTCAAATTAATTGACTTTGGTTTATTTAATTATTATTTAAGGTATACTAACAGGTTACAATTAATACATATTAAGCACAAAATAATTTATAAGGTCGGAATTGCAACCCAATGGCAGTGTACACGGAAAGCTACACATAACTAGTTGGATGATTAGTCAACTGTATTTTTTCAGTTTTAAAATTTCAGGTTTCATCAATTTCATCATTATCAATATATTAATACTATATACGAGAATAAATATATTATTATTATCAATTTATGTTGAAAGTTATATCATAGGTTATATATTAGTATAAGTCAAAAAAGTCAATATAAGAATTTATAAGAATTTGGTTGGTTTAGCTTGTCTTCCAATTCTGATTTTTCTTTTCTCCATTTAACGACAACTCTCTATTATAACGCCATAAAATGCACAGTCCCTTCAGTGTCGCTATATAGAGTTTACACTGAGACATATATGCTAAATTAAATATTTTATTTAAATTGTAACGTGTCCAAGTTTATAAGGTCAGACATCAGTTTCCCCGACTGTACTTGCCTAAATGTCAAATAAAATTGGAATAACTTTACTAACTACTTAATTAATATCAGTTAAACTAATTCTACAAACTAATGCTTAATTATTGTTTCCCATACAAGCTTTATGTGACGATTTCAAAAACTACCATTAAAAGTTAAAATTATTTATTAAAAAAATATTTTTTAATATTATAATCTAGAATAAAAATAAATAACTACGTATTTTTAATTTTTATTATTCAGTAATAAAATCTTAAGTTACGGTGCAGAGAAGTTTTCCTAAAAATATCGCAACTCATAGTCACCCTAATCAAGTAGGTAGCGAGAGTTCGACGATCGCGTCAACGTTAACTTATGTCATTGTTTCTCTCTCTATTTCGTCTCTCGGCTTTGAGCGGGATCAATTAATAATATCACATACGGCCGGTTGCGGAAAGCATGGTTAAAATAATCTATGATCAACATTTGATATATTCCACGTGATTGGTAGTTAAGTGCTTTATAGGCATTCAAATTTAAAATGCTTTATCTTGAGACACATGTGTATATATATTGTTTGACTAATTAACAAATGTGCACCACTGTGCTCTGCTTTTAAAGCGTACAAATATTATATAATCTTAAGTTACATTAGAATTTCAATACTTTTTTAAAATAATTTTAACGGGTCTTTAAGTTTTAAGTTGCATTGGCCGTGGTCACGGGTCGACGTACGTCGACGTACGACGTAAATCGCGTAAAGACCCGTTAAAATTATTTTAAAAAACTATTATGAATATGCGCGAAAGTTTAAAAAGTTTAATTTCAATACTTATCAAAACAAAATTAAAATATATAAGGAAATAGACATGTCACAAGTTTTATAAGATGTCATTTAAGTATTTATTTGTACTGTAATATGTCTTGTCAATGAGAGTTTTTCAATTTAGATTTATAGTCATTCATATGGTCAACATTTATTATTTGGTCTGGCAACTTATTATGGATCTTTGGTGCCATTTTTATGCAGTCTTGTATACCATGGAATATATTTTATTGTTCATTCGTAAACTATTAAATTATATGTTAAACATGTCAAAAGATAATCATTGTTTCTGCGACCGGCCGTACTCCCCAGCCTTTAGATAATTTTCATGATAGATATCGTGATTTTAATACGCGGCTTTACCATACAGTAGCGTTTTGTTTATAGGAAAATGATTTTATCTTGAAAAAAAATGTTCGCTTTTTTATTACAAAAAGGGCTTCTACCAATGACATCTGAAGCCTAAAAATATTTGCTTTGCAGCATATGGGTTGACCTTGTATAGTAACCAGTCTCAGGCAGGAACATACAAAATCACTAAATTGTGATTATTACTGTTACGGCTTGGTATCCTATCCAGATTCCTCAAGTTGCTTATTCTTTCCCTACACCTAAAAGTGACATCAACTAATGTATGTTGTATCTGCGCGACCGCGATGCGAGCTGGTCGTGTCTAGCTTTGTTAAACTGACGTTTCGCATGCCCGAGCTTGCATGGCGAAAATACGCGAATCCAACCAAAAGACTAGATAATAATAATAATTGAAGTTTTGTATAAAGTGCAGTGCTTGACCAAACTAGAAATAGTGTGCTGAGTACCTATCTTTTTTCGCAAAAGTCGTATGCCTTTGTCTACTTATTTCAGCACGTTCATCATCTCTTAGCTTAGATGTGAATCAGGGATAGCCCTAAACGTAAGCAACACAGAATTAGATGCATTATAATTCTTCTCCATTAAAATTATACAGTTCACTCCTAGAAGCTAAATAACTCTACTAAAATTATATACAAAATTAAGTGCTATAATGTCTATTCTACACTAAAAACTCCATTTGACTAAAACTACAGAATTTTCTAACAATGGGGTGTATCACTAACTTCACATCACGACAGATGGCGCATGATAGATGGTACCTAACATAACTGTCAGTTGCATAGAAAATTTGTATTTTTATTACGAAATTTATTATTTTCTGGATATTGCGAGCAGCTTTTAAGTGTACAAATAGAGATTTCTAAGCGAAATTAAAGATATTGTGATCTCAAAATTGCCGTTCTATTAATTCAACCTTATTTTATTTTAAAGACGTTGTTCGCTTACTTAATTCGTCTTTTAATGAAGGTAATGTTAAGTTAAAATACATTTTTCTGTTACAAAAATGTAAAACTACAAATAAATTTTAAAAATGTATCAGTCATAGGTGTAAACGAGGTACCATTGCCGCTAGCGACATCTACAAAAAGCTTTGCCTGATACACCCCATTGAATAAATATTTTTGAAAAATATGTGCAATCCATAGTTAAAACAAATCTTTCTCGCCAACAAACCTTAATGGTTTGACGAAATATAATGATGTAAAAATATTTTTAAAAAAGTATTATAGAAAAAGTAAAATATATTTAATCTATATGTAAATGCATACACAAGTATTATATATGTAAATAAACGAAATAATACAGTATTTAATTTGAGCATCGTTTAAGACGGAATGTTTTTTTTCTCTGGACGGTCAAAAACGAACTACCAAAAAGCTGTGCTTTTTAAATAACAAAATACATAACTAAATAACTACTTACAATAAAACAATAAATAAACAGTATTTGTGTCAAGAGAATTGTTTCACTTTGTTTCTCTCTCGCTCGCGCACTTCAACATTTTCAAATACATTTTTAAATATGAGCTTTCTTTTAATATTTATAGTCGATTTGATTTCTTGGAAATAAAATTACATATTTAATTATAGATTTGTTTTAGTAGAAGTGTTAAAAAAAAAGTAAAAAATCATCAATACCAGGGTTGGTCAGAAACCACGCTTATAAAGAAGCGGATTCAGATTTAGCCAACTTTACTATAGGCCAGTCATGACAAGTGGCAAGCTCGTCGATGTCTCCACAAATACATTAAATGTATTTATTTAAATTATTAAATATTTTTGTGTCCCGACCAGGAATCGAACCCGGTACCTCCGGCTCTAAATCCACGGACTTAACGAACGGTGGATACTCCAAGCCCCGGCAGACTGAGCAAATTACCACCATCAGTTCGCCTACCACTTATTTAAATTAATTTAATTTTTATTACAATTATATATTTTTAATTGAGCAAGATTGGTCTTCTGGTAAAGTGGGAATGAGGCAAAATTAGCTATATGAAAATGCAAATTGTATGCCTAAAATTACAGTAATGTTATTTCCTAGAAAGTTGATTAACCATGTCTCTAGAGCAGCGGTTCTCGAACTTTTTTGGTGACGGAACCCTTTTGTAAAGCAAAATACTTGATGGAACCCTACAATAAAACAATAGTTTTTAAAAGTGTATTCTTTACTTTATGTTTTGAAGTTAGAGTCGAAAGTCGCATGTTCACATCTATAGCGTCTAATTCAGAGGCGCCTTTTATCAAAGGGACTGCGCGCTCACAAGTATACGCGCAGCGGACGGAGTGAAAACGTTCGACCAAAGAGAGGTGTTTTTTTCTAAATTATTGCGGAACCTCTACAGGGGTATCGTAGAACCCTAGGGTTCTGCGGAACACACCCAGAGTATAGCTGCTCTAGAGTATACCCAAACCCGATAAATGTTAATAGTGTGCGAGCGAGATGGATTGATGCAAAGTTTAACAACATCATTAATTTGGTATAGCTAAAGCAATACAGTTAGCATCCCGTAGACATGTATTGCGGGACGTATTATTCGAATCGTGGAAACGGGACGTTATTTGAGCCGTGAGCCTAACACGGGACGATTGACAACACTAGTCCCAAAAAAAAACAAAAAACACCGGAGATTTCTAATTGAAGTTGATCCTGTTTCCGACTCTGGGGTTCCTGGGACATTGCATGAGGTGTCTCTGCCAAGGGAGATCCCGAGCCAACACATTCGTCAAACAGTATGGACACTTCCACTCGTCGGGGCCTAATGCTGCAAAAAAATATATCATATCATCACAGGCCCTGGAACACAGCAGAGTCCTACATTCTAAGACATTTTCGCAACGGTTCCTTTACTTAATCATTCCTTCCAGCTGTCAAACACTCAGATTATATAGGATAGTGTCAGTTCAGAGAGGAGGGGATAACTTGGAGAAACTTTTTGTTACTGGCAAGGTGGAAGGAAAGAGACCGAGACTGATGTTTGCACTAGTGTACAATTGGACACTGTTACGCAAAAAGGATTAATCCATAATTTTCAGGAAATTTTATTGTTTTTTTATTTTTCTATTAAAAAAAATGTTTTTGACATATTCCACGAGTAAATCTATTAAAATGTTGGACTAATTTAACTTCCACCTTTAATGCATATAACTTAAAAATAACTTTGTTATACTAGAGCGACATGTAACCTTGCGGACCCACCTGATGGTAAGTGGACATCAGTTTTAACATTATGCCGGCTTGACGGAGCTAGATCCCGAAACGTGTGGATACACTTTACTGGGTTTATCGACACGAACGGTGTATACATGCCCGCCCCGGCAGAAAGGGCAAATTACCACCATCAGTCCGCCTACCACCTATTTGTGGTACTTAATATGGATTTAGTCCTTTTGCGTAACTATGTCCAATTGCAAATTAAAGTTGTGTGTGTGATTTTTTTACGGTTCTCAGGAGGCGTAATTTGGGCCTAAGCAGGTCTGCCGTTAATACATTTATGGAACGAGCTTCCAAGACGGCATTAACGGAATCATACAGTATTTGGTTGGGTAGGGAGAGAAGTAGAATGGTGGATGGTGAGCGTATTATCGCGCAATAAAAAAAAAGGAGGCCTCCTTTTCTTATACCAGCGGTCGTCATTGTCGGTCGCAAGCCCGAGACACCATTCTTCTCATCTCCTACCCACACACGATGGACCCGGCACCCGCACGGTGAATCCATGGAATGCTTAGAAATTTGTCTTCTGTGTCTTGTTAAAAAGATGTGTTTTAACAGTGTGCGTGAGAAAGTGACACGTTTGATTGTTCTAGGCGCCACATCTAGTAGAGACCATCTCTTATAAAATTCCTTACCTATACAGTTAGCGTGATAATCACTCTCTTCGGCTTTGAGGGCAGCTCCACACTTGTGACATTGCTTCCAGTTGCCGCCATTTAAACTGCACTCATCTGGTCAAATAAAAAATAATAAGATGCGCGGGTAGTTTCATTATAAATTTCAGGAGAATTTGGTCTGATGTCAATTTTTAGCTTGCTTCAAAGCATATTCCCAGAAAAAGGCGCCTAAAGTTTTTCGTTTATTTTTTTGAGTATTTTTAAGGTTTACCCAAAACGTTTTAATTTCGCCTTGTAGATGTTTTCTATCCTAGCGATTTATGGTGGCCATTGACGAGCCTTCCAACAGACAAAATGTCTAGCCATATTCAAAAATTTGTTCATAATTGTCAATAAAGTATATCGTTTTTTATATATTTTTTAATTCATTTTGTTCAACGTCTGTAACTGCCTCCGTGGTCTAGCGGTTAAGTCCGTGGATTTAGACTCGGAGGTACCGGGTTCGATTCCTGGTCGGGACACAAAAATATTTATTAATGTAAATAAATACATTTAATTAATATTTAATTTATTTGTGATATTTCTCGAGTTTGATACGCTGGAGACAGCGACGAGCTTACCACTCGTCATGATTGGCCTATAGTAAAGTTGGCTAAATGTAAATCCGCTTATTTATAAGCGTGGTTTCTGACCACCCCGAAAGGGAAACGGTCGTGATGATACTTTACTTTTTTTTTCATTCTGTTCAAACTGGCATCGCGAACAGTGAATGCAGTAATCGATCACCAGTCGGATCTAAATAATTGGATGCATGGCATTCGGATAGTACAACTAAGACGTCCCTCCGTTTGAATGTATTATGAAGCTTCATATTAAAAAAATGGATGTAATCTTTTTTTAGATTTTGTCAGTGGCAACTTTATTTTCATTATTTATGGTAATAATAATGTTACCTAGTAGATGTGAGTGTAGTGCCCGAGCCTGTAGAGCGAGGTGGCAGGCGGGACAGCGGGTCAGCAGTACGCAGCGTCGCCAGTAGTGGGAGTCCAGGCCGCCCGCGCGGACCCACCGACCACACCATGTACATTGGATACTAAACAAATTATTCACTTGATATTATCCCCATCTCACATTCAAGCGACAAAGGAGGAGTTATACAAACGCCTAACAGAAATTTTTGTAATTAGTCAGCTGACAAATTATTTCTCCCGAAGTATTCGCCATACATGTTGCGAATCTCCTTGAGGCTATCCCTGAAGGGTCGTCTCTTGAGGACATTTTTTATTTATAGATTATTCTGTATATTGTTTTTTTTTTCTAACTGACATTGACATTTATATTCTTATAATTGTGTCTGTCTTAGCGTGTGACAATGCCTATCTACAGCTGCTATAATGTTAAGCGTTATTCTGTATTTATAATTTTGTTATTTTATTGTTTTTGGACCTTCATTTATTACGTAAGACAATTTAGGGGGGAGGAGGTTGACCATGTTTGGGGTCATTAATTTATTATGTAAGATAATTTAAGACGAACGTGGGTCGACCATTTCTGGGGCCATTAATTTATTACATTAGACAATTTAGGGAAGGAAGTGGGTCGACCATGTCTAAAGCCATGAATTAATGAGGTATGAAAATTAAGGAGGGAAGTGGGTGCACCATGTCTGGCGCCAATAATTTATAACGTTAGACAATCAAGAGGGGGAAGGGGATCGAAGCCATTAATTTATTACGTTAGACAATTTAGGGAAGGAAGTGGGTCGACCATGCCTAAAGCCATGAATTAATTAGGTATAAAAATTAGGGAGGGAAGTGGGTCCACCATGTCTGGCGCTAATAATTTATTACGTCAGACTATCAAGAGGGGAAAGGGGCTCGAAGCCATTAATTTATTACGTTAGACAATTTAGGGGGGAAGTGGGTCGAACATGTCTGGGAGATTAATTTATTACGTTAGACAATCAAGAGGGGGGAGGAGGTTGAAGCCATTAAGGGGAGGAAGTGTATGTAATTTTCCAGGAATAAAAAATGCTAAATTGCGATATAACTGGTATTTGAAAAATCTTATGACATCTTACAAATCACCAAAATCGTAATTGATGGACGCCCCTTATTATGTATCACCTATTTTAAACATATGCTTTATCACTTACTTGCAAACTGGTTCTGGTGTATTTCCTTCGCTGCTAACATCAGCTATGGCCCCCTCAAAGCTATCAAAATGTTGATCGCAGTACTCTGCTATATTGACGCCTTTTCTAACATTCTTTTCTCTATCTCCTGGACTATAATATCCACTTTCATCCATTTCTCTGTTCTCCTCTAGCTGAATATGTCTTAACCCGATAGATAATCTAGGCGAATCTAGATCGGGCTTTAATTTGGGTGAATCTAGACATCGCAGGTCGTTTCGGGATGTTTGAGGCGAGTCCATGTTTAACGAGTCTAAGCTGCGTACTTCAGGTTTTGATGATTTCGGTGATCCTGTGTAAAAGATTAAATATTTTATAGTATCTGATAAGACGGTTTGACGTTTTGCATCGCTCTCCCTCGCGCAATCGAATATTTTCAAAGATTTTTAACTTATTAGAAAATAAAATTAGGGACATTTTAGAGATATATTTTGTTGGGTAGGGACAGGAGCAGAATGGTGGATCGTGAGTCTTGTTGCAATAAAATAAAGAATGAGGCCTTTTTCGTAAACCAGCCTATTGTCGCGGTCGCAAGCACGATACACCATTCTTTTCATCTCTCTTTTCCACACAAGATGCACCCGGCAACCGATTTCATGGAATGCTTAGAATATGTAACAAAATAATAGGAAAATTTGTCGTTTTCCATAATTATTCACAACGTAGCACATTATTAAACAAAATAACACCACTTTTGACTAACAATATCCACAGTAAACTAATTTACAAAACGAAAACCTTGAACATGACATGTCCGTGCAAAATGGAGCAAAGAACTTCTAAAAGATTGATTAAAGATAATGTTGCCAGAAAAAAATGTGTCTTATGGGAAATATTGAAAATGGTAACATTTATGCTTTTCGAGGTTTGCGACAACTAAAAATACCGATTACGAGGATATCAGGAGTCGATTAGGAGACCAATTTGTTCTCCTTACCTAGTCCGGGAGAGTATCTGTAGTCCAGATGGAGTGGTTCGTAGACCGTCACGGGTCGTTCCTTGAGGGTGGGCTTGTTGGGGTCATGGTCGTAGTGGATCATGGAGTGTCGGTTTTCAGTACACCTATTGGTGCGACGGTACACCACTTCGGATGTCTTGCACTCTTGGAAATGGACCTAAGGACCAAAGAATTAATATTATTAATAAGTCTAAATCTTTATTCACGTAAACCTATTACAGGCATTTATGAAACGTCATTAATTATTTTGAATGATTCTACTCCTGCTAGTGGAAGACTAAGCAAAAAAGTGATTTAAAGAGTAACCTATTAGCAGATTCCAGTGACCTGTTAATGTTTAATCTGACTGAGAAAGGAATCTGCTGGGAAAACTTAGCTATAACAGATTTACAAAATAAAACATATACAGAACTACACCAAAACGATTGATTAACAATTTAAATTTATGGGTTCCACTAATACCGTTAGAATCGTTAATACGTTGCTGTTGAAATCGACATCAGACTATCGCCAACCCGTCTGGCCAGCTTGGAAAGTGTAGGCCAAATTCTTCAGAAATATGTTAATAATAATAAAAAATTCCAGACTGGTCACACAGCGCCATCTAGTTTCCGTAGTAATCTACGAGGCTTGTGTTACGGAAACTAGATGGTTGATAAACTACATATTATTCTTCTTTTTTTTTTGTAAATATATACATATAAACACAAAAAAAAAAAAAAAAAAACACCCAGACCGAGACAAATTATACAATGTACAACTTGTCCCCGGTGGGATTCGAACCCACGACCTCCCGAGTTCACGGCAACGTTTGTTACCACTAGACCACGGAGGCGGTCAAGGCGCATCTCCAACAGTGGAAGTCTAGGGTTCTGTGATTTATTTTAAACCAAAAAAAAATATAAGTATTTGCAAGCTTGTTCCTTATTTTGTAAAACTACAGTGAAACTCACCTTTTCAACAGTAGTTAGGTTCCTTGGCGAATGTTTTGGACTAATAGCACTATCCAGTCTTAGTTTGTTATACCCCGGACAGTCCTTAGTACTGCGACTAGGCGTATACCTGACAAATTAAAAGATAAATTCACTTCAGTTGTAAAAAACAATATAAAATGAAAAAATTAGCGACGAATCCCTTGGCCTTGTTTTTTCCTTTTTGTTAATTTTTTCATTTATTTTCATTGTTAAGTTCATTTTTACACTTATTTTTCCTAGATTCATACACCCACTTTTAATTACTTCTTGGCATTTTGTCTAATAGTTTAGGACTCGGTTTTGGAGACTGTAATAAAATGCTACATTATTTGTCACTTAATTTTAGCTTTTTCAGGCTCAACTGAGCGAAGTCGCGAGTAAAGACCAAAGAAAAGTAAAGTAAAGATTAATCACGACCGTTTCCCTTTCGGGGTGGTCAGAAACCACTCTTATAAAGTTATAAAGAAGCGGATTCACATTAGCCAACTTTACTATAGGCCAATCATGACAAGTGGCAAGCTCGTCGATGTCTCCAGCGTACCAAACTCGATAAATATCACAAATAAATGTATATATTTACAGACCACATTAAATATAGACCACGGAGGCAGACCAAAGAATTTACAATTTACCTTTTTGTAGGTGATTTTTTCAGACTACTTCTTGTTTTTGATGTGGAATAGCTGCCACTTAGACTGGATGGTGCTAAAGTGGCTCCACTAGCTGATGTGGCGAGGGACTTCATACTAAGTGATGAGGTCAGGCCGCTCCGGGTGGACTGGGTGAGGCTTGAGGTCTCTACAATGGAGTCGTGGGTCTGGTCGGGTGTAGGGTCTTCGGAAGGCGCTTGGTTCAGCATTCTCTGTTTAAATTATTCATAATTTAATACTTTTTTTATTGAGTGCTAATGCAATTGGTCGCAGTTACGCAAAAAGAATCTAATCCACAATATTTCAGAAATTTTATAATGGAAATATGGTCCTTAGAATGATATCTTTCATATCAATAACGATTCAGAAGAAAAAAAATACTGCCTCTGTGGTCTAGTGGTTATGTCCGTGGATTTAGACTTTAGATGTACCGAGTTCGATTCCTGGTCGGGACACAATTATATTTATTAATTTAAATAAATAAATTAGATTAATATTTAATTTATTTGTGATATTTCTCCGAGTTTGATATGCTAAAGACATCGACGAGCTTGCCACTTGTCATGTTAGGCCTATAGTTAAGTTGGCAAAATGTAAATCCGCTTCTTTATAAGCGTGGTTTCTGACCACCCCACAAGGCGTACGGTAGTCATGACACTTTTATAAAAGTATAATATGTTAATATTTTAAACTTATTACTCGTAAATGTTGGACAAATCTAAATTTCAACTTCAACGGCCTACAACTTAAAATTATATTACATGGATTGTATCCTTTTTGCGTAACTACCCACAATTTAAATAAATATAATAGTCTAACAGCTATATTTACCGATCGGTTATTAAAAAGCCACAAACTATATTAGAAAACAATAAAAAACATTTCAATGTTGTCAGCCTTAATAAAATATATAATTTGTTGCCAAAGAAATAATTGTGTATACTACATTTCTTTGGCAACAAATTATAGATTTAAATTTAAATAATATTTTTTATGGTTTTATTTACACAACGACCCATGAAGGTAGCTCTTCTATGGATCTTGAACTATAATACTACACATACTGGAAATACCTTGTTGCGCCAATATATATATTCTTTACTCTACGGAATGGTAGCCATAAATACAAAATGTATTGGTATGTATTTAAAGTTGATTGTTAAATACTCGCAAGGCACGTGACTTGGCGAGAATTACGAAGATAAACTAACCTGCATATCAATTCTATCAAACTGCTGAAAGAGATGTCTGTAAATTAGATTTCTTCTTGTGACAGCGTCATCCGGAGGTAGTTGGGCTCTCACAACACGGGGCGACCTGTTAAATTAAATTATAAAAACTTATTCTTAGTAGCAATCGTGCACTTAAATCACCGCATTCCCATACAAATTTGTTCATTTAAGACCAAATCATTAAGGAAGGATTCGGTTACCGGCCCTAAGTACCTATAATTATTTAGAAGAACCCTATTGACTATATATAGAATATATTTTAAATATATTCTTGTATAAAGGTTTCCACTACAATAAAACGTATCGAAAGTTTTCAACCAATGCGTTTTTCCAGTATTGTCATACGGAGCAGAAACGTGGACACTAACAGTGGGTCTGGTCCACAAGTTTAAGGTCACTATGGAGAGAGCTAAGCTCGGTATTTCTCTGATGGATAGAGTCCGAAACGTCAGAAAACTAAAGTCACCAATATACCCTTTAAAATTAGTAAGTTGAAGTGGCAATGGGCCGGACACGTCTGTCGCAGAACCGATGACCGATGGAGTAAACGAGTTCTGGAGTGGAGACCACGTACAGGAAAACGCAGAGTGGGAAGACCCCCCGCCAGATGGACGGATGACCTGAAAAAGGTCACTGGTGGGGGCTGGATGAGGGTGGCAAAAGATCGTGTAAAATAGCGAGTCTTGGGGGAGGCCTACATCCAGCAGTGGAGAGACATAGGCTGATGATGATGAAAACGTAACGAATGCGTTCATTTTTATTTATTTTTTATTTTATCTTTAAGATCAAATTCAAAATCGTTTATTGCACTGAATAAGGTAAATGGTACAATTTTACAGTCCAGCTGCATTCTACCATAATAGTATAAACTGTCATAAGTGTTTGATTCATGGACTACTTACCATCAGGTGGGCGCAAGGTCACTAGGCTAGTATATAAAATATATTTTCAAAAATTGAAGTTCTATTAAAAAAAAAGGTGCAAAACTTTATTTTGATGTGAGCTCGGCTACGATCGGCAAAACCCAGGCTAAAAGTGACAGAATCCACTATCTTACCTATTATAAGCTGCTATGAGTATTCGTTCGGCGGCGGCCCTGACAGCACCGGACGCGTGCTGGGTGCCAGCCGCCCCGCACTCCGCCAGTCGGCGGACCGTCAGCCCACTGCAGAGGAAAACACAAATATGACCTAAAACTTTAGTAAGCCGCCTTCGTTGTCTATCAAATAAAATAAAAAAGAGATTAAATAATATTTCTTAAAAAATCGTTCTTAATTAAATACTAATAAGGACCAGTAAAAGGATCACATTTCAAGTAGTTACAATAATACACTTACGCCTAATAGTCATTCCACAGATCACATAGAGAAGACGATATGGTCCACATCGAATATTCCTATAGGTTTCCACAATTGCATTTATCTTATTAGAATCACATAGGACTCGTTATTCTAAACCAACAATTATTTTTGTTACATAATCTGATTGGTTTCTTATTATCAAATAATTTATTATAAAATTTAATTACTTATTTTATTAAAAAATACGTTGTGCATTTGTATCGCTTTCATCAACCTCTTTATTTGCCCTTTTATTACGAAAGCTTTTTAATGTGCCTTAAGCCAGTGTTTTATTTATTTTTCCAGACAGGTCACACAGCGCCATCTAATTTCCGTGGTAAGCAACGAGGCTTGTGTTACGGAAACTAGATGGTTGATAAACTACATATTATACTTTATTTTTTTGTAAATATATACATATTATACATATAAACACCCAGACCGAGACAAATTATACAATGTACAACTTGCCCCCGGTGGGAATCGAACCCACGACCTCCCGAGTTCACGGCAACGTTTATTACCACTAGACCACGGAGGCGGTCGTTGATCGTGATATGTAAGTCTCGGTCTGCCAGGGCCTCTTTCTCCCACAACTTTCGCATTATATACCTACCTGGTTCGTCAATGTCTCTTCGCTCATACTTTCAACATGCCTGAACCATCGTAGCATGCCTTACCTTATTTTTGTCCCTATGCTTTCTTTATACCCACCATTTTCCGTATTTCGACGTTACGTATGCGGTCCGTCAAAGAGACGCCGTATGTCCGACGCAACGACCTCATTTCTACTTCATTAACCCTACTCTCATGCGTATTCTGACATATCCACGACTCGCTTCCATACATCAGTGTTGGTACTAACATGGCATTGTGTATGGCGAGCCGAGCTTTGTCACTGATATTCCTACTGTCGATCAGCGACCCCAGGGCACCGTTAACACTATTTCCCGCTCTTTCAACATCCCTATCATACTTTCAATTCGCAGTGAAAACCGTGCCCAGACATATAATTTCATTTACTTGTTTTAGAGTTGCATCATCAATCTTTATCGTCAAGTTTGTCATCCTTCTTCTTTCAAACACTATACCTTGGTTTTTCTCGCATTCAAACGGAGTCCTTTTTCTGCACATCCTTCTTTCATTTATGTGACTAGTGATTGCAGTTGTTGTTCGGATGATGCTATAAGAACAGCATCATCTGCATAGAGCTCACTCACTTATATTCACCCCACAGTTACTCTCTCTCACTCTTTTTAGGCATTTTCGAGATATGGAGTGAATAATCTGGCCGAAAGCACACAGCCCTGTTTGACGCCCATAACACGCAGTAATGATGATAGCTGAAATAAACAGTACATGTGCAAAATCACTTACCACAGCAATCTTCTTTTATATCTTCTGTTCTTCTCAAATGATGATTAGTCGAAAGTGATGGTTAGTCTATCGAATATTAGCAGACACTTATCTCGCTGCTAATATGGGAAAGACTGCCCACCACAGACGAATTTATTTCTTCGTAGCTTCATATCTTCTTTCTTCTTATGATAAAGATTGCAGAACAGAAATTATATTACAGGTCATTTTTTACCAGTTGATTTGACTATTACCATTTGAGTAATTAGATTAGGACAAGATCAAGATATAAGCAAAGGTCATCAGGCAGAATTTTATAATATCATTGAATTTTATATTTATAATTTTATTTTATAATAATCACTGAATTTTATAATTTACAACATCAAGATATAAGCAAAGGTCATTAGGCAGAATTTTATAATATCATTGAATTTTATAATTATCATTTTATTTTATAATAATCACTGAATTTTATAATTTACAACATCAGGATATAAGCAAAGGTCATTAGGCAGAATTTTATTTAAATACTTGATTGCACTTAAAAACCTAGTACATAGGCGAGCTATAACGCCATAAGGCATTCTTCACCAGCTAACCTTGGGGATCATGTAAGGTGATGGGCAGGATGAAGAAAAATATTAAAGATTGCTCAAATTAGTAAACATAATTACGCATTTATAGCACTTAAAAATACATATACGTACGTATATAAAAAAAACAATACTCATACATAAATACATAAACATACACTATAAATAAATCGATAAGCGAATTTTTTTCGTTTTTTTTTTTTAAGTTGTGTAAATAAACTAACTACTTTAAAACATTATTAATTTTAAGATATTATTTAAGAGTATATTGGCCGCTTGGACTAAAAATATATTTTTGATTGAAAACTATAAAAATGAAATAAATTTATTTTTTTATATTGTTATTTCTAGCATTATTCTCTATTAGTTATTATTTTAAAAAATACATTTACTTATTAATATTAGATTTTAAAATATTTGCTACATATAGAGAATACAATGGGACTTAGGATCCGAGCCTTTTTCTCACCCCGAAAATCCCGGTACAGTGCTTGGCTAAGCTCGGGGTTTTTGGGATTCCCAGAAGCGTAGAATCAAGCGAGGGTTTTCATCAGCTGATACTTGTTTTTTTTTTTTTTAAATACTAGCACATGTGACCTTGGGCCCACCTGATGGTAAGTGGCGCGCAAGGTCCATGAATGTTAGCAACTGAAGTCAGACACTCATAACTGCCATTAGTCCCTAACTCTATGCCGGCTTGACTGGCAATAAACTACGAAGCAAAGTCAAACATTGGATGCTTTGATATTTTGATTGTATTTTTGAAACTCTTAAATACCTCTTTTTCATTTCTTGCAAAAGTTAGTTTCTTTTGTTTGTCTTACTATATTGTACATTTTTTTTTTTTCATTTGAGCCCGATTAGTAAACATAGTTTAATCGCGGAGAGCCCCAGGATCCCGCATCAAAAATAACGTAATCCCGGGATTGAAAAACATGCTCGGGATTGTATTTACCAGTTACATTGATTAAAATTCATATTCTGCAATTAGACTTAACAAACAAATACAAAATTAGAGTTAAAAATTCAATAAAATACAATTCTTTATTTATTAAAAATTACCTATTTTTATCAGTATTAATTCCGTGGCTAAGCAACAACTGCTCTAGCATTTGTAGCCGGGATAGTGCGAGTCTCGGATGCATTGCAGCGTTCACAGGTCGAACCAGTTGTTGTGGTATAAGGTGAAGTGATCTGAAAAAGCATTTATATTAATATTGTTTTTTGTAAGTCTAGTTTCAAGGATTTCTATAAATATCCCATGGCAAGCTTACAATATTAGTTCTTCTTGAAAGTAAAAATTGGCATTTGACATCATTGCAAATGGCACATACTTTCAACAAGAACAACAAATATGTGGTAGGCGGACTGATGGTGGAGTGTATCCGAACGTTTCGGGATCAGGCTCGAAGTGCCGTGTGTTAGGGACAGTCATGTCTGATTCCAGTTGCTAGCATTCGTGGACCTCGCACGCCACAAACTATCAGGTGGGCGCAAGGTCACATATCGTGCAATAAAAAAAAAAATACTGGTACAATTGAGTCAATTTTTAATTTTAATCGTAACAATGGGGTGTATCAGGCAAAGCTTTTTGTAGATGTCGCTATTTTAAGATCACCATATCTTGACCGCCTCCGTGGTCTAGTGCCAACAAACGTTGCCGTGAACTCGGGAGGTCGTGGGTTCGATTCCCACCGGGGGCAAGTTGTACATTGTATAATTAAACACATGTATAATATGTATATATTTACAAAAAAAAAAAAGTATAATATGTAGTTTACCAACCATCTAGTTTCCGTAACACAAGCCTCGTAGCTTACCACGGAAATTAGATGGCGCTGTGTGACCTGTCTGGAAATATTTCTTTATTGTCTTTGAATTTGCTTAGAAATCTCGATTTGTCCACTAAAAAAGCTGCTCACTTTGGCATAATATCCAGAAAATAATAAATTTCGTATTAAAAATACAAGTTTTCTATGCAACTGACAGTTATATTAGGTACCATCTATCATGATAAAAACTTAGTGATACACCCCATAACAGAGACTTAATTTTCGTTTGACAGCTGGAAGGAATGGTTGAGTGGAGAAGCCGTTGACAAAACGTCTTAGAATACAGGTGTTGGTCTTGGTTCAGGCAACCTTAATTTTAACATTCAAACCTTCACTTTTATTCTCAGATTAAGTTGTCGGTATTACCTGACATGAGGACAGTCGGCCACAGTGAGGACAGTGTGCTGGGCAGTCGAGTGGATCCTGGGCGCCGGGTCTCCACAAGCTCGCAATAACTCTGGTAGTAATTTCTCCACACAACGACCCACTTCCGCAGCACATACTCTGGAGGACAAACATGATGAAAATTAATTATAATGCCTAAGAAATGACATCCATTTTGGATCATTTTAGTATTTATTTATGTATATGTATCATCACGACCGTTTTCCTTTTGGGGTGGTCAGAACTTTACTATAGGCCCATCATGACAAGTGGCAAGCTCGTCGATGTCTCCAGCGTACCAAACTCGAGAAATACCACGAATAAATTAAATGTATTTATTATTAGTAAATATTTTTGTGTCCTGACCAGGAATCGAACCCGGTACCTCCGAGTCTAAATCCTTAACCGCTAGACCGCAGAGGCAGTTTTTTATTTATATTTTAATAAAAATTTAGTTTTTGGTACCTTTATTGATAAGACTAATGTTAAGTCAAAGTCAAAATATCTTCATTCACGTAAACCTATTGTTATTATATATGTATTTATGAAACGTCATTAATTTAATGATTTTGGATGATTCTACTCCTGCTAGTGGAAGACTAAGCGGCAAAGTGGTCCAATAAGTGAGCTATTAGCAGAAGACCATCAGAAAGAAAGAAAACATTTATTTATCAAAAAACAGCTTAGACATAACAATTACAAAAGAGAAAAAAAAGTAATTGTAAAAACTTAAAATAATATAAACTTGGTAAAAAGAGAAAAGAAAATGAGCTGCTATTACAAATAGGTGTTCAGGTCAGCATAGGCTGCAACAGTAAATGCTGCAGCGCTGATTTTCTATTTGAACCCTTTAACAAAACCAATAAATAAATAAATCAATAGGTGTAACTCTCAGTTTATGATATTTACTGCTCTGTTGTAGTAAGTAGTATAATAAAGAAACACGAAACCAAAATAAATAAATTTAATTATATAATGGGTAAATAATAAATATATGTAAATGTGTGGGTAATAAAAACCGAAAAAAACAAATATAGATATAAGATTCCAATGTCCTGTTATTTTAACTATATATTAGTGTCCAATAAAGTTATTTGGAAAATAAAATATGTAGGTAGTTTTCGTATCAGCCAAGTCCTTTAGTACTAGAGCTGTCTTGATGATATTTTGCGCACCTAAACTATATAAAACAAAACATTTTTCTACTTAAATTGTATCCGTTTTAGAATTAAATTAGTAAGTACCTTATTTTTTATATCATTACGACCCTTGGAACACAGCATTCTAGACCTCCACTGTTGGAGATGGGCCTTCCACAACATATATCTAAGTAAGGTTGTGTAGTTTCATGGCGTTCTACCTGGTAGAATGCTGTGAAATTAAGTAGCCTAGTGTACTTATGGTAAATTTGACTTGTAAAAGTGCAAAATACATTTTTTTTTTCCTATGCCTAATTACAGAAAATAAACGAATTGAATCTGGAGAATTTGGCCTACACTCACGCCACGCTGGCCAGACGGGTTGGCAAGGATCTGATGTAAATTTTTATAGACAATTTATTGACAATCCCACAAGTTTGTATTTAGTGGACCTGAGCTTAACTGACGGCTTAACGTGCTCTCCGAGGCACGGGAACGGTTGTAAATCTATGACAAATGTACGTAAGAAAAGTGCATTTCTTATTAGTACATTCCGGGGGGGTTTAAACTAACCTTTATAGGATTTTAAAGGAAAGCTTTCTTACAACCGAGCCACCACAGCGCCTTTTTAAATATATATATATAACAAAAACAGTTTGAAAACAACTTTTTGGTTTACATATAAATTTTTTATTGTTATTTTTTGAATGATATGTAGTTTATTTTTTTTTTAGTTGTTGTGGCTCAGTTGTAAGTTTCCTGACAAGGTTGGTTCAAACCCCGGCATGTACCAAACAAAAACTTTTCTATACATTTGTATACACTGCCGTTACCATGCCACGGAAAGTACGTAAAGCTATTGGTCCTGGTTCAACTAATACCAACTTGTGGAATCGTTAATAAATTGACATCACATTCTAGCCAACCCAATTGGCCAGGATGGCGAGTGTAGGCCAATTTCTGCAGAAGTTTCTGGAAGGCTCACTAACAAAGATGTCCAGGACTTGTGTTCTAGAAGCTGCAGTGGTGATGACACACAATATGTAGATATAGATTTTTTCATTAATATGCCAGCTATTGTCAAGAAATATGTTTTGGAAGGCCCATCTCCAACTATGAATATAATATGAGTTAGTTACCTGTCCGGCATAAATTCTTGAAACATGGTCCTGATGAGCTCGTTGGCCTGGCTATAGACAGAGAAGACTTTGTCCCGTAGAGACCTCTGTAGTAACACTGCAGCAGCTCTAGCAGTCTTGTTGGGAGAACTTTTGTTTCCAGTTGTAGGAGAAACGAATTCAGAACGAAGCCGAGCGAGCCCATCCTCTTTGTCAAGGTAGGATTTGGAGTAAAATTTTTCAACCTATAAGAGACGTTGAAGGTTAAGTTTGGGTCAGGAAAAAGTTAGTCATAAGATTGTATGGAAATTATTGGTCAAAGTATCATTACGACCATATCGCTTTTACACTTTTTTTAAAGAATTGGATTCACATTTAGCCATCTTTACAATAGGCCCATCATGACAAGTAGCCAACCTGTTGATGTCTCTAGCATGCCAAGCTTGAGAAATGTCACAAATTATTGTATCCCGACCAGAAATCAACAAATCTAAATCAACATACCATGGAGATATTAAATATTAAACATATTTTCTTCTGTGAGTTTCTTACCAAAGGATATCCAAATATGAGTATAGGTAGTGCTGCTTGTTTCCGTTCTCTCTCGTTGAGTTTGTGTGTCGGTCTGCTTTGCCCGGAGCTGCCAGTAGCTGACCCCTCATCATCTTTACCATCCTTCAGGTATTCATTGGTGTGTGAGCTATAACAATGACATGTCTTATGCATCTACTTCACAGCCTAAACTCTCCACATTGTCCTAAAGGTGGACTGTCAGAGAATGTCTAGTGGGTTTAGATTCTTTGTTATTTGTGCAATTAGGTTTTAAATATCTAAAAATATGTAATATTTAAATTAAAATTTTATTCAGAGGGCATCTTACAATAGCGCTGACATGGACATTATACAAGCCCTGATGACAGAACAATCCTTTAAAAAAAAATAACCTACTGTCTTAGGGCAGGAAGTAGTCTCTCTTCATAAGCTTCAAAAGTAGATCTCGGACCAGCACTCTTGTTTCTTCTTCGAACCAAAACACCACCTACCACAAAATATCCTATTCATTAGTGAATCATAGTCCCCATCAATAATATTGTAATAAAAAGACAATAAATAACTTAGAATTTAATGATTGGCGAAGATGGTAGACTTAGGAAGTATTGGATTAGATTCCTGCTTGGGACACAATAATTAATTTTATATATTTATGATATATATTGAGTATGCTAGAGACATCAACGACCTTGCCATTTGTTGTGATAAACTTAAAAAAAAGTTGTCTAAAGTAAAATCGCTTCTTTAAATGCATGGTTTCTGACCACCCCGGAAGGGATGTAGGTAAAAATATGAAGTTGTTCACACACTTTTGCGAAGATGTGTCAAGTGCAAGTTTTATAAAATATGTTACTCCAGTAGTAGAGGTTTAGAAGGGGTGATAATGATGATTCATTAACATAAATGCTTACCACTAGCTGCATTAGGAGTAATACTTCTTCTCGGACTGTCAGTTTCTCTGAGAACCTCTTCTTCCCGTGTTTTCTGCTCAATCTGTTCAACTTGGCACGGAACTACTGGCTCAACAGCAGGTAGTGGTTGGTCCTGTGAATAAATAATCATACTTCAATCATTAAAGCCATTCCTAAGTCTGACAGTTGTCTTACACTCTTAAACAATAGTACGGGTGATGACAATGAATGAGAAGCAAGTATGTAATCCCCATAGTTTTGTAGCTAATTAATAGACCACTCAAAGGGCAGCTAAGACATCACAGCCCTTAGAATACACAGTCCCAGACCTCCACAGCCTTCCAGTATTTTTTGAATAATTTGGCTTACACTCAAAGTCAAAGTCAAAAATTCAAAATATCTTTATTCACATAAACCTATTACAGGCATTCGTGACACGTCATTATTTAAATTATTTAGAATGATTCTACTACTGTTAGTGGAAGACTAAGCAGCGTAGTGGTCCAAGGAGTAAGCTGTTAGCAGAAGACTCAGCTTAGCAAATTCCAGTGACCTGTTAATGTTTAATCTGACTGAGAAAGGAATCTGCAATGAAAACTCAGCTATAGCAGATTTACTTTTACACTCGCCACGCTGACCAGATGGGTTGGTGAGGGTCTTATGTCAATTTATTAACAATCTCACAAGTTGGACAATTGGAGGCACAGGAAAGATGGTGCTGTAAATTAATTACAAATGTATGTAAGATGTTGTACATGCCAGGGTTTGTACCGACTTTTGTAGCATTTTAAGGAAAGTTTTCTTACAACCAAGCTACCACTGCTAAGACATAGTATAATCAAATAAAAAATATATTACGATAGCATTGTAGCATCTTCACTCCATACAACTACATGTTTATTTGATGATTTGTTGTTTTCATGTTCCCATCAACTTCTTGTAGGCAGTGGGACAAGTGCCTTAAACATCTATACAGTGATGGAGTAGATGGCCCATTGCTTATGAAGTCCTCCAGTGTGGCTACACCACCTAAACTTCATTTACACTTCCTTGGCCTAAAGCAGCCCCGAGCATTGGCTTTTTCTTACAAGAGGCCCATTCCAATTCGATTTAACTAAATAAGACTGCTTTGGCAAAACTATTTTTTTTAAATGGTGTTTCCAATACAAACGTTATATAGCATTTATGAGACATTTCTTTAAAAAGGCTTAGAATAAAAACTAACCTCTATTTCAGCGTGATGAATCTCTTCAGCACCATTGACAGGTTCCACTCCATCCAGTTCTTCTCTGCCTTCAGGCTCATGGTCGGGGTCAGGAGGAACTGGCGACGGGATATCGAAACTAAGCGCTCCTCCCACCACAGACGGTGACAAATGATGGGAAAAGTCGTACTCTTGAGGCATCGACGAATCATTTTTCCGATTTGGCTGCAAATTTAACTTAGGTTAGATTCTATTGCGACGTGTTTTCACGTGTCACACAACAGCAATTTTGCAATTTATTAACCTCATTTCGAATTAAACAAACCAATCTATAATGACGAAATTTCTATTAAAAGCAATTCTCATTCGAATCTAAATAGAGGTATTGGAAAATTCTAATTACGTTTTGGCTGAAGGTAGCATTTTTCTTACATAACACGCGAATATCGCGTTATTTAAACGAATATTATTTAATTTATAGAACAAAACACATTACAAATGCTTAGAAACTAATTTATTTAAAGAAATTCACTGTTTTATTGTAAATAAATTTATTTTTGCCACGAAAACTTTCCACAAGCCGCCCGAATTTATTTCGCAATAAAATTAAAAATGGCGTATCATTCATTTAATTTTATTTCAAATGAGGTTGCCCATTGCCGCCCATTGGTTGAATAGAATACGTGTGTTTTTTATTGCACTTTATTTAATGATTTAGCGCGCAAAGAAAATGCATTTAGATTTATATACTTGGTACTATATATTTAGTCTTATTTATTTATTTAGCGTGAACCTGGTAAATTATTTTTCAAATCAGATAGTCTGCCTTAAAAATACTTTTTCATTTATATTGCGTTCAGGAATTATAATAATTTGTGACCTGGCTAATAAATTCATTCTAAATCCTAGAGATAGATATTATTGTCATCATAAGTGCTAGAAAGAATAGCAAACTTGATAAATAAACATTTTGATTACCTACTGGAACAATAAATGCATAAACCAGATTTATCTCTAAATTGTGTTTCACGAGCTCTAATAAAGTACTTATTTATAAAAGTATATTACCCCGCTATCTTCAAATAACCGACAGAGCTCGTTGTCCTCCTTTATGGCAACGAGGGCGTCTGCTATTCTGTCGCGCATCCTCCTAGCCAACTCGAAATCGTCTCTGGAAGCTGCAATACGCTTGCGCAACCGCCATCTTCCAATACGAATCCCGGCAGACGCGAGTGCTGACCCGGCCGATTTTAGCCGACGAGCGTATTCGAAACGCTCCTCTTTTCATAAAATATAAAAGAACCCTATTATTATATTGTATTGAAGAAATAAGAATTGCAGATGATCTTAGACCAGTTTTTAAATAAAAGGGCATTGAAGGGGCCGTTTTATAAAAAGAAATAATTGTATTAACAATAACATGAATGGGAGATTTTAACGGGTTAAGTACAATTTTAACAAACCGTCTGACCTATTCAACAATCGCATAACTTTAGAAATCGTGTGATTCTTTATTATTATACTTTACAATAAGTATCAAACTAATTGCCAGACATGAAATCCATTATTACCTATAACAGCATCCTTTTTTCTAGCATCAAGTTTTCTGACTAAATCAGCTATATCGTTGTCCACGTACATAACAAAAGCGAGATCATCATAAGGGCAATACGCTGGTTCATTTTTCTGATTACTTGGAGAAACTGGGACCGGTTGATCCTCAACTTCTTCTCCTAATACGTTTACGGCCATTAACGCAACCTGGGAAAAGGCACATCACATGATTTAAAAAAATACTCAATCCTTGTTAGACTAAATTTAAGATATTTGGCTAAGCTAAGCCGTGTAACAGGTGTTTATTGTATTATGTACTTTTAATGTACTGCGGGGTGAGGTGGAGCACAATCGTTTTCACTATCGTATAGTAAGTTTAGTTTGAACTTGGCCTTATGTTTTTAAGCATTGATATTATATTGATTAGAATAAAAATTAAAGTATAAAGGAATACAATTTGTTATTATTTAGAAAAAAATCTCATAGAAACAAGGGAAATAATTCCGACGATAGAGTATCATCACGATAAGCGGATTCACATTTAGCCAACTTTACTATAGGCCAATCATGACAAGGGGCAAGCTCGTCGATGTCTCCGCGTACCAAACTCGAGAAATATCACAAATAAATTAAATATTAATTCAATTTATTTATATACATTAATAAATACATATTTTTGTGTCCCGACCAGGAATCGAACCGCTAGGCCACGGAGGCATTAAGATATCTATCCGACGATAGAGTAGACGTCAAATGTTGATCCAACCTAGCTTTAAAACGAAAGTACTTCCTAGTATATCTTAATATTCGCTGCGACGAAGCGAATGTGCGTTCTAGGGCATTCCGCCTAGCTTCTGACATTTCTGACAGACATAATAGTCTTAGACGACTCGTTTTCTGTTGATGATGCAGCCCAGGTATTTGACGGTGGGAGTCCACTCGATGTCCTGTCCCCGAAGCTGTAATTGTGGAGGCAGCCGGCATCTAGACGTCACCAATGCAGCAGTTTTGCCGACATTGATTGACATGCGCCACTTGTCCAACCACGCAGGAAGGAGATCCAGAAGGTCTTGCATTTTATCTGCAGCAACATATTGACTTGAAGAAGAGCTAAAGTAGGCACTGTCATCTGCAAACAGTGCAAGCATGACATCCTGCTCACCCTCTTCCAGGACTTCGGAGAGAGTAGGAATATCATTGGTATACAGCGCGTAGAGTACGGGAGATAAGCAGCTACCCTGTGGAACCCCAGCTAAAATGGGTTTTTCCACAGAGATGTGATCCTCCACAGCGACGTGAAATCGTCGTTTTCCCAGGAACGACGCCAGGATCCTTACTGCCATTGCCGGGACTGACGTATCGAGAAGTTTGTACAAGAGGCCGTCGTGCCAGACTCTGTCAAACGCCTTCTCGATATCGAGAAAGACGCCGACAGAGCGCCAGGTGGTGCAGCACCCTGGTCAGTTGGAGCGTGGTGCTATGTCCCGCTCGAAAGCCGAATTGTTCGTCCCGAAGTTTAACGTATTGTTTCAGCCTCCGGAGGAACAAGCGCTCAAACAACTTTGCCGGGTGTGGCAGTAAGGTTATTGGCCTATAGTTTGAGGCTTGGCGTCGGTCTTTACCTGGTTTAGGGATGACGATAACCTTCCCCGATTTCCAGCACTCGGGGAAGTGGCCAGTGCGAAGGATGGCAATGCAGAGTCTGGTATAGGCTACCATGGCTCTGCGTGGTAGCTGCGATAGTGCAATATTCGAAATGCCGTCAGGACCCGGGGCCTTCTTCGGTTTTAGACGGAGGGCTGCTTTGCAGACCTCCATCGGCGACACGAAAAATTGTCCAGGTAGTGCCGGCGGTACTTCTGAAGTAAGCATCTCCCGTACTCTACGTTCCACAATTTCGTTGTGGACATGGTCGACGACCGGGAAGGGCTGAAATTGTCGCTCCAGGTGGTTTGCCAGGATTTTGGCCCGATCGTGAGCAGAATAACATCGGTCTCCACAGTCGTCGAGTAATGGCTGTACTGGTTGAGGGGCATTCGTTAGGCTCTTTGTGAGGCGGTAGAGAGAAACTAGGTTTCCCTTTTCTTCACCGATAGTGTCCATCAGAGTCTCCCAGGATCGTCCTCGAAAGACAGCAATCTCCATAGAGAGCTCGTCTGCCAAGCGGTTCAGTGCCCGTGAGCCACAAGGGCGGTGTTGTAGTAGGAACAGCGCCCAGCACCAAAGGTGCGTTGAATCACCGGTGGGTAGTTAGCCGCCGAGATCCTGCCGGGGAAAACGGGAGTTTATCCCATCCCCAACCCAGGCCCATTGAACATCCGGGCCTGGATGACTCCGCTGTCTGTCTGTCTGTCTGACTCGTTTTCGAGCGAATGTGCACTCCACCTCACCCCGCTGTAGTGGATAAGCCATTATAAAAATAGTTATACTATATTGTATAAAAAAGTTAATTATAATTATTCAAATTAAGCGACATACTTGTTCGTTGTCTAATGTTGGCATGTGGGGTCCAGATAATCTTAATTTCACGAATCGTGCCACTGTTGGTTCTGGTAGTGCAGCTGATCTAAAACAAAATCATAACCTGTAGGTTCTTCTGTTTTTTCTAATCATAAAAAATATTAAGCGCTATTAGTTAACTTTATAACGCAGGTTGAACACATACAATAATGGCCTACTTTTGGCGGATACCTACATATTTAAATTTTTGCAAACAACTAGACTTCCGGTCTGGTCAAAGCAAATACTCTTTATAGTCTGTGAAGGAAATACAGTTTTTTTTTTGATTAGGTTCATATACCCAAAATATTTGTGTCGAATACAATATATTCCCTGTAAATAATAGACAGAATTATCTCTGTCAAAAGTATTTGTAGCAATTTAAAATAAACAGGATTTTTTTATTTATTGGAAATTCTTACAACTTTTGATTTTTTTCCAAATTCAAATTCCTACGTTTTGCAGATAATGCTACTGGTAGAAAATCTAGATCTTCACTAATTTCTATCATAATACGTAGTTCTAGCTATACCTTAGTTCTCTCGTCCTTGCTTGAGGCTGTGGCTTTGCTAGTGCCACTTTGCCAACGCTCGCGTACACGGCGCCACAGGGTGTAGCCGCGCCTTCGGATACCAAACCTCCCGACACCAACACCTCCACCCATGCTGCTGTTGAATAATATTCAATTTTAGGATTAATCAGTTAATTTTTGTATCAAACGATAGGGCATTAAATATAAACCAAATATTCTATAAATCATTACAGACCTCAGAACATAAGTCCTAGACCTCCACTGTTGGAGGTAGGCATTCCAGAATATTACATATATAGGTATATAGGAAGAATTTGCCCTACAAGCTCTACGTCTGTACTGAACCCCAAATGTTTCGTCGCCAAAAAAGTTTGAAAACCGCTTTGAATACCATTGAAATAATTTTATGATTGATAAACACAAATAATAAATTCTAATACGAAACATAGTGGCTATAACAGTCGAGTCATGGTTTTTAATGGTTTAATTTACAGTTGTAGAGACAATTTTGTCAAAAAAATATAAAAAGTTTGCAATTTTGACAGATGAAACCATAAACAATGACAACTGGTTATGAAATACTTACGAACAAGTTGATGATGTGCCAATAGCTGTAGTTTGTGGACGGAGGCAAGAGAGCCGAGTCTCAGCAGCAGCTCGTGCGGTGGTGGCCCCGAACTCCGCCAACCCCGCGATGCCGGCCCGTGAGAGTTGAGTTCGCATGCTGGATAGTTGCTGTCTTCACCTACAAACAAAAAAAATATTTTTAAAAAATACCATCTTTGTAGTTGACTGGTATTTTGACCGGGTTCAAATCCTGGCCAGGAGCATTTTTTATAGTTTGTCGCAGGTTCAATGTGAGAAATACACTTTTTATAAATATATTTATTACCTATATCATTATCATTATCATTATCATGGACCTATCGATTCGATTATACGAGTATCAACGGCCCTTTCAATCAAGTACAGATATAGTGCATAATTTATTTCCATCGGGAAAACTCGGGTCTCGATCGAAATACGACGGCACCCGCAGTGTCAATCAATTATTGTATTAAATGAGTGACATTTTCATGTCCATTAATATGGAACTTTATTATTTAGTGTCAAATGGTACTGAAGCTAATTGAGAGAGCAGCACGATAAATACGATTTTTTCCGATAAAATACGATGACAACTATTATGCACTATTTGTATAAATAAATAAAAATATAAAAGTATTTGTTTTAAAATTATAACTGTTCCTGTAGGTACCTTGGAGAGTATTTTAAGAAGTTCCGTTAATACCATTGCAACTAGTGGAATCAAATCAAATTGTTTATTTAATCGAAGTTTTTATTACAAGAACTTATAAATAACGTTGCTGTTACAAAATTGACGTTCTGAAACCATAGAGGAACATTTATCGAAATATCTGTCAATATGCATATAAAAATGACTGTTTTAATCGACATATCGTATAATCGTTATGTCTACTATACAGCCCAAGAATCACTACGGGCACGCGAGCGTGGGGCGTGGCGGCGGCGGCGGCGCGGCGCGAGTAGGCCAAATTAAACGACCACGGCCGCGGTATATCTTTAACCTCATTAAAATATAACTAAATAGGTGGTCAATGCATTTACAAATTAATCTATTTACGAGTATTACTAAAGCACAGACTGCGTTATCGTACTGAGGATATTTGTTTGCCTTATTATAGATTGTAAAAACTATATTTCAAAACTCGAACGAATCCACGCGGCGAACGAGTGCCTTTACTCCGTAGCCACGACTCAGACTTAGCTGTTAAGGCACGCAGGGCCAACAGTGAAAGAGAGAGGGGTTAATAGGGTTTTAGTCCGTAGGCGCCTTGGGGTCTTCTTAGGAGGCCCTTCGGGCTGGGGTCGTATCGTTAAGCGATTTTGCGATTCACCGTCTTAAAATAAATTGATTCACATCAAAGTTAGATTCGTCAGACCACACCACATTTGACCAATCTTCCTCTGTAAAATGTTGGTGCCGTAGAGCCTACTCTGGCTGTTTTCTTTTATTGACTTCTGATAGCCACGGCTTCTTCTTCTTATTGTTTCTAATTAAAGTAATGAAACTTTGTGAGACTCTAGTGTCTGTCCGCAAAATACTATTTCGAGAACTACTGGTCTGATTAGCTTCTTGGTTACTTATGGATCTTGTGACCAACATGTATCCAATGTATACGGAGGTTGTTACAAAATCTCTGTAGGTAAACTTAGCATGATGTGTTATTTATCAAAACGTACAGATTTGTCAGAGCAACAAAAATCGTCAGTACGTATTGATCTTGCTAACATATATCTTGGTTTTTGTCTTACAAATAAGCAAGACCAGCACCGGGCAACACTGGTTTTGATTCTTGCCTCATCTTGTCATACTCGTATATTTGTTTTTGTGTTTTGATTACCGGACATTGTAATTTGACGTTTGTTATAGGTATGGGAAAAATTGTTAATAAATTGTTGGGTTTGGCCATAATTTTATCTCTATGCGGATATTCTAACAAATTAATACCTAAAGGTATAGGACTAAGCTATCTTTTTTATTAATACAATTATGGAAACCACAATGCGTAATGCAATTTTGTGATTATATATAACCTATTTGTACGATGATGTTTTGTAAATGTTATGCGCAAATAACCGCAAGAAAAGTCGAACCGAAGTGCGGTTTAGTTAAATACCTAACTCATAACAAAGAAAACACAATTTAAAATTTGTCAAAGCGGCTGATAGAAAGGTCTGGAGACAGGAAGGCTGGCAATTATTTCTGCCAACGTATTAGCCTCGCTATACAGAGGGGAAATGTTGCCAGTCTTCTTGGGACTATCACGGATGGGACGTCTCTAGAGGACATTTTTTATTTACAGTTAGGTTTTTATTTTATTTTATTATTTAGGTAGCTTTTAATTTATATTAATTAACTTCGAATAAATACACTTTTGTAGAACCTACTTAAAATTTAAAGTATCAATACTGAGCCAATTATTCAGCTATAGTGATAATGTATATGACTATATAAAACTTATATGTATATATAAAAATAGTATAAGTAAAGTATCATCACGACCCTGTCCCTTTGGTGATAGAAGCGGGTTAACATTTAGCCAACTTTACTATAGGCCCATCATGACAAGCTCGTCGATGTCTGTAGCGTACCGAACTCGAGAAATATCACAAATAAATTAGGTTAATTATTATGTTCCGATCGGGAATCGAACCCGTTACCTCCACGTCTGAATCCACGGATTTAACCGCTAGACCACGGAGGCAGTAAAAAACTCTATATCTGCCTTTTATAAATTTAAAGTAAAGTATCATCACGACGGAGTGTTCAGAAACCACCGTACAGGCCGAATTAAGGCTATCCCACATAGGCGCGTTATTATCGGTCGATAATACCGGATGCGATCTTGCGATATATCTGTTTTTAGTACATTATGTAGGACGGCTGGGTTAGGAAGCTGACTGCTGCGATAATAACGACGCAATAGAAGTACGAGTAGGACGCTTGCATTCCTCCGTCTTGCGATATTCCGATATGAGATTTCTTAGACATTTCTATTGGGACGCATGCGATTCCACAGACAGCTGCGAGATCGTTAGTAGGTCAAGGACCAAAATTTTGCTTTTTACGAGTGTTCTAAAATCTACAATATAGATAAGTATTTATTATCAGACGTAGATTTTTTATCACTAACAGTAGCTATGGTAGATGACCGACGAAGACTTGGCGTCTTAACGAAAGTTATTGAGACTAAAAACCTTGACGAATTATCGCACTATAAAAACGCAGTTGTGTGGAAAGAACCAGGACGCATTATCGCAATAACGAATCCGGTATTGTAACGCGCCTATGTGGGAGAACCTTTAACCCCAATTGGACGGGGACGGAGAAATGAGTGGAGAGAGGGGCAAAACTTTTTTTTTAAAGAAACACCTACCTATACAACAATACTATTTCTAACTTTACTATAGTATCATGATGACCGTATCACTTACGGGGTGGTCAGAAAGTGCACTTTTAATGAAGCGGTTTTACATTTAGCCAACTTTACTATAGGCCTATCATGACAAGTAGCAAGCTCGTCAATGTCTATAGCGTACCAAACTCCAAATAAATTATTCAGTCTTGACCATTGTGAATCATACACGGTACCTCCACGTCAAAATACCGCTAGACCACGGAGGCTGTGCGACTATACTAATAATTATTATAAAATAATTAAGAAAACGACGAAATTAAATTAGACTTTTAATTGACTACAATCGCGTTCAACATTTATATAATTCATATAATTTATATTGCCAGTATAAAAAAACCATTGAGACAAAAAAAGGTGTGGCTGTATTTTATGAATGTTCTTACCTGATTGCAAATTGAATTTAGAACACGCAAAACAGTATAAATCGACTAATTATAACGTTAGTAGTATAAAAAAACATTTAAAATTAGGTAAAAAGATATTTTAAATTGGTTTGGAATGAAAACGGAATATCTGTCCGCTTTTCCCTAGCAACGAACGGGAAATAATTTTCAGTCCCGCTGGGGAATTGGGTCGTCGTATTCCTGTTTCACGCATGCGCTGTTCGTGGAGCCCAATCGATCGATCTTGTTTTCAGCGGTTAACATGCGCTCTTGCATTGCCTTTGTCCACGACGCTGCCCTACTTTTCTAACGATTTGATACCGCTTCTAGGATAATTAATATACCTAGCTATACCTCCATCTCTAGTCACTTTAAAGCTATTGACTAATTTTAAAGTATCATCACGACCGTATCCCTTTCGGGGTGGTCAGAAACGACGCTTTTCAAGAAGCGGATTTATATTTGGCCAACTTTACTATAGGCCCATTATGACAAGTGGCAAGCTTGTCGATGTCTCTAGCGACCCGGAATCCACGGAGGCAGTAACTAACTTTAATTTTAAAAAATCCGGCTGCCTCGTAAAGGGGTACCGTGTTCGATTCCTGGTCGGGAAAAATGTGTTTATGATATTTCTTGAGTTTGCTATGCAAGAGAGATCGACCAGAGACTATAGTGAAGTTCCTTTGAAAAAAGTGTTTTCTGACGCAAGGGATGCGTTCGTTATGATCCTTTACTTTTTTTACCTTGAAAAAAAAACGCAATTTTCCTTCGAGTTGGATAAAAGAGACTACTTTATGGACTTCGTTATTCACTACTTCCTTAGTGATAAGACTTAAGTACAGAAATTAGTATGGGTAACTTGGCCACTTAAGTGAACAAAGTCACTAAAGAAGGGGTGAAATACCCTTGAATCCATTTAGAAGGATTCTATTCTTATATAGTTTTTTAAGTAAATTGAATTTTATAATGTCTAATGTTTTTATTTTTGTGATAGATAATTTACAATCGAGTTCAGAAATCAAAACTATTTGACTTCCTACATCTTCTACCACTTTTGTAATCTAAGGGAGAATAAATGAAATTTCCGAATCCGCCTCAGATAAGTAGGTAACTGTAGTAATTTGTTATTTAGTATAAAAGTAAAATGTGTAAACGAAGCAAAAAGAATTCATGAATAATGAACAATGGTTTTCCTACATAGCAGTTATGAATTGTTTGCTGACTATATTGAAAACGGAAAATTTACTCAATCCTTTGTCTGCTAGTTGAATTTTCAATTCAAAATGGCGGCGGAGAGGCTTGACCTACTTTGTTCTATTGATGGAACTGAATATAATTTAAATTGATCCTACGAGCCGGATACCTATCTAAACGTACCTATTATATTTATGTATATATTAATCGTAGTATTATAGTGTAGGTACCTAATTGTCATTTCAAAAAAAAAACGGAATGTTCGGAAAAGAAAAAAATATATATGTGGATCTTACCGAAACGTGCTGTGATGAATAGTGATGGAACGAACAGGAAAAGTCAAATTTGGATCACTGAGTTTAATATAAAAATGGAACTGTATGCGAGAGAGGTCATTTCTTGTTGAGCGCTTGGGAGGGTGTGATGCAGAGTCGAAGCGATGCGGGGATGCGCGAGGGGTGCACCCTGCCAACGGGGAACTGAAAATCCTGCGCGAAATGCACCAATGAGCGTTCTGCAGCTAATGGCTGACCTAGATTCGATGCCCGGGCGTCGCCTCCTTCCACTTGTACGTTATTGATGTGGCCACCTCATAAATTAAACATTTGCTTTATAATATTCACTATTCTGATATCTGTTACATTATGAACTTTTCTTTGTCAATTGTAAAACCAGCTTTGCAATACTTTCGTTGTCGGTTAATCAGTCTTTTTTATACCTAGCACTACATGTGACTTCGCGGCTAGGACCTATCTTATGGTAAACGAGACAAGAGTTGAGAGTGGAGTTGCGTGTAGCGCATCAGTCACTAACGAGGTGACGACTTATATAATTACATATATATTATATATTAGGCCTAACAAACAGGACTGGAGCAAATTACTTTTTTTGGAGATCATCGTTAATCACCACTTCATCCCATTTGCAGTAGAAATGATAGGTCCGTGGTCCGAGGATGCTCTGACGTTCTCTCGTGAGCTTGGGGAAAAACTCCGCTTGGCGATTGGTGACTTTTTAAGCAGAGAATATTTTTCTCAAACGGTCAGCCTCGCTATCGGCACACTACGCCCATCGGACGTAAATAAAAATATAAGTTTTTTTTTTAGTTTTTTTTTAGTATGTTTTTTTTATATTTTTATTTAATGTTATTTTTTATTTTTATTATTGTAATTATTTTATACTGTTTGTATATTACTTCTTTTTTGATCAAGATGATGAAATGTGTGCCTCCGTGTCTAGCAGGAATATTCTTATGTCTACAAGGAATTAGACTCGGGTTCGATTCCTGGTCGGCGGGACACAATAATGTTTATTAATTTAAATAAATCAATATTTCTCGAGTTCGGTACGCTAGAGACATCGACGAGCTTGCCACTTGTCATGATTGGCCTATAGTAAAGTTGGCTAAATGTGAATCCGCTTCTTGATAAGCGTGGTTTCTGATCACCCCGAAAGGCAACCGGTCGTGATGATGATGAAATAACCTTTGCCCTAAAACTTGACAGGCTCAATCTGAATTTGTCTTTTATACTTTAAATAAGGTGTAAGCAATAACCTGTCTGGCCAGCGTGGCGAGTGTAGGTCAAATTTTCCAGAAATATGCTGTGGAAGACCCATCTCCAATAGCCAAGTCTAGGACTCTGTGTTCTAGGGGCTGCAAGGTGATGTGATGCAATAAAAAGCTTTATTTGACGCATAACTGTCCAGGAACAGCTCCCTAACATATTCACCACTTCCTAAAGATTTAAGTATCACATAAAAAAATCTATTGGCACCTTACCATAGGCAGCCAATTAGAACGCTATGAATTATCAGCCCTTAAGCAGTTATTTAACTACTAATAATTAAAATAATCCATTAATAACTGATTGTTTAAAAATCTACGCGATTGGTAGATCATTTAGTATAAAAACTTAACACGTTAATAATCTAAAGTTTACTTACCATGATTAAATATTCAAATTATTTATAATTATTATGTAAGTGGGTAAACTTGAAACGAGAATTTACTATGAAAACGTCCGCGGCGCGCACTGCGTTGTGTTGTACTAAAGAAAAATAGGGTCATACACACTCACGCAGCAACAGAATTGCTATTGTTCAAAATTGCCGTCTATTAAGCGTAAACGAACATCATATCATACACGACACGAATCTATTTCGATTTGTCAGGAAGATATTTTTTATAGGCCGGCATTTTAGGCTGAAGTCGGTCATCTAAGCCTGGCGTCAATTGCACCCTTTCTAAGGTCTTTTTTTATATGGTTTATACTAGCACGAAATGTTACCTTGCCCCCACCTGATGGAAAGTAGTGTGCGAGATCCATGGATGTTAGCATCTGGCTTGACTGGACATGACGGCAATTCAAGCCTAATCCCGAAATGTGTGGATACACTTTACTGGGTTTATCGGCACGAACTGTGGATACTTCCCCGCCCCGGCAGACTGGGCAAATTACCACCATCAGTCTGCCTACCACCTGGAGTACCACTAACCAAGGGCGTACCCAGGATTTCAGCTAGGAGGGGGCAGCTCTTGAGCTCATACCTATTTCGAGAAGATGGTCGATCTGGTATATTGAAACAAAAAATCATGAAAATTGACTGGAAAAAGTACTGTCGAGTGTCGTCTGTAACTAGATAGCGCTAGCGCTAGATGTTGTTTTCTCCAAATTATATTCGGCTTTAATCCTAGATAGCTCTGATTATCTCGTCGGAAACTCGGGAGCGGAAACTACGAGATGCGACGGTTTCGCGGGAGATTTAAATTATATTGCGTCGCTAACAGTATACTATATCGAATGTTGTAGAATGTAGAATATTTAATTATAGATAAAAAATATTAAATCAAAATATCTGACTGAAAAGATGTTTTGTTTCCAACACGTTTTTAATTCCCACTTGCCGGGAAAATTGTCGTTTATTTTATCTTCTAGGGGGGGGGCAGCTGCAGCTGGTCTTTTCCTACCTTCCATTCCATATCGACACGAGGTTGCCAGGAAAAAAAAAATTAATTCCCCGTAAATCTACCAGATGGCGCTGATGTTCAAGAAGTTAATCTCTGGTGGGCAAGCCTTTCGCTTGAAACCCAAAAACCGTTTTTTAATCTACGGGGAAAAACGGGACCTATATTTAATTTTATATATATTTACAAAAATAATATGCAGTTTATTTTATTAAAAAGCATAATATGTAGTTTATCAACCATCTAGTTTCCGTAACACAAGCCTCGTAGCTTACCACGGAAATTAGATGGCGCTGTGTGACCGGTCTGGAAATATTTATTATTATTATTTAACTTCGACGGCGGTAAATAGTAGTTTCGATACGTTTATTGATAATACTAATGTTATATTTACTATATATTACTCAAAGGTCTGGAGACAGATAGGCTGGCAATTTTTTAGCCTCGCAATACAGAGGGGAAATGTTGCGACTTCTTGGGACTATCTCAGATGGTACGTCTCTAAAGGACATTTTTTATTTATAGTTTAGTTTATTTTTAATTTTATTATTAGAAGTGCTGGCCGCATTCCTCGTCACGCGGCTCTCAACGACATCATCCGAAGGGCTCTTGTCACTGCTGGGGTACCCGCAATATTAGAACCATCTGGGATTGTGCGGAGCGATGGCAAGAGACCCGACGGAATGACCGTTGGGCCGTGGAAACTTGGCAGGTGTGGGATGCGACGTGTGTAGATACATTAGCTCCATCTCACATCCAGGCGACCTCGTAATGCGCGGGAAGTGCGGCTTTTTCTGCGAAGAACCTCAAATGTGCAAATACGCTAACTTGGGTATCGGTTACGAATTTGCGCCGTTTGGGGTCGAGACGATGGGCCCATGGGGACCGTCAGCGAGGCGCTTGGCCAAGGAGTTGTCAAAGCGGCTGACAGAAAGGTCTGGAGACAGGAAGGCTGGCAATTATTTCTGCCAACGTATTAGCCTCGCTATACAGAGGGGAAATGTTGCCAGTCTCCTTGGGACTATCTCGGATGGGACGTCTCTAGAGGACATTTTTTATTAATAGTTTAGTTTATTTTTAATTTTATTATTTAGGTAGCTTTTAATTTATATTTAATGTACTATTTTATTATTTAGGTACCTAGCTTTTAATTTATGTTATGTAATTTGTATTAATTTACATTGAATAAAACAAGTAATTAACATTTTGAAAATTTAAAAATAGCTTTCATCATCATTACAGAATCTAGAAAACACCGTCCTAGACCTCCACTGCTGGAGATGGGCTGGGCCTTTCAGAACATATATCTGGAGAATTTGGCCTACACTCGCCACGCTGGCCAGACGGCTTGGCGAGGATATGATGTCAATTTTTAATGACAATTTATTAATGATTCCACAAGTATTGGTGGAAAATTTTAACCGTTTTCAATGTGTTAAGGTGGGTGAAACAATAAGTCAAGAACTACCGGTGACCTATGGCGTGCCCCAAGGAAGTATCCTGGGACCCACGTTGTTCCTGATTTATATAAACAAATTATGTGACTTTAAATTTCAAAATACTAAAATTATTACATACGCAGATGATACGGTGCTTCTGTTTAGTGGGAGGACTTGGGAGCAGGTACAGACATCAATGGAGGTAGCGCTAACGGTGGTGCAAAACTGGCTTGATGCTAACTTGCTAACTCTCAACGTCCCAAAAACCAAATATATCACGTTTACAAACACAGCGGCATCCAGAATAAACAATTTAATCATTAGAACCCATGGATCGGAATGTAATAATCATTCAAATTGCTCCTGTCCTATTCTAGATCGTGTTGGCGACATTAAATATCTTGGAGTTGTATTGGACGAGCGACTCTCATGGGACAAACACATAAACCTTATGAGCAACAGAGTTAGAAAACTAATGAGTGTTTTTAAAAACATGCGCAGCGTTTCAAACATATTAACTCGAAAGACGGTGTATTATGCTCTTTGTCAGTCTATACTGCAGTACTGTGTTGTAGCGTGGGGAGGTGCCGCTAAAACTGCGTTATTAAAGCTGGAAAGAGCACAAAGAGCAGTGCTAAAAGTTTTGTATAATAAGCCTTTTAAGTTTTCAACAACCCAACTTTACCGTCTTAGTCAGGTCCTATCTGTACGTCAACTCTTCATAATGTCTCTTACACTAACACTACACAAAAGAACACCTACCATAGAAAAAAGCACCGAACCCAGACGCATGAATAGAGTTTGCCCATATTTCTTTGTAAACACAAGATATGCACAAAGGCATCTTAATTTTCTAGGTCCTTACATTTATAATAAAATAAATACTTCATTATCTATAATAAAACTTACAAAATTTCAATGCAAGAAACAGTTAACAAAGTTTCTTTTATCACAAACATACGATAGTACTGAAGAATTACTTAAAATAACAATATAATAGTTTAGGAATCCCTATTCCCTCAGTAAACCCTAACTCCAATAATAAATCAATAATAGCAAATGAACACCAAAAAGAAAAACAAAATATAATGGTTAAAACAAGATTAAGTACATAAATTAGATTAAACGAATCACAGGTGAACAAAATAAATAAACAAATACAAGTACATAACTAAATATAAATAAATACACAAATAAGATATAACAACCACATTTGAGTGTTGCTAAACTAGGATCAAGAAACTACACCTTCCCTGATCAATCTGGTTTCTGTGCCTTGACAGAGTTATCTAGTACAGAAACCAGTGCACTTACTAACAGTTCTGTTAGCCTGTCCTAGCTCAATGTATTATAAATAAATAAATGATATAATTTCCTAGATAGTAATTTATGCATATAGGATGTTAAAAATTGGTGTCAATAAATATTTTTTATTTTTATTTTATTTTAACAGGGACCGACGGATTAACGTGCTCTCCGAGGCACGGGAACGGTGGTGTTGTAAATCTATGACGAATGTACGTAAGAAAAGTGTATTTCTCATTGGTACATCAAGGATTGTATATAGGAGGGGGGGCATACAAATAAAATCCTAGATTATATTGTTTTGATCGCTGTTTATAACATATGCGTTTCACATGAGCGTGGAGGTGAGTTAATAAATAAATATATAAAATTCAGAAGTAGCTATATTACTTGACAATCAATATACGAAGCTCTTCACAAGAAGCTCTTCTTCTACGACCGCTCTTCTAAGGGGGGGTGGTGGAGAATAGTAAGATTAGGAGAGGAAACCCACTAACCAGAAGATGCGGCGATCGAGGCTTCCCCCTGGCGTCCTTCGGCTGGTTCACTATTTGATTTCTGTACGAGATAATTTAAACGATAGATGCAACGTACAATCTATCTACGCATTCTCAGACTCCACTGTCACTTTAGCAAGGATCAACTCGCCTGCTTACCGATTTCAAACTTTTATAGCAAACCGCATAAGCGATATTAATTCGAAAATTTCCGCTAAACATTGGAATCATGTGGCTGGGACGGACAACCCTGCAGACTTAGTTTCTCGTCCGGTAACTCCCGCTGTACTACAACACTATAACTGTTGGTTCGAGGGTCCGTCCTGGGCTTCGCCGCCAGCTGGCCACCCAAAAGTATAGATACTAATATAGACTTACCCGAAACTAAATATTTCATTTACCCGAAAATAAAAAACAACTCCCTGCTACGCTCATATAACTGAATACAATTTAGCCCAAATCCCTATACATATATGGATAAATTATTTATTGTTCAATAAACAAAAACACATTTATATGAACATAGGCGAGCTTAATGTCTAGTGACATTTTCTAACAGCTAACCTTTCGAATAGTGAGCAGGGATTGTTGATGCATTAAATCACGAATCTAAAATAATAAAAAAAAGATCTTAAACTAAACTAAACTTACAACTAAAGCTAAAATACTTTTACACTAATATATACATATATAATAACACAAGTATATATAAAACATAATAAATATAAAATACTGCCTTCGTGGTCTAGGGGTTAAGTCCGTGGATTTAGTCTTGGAGGTACCGGGTTCGATTCCTGGTCAAGACATAATAATACTTATTAATTTAAATAAATAAATAAAATTATTATTTAATTTGTATGTAATTTATATGTTTCCCGAGTTTGGAATAAAATACATACAATACCCAGGAGGGTATTTATGGGGAGGGGGGGGGGCATATAGGATGAATGATGTCCATTTGGTCACTTATATACAGAAATTTGTATGGAAAGCGGCCATTTTAGTGAGCAAATGCCACTAAGAAAGGATTCAGTTACCGGCCCTAAGTAATACTTAAACCTACATACACACAATTTGACCTACACTCGTCAAGTTGCCTGGCCAGCTGCGGACGGACGGAGCTGGGGAGGGTCTAATGTCAAAATTTAATGATTTTTAAAATGATTTCCCATTTTGGTATTATTTACGCCTATAATATTTATTATTCTCAAATTACAGATAGGACTATTTGGCAGTTCAGAGACGATATGTACCTAACGAAAGTGTGCCAGTCTATTATTAGAAACATTGATATCGATTAGGCAACTTCGAGGACTTATCAAATATTCACTAGCTTTGGCCAAGTATTTTTTGTTTACAGTAAAATTAAATGTTACTCTTATTACCAAAATTTTATTAACTCGCCTTCTTGTAGGTATGTCCCGGACGGTGGAGTTTTGTAATTGATTTACAACTTACGTCCCGATGAGCTAGACTCTAGCTTTTATTGCGTCTATTCTCGATAAAGTATCAGCAGTAATATTTTCACTACCTCTGATGTCAGTTGAGAATTCCGATATAAACTGTAATTGTCACAACTGTCATGGGGATGCATTTATAAAATTAAAATGAAAACCTTCTAAAAAATGTTTTAATTGTTTAATTGATGCGTAAATGCTTAGTAATCCCCTATCATAGGTACTATATGACTTTTGTGCGTTATTGTTTTTTTTTTTAAATAAAAAGCTATTGGTTTCCATGATCTGTTTTCAAATTGTTGCAATACTGAACCCATTGCTAAATCAGAAGCGTCCGTAAAGATCGTTTCCAATTTTTGTTTGACACACAGTTGTACTCTTCGCTTCTCCTCCAATAATCAACTTTCACATTCTTCCAGCTGATGTTCAGAATCTTATACAACAGTATCATCAGCTCGCCAGTGGAACCGACTACCTCTTTATATTCGTAAAGCACCATCAATCATTAGTTTTAAAAATTTAAAGGTCTAGCTGTTATTTTCGTGGTAGTTCCGGGGTTCGATTCCTGTTCTGGATAAATTGGAATAATATTTATACATTAATTAAAATATATATTGAAGTAATATACAAACAGTATATATTTTTTTTTTTTTTTGATTTGAAGTATGTACTTAGATACAAAAATATTAAAATAAAATTGATTAAAAAACTAATTATAAATAGAACTAAAACTAAAAATACCTATGAAATTAAAGCTATTCTACAAAATAAACTAAGGGCTTACCACCAGGGAGGGTACCTAAAACGCTCGCCGCATTTCCTCGTTGAATTATTATGGACATATTCTGTTTTAGGTAGTTAAAAATTACAATATAAATTAAAACTACTTAAAAGTAAAAATTTAAATAAAATAATTAATATTTTAAATAAATAAAACAAATTTATTTAATTCATATTTAATTTCTCCAGTTTAGTACGCTAGAGACATCGACAAACGACTGCGAACGACTTTCGAAACCAAATAAATTTAAAAAAAGCGCTTAAAGCGATAAGTTAAACATAGGGAATGAAAACGCTACTCTAACGTCAAAGCGAAATGCAGTAAAGATAAGATAAAGATAAAGATAAAAATTCTTTATTTGCATAAATGTTAGTCTAATTTACAGATCTTATAGTAAACTAACTTAACGTAACAACATTTGCCAAGTAAATTGGCGAGCAAAAATATCAAACATTAATAAATTTTTTTAAAACTTTTAAATAAAATATGTCCAAAAACTTACATGTAGGTACATACATACATACATATCTTCACGCCAGATCCCTTGCGGGGTAGGCAGAGACAATTGAGCGCCATTTGACACGATCACGACATACCTCTTTCGCTTCGTCGACATTCATTAACCTCTTCATACATGCCCTTTGGTTACGAAGACTTTTTAATGCACCTTCAGTCTGTGTTTTATTTATTTGATCGTGATATGTGAGTCTCGGTCTGCCAGGGCCTCTTTTACCCACAACTTTCGCATTATATATCTGGTTCGTCAATCTTTCATCGCTCATCCTTTCAACATGCCCGAACCATCGTAGCATGCTTTTCCTTATTTTTGTCCCTATGCTTTCCTTCATACCAACCCTTTTCCGTATTTCGACGTTACGTATGCGGTCCGCCAAAGTGACGCCACATATCCGCCGCAACGACCGCATTTCTACTGCATTAACCCTACTCTCATGCGTATTCTGACATATCCACGTTTCGCTTCCATACATCAGTATTGGTACCAACATGGCATTGTGTATGGCGAGCCGAGCTTTGTCACTGACATTTCGACTGCCGATCAGTGACCCCAGGGCACCGTTAACACTATTTCCCGCGTTCACTCTTCTTTCAACGTCCCTATCGTACTTCCCATCCGCAGTGAAAACACTGCCCAGATATATAATTTCATTTACTTGTTCTAGAGTTTCATCATCAATCTTTATCGTCACGGTTGTCATCCTTCTTCTTTCAAACACTAGTACCTTGGTTTTTCTCGCATTCAAACGGAGTCCTTTTTCTGCACATCCCTCCTTCATTCTTGTGACTAGTGATTGCAGTTGTTGTTCGGACGATGCCATAAGAACAGCATCATCTGCATAAAGCAGGCAGTTCACCACTAGATCACTCATCTTTATCCCACAGTCACTCTCTCTCACTCTTTTTAGGCATTTGTCGAGATATAGAGTGAATAATCTAGGAGAAAGCACACAACCCTGTTTGACGCCCATTTGGGATTCAAAGCAAGGCGACATACCCCCCTCCACCCGCACACAAGCTTTGCAGCCCTTGTACAGGGACTGTATAGCTTGTAGCAGTTTGTCATTCACTCCATACTCCGGCAATATGTCCCAAAGCTTCTTTCTTACAACTCTATCAAAAGCCTTTTCCAAATCCACAAAAGCACAGAAAACCTTCTGGTTTAAGGCCAAAAACTTCTCTGTGATATTGCGGAGCGAAAAGACTTGGTCAGTGCATCCTCTTCCAGGTCTAAAGCCTCCTTGTGCCTCCCATAAAAGACCTTCAGTCTTCTCTTGCAAGCGTTTCGTGAGAATCTTGCCATACATCTTGCTCGCCAAACTGATCAAACTAATCGCTCGGTAGTTGGCACAGTCCAATCTAGATCCCTTACCTTTGTATAAAGGAACGATGACTGATTGCCGCCATGTAGGTATTCATACAATATTGTCAGCTTAAACTTTAGGTATTACAATTGTCAAAATATTCTTTTAAATTATAAAACATATTTTGTTTTAACCAAATTGTTAATTGATTTTTAAATACATTTTTTCCCAACGATTTTAATTTGTTGGGTAATTTATTATAAGTTCGTATACACATAATTAAGCAATTTTTATTACATTTTGTTTTGTTAGGATTAATATCTACAATAAGATCTTAGGGGTTTCTCCTACTTCTAACGCTGAAATCTCCAATCTTTCTAAACATGTCGCTGTGTTTTCTAACAAATAAGCAAACATCCGAAATATAAAGAGATGGAAGTGGCAATAAACCGAGCAATCTAAAAATTTTGTTTTAATTTAAATGCATTATTTAAACAAAAACTCTGACTTTGGCATTTAAATGAATATATTTGTATGCCCTTAAGGGTAAAGTATAGCTAAACGAACAAACTACTGAATACCAATTCTAATATGTATGTACCTATACTTAAGGATAAATAAATGATTTGATTTGATCTTGTCTAGACTGACATCAGTTTAATTTTAGACGAACGAAGAAAAGTTAAAAATCTTTATTCACGTAAAACTATTACATGCATTTGTGATACTTCATCATTTAAAGAATGATTCTCCTACTTCTAATGCTGAAAAAAAAACTGTGACGTTTGCTGATCTTTAATTTTCTTACCGTTTGGTTTCTTGTCCTATCTTGTTATACATTTAATGTCTCTGCACCAGGCAGATAAATATTTACCCTAAAAAGAGACAGGCTATCAAAAGTGCATAGGTAGTCTGATAAGGATGAATAATATGAATGTTTTGGAAATTGGAACGTAATTTAAAATGATAGCAAAGACACAATAATTGCGAGGGAAGCAACAATCAAACGTAATTTAAGCGTAATAGATGTGAACGTCGTCGCGTCGGTTGTTTAAGGTCTGTGTGTAGATATAAAGTGCAATTTAAATCATTACAATTTTAACACAAGACAAAACAATTATATTTAGCGTGTTGTTGGACATACCTACATTAAATACTGATTGCTTGATTGATCTGACCTTGTATATAAGATCTATGGTATGCCATATTTTTGGCGTCGCTTTAAACGCTTTTTCACTTTATTTTACTTTGAAAGTCGTTCGACTTGGCGTTGCTCTATAGTTTTCAACATTTTAAGCAAAATTCGGTAAATAAAGAGCTTTGAAAGCGAATACAGCAATGATCTTGTCAAATTTTATTATGGTTTATAATTGCCTTGTTAGTAAGGTTACTAGAAATAAATAAATCAAGGAAAATACAAGAAATAAATCCAAACTTTGACAATGCGTTATTGTAGCGAGTCGTTTTGACTAGCGACATTAAACGGGTAGTAGCGAAACTAAAGAACTATTGTCTATGGTCATCCGGCCGAAGCAATTATCTACTCTGCCTTCCCAAAAATCGCAAACGGCAGGGTTAATTCATCACTAGATTAGGTATAAATATTGTTACTTTTACTACAATAGTATCACAACGAAGCATCCGCAAGAATCACCTCGCTGAGCTTGACTTATTGAACAGTGACACTACACGGCGAGTAGCGGAACTAACAATTACATTGTAGAATTTTTAATTTCGAATTAATATACCTATTTTCACGTACCTTCCTATGTAGATTAAGCATGGTAAATCGTTCTTGATAATAATAATTGACATTATAAAGCTAATAGCGGAACTAAAAAACATACAATGAGGATACACTAACGCGTCAAGCCGTACTATATTAAAAGCCAATTAAACTGTACTTACTTGTAGCATATACTATGTGGAACGGGATACGTTTGGGCATCTTTTGACACTATCTCGTTATAAATGAAAATATAAAAAAAGTCATTTTTGCAGTTTTTCTTGAACCAAATCATTTGTTATAAAATAAACGGACTACAGTTTTGAGCACGCGGTGTTGGCCATCCATCTTAGCTGCTATAATACTATTAAATAGTTCATGGACATATTGAACCTTATAGGCTAGAGAAGGCTGTGGATCGGAGTGTTCACGGGTCGCGACTGTCTGACAACGCCCTAGCGGCTATGAAATTTCGCTTCACGCGTTCATTGGTAGGCGCAGATCAATATTACCCGCATCCTATGCTGTGGGCAACGAGAATTGAATTGAAACGGATTTAAAACAATAACGAAATATTTTAAAAGCCAAACATTTGTAGTTACTTATTCAAATTCATTTTTTTTATTGTTAATATTCCTTATTCTAATAACAGTTATATACATGTCATGGTGATGCAATCTGACCATATTAATATATAATACATTACAGCGCGTCTTGTCGTCTTCTCCAGTGACAAGACGGCTGGCTCTTTCTTGGCTCAAAGAATCTAATATTGTGTAAATATTTTTTCGAATTAATGATATGTAAAGTATATATTTTTTTTATCATTATATATGCATACTTATATAAAGTAAGTAAGGGTAAAAGAGGCCGTGGCAGTTTAAAACTTACATATCACTATCAAATAAATAAAACACTAGCTGGAGGTGAATTAAAAAACCTACGTTACAAAAGGGCATGTATGAAGAGGTTGATGAATGTCGACGTCAAGTGGCGCTCAATTGTCTCTGCCTACCCCGCAAGGGATATAGCGTGAAGATATGTACATATGTATGTATATACTTACTTGCTTTCGTGGAGTAGCGGTTATGTCCGTGGATTTAGACTTGGATATTTATTAATTTAAATAAGTAAATTTAATTTATTTGTAATATTTCTCGAGTTTAGAGTCATCGACGAGCTTGACATTGTCATGAATGGCCTATAGTAAATTTGGCTAAATGTGAAACGAATTCTTTTTAAGCGTGGTTTCTGACCACTCCGAAAGCAATACGGTCGTGATGATGCATTACTATACTTTTTAGTAAAATATCTTCGGTTAACCAAAATGAAAATTAATAAAATTTGCTTGCCATTACCTTATAATGTCGGATTCTAATGGCAAGCAAACATTTCTAAAACCATCAGCAATTAATGACACTACTTATTTATTATTTATTTTTGAAAAGCCAAATAAATATATTGGCTGCATTTTTAAATTAAGCTAAAAAAAATAAATTAAAAATAAAATTAAAGTCTAAAGTATATATAAAAATATTCACTCATGACTTGATCATGTGGCAGTGTGCCAAGAACACTCGCAGCATTCCCTCGCTATACAGCGATGCTGATTAGCTGCGCGAAAAAACTGCCAGCCCTCTTGTCACATATACAGCGTTAACCAGCGGCTTAGACAGTTCAAACGACGACCAGCACTTTTCTGACAACACAGGCCGTGGTGACCAAGCTGATCAACGATGCTGCCACATTAAAATTTTGATGCATTTTTTGTACATTGATTAAAACTATCACGGCTGGTAAGCTTCAAGGTCACCACCTGTCACCTCTAGCATTTTTATCTTCATCAATACTGATACAATTTCAATAGACTGCAATTATATCACCTTTATGAAGACGCTGCAGATCGCTTCTACACACATTTTGATAAGGTAGGAGCAGCTGATGCGGTGAATAAAATTAACAAAAAACTGAAGACAATCCGGGTATGGTCTAATATGGTTGGTTAGCGAGTTAATCCATAAAATTAAAAATTCGATTATAAATTAAAATTTCATTTGTAACCATGAATAGGACCTCTATGCAATCACATTATTAGTTAAAATTAGCTACCTATCTACATCCATTAGTTATGCGGCCCACCCACCTATCGGTCATTATTGTGCAATATTATTTGCTTGCAAATACTGAAAAACATTTAAGTTTTTACCAATATACAACAAATAAAAAATAATAAGCAATTAATATAAGCTTTTTATTACCAGATCCATCTATTGGTGAGTAGCTGAACTACGTGATCGCATAATAGTTACCTATACATTGACAAGATGGCGCCACACGTTTAAAAAAAATACGCTGTGTTATTATGGAAAACTTCGTAATAGCTTGAAATATAATATATAGGTACGTATAAATATGTGTAAGTACATCCAATAAGTGTAATAAGTAAGCTATTTTTAAGCTGTGTTTCACTTGTCGCTTTCAGCGCTTTGCGCAGTCGTTCGACTTGTTGCACTATAGTTTTTATACAATTTAAGCAAAATTTATTTTATTTAAAGTCGTCATAGCATTAGTAAGTAGCTGAACCACGTGATCGCAGTATTTACCTATACTCCAGACTAGATGACGCCACACGTTTGGAAAAATAATTTATGACAATTGTGAACAATTTCTTTTTCTGAGTTTATTATTGAAATTCTTCGCAATAACTTGAAATATAATATGTATCAATCTAAAAATAAAACACTAGAGAATAATAATAACGTATATTTATTTATTTGACACAATAGTTGGCGTCTGGGGTGTTATAAACCACCCAGTCAAGGATCTGGGTGACCATGGTATTGATGCCGGCTGCGGAAGTCCCGCAGTAGGTTCCGTGGCTCACTATACCCACGCTGTGCAACCAACCCGTGGAGGGATCAGTGTACAGCAGAGGACCGCCAGAATCCATCTGAAATGAAAAAGCAAGGAATGCAACCTTAATTGGAATGGAACACGCCTTTTTGTAGAAATGTTATTTAGGCTGGATTGCACCGAAATGCAATCTAGTTATCAAAGGCATTTAAGTGAGCTAATGTCACAAATGAAGGCTTCAGTTACCAGCACGAGAAATATCACAATTAAATTAAATATATTTATTTACATTAATAAATATTTTAGCGTCCCGACCAGGAATCGAACCCGGTACCTCCGAGTCTAAATCCACGGACTTAACCGCTATACCACGGGGCAGTTTATTATTATTTATTATAATTGATTATACCCCATAAAAAAAATCTAAAGTATTTTTTCCAGGATTCCGTAAGTAAATATTAACAATTTAAAACACATTAATATAAAAACTAAATACTTACAAATATCTTGATTATAATCTACATGTCATCGAATCCAGGAGAAGATGAACCCAATGTTCCGAGGACTCCGGCGACGTTGCCTCGTTGGATGGCAACACTGATCCTTTGAATAAGATATTCCCTACTCAAAGGATCACCTGTTGACGCTCGGATGGCAACGCTTATGTCGCGTATTAACGATTTAGCGTCCTCAGACCAAGGGCCCATCGTCTCTACGGCAAACGGCACAAAATAGTAACGATTTGCCAACTCTATGTACTTATTGCGTTTGCCGTTTGCAGCCAATTCAGCCGCTGCACCTGCTCGTTTTCGTGTCGCACCAACACGACTAGCACAAAGGGTGTCAGTACACGTCGCATCCCAAACCAAAGACTTACCTTGTTTATAAGGCACGAGGGTTAGCCCATCTGGTCTTTTCCCATCGCTGCGAAATATACCAGTTGGCTCTAATGTTGATGGGTAATTTGCAGAAGATAGTGCCTTTTGAATGATTAAATTTAGGGATCTATGGCGGGTGAAACGGCCTGCACTTTTTGAGCATGATAAGCCATGGTGACCAAAATTGATTATTGTGTAATTCTGTATTTGTTTTAAATTGTAAATCTGTTATAGCTGAGTTTTTCTTGCAGATTCCTTTTTCAGTCAGTTTAAACATTAACAGGTCATTGGAATCTGTAAGCTGCTGGTCTTCTACTAACAGCTTACTCTATGGACCGCTTTGCTGTCTAGTCTTTAACTTACAGGAGTAGAATCATTCTAAATAATTAAATTAATGAAGTGTCATAAATGCCTGTAATAGGTTTACGTGAATAAAGATATTTTGACTTTGACTTGAAAAAAAATATCAGTCTTTACATACCTGACAAGCATCTTTTCCTTGAGTGAAGGTGCACATCTGGTTAACGGTCGGTGACTGCCCCTTCTGTCGGCAAGCGGTGTCTGTGATCACGTTCAGATTTACTTTCTGGAGGTAATCCGAAGGGGGGGCTCCGGCCATCACGGATCCCCAGCCTAACAAATAAGATTTTATTAAAATATTAAATTAATTTATATATATTATAAATAAGCGGATTTACATTTAGCCAACTTTATTATAGGACAAATGGCAAGCTCGTCGATTTCTCCAGCGTACAAACTCGAGAATATTCACAAATAAATTAAATATTAATTAAATGTATTTATTTACATTAATAAATATTTTTGTGACCCGACCAGGAATCGAACCCGGTACCTCCGAGTCTAAATCCACGGACTTAACCGCTAGACCACGGAGGCAGTTTTTAATTGAAAATATACAAATACAGCTTATAATACAGACAATCATTATATTTTGATAGCCATTATTTGAAGAATACTTAGTTCTTAGGTAATATTTTAGTCATTTTAATTTCCTGTTTTACCGAATATTCGGTAAAATGTATTTAGGGATGGGCCGAATTTCCTAAATATTTGTAAAAATAAAGTAAAGTATTATCACGACCGTTTCCCTTTCGGGGTGGTCAGAAACCGCGCTTATGAATAAGCGAATTCACATTTAGCCAACTTTACTATAGGCCAATCATGACAAGTCGTCGTTGTTTATATATGTTAATATAAATATTTGTTTTATTTAAAAATGTTATTAAACTAAAATAAATAATTTAACTAATTATTAATATGAATTATAGTTTTAAATAATATCATCATCTTCATCATTTTTTTTTCTGGAAGGCCCATCTCCAGTAGTCCAGAGGTCTGGGACGCTGTGTTCTTAGGGGCTGTAATGATGATTAAATATTAGTTGACTATAACATAAACTCGCTTCAAGGACACATGAATTTGAATATTCTATTTCTTGAGTGCACTGATTTGACCAAAATCGAGACCAGCTGTTCTGATGAAATGAAATGAAATGAAATATTTATTTGCAGGAAACATGGTAACAAACAATATTAGGTCTTATTAATATTAAATGGGTCACATAGTTCGCCATAAGCATGCAAAAATTTACAACAACTGTTATAGAAGTAAAGTTACTAAAAAACTCAGCGTTGCTTCTTTAGTAACTTTACTTCACAAAAACCTTTGTGTTGCTTAAAATACACATAGTATTCCTCCAAAGTATAGAAACATTCCTGAACTAGCCACGCATGCAGTACTGTACAGAATCTTTTATGTAAGAACTTGGTTCAAGACTTGGCCAGTCTTGGTGTTGATCTTGATTTGGGAGTCCTCTCCAACTGTGTATCGATGTGACTTACCAAGAGTTGTAACGACAGTATTTGCGAAGCTGCTTCCTCTAAATTTAAAAGGTAAACAGACAGGCCCCACTCTGTCACTGAACACCATGTCCGTTTTAGTCATAATCAGAGCCACGTCATTGTCATAGTTGTTTCTGAAAACGTGTGTAAATGGTTAAATTAGCGAGCTAATTGGATGTCTAGGCCTCGCACAATCTATCTATAAATGTAGTCTATCATAATTCATTTATTTCTTGTACACAATAGGTTTTACATTTCTGTGATGTTATACAGTGGAGTTAGTGTTGTTTTTTTTTTTTTTTTTTTATACTAGCACGACATGTGACCTTGGGCCCACCTGATGGTAAGTGGCGCGCAAGGTCCATGAATGTTAGCAACTGAAGTCAGACACTCATAACTGCCATCAGTCCCTAACACTATGCCGGCTATGTTGTACTCTATGTTTTGCCGGAGGGCGTATAAGTAACAAGTACAGCCGTCGATTAATACGGTACACTATCAGTATAACAGAATTACAATATAAATTAAAACTACTTAAAAGTAAAAATTAAAATAAATATAAACTAAACCTAATAAACTATAAGAGACGACCCTTCAGTGATAGTCCCAAGAAGACTGGCAACATTTCCCCTCTGTATAGCTAAGCTAATACGTTGGCAGAAATAATTGCTAGCTTTCCTGTCTCCAGACTTTTCCGTTAGCCGTTTGGACAACTCCTTGGCCAGAAGCTTAGCTGAGTGTCCCCATGGCGCAAATTCGTAACCTGTTGGCGTATATTAATACGGTATAATATTATAATGATAATTATATATATATATCTATATACATCCATTTTTAAATACTAACTTTCAAATAGTATGAATGCAAAAGTAGGAAATTATAATTTTAAGAATTAATTATAGCAAGCGATTAATCTTCTAGAATGCCTCCGTGGATTTAGACTCGGAGGTACCGGGTTCGATTCCTGGTCGGGACACAATAATAATTTAAATTAATAAATTTAATTTATTTGTGACATTTCTCGAGTTTGGTACGATGGAGACTTCGACGAGCTTGCCACTTGTCATGATTGGCCTATAGAGTAAAGTTTTTGCTGACCACCCCGGAAGGGAAACGATCGTGATGATACTTTACTTTACTTTTAAAGTCTCGCACTGAATAGTAGCACTTGTCTATCAGCATGTCAGTGAGTTAAAGTAAAGTATCATCACGACCGTTTCCCTTTCGGGGTGGTCAGAAACCACGCTTATAAATACGCGCATTCACATTTAGCCAACTTTACTATAGGCCAATCATGACAAGTGGCAAGCTCGTCGATGTCTCCAGCGTACCAAACTCGAGAATTAACACAAATAAATTAAATATTAATTAATTGTATTTATATGCATTAATAAATATTTTTGTGTCCCGACCAGGAATCGAACCCGGTACCTCCGAGTCTAAATCCACGGATTTAACCGCTAGACCACGGAGGCAGTAGTTGATGTCAGTGAGTTGTTTTTTCAATTTATGATGTCGATTTTTTTTATTACGGACAATTTGTTCGTTTTAATAAAAATATGAAAATCGATATAAATGTTTTTGCTCTGTCTAAAATTAGGTATATAGTAAGTGAAAATATCTCCAAAGTGTCGGTAATTTTATGTTCTAGAAAGTTGACTACATCAAAAGTATAAATAGTTTTTTTTTTAAATCTTCTCATAATATACTTACGAATTGTATTGTGGATGAACTTTAATAGCAGCTATTTCATAAATTCGAGTAGCTGGAGAGTCATCTGTAGGAAAACATCAGAATTAGAGTAATTTTAATTAGTAGGTAAATAATAATATATGCTGTAATAATTGGAACGTCGAATAAAGTAGGAAAAATGCAATTTTGTACGGACATGTCAAATGCAAGTTTTTGAGTTGTAAATTATTTTACTCTGGATATGAATGTATCTTTGGTTTATTTTAGACAATAAACTTCTTATTATTTAATGGGGTGTATCACTATCTTTTTATCACGATTGATGGCGCATGATAGATGGTACCTAATAAAACTGTCAGTTGCATAGAAAACTTGTATTTTTATTACCAAATTTATTATTTTCTGGATATTATGCCGAAGTGAGCAGCTTTGAAGTGTACGAATCGAGATTTCTAAGCGAAATCAAAGATATGGTGATCTCAAAATTTCCATTCTATTAATAAAAGCTTTTTTCTTTTTGAAGACGATGTGCGTTTTTTTATTCGTCTTTTAAGGTAGGTAACGTTAATTAAAAATACATTATTTAGTTATAAAAATATAAAACTACAAAAACTAAAAAAAAATGATGCGATATAGGTGTAAAATAAGGTCCCATTGCCACTAGCGACATCTACAAAATCTTTAAATAAAATAAATAAAATAAAATATTATTAAAGTTTGTTATTCGTTTTTAAACCTTATTTCCAATAAAGAATCTTCTCTAGTTAAACAAATATATAGATTTTCAGCATAATCACTGTTAATAGGCCAAATAAGAGCGATGATCACTCGTATCTTTTTCAACGTACTAGAAACAACACTGTGTTCTCCAACGACCACGATAAGGCGTTCTGATCCGGTCACACTGTAGGCTACTATCACGAGATACTTTTAGTCAATGATAACAGCTTAACATGTATGTCGTAGTAGGCGGTTGAGGCTAGTCCATCTAAATCCAAGATCTCCAACGTACTAGAAACAACATTGTGTTCTCCAACGACCACGATAATACGTTCTGATCCGGTCACACTGTAGGCAACTATCACGAGATACTTTTAGTCAATGATAACAGCTCAACAACGTATGTCGTAGTAGGTGGTGGAGGCTAGTCCATCTAAATCCAAGATCTCCAACGTACTAGAAACAACACTGTGTTCTCCAACGACCACGATAATGCGTTCTGATCCGGTCACACAATAGGCTACTATCACGAGATACTTTTAGTCAATGATAACAGCTCAACAACGTATGTCGTAGTAGGTGGTGGAGGCTAGTCCATCTAAATCCAAGATCTCCAACGTACTAGAAACAACATTGTGTTCTCCAACGACCACGATAATGCGTTCTGATCCGGTCACACTGTAGGCTACTATCACGAGATACTTTTAGTCAATGATAACAGCTCAACAACGTATGTCGTAGTAGGTGGTTGAGGCTAGTCCATCTAAATCTAAATTCTCCAACTTACTAGTAAGAACATTGTGTTCTCCGACGACCACTAGAAGGCGTTCTGACCCGGTCACACAGTGGGCAGCTGTCATGAGATACTTCTTGTCAATGATGACAGCTCCACAAAGTATGTTGTAGTTGGTAGCTGACGCTAGACCGGCCATCATAGGGTACTCGTTAATGCCGGTCTCTGTTCCTCCTACGATACGGTTCTATAAATCAACAAGAATTAAATTTATTTGATACCTACTAAAGGCGGCATGTCGCTCAGCGAGCTATGTTTGGTCTGACTTTAATCGATAAAGTCCGAAACGTTAAACAGAGAACCAAAGTTACCGACATAGCCTTTAAAATTACTAAGCTGAAGTGGCAATAGGCCGGACACGTCTGTCGGAAAACCGATGTCCGATGAAGTAGACGGATTCTGGAGCGGAAGATACGTACAGGAAGACAAATGACAAATGTACGAAGAAAAGTGTATTTCTCATTGGTACGTGTCGGGTGGGTTTGAACTAATCTTTGTAGGATTTAAGGTACGCGTTCTTACAACAGAGCCACCAGCTTCGACTTCTTACATGGTGTCAATATCGAGCCAATTAACCAACACCTTAAGTACGTATTATATTTTATATTGACAAAAGTATGAATAAAATAGCTTTAATTAAAATAGAATGCAAACTTACAGTTTTCTTGTATCCACAACTGCATGTCGGTACTGTTGTCGTGGGAACTGAAGTCAACTCGCAGCTGAAGCGTCCACCAGGAGATGATGGGGAAGTCACCAAACCTTGACACATACACAATAGTTAACATGCTTCCATGCTTGAGATGAGAGTAATAAAAGAAAACACTTAAAAAAATGTTTTTAAGGATTGCAATCCCGCAACCCTCTAAATCTCGTGGGATTCGCGCTATTATTATTATTTTAGAGTCATAGTAAAACAAAATATATTGTTTAAAAAAGCAACATTCATTAGACATAGAATGTAACGTGAAGTATAATCACGACTGTATCCCTTCCGGGGTGCTTTTTTTTAAGAAGCGGATTCCTACTTCATCTTTACTATAGGCCCACCATGACAAGTAGTAAGCTCGTCGATGTCTCTAGCGTACCAAACTCAATAAATATCACAAATAATTGCCGCTAGACCACGGAGGCAGTTTACACATTTAGTATTTTATTTTTATTTTTTAGACATTTATTAGATATATTAAAGGAATATTTATAGCTTTTTCAGAACGGACACTACTTTCCATTCTTATAATTACTAATAAAAAATCATAATTGTTTATTACTTTTTGATTTATCTATTTAAATGTGACTTTAGAAAACGATTGGCGCTATTTTCCGCACCTCTATTCGCGTATTCGGATAGAGGTGCGGGATCTCGCAGGCCAATAAGTGGAGCGGGATTGAAGGATTTCATTTTGCGGAACTATCCCTATTTGTGATGTAAAGACTTCGATGCTTACGAATACTTAGCTGTGTTCCAGTAGAGATGACAGTGGTAGTTCCCACACCGCAGTAAGTTTGAGAGTTAAGTGGGTCGCCTGTCTTAGATATCAGAAGTCTATCCAAAGAGCAAGACTGAGACTGTAAAAGGGAAAATATTAGTTAAGTTAATTTAACCAGCAATATATATGAACCTACATGTTTTAATAAAGAAGTGATTATTTTACAGTTGTTGCCACAAATTTATGGAACAATCTCCCTGTAAACATAATGCAAGCTTCTACCAGATCTTCGTTCAAAAAACTCGTCTATCTACACTTTCTAAATAGCTCCCAACAATGTTAATAAGTTTATATATGTATATTTTTGTATTATTATGTATTAGTATTTAGTATATTGATATTACAGTATATATAAAAGTATATTATGTAAGTATATATAATTATGTTGTTGAATTTATCCTACTATTAATATTTCTTTCATTGCACCTATAAATGTTCTAATTTGTCTCCAAGGTTTGGCTGTCAGATAATGTCTACGGGCATTAAGTCTGCCTTTGTACTTTGCGCAATAAAGTTTTTAAGTAAATAAAATAAGCTATACTGCTGTTATTGATTTATATTTACATATATATTATATATTTACTGTTATGTACTATATTATCACGCACATAACATAATATAATTATAACTTATCTAATATAGGTGTATGTACAAATTAGGTGTCTCAGCATTTACCAAAAAATAAGAATATTAAATAAATTTTGACTTTTAAATATAAAATTAATTAAAAGTTGCACAACATAACAAAAGTATGACTTCTAAAATAAAACTTAAAAAATTACATAAAATTCGTACCTTAGAGATTAAACCAAAACTCTTTTTAAATACATAGATTATTATAACTCGTAGGTAAATTGAAAGTTTGATATTAATGATGGCGCAATTTATAGGCGCTACAGATGTAGTTCATAATGGTTTTACATCGTATTTTATCGAAAAAGTTCGTATTTATCGTGCTCTCTCAATTAGCTTCAGTACCATACGACACTAAATAATAAAGTTCCTTATTAATGGATATGAAAATGTCACTCAATTAATACAATAATTGATTGACACTTCGGGTGCCGTCTTATTCGATTATGAACCGAGGTTTCCCGATTTAAATACATTATGCATATGTCGTTATGACAGTTATCTTACCGACGGTAAAGAGATATCATAGCAGTTAGCCCTGCAGTACCCATCAGGGCAGCTGGCGGTCCATGTGCAGGTAACACCCTTGGGGTAATTGTTAGGGTAGTTTGGACTCGAGGCGTAAAACGTCTGGCCTGTCCTAATCTGTAAACATAAAAACAACTGAGGAGTACTGCGCGCCATTTTACACGGAGATGTCAAATAGTCATTGTTATGCAAATTACTTTACTGTGGATATTGTTAGTCAAAAGTGATGTTGTTTTGATTAATAATGTGGTACAATGTCAATAATTATGGAAAATAAATAGTAAATTTAACACTAAATATGAAAAGTTGAAGTTTTTTTTTTTTAGTTTTTCCCGCGCTGTATACAACATTATCGTAGGTTGGTAGTAGCAAGTGTTGATTTGGAGATGCCTACTATTGAGGAGTTTGTCACTGGTCTGACTAGACGTATGTTCTATCGGGCCGACAACGGACACTTCAACCATCTCCAGAATATCGCTCTTCCTAGGGAAGTACTCCTGGAGGAGAGCTGAAGCACTCGAATCTAGCCCTCTGGATTCGTGAGCCACACGGGCGCTGTTATACTGCTAACGGCGCCCAGCACTAAAAGTGCATGAATTACCGGCGGGTGGTTACCCGCTGAGATCCTGCCGGGGAAAACGGGGGAATATCCCCATCCCCAACCCAGGCACATTAGGCGTCCGGGCCTGGACGACCCCACTGTCTGTCTGTCTGTAGCAAGTGTTAGTTAATTTAGTTCTAATGGCTGAGTTTATGGAGCTAATAAAAAATACAAATGTGGCGACAAATAGGAAGTCAGCTCAGTATAAGCTGCAGCTTTAGCTTAGTTTCAGCTGCAGCACTGATTTTTAGCTGATGCGTATCGTAAGTTAATATTTTAAATACTACTCGTATTGTTGGTTAAATAGTTTGAAATAAAATGGGTGGACAAATAAATCATGACTTTTGCAAGTCATGATTGACCTGGAAATAGCCCCAAATTAGTATAGGATGTTGTAAAGCGACGTGGTACGGGCAGTAGCGAAACTAAAACTCCGCTACGATAACGCAAATTGTCTATGCCCTTTCTGTGTTGTAGTAATACTACTAAACACTGGATGGCGCTTATAAACGAATTATATTTATATATGTTTTTAGATTAGAAATCCTAATAATTTAAATATAAAATAATAATCAAGTGATAAAATAAACGACAATATATTAAATGAATTTAGTTAATTCAACAATCTCATGAAACATCTGTGTAAATATGCAAATCATGTATATCTCGCAATCACTGTTTTGTAAAAAGTCAGTATATAAGACATTATTATATCGATCAATATTGTGTCTATTGAAAGGAGAGACGGTTAGCACTCCCCTAGACAAGGATGGAACACATAAAATGGTGAAGGCACACTTTACCACATTTTTTTTATTAACACTATTTACATTTTCTAGATTATTTAATGACTAATTTATTGAATGGAAGGCTATATCTCGAGGTACCACAGTTTGCACAATGGTTAATGTGATATATAAAAAAATATTTTCTGAAATATGTACTTATATCAAAGTTTTTTTATATAGGCTAGGAAAAAAGAGCTATAGTGTAGAATTTTTATTTAATACCGGATGGAATTAAATAAGCTGCGGGGTGAGGCGGAATGCACAATCGTCCGAAAACGTATCGTCTAAAATCGATTACGTCTATCAGAAATGTCAAAAGATTTTGACATTACGTTGACGGTTGTACACTCCGCTTCACCCGGCTTTTATTTTATTATTAAGATGGTTACGCCGTTTTTGCTGCGGGTGAGTAAAAAGTCAACCTCGAATTATACGAAAACAACCTAGTAGTAGGTATAGGGATTGTAGAATAAAACAACTTTTAATTACTAAGTAAATAATTTCTTAAAAATATACTTCGAACAATAAAGCAAATAATTTGACGACTCGAACTTCGCTAAGATATAAGTTTAAGTAGTGTTGTCCAAGACGTTGTTGTTTGCAAGACCAAGACCAAGACCACCGATATGTTAGCAAGAATAATGCCATCACCCTAGTCTTGGTATCGCAAGACACTCTTACTTGGGTATACGGTTTTTTTTTTTCAATTATTGCGTCTGTCTTTTTTAGTGTTCAGGGGAAATTAAATCGAACCCTTACGAATGACTTATGTCATATATAGGGTGTCCCGTAATGGGGTGTATAACTAACTTTCTATCACGGTAGATGGCGCATGCTAGATGGTACCTAATATAATTGTCAGTTGCATAGAAAACTTATATTCTTATTACGAAATTTATTATTTTCTGGATATTATGCCCAAGTGAGCAGAGTTTAAGTGTACAAATCTAGATTTCTAAGCGAAATCAAAGATATGGTGACACATGTCAAAATTTTTAAGGTAGGTAACGTTAATTTAAAATACATTATTCTGTTATAAAAATTAAAACTACAAAACAATTTAAAAAATGATCCGATATAGGTGCAAAATATGGTACCATTGCCGCTAGCGACATCTAGAATAAGCCTGATACACCCTATTAGTGGGAGAAACGGATCCTAGAGATAATAGGGGGCATAGACCTTAGTACTAAAAACAATAATAATGCGTAAAAAAGATTTTTTACAAAAAAATATGGAATTTTTAAGGAAGATTAAAGGTTTTTTTTAGAATATTGTATCGCTAATGTGTGGATGATATAAATAATGGACGGTGCAAAATTTTTTTACCACTTGGCTGTAAGTGCAGGACTGTGTGGAGCCGAGGGCCACCCATGTACTAAGCGCCACCAGAAGTTGCCACATGACTAAACAATAAAAAATAATAATTTAAAAATATAAAACAACTCCGCAGTCTAGCGGTGAAAACCGTAGATTTAGACTTTAAACTTTAAAAGCGTGGTTCCTGACGACCCCGGAAGAGAAACGGTCGTGATGATACTTTTATTATAGGCTCATTATGACAAAATTGACAAGCTTGTCGATGTCTCTAGCGTATAATAGCCTCGAGAAATGTCAAAAATATTATTGTGTTCTTGATCGGGAATCGAACCCGGTATGTTCGTCGTCTAAATCTACGGTCCGAACCGAACTCTAGACGGTTGTTGATTAAAAAAAATGGTATTAGAAAATAAATGAAACATTAACAAATGATTAGATACTCACCGAATGAACTTCCAATGAACGACTAATAATGTAATTTCAACAATTATTATTGTATCATTGACAAAATAACATAATAATTATACAAAGCACACTAAAAACACCTGATTAAACACAGCTTTTCACGAAAAATATTTTTCCTATTCGAAACAATTCACTTATAACTAATTTACACACAATACAAATCAAACAGTTGATTTACAAAAGAAAAGTTAGGTAATTTGAAAAATTTGTTATTTCCTTAAAATTAAATAAGATATTATAACAAAACAATAATTAGTTAATATAAATTAGCCCTTAGTTTATTTTGTAGAATAGTTTTAATTTCATAGGTATTTTTAGTTTAGTTTTATTTATAATTAGTTTTTTAAATCTATTTTATTTTAATATTTTTGTATCTACTTCGAATAAATAAAAAAATCTTTCGTTTTCAAATTTATATTATTATAAATATTTAAATGATTAAATTTAAATCATAAATAAATGTTTGCGTTAAATACTGACTATATATGACTGAAATAGCAATAAATAAACTAAAGATTAAACATGATATTTAGACCAAAATTGTGTTTAAATATATTTAACGTTTGCGATTGCAATAAAAATATTGTTAATTTATCACTGAGTTTAAAATATTAAAAGCACTGTTATTTAAATAATAATATTTGAGAATTTTACTGTGTTTTTATAAAATATTTTTTTCAAATTAAACATTGTTTGGCTTCCGCTTGCGAGCGTCGTGTACTCGTAGCAGTTCACATTTTCATAAGTGAATAAGTCATTAAACATACGCAAATAGATAAGAAATCTAGAGCACTAAATTAATATCATTCGGAAGGTTTTTCGTGAAATTATCTTCAATAATATCTCAATCCTTGGCGCCGCATCAGACTGGAAAATTCTCATGGATACATTTAAACACCATTATAGGATCCCAAATGAACTAACTGTATCAGCCTATAGGCCAGACATCTTTGTGTTTTCTCGGAACTTGAAAAAAGTTGTCCTTATTGAACTTACCGTTCCGTGGGAATCAAATATTCCAAAAGACCACAACATGAAGTCAAATAAATATTATGATCTCACAGAAGAAATGGGGAACGGGTTCAAGACTCAGCCTTACGCAGTGGAAGTTGGTGCGAGAGGAGTTCCAGTAAAATCTTTGCATCACTTACTGAAAGAATTGGGCCTAAGCAGGTCTGCCGTCAATACATTTATGGAACGAGCTTCCAAGACGGCATTAACATAATCATACAGTATTTGGTTGGGTGGGGAGAGAAGTAGAAGACACCGTTCTTCTCATCTCTTACCCACACACGATGGACCCCGCACGGTGAATCCATGGAATTCTTAGAAATTTGTCTTCTAACATTTTAAAAAGTAGCTATTTAGGATTTTTTTTTTTAACTTCTTCAGTAATTTACGTTACGTTACTTTTAATAAGTAGGTATTTTTTTAGATATTAAATTCCTTCCGAAAGTTTTTTTTGTTATTTTGTAATTGTTTTAGTTCATCAATAACTTTTAGTTTTTGTTTAATATCAGTAAGACTTATTTTACTGCCAAAAATGTTACTGTGGTACAGATGTAGTGCATAATGGTTTTCGATCGTATTTTATCGGAAAAGTATATATCGTGCTCTCTCAATTAGCTTCCGTACCATTTGACAAAATTAATAAATAAATAATAAAGCTATATATTGATAGATAATAATTTTTTTTTAAAGAACTCTTTAAGCGGCTCGTTAACGCTGTATGTGACAAGAATGCTGGCAGTTTTTTCGCGCAGCAAATCAGCATCGCTGTGCAGCGGGGGAATGTTCTTGGCACACTGCCACATGATCAAGTCATGGGTGAATATAATAAATAATAATAAATATTTCCAGACAGGTCACACAGCGCCATCTAGTTTCCGTGGTAAGCTATGAGGCTTGTGTTACGGAAACTAGATGGTTGATAAATTACATATTATACTTTTTTTTTGTAAATATATACATATTATACATATAAACACCCAGACCGAGACAAATTATACAATGTACAACTTGCCCCCGGTGAGAATCGAACCCACGACCTCCCGAGTTCACGGCAACGTTTGTTACCACTAGACCAGGAGGCGGTCAATTTTTATTATTATTTAAATAAACTATATTAAAACAAAATCTAAATTTAACCTAAAAATAATAATAATACATAGAAAATAAAAATACATACTTACAAAAAAAATAGCTGCTCCAAATCGCTGTCTTGTGGCATGGTGCCCAATACACTATCAGCATTTCCCCTTTGAATGATGATATTTAATTTTTGGGAGAAATAACTGCCAGCCGTATTGTCACCAGAGACGTCAATGAGCCATGGAACAATTTCTTTATAAAAGGCTTAAAGTTCAGTTATTATTTAAATCATTGTACTATTTTTTGTTCTTAATAAAGTAATAGACATGAAAATGTCAATCATTTAATACGATAATTGATTGACATTTCGTCGTATTCCAATTGAGACCCGAGTTTTCCCGATGGAATTACATTATGCACAAAATTAAACTAAAAATTTTAGAAAATAAAAAATGTGAAACGCTTTTCTTACGTACAATTATCATAGTTACATCGTTGCTGTGTCTCGGAGAGCACGTTAAGCCGTCAGTCCCGGTATGACAACTTGTCAAATCTTTATTAATTGTCTTTAAAATTTATATCTGACCCTCGCCAACCCGTCTCGCTAGCGTAGCGAGTGTAAGCTAAATTCTTCAGATATACGTTCTGGAAGGCCCATGCTCAGCAGTGGAAGTCTAGGCGGAGTCCTAGGCGTTATAATGATTATATGTATAATAGGAAAAGTACGCAGTAAGTAGGCAGGTACGTAGATCTTAGCCTTAGGGCTTAAATATACCAAGTATCTTTTCGATAGCACCATTTATTAAAATATTGTTTTATACAAAGATTAAAGAAAGCTATTTTTATAGCTAATATTTTTATATCGTTATAGGTTTGGCAATCACTGACGGCTAAAGCTATAGGACTTTTTTTGTCAACAGTAGCATTCTGTTACATAGTCGCAAACGTTATATAATGGAATCCGTTAACTACCACCTACCTATATATCACGCTATTAAAGTTGATATTTGCACGGCCGCTGTCAATGTCGAGCGCTTATAGAGTTGAGAATTGAATAATATATTGTAATTATGTCGCAACATCTGACGTAAATAACGAAATCCACTAATAACGTTTGCGACTAACAGCCAGTTTCTGGAACGTATTTTTGGTACTTTATTATTACTTAAGTAAAAACAAAAACCCGTTAATATTTACTTAAGTAATAATTAAGTACCAAAAATACGTTCTGTTATTGCAGCCAGTTTCTGGAACGTATTTTTGGTACTTTATTATTGCTTAAGTAAAAATGAACAGGTTTATTTATACTTAAGTAATAATTAAGTACCAAAAATACGTTCGAGAAACTGGCTGCAATAACAGAACGTATTTTTGGTACTTAATTATTACTTAAGTAAATATTAACGGGTTTTTGTTTTTACTTAAGTAATAATAATTACCAAAAATACGTTCCAGTAACAGGCTGTAACAGAATAGGGCTACAGGACGTTATCGACGAGTTTATTTCTCAATATCCATGATCTCTACAAGATCTGTTTTCGTCTGAACGACTGACGAAGCCCAACAGGGACAAGATTTATAGTCGGCAGAACATATCGCTCATAGTGGTCTCCCAACCACCGTGGTTCAAGCGTACGAGTAACGTACATTGACCGCCTCCGTGGTCTAGTGGTAACAAACGTTGCCGTGAACTCGGGAGGTCGTGGGTTCGATTCCCACCGGGGGCAAGTTGTACATTGTATAATTTGTCTCGGTCTGGGTGTTTATATGTAAGTATAATATGTAAATATTACAAAAAATAAAATAAAGTATATATGTAGTTTATCAACCATCTAGTTTCCGTAACACAAGCCTCGTAGCTTACCACGGAAACTAGATGGCGCTGTGTGACCTGTCTGGAAATATTTATTTATTTAATTCTGTCATAGCTCGAGATCTGGAGATGCCTACAATTGAGGAATTTGGAGACGGCCTGACTAGACTGTGTGTTCTATCGCGCTGACAACGGGCACCTCAAGCACCTCCAGAATATATATAATAATATTATCTTATATATGTAACTGCCTCCATGGTCTAGCGGTTAAGTTCGTGGATTTAGACTCGGAGGTACCGGGTTCGATTCCTGGTCGGGACACAAAAATATTTATTAAGTAAATAAATACATTTATTTAATAGGTATTTAATGTATTTGTGATATTTCTCGTGTTTGGTCGCTGGAGACATCGACGGGCTTGCCACTTCTCATGATTGGCCTATAGTAAAGTATGACCCTGACTACCCCGGAAGGGAAACGGTCGTGATGATACTTATATGTATTTGTTCTGAAAACACAGTGAATGAGTTAAGTTGCTTCGTTATGCGGCCACTTAAGTGAACGAAGTGGCTAAGAAAGGATTGAATTACTCGCCATTAGTAATAAAACACAAAGATTTAAGCAAGCAATATAATTTATTATTCTATATCTTACACGAGGTATTTAATATAATAAATATCGTGACGTGTTTATGCAAATAAAATTGATGTCCCTGAAAATATAAGGTTAAGGCTATTTCATGATAGCGATAACGCGATTTACATATTTTTTGTTCTAAAATTTCTGTACAATTTTTCCTTTAGCGTTCCACATCGACAATAAAATAGTGCATTCGGAAAGATCTCGAAAAAAATATGTAAAAGAAGTAAACTATCTTCACGATCGTTTCCCTTTCAGGGTGGTCAGAAACCACGCTTATAAATAAGCGGATTATTCACATTTAGCCAACTTTACTACAGGCCAATCATACCAAGTGGCAAGCTCGTCGATGTCTCCAGCGTACCGAACTCGAGAAATATCACAAAGAAATTAAATATTAATTAAATGTATTTATTTACATTAATATATATTTTTGTGCTCGACCAGGAATCGAACCCGTTACCTCCGAGTCTAAATCCACGAACTTAACCGCTAGACCATGGAGGCAGTTACATATATAAGATAATATTATTATATATATTCTGGAGGTGCTTGAGGTGCCCGTTGTCAGCGCGATAGAACACACAGTCTAGTCAGGCCGTCTCCAAATTCCTCAATTGTAGGCATCTCCAGATCTCGAGCTATGACAGAATTAAATAAATAAATATTTGCAGACAGGTCACACAGCGCCATCTAATTTCCGTGGTAAGCTACGAGGCTTGTATTACGGAAACTAGATGGTTGGTAAATTTTATTTATTTATTTATTAAGAAAATCCAAAACAGCAATACATTTTACAAAGCAATACAATTAAAAATTTACATGACAAACCAAAGGATTTCACCATTTAAAATACATTTATAATCTGATCTACAAGTAAATTACATGTAATTTTGAATCGAATTTAACATTAAATTAAATACGAACATAAATAACAAATTATTAAACACAAACTGAAATAAAAATTACGTCCAAAAAATATATAATATAATAATGAAACAAAACAAATAAATAATCAAAATGTCACAAATTGCCATAAACACATCAAGTACTATGTGAAATAATATGAATGAGTATGTAAAGTGTATAGTGTGTATGTGTGTGTATGTGAATGTATTACATTAAAATTATATATTTATCATCAATAAAAAAAAAAAAAAGACTTAATTAATAAATAAGAAAAAAAAAGAAAGAGGAAGGAAGGAGGTATGACATCATTTGCATTATTCAAGTTCAAGTTCCTAACTGACCCCCTGTCCTCGCCCCCCACCCAAACAATCCACGGACTTAACCGCTAGACCACGGAGACAGTTAAAAATATGTAACATGTGAAAAAAATACAAATCTTAAGCCATTTCTTTAGGTTAAACTATTTAGAGTCCGGACCACCACTCAAGTCCAATAACCGTGACGTAGCATTTTAAAATTATATCAGTGGAATTTATTTTTTTCCCACATTCAACCAACATAATATTCTTCTTCTTCCCGTAATGTAAACTTGAAATCATTTTCGTGTATATTCAATTGTGTAATAGCTAAATTGATAATATGTAAATAGTTATTTATAATAAAATAACAAGTTAACAGTGGAAAAGGTCAATATTTTTTTACAAAATAAGTTAGGACGTGGCCGAGAGGGTCCTAATTATTTTAATATGAATTGATTTGTACAAGTGTCTTTAGATACTTAGGCTGTGTTGTATATTGAATACAAAAAATATATGAGAAGTCTGAATCATTCAATTCGACAAAACTCAAAATCCTAGTCACCCTAAAAAAACCACTACTCAAAAACTATAAGACAGCCAGCAGTGCTGTCACTTCTAGGTCCAGTTTTAGTCGTAGGACTTGAGTGGTGGTCCATTAGAATAATAAGTAATAACTTAAGGTGGCCACGACTCTACAACGCTCCCGCTCTGGTCTGTCAAAATATTCTCTGTTTTTTTTTAAATGTTGAATTGTTATATTTTATAAATTCTCATATACTATTTCAGGTTTGCATATAACTAATTCTTTAATTCGCCCTGGGCAGTAAATATCAATATGGTTAGGACAATTTAACAAATGACATTTGACACCACTCCACGGCCTGCAGGGTGAGGCGGAATGCACAATCGTCAGAAAACGTATCGTCTAAGATCGATTACGTCTGTAAGTAATGCCAAAAGCTAGGCGGAACGCCCAAGCTTTTTGGGGTGACTAGGATTTCGAGTTTTGTCGAATTGAATGATTCATAAACGATACGTATTAATACGACTGTGCACTCCACCTCATATATATTTACTTTACAAATTAACCAATATTATATAACTATTATTTTTATCTATATTAATTATTTATTTTTATAACAAGTTTTAGTTTATTATTGCTTATTAGTTTTCTATGTTATTTATTTTTTAGATTTTGAGTAAGTAATTAAATTGTAATTTTATTTTATTCCCTCAAATAAGTAATACAATAAAAAATATTATATTCCTTGCTATGTATTATTATTAGAACACAGCGTCTGAGACCTCCACTGCTGGAGATGGGCCTTCCAGAAGATATATCGGGAGAATTTGGCCTACACTCGCCACGCTGGCCAGACGGCTTGGCGAGGATTGCTACTCGTACATATGTATATTATTGTAATATTCTTGGTTGTTTTATATTTATAACTATTAATATGTATTGCAACTTATTGCTGAACTGATTCTCTATTTGTCATCTATCTTGTTTGTTGTACCTATTTTGTTATTGCTTGTGATTTTTTGAGACAAATCAACTTTTTTGTTTCTTTCTTTCTTATATAAAAAAAATGTCTTTAAAAAACGGACGAGATCAAAAGATTCTAAACTAAATGAACAGCTATCAGAACTCATCTAAAGAACTTTTTCTTTTTCTTACGGTGCCATCTCCTGTGTGTGAGTGCGTCTTCTCCCCGGTCTTCTGGAGCCTTGTATCTTGCCTTGCATGACGAGCTGCAGCAAGCTATACTTTTTATTGCGCATGATGTGTCCCAAATACTCCAACTTCCTTCGCTTACCATTTTCAATAGTTCAACGCCTTTGTTCATTCTCTGCAAGACAGTTTCGTTTCTTACTCTGTCCTTCCATGATATCTTCAACATTCTCCTGTATATCCACATTTCAAAAGCTTCTAACTTCTTCGACATTGTGTTTGTCAGGGTCCATGATTCGACACCATACAGGAGAATGGAAAATATGTAGCATCGGACGAGTCGGCATCTTGTAGGAAGTTTAAGATTGCGATTGCAGAGAAGGTGGCTCATTTTAACAAAGGCGTTTCTAGCTTGTTCTTTGCGGCATTTTATTTCGGTACTGTGATCTGCTTCTTAATTCACAATGGAGCCTAGATATTTGTATGATTCAACTCTATCGAGCGGTTGGTCTTTAATGTAAAGCGCAGCAGTATTGTCGACATTTGTCCGTCCGACGACCATGAACTTAGTTTTCTTTATGTTCATGTTTAAACCATAGTTGGCGCTTACATTATACACTCTAAAGAACTACCAAGAACTAAACTTATTAAACTTTCGCGCATATTTATAATAGTTTTTATAATTTTAGAGACGACCCGTGACCACGGCCAATGCAACTTGGCTGAAACGTCGGGAGAAATATGTCTCTAAGGTAAATCGCGTAAAGACCCGTTAAAATTATAAAAACTATTACCAAGAACTAAACTAGTAGTTTTTCAGTGTGTATTTTAACGGGTGGTATAAAAGTACTGGCACTAAAGGATTTAGATTTTTTAAAGTAAATAGCATCTTGGCCTACGAGGTCAGTATAAGATAGAGCGGATATCTAAAAAAATATTATAGAAAATATTTGTTACTTACTAAAGAAACGCTGAGTTCGTTAATATAATAAAAATACGCATAAAAATATATTTAAACTTTTTTCAGTTTCCAAAAATGCGATATTTTAACGCGAAAGTTTAAATAGGCTTTAGATATTGTTTAATAATATCGATAAGGAATGTGAATGAGTATACCTTTACTTCCACGATGTATTTGTTAATATTTACAGTATAACAGCTTTAATGTAAAGGTTATTGTTCTGTATCACTAACTTTTTATCACGATAGATGGCGCATGATAGATGGTACCTAACATAACTGTCAGTTAAATAAATTAATAAAACTTGTATTTATATTACGAAATTTATTATTTTCTGGATATTATGCCGAAGTGAGCAGCTTTTAAGTGTACAAATCGAGATTTCCAAGCGAAATCAAAGATATGCTAATCTTAAAATTGCCGTTGTATTAATAAAACCTTTTTTCTTTTTAAAGACGGTGTGCGCTTTCTTAATTCGTATTTTAAGGTAGTTAACGTTAATTTAAAATACACTTTTCTGTTATAGACATATAAAAATACGTAAACTTTAAAAAAAAGTGCGATATAGTTGTAAAATAAGGTACCATTGCCGCTAGCGACATCTACAAAAAGCTTTGCCGACATATTGAATGAATAAACGAACCGATTGAATTATTGAATGAATGAATGAATGAATAAACATTAAATTTCTAACCGTCTACTAGGCGGCGCCACTTTCTAAATGTGAACCGAAATGTGCCAATTGCTTGTTCTAAGTATCCACCCCTTGACTTACACTACAAATAATTATATTATATAACCAAGCCAACTAGACGCTTGGGTGAAATGCGGCTCTTCCGCCCGCTGTTCGCAGCATCGACACAACACGTGTGAAGTCCGCGCCACGAAAGTAGTCTACGAGGTGTGACAATTAAGTAATGAGACTGATTATATTGCCACGATTGTGGTAACCCTGCGACCTTGAAATTTCCTTTCCCTTCTCTCGGCATCCTTCCCATCTCCATTGATATATTTGCCATCGCTCTAGCTTGTTTAGTTCGCCTGCTCTGTCGTGTTGAGTAAACGTGTGTTTAAAAATCGAGAGCAACGCGTCGCGATAAAATTTTGCGTCAAATTGGGCTTCGGAAACGTACGCTAAAATTGTAAAAGTGCATGGTGATAGTGCTCTTAGTCGTGCCCAGGTGTTTCGATGGCATAAAGAGTTTAAGGAGGGGCGTGAAAGCCGAAAAAAGCTCGCATGAGCAAGTCGAAGGTGAAAACGATGATGATTGCCTTTTTCGATAGCCGTGGAATTGTTCACAAAGAATTTATTCCACCGGGGCAAACCGTAAATCAAGTCTACTATCGCCAAGTGCTCGAAAGATTGCGAAAACGAGTCAACAGGGTGCGCTCAGACATCGCTCGTAACTGGATCCTTCATCACGACAACGCGCCGTGCCACACCGCCCTCAGCGTGTCCCAGTATTTGGCCTCTAAAGGGATCGCCGTGTTGCAACAACCGCCTTATTCGCCCGATATGTCACCCTGTGACTTTTTTTTGTTCGCTAGAACAAAATCGGTGGTCATAGGAACCCATTTTGAGTCGATTCAGGACATCCAGGCGGCCGTGACGAGGGTACTCGCGGAGATCCCAGTTGAAGCGTTCCAGAAATGTTACGAAGCATGGAAAACGCGCTGGAATCGTTGTATAGCTGCCCAAGGGGACTACTTTGAAGGGGATAGCAGAGTTGTAGAATAATTTTGAAATATACGGTTTTTATGGAATCAGTCTCATTACTTAATTGTCACACCTCGTATGATACCAAAACATATCTAAAGTAACTTATAAAAATAATATAAAGCAAAAACTGCTGTCAAAGTTGTAATTTAATTTAATTTAATAATCGAAAGATTTGTGTGAAAATGTGTGTTAGAAGTAGCAGCAGACGGCTACATGTCGCACCTGTATTATTTAAATAAATATCAGATGTTTTTATATTTTTTATTTTTTTTATATAAGTATTTATAAGTTTATAGGTGTGATTTGTGGCTGACCGTAAGCCATGTATGCGCTCCGCGTCCCCGCGCGCCCTCACCTCGCCTCCTGCCTGCAGTCGTTCGTTTATTGCATATTAAGTTTTAGTTTCAAAATTTAAAATATTCTTCGGAAGAAATGAGTGTTAATCCTAAGAAAGAGATAGACTTAAATTAATGGTACCTGTAGGCGGACGGGGTGGTCGCGCGGGGGGAGAGTGGTTCGCGCCCGCGCATCTTTTTTATGTACCTACTATAAATATTTATTATTAAGCTTCGAGAGTAATTGTCTCCGCCAACAAACTGTGGTTACAGTTTGGCGGGCTATTTAATAAGTTATATGTATTGGAAAGTAAATAAATGATTGAAATTTTTTTTTTTTTTTAATTATTAACTTATTATTTGTATAATTAAAAACTGAAATATGAACTGCTTCCGTGGTCTAGCTGTTAAGTCCGTGGATTTAGACCCGGAGGTACCGGGTTCGATTCCTGGTCGGGACACAAAATATTTATTAATGTAAATAAATAGGTACATTTAATTTATTTGTGATATTTCTCGAGTCTGGTACGCTGGAGACATCGACGAGATTGCCACTTGTCATGATTGGCCTATAGTAAAGTTGGCTAATGTGAATCCGCTTATATGATAATATGATTAAAAATATCTTTCAAGCATCCTGCCTATTGCTTTACTCGATACCCAAGGTTAACTAGTAAAGAATGCTTTCGAAATAATAATAATACGCGTAGGAGTAATTAATACATTACATTATTATAACTGTTCAACTGAAATTTAGGATTTAGTTTTTATTTTTTCAAATTTTATGCAATCAATTTTACATCTTAAATATGTATTTTCAACTTTTGAATTTTAACTTATTTTATTTTGTATCACTTATCACAGTTTTTAATATTATATGTGGAATCCTGTTAGTGGCCTAAAATTGTTAATTTGTAAGTACTTAATTTATTAAAGTTGAAACGCTGTTGGATTCTCAATAAATAAATAAATAAATGCCTAAGTAGTTTTTGTTGACTGTAAAGTTGACTTCCTACCGTAAAAATAATTATTTAAAAATAGTAGTAATATCATCACCTTTCGGGGTGGTCAGAAACCTCGCTTACAAAGAAGCGGATTTACATTTAGCCAATTTTACTAAAGGCCAGTCATGACAAGTGGCAAGCTCGTCGATGTCTCCAGCGTACCAAACTCGAGATATATCAGAAATAAATTAAATATAAATTAATTAATATTATTGTGTCCCGACCAGGAATCGAACCCGGTATCTCCGAGTCTAAGTCCACGGACTTAACCGCTAGACCACGGAGGCAGTTGAATTAAAAGTAGATCCTTTTAATATCAACAACTTTGCTATTTAACTTTTTTTTTTAAGCAAATTGCGAAAAACCGTGAAATACCAATTTTAACCTCTAAAAGTTCCACCCTTCTCCATTTGTGGACTTCTAATTATTTTTCCGTCATTAGATCGAATTTTTTTTGCTCCTCTTCCAGTACTAGACTAGTTCACATGGTTTTTTTTTTCTTAAAAATGCATGAGCACTGTTCTATTCCTTATTTTTTAATTTTGCAGGTGTCTAGTTGGCTTGGTAGTGTAGTAACTTTTAATTTAAAATAATAATTTATCGATCTAAAGCTAGGCTAAGATCAAGAAGTTTATTATAAAATAAAACAACATTGTAACTAGATATAATATTTTATTATAATATAAATGTCATACGTATTAACATTAACCTAACTTATTTTAATATTTGACTAGATGTCTTATTTAGAACACAACAACACAAGTAACACGACAACAGCTGTTTTCTCACGATTGATATGTGTGACAAGTGTGAAAAAATGACATTCGAATGCGGGTAACTAAGGCCGCGTTCGTTTTAAGAAATGTTAGCATGAAAATACCACTTTTTTTAGCACAAGTCGTTCGTTTAATGAAAATTCTAACATTTGATGCTAATATTGTATGTCAGTACCGTGTGGATGTTACTTTTTGACAGATGTCATTTAACATAAGATATGTTTTGTTTACATTGTTGTATACTTTATAGTTTATATTATATTTGTTTAAAATGTATTTTAAATGATTTTATGTAATAAATTCAAAGAACATAATACATTATCAATTAATTTGTTATTATTTGTTACTTGTCATACATGTCAAAAAGTAGCCTCACCGCACGTTTTTTTTAAATAAATGTTAGCATTGTTAAAAAAACTAGTATTTCTAAAACGACATTTCGTTTCGTGCTAGTTTATGAAGTTGCTACGAAATGTTGGAAATGCTATAAAACGAACGCGGCCTTAATTTCTAATGGGATCGAGTGAGGTAGATAACCATGGAATGCTTTGAAGACCTTTCTTAGCATTCCAAGCATTTCATCATACTTCTTGCATGGAGATTTAGCTGGTAATTGTAATACCAGTTATATATCCATTTTTAGATAAATTATTCTAACCAGATTACAATTTAAGTAGAAAAAACTCTTTATTTTATGTAGTTTAGGTGTTCAAATAAATATCATCATGACAGCTCTAGTACTAAATGTATATAGTATACTATAGTCAAGAGTTTTAAACAAATAGTACTAGTATTAACTGTCAGCTATAAGCTGTCAGCTTCTGCTGACATTGTTTTTTTTCTTGATTAACACTAAAAATAATAAATATTCAAAACACTTAATTGAACACTATAGTAAAAATAACATTAGTCTTATCGATAAACGTATCGAAACTACTTCTATTATCATATTATACAGTACAGTTAGTACAAAAATAGCCCAAAATGAATGATTTTTAAAATGTTATTGTATTTTTTTTATTTTTATAACAGGTAAATGTATTTTAACTTAACGTTATCTACCTTAAAAGACGAATTAAGAAAGCGAACACCGTCGTTAAAAAGAAAAAAAGGTTGAATTAATAGCACGGTAATTTTGAGATGTTTATATCTTTGATTTCGCTTGGAAATCTCGATTTGATCCCTTAATTGATTTGTACTTCGGCATAATATCCAGAAAATAATAAATTTAGTAATAAAAATACATATTTTCTATGCAACTGACAGTTATATTAGGTACCATCTATCATGCGCCATCTATCGTGATAAAATGGTTGTTGATGCTGTCCGCGGTGCTGCTGTCAATTTTACAGGGCTACATCACATCTCACTCACACATCTCACACACACTTTCCTGTAGTTAGGGCAGCCAAGAATTATTTAATTTAGAACTCTTTTTAATTTAATTATTAATTTCATCTTTAGTTTTTTTTCTTTTTTAATGTTTAATTTAATTCAATATTGGATATCTGTAATTTTATTTGTGTTATTGTTTTTTGTTTAATTGAATTTCTATATCTTTTGGTTGTATTTCTTCTCTTTTCTTTGACACCTAAGTATCAGTTATAAAGTATGTTTCCTAATTTGGCCAATGTATAAACTCAATTATATACTAACCTTTATGTTCTGTAATGTGCTGTGGAAATGAATGAATAAACAAATAAAAGTTAGTGATACACCCCATTGCCAGACACCCGCCAATCATGCTTTTGGTACTGGAGCCCAAAGCTAGACCAAGAATAAGACTTATCCAGTCTCCTAATCTTGGTCCAAGTATTGATCTTGCTCTGATTGAAAATATATATTTGTTTCCAGTTGTACTGCAAACTACTACCTTGAGAACTACTGGTCTAATTTAAATGAAATTTAAACAAAAACAGTTTCAGAACCATTTGTGTTCTTGTTTACATAATGTCTTTTGCTATCTTGAATAGGGTATAGATAACCACTATGTGCGAGTTAAGTCTGAAGGTCAGATTGAGGTGGTGAGTCCGTCATACCTTGGAGACGGTGGCTGTTGGTCTGGCTAAGCCTGGAAAAAAAAAATTGATACTGATTTGACCAATAATACACATAGTTTAAAGGTTAGGTATGTCGATTATATTTATGGCAATAGCTGTTTATTCAGGGATTAAATTATATATTATATCGGATGAAATTTATTTAATAGAACGAACTTCGTACCGCCTGACAGTCAATGAAAGTACCCTAGGTCGGTATGTCCCACTAATCAGCGCTGATGCGCGCCACCTATCGGACAACAGTAGTAATATGTTAGAAACCTTCGCCGATGTTCACACAACATATTCCCAAAGTTTCATCCTACAGACATTAATTTTTATATATTGTAAGATAATATTTAGAATTGTACAAAAGACAACTTGCGTCATGTGTTTAAACTAGAACTAAGATGTGAGGTTGTTGGCCTTTGGCCTGGTGTAACCGAGTTTGGTCAGATGGCGCTGCGGAACACAAAAAGGGGTTCACACAGGTGGGCGTCAGAAAAAGAGGCGGGATTATTATGGTGGTGATCGCATGATCGTATCGTAACGGAAAGTTAATTTAAAAATATATAACTAGTTTTTTTTTTAATGATTTTGTTTTTTTAAATAATAAAATGTTTTTTTTTAATTATAGCTGCTGTAAAGAGGCATAGCCCTAAAGTCTAGGGGTGTGATATCACAGGATCTAGGCGGCCAACTCACCGATCCGGCAAGCCAAGTGGCGCCGTCTTGTTGGTACCAAATGTCCTGGAGATCACGGGCTTCAATTTTAGGAAACAAATAGTCTCTTATCATGGCACGATAATGGTCACCATTTACGGTCTGGCCGGCCTCGTTTTTAAACATATATGGACCGATGATTACTCCGGCCCATAAACCACAACAAACCGTTGTTTAGTCTGGATGTAATGGCAGCTCTTGAATCTCTTCAAGTTGCTATTCGGACCAAATACGGAATATATATGACATTTCCTCATCAATCAATGTGCCTCATCACTAAACAATTTTTTTGTCGAAAACAGTGGATTTTCAGCATTTTTTTTAAATATATCTGAATAGTTTGTAGACGCTGTCAGGGCCAAGTTATTCCATGATGAAATGTCAAACTATACTAAACAAAAATACCATAAAAGATTATCACGACTCACGCTTCAAATGTCCAAAAATCCGTAGACAAAAATATACCTCTAAGTATGGTAAGTCTACAGGATGGATTTTTAAGATGGGGCAGTAAGGGTACAGTAAGCTGATTATTCGTTTTTCCGTACAAAATATATGGGAAAGTTTTTGGCGATTTCTGACATTACTAGTACCTACTCAAACATCAGTCGGCCTAGTAGATCAGTCATCCTTAAAAGTAACAGGATCGATTGGCATCAACAAAAGTGTTTGTGTAAAATTACCATTTTTTTGCTGACTGTACATCTTTTCCGATATCTATAAATGCAAGTTAGCGTATAACAAAAAGTTAGGGATGGTCTCCTAGGAACGTTTTCCTGTAACTATAACGATCAAGATGTCCCGTATCAAAAATCCAACTTGTATGTTATACTGAGTGGAATTTGTTAAAGAGCAAATAATTTTATATTATTATCTAGAATAAAAATATAGAAGTACGTATTTTTTATTTTAATTATTCAGTAATACAATCTTAAGTTACGGCGCAGAGAAGTTGTCCTAAAAATATCGCAACTCATACTGAGCCTAATTAAATAGATCGTTCGCTACATAGATTTACGTAATTGTAATGCTATTACAAATCTAAAAAAAACTTTTTTTCTCTCCATACTATAGTGACCCACACCGAGCGCGTGTTTAATCTCTTACCTGACTTCCTCGATGTCTGCCACCTTGTCGATGAGGCTCCGTATGATCCGTTCCTTGTGCTCCACCACGAGTGTAGCCCGATCGAGTTCCCGTTGGTACTCCTCCTTGGCCCTCTCCGACCTTTTCGCCTGACATCTCACTCTGCGTTCCAATTCTTCTAACGATTTATATGCGCGGGTTTTTACTATCTATAAAAAAATAAAATTTACTATCTAATAAAATGATTATTGTTTATTGGTTTTACTATCTATAAAATAATTCATTTTTATTGTTTTTACTATCTAATAAAATAATATTTTTTTCATTTCATTTTAAAAGGGTAATCTTTGCATCTTTCTCGCTCGCATAATACAACATTTTATTTTAATTTTTTTTTATTTTGGAAACATACAGTCACATAAAGTAAAATACATGAAACATATTAAACCAAAATTAGACCTAGAGTTCCAATAATTAACAATTTTGCTAACACATCGTCTCCAACAAACCATTAGAAATATATATATATATATAAATCAAGAAATATATTGATAGTAAGGATGGAGAAGATACGAAAGCGATATTATAAATAATAATGACAGATTAAATTTTTTGACAGATTTAACCAGTCTGAGTCTCATCATCATTAGCCTGTGTCTCTATTTTGCTAGATATAAGTCTCCCCCAAGGCTCGCCACTGCACACTGCACGCGGTCTTTTGCAACCCTCATCCATCCTCCACCAGCGACCTTCTTCAGGTCATCCGTCGGCAGATGTGTCCAGCTTTGATTCGCTAAATAATATCGACCAGATATTGTATCCATCAGAAAAATACCATAGCTGAGCGAACTTAAATTCGTGGACCAGGCCCACTATCAATGTTCACGTCTCCGCTCTGTACATTACGGGGAGGACGCACTGGTTGAAGACTCTCGTCTTTAGACACTGTGGTATGGACGATAAGAGGATAGCTGAATGTGTCTGTCGGCTTCTTTGCTAACGTTGGCAGCACCTAGCTGAATAGTCTAGAATAGGTAGACACTTCGAGAGTGGCGTTTCCCGCACTAATTGACCTCGGCTTGACATGATTAGTGAACATGACTTTCGTCTTCTCTAAGTTCAGTTAGGAAGCCAAATTTGAGCCGTTTAACAATCCGCTAAGTTGGCCATGATGACTATTGTCATCTGAGTTGAGATTTTGAGAAATGTTGTCAATTAGCTATCTAGAAAAGTAAATTACGGACATTTTAGGCATCCACTTTCATAATAAGGAAAGGCATGCTCCTATGGTTCGGGCATGTTGAAAGGATGAGCGAAGAGAGATTGACGAACCAGATATATAATGCGAAAGTTGTGGGTAAAAGAAGCCCTGGCAGACCGAGACTCACCTATCATCATCATCATCATCAGCCTGTGTCTCTCCACTGCTGGATATAGGCCTCCCCCAAGGCTCGCCATTTTACACGATCTCCTGCTACCCTCATCCATCCCCCACCAGCGACCTTCCTCAGGTCATTTGTCCATCTGGCGGGGGGTCGTCCCACTCTGCGTCTTCCAGTACGTGGTCTCCACTGCAGGACCCGTTTACTTCATCGTTCATCGCTTGCCAATTTTGAAAGCTATGTCGACGAATTTTGAAAGATATGAGACTCACCTATCACGATCAGATAAATAAAACAATAGCCGAAGGTGCATTAAAGTAAATCGAAACAAAAGGGCATGTATGAAGAGGTTGATGAATGTTGAAGAAGCAAAAGAGGTATGTCGTGACCGTGACAAGTGGCACTCAATTGTCTCTGCCTACCCCGCAAGGGATTTGGCGTGAAGATATGTATGTATGTATGCACTTCCATATACCTAATTTTATATAATTTGTCCAATAAAGACTAAGTCTCTGAATATCGTGCTAAGTTGAAGTGGCTACCTATCGATGTCGCAGAAATCTCAGAGTTCTTTGTATGCTTTTTTCAGTTTTAAACGAGCCTGCGACACCGCGATACCTCAAGAACGGTTTTGCCTATCTCTCATCTTTCCATGATAAAATTCTTTGAAAATTCTTCCTCTCACAACTCACTTCTTTCAGTCCCCTCTCATCATTCCGGATTTGTTTCAAATTCTTTTGTCGTTGTCGCCACAAATTTATGGATTGATCTTCCTGTAAACATAAGACAAGCAACTACCAGATCTTCGTTTAAAAAACTCGTATATCTACACTACCTGAAAAGCTCCTCACAATGTTAGTAAGTGTATATATGTATGTTTATGTATAGTATTATGTATGTATTAGTATTTAGTATATTGATATTATAGTATATATAACAATATAATATGTAAGTGTATTAAGCTGTTAATTTTTCTTCCTATTTTTTTAATATTTCTTTCATTGCACCTATAATAGTTCAAATTTGTCCCCAAGGTTTGGCTGTCAGAAAATGTCTACGGGCATTAAGTCCGCCTTTGTACTTCGTGCAATAAAGTTTTAAATAAATAAATAAAAATAAGTAACACAGCAAAAACATAACGAATATTATTATTCAAGACTAAAAGTTTATGGCCACACGGGCAAAGTCGGGTTAAACAGCAAGTGAAAAAATAATCTTACTTTAATCTCCTGTTTAATTTTCTCCAGCCTGCCGAGAGCCTGTGCGATTGACGGTGACATTAGCCTGGGCCCCCTAGCCCGCCTGTGATTCCGCCGAATGGCGTGTATAGTGGCCACGCTAGTTTTATATCGCTGACGAAATATTCCCGCTGCTTTACGATATAAGCTGAAATAATAATAAATAGAAATATTATTTATCTAGCGGTTAAGACCGCAGATTTAAGCTGAGTTCCACCAGAATTAAGTGTCCCTAGAGTTAAAACTTTTACATTCGACGCCATTTTAAACTTCAATCGTTACAACTACAGAGACTTTATTTTGGTGCAACTCAGACTTATCCGCAAAAGTACCAGGCTCGATTCTTGGTGGGGACACGAGCTTGATTTTTGTGGGGTGGTCACAAACCACGCTTATAAAGAAGCGGATTTACATTTAGTCAACTTAACTATAGACTCATCAACTATAGACTGGCAAGCTCGTGTCCCCACCAAGAATCGAGCCTGGTACTTCTGCGGGTAAGTCTGAGTTGCACCAAAATAAATAATAATAAATATTTCCAGACAGGTCACACAGCGCCATCTAGTTTCTGTGGTAAGCTACGAGGCTTGTGTTACGGAAACTAGATTGGTTGATGTTGATAAACTACATATTATACTTTTTTTTTGTAAATATATACATCTTATACATATAAACACCCAGACCGAGACAAATTATACAATGTACAACTTGCCCCCGGTGGGAATCGAACCCACGACCTCCCGAGTTCACGGCAACGTTTGTTACCACTAGACCACGGAGGCGGTCAATAAAAACAAATAAAGTCTCTGTAGTTGTAACGATTGAAGTTTAAAATGGCGTCGAGTGTAAAAGTTTTAACTCTAGGGACACTTAAGTCTGTTGGAACTCAGCTCAGATTATGTCTAGTGTGTATGTGACAGTGTAGGTGTTTATGTGTAAGTGTGAAGTAATAAAAATGATTTTTTACCCAATATTTTTAAGTGCTTCCTTCAAGTCCTCCTTAATTTTGTCGTGTTCTCCGCACAACTGTTCGTATTTCTTATCAAGAGTACACCTGTCCTGCTCTAACTTGGCGATCGACTCGTTCTTGCGTTCCGTCTCCATACTATATTGATGCTTTAGGTCTTCTAATAACCTGAAAATTTTATTTAACACTGTCAAAGGCGGGCTTTAGTACCGTAAAGCATTTTTATCACAGCCAACCATCAGTCTGGCCAGCGTAATGATGATGATTAACCATTAGCATGTGTTTTTTTTTAAAGTTAGTCGGGCATACAATCGAGAATTATATCAATGATGATTTTATGATTATCACGACGAAGGTTTTCCTTCTGTGGTCAGAAAGCGGATTCACATTTAGCCAACTTTACTATAGGCCAATCATGACAAGTGGCAAGCTCGTCGATGTCTCCAGCGTACCAAACTCGAGAAATATCACAAATAAATTAAATGTATTTATTTACATTAATAAGTATTTTTGTGTCCCGACCAGGAATCGAACCCGGTACGTCCGAGTCTAAATCCACGGATTTAACCCCTAGACCACGAAGGCAGTTAAAAGAAAGAAAGAATAAATAAATATATAGTTGAACATTAAAATATGTAATTATTACCTTTTACAATTGTCAACTCTACGTTCATGCAAGTCGGCGGGCACGGTTCGATTTCCTGACGAGCGTAAAACTCCTTCCAGTTGGGCCACTTTATTTTCTGATATACTGAGCGCGTTTTTTGTGGAAAAATACTCGCGATGTACTGTCTCATAGTCACGCATCATGGCTGACACTGGAAATTAATTTTAAAAAAATATTTATTTATTCAGGAAACATATAGATCTTAAAACATAATTATAACTATTGTAAAAGTTACACAATCCATCAAAAAAAAAAATTAAAAACAATACCTATATAACTAAATATGTATATAATAAAATAATGGAAAAAAAAAGTAGTGATATAAAAAATATATATAAAAAGTTCTCCAAGCATTCCAATTATGATTCATTTAGATAATTTAATATTAATTTCGTTTTTTAACCCAGCAACACTAACACTGAACAAATCAATATCTGGGATGAAGATGACACAACAAAAGATATTATAAATATTATTTGGGGTATCATCGAATAGGTATATGAAAATCATGTTGAGGTTTCTCCTATCATTATTCATTCCGAGTGACTATTTAGGATCAATAACGATTTAAAGTTGGTTAGCAACCAACCTTGACAACCCGTCTGGCCACCGTGGCGGGTGTAGGCCAAATTCTCCAGATATATGTTCTGGAAGGCCCATCTCCAGCAGTGGAGGTCTAGGACGCTGTGTTTTAGGGGCTGTAATGAGGCCTCCTAAGGAGACCCCAAGGCGCCTACGGACTAAAACCCTATAAACCGTCTCTCTCTCTCTGTTGGCCCTGCGTGCCTTAACAGCTAAGTCTGAGTCGTGGCTGCGGAGTGAAGGCACTCGTTCGCCGCGAAAAAAGTTTGGAGGCTACCTACCTACCTGTAATAAATATCCTACCAATTATAATAAAGATATAATAATGTCCATATAAAAAAGAATCAATAGAGCAATAACTAAAAGGTAATAATAATAATTTATTTATTTACATAAATGTCATATTTACAGGTTTTAAAGTAAAATTAAGTATAGGTACATTTGCAAACAATAATACTAAGATCACATATAGTAAACCATGTTATTTTTTGTAATAGTAAATAATTCATAGATACTATAATAACATTTTTCTATTAACCATTTTTTAAATTTGATAATACACAGTTTGTTTGGTAACTGTCTAATTTCTTTAGGTATGTTGTTGTAAACCTTGATAATAATAATAATAAATAAATATTTCCAGACAGGTCACACAGCGCCATTCCGTGGTAAGCTACGAGGCTTGTGTTACGGAAACTAGATGGTTGATAAACTACATATTATACTTTTTTTTTTTTTTGTAAATATATACATATTATACATATAAACACCCAGACCGAGACCAATTAAACAATGTACAACTTACCCCCGGTGGGAATCGAACCCACGACCTCCCGAGTTCACGGCAACGTTTGTTACCACTAGACCACGGAGGCGGTCAATACATACAGGCGGATACACATAATATATGAGTTCCCACTAAATAATTTACTTTTATGACTGGGAATTTTAAGTTTTCTAGTGTCCATGCGACTAAATGGCGACGGAACCCTGGGGCTTGTATTAATCTCTTAAGTGTTTATTTACTTTTTTTGTACATAATAGGTCATTGTGTCGTGCGCGAATACGATAAGACAGACAACATACTTATATTATTGTTGAAATATATTTCACTTTCATAAATATATAGTAATGGAAACCATGTCAGAGCGTGGACGTTAAATGCAGAGGGCCTAACACCTAAGTCCAAGCTCTGGGCAAATATATAAACCTAAATATTAATTATAGTGGTAGTGTAAAGATAGGAGTCTCACTGCCGGTGTAATACCCTAAGGCAGCGAGGGAATGGGGAAGATGGTATTCACGTCCAGGCGCTCAGGCTCACTCGACTAGAGGAGACAGGCGGCTAGGTGTCTTGACCAACGTGATGGATCCTAACAGAGGTCGGGCAGGGATTCAAGGTGGTGGATACACGTGGAAACTTTAATTACCTATATTTTTAAAAGTATGGACGGCATGAATCCATTCGTTTTAATTTAAATACAACACATCATTTTTGGGCTACAAATGCTCTTAATTTGTCTGAAGAACTTTTCTAAGTTATAACATTTTTAATATTTATTTATTTATTAAAAACTTTATTGCACAAAGTACAAAGGCGGACTTAATGCCCGTAGACATTCTCTGACAGCCAAACCTTGGGGACAAATTAGAACATTTATATGTGCAATGAAATAAATATTAATAGCAGGATAAATTCAACATAATTATATATACTTACATAATATACTTTTATATATACTGTAATATCAATATACTAAATACTAATACATACACATACATATATACACTTATTAACATTGTTGGGAGCTATTTAGTAAGTGTAGATAGACGAGTTTTTTGAACGAAGATCTGGTAGACGCTTGCCTTATGTTTACAGGGAGATTGTTCTATAAATTTGTGGTAACAACTGTAAAAGAATTTGAAACAAATCCAGAATGATGCAAGGGAACAGAAAGAAGTGAGTTGTGAGAAGAACGAAGGGATTTGTCGTGAAACGAAGAAGGATAGGCAAATTTATCCTTGAGGTATTTCGGTGTCGCAGACTCGTTTAGAACAGAAAAAAGGAGACAGAGAACTCTTAGATTTCTGCGACAACGAATTGGCAGCCACTTCAACTTAGCACGATAATTAATAGTTGGTAGGCGGACTGATGGTGGTAATTTGTCCAGTCTGCCGGGGCAGGGAAGTATCCACCGTTAGTCCCGATAAACCCAGTAAAATGTATCCACGCGTTTCGGGATCAGGCTCGAATTGCCGTCATGCCCAGTCAAGCCGGAATAGTATTAGGGGAAGCGTCTCGCCTGGGAGTTGTACAAAAGGCTGACAGAGAAATCTCGAGAGGCTGGCATTTCTGCCAACGTATTAGCCTCGCTATACAGAAGGGAAATGTTGCCAGTCTCCTTGGGACTATCTCTGATGGGACGCAACTTGAGGACCATTTTTTTTTTTTAGGTTTTGTTTATAGTTATTTAATTTAAATTTTATTATTTAATAAAAAAAGTCAAATTAAAAACTAATTTAGGAAGGTGTAATCGATGTTATTTACTGGTGAATGATATACATAGTTTATTTTTGACAGGTTTAGTTTATATTTAATTTTATTTCTATTATTTAAGTAGTTTGTTGCTGCCTCCGTGGTCTAGCGGTTAAGTCCGTGGATTTAGACTCGGAGGTACCGGGTTCGATTCCTGGTCGGGACACAAAAATATTTATTAATGTAAATAAATACATTTAATTAATATTTAATATATTTGTGACATTTCTCGAGTTTAGTACGCTGGAGACATCGACGAGCTTGCCACTTGTCATGATTGGCCTATAGTAAAGTTGGCGAAATGTGAATGCGCTCATTTATAAGCGTGATTTCTGACCACCCCGAAAGGGAAACGGTCGTGATGATACTTTACTTTTTTTAGTAGTTTGTTATCTCTTTTAGTATCCCCAGAAATAAATTAAACGTTCAATATTTTTGAACTACATGTAATATATGGCCTATAATCAGAAAAAAACATATTTTCTTTATTTTTAAATAAGCCACCCCAAGGTTAGGTTTTGTTTTGGTGTCTAGACAGTACCGGAGCCATCCTCGTTCCCGACACGTCTGACTTCGTCCGACTCACTGCTAACTGATTCAGTAACTAAATTTAGGATTGTTAGACAACTAAATTCAGCCAAGTGTAATAATATAATGCCTTAAATACAATGTATGGGTGACGTCAGTCTTATACTCGGCGACCTTCAGTAGGTCCGGTTGGCTACATACAATATTTATTATTTAAACTATGTGAGCATTAATTGTGTGTACGTTCCGTAGTGTTTATGTTTTTAGAGTTCATACGGCTAATAAGAGTGCAAATGGTAGGTGATAAAAAAATAAAGACAATTTTTAAAATAATAATATTAAAAAAAAAACTATTATAGTATATTTGTTTTGGCTGGTGGTTTAATGGGTGGCTAAGACATAAAAAACAGCAAAAAGTGGTAATATCGAAGCAAATGTCGTTACGTCTTTTAATTTATTTGATAATTAGATCATTGCATTGGTAACGGACAGTTGAAAAAAGGCTGAATATCTTTTGACATTTTTAACGTATGCTTATGAGGCACGTTATTCGTCGAAATTAACAAAGTGGCAAGCTAACTGCCAATTACGTGGCGTATATGAAAATATTGATCAGAAATTATTTTATTCATCCTTTCTGCAACTGTTTTGTAACCAAAATAGCGGTCAACTACTTTATATAATTTTGTATTTCGTAATACAATAACACCTGCGTTTTAAGACGTTTCCTCAACGCCTCCTCCACTCAACATTTCCTTCCAGTAATAGTTACGATTAAAGTTTAAAATAGAGCTGATCCGACAGTTTTATTTTGAAGGCCAGCCTTAAACCTGGTACATTAGACGCCACTTTGACGCCAGAGTAGCTACGGTGGTGGTGGCTCGGTTGTAACAACGCGTTCCTTAAATCCTACAAAGGTCGGTTCAAACCCCCCCGGCATGTACCAATGAGAAATACACTCTTCATACATTGATTTACAACACCACCGTTCCCGTGCCTCAGAGAGCACGTTAAGCCGTCGGTCCCGGTTCTACTATTACTAACTTGTGGAATTGTTAATAAATTGTCATTAAAAATTGACATCATAACGTCGTCAAGCCGTCTGGCCAGCGTGGTGAGTGTAGGCCAAATTCTCCAGATGTATGTTTTATTCTGGAAGGACCATCTCCAGCAGTGGAGGTCTGGGACTATAATGAAATGAAATGAAATTACAAAGCCTTGATTTTCATTCGAAATGTTAAGTGGAAAAGCTGTTGAGGAAATGTCTTAGAATATGGGTGTAAAGGTGTATTACGAAATTTTACTAATTCCTAAACATTTAAGACCAAAAATAAAAACGACGTATCTTAAATACAAGTATATAAATCGGTACTTAATTACGTAACATAATTTGTTTATTTCACCAATGTCATTATCGTAATTGAGTGAGCAAATAGTAGCAGTAAAGTACACATACAGTATTATATAAGCGCCCGATCGCTGATTTTCGAGAACAGAAGAACAATGAAATTTGTGGGATTGTGTGTTTTGGCTGTGTTGCTGGTGGCAGTGGCAGGCGCGCCGGAGTGCGTGTGTCCGTACAACTACTTGCCGGTGTGCGGCTCAGACGGGAAAACATACTCCAACGAGAGGTGCATGAAGTGCGATGATCCTAATCTCACAGTGGCACGGAACGGGGCCTGTCCGACAGACTAGCTAAAACTTAACAATCTACTCGCAGGATACTAGCCAGCAGTCTACCCGCTACTTTCATTATGTTTCTGATTTGGTAATAAATATTGTTTTTTTTTAATTTAATTAAAAGTATGTTTATTTAAATTTGCGTTTAATTAACGACCGTATAACGTTAAAGATACCATCCCGGGTAGCATGGGCTTTCTTGAATCTTGCATTGACGGGTTTTTAGTAGTCCGTAGTAATAGTAGTTCTTTGTTCGGCGAAACAAATTTTTTGGCCACAGACAAGTAATTTATTTTATTTTATATGTTTCCTTGCCTGCCAATTAAGAGTAAACACAGAGATGACGTTAAATAAAATACAAATATTTATACAAAAAATCGAACCGGCTTCTTCAGTTAAATGAATATAATTATAAAAAACTTATACACACCCACCAGCCGACCAAGATATCTAATATGATAATATAACGGGTGTATCAAAAGTACAAGATATAATGAGATGTTCTCAAAACAAAAAAAAATGTGTAAAATTAGGCGTATATCGCTATCGCATGCTCGCAATTTTGTAGCCCAAACCAAGTTCGACATTATTGACATTTCAACTTTGACTGCCTTTTTAGACGTACTCTTATATCACAGCCCATTCTGCAGGGGAAATATTTAAAAGTTCCCGAGAATCATGAAACACGGCCGCAAGACTGCCTCTGCGATCTAGCGGTTAAGGCCGCAGATTTAAAGATGTTCTGATATCGATTTCTGTGCGTTGCGACCCGCGACACTCTCGCGCTATGTTTGACTTGAAAGCAGCTTTGCTTTTTTTACCGAATTTTGTTTAAATTGTATGAAAATCATAGAGCAATGGCAAGTCGAACGATTTTTAAAGCGAAAAAAGCGCTTAAAGCGTAAAGTCAAATACAGGGTTGATATTTTTTATTAACCCAGCTCATTTAAACATTTAAGAGTATCAAGAAATTATTTCAACCCGAAATGCCACACAATAATAATAATAATATAATATAATAAATGCGTTTATTGAGGAATAAGGTACACTGGTATGAAAGTAGAAAATTGGGATACAATATGTCTAAGGGTCGACTCGCCAACCGTCAAGCAGAGGCGCTCTACACAAACCCGCATTAATAACTGAGAGAATAATGATTATGTTCTCCATTCGGGCTAGCTGTGCTACTCCACCCCACGATTGGAAAGTCAACCCCAAGAAGAATTTGGGTAGGTTGCTTTTTTCAGCATAAACGCCTGCTAGATGGAATTCAATGTGTTGACGTTTCATGATATGACATAAAGCCTTTTTAATCCCCTAATGTTGCTATGTCCGTTATACACACAGTGTACCAACAAAACTTGTACAATTATTAGCGTCCCAGCCGCCGCACCAAAGTTATGTGTCGCGGCGGCCGGGGGGTGCACTGCTTGTCAATTTATTATATAATTTAGTATAATTTTAAATTTTAACTATTTTATTATTAAGGTAATGAACTATTTAATTTAATTTTGTTTAATTATATTTTTTTACTTTACGGTCGCAATATAAGAGCTTTGCACCGTAATTGAGTGATTGATTAGTAGAAGAATATGCAGACAGACGGTGTTATATAAGCGTACGGCTGTAGAGTTTTGTGAACAGAAGCACTATGAGATTTGCGGGATTGTGTGTTTTGGCTATACTACTGGTGACGGTGGCGGCCGCGCCGGAGGAGTGTGTGTGTCCCCTCAACTACTTGCCAGTGTGCGGCTCGGATGGAAAAACCTACTCTAACGAGAGGTGCATGAAGTGCCAAAACCCTAGTCTTACTGTGGCAAGAAGTGGAGACTGTCCGACGGACTAGAGGGCAGTTCTTTCGCTTTAACCAGCAGCCTACCTGCTGGACAGTAGCGAACAGTTCGTCATTTTTGGTATCATATTTGATATTAATAAATATTGTTTATATTTAAATTAAACTTATGTTTATTTGAATTTGTGTTTTATTAACAACTGTAGATTAATTAAAATTTATAATGATGGGCCCGTGGGGATCGGAACTGAAAGCATTTTATAAATAAATTGTTCCAAAGCTCATTGACGTTTCTGGTGACAATAGGACTGGCAGTTTTTTCTCCCAATAATTAAGTATCATAATTCAGAGGGGAAATGCTGCTAGTGTATTGGGCACCATGACAAATGACAGCGATTTGGAAGAGCTATTTTTTTTTTGTAAGTATTTAATTTTTATTTTCTATGTATTATTATTATATATATAGTTTATTTAATTTATAAAATGTGTATAAAATAAATAAATTGTGAAAAATAAAATAAATTTAAAAAAGTAAAGTATCATCACGACCGATTCCCTTTCGGGGTGTTATTAAATATTAATATGACTTACTTTTATCCTCATAAGCCTCGTAAACCTCCTTGAGCTTGGCCTCGCATTTGTCGCACCGCTCTAACAAAGCAGTTTTCTCTATATCTGCTGTCTCCTTCTCCACTGATAACTTCTTCATAACTTGTCTTAAGCTACAGTTCTCTTCTTCAAGCGATTCTAGCTTCTCTTTTTGTTCCTTGAAAATGGATTATCGTCAACATACTTTACATAACCCTACTTTACAGGACTAAAAAAAAAAAATAAAAAAAATAACAATTTTAATCAAAAATAAACTAAATAAAAAACAAAAAAACCTACTTACAAAACCTAATTTAAATGTATATATTTAAAAAAAAAAAAGTATAATATGTAGTTTATCAACCATCTAGTTTCCGTAACACAAGCCTCGTAGCTTACCACGGAAACTAGATGGCGCTGTGTGACCTGTCTGGAAATATTTATTATTATTATTTATAGTTTCCCTATTATGTTACTAAGTCGCAAACGTTATGTAATGAAATCCGTTAACTATATACATCTATATATCACGCTATTAAAGTTGATAATTGTGCGGCCGCTGTCAAGGTCTAGTGCTTATAGAGTTGAGAATTGAATAATATTTTGTAATTATGACGCAATATCTGACGTAAATAACGAAATCCACTAATAACGTTTGCGACTACGTAACAGAATTACAGAATAGGGCCGCTGCTATCAATACATTTCTGGAAAGAGCTTCCAAGACGGCATAAACGGAATCATACAGTATTTGGTTGGGTAAGGAGAGGATAATGGTGGAAGATTTTTTTTTCATTTTTATTGTTGAATACAAAAGGCGTATGTAATGCCGTTTGGCATTTTCTTACCATCAACCTTCGGGACATGAAATCGAAGTTTAGGCATGGCAAAAATAAAAACAAATCACTTATTAGTACTAGTTAAATTAAATATACGATAAACATCATAAAAATAATAATACTTAAAGCGTTCTTACAATAGTAAAAAAAAAATATCCGAACCTTATTTTCTTCAACAATAGTCTTGGTTTTTCTGTTCATAGTTTCAAATTGTTTCTCATAATCAACTATTAGATTTTCCTTTTCCTGTATGGACTCCTGGTAGGCGTCGAATAGAGGACCTGAGAAAATAAAACCAGTAAAAAATTCTTGGAGACTTATTCAAAGCAAAAGAACAAAGAACAACAACAAAGAAGTAAAGTATTATATAAGAAACCACGCTTATATAGAAGCGGATTCACATTTAGCCAACTTTTACTATAGGCCAATCATGACAAGTGGCAAGCTGGTCGATGTCTCCAGCGTACCAAACTCGAGAAATATCACAAATAAATTAAATATTAATGAAATGTATTATTAAATATTATTGTGTCCCGACCAGAACTCGAAACCGGTACCTCCAAGTCTCCACGGACTTAACCGCTAGACCACGGAGGCAGGCAACCATAACAAAGCTGGGGCGCCGGCGATAACCAAAAAAGTTGTCCATATTATCACATAATATAGTGGGAGACATTCATTAATTCATTACAGCCCCTAGAACACAGCGTCCTAGACCTCCACTGCTGAAGGTGGGCCTTCCAGAACTGGAGAATTTGAGAGCTTGGCGAGGATATGATGCCATTTTTTTTTGATGCCATTTATTAACGATTCCACAAGTTAGTATTAGTGGAACCGGGACCGACGGCTTAACATGCTCTCCGAGGCACGGGAACGGTGGTCTATGACAAATGTACGTAAGAATAGTGTATTTCTCATTGGTACATTCCGGGGGGGTTTGAACCGACCTTTGTAGGATTTAAGGTACACGTTCTTACAACCGAGCCACCACCGCGCATTATTGGAATCCCGCGTGGGAGACATTAATGAAATGAAATTGGTATCAAAATACAGGTGGTAGGTATGTTTTGGCTCGACACATTTCGCCATTTCTGGCATACGAAATTTTAGTTTTAAAACTACCCTTATAATTAATATAAAAAAAAAAAAACATTTTAAAGACGGAGATCGGTAAATCATCAATGATACGACCCCAGCCTGAAAGGCCACCGCGGAAGGTCGCATGCCCGACTCACCGTGAGGCCTCCTAAGGAGACCCCAAGGCGCCTACTGGCCAAAACCCTATAAACCGTCACTCTCTCACTGTTGGCCCTGCGTGCCTTAACAGCTAAGTCCGAGTCGTGGCTGCGGAGTGAAGGCACTCGTTCCAGGCAAGTCCAAAAGTTCCAAAAGTGGGTATTAGTATTAACGAGCTCTCCTTTTAACGAAAACGATGCAGTGTTGGTATAACTAATAATTCGAAAGGTTTTTCGATTTTAAGGAAACCGTTTTTACAGCCGAGCCCCCACCGTTTATTCTCCATTCTTCATTCTTAATTTCTAATTCTTCATTCTTCTTTCTTCGTTCTTCATTCTTCATTCTTCAATGTAAAGGCAAGGAACAAGGAGGGTAGTATAGTATCATAGAAACACCCACACAATAACAGAAAAATAAATAGAATGTTTGTACTTATTATTATATACCAGGTCAGTTGGTATAACTTATATAATAAATTCTTATATTAACCTAATAATAATAATCAATATACGAGTATATACGGCTGTAAAGGGGCCTTGTCATATCATAATATAATTAAATTAATTTATAAAAAATATTTGGGTATGTCATAGATAATATATGTCATTAAAATAAAAATATATCATTATAGTAGATAGTGCATAGTTATGATGAATTAATAAGGCGTTAATAAACGATGGATAGGTATGATGGATTTAAAGAGCGCTGACAGAAAGCAGAAGTTTGGGTGTTGGAGGAAAATGCTATGGATATCATGGACGAAACATCCAACCAGTGTCGATTTTCAATTCAACTCAATAAAGGTAAATTAAATACTATTAACAAATTACGATTCTCGTGTCTTCATGAAGTGTGCATATACAAGTTTAAAGATAGCCTTGCTCGGAGCCTGACGGATTTTTGCAGGTAATTAACTCCAAAGGTTTACTGCTGCAACTGTGAGGAACAGAGTGGCATTGGAGGAAGTAGTTTTGGGGAGGCGACAAGAGAAGTTACTGGCAAGGTGGAAGGAAAGAGACTAGCGTCCATGATGCTGATCATGCCGCCGAAGATAGAAACAGGTAGTATGATCCATTCATCATGACCCTCAGCAATGAGGGCATACAACGCACGGAGAATATGAATAGGTATGACGTTATAATAATCTGTCGTCACATGGTGGAATATATATCTATATATATCGCGTTGGTGGCTCGGGTTTTTTTATACACTTTTCTTTAATACAGAGCACGTTAAGTCGCCACTAAAACCAACTTGTGGAACCGTTCATAAATTGACATTATATCCTCGCCAAGCCGTCTGGCCAAATTCTCCAGATATATGTTCTGGAAGGCCCATCTCCAACAGTGGTCTGTGGATGCTGTGTGCCCCTAGGCTGTAATGGTAAAATGAACCTATTATTACCTAAAGCTTGTGCACTCAACAGCCCGGAAACTTCTACCATTCTGGTCGGCTGATCACCTTCCTGACCACTTCTTGTAGACCGTTGATCATCACCATCTGATGAAGAAAGAAGACAAACTTAGCAATATATAGATACACTGGCTGGTTTAAAAATCGGGTCATCTCTTTTTATTGCACAAAAAGACGCTCACCATCCACCATTCCACTCCTCTCCCTACACAACCAAATACTGTATGATACTATTGGTCTAAATAATTAAAATTAGAAGATGTCTACTCGTATTAAAGGTAAATGCCGCCTCCGTGGTCTAGTGGTAACAAACGTTGCCGTGAACTAGTGAGGTCGTGGGATCGATTCCCACCGGGGGCAAGTTGTACATTGTATAATTTGTCTCGGCCTGGGTGTTTATATGTATAAAAAAAAAGTATAATATGTAGTTTATCAACCATATAGTATCCGTAACACAAACCTCGTAGCTTACCACGGAAATTAGATGGCGCTGTGTGACCTGTCTAAAAATAAAAAAATTAAAAAATTGAATTGCCACATGTTATTTGTCTGCTCGCGATCTTACCTTATGTGAAAGAAGTAACGGATAAAATTGGTACAGCATTCAAAAAGTTATCCAAAAATGTTGTGTACGGTGTACCCCAAAGTAGTTCTCCAAAATAGTTCAAAACATACACCCCCCAAAAGATGTCCCTGAAGCCTGGCATATAAAGTCGACTGCAGTTGGAGGAGTTCATACAAACATATATTCACGCCAGTTTCGGGGTAGATAGAGACGATTGAGCGCCATTTATCATAATCTAGACCTACTGAGAAACTGCCTCCGCGGTTAAGTCCGTAGATTTAGACTCGGAGGTACCGGGTTCGATTCCTGGTCGGGACACAAAAATATTTATTAATGTAAATAAATACGTTTAATTAATATTTAATTTATTTGTGATATTTCTCGAGTTTGGTACGCTGGAGACATCGACGAGCTTGCCACTTGTCATGGTTAGCCTATAGTAAAGTTGGCTAAATGTGAATCCAATTATTTATAACCGTGGTTTCTGACCAGCCCGAAAGGGAAACGGTCGTGATGATACTTTACTATACATGCCCTTTTGTTTCAAAGGCTCTTTACTGCACCTACAGCCAGTGCTTTATTTATTTAGTTGTGGTAGGTGAGCATGTGTCTGCCAGGGCCTCTTTTACTCACAACATACGCATTATGTATCTGGTTAGTCAATCTTTCGTCACTCATTCTTTCAACATGCCCGAACCATCGAAACATGCCTTTTCTTATCTTTGTTCCAGTGCTATCTTTTATACCTAACCTTTTCCATATTTCGTCGTTACGTATGCGGTCTCCGACGCGGAATTCATACATTGGTCAAACTAAGCGCACGGTAAACGAGAGGGTTAACAAGTCAGCAATAGTAGAATACCTAATAGATAGTACAAACCATTGCATTGAGCTGCATGGCCCTAAGATACTTTCCACCGGTGGTCGCTATTACCCTAAAATAGTACGTGAAGCGATAAAAACAAAGACACAAAAATTTCAATAATAATAATAATTTGCTTTATTGCACAAAAAATAAAATAACTTAGAATTATTGTGCACAGGCGAGCTTTATGCCTTGAGGCATTATCCACCAGCTAACCTTCAATCGAACAAGGGGTTATAAGTTAATTATATGCGTCATATCGATAAAAAAAAAACATGCTTAACAAGTCTGTGCTATGTCACGGAGCTTTGTTTGATGCAAGTCTGGGTTTCGTTAGATTTTCTTGAGCAATTAGTTGATTCCTACTCCATCCACTTCGTCCTCAGGCCGGGTCTGAGCATTAGAATAGTTCTGGGATGCAAGAGCCCGCTGGATATCCTGTAGTTGATGTATGCGCCTCGCCGGTTTTCGTGTACAATGAGTTGTAGGTAACTTGCTGTTTCATGTGCCTTAATCCGTGTTAAAGTGAAATTTAAAACCGACTTAAATTCGACTTTTACGATTTTTTTTCAATTGTCTTTAAAGGACATTGTACAGAATACATCAGCCCTAAACACGTAATTTATTTGCATAATATATGTTCATATCAGAGTTCATAACCGAGTAGGGGATCATCAAATTCCAGATGCTGCAGAATTTGATGCTTTACTTGGAGTCATTCGCAGCATTATAGCCCAAACACAGCGCGGGAAAACTGCAAAAAATAAACTGCAACTTGTGCCCCATATTTAAAGTCCAATTTATCGTTTTCCATAATTAGTCACATTGTAGCACATTATTAAACAAAACAACACCACTTTTGACCAATAATATCCACAGAAAATTAATTTACAAAACAAAAACTTGCACTTGACATGTCCACGGAAATTGGCGCGAAGAACTCGTCTACGAATGTTCTCGATTCACAATGACATTGACGCTTTTTGAGGAGAAGCGCGCGATGTGTTGTTTGTATAGGGTATCACTTAATTCATGGACTGGGGATGTGCTAGATCTTTAGGTGCTTCTTCAAATCCAAACTTTATCAAGTTATAAGTATTGTGACTTTTTTCAATTCTAATTATACCTGCTTATGTTATTATTATTACCTTGTAATTTATACTCAAAAGTGTTGATTAAAGAGTCCAGAACAGTGGGATCGGGTCTGTGAATGACAGCGGCGTCGTACGAGTCCTTGGTGAAGCTTCGTAACTTTTCTTGATAGCGAGATAGCTGGATATTTAGTCTTGAAAAACAAAAAAATAATTAAATCACAATGAGGGTAGATTAGATAGAGAGAGCGGTGGTGGCTCGGTTGTAAGATCGCTTTCCTTAAAATCATTGATGTACAACACCGGTGGTGTTCCTGTGCCTCGGAGAGCACGTTAAGCCGTCGGTCCGGGTTCAGTAATACCAACTTGTGGAATCGTTATTAAATTGACAAATTTGACATCAGACCCTCGCCAACCCAAGTTTGGATGTTTTCATGTTTATCATGAAATAAAATAGTTTATTTGCTAGGATACACAATAGATAGTATGTTACATATATTAATAGCTTCTCATGATCCACCAGAATAAATAATAAATAATAATAAATATTTCCAGACAGGTCACACAGCGCCATCTAGTTTCCGTGGTAAGCTACGAGGCTTGTGTTACGGAAACTAGATGGTTGATAAACTACATATTATACTTTTTTTTTGTAAATATATACATATTATACATATAAACACCCAGACCGAGACAAATTATACAATGTACAACTTGCCCCCGGTGGGAATCGAACCCACGACCTCCCGAATTCACGGCAACGTTTGTTACCACTAGACCACGGAGGCGGTCATAATAATAAGAATAAGGCATGCATATATATATATATACGAGTATATATATATATATATATATATATATATATATATATATATATATATATATATATATATATATATATATATTCCCGTTCAGTTAACTTATAAGGTTTTTTAAGTCATATTTTAACAGGAGTGTTAATATATATATATATATTAACACTCCTGTTAAAATAAGACCTAAAAAACCTTATAAGTTAACTGAACGGAAACGAATAGGTGCTGGTTAAAATACTTCGAAATTGAGCGTAAAAAGTGTTCCGAGTCTCGAACTGGCGACCGAATTCCTTGTTGGTTTTGATAGCCGACGGGACGCTAAAAGGATGGTCGTGTTTTTGGCGGAACGGCATGAACAGGAAGTGCACCGAGCATGCTAGTCACTACTAGAGACACAACAACTCAAATAACAAAATATGGAACATTGAAGTAAAATTTTCCTTAAAATAATATTCTGATATATTACTTCCTAGCGCACTCATGTAGGGAATGATCCATTGCTGCTTTAACCTGATCAGTCCATCTCATCGGAGACCTACCACGCATCCTCTTGCCATCGACTTTTCCCTGAACTAAAAGGCGCTCAATGGATATATCTCGCCACGTGTCCAAAGAAAGTGAGAATGTACGATTGAGAAAAGACGCTGTCCTATCTCCAGTTCCTCCAGGATGTATTTGTTGGTTCGGAACTCGGTCCATGACATGCCCAACCTTCTCCACCAACACCACATTTCTAGAGCATCAATTCTTGTTCAATTCATTTATTAACCATAAGATACATTAAGTACACTCGGTTTTGTCAGTTATACATATTATTGTTTACTAATAATAATAATAACAAAGATCGTCATTTACCACTTAACAATACAAACAATCAATACCTACATAGATGTTGCTGTACAAGGGCGTTGTCACTTAAAATCTAGTAAATAAACTATTTTAAAATTATATAATAAAATAATTATTATTTTAATGAAAAAAAAGAAGAGAAAAATAGAGTACAAAATTGTGTATCTCAAAATGTCAAAAATAATAACAATGATAACAAAGAATAACTAAATGAAAGCAGCTGTAAATGTTGGGACACTCTCTACTTCTATTACCTGTAAAGTACGTCCTTTAAAGCCTTCATATCCTGATGTAGTCGAGTATTATGGTCTCTCGACTGTCGCAACAATATCTCTCGATTACTGCAACTCATGCATACCTCCACCATGGGTACTGCTGTAGAATCTTCTAGAATAAATTGTAAGAATTTATTTAACTACCAAACAAATATTAGTAGTAGTCGGTAGTTTGGTGTATGAATGCTTTTCTTCAAACACAAAAAAGATTAGAACTTTGGCATGAATTTGTCAAAGATTAATTTGTTGTTATAGTTGTAAGTTGACGCAACCCTTTTACAGCCACGATTTTATTTTTTATAAAACTAACAACTTCAATTTACCCTTGAGGAGAGCGCGTTAAGCCGTCGGTCGATATACCTTGCACTAAAACTTAAAAGAAAAACCAACCCGTCTGGCCAGCGTGGCGAGTGTAGGCCAAATTCTCCAGATGTATGTTCTGGAAGGCCCATATCCAACAGTGGAGGTCTAGGGCGCTGTGTTCTAGGGACTGTAATGAAAAAAAAAAAGAAGCCCAAGAAACGCCAAAAAGTTTGATAACCGCTTAGCGACACCATTGACATAATTTTATATATTTTATCTACTCTCATCGTAAAATGCGAATTACAAACTTCAAAACTAATTTATATTGACATACTTTATAAACATACTGCTGAAATTTAAAAATAGAATCAAATTATAACACTTTTTCTCTAATTTTTTTTTAAATTTTCTTTAAAGGACATTGTACAGAATACATCAGCCCTAAACACGTAATTTATTTGCATAATATATGTTCATAACAGAGTTCATAACCGAGTTGGGGATCATCAAATTCCAGATGCTGCAGAATTTGATGCTTTACTTGGAGTCACTCGCGGCATTATAGCCCAAACACGTCGGGTAAAATATGGGAGAAAACCACATAAAATAAACTGCAACTTGTGCCCCATATTTAAAGTCCAATTTATAGTTTTCCATAATTATTCACATTGTAGCACATTATTAAACAAAACAACACCACTTTTGACCAATAATATCCACAGCAAATTAATTTACAAAACAAAAACTTGCACTTGACATGTTCACGCAAAATGGCGCGAAGAACTCCCCTTTTTCTCTAACAAAATAATGTTATATTTAATTTTAAAAATAGAATCATACATATAACACTTATTTTTTTTAAAGGCAAAGGTTCCATTACAAAAAAAGTTTTGATTCCAATTTTTACTTGTCTATGGCAGCGCCCGCCATAGCGCGTGCGCGGTCATAAGCTAGATTTTGGCGCCATTTCATTGTTTAGGACTTATGTATTCTGTACCATGGTCATTTAAAAAAAAAAAAAAATGGGCGCCATTCAACACGTTTTGTTGTATAGCATTTCGTGTGATTTTTTAATTTAGTAGGTTCAATCCCAATGTATGAGAGTAGATAAATTAGTGTATGAAACTACACATAACTAGGTATTAAAACACTCGTGTGATACTATTAAAAACATTGCTGCATTATTATGCAACAGTTTCATAAACTACTATTATTATCATTATTGTAGTATACTTTTTTTTTTCATCTTCTTTACTCATATCTTTCTTTTGTTACTAATTGTTGTTTAACTTCACTATCTGACGTTACCTATTTATATAATCTGTGGTTTACGTCGTTGGTATCATACTGAACAATTTGTTTATTTAAATGTTATTATATATATGAGTGTTACTGTTTGTAAACCTAAATAAATAAATAAAATATATAAAAAAATACATAACGACTTTAACAGTCGGAATCTATTGTTGGGAAGATTTGAGTCGGTCTCAGTGTCAATGTCATATTTCAAGTGACACTCGCGTGATTAAAAGGAATCTATTGACGTGAGAATCATCAAAATCAGACAAAGCATTTGGTCTCCAGTGTGCCACAAAGGAACAAACATAGGGCGATAAACACAAAAATAATACCTCTTTTAGAATTTTGTATTCTATGCTGCAGCTTAGAATTCTTCTCATTAAGTTCATTTATAACTTGTTTGCAGTCTTCCACGTAGCTTAGCATAGTACTGTGTTCGTCTTTAAGGCGATCATTTTCTTCTGCAAATAACTTGTTATATTCCAATACTTCTTTGAGCTTGCCCTTAAGTTTAGTTACTTGCGAGTCTTTTTCTGATATCTGTAAAAAATAGATTTTTCATTATTAACTTGTTTCGTTTTTTTATTATGATGTAAACATACTTTTCAAATAAATATTATAAAATATTAATCATTAAAAGGTGTAAGAAAGTGCGGGATTTCTAAGACACAAATCTACATTTTTTTTATATTTAGCACGACATATCTGTAAATATTAGCAACTGTTTTTTTTTGTTTTAGTTTTTTTTTTACATCATAATATTGTAAAAAAAATATTCTATATTATATTTTGATATAATTATGATGTCAACATAATAATATAAATATTAAAGAAAATGCCTCATAATAATAAACTTACAATTAAAACATTATCTTCACATCTCTCCATTAAAGTCACTATTAATCCTTCATATTTCTTAGTCAGATTTCTCTTATGTTCTTTAATAGCAGCCCTGCCCTCTCGAGTTAGACGGGGTGATGTCACCGAGGGGTTACTTCTTTTGCGGACGGATTTTGATGGTTTATCCTCTGCAATTTTTAGTATAAAAAATAAGTTAATTATCATCACAACCTTTTTTATAGAAGTGGATTCACATTTTGCTTTACTATAGGCCTATCATGACAAGTGGCATGTCTCTAGCGTATCAAACTCGAGATATGATACAAATAAATGATTCAGATTGACGAACCAGATATATAATGCGAAAGTTGTGGGTAAAAGAGGCCCTGGCAGACCGAGACTCATATATCACGATCAAATAAATAAAACACTGACTGAAGGTGCATTAAAAAGTCTTCGTAACCAAAGGGCATGTATGAAGAGGTTAATGAATGTCGACAAGCGAAAGAGGTATGTCGTGATCGTGTCAAATGGCGCTCAATTGTCTCTGCCTACCCCGCAAGGGATCTGGCGTGAAGATATGTATGTGTAAATGATTCATGTCATTCATTCATCCGTTGTCGTGAGCAAGGAAAATACTAAATGAGTGGCTGCTGCCACTGAAGTACAACTCCTGTGAGGCACTGTTTTTGGCATTGTCCTAGCTTAGCAAAAGAATTTTAGACATCACATGAACATGAACATTATACTCACCACAATAACATCACACACATATAGATTTACACACGTCTACGCACCGCCATACACACCCTAATAAACACACTCTCGTACACACTCGCACACAACCTGTTATGTACACAAACAAGAGATTTTAAATTTGTAGCTTTAAATTGTAAATAATTTTAATTAGCACCTTACAATACATATCTTTATTTGAATTGACAATCAGCACACCCCCCAACCGCGCGACACATCACTTTGGTGCAGTGGCTGGGACGTTAACTAAAGTCCAATCCTTAGTGGGTACACTGGGTGTTTAACTTTGAAATCAACAGAGACGATCGAAAGACGATATAGTAAGCTGGGTCTTACTGCTAAATGTTGAATGATGTAAACTAACCTTACTCCTCTATAGACTAACCTATTTTGTATAATTTTTTGTATTTTTTTATTTTGTAATACCAGTGTACTTCTCAAATAAACGTATTTATTATTATTATTATGTCCCAAACAAGAATAGCACTTTAAATAAATCCACCGACTTAACTGCTAGTTATATTAACGGCTGTGGTTAATATAAAAATAGTTAGAAAATGACCTCCAATATTTTACAAGATAAACATTGATAAATATTAATGTTTCTTTTGAAGCGTGGTTTCTGACCACCCCGCAAGGGATACGGTGATGATACTTAAATAGATATTATAAATATAAAATAAACCTATAAATAAAAAACGTCCAAAGAAGACTGGCTGTTGCCCCTTTGTATAGGCAGAAATAATTGCCGGCCTTCCTGTCTGCAGTATTTTCCGTTATCGTCATTATCATTTCTGTATTAGACTTTATTACATAACTCATTATTTTTAAATTTAGAACAGATGTTCGGATTCTCTCACAGTTTCCGCAGCTCGCCAATGGAAACTGCTTTGTTTATCAGACAGGTACCTACATTAAAAACCTTCTATCTTCTTAAAAAGTAAAATAATATTTAATTTAAATACGTGACTTGGATTTATTATTATTAGTGTATGTACTCGTATTTATATTTAGAGTAATATTTATTTTTAAATATATATTTATTTTCATTATTTTTTAATATTGTTTTTTTTAAATACCCAGTGAAAGGTATAGCAACTTATGCATTTAGTTTAATATTTATTCTCCCCTTCTAACTCTGCAACGCACAATTTCTTATGTCGTTCGTTCTCCCTAAGGTTAGCTGTTAGAGAATACCTACAAGGTATTAAGCTCGCCTATGTAACTTTTTTTTTGTAAATTTTAATGTGCTTTAAAGAATGTTATTATTATTATTATGAATTGTATAAAGAATTAGATGGGCGCGCGGACGATGTACATCAATCAAGAAGGTTTTGCAGCCAAAGTAAGGGATGTGGTTTTTTAAATCAAATAATTATGAGTGTTTAGTTGTTAAATTGTTAAAAAATATGTATAAGTGTGGCTTGTTATTTTCTTATAAAGGGAGATGAAAAGTGTGTATCACTTGACCGCAAAATATTCTTTGAATCCCTAGCTGTTTACTCCGCTAAACTTCGCTCTGGATTTAAAATAGCGATATTTTTCTCATCATATTATTTAACATTATTATGATACTAAATCTATTATTTAGTGTGTATATATTTATAACTCACCTAATACATCTCGAGGGTCCTCATAAACAGGGTTGTCAGATGGGATGACCTGGTTCAACTCCACAGAATCATGCTTCTTGCTGAATTTAAACAAGTCCCTTTTCATCTTGTCTCTGCTTTCAAGTGGACTGAAACTACGAAAAATATATTATTAAAATTAAAATTAGGCTTTATAGATTTAAAAAAATAAAGAATAAACATGACGGGGTGGTAAACACCATGCTTATAAAGAAATGGATAACGTTTACCCAACTCTACTATAAGCTCATCTTAACAAGTGGCAAGCTGTAGATGTTTATAGCCACTATACCATACTCAAGAAATATCCTAAATTAAATAGCTCGCTAGCTGCCCTAACGCTTCAGGGCAGCATCATTGACACCATGAATGCATTATTGTAAGGTACTGTATGCCTTCTGCAAATAGTTGCTCCAGGCTACATGTATAGAAGGTGTGACAACAAGCTCTAAATATTGATGTGATGTTTACTGCTCCCACATCCAAATCCAAATCTTGGACCTTCCTTACCGCTTACAATCAAGAGGGTGCGACTATGTGTATACAGTATTTAAAAAACAATATAATTTATAAACAATATATATATTTAATTCATAAGAGTTGGGTAAACGATTTTTTCAAGAGTGTGGCGATCCCAAATGCCATAACTACCTAAAACAGAATATGTTGATTATAATTCAACGAGGAAATGCGGCGAGCGTTTTAGGTACCCTCCCTGATGGTAAGCCCTTAGTTTATTTTGTAGAATAGTTTTAATTTCATAGGTATTTTTAGTTTTAGTTAAATTGAAACTTAAATATTACATTATTAAATAATGAAAATGAAAACCTAACATTAAATAAACAAAAAAAATTTAAAAAAACTACACTACAAATAAAACTAAATAATTAAAAACTAAAATTATAACCGTCTGATGGGCGTAGTGTGCTGAGGACGCTCTCTGCGTTCCCCTGTTGAACGGTGAGGCTGACCCTTTGAGCAAAATATTCTTTACTTAAGGGTCACCCGTCGCCAAGCAGAGTTTTTTCCCTAGCTCAAGAGAGAACGCCAGAGCCTCCTCGGACCACAGACCCATAGTTATGACTGCAATTGGGATGAAGTAGTGATTAATGATGAGCTCCACATATAATTTATTAAGAATATTATTATTTATACTAAAATGTATCTGGGATGGCTGGTTCAATACTAAAACATCTATGTTGTCTTGTAAAGTTAGCAGAGAAAGATAATTTGTTCTGATTCTTAATTGTATCTTTCTTCTTTATATTCTGAAAATAATCATTATTGTCAATCTATAATATCATAGGCAACAGTTGACATCTAGGATCTTGTTTATGACAGTAATGATTGTCCCTATCCCTCTGCTCAGCACAGGTATCCTCCGACATCTAAGAGGTCAGGCCATAATCCTTGTACTAGTTGAGTGCAGTGATAATATTTATAAGAAAACGACTTGTATCGAAGACATATGTACAGGGTTAGCCAGTGAAAAGGGAAGATTGGAGATTGCCTTGACAGTTGGAATGTAAGTGGTGGGGGTTTTAGTGGCTGGCTCCGTTCCACCTGCGTATCCTGCCATTTAGTTGAGATGGATTGTTGGATGAATGAACATCGAGGCTTAGCTGTTAAAGAGTATTACACATGGTGAGAGTTTGGTGAAAACGCGATGTGATATATTCGGATAACGCAATTCGTTCATGGTAAAACTAACTTGAACAAACTGGATCAACGTCTAAAAAACGAGGTGGGAGTGCAAAAACCATTCGAACCCCTCAAAACATCGCTATGACCTGCCAAACAACATGCTCTACGCAACTCAATGGAGGATATTTGACAAATGTTATATTCAAAAAAATATTTTTTTACTTATTGTACAGTAAATGGCTACCTTTTTTCCTTATATTTATAACCATTAATTAGTAAAATTAATTTTCTTAGAGTTTTTAATTACTTATTTAAATCTTCCCGTTTCACTGGCTAACCCTGTACTAGCCGGCAAAATAATAACAAAGTTTTAAATTTCATTGTACATACTGAAGGATTACTTTGCTAAACATACTTTACTAAACTGTGTCCAACTGCGGTCTAGTCGCAAACCAAGCAGTCACGACAAAATAAATTAAATAACTCACCCTTCTTTGCTTCAATTCTTCACACATACTATAGATACAATATCTTTATAGTATTTATAAAATAATGCTACGATTATGTTTTAAGAGGTGGCCCAAAAAGACAAAGGAGTACCGAAATTAGGTCAGAAAGTAGGTCAAAAGGGGTATTATTTGGATTTTTATTGATAAAACTTTGTTTAAGGTTATGTCTCTATAAACAAAAAAATATGTGGTCTATTACTAGAGATATACTTCCAACATAAATTATTATTATAACCCATCGCAGCTATATTTCCTTAACTTTTATTATAAGCATTGTATTATAATCACAAAACTAAAAGTTACAAAACGTAAACAAATTTAATGAATTCGGGATTGACAGGTGCGTTGCCATGGCGATAAGTGTTGCAAGAATTAATAATATTACCTAAATGTGTGGTAAATAGTTTCGCATCAAATATGGTTTCTTATAAAATGTATGGTAACAAATTTTCTTATACCATAACTTAGCCTGGGGCTAGCTGTCGAAACGAATCATAATCAGAATACTTTTCTTAAGGTAAAAAAACACATCAACGACGTGCCACGGCACTAATAAAAATATATTCAAAACTTACAAAGACCCAAACTTTTTTTATTTTTTGTCAATGACTTTTATGGAAGTAATATACAAACAGTATAAAATAATTACAATACAAATTAAAACTACTTAAAAGTAAAAATTAAAATAATTATAAACTAAACCTAATAAAAAGTAAACTATAAGTAAAAAATATCCTCTAGAGACCCTTCAGTGATAGTCCCAAGAAGACTGGCAACATTTCCCCTCTGTAAAGCTAAGCTAAAACGTTGGCAGAAATAATTGCCAGCCTTCCTATCTCCAGACTTTTCCGTTAGTCGTTTGGACAACCCCTTGGCCAGACGCTTAGCTGAAAGTCCCCATGGGCCCATCGTCTCGACCCCAAACGGCGCAAATTCGTAACCTGTACTGAGGTAGGCGTTGACCCCACACTGACTATCGTATTCATTTTCATTGTGTACCAACTCTTATACAATCCGCAGCTAAATACGTATTACCAGAAATTCAAATTCTCCAGATATATGTTCTGGAAGGCCCATCTCCAACAGTAGAGGTCTAGGACGCTATGTTTCAGGGGCTGTAATAAAAAAAAACTATTTAAAACTAAATAATAAAAAGTATCATCACGAACGTATCCCTTGGTCAGAAACCAAGCTTATAAAGAAGCAGATTCACATTTAGCCAACTCTCCTGTGTGCTTAGTGTAAAATGCAAGTTTCGGAAAACGTAACTGCTGTAGTTACGTTTTTTTTATTTTACATTGCGTGTTATTGCAAGTTTGGCTATAATAACAGGCAATGAACATCGAAAATTCAGTAAAAAAACTCTACTATCATAGTTGCGTTTACGAAACTTCACTGTCATACTAGGCATACTGTAGGCTAATCATGACAAGTGGCAAAGCTCGTCGATGTCTCTAGCGTACTAAACTCGAGAAATATCACAATTAAATTTTATATTATTCAAATTTATTTATTTAAATTAATAAATATTTTGTGTCCAGACCGGCAATCAAACCTCATACCTCCGAGTCTAAATCAACAGACGTAACCGCTAGACCACGGAATAATAAAGTTTCATATTAATGGATATGAAAATGTCATACATTTAAATTGATTGAGACTTCTACTGCCCTCGTATTCCGATTGAGACCAGAGTTTTCCTGATAAAAACACATTATGCACTATATACACGTATGTGTAGGTACCTTATCCTATACATTTTGTGTATGAAAAAATGTCTAAGAGCCCTGGGATCCTAAACTAATAAATAAAACGTATGTTTTTTCTTACATGATCTATCTAAAACCTAATAGAATTAGTTTTTAATCAATTTTATATATATAAATAATGTAATTACAATATAGGGAAAAATATTTTATTACAAGTCAACATTATTTTAAAAAATGCTTTAGACTTCACTTAATAGATGGCGCTGCTTTCACTTTATAAATGGTATTATTAGAACAAAATAAGGTAATACAGCTAAATTGTATACTGTAGCATCTTGAGCAGATTGTTGTGCAACGATACTTCTACATAATTTAGTCCGTAAATGCCGCATGCGCCAAACAGCTGAGCGATAATGGCGGCGCCCTACGGTTATCTTCTAAACTAAAATTAGTAGCATTATGTCCGCCGTGCCGGTTCGGTGTCCGATGCATCTCTGTATAACAATTAACCTAACTTGCAATCTTTTATTCCGTCCTGTATCGAGAATTTAACAATCTTTAAATCTCTTTTTTATCGTTTTAATTGTGATTTTGTTACTTTACCGTTGTTGATATAAAAACTTAATAGTGTTTTTGTGTGTTGGGTACGCACTACTTGCTACTGACCGTATCCTTCGGGCTTTTATCGATTTTCACTATGAACATATTGTGTTGTTTACTTTTTATTCACGTGTTTTAATGTGTTGTGTCCAGGTCTAGTGGTGTGGTAATTTGGGTGAATTATGTTTCCGAGTTCGCGTGAAGTTACGTCGATTGGATGACAAAAATATGGAATTCGAGAACGATTTTAGTTTAAAGGAATGGGCCAAGGACAAGCCGCTGTCTATCCTGCAGCTGGATCCAGCAGATCGGGCTGTCCTTCGTATTGCAGGTAAGCTGGTGTCTATTGCATCACCGTTAATTCGATAAAATCCCATTGTTATTGTCTTTAATTCTTTGAATTATGTTAAAATCGTTTGTTTATTATAATTAAATCGTTAAAAACTGCCTTGTACGACAAGTTAATTACATCTACAATCGACTACCGAGCGACGTGAATAGTTTTGTTAATGTAAATTCTAACCTAAAAAGTAAAAAAAAATCGCGTTCATACGTAATGCAGGAAGGACTGTTCGTGGACTAATTAAAGACTTGCAAATAACCTACAGGTAATAATTATTGTATAATGACTGTTTTTTGTACAATATATATGCTTAATCATTTTTTTTATTAAATATTTAAGGAATTATTGTATTCTAACTAAATTTTAGCTTAAGCCTCATCATCATCAACCTGTGTCTCCACTGCTAGATGTGGGCTAAGGGCCGCCACTGCACGCGGTCTTATGCAATCCCCATCTAACCCCCAACCTTCTTTAGGTTATGCGAACCTGTACCTACGTGGTACCTGGCGGTAGATGTTTCCGGTCCATTGCCACTTCAGCTTGCTAATTATCCTTTAGGGAGTTTGGTTTTGTGACAAATATCAACGGTTCGGATTATATCCATCAGAGAAACATTAAACATATCACCATCGCCCGATGAGCGACCTTGAATTTGTGAACCAGACATTTCACGCATTGGTCGTCAAACATTGTGGCATGGACGATAAGAGGATGTGTCGAAGTTTCCGTTAAGTTTAATTTATAGAATTATTAATTAATATTTATTTGCGACCTATAGAAATGAGAAGGTTGCTGGTGGGGTTTGGGTGACGGTGATAAAATATCAAGTAGAATCCAGCAGTTGAGCGACAGAACATGGCCTATTATAGCTAGTTATCGGCAGTAGTTATAAACTTTGTTATTAGTTAAAATAGTTCTCCTACGTTTGTGTACAGTCTGTCAAATTGGCGCTGGCCTATTAAAAACTAACCACGAGGCACAGCTGCGAGATGGTTATGCACAACAATTAATTAATCCTTAGGTAATCCAGCATACATGCTGGCTGTACATTCGGTTAAAAAGTCTTTAACAAACCTTGGAAACGTTTCGCTGCATTTGAAGGTCATCGCTTATAAATTACGCCAGGATTTACACAATTATCTCCGTGACGTTTTAAATGCAAAGACACCAGACTTGCATTTTCAATCACCACTGGGTTTAGTATTTTCATTATATTTCGCGTTATCGTTAAAGTAATTCTTAAGGTACCTAGGTGCAAAATAACATGGAATGTAAAATATAGAACACCGAGTAGATGAACGCTTCAGTAAATCTGTATCTCGCATTTTTGACAGCACCAACTATTTGCCCCCTTACGATCGTAAGCCTGATGCGCAAAAACCAATGGATTACCCTATAAACACACTCTCGTACATACTCACACAAATACACATAAACTGTTATAAATATAAACAAAAGATATTTTCTATTTGTAGTTTTAAATTGTAAATAATTTTAATTAGCACCTTAAGTATAAACAATACATACCTTTATTTAAATTGACTAACAGCAGTCCCCCCGACCGCTGCGACACATCACTTTGGTGCAGTAGCTGGGACGTTAACTTAAGTTCAATCCAGTAGTGTGTTTAACTGGGTGTTTAACTTTGAAATCAACAGAGACGATCAAAAGACTATGTAGTAAGCTGGGTCTTACTGCTAAATGTTGAATGGTGCAACTAACCTTAATCCTCTATAGACTAACTTATTCTGTATCAATTTTTGTAAGTTTTTATTTGTATTATCAGTGTACTTCTTAAATAAACGTATAAAATTTATTATTATTAGAGTTGTGTCGTTGTGGGCTTTTTGAATAACAAAACGTAAACGTTATCCGTTTTGAAACAACGTTGTGACAACAATCTACTTCCGCCTCCGTAGTCTAGTGGTAACAAACGTTGCCGTGAACTCGGGAGGTCGTGGGTTCGATTCCCACCGGGGGCAAGTTGTACATTGTATAATTTGTCTCGGTCTGGGTGTTTATATGTATAATATGTATATGTTTACAAAAAAAAAAGTATAATATGTAGTTTATCAACCATCTAGTTTCCGTAACACAAGCCTCGTAGCTTACCACGGAAACTAGATGGCGCTGTGTGACCTGTCTGGAAATATTTATTATTATTATTAATAACTATCAACTTTAAGTACGGTGCGTGTTTAAAACAAATATTAGACTATTTTATTTCGTTATATGCATGGCATGCTACACAAAAGGATGATTATTCTTTGAAACTAAACGTCAATGTCATTCTCGTGCAACTTTCTCACTCGTACTCGGGCGAATGTGCAATGCAACCTACTCATTTCATTTGTAGGCAACGCAATCATCCGCAGTTTGTCCGTTACGAGATCGCTTTGTTATGAAAAGTAGATAGTTTTAATTCGCTAGAAAACAAGCAATCGTTGTGAACCTCAGTAGATAGTTTAGTTTTTAATTATGTAATTAAATTAACTATTTTAATAAAGTTTAGATTCTGGTAACATCGTCACTTTCAACCTCAAGACATTACTAATCACTTTACCGGTTACCTAAATAACGATTGTATTTTCTATCTTTTACAACAATCTTCGCTGTGTTCAGCAAGATTCGGCGAAGAGATACTCACCTAGTTATCAAAGTTATCTGAAATAGTCACCTAGGTACCTACTTTTATCACTCCAGTTTGATAGATGTATGTATTTAGGTGACTATTATATCTCTGTGATAAACAAGATACAGGAACCGGCGTGAGTTATGAGCGATGGTTTTAGGAATTTGTGTCAGTACTTACCATTCTTGAAAACATCGTAAACACATGTTACATGTTGTGCTCTCGGTACTCATTACAGCCCCTAGTACACAGCGTCTTTGACCTCCACTGTTGGAGATGGGCCTTCTAGTTTCATTTTTTTTTTTTAATTGCATAAAAGTACAAAGAGCTAACATATGAAGTCTATTGAAGACAAGTCTTTTTTTTTTTTTTTTTTATACTGGACTCGACATGTGACATCGCGCCCACCTGATGGTAAGCAGTACGCGAGGTCCAAGAATGGGAGCAACTGACGCCGGTCACTATGACCGACATCAGTCTCTACCACTATGCCGGCCTAACAAGATGCTTTTTCACACTTCGCTTGAAGGACTCCAGGTTATAAGAGTGGGGAAATACACTGGCTGGGAGAGCATTCCACATCTTCAGCGTGCGACAGATGTAAGAGTCTCCAAATTTATGAGTACGCGTAGGGATAGTGGGTAAGGTATGTGGATGCATATTTTGGCCTGTGCGTGTAGTTCGGTTGCGGAATAGAGAAGAAGGGATAAGGTTATGGAGCTCCTCAGAACACTCGCCGTGGTATAGCTTGTAGAACACGCTCAGAGAGGCAACGTCACGGCGAAGCTGCAGTGATTCGAGAGTTTTAGAGACTGTGGTGTCGTCCACTATCCGAATTGCCCGCCTCTGCAGGACATTGAGAGTCTGTTTGTTGCATGTCGGAAGAAGACCGGAAGATCGTTCCAGGGAGATGATGCTATGACGACAAAAGACTTGGATACAAAGTTTGTGTGATGAGAGGGAATTGCAATAACTGGGTTATGCGATGATATAGGCATATGTATATCTGGAGAATTTGGCCTACACTCGCCTCGTAGGCCAGAGGTTAGCGAGGATCTGATGTCAATTTACAAAATACAAAAACGTTTATTTGTTCCCAAAAATTGTTCACATTATTTTTTGGAGGAACTCTGATCCCCAGACTAGAATTCTCTGGGTTAAGCTGAGGATCAGTTTCTTCCTTGGTTACATTTTAATATTTAAAAGTATAAATTTTATGCCTCAATATTATTTTTGTTTTATTATTTATTAAATTAATTTATCATGCCATGCATTATACTATTATTATATTATATACATATTATATTATACTATATTATATTATATTCCACCATATTTATATTATGACAATTTATTAACGATTTCACAAGTTGGTACTAGTGGAACCGGGACCGACGGCTTCACGTGCTCTTCGAGGCACGAGAACGGTATATACATATATACATATATATATATATATACTTATTCGTATATGTATACGAATCTGTGTTCTAAGGCCTGTGATTAAAATATATATTGAACAACGCGTTTCGTGCGCAATTGTCAGTGTATCTGATGACACTAAATAAAACAGATGTTGATAAAGTTTTCTATATCTTATAAAATTTATATTATGGTACTAAAATTAGATATTTATAGGTAATTTATAGTCTGTTAGACACTGACAAAGGTTATCGGGAATGACCTTTAACTAAGGCGGGTTGTTCTTGTTTAACTATATGGAATTTAGTTGGTATAGAATTAGATTTTTATTAATTTTGATAATAGTGAAATAGGTATTTAAGAGTGGTAACACCAATCTTTAACATAAATTGACATCATAACCCCTTGCCCAGCTTGCCTGGCTAGTGTGGCGAGAGAAGGTCAAATTCTCCAGAAATATGTTCTAGAAGGCCTATCCCCAACAGTGGAGATCTACGACTCTGTGTTTAAGAAGCTGTAATGAAGTAATTGACGACAACAACCCTTATTTTCAACCCACCACGATAAATCACCATTAACATCTTCAGCCCGTGTCTCTCCATTTCTGAAAGTGTGATGTCGTACGGAGCAGAGACGTGGATACTGACAATGGGTCTCGTCTCATGACTAAAATAAATATCATACCTAATTATGAAAAAAAAAACTTATATTTATTTAAGTATGTAGTGAGTTTTGTCGACTTATTTTGTTTACGAGATTAAGAAGGAAATTATCTTTAAATATTTTAGAGATAGTATACGAGTATGTGCTGTGTGTAACTGGTACGTGTATTAAAAACTACATAAAATATCTAAGCATTGAAAGTTTTTAACCAAAGCGTCCTCGCAGTATTGTCGTGGATACTGACAGTCGGTCTTCTTCACAAGTTTAAGGTCGCTCAATGAGATAGATAGACGATAGATTTCATTAAAGTTACTGACACAGCCATCAAAATTTCGAAGCTGAAGTGGCAATGGGCCGGACATGTCTGTCGCAGAACCGATGTCTGTAGTAGTACACGTTTTGGAGTGGAGACCACGTACGGAAAGAGTCACGGTCACAGAGTGTGACGACTACCCGCCAGATGGACAGATGACCTGGATGGCAAAAGATCGTGTGTAATAGCGAGCCTTGTGGGCCTATATCCAGCAGTGAACAGACACGGGCTGATGATGATGAAGCATTGAAATTTAAATGAAATAGCTACTGCGCTGACATCTAGCGGGAGTAATGCTGTGAGTTGTGTAGCCGCCATATTTCGCCGCGCGACCTGTACCTTAGCTACCGGTCTCGCATCAAAGCATTACCTTGGTAATCCCCTATCTAATTTATACAATAATAAATAAGTAATTAGCCGCCACTTTCTCTAGTTACGTCTACCGTTTGGTAATCATTGGAAACAATCAATTTTAGTTAGCTCTTAATTATTTAGTTTGAAAGATTGCTGAAACATTTTACATTTATTTTTAATAAGTAATGGCCAAACTGTTTTATCTTTGTTTTTGTCAGACACTAACGGCCAGTTGCAGAAAGGATGATTAAAATTAATCTCTGATTTATATTTTTATATTTGCCACGTCTGCTAATATATGCTATGTTCAACTTGAAATCAAATAATAATAATTAATAATTATGAAAACGTTTATTGACTTAAAAACCTAAATACATCAACCAGTAAATACGGGTTTTAGATGTTTAAAATATTACTGAAAATAAATAAATTATTTGCTTTCAAGTTGAACATACTTAGCATATATTATAAGGCCCGCCACACACAGACGGAATCCGATTTTATAATTTTCGTGGATATCGAACACGCCCACTTGAAAAAGTCTCCCTGTATAGCCTTGAACATATTTCATTAGGAAACTCATCACCGCCGCTTGTGTTAGCTTATTTTATTATATAAAAAGTAGATTTTATTCGAATGACCGATCGGTGAAGGTCGCTTTTCTTGTAAATAAATAAAAATAAATAAATATTTCCAGACAATCACACAGCGCCATCTAATTTCCGTGGTAAGCTGCGAGGCTTGTGTTACGGAAACTAGATGGTTGATAAACTACATATTATACTTTTTTTTTTTGTAAATATATACATATTATACATATAAACACCCAGACCGAGACAAATTATACAATGTACTCGTAATATCGAACAATAAATCGCAAATTTGCTTGGGCAGTTAAAATAGACTGTGACTGGGTTTCATCCCATTCTTTATTGGATCGCATATCACCTATTAAAAAAACAATTTCAAATTGCCGTTGTTTTTCAGAAACCATAAAAATTCGGATGTTAAGACTTGTAAAGTATTTTTACAATACCTGTCCACAACAAGCCGGTTGACGAAACCTAGATAACGCTACTGGGAAAGGAAGTTGTAAATATTCAGCAATTTTGACGAAACACCGGGTCGTTGAACCTGGTTTAATTGAACGCTTGGCCTCGCCTGTGTGCAAATAATGATAACTACATATGTAGGTATATTGCTTTATTTGTCTGGAATCTTATCACTATTATTTAGCGTTTCCTCGCTCCAATCGATAATAACTAACTTTATTGCTAAGGAAATTAACTGCAAAATTATGCACTGCTTAATGGAAGCATTGCCAGTTTTTTTTTTATTAAACGTTGTTTGCCTTCTAAACCATTATATTCGATTCCTAGTCGAGATACAATAAGGGGGTTTAACGCCTTTATGATCAGGAACGGGTTCAAGACTCAGCTTTACGCAGTGGAAGTTGGTGCTAGAGAAGTTCCAGCAAAATCTTTGATATACTTACTAAAAGAATTGGGCCTAAGCAGGTCTGCCGTCACATTTATGGAAAGAGCATCCAAAATTTTAAATTAAATTATAACATTTATACTAAAGCTAACTCGAAATAATTTTTTTATTTTTTATTTTTTATTATATATGTTTACCCCTCGTCGGGTAAAGCTCTCCTCCTTTTCTACCCATTTCTTTCTATCCTGTGCCTCGTCCATCAAGTATTGTCCTGCTTCCTTTACTATCTCGTCCTCCTATCTTTCCTTAGGTCTTCCTTTATTTCTCTTGCCCTTCGGTCCCTTCCATGTAGTAACTACTTTAGTCCATCTGTTATCTTTAAGGCGTCAGCCAACGCCAAAACGGCATTAACGGAATTATAAAGTATTTGGTTGTGTAGGGAGGGGGGTGGAATGGTGGATAGTAAGCGTCTTGTCGCGCATTAACATACAAAAAGAATGCTCAACTTAGCTTAGCCTAATTATCAATATGCTCGTAGGTAATAAAAATATTACACGGAGTAAAAAAAAGTAAAATAAAATATAAAAAAAAGATTACAGTCACTCTTTGGGTTCATAATTTTTATAAAATGTTCATTGATTGTTGCTTATTATTATCCTACATCATCGGTTATCATATAGTTCGTAGTACCTAATTTATGTAGTATATAAATAGTAAGTATACGGTTAAGTCCGTGGATTTAGACTCGGAGGTACCGGGTTCGATTCCTGGTCGGGAAACAAAAAATATTTATTTAAATGTATTTATTTACATAATATTTAATTTATTTGTGATATTTCTCGAGTTTGGTACGCTGGAGACATCGACGAGCTGGCCACTTGTCATGATTGGCTTATAGTAAAGTTGGCTAAATGTGAATCTGCTTATTTATAAGCGTGGTTTCTGACCACCTCGAAAGGGAAAACGGTCGTGATGGTACTATAAATAGTATAACTTGTCACTTTGTATATTTATGTGCAATAAAGTTTTAAATAAATAAATATATTTAATATAAATAAATAATAAGAAACTTCGACCTTTCTTTGTCACGTTAAAACAATGAGTTAGTTTTTTTGTTTGTAAGTGCGAAACCCGGAGTAATACCAAGTAATAACACACACTTCATGCGTCATATTGCTCAAACAAAAGGAGTTATGAGGTCATGTACGTTGACCTGACTGAATAAGAAAAATACAGCCTTTTGTAGCAAGTCATTTCTTCACAATTACTCACTGTTAAGACCCTATTCCTCGCCAACCCGTCTGGTCAGCGTGGCGAGTGTAGGCTAAATTCTCCAGAACTTTCTGAAAGGCCCATCTTCGACAGTGAAGACCTAGGATATAATTATATGTATATAGACTTATTAATTGTTATAATATTTATCATAAGTTGGTATTAAAAATTTGCACCTTACATTGTCAAAATGGTCCACATTGTCCTCAAGGTTGGCTGTCAGATTATGTCTAGCGGCATTAAGTCCGCCCCTTGTATAACGTGCAATAAAGTTTTAAATAAATAAAGAACTCACCCGCCCTGATAAGAAACGCGTTACGTCTATAATTGGTGCTGAAACGAGGAATTAGTAGGCTTGGACTCTTCCTAGTGTTTCTTGTGGATATGGTAATTGATAGCAGGTTGTTATGCATGACGATAGTAAACTGCCTTAATACAATTATTAAGTTGCATGGTTCAATGGCCCCAGATGAGATGCAGCTATACTTTCCCCTTTAACCACGTGTTCCATTACAGGATAGTACTATAAGCGATAAACAACCTAAGATTAACAAAAGCGACGCGCGACCATTGAAGATTTAACGTCACAGTTACTAAGAGAGAAACCTAATTGAGATATAATATTTTGTAGTATTAAAGTATCATCACGACCGTATTCCTTGCGGGGTCAGAGATAACGTTTTTTTTAAGAAATGGATACACATTTATCCAACTTTACTATAGGCCTATCATGACAAGTGGTAAACTCGTCGATGATGTCTCTAGCGTACCAGACTGAAAAAATATCACACATAAATTATATAAATTGTGTCCCGACCTGAAATCAAACTCGGTATCTCCGTGTTTAAATCTGCGGTCGTAAACATTAGACCACGGAGGCATTTACGAAGACATAACTGTGATAGTGGTTTATACTTTCGTCTTTAATTCGGATATATCTCTTTCTTTTAAAATCTCTATCAAATGATTTCCTTAATATTGGTGAGTGGTCTGAACGATTTTTGCCTGATTTTTTGCGCCTTCTGCGAAAGTAGGTCATTTTAAGGATCCATTGGCGCTTGAGGTTGTTAGATCGCAAATTACATAATTATGAAAATGCCTTCTGTAGTTAAAATTATACGAATATATATATATATATTACACATACAGACATCGCATGCACACACTAAGTATTACTTCACCTCTTCCCTCCCCCTTCCCCAAACACCCAACATTAATACACACACCACATGATATATTTTAACCTTTTTTATCCATTTATTTTAAAACTTTATTGCACTATGTACAAGCGGTGGGCTTAATGGCGCAATGTCGAGAATTTTCATTATGAGGTAGGTGCAAAGGGCTTATATGAAACTTAATTTAAAATATTAATTATAAAACAATACATATTAATATACATACAAATATGTACGCAATATTACATATACTACACATTATACATATATATGTATGTATGTAAGATATATTGCATATACTATCTTTACCTGTTGGGAACTGTTTAAGTAATGTGAATATACCATTTTCTTTAAGAGTGATCTATTGGGCGCTTGGCTGATTTCTACCGGCAAATTGTTCGACAGATTCGCAACCACTACTGCGAAAGAGTTTGACTTGAAGCTAGAGTGATGAAATGGGATAGATAAATAAGATCTTTAACTGTACCTATTCAATGTTTAAACACCACGTACATAAACTAAACCAATAAATATGCTGATTTTATTGTTTGATTTAATGTTATTAAGAATACTTATTATTACTACTATATTATTATTGTTTTTGGGTTTATATAAATATATATAATTTTAGTTATATATAAGATATGTATGCCAAATTGTTATTTACTTATATGTTTAAATTTAGATATTATTGTCTTTCTGTATTTTATTCTTAATATTGTTTACTGCATGCTGTGTACAAATGTTAGGTTGGCAAACTTACTACTTATTTATATCACTGTATTTTGTCAAATGTTTTGTCTGTTAACTGTTTTTTGTACCTTAATAAATAAATAAATAAAAAATAACACAGAATTGTAAGCCGAGCGAAGTGACCTGTTATGAAGTGACGAGAGATATGTTCACTATTGGAAAAGACACTGTCGACTGTTATTTATATTGCTGGAGAGAAAAAAATACTAAAAGGAACTTTATAATTTAAAAAATAGCGTACTACGGTAATAGCTTCTAGCTGGCATTTTAACACATTCCTAAAGAAATAAGTGCACAATACAAACGGTTTTATGTACTTAGCGAGAGTGTTACTTTGTTATAAGTTAGTTCCAAAAATGTAAAGTAATAACTTTTTTTTTTAAAACTTTATTGTTTTAATAACAAAATGTGTATGTTTTGTTTAAAAAACTCGTATATCTACACTACCTGAAAAGCTCACAATATTAGTAAGTTTACATATATGTATGTTTATGTATGTATTAGTATATTGATATTATAGTGTATATAATAGTAAATGTGTCCTCTATTTTTTTAAATATTTCTTTCATTGCACCTATAATAGTTCAAATTTGTCCCCAAGGTTTGGCTGTCAGAAAATGTCTACGGGCATTAAGTCCGCCTTTGTACTTCGTGCAATAAAGTTTTAAATAAATAAATAATGACGATTGTCATTTTCTTAGTATTTATTTAAGTACTTATTTTGTATTTGATTAACAATAACAAGTCAAATATTTTTTATTCCATCATGGTGTCTAACGGATACTAAGAGGTAGGTTATTCCATAATGTGACTTCTCAGCTACGACTGAGAAGTAATTTGAAATGAAGTTAGTGTAAAGTGTAAAATAGAAGTGAAGTAAATAAAAACCAAAACCAGAAAAGTATTAAACTATACATAAAAATGGTACCGGGTTCGATTACTGGTCGGGACATCTATTAATTAATATGGCTGCTTGTGAAGCAGGCTGGGGCAGCTCCCGTCTAGGTTTCTGTTTGTTAACTATTTTTGTCTTGGTTTTATTTGAATTTTATTTTTAATCAATTTTGTTTCATTTTTTTTAATATCTTTTAGTTATATTACTGTTCCACTAAATTTTAATGTCGGCTATGGTATAATAACAGAGGTTGTTGGAACCTGCTTCCAACCCTTTTGTCATAATATGTTTGTTTTATTTTTTAACTATATTTTTATTAACTCTTATTTTTGTGACAAATAAAAACTGATTTTATTTATTTAATTTATTTGTGATATTTCTCGAGTTTGCTACGCTAGAGACATCGACGAGCTTGCCACTTGTCATGATAGGCCTATAGTAAAGTTGGGTAAATGTGAATCCGCTTTTATTCAAAAGCGTTGACTCTGATCTCCCCGGTAGGGTGATACTCCTACATATCATCACGCCAGATCCCTGACGGGGTAGGCTGAGACAATTTAGCGCCACCTGACACGATCACATACCTCTTTCGCTTTGTCGACATTCATCAATCTCTTCGTACATGCCCTTTTGTTACGAAGGCTTTGGCCAGTGTTTTATTTATTTGATCTTTTACCCACAATTTTTGCGTGATACTCCTCCAGTTGTTTATAACAATATAATCGATAATTCGATTGTCATACTGTGACACCTGCAGCCCTATTCTGTTACATAAGCGCAAACGTTATATAATGAAATCGTTAACTATATATCTGTGGTGTCAAGGAAAAAGGAGATGAGTCGAAAATATTAAAAATTAGATTTTTGCACCTATTGGTTCAAAACATTTATATGCGTCAATGCAATAAGGAGATAAGTCTATACACTGTACAGTTTATTTTACATTCCTACGTACATAAAGGGGCTAGTCGTAACATTAAAATGTATAAATAAGTAAAAAGAGTTTAATCGAGTTATTTCAGTATCGCGCTTTTACCGCCAATAATTCAGTTATGCATAGTGATGATGAGATGAGTCCACTCGTACCTAAAGTATACGATTAATGAAATTGAACATTACGTAAATTACAATTTTCTAATTTTAAAAATTAGTTGTTTTCTTAATTTGCCTCTAGTGAAAAGTTTAAGTTTTGTACTTATCCCCTTTTCCCTTGACACCACAGATATATATCACGCTATTGAAGTTGATATTTGCACGGCCGCTGTCAAGGTTGAACGCCAATAGGGTTGAGAATTAAATAATATTTTGTAATTATGACGCAATCTCTGACGTAAATAACTAAATCCACTAATAACGTTTGCGACTAAGTAATAAAATAGAGCTACTGAGCTCATGCTATATCTTAAGGTCAAAATATAGAATAATATTAAGAACGATAGGGATGAATATCTGCATAGGCCGATCCATGTGGGTCAATGGCAATACCTAACTGTTATCATATTAGCATGCAGTACACGTAGTACCGTGTATGTGCGTTATTAGAACCAGCGTGCTCCCGTAATCGCGGGGTCAATGACCTCGCGAAAGCGGATAGACCAACGTCCGGTCAGGGTCCGATGATTAATCTTGACATTGGGAAATTTCTTGCGTTTTCTTAAGAGGGGCTTTTGCATCTCTCTCGCACGCACAACACAATATTTTCAAAGATTATTATTATAGTATTCTTAAGTGTACTGTAACTTGTACATATAGGTTACAGAGTTTTATTTGAATTTTAATCAAAGAATAGTATTTAACAGTAATCAGGAAGGCTGGCAATTATTTCTGCCAACGTATTAGCCTCGCTTTACAGAGGGGAAATTTTACCAGTCTCCTTGGGACTGTCTCGGATGGGACATCTCTAGAGGACATTTTTTATTTATAGTTTAGTTTATTTTTAATTTTATTATTTAGGTAGCTTTTATATTGTAATTCTTTTATACTGGTTGTATATTACTTCGAATACAATTTAAAACAATACAGAGTAAAAGAATAGTATTGTCATTCATACGATAATGACATAGTCGATCGGTTTTTGTTTTGAAAAAAGACATCGACAGAGCGAGGATTTTTATAAATATTAGGATAACGGTTAAAGTCTATCGCGTAATAGTGTCCCTCGCGGAAAGTGTTTAGTTTTTATAAAGTTGTAATTTTATTTTTAATATTTCCAGACAGGTCACACAGCGCCATCTAGTTTCCGTGTTAAGCTACGAGGCTTGTGTTACGGAAACTAGATGTTTGATAAACTACATATTATACCTTTTTTATATCTTTTTAATTATATCGATAATACAAAGTATAAAAAGTTTTATGCATTTTTAATAAAAGTAGTTGCGTAGCATCCTCTCCGTACCAAATTAAGGCAACTACATCCAACCGCAGGCGTTGGATAATCTTGTGACTTTGTGCAAAGCAAGGTTACAGTACTTTTAAGAAGTGTATTCTATTAACTTACTAGGAAATAAAATTAAGGACATTTCGGACATATTTTTTCTTTCATATACCTAATTTTAGACAGAGAAAAATAGCTATAACGTATGTAAAGATAGAAGGCAAATTTATAAGCATTCCATGGATTTACCGTGCGGGTGCCGGGTCCATCGTGTGTGGGTAAGTGATGAGAAGAATGGTGTCTCGGGTTTGCGAACGACAATAGGCTGGTTTGAGAGGCCATTATTTCTTTTTTTTATTGCGCAACAAGACGTTCACCATCCACCATTCTGCTCCTCTCCCTACCCAACCAAATACTGTATGATTCCGTTAATGCCGTCTTGTTGTATTATATATCTGAAATTTCTGTAATTTTATTTCCTAGTAAGTTGATGACTACATTTCTCAAAAGTACACTTACTGGAAAAATCTTTAATAATGTTGGAATGTGCGAGCGAGACGGATGCAAAAGCGTTGAACCTTCTTAAGATAATGATGATGAATTTCGAATTATTTATTTTTATTTATTCAGGAAACATATCTTAAAACATAATTACAACAATTCTAAAAGTTACACAATCCAGCAAAGCTTCCACTTAAATATTAAACATACATTTTGCAAAAAATAATAATAATAGGGATAATCTTAAAAACAATACCTATATAACTAAATAATGAAATAATGAAAAATAAAAAAAAAAATAGTAGTAATAAATATAAAGTTCTCCAAGTATTCCAATTATGATTCATTTAAATTATTAAATGTTAATTTATCTTTTTAACCTAGCAACACTAACATTAAACAATCAATATCACCGAAATTTTCATTGTACTTTAGGCATGATCTTAGCACAGTTTTTCAAGTATTTTGTTCCAGTATATCTGATAGCAAATAACAGTTTGGATCTATTCCTTTTCCTACTACAATTCAAGTTTATTTTACTTAATAAATACGGCGAGCTAATCTTACAATTTATTATCTTCTACAAGAAATGGATGTCTCTTACAATGCGTCTATTTTCGGGGGAGATGAAAGGGGGTTTGTTGTTACACAGTCCTCTATATTTAAGATGTTTTATGATTCTGTTTTGAATAGTCTCAATATTATGGTTATTTTTATTTTATAAACTCTTTATTGCACAAAAAAACTTTAAAGTAATGTACAAAGGCGAACTTAATGCCTTTCAGCATTTTATAACAGCTAACCTTTGGGAGCGTGGTAGAGGATTTGCGGGGTGCATTATTATAAATATACAACTACATACACTACATAATAATCGTTACATAATATTACTTAAATAATATAGATATACAAAAATTGGTAACTACAGAACTATTTAGACACATTAAAAATAGTATAATAGATGTAGGTACTAAGAAGAGCTAAGTTGTTTGTTGAGAAAGTGAGCGATTAGGAGATTATTAAACATATTAATAGACGGCGCCTGTCTGATAACCAGAGGTAGTTTGTTCCACTCACGAGCAGCGGAAGAATCTGAATATCTGCTGGACGAATGGATAGAGATTTTGAGGTGATTGTTATTAGCAGAGCGAAGGGGAAGATTATGAGTGTCTCCAAGGAACTGGAAACAAGTCTTAAGGTATGAAGGAGTTTGGGGATTGTAAAGAATGCCGTAAAGTGAAGTCAAGATATGTGCAGATCTGCGGAAACGGATATTGAGCCACTTTAATTGAATACGATATTGAGAAACATGGTCATCTTATTTTTATTTCATTTATTGATTGTTTAAATTCTTAAACCATGAATGAAAATAATTACCCGCCTAAAACAGAAAGTACGCTACCACTACATACGGTAATCTGTTATTATTAATTAAACGCAATATTAGAAAGTAATTTGCTAATTACTGGATATCCATCGCAGGTTCGTGTTTTATGATAATTAACTAAATTTTCGTTATATTACTAACTTATTATCTTAAAATGTTGCTGTTAATAATAATAATAATAAATTCATTATTGTACAGAACCAAAAATAGTGTGGGTACAAAGGCGAGCTTAATGCTATTAATGCATTTTCTACCAACTAACCTTTGTAGCCTCCCCAGCAATTATAAGCGGGTGCAGAAATACTATTGTGATCAACAATAATTTATGTTAAATTGGTAGCAACAATAAAGGTTACTTAAAAGGGTTTAACACTTTTGCGTTTCTTTCGCATCTAGCTTGGATCTGGATAGAATACATACATACAGCATTCTACATTCAGCAACTCCCGCACAGCCTTGCAGATAGATACCTTTCTCAGTCAGATTAAACATTAACAGGTCACTGGAATCTCCCAAGCTGCTGGTCTTCTGCTAACAGCTTACTCTTTGGACCACTTTGCTGCTTAGTCTTCCACTAACAGGAGTAGAATCATTCAAAATAATTTAATTAATGACGTTTCATAGGCAATTATTTTAATTAACATCAATTTCATCGTGATTTGTATCTATGAAACATTATTGACCAAGTTGTTGATTGGGCCTTACAAATAAATTCGGAGAATATATACATATTATTATATATATATATATATATATATATACATTAACCTCTTTATAAGTAACATCACGACCGTTTCCGTACTGTAGGACCTACATTAAAATTTTAATTGATAATGGTTGCTAATTAACTCAGCTAGGATGGGCGGCATTCGGGAAGCTGCGCCACATCTTCCTATCAAACATACCCCAGTGTTTGAAGACGAGAGTTTTCAACCAGTGCGTTCTTCCAGTGCTGTCGTACGGAGCAGAATCGTGGACACTAACAGTTGGGTCCAGTTTAAGGTCGCTCAGCGGGCTATGGAGAGAGCTATGCTCGGTATTTCTCTGATGGATAAAGTCCAAAACGAGGAAATCCGTCGGAGAACCAAAGTTACCGATAGAGCCTTCAAAATGAGTAAGCTGAAGTGGCAATGGGCTGGACATGTCTGTCGTAGAACCGATGAACGATGGAGTAGACGAGTTCTAGAGTGGGTCGACCCCCCGCTAGATGGACGGATGACCTGAGAAAGGTCGCTGGTGGGGGTTGGATGAGGGTGGCAGGAGATCGTGTGAAGTGGCGAGCCTTGCGGGAGGCCTATATCCAGCAGTGGGGAGACACAGGCTGATGATGATGATGAATTAACTTTAAATCGTAATAAAACCTCGAAATGAAAAATATAAGAGAAATCTCAACATGAATTGCAAATACTACCAATAATACCTACTCAATATAGTTTTTCGACTTTATTTTTTATATAATGCATATGGTTGTTGCTGTGCAGTAGGGATATTTGAATAATGTCATATTTTCAGTGACATGTCTCGCATGATTAAGACGAATCGATTGACGTGAGAATCATTAAAATTGGCCTACGCGTTTGGTCTCCAGTGTGCCATAAAGTAACAAACATACATACTCGTACATAGGCTGATAAACACAACCCTTTTTTGCGTCGCGCAGTCAGGTAAAAAGGCTTACCGCACTGAATCCGTGTTTTCTTTCAGCACGGACAATTAACAAATATATAGCTGTAGCCAAATTATGTTTTGCCGCTCCGAAACACCTTCCATAGATCGTGCACTCATCTAGCTACTTAGTGATTATCTTTATTAAATTGTTAGGCAAGTTCTTAGTCCTAGTATTTTTTAAGAAAAAAACATACAATGGTGATTTTTATTTCCATCATATTACCCAACGCACGAAGGTAGAAAACAACAACGCATGACTATGCGGCTTGGTGGAATTCGCTAGTGGAGGATTTTTCACAATTTTTATGAGATATTTTAGACCTTAAGGCCGCGTTCGTTTTATAGCATTTTCAACATTTTGTAGCAACTTCATAAACCAGCGTGAAATGTCGTTTTTGTTAAGAAATACCACTTTTTTAACAATGTTAACATTTCTTAAAAAGAACGAGCGGTAAGGCTACTTTTTGACAAATAATAACAAATCAATTGACAATGTATTATGGTTTTTGAATTTATTACATAAAATCGTTTAAAATACATTTTAAACAAATATACATACATATCTTCACGCCAAATCCCTTGCGGGGTAGGCAGAGACAATTGAGCGCCACTTGTCACGGTCACGACATACCTCTTTCGCTTCTTCGACATTCATCAACCTCTTCATACATGCCCTTTTGTTTCGATGGCTTTTCAACGCACCTTCAGCTATTGTTTTATTAATTTGGTCGTAATATGTGAGTCTAGGTCTGCCAGGGCCTCTTTTACCCACGACTTTCGCATTATATATCTGGTTCGTCAATCTCTCTGCATTCATCCTTTCAACATGCCCGAACCATCGTAGCATGCCTTTCCTTATTTTTGTCCCTATGCTTTCTTTCATACCTACCCTTTTTCGTATTTCGTCATTACGTATGCGGTCCGTCAAAGTGACGCCGCATATCCGACGCAACGATCTCATTTCTACTGCATTAACTCTACTCTCATGCGTATTCTGACATATCCACGTCTCGCTTCCATACATAAGTGTTGGTACCAGCATGGCATTGTGTATGGCGAGTCGAGCTTTGTCACTGACATTCCGACTGGCTATCAGTGACCCCAGGGCACCGTTGACACTATTTCCCGCGTTCACTCTTCTTTCAACATCCCTATCATACTTCCCATCCGCAGTGAAAACACTGCCCAGATATATAATTTCATTTACTTGTTCTAGAGTTTCATCATCAATCTTTATCGTCACGGTTGTCATCCTTCTTCTTTCAAACACTAGTACCTTGGTTTTTCTCTTGGTTATTTTAAACAAATATAATATAAACTATAAAGTATACAACAATGTAAACAAACCATTTCTTATGTTAAATGACATCTATCAAAAAGTAACATCAATAACCCTCCTTTCAACACGGTACTGACATACGAAATTAGCATCAAATGTTAGAATTTTCATTAAACGAACGACTTGGGCTAAAAAAAGTGGTATTTTCATGCTAACATAAAACGAACGCGGCCTAAGTATTTTAAAGTCATTTAATATCGAACTTATTTTTTACGTGCTGAATGGGTTATAGTGCAAGCGCAAGCGGTGTCACCGGTCACAGCAAGCCGTGCCTTGTGTAAGCTTATACATTTCTACTTTACCTGGCACTGTGCAACCGTATGCATGTGATAAGACTTTTAGGCCAAGACTGTATTTTTTATGGAATAATAAGTACCTTAATGTCCTTTAGAATAATTAAATAATTCCTTCCTTATTTACATTGATGACTTCTTGACTTGACATTTGTAGCTGAGGAATTTTATAGTAAATTTATTATTTAAATACAAATTAATTATCATAGAGGTTTAATTAATAATTTGTGATTCCGCTACCTTGATGACGTCGCAGCACCGTGGGAATCGCTTTGTTTAGTAAATATAAGTATATTAAATCAGTATTCTATAAAACTTGTGTACCTTTATGTGTACTAGGTTCGATTGTCGGTCGGGAGACACACAGAAAAAGAAGTGATATTTCTCAAGTTTGGTACGCTAGAGACATCGACGAGCTTGCCACTTTTCTTGGTGGGCCTATATTAATTGGCTAAATGTGAATTCGCTTCTTAGAAAAAAAGCCTGTTTTCTGACCACCCCGAAAGGGATACCGTCGTCGTGATGATATTTTACTTTGTAAAAGTAAAGTATCATCACGACCGTTTCCTTTTCGGGGTGGTCAGAAACCACTCCTATAAATAAGCGGATTCACATTTAGCCAACTTTACTATAGGCCAATCATGACAAGTGGCAAGCTCGTCGATGTCTCCAGCGTACCACACTCGAAAAATATCACAAATAAATTAAATATTATGCAAATAAATACATTTACATTAATAAATATTTTTGTGTTTAGACCAGGAATCGAACCCGTTACCTCCGAGTCTAAATCCACGGACTTAACCGCTAGACCACGGAGGCAGATTTTACTTTGTGTTCCTTTGAATTTACTTAGAATTACCATGATGGCATTGATGTGCCTTTACGATTAAAATCACGCGAACCAATTGACATTGTATGCAAATTATTGCAAATAGTTAAAAATACATTAAGTAAATATCATCGTGTTTGCGAGAAATATGACATCAGTGTCTTGGATTAATTGACATTTTATATATAGTGACATAATCCATCCGTTTCAATAATGTTGTTACTACTCTTACGTACAATTGTCATAGATTTATCAAATCAAATATTTGAAATCAAATATTCGAAAAGACCACAACATGAAGTCGAATAAATATTATGATCTCATGGAAGAAATGACTAGGAACGGTTTTAACACTCAGCTTTACGCAGTAGAAGTTGGTGCGAAAGGAGTTCCAGCAAAATCTTTGCACCATTTATTGTTAATTTTTTGCTTAAGCTGCCGTTAATACAGTTATGGAAAAGAGCTTCCAATACGGCATTAACGGAATCATACAATATTTATTGGAAATCCAACTCCAGGAGTGTCCAGGACGGCGCGCTGTTTTAAGCTGGGCCTAGACGAGCATTCAACTCCATGCCAAAATTCCAAAATCATTTAAAAACGCACTGTGTGTAGGAAAAACTATTTGGAGTGAATGGCGCAAAAGTTTTTTTTTGGATTTCCAACCGCGCCAAAATCCAACACTCCATCACTCCAAATCGCGGATTCCAAACACGCGGCGTGCGATTACTCTACCGCTCGTCTGTGGCCTATCCATCACGCCATTTCGCGTTTAGTTCGTTTTTTTAATGTCGTCTGCATGAATTTGTATTATATGTCGTACAACAATTTAAAGACTTGCCTTTTAGCTTTTAGTCCACTTACGCCTTAGATGTTATTTCCTAATTATAATGCAAATTCCGTTTCCAGATCTTTGAATTCCATAGCGATAGCCACACTATGCAGCACTAAGGTCGTGGCGTAGAATGACGGGAATGGAGTGACGGCGTGGAAGGGAGCGACCGTGTGTGCTAATAAAAAATGGACGTAAAATATTACACACAGAGTGACTGGAGTGGAATGCTCGTCTAGGCCAAGCTTTAAATACATTATGAGTTTTCGTCCTTCATGAACATATTTTGGAATGTGGCCACGTCATTTGGCTTGTTGGAAGGCTCGTCAATTGAGAGTTGTAGACATACCACCTCTTTAAATTTATCCGCGTAAATTATAATGTTGTTAAACTACAAAATACTTAACTTAGATTTTTAACAATGATAATAATATTCATGGGCAGAATCTAACCTTTGTCGAGTCGTGCATTATTTAAGGATTTATCTGTGTCGTTTTATCTAACTTTATTGTCACGTCTACTGTCGGTGTATATTACTGCTTACGTGTTTGAGATTTTATGGTAAAGCTACCGGTTAAAAACAAGGTCATCATCTTATTACAGTCTAGAACACAAAGTCCTTTGGAAAAATGTAGTCTATCATCTTTCTTAGGAAATAAAGTTACTGACATTTGGATTAATTTTTGCTCTCATATACCTACTTAATTATAGACAGAGGAAGCGTGCAAAATCAATTATAACGATTTTCCTCTATTTAACTAAAACATATATATGAAGTCGAATTTCTAAATTCGAATTCCATGTATTTACCGTGCGGGTGCCGGGTTCATCGTGTGTTGGTAAGAGATGAGAAGAATGATGAATGAAGAATCTCGGGCTTGAGACCGACAATAGTCTGGTTTACAAAGGATACCTCATATAAATCTCTAAAATGTAATTTTATTCCCCAGAAAAGACTACATTTCTCAAAAGTACAATCAGATTAAAAAGGATTTGATTGTGCGAGCGAGAAGGATGCAATTAGTATTATTATTAATGTTACGTGCTGTTTATTTGTAAAAAGCCATCTGCAACTTTTAAAAACTCTTGGGGATAATTGTAATTTTAAAACGCGTTATCCTAGTAGAATAATTATTCCATCGCATAAAAGTACCCAATATTCTATTCTCATTTGTTAAACATATATGTAAACTGTACATTTATGTTCCTTTCGATTTAGTAAATGGAACTGTACATATCTGCGATCCGTGACTCACCCAACATAAGGCATCAGCTGAAAATCAGCGCTGCAGCCTCGGCTGTAGCATACGCTGAGCTGACCATCTATTTATCGCCACACGTATGTTTCGGTATATATAATAGGCTTACATACATTTAGATTTATTCCTAGATATATATATTGTAACCATTTTAATTGATGCGATAAATAAAGTATTTTCTTTCTTTCTTTTCTTTTAATTTAGCCGAAATTGTTATGCAATGGCTACAAAGATGTGTTGAACAAGGATGTGTTGGTGGTGGAGCGGATTTGGTCGGACCAGCGTACCGGACTACGGCCTCTCGGTCTCTTTCCTTCCACCTTGCCAGTAACAAAAAGTTTCTCCAGGTTATCCCCTCCTTTTCTGGCAATGTGTCCGAAGTACTGGAGTATCCGACGAAGGCATATGGTGGATAGCCTAGTCGATATGTCTAGTTCTAATAAAAAATACTATGCTATAATATACCTACTACTTATATGTATTAAATGTTTCCTAACATCAATGACTTAAGCTGTAAGCTAATTTGTAACCATAATTGGTGTTTTTATCATAAATATTTCAAGATCATACATAAATATTATAAGGTCTCTAGTAGGTTCTTCAAAAAATGTAAAGTAACCACTTATGTATGGACTGAACTGTTGTCAATGACTTTATTACTTTAAATAAATACGCAATTTACGAATACAAATTAATATTTTGTATTTATAATGTGACTGTATGCTACAAGTACTTATTGAGAAATAAGTTTTAAGAAATTTATTAATGCTCTGCAACATTGTTTGTGTCATTATTATTACGTTGCTTTTCTTGTCTTTTATTTATTCAACTGTCTATTGAATTACAGTACAGTTAATACTGTACTGTAAGTAGTAGGTAGTTATCATCTTTCTGGTCCTTCGAGCCGGATTCGTAAAACCTTTATGGACCTTGCTGGGCCAAATTGATAATGGCTTCTTTCTAAACTACGAGAAATATCTAAAAATACGGAGAAACTAAAACTGCATTATTAAGTTTTTGAAATAATCTTATCATCTGGCACAAATATTTAGAAAAAAAAGGGGCATAATTATTTCAGCATCCTTAAGTTTTTCTTTTAACATTATTTACAAATAAAATATCGCTATACGCTAGTGTAATAATACAAAATGATTTTTTGGTTTTGATAAAAAAGTAACTGCCTCCGTGGTCTAGCGGTTAAGTCCGTGGATTTAGACTCGGAGGTGCCGGGTTCGATTCCTGGTCGGGACACAAAAATATTCATTATTGTAAATAAATAAATTAAATAATAATTTAATGTATTTATTTACAATAATAAATATTTTTGTGATATTTCTCGAGTTTGATATCTAGATACACTTGTCATGTTAGTGAATCCGCTTATTTATAAGCGTGTTTTTTGACCACCCCAAAGTGGAAACGGCCGTGATGTTGTTTTACATAAGTTGAAAGTAATATCTATAACAGGAAAAAACGTGGTTTTTGACCACCCCGCAAACATTTGCTGGGAGATTTGTATTTATATATATCGGTATATCGTATATCGGTTTTTAAAATGGGTTCCGACTTTTAAAGTCGCTATTTAATAAGATATATAAAAATATTTCAATGATGTACCTAGTTAAGCGGTTATATAACTTTTTGGCGACGAAACCCTTTGACTTGTTTTTTCTTTCTTTTTTTTTTTTTTTTTTTCAATTTTTATTTTTATTTCAAGATCATTTTTTTACGCAGTCATGTTTTTAATGAAATGAAATAATAATAAATAATGCAATAATAATTTATTTGTCAGAAACATGGTAGGTACAGGGATGTAATTATATCACATGCTTGGCTATTTCTAGCATACAAATATTTATTTAGTCACATGACTTTGTCGAGCTTAGTGTCTAGGTATTCTTTTGTCGAATAAAAACTTTTATTAACCAGCATTTGTTTGACTCTTAATTTGAACAGTTTTAGTGGCAGCTCCCTTATAGTAACTGGAAGCTTATTAAATATCTTTGTTGCCATTGCATAACAATTTCGGCTATATTGAGTACTTTTATGAGCTGGAATACTACTAGGATAACGCGTTTTAAAATTGCAATTATCCCCAAGAGTTTTAAAAAGTTCCGGGTGGCTTTTTACAAATAAACAGCATTCAAGTATATAGATAGAAGGAACAGTCAGTAATTTTAGTTTTATAAATAAAGGACGACAGGAAGTCATAGGTGTGTTTTGTTGTTTTGTTTTTTTTAAATTAATGTCTTAACTTTAATCGTTACAATTACAGAGACTTTGTTTGCTACAACTCAGACTGTAATAAATGTGGTAAGTAAGTAGTCTAATTTCAAAATAAATCTTTTTTTTTTGGCGTCTTTTTTCGCTCTATTAAAAAATTGCATCAGCGCGTTACGTTATGCCTAATTTATTAACCTCCATTGAATGTACCTGCCTGTCGCACCTGTGCTAATAGGTTATGACAAGTGGAATTATTGTCATACCGCGCCTAAATGACATCAGCGAGACATTGAAACCGATCGAGCGTTACAAATTCAAATGGCCAATTTGACTTGTTTGCAATGCAATTGATTTTATTTTCAACGATGGATTAGCACACTGTGACGCGTAGGGGTTGCGACAGAATATTTATTTATAAACTCTTTATTGCACAAAAAACTTAAAAGTAATGTATGTATGTATAAGGGCGAACTTAATGCCTTTCGGCATTTAATGACAGCTAACCTTTGGGAGTGTGGTAGAGGATTGCGGGGTTTATTATTATAAATATACAATTACATACACTACATAATAATCGTTTACATAATATTAATAATAAATATAATTAATTAATAGATGTAGGTACTAAGAAGAGTTTAGTTGTTTGTTGAGAATGTGAGCGATAAGGAGATTTTTAAATATGGATATTAATAGACGGCGCCCATCTGATAACCAGAGGTAGTGTTCGCGCCGATCGCGGTAATTCGACCAATTTTGGATGGTTAGGCGTTATTGTGATTCGTCGGTGCATAAACGGACGTCCAAATTTGTTACCCCTATACCCTTGTCCTGTCTCTTTCTCGCCGCTTCCTTTGTATATTACCCATCCCGCTTACTAGTCCAAAGGCCGGCGCTTGCGCACTGAAGAGAGGCAGTGCCTATATAACTGGCCGCGCAGCATGCTAGAAGGGGTCGAATAGTCATCGTCGTCGCGCAGTCGTTTTCCTACAGTCGTCATAGAAGACCCTGAAGAAATCGCCGCGATCGTTGTTTTCACCCGCATTCGCCAAACCCGCAAAATTTGTGTAAGAACAATTTATAAGTGCTGGTACCGAGGACATCGGATGAGTTCCTTTTACCAGTTTCCTTTCTAGTTTGTTTATTGCACCGATTATCATAGTATCGTCTATGTATCTAATTTGAAGATTATCGCAAACTCCGCACCTAGATACAGTCCACTAAACCCGCGCCACCAGGTAGTTTGTTCCACTCTCGAGCAGCGGAAACTGTGAAAGAATCTCGCATCCAGGTTCGCATCCTTGTCTGCAAATACAAGTCGCTGGTACGCATCGCTGGTGCTGTTGCTAATAATAAAAAATATAAATATATACATAGCAATATAGAAAAAAAGACTAGCTAACCCTTATAACACATATCATTCATATTAAATTAAAATAACATACACTCTTGCACAATATTTTTATATGTAAATTTAAGCGGGTCTCCCAATATAGGTCTAACTAAAGTTAAGGGGGATCCAGACAATGTACTATTTTTTCTTTTTTTTTTTATAATAATAATAAATTCTTTATTGTACAAAACCAAAACAAGTGCAGGTACATAGGCGAGCTTAATGCCGTAAATGCATTTTCTACCAACTAACCTTTGTGACTGAGATATGTAATAAGCGGGTGCAGAATGTTTGTATTGATAAATAAAATATTTTTGTTTTGTTTCTGTTGTTTGTTGTTGCTACGAACTTGTACCTTAAATTTTCCTTCTACGTTACTGTAGGTACCTACGAGCACTTAGTATACTTATAGTATATATTCTGGTTTGCATAATCACTCATGCGTGTGTGAAAGTGTCTCTTTAGAACAACTGGCCGTGCATGCGGTCTGTCTTCGTTTGTTGGACATTAATATAGCAATAATAATAATTATTATTATGATATATACCTACGCCGTAAAGATTCAAATTTATTTGTTTGGTCACAGGTTACAACAGATATGGTTAATAAAGGTGCACCAGTGCAGACCCATAAGGCGTACAAATATTAGTATTGTGGATGGCATTGTAATTCTAATACATTTTATTTATTTTTACTTAGACTGCCCCCGTGGTCTAGCGGTTAAGTCCGTGGATTTAGACTCGGAGGTACCGGGTTCGATTCCTGGTCGGGACACAAAAATATTTATTAATGTAAATAAATACATTTAATTAATATTTAATTTATTTGTGATATTTCTCGAGTTTGGTACGCTGGAGACATCGACGAGCTTGCCACTTATCATGATTGGCCTATAGTAAAGTTGGCTAAATGTGAATCCGCTTATTTATAAGCGTGGTTTCTGACCACGCCGAAAGGGAAACGGTCGTAATGATACTTTACTTTTATTTTATTTTATTTAAGTTAAAAAACAGACATACAGTAAAGATTACTAACTAAATATTAGCTAACTAAGGTAAGCAACAGTATATCTATATTATCCACAATTTTTTATGCAATCAACATTTATAAGCTATTAAAAAGAAAAAAAAATAGAAAAACAATAAGTAAGTAAAATTAAAAATATATTTAACTATGCAATTTAACAATTACTCTTAGTGTGTCAGATCTAAAGTGTTACATACTGGCAAACAAATTTGAGATACAATTTTATTTTGTTTTTTCTCTATTTTAGTTTTTAGTTGTATTTTTATTCATTAAGTAGGTTTATTTTTATTTTTATTAATTGTTTACAATTTATTATACGAATTTATCATTATAGGTATATGACATTTATTGTCCTGTCTGGAGAGCGTTATCCAAAGGCAAAGAACAGATTTACAATAAACATTTAAATAAATAGAGGTTATCAATACGGCTGTAAAGGGGCTTTGTCAATAACATATGTATATAATGCAGGTCAATAAATGCAATAATAAAATTGGTGCCGAAATATAGTTGGTGGTTTTGTGACAGGTATATATTTTTTCTTATGTTTAGTTTTGTATCTACCTGTATAGGGATAGTTACTACGGAATGAGGGTGCACGTTTTGGCCTGTGCGTGTGGTTCTGTTGCAGAATAGAGAAGAAGGGATAAAGTTGTGGAGGTTCTTAGCGAAGCTGCAGCGATTGGCGTGTTTCAGACACTAATAGTGTCTATATACAATCGCATATATACTTCCTCTATACGAATCACCCGCCTCTGCAGCACATTGCAAACATACTCGTACTTAGCGGAACTATTCCAGAGGTTGAGAACAGAACTACACGCATGACCTTATTTATTATTTGAATAGGTACAAACCAAAATTATTTTTCTATTTATTTTTCTTTTATTTCTACAAGCCGCATACCTTCCACATTCTTGAGTAATGTTGTTAAAAACACTCGTAAGTAGTTCGCCGAGTGAATTAGGTATTCTTCGTTTGACCTGAAACCATCCAACCGTAACGACTTTAAGGCTGCCACACACGCATCGGTAGCTATAGCGTTAAGATTTGCAAGATATTATTTTCATTAAAATACAAATATTTCAAGGAGATGTTTCCTTATTGATTAAATGTGTGTAATAAAACTATTTTAATGTACTATATAACCTTATTTTAATGATTATTATACAGACGCCGCGGACAATATTTACTTGACGTTTTCTCAATGATTTTAAAGTTGTAACCCATTTGACGCGAGCTCGGCTATTATCGGTAAAAAACTCCGACTGAAGAAAGTGACAGTAAATAACACAATCCACAATTTTGCCAGTCTAATGTTTGCGCTGCATACAATACCGCTTCATATTTCGTGCGTAATTCCGTTATAATTCGAGATCTAGAGATGACTACAATTGAGAAGTTTTTTATCAGCTTGACTAGACGTATGTTAAAAGCGTGATAAAGCCGACAATGGACACTTCAAGAATTTAAAAAAAAGTCGCACGGCCCCCAACGTGAGACCACTTCCTAGGGAAGAACTTTTGGAGGAGGGCTGAAGTATCAAACCTAGACCTCCTAGGTTCCTGAGCCACAGTAGCGTTGTTATTCTAGTAACGGCGTCCAGCACTAAAATTGCTGTGTGGTTATTACTAGAACGTGAACTCGCAAGGGAAATATCCTCAACCCAAGCTCATTAGACATAGGGGTCTGGACTGGACGACCCCAGTTTCTGTCTGAACTTCAATTTTATTAAAAAATAAAATTGGCAATTAAAGTGATGACAGGTTTGATAAATGTAAATTCTAAATAGTTTTTGACCACCATGATGCGTCTTAGCCAACCGCTAAATAGAATAGGTTGGCAATATTCTTCTGAAATATATCAAAGTCTAAATATCTTTATTTACGTAAATCTATTACAGGCATTTATGAAACTTCATTAATTAAAACTAAGCAGCAAAATGTAATCTGTTAGCAGAAGACCAACTGCTTTTTATATGTTCTAGAAAGCCCAATGGTCACTAGTCAGCAGGGCAATAGCATGTTTATTGTTAAAAAAGCAAGCGCTGTTGCGTGGTTAACATACTTTATTAGGGTGTGAAAATAATTGTCACATATGAATCGGAGTTCCACAAAGGAAGTTTTAAGTATTTATGATTAAACCGTTCTTTGTTAAGTTTCGGCATTGCGGCCCATTCGTCCCACTTTCTGCTCATTTTGGCAACAATCCAAACGTAAAACTAACTCTTTTGTTGCTTTACTTAACTTATTGTTCACGCGTGTCTTCGTTTTCAGAACAAAAGATATTATTTTCATAAAACGCAAAAGGAATGTAGCCCCCATTTGTCATTTTTCAACTCCAAGACAAGATTTTTTTTACCTATTTAGTAGATATTTATGCTAACTTCGCCTTAGTGCTGGGCTAACTGTTACTGGAATAACAGCTCTCACGCCTCACATTACTGGGTATATCTAGGTTCTGCTCTTCTCCAGGACTATTCGCTCTTCCTTCCTCTTTTTTTTAAAAAAGACGGAGTCACATAATCGTCTAAGAAAATGGCCACAGCTTGAAGGTGGCCCGCGAGGTGGTCGCATGCCCTGATTACCGAGGGGCCTTACAAGGAGACCTCAAAGCGCTTACGGATTTAAATCCTATATAAATGTCTCTCTTCTACTGTTGGCCCTGGCCCTGTGTGCCTTTACATCTAAGTCTGAGTCGTTGTCGTTGAGTTAAAAATAACGTGCAGCATGCACACAAAGCAAACTCTACTCGATGCCAGGTGGAGCCATCGAGGGGGAGTTGGGGACTGAAGACAGCGGCAACTGAATCGGGGTCCTTAGGTTGGCGGCCACAGGACTTGGAGGCCTCAATCAGATGATTGAGCCGTTGTTCTGAAGACGTTTGAAGTGTTTTTGGTAAAGATGTAGCCGTTATCATCCGGGGTAACATGTTAATGTTACCCCAGGGCGATCTATCAGGTTCTATTTTTTTTATACTGAACACACGTGACATTGCGGCCACCTTATGGTAAACGGTACGCGAGGTCCAAGAATGGGAGCAACTGACGCCAGTCACAGACGGCCGAAATCAGTCCCCACCACTATACCAGCTTAGTAAGACGTTTTTTCACATTTTTTTCTATTTCCGCCATTACTTTATAAGGTACAAATCTACTCGGAGTACCTATTTCAATAAAATTTATAGTTTTTGTATCTTCGTATCTCATACCTATTACTCGCACTGTTGACATTCTAAAATAATGATGTATGTTATAAAAATAGGTAATCTACACATGCCAGTACATAATGTTATATTGAATATGATTCAAGTATGATAAGAGGATTATTTAGGCTGCGTTCAGTTTATACCAATAAATTCTTGTACATCATAACATAATAAACCAGCGCATTTTTTTTGTTTTTTTTTTCTCCCATTGGATGATGAATCAGGTGATAGGGAAGGCAAAGGGTCTAGCCCATACAGCCAAGATGTTACTTTTTTGACAAGTAACGAATAAATTTCAAATTGACACGTTTTATTTGGACGTGCGACGGTGAAGTTGTCGATTTCCCGCCTTTTTGCCATTTTAAAACCATAATTAAAATATTAGTGTGTTTTTATGACTTGGACCGATAGAACCTTTTTATTTATGTAACACGGTACTCAACACTCATGTTATCCCTTTCAGCACGGACAATACCAAGCGTGCGTTATTAAAAAAAAAATCTAGCTGTCACCAAATTCTGTTTTGCGGCTCTAAAACAGCCTCAATATCACTAGTTCGTACATCCATCTACCTACTTAGTCAAAAATTATTATTCTTATCTATATTAAATTTAAAGTAGTAAAGTAAAGAAAAAACATACATGTTTTTATTTCCACTGTGTTACTAAACGCACGATATGGTGCGCTAGCACATTAGAAGACGCACGAATGTGCGAGGGGGTTTATGGAATTCGCTAATTTCTATGACATAGTTTATACCTCAAACATCTCAAAGTTATTAATAAACGTTTCAATATCCAAAATTTTTTTTGTCGTGCTGAAAGAGCTATTATGGTCTCTGGATTTATTACATACAATTGTAAACAAACATGTTTATGACAAAAAGTAATCCACCTTCAATCCGGTGCTAGTAATGTTAAAATTTGAGGTTAACAATTCCAGTTCGGTTTGGTAAAAAAACTCATGATGTTAGAACCTGTGTTTAACTTGTCGCTTTAAGCGCTTTTTTCGCTTTGAAAGACGTTCGACGTGGCGTTGCTATGGTTTTCATACAAATAAAGCAAAATTCGGTAAAAAAGCAATATTTGTTTTGCTTTCAAGTCAAACATAGCAAGAATGAGATGTTAACATTTTTTTCGAAAACTAATGACTTATGTCAAAAAACATTATTTTTATGCTAATAATAATAAAAATTCTTTATTGCACAAAGTAAAATAAATTTAAACTAAGCGCATAGGCGAGCTTTATGCCTTAAGGCATAAATAATACCAGCTAACCTTTGTGAAATCTAACCAATTACAGGCAGAGTGCCAAAAAATATATAAATGATAATAATAATAATAATAATAATAAAATTCTTTATTGCACATTAAAATATACAAAATAAAATGAAGTACATAGGCGAGCTTAATACCTTGTAGGTATTCTCTAACAGCTAACCTTTGGGAGAACGACATAAGAAATTGTGGGGTGCAGAGTTAGGAGGAGAGAATAAATATTAAACTAAATGCTATACCTTTCACTGGGTATATCATACGAGTATGTCATATTAAAATGTAATGAAAATAAATAAATTAACATGCCAGTTGCATACATTAAATATACATTTATAAACATACATAAATATTTATATAAATAATAATCTAAATATAAATACATACACTAATAATAATAATAATCCATGTCATGTGAATAAATTAAATATCATTTTGCTTTTTAAGAAAGTAAGAAGATAGACGATGTTTAAATATATTTAAAGTAGGTGCCTGTCTGATAAACAATGGCAGTCTGTTCCATTGGCGAGCTGCGGAAACTGTGAGAGAATCCGAATATCTGCTAGTAGAGTGGAGAGGAATTGACAGTTGATTGTTTTGCGAAGAACGAAGAGAACGAGTATGGGAGTCACGAAGGAATTGAAAACGATCACGCAGGTAAAGGGGTGTATTCGGGTTATTAAGGATACCATATAGAAAGGTGAGGATGTGTACAGATCTACGAAAACGGATATTGAGCCACTTTAATTGAATACGAAAATGAGAGACATGATCATACTTACGCAGGCCAAAGACATAGCGTATGCATAAGTTGAGAAGACGATCAAGTTTATTTAGTAGCTCTTCTGTAATATCAGGATAGCAGATATCTGCGTAGTCTATTATGGGAAGCAGTAAGGAAGTAACTAGTGTAAGCTTTGCCGAGGTTGGAATGAAATTCTGGTAACGTTTCAATGAATGCATGGCTCCAAAAATTTTCTTACTTATTTCAGAGACATGATGGTTCCAGGACAGATCGTTGCTAATGTGGAGACCGAGATTCTTTACATTATGACAAAGGGTTAGCTGAACATTATTAAAGTATAATGACGGGATAATCCCAGAGTCCAACCTGCCTACTGCATTTTTAGTACCAACAAGTAGTATCTGAGTTTTTAATGGATTAACTATAAGCCCCAAACACTGTGACCGAACTCGAATCGCCTCCAAGTCCGCATTCATTTTGGAAAACGCATCAGGGGTGCCATTTCCCTCAAAGGTAATATAAAGCTGCAAGTCATCAGCGTACAAATGGTAGGAACAGAAGTTGATGGATGAGGTCAAAGTATTAATAAACACAGAGAAGAGTAGAGGAGAGAGTACACCGCCTTGCGGGACACCAGCAACCACTGGACACCAGTCGGAAAAAATGTCGTCCATTCGGATGCGTTGTCGGCGCCCTCTTAGATAAGATTGAAACCATGTCTGCACTGTCGGCGAGATATTAAGAGAACTGAGAATTGCTAAGAGGATATCGTGATCTACGCCATTAAAAGCGTTGCTGAAGTCAAGGAGGGTAAGAAGAGTTTGCTTTCGATCATCCATAGCAGACCGGATATCGTCAGTGATCTTAACGAGCGCTGTAGTAGTACTATGGGACGGTCGAAAGCCAGATTGAAAAGGGTTAAGTAAGTTATTTAGGTGGAGAAAGGAGGCAAATTGCCGATGCACGACTTTTTCGAGGACTTTGGAGAGAAATGGAAGAATGGAGATAGGTCTCAGATCTGTAAAGTTGTTTGGAACAGTTTTTTTAGGTATCGGGATAATATAGCTATGTTTCCATAGATCAGGGAAAGAACCAGATGAAAGGGAGAAATTAATGATGTGAGTAATAGAAGGCAGAATAATAGGCATCAAGGGAGTAAGGAGGCAACGGCCTATATTGTCGTGTCCAACGGCTTTGCTGGATATGGAAAGAATAATCCTAGATATCTCACCGACTGATACAGGTTGAAAGGAAAATGAATTAATATCCGAAGGCGATGTAGAGCAGATCTGTGAGATAGTAACGGCCTTTAATACAGGATCAATAGTATTTGGTGGAGAAGAGAAATGAAGATTGAGACCGTTAATATCCACAGACAAGCTCGCTTCAGGTCTAGATTTTCCAAAGCCCAATGTCTTCAGAAATCTCCATAGGTTTTGTGGGGAAGATGATTCAATTGAATTGTGAATATATAAATATATAAATATTTCCAGACAGGTCACACAGCGCCATCTAGTTTCCGTGGTAAGCTACGAGGCTTGTGTTACGGAAACTAGATGGTTGATAAACTACATATAATACTTTTTTTTTTTGTAATTATATACATATTATACATATAAACATCCAGACCGAGACAAATTATACAATGTACAACTTGCCCCCGGTGGGAATCGAACCCACGACCTTCCGAGTTCACGGCAACGTTTGTTACCACTAGACCACGGAGGCGGTCTGATATATAATGAAAATATTAATTTATACTAATACTTACAAATATTATTACAATATTGGTACAATAAACAACAATACATGCTAACATTTCTTGAAAAGAACGCGGCCTTTATATCACAATTATAAGTCATAGTTTTTAATCCGCTTATATATTCGTAGATAAAGGTCGCGTAGATATGTTTATTAATTGCGGTACGATATGTAGGTAATATTCCACCAACCCGCACTATGCCAGCGTGGTTGATAACGGCCTATACCCCTTTGTTTACGGGGATTAGGCAAGTTTACATGTTTCACACTCACTAACACCATACAAAAAGAACCCGACTGCGTTAAAAAATAACTTTAATTAATAACAAAAAAACTGCCTCCGTGGTCTAGCGGTTAAGTCGGGACACAAAAATATTTATTAATGTAAATAAATACATTCAATTAATATATAATTTATTTGTGATATTTCTCGAGTTTGGTACGCTGGAGACATCGACGAGCTTGCCACTTGTCATGATTGGCCTATAGTAAAGTTGGCTAAATGTGAATCCGCTTATTTATAAGCGTGGTTTCTGACCACCCCGAAAAGGAAACGGTCGTGAAGATACTTTACTCTAATAACAAAAAAAGAATATATAAAAAAATCAAGAGTGCTTTTTTTTTTTTAATATTAATTTACTTTAAAATAAATATATATTTGAGGAATATTAATGTAAAACAATCAAGAAATCCTAGTATTAAAAAAAAAGATAAAAAAATCATTATTTGCATAAATGTTAGTCTAATTTACAGTACTTATAGTATGGGGTTGACATGCTCAATTTGGGTAAAAGCCCATAATAAAATATGATTTAAAAAAAAAAGGCATTATAGTAAACTAATTTAACCTAACAACATTTGCCAAGTAAATTGGTGCACAAATATATCAAACATTAATATAAATTTTAAATAAAATTTGTCAAAAAACTTACATGTAGGTATTTATACAATATTGTCAGCTTAAACATTAGGTATAACAATTGTCAAAATAATCTTTTAAAAAACACCTTTTTTAACCAAATTGATTTTTAAAAATATTTTTACCTATCAATTTTAATTTGTTAGGTAATTTATTATAAGTTCGTATAGTTTAGTTTTCTTATGATTTATATCTACAATAAGATCATAGGGGTTTCTTCTACTTCTAGCGCTGACATCTCCAATCTTTCCAAACATGTCGCTGTGTTATATGACGTACCAAAACAATCTTGATATAACGTCATAATTTTTAAATTTAATGTTTTCTTTTTCATAATAGCTATCGCACTAGTATAAAAAAAAAGTTATCCCATGGTTAAAATATATTTGTTACCTTCAAAAACATCTTTAAAAAAAACCTTGTCTGCAGAGTCATATTATTATAAAAGTAAAAGTAAAGTATCATCACGACCGTTTTCCCTTTCGGGGTGGTCAGAAACCACGCTTATAAATAAGCGGATTCACGTTTAGCCAACTTTACTATAGGCCAATCATGACAAGTGGCAAGCTCGTCGATGTCTTCAGCGTACCAAACTCGGGAAATATCACAAATAAATTTAATATTAATTACTTAAATGTATTTATTTACATTAATAAATATTTTTGTGTCCCGACCAGGAATCGAACCCTCCGAGTCTAAATCCACGGACTTAACCGCTAGACCAAGGAGGCAGTCATATTATTATGACGTGCTGAAATCCTGAAATCTTATTGCGTAATTCAATTAACAAGTTTGTCTTAAGTCTCGCGTGCTTGCGCACTGTTCACGTGTATCTGAGACGTCTAGATAAATTATCGTTCAATGTTATTTATTGTATGATACGATGATATGTCGCTCTCACTTTTATTTGACTATTCTATTTGCACAAGATGGCGATTGATGTTTTAAAATGTTTGTAATCAGGAAAAGGGACGTTTGGGATCATAATCATCACAGCCCAAATATTTATTCCATGACATATTTTCGGAGATATTGGTCTATTTCCGCTAAATTTGTCATTTTCACGACATATATTCATTACAGCCCCTAGAACACAGCATCCTAGATCTCCACTGCTGGAGATGGGCCTTCCAGCACTGGAGAATTTGGCCTACGCTATCCAGACGGCTTGGCGAGGATATGCTGTCAATTTTTTATAACAATTTATTAACGATTCCACAAGTTGGCATTAGTGGAACCGGGCTTAACGTGCTCTCCGAGGCACGGGAACGGTGGTGTTGTAAATCTATGACAAATGTACGTAAGAAAAGTGTATTTCTCATTGGTACATGCCGGGTGGGTTTGAACCGACCTTTGTAGGATTTAAGGTACGCGTTCTTACAACCGAGCCACCACCGCGCCATACATATAATAATGTAATTAATAGCTGATGTCAACTTTTAATGTCAATTTTTGAACGTAGTTGGTAATTAAGACTCCAATGAGGTAACGGAGCTGTTGTAATTCTTTAACAAATTTTAAGATAACTGTATTATGATTTTAAAGTTAAGCGAACTTTTTTCAACCGAGCTACTACCACTCAAAAATAAATACTAATATGAAATTTTTACAAAATAAATCACGACTGCCTGTGGTCTGGCAGTTAAGACACAATAATTTATTTAATTAATTTATTTATTTATTTAAAAACTTTATTGCATAAAGCACAAAGGCAGACAGCCAAACCTTAGGGACAAATATACATAGATGCAATGAAAGTAACAGTAATATACAATTATAGTATAAATTAACAAATATTATATACCTACTTATATATTCTTATATATGTATTATAATATCTATATATATACTAATACATACACAAAATTGTACATAAACATACACAAATACAACTTACTAACGTGGTTAGAGCTATTACATTACAGATCTAATCACAAAGAAAATCTAATATTAAAATTCTTTATCCAACCTACCAGCGACCTTCAGGTTTTCCGTCCATCTACCGGAAGGTCGTCTTCAATTTAAATAGTTTATTAGAATAAAATATTATATCGCTAGAGCATCATCAATCAATCAATTATTATCATGCATAATAACAATAACAGTACCATGCGTACCTTCATTGATTATGCACATAAATTATGTAATTGACCAAACAAAAAGTTTTGACTCGCCCACAGTCCTAACCTTTGTCACTGACCTACCCTAATTGAATAGTTGGGAACAGATGAGAAATAAACAAAGTTTTGTGCTTATATTGTTTGAGCTTCTCAGAGGTTTATTGGCAGTTTGTACAAAGTTTGGACCCTTGTAGATGGTACTTGGTTTAACCAGATTTATAATTTAATAATACTTGTGAGGATAACTGTACAGTTTAAATTTATTGTTCACTAGGGACGTCCCATCAGAGATAGTGAAAAGGACAATTTAAGGCAATTAACAACATTTCATCTCTGTATAGCGAGGCTAATACGTTTGCAGAAATAATTGTCAGCGTTTCTGTGTCTTAGACCTTTCCGTCAGCCGCTTTGACATCTTCTTAGTCAGGCGTTTGTCTGATGGTCTCCATGGTCACGACTCCAAACGGTGCAAACCAGTAACCAAGGTGGAAATCTTTACGCAGCTTAAGGTTCCCAGCAGGAATCACCGCACTTCCCGCGGTTGCCTGTATGTAAGATGCTAATGTATGCAATTCGCATCCCACACCAAAGACCTGCCAAGTTTCCACGACGCAACAATCATTTCGCCGGGTCTCTTGCCATCGCTCTGCGCAATCCCAGAGGGTTTTAGGATAGCGGGTAATCCAACTGTGACGAGAGCCTTTCGGATGATCCAGGGTTAGTTAAATGCTTGTGTCTATATGAGAACTTAATAACACGATTTGTTCCTGATTGATACTTATTATATAGGTATTTATGGTTACTGTACGAGTACCAAACAACTGTCCAATCTCTTTCTTGGCCTAATCTATGGCAGGTATGCGTCCGTGTTGGCGTAGGTCGCATCTAAAAATAAACTTAACCGATTGATATATACTATTACTTAATTGAATGCATGTATGTTAGTGAACAGTAGGGCTATTTCGTATCCCTTAGACTTTTTACAACTAATACCTATGTATAACCTTAAATATTATGAACCTATTGGGTCTCGTGAATGTATTTTGAGGATGTGTCTCAAACGCAATTTTATTTATTCAATGTTTTAGCGCTAAAAAAATGTTAAGATGAGCTTAATGACTAAGCATTTTCTGACAACCAAACTTTGGGAGTGTGGAAAGTTGTGCAATTTCATTTAATTTTACACCTATAAAACCATATAAAAGATTTACATATATTCGTACACATATACCTATATATATTTTTAGAATAAATATATATAGTTTGCCGTAGAGACGATGGGCCCTTGGTCTGAGGACGCTAAATCGTTAATACGCGACATAAGCGTTGCCATCCGAGCGTCAACTGGTGATCCTTTGAGTAGGGAATATCTTATTCAGAGGATCAGTGTTGCCATCCAACGAGGCAACGTCGCCGGAGTCCTCGGAACATTGGGTTCATCTTCTCCTGGATTCGATGACATGTAGATTACAATCAAGATATTTGTAAGTATTTAGTTTTTATATTAATTAGGTTTATCTTTTAGTTTATTTAATTTAAGGTTTTGTTTAGTTTATTTTTAATTTTATTGTTTAGGTAGCTTTTAATTTATATTTATTGTACCTTATTTCCTTCGAAAATTTTAATTATCACTCTTTCAATTACCTAAATATTTAGAAAATGCAAATAATAACATCAGACATAAAAATAAAAGTTACATAACAAATACAAGTACTTAAAATAAAAATGAAGTTTTTTTTCTATTGAACACGACATATTGTAATATCGCGTCCACCTTATGATAAGCAGTACGTGATGTCCAAGAATGGTAGCAACTGACTCCAGCCAATAACGGCCGACATCAGTCTCTACCACTATGCCGGCCTAACAAGATGCCTTTTTACACTTCGCTTGAAGGACTCCTGGTTTTTAGAGTGGGGAATAACACTGGCTAGGAGAGCATTCCTTATTAGATGCGACAGATGTATGAAGCTACTGTATGTAGATGCATAGTTTGACCTGTGCGCGTGGTTCGGTTGCGAAATAGAGAAGACGAGATAAGTTTATGAAGCTCTCCAGAACACTTAGCAAGTAATTATTAGATTTAGTTACTACTGTTCTGATTCTGAAGAAAGTATGTGGTAAGTATATGTTTGAAGATATGAATGGAAGAAGCCTGTTTAATGGTAGTTGGGTCCACACTGGCGAGCGGCAGATAGCGCTTTGATTGTTTAATCTGATGGAAGTTGGGATACAAAATAGCCCCACAGTGTATTTGAACACTTCGCCTGTCAATATAATTGTATTTATTGTATTATTTCAGATTATGATCTTATCGTGTTTAGAGTTTAATCGTATCATCATCTCCAGCCCGAAAACTTGCTATTGACATGTAATGATCTTTTGCCACCCTCTTATAAAAGCGATACTAATACTATAAATGTGAAATAAGCTATGTGTCTGTATGTTTGACTTGCCTAAATTACTGATCTTATTGCGATAAAATTTGGTTTGTATATTTGGCCTCTCTAATGACCAGTTGCAGAAACCTCATTGGCTGAAATAACCAATGTGACAAGCTAACTATCAATCACGTAGCGTATATCAAAATATTGATCATAGATTATTTTAATTATCCTTTCTGCAATTGGCCGTAAGACTGACATAAGCTGCCTACGATATGATGACCAATCATTTTGATGAAATTATATATTGATATGGGGTATATATAAGACGGTTAAATCTAAATGTGGCTGTAAAACTTCTTATTGCACAAAAACCCTTAACAATTATATACAAGGGCGAATGCTTGCAATAAATAACATTTTAAAATACAAACAAAAACCTAATAAAATTAAAAAAGGTTTATCTAAAAAATAACAAACACTGATTAAAAATGGCCAAAATGTAACTAAATAAAAATATAAAATATACCTAATAATTATTTTTATTAAAATAATGAACTAATCTTTGTCTTAAAAAGTTAGTAATTAACAGTTAGGACGAATTGTCAGTTTACAAACGATGTGTCTGTACTTCTTTTTTTTCTTCATTGTGTAGCTTTTTTGTGTTATAATAAAACGAAAGCTACGAGATAGGTTCCTACACTCACCCAAGCCGGGAGTGGATCTGGTTCTACGTAGTTTGATTAAGTTTAAGATAGTGTCAGACAGAATAACACTACCGTCTGTCAGATTCAGTGACATGCAAAACGTTTTCGAATCGCTTCCGTCCAGGAGTTCTCAAACTATTCTATCGTCGCCGACGAGTAAAAACCTTTTCAATCTTGTTGAGGAATTGAGGAACACCAAGCTTATACCTGCATCAAATCATAACAAACCTTTGTGTGGCAAAGCCATTTATTAGTTAAAACATTACTACTATCTTAAACTAGTACTTTTAACTTGGTCTTTTCTTTTGTTATTCTGAAAGACTACGTGCAGCTCCTACCGAAGGCTATCCTATCCCATAAATGACGTGCAACAATCCAACAAACACCAGGCCACACAGTGGGAGATGCACCAAGCTTCAGCTCCATCCAAATGTCCTGGTAGTGGACGCTCATCACTAAAGCAAACTTATCAATCCAAAGTACACAATCTGCCGATCAGTCTTTTGCTGCCAAATGTAATTACCTTTTTTCCTTCGGCCGAGGCGATAAGTCCCTCAGCCAAACAACCAAACCGAATATAAAGCCCAGTCAAAATGGCATAGTGTTAGGGACAGTCATGAGTGTCTGATTCATGGACTTCGCGCGCCACTTACCATCAGATGCGAACAAGGTCACATGTCGTACTAGTATAAAAAATATTTTAAAAAACTAAAATTTATTCTAAAGATACCGCATTTTTTTACCAAAACATGGTAGACGTAGACGATAATTAAAAAAAAAACAAGATAACACAAAAATATGTAAATAAATACATTTAATTAATATTAAATTTATTTGTGATATTTTTCAAGTTTGGTACGCTGGAGACAATCGACGAACTTGCCACTTGTCATGATTGGCCTATAGTAAAGTTGGCTAAATGTGAATCCGCTTATATATAAGCGTAATTTCTGACCACCCCGAAAGGGAAATGGTCGTGATGATACTTTACTTTTTAAAACAAGATAACACAAAGACACGGATCATAGGTACATACGAAATCATAATACAGAAATTTAATATTAAGTATCTAGCTGTAAGTAAAAACAAATTCCTCGTTTATGGCAACAATGTTTTAGTTATAATTACTGTATTGATGTTAGGTTCGGTCCAGCCATAGTCAATGGTAATATTTTTTATTTGTTTTTATTATTATTTTTTATTTATTGGCTTGTATGTATTGACAATATCCAAGTGTTACGTGCTAACCATACGGAAATAAATTATTTTGTTTTGATTTGATTTGATAAGACTTTATTTTCCTCTAAAACTAATTTCGATTTTTTCACGCGACTCCGACACAACGAGTTTGATGATGATAACTTTCTTGGTAATGAAGAGCCATTGTGCTAGTAAAGATTTAAATAAATAATAACAACTATAGAGCATACACCACAAAAAGGAAAAAATTAAAAGCCTGTCCCTGTCAACGTGCAGGGTTTCAAGAGCTGGGAACAGGTTGCAGATTGTAATCTCATATAAACTTGTCTAGATATAAACTAGCTTTTAGCGAGATGTTTTTTCCTACAACAAAAAGGTAGAATCTGACATTACGGTATTTACTTTATTACTTAAGGTACGAGTAAGTATGTCTATTTTTAAAGGCACACTGCTGCATTCCTTGTCACGCGTCTGTCAACGACATCATCCTGCTCAACATAAGCAACACCTTAAAATGCTCGCTCAGGTTCTACGCTGGTTCTACCTGTTTTTATACTAGCACATGTTGCGCTGGCCTGATAATAAGTGGGAAGCGCGGTCCATGAATGTGAACAACTGGAATCAGACACTCATGACTGACATCAGTCCCCAACACTATGCCGGCTTGACTGGACATGACGGCAATTCGAGCCTGATCCCGAAATGTGTGGATACACTTTACTGGATTTATCGACACGAACGGTGGATACTTCTCCGCCCCGGCAGACTGGACAAATTACCACCATCAGTCCGCCTACCACCTATTTGTTGTTCTCGTTGAAAGTATGTGCCATTTGTAATGATGTCAAATGCAATTTTTTTTTAAGGAGAACTAATATTGTAAGCTTGCCATGGTGATATTTATACAAAAATAACAAGACTTACTGGATATACTTATTCGGGATCCTAGGATTGTATTCTCTACTAAGATAGATGTGGTGGCAGAAGAACATGTAAAATGTCGAGCCTTGCGAAGCTTATATCCATCAGAAAAACAGGCTGTTGATGAAGATTAGTCAAACGATCTCTATAAGTTTCCCTAACTAACAATTTTATTGCTATTCGCCAAAACCTAACAGAGTGAGATGACGTAAAGGCAAATATTTGACAACAAACATTGCCCTTGGATGACATTATCTCTGCTTTATCTTCCATTGCGTAGCCCTTATAAACACTTGGGTACACATACCTGAACACCTTGTAGCAACACTTATTTGTGTTAGGGATTGGAAACTTTTAGGTATTGCCAAACAAAATACCTTTAAAACTGAGATTTAAAAAATTACAGTTGCAACCAATCCGTTGCGACTTCCGCAGTTAGGTATTCATCATCATCGCAGCCCCTAGGACACAGAGTCTTCTAGGGCACTGTTGGAGATGGGCCCTCCAAATTTTCTGGAGAATTTAGCCTACAGTCGTCACGTTGCTGGCTAGACGGGTTGGTAAGGGTATTATTAGACTTTATTCCCAAAACACCAATAACTTCCTCTGTGGTCTAGCGGTTAAGGACGTAGGTTTAAACGGTGCTTAGTCGACAACACAAAAATATGCTATTTATTTATCAAGAAGAGTGAACGCAGGAAATAGTGTCAACGGTGCCCTGGGGTCACTGATCGCCAGTCGGAATGTCAGTGACAAAGCTCGACTCGCCATACATAATGCCATGCTGGTACCAATGCTTATGTATGGAAGCGAGACGTGGATATGTCAGAATACGCATGAGAGTAGAGTTAATGCAGTAGAAATGAGATCGTTGCGTCGGATATGCGGCGTCACTTTGACGGACCGCATACGTAATGACGAAATACGAAAAAGGGTAGGTATGAAAGAAAGCATAGGGACAAAAATAAGGAAAGGCATGCTACGATGGTTCGGGCATGTTGAAAGGATGAATGAAGAGAGATTGACGAACCAGATATATAATGCGAAAGTTGTGGGTAAAGAGGCCCTGGCAGACCTAGACTCACATATTACGACCAAATTAATAAAACAATAGCTGAAGGTGCGTTGAAAAGCCATCGAAACAAAAGGGCATGTATGAAGAGGTTAATGAATGTCGACGAAGCGAAAGAGGTATGTCGTGACCGTGACAAGTGGCGCTCAATTGTCTCTGCCTACCCCGCAAGGGATTTGGCGTGAAGATATGTATGTATGTATGTATTTATCACAAGTCTGGTACGTTAGAGACATCATCTAACTTGCCACTTGGCATTATGGCCCTATAGTAAAGTTAGCTTAATGTAAATTCGCTACTTATAAAGCGTGGTTACTGACCACGCCGCTGAGAATACGGTATACTTTATTTATTTATTCTGAAATTCAACAGCTTTAAATACATATTTTTTTTTAAAGTAGTGATGAGTACAGCCAATTAAAGATTTCCACAAAAGATGAATGAATGTAACAAAAAAAAAACAGAAAAATGACCTTTATCAACAAATACATAACCAGATAATGTAACCAAGAATGTGCCACCAATCTCATACCTGAACTTCACAGGGTTGACACTGCGTGTAAACAATATTTGTTGACATTAACTGAGATTCTGTTGTCCATATAGTTTTGTGATAAACGCGCTAGATCTTCTGGTAAATTGTGATGTATTTCCATGATAAAAGCTTGCGAAGCTTCCCATGATGATATTTATAAAATAACGATTTAAAGTTGGTTAGCAATCATTATTATACAAAATTTCAATGTACCTACACCTAACTACCTATAATAAAGTTCATAAAAAGTGAATAATAAAAAAAATAAAAATAAAAAAAAAACCGACTAGTGTTGTTAAGCGGTCCTCAAACCTTTTGGCGACGGCCCCCTTGGGCTTTTTATTTATGTCTTTTAAGTTTTTAATTCAAGGTAATTTTTAACACAGTCGGGTTTTTTATTTTTTAAATTAAAATTTTTTTACTTAGTGGTCTAAATAATACTACTTCTATCTTTTAAACTTTCGCACATACTCCTATTTATAATATTTTCATATAATTTTAACGGATCTTTACGTCATTTACCTTGGATATACTTCTCCCGACTCGACGACGCGACGTTTCGGTCAAGTTGCGTTGGTCGTGGTCACGGGTCGACTGGAGCTGCGCGTCGCAGCCTTCGTCTATAATGGGCGGTAAATTAAACCTACCCACTTGTCTTTTTAAAGTTTTTAGAAATAGCGACACACGACACATATTTTCTCACAATTAACTCTACTTGACTTCTATTAGCTTTGTCCGATTGAATCTTTAAAATCGACATCGTGGGTTGCTGTAATTAATGGCAATTTAACGTACAGACAGATACTGTCCGAGACAGGTCGACATAGCGATCGAAATTTTATTGAAGTCAATTTAAATAATACAAAAATAAATCAAATCATTTGATTATCTGTACATTTTCTGTTTCCTTAAATAAACTATTTTAGATACATAGATAGATAGATAAATTATTTATTGCACAATAAACGAAAACACATTTAAATGTACTTAGGCGAACTTAATGTCTAGTGACATTTGTGACATGACAGGTGATGATCCAAGATATTGAAGATTAGGGAAAGCCCATCATTGCCGGGCTTGACGTTGTAAAATTTCTGTGTTTTAAAATAATCATAGTATCATCATCACGACCGTTTCCCTTTCGGGGTGGTCCGAAACCACGCTTATATGAATAAGCGGATTAGCCAACTTTACTATAGTGGCAAGCTCCTTGATGTCTTCAGCGTACCAAATTCTAAAATTATCACAAATAAATTAAATATTAGTTAAATGTATTTTTATTTACATTAATAAATATTTTTGTGTCCCGACCAGGAATCGAAACAGGTACCTCCAAGTCTAAATCTACGGACTTAACCGATAGACCAAAGAGGCAGTTACAAACAAGACATTCAATTATTACCACTTATTGTGTTGTTTTAAGCGCAAACATTATAGTGAATTAAGGAATCCCTTAGCTTTCAGACCTTGTATTATGTTCCTTGGTTCAGACACTGTCAATGTGATAAAGTTGATTTTCATGACCGCCTCCGTGGTCTAGTGGTAACAAACGTTGCCGCGAACTCGGGAGGTCGTGGGTTCGATTCCCACCGGGGGCAAGTTGTACATTGTATAATTGTATATTGTTTATTGTATATTGTTTATATGTATAATATGTATATATTTACAAAAAAAAAAGGTATAATATGTAGTTTATCAACCATCTAGTTTCCGTAACACAAGCCTCGTAGCTTACCACGGAAACTAGATGGCGCTGTGTGACCTGTCTGGAAATATTTATTATTATAATTATATATTTTATTTATAATTTTCTGTAGCTTTGTGCAATGTATCATTCCGCCTTCGTTACAATTAATACTATGACTTGTTATTACCTGTTAACCCAAGCAATTCCGAGAAAAGTTCATGGCTATATCGACCTTATAATATTCGCGTATAATTAACTATGAGTGCGTACCAAGACAAGTGATAGTTTTTGTCTTGCACCGAGCTACCGGTGTACACATGTGTACTTCAATTGTGTTTCTGGCTCATTGAGCACTGTTTATGTCTATCCATATTATTATGAATATTTAAGAAGCTTTGTGTCTCTCGCCTTCGCGTCTTTAGTAGAGAAGCGATTTTAATAAAATTTTATATAAAATGTACCTTGGAACAGACTATATGAAATCAACATCTCAGGTAACGATCTATCACGCGTATTCTAAGACCTCATCGGCTGGTTAAGTACAAAATAACGTAGAAAAACTGCTCGACTGGCAAAGTGGAAGGAAAAAGAACGAAACCCGTTGCAGTCGTCCTACCAAATCCGCTCCACTACCAAACTAGCGTCCATGATAGAAACGGGTAGTATTATCGAGACGCACAGAAATTTATCGGGAGGTTACGACCTTTCGTAATATGAAAAACGACGAAAGGAGAGAGAAGAGTGGACCTCTAAAGCATTCCATTTAGTAAGAAAGACATCAATCATTAGTTTTAAAAATTTGCTTACCAAACACTTTCACAAAAAGCAAGACGAATCTTCATAACTTTACAGAGTCCGTATAATATTGTATGTATTATTTGTACATCTATATATATATATATGTGTATATATTATATATTTATTATATACTGTATAGAAGTATAATTATGTGTTATTTATGTATATATCGGTAGATAACTACCATAGCTTTATTATTTTTAGATATATATTTCTTTTAGTTATAAGTTGTTTTCTCAATAATACTCTTTGTTAAACATTAGTGGTCATGCACCCACAATCCCTGCTCACTTCCAAAGGTTAGCTGTTAGATAATGTTTTTAGACATTAAGCTCGCATAGGCGAACATAGGTACTGTAAAATGTTTTATTTTCTGTGCAATAAATAATTTATCTATCTACTCGTATCTATCTAAGACTAGCAGCTAAGCCGACTAAGAAAGCAATTATAACACAGCTATCACGTATTAGAAATATTTATTACAAGCTAGTCTTTCTTATAAATAATACTAGCTAAGAAAATAATTTTGATCTAGAGTTAAAGTTTAGAAGGTTACAAATCCTTAGACAAACAAAATCTCTTTTGAGATAAGACGCAGATTATATCTGATAACACTTCTTACATTGATAAGTTGTTTACCAATGCATATTTGAAAGAAGAAAAAAAAACCCGACTGCGTAAGAAGTGACAGTGAATAGAAAGGCGATCATTTCTTTCATATTATTACAGTCGGGTTTTATATTTATTAAAATACCTTTTTTATTTTATATTTTTAGTTATCACTTCTTTGAAAGAGTGGTTTCTGACCACCTCGAAAGGAATACCGTCGTGATGATACTTCTTTACCTTTTTATACGAACCTTATTACATCTCTATTATACAGGTTGCGCCAGAGAAACTTACTTATTTGAAACGTCATTTAAAACAAAAGTACTTTAGTTATTGTTTTTCATTTTTATTTTATTTTAGAATACAATATCCCATTTTTTTTTTATACAGACTTGAAAATGATATCAGTTAAATGGCGACCCCCATTGCGCATACACTGAATAAGTCGATTTCTGAAGTTAGTGTCCACTCTTTGCGGCATATCAATCGCTATGTTGGCAATGGCGTCGCGAATGTTGTTTTTGAGGTGAGCTATTGTCCGTGGCCGATCGACATAAACCAGGGATTTTAAATAACCCCATAAAAAGAGATCGCATGGAGCCAAATCTGGAGAGCGAGCCGGCCATGTGAGATCGCCTCTGAGAGAGATAAGCCGGTCGGGGAAATGTTGTCGCAACAAATTCATTGAGCCTCGTGCTGTGGCTCTATCTTGCTGAAACCACACATCCTTAGCGTTTATTTCTTCGAGGCTTGGAAGACAAAAAGAAGAATTTTAAAGCGAGCGCGGAAGGCACGTTGCGTAGCAACAAGTGAGCGACCGTTAGAAAAGAAGCTCTCGACGGCGTATGCCCGCTGTTCTCTAGGCCAGAGCATGATGGCAACTGACTAGAGGAAGAAACAAACTTGGAGAGTTCCCTCTCCAATAGTGCCCCCCCTCACCCCTCTACCCACCCAACTCACCGCTCGGGAGTTTTTTCAAATAAGTAAGTTTCTCTGGCGCACCCTGTACTAGTAGGTTGGTTGGTGTAGGTAGGACTGACATTAAAATTTTAAATTTAATGATAATGGTTGCTATCCAACTTTAAATCGTTATATATCGTAAATGGTCATTCTAAATGAAAAATGATAAGAGAAACCTCAACATGATTTTCAAATACCTATTCGATGATACCCCACTTAATATAGTTCGTCAACTATTTTTCCCAATATGACATCTTGTTCTGTCTTAATGAAATTAAACTAAAATATCTTCATCGTGGAAATCACCCGATGGCACCAACGATATTGCGGGTGTTGAGTGTCGCGATTTTTAAAAACTAATGTGAATAGGTATAGCAACCTTTGCATTTAGTTTAATATTTATTCTCTCCTTCTAACTCTGCATCCCACAATTTCTTATGTCGTTCTCCCAAAGGTTAGCTGTTAGAGAATACCTACAAGATATTAAGCTCGCCTATGTACTTCATTTTATATTGTATATTTTAATGTGCAATACAGAATTTTGTTATTATTATTATTATAAGTACGTTAGGTTTACATCTACCCACATTATGTACGAAAGCTACACCGCACACCTCCAGTCGAAATCGCGTAAAGACCCATCAAAATCATAAAGACCTATTAACATTTATATAGTAGTAGTATATATTAATAAAGTTGGAAATGGCTACTATAGTTATTTTAACTCCTTAAGGTCACAAAAGCTTAACATAGACGGAGAAGACATCAATCACTGGTCGGATTTGTCATTCTTACCAGACCCTGCTGCCAGCTGCAATGAATTATGCAACTCGTTAAAAACAGCATAATTCAAGAATCATTTTATGTTTAGCTTTTTATTACTTTGCCCTTTACGAGATAATGAGATTTATATTGACGGACATTACTTCTAAGCGGATCTGCTACCCTGGTACTTTGTAGATAATAACCGTGATCATCTTTACACTATACAGTCTGTATCCTACATTTTAATTTAAAAAAAAACAAAGGTTTATTAATTAACAGGTCTACGAAGCAAAAGAGATGTAAAAAGTAGTAGTATCATGACGACCGTTTCCCTTTCGGGGTGGTCAGAAACCACGCTTATAAATAAGCGGATTCACATTTAGCCAACTTTATTATAGGCCAATTATGACAAGTGGCAAGCTTGTCGAAATAGATGTGACCGTGATACATGTAGCGGGCCTATCCCGCAAGGAAACTGGGGTACAGATAAAACAATAACAAAAACGGTTTATATTATTGGCTGATAAAAAGTTAGATTCAAAGTGAAACGTTAATTCATAATATTGCAGAAGCACTAAAACTTATTTCTAATTCTTAAACAATAGAGATATTAAGGTAACTGAGGGGGGAACAATAGAGATATTAAGGAAACACGAATGAGGTGTTGGAGCGATGGAGTGAATATTTTAGTGAGATGTATGCTAGTACGATTCCTAACGACGTTACGACGGGTACTTTACCTCCAGAGCTACCCTCAAATACAACGTCTACATCTAAAGAGGAAATAAGTGTGCAAGAATTGCAATCGGCAATTAGAAGCCTGAAATGTGGCAAAGCAGCGGGAAAAGATCGAGTGCTCGCCGAAATGATCAAATACGGAGGTATACCGGTCTGGAACGCTTTCCACCTACTATGCAACCTTTGCTGGCAGGAGGGAAGAGTACCGGAGGACTGGCAGCAATCAGTCATCGTTCCTTTGTACAAAGGTAAAGGATCTAGATTGGACTGTGCCAACTACCGAGCGATTAGTTTGATCAGTTTGGCGAGCAAGATGTATGGCAAGATTCTCACGAAACGCCTGCAAGAGAAGACAGAAGGTCTTTTATGGGAGGCACAAGGAGGCTTTAGACCTGGAAGAGGATGCACTGACCAAGTCTTCTCGCTCCGCAATATCACAGATAAGTTTTTGGCCTTAAACCAGAAAGTTTTCTGTGCTTTTGTGGATTTGGAGAAGGCTTTTGATAGAGTTGTAAGAAAGAAGCTTTGGGACATATTGCCGGAGTATGAAGTGGATGACAAACTGCTACAGGCTATACAGTCCCTGTACAAGGGCTGTAAAGCTTGTGTGCGGGTGGAGGGAGGTATGTCGCCTTGCTTTGAATCCCAAATGGGCGTCAAACAAGGCTGCGTGCTGTCCGCCAGATTATTCACTTTATATCTCGACAAATGCCTAAAAAGAGTAAGGGAGAGTGACTGTGGGATAAAAATGGGTGATCTTGTGGTGAACTGCCTGCTTTATGCAGATGATGCTGTTCTTATGGCATCGTCCGAACAACAATTGCAATCACTAGTCACAGAAATGAAAGAGGGATGTGCAGAAAAAGGACTCCGTTTAAATGCGAGAAAAACCAAGGTACTAGTGTTTGAAAGAAGAAGGATGACAACCTTGACGATAAAGATTGATGATGAAACGCTAGAACAGGTAAATGAAATTATATATCTGGGCAGTGTTTTCACTGCGGATGGGAAGTATGATAGGGATGTTGAAAGAAGAGTGAACGCGGGAAATAGTGTTAATGGGGCCCTGGGGTCACTGATCGCCAGTCGAAATGTCAGTGATAAAGCTCGACTCGCCATACACAATGCCATGCTAATACCAACACTTATGTATGGAAGCGAGACGTGGATATGTCAGAATACGCATGAGAGTAGAGTTAATGCAGTAGAAATGAGGTCTTTACGTCGGATATGCGGCGTAACTTTGATGGACCGTATACGTAATAACGAAATACGCAAAAGGGTAGGTATAAAAGAAAGCATAGGTACAAAAATAAAGAAAGGCATGCTCCGATGGTTCGGGCATGTCGAAAGGATGAGCGAAGAGAGATTGACGAACCAGATATATAATGCGAAAGTTGTGGGTAAAAGAGGCCCTGGCAGACCAAGACTTGCCTATCATGATCAAATAAATAAAACATTAGCTGAAGGTGAATTAAAAAGCCATCGAAACAAGAGGGCATGTATGAAGAGGTTGATGAATGTCGAAGAGGCGAAAGAGGTATGTCGTGATCGTGACAAGTGGCGCTCAATTGTCTCTGCCTACCCCGCAAGGGATTTGGCGTGAAGATATGTATGTATGTATGTATGAGGGTATAGTTGACATTATTTAAAGATTGAATGTAAAACTAAAATTAAAAAATTGGCTCCTAAAACTCAATTATTTAGATACCGAAAAGTTGTAAGAAATCATAATATAAATTAAACAAATCAAATAATAAATTTATATTTACTTAAATAGGTAAATATTAAAAATAATAATTAATAATAAATAAATATTATACTTATATATATATTGTTTACTTTAATTTACTTATATAAATTTTAATCCTAATATGAAACTGAAATTATACCTCAATATAAATACTTATAAAATAAATAACAATTTGAACACATAGCTAAATATAAGAAAAAAAAACAATAATATATATATACCTTACATATTTATATAATCACATTACACTACAATACAGTACACTACACCCAATAAGTATTCATTAATTTTAAGTTTGAGTCAGAGGAACCTGGAGTGCTTTAACACAGACTAAACTTTCGCCTCCAGTCTCCTACACAAATGTTTCTAAAATATAGTTACTAATATTAAGCTTTGTGGGAGAAAATAATATTTTTTTTTATTTTTTTTTTATTATTCCATTTATCAACTTCAAGGACATTTTAAGACACTTATTTGTTACTAGTAGCTACAATTTATAGATTCTATTCGAACATGGATTCTTTTTCATGTTGGCAACGCCATTTTGTTATGGTGTGTGATTTTGTAAAAATGCGTCAGTAGTAGGACAATTTTTCAATATTTCTAACGCAAATTTGAAGAGTTAACTCAATTTACTTTTAGCCTTAATTTTTGCCTTACTTTTAATAATGTTATTTTTATATATTAAATCTTGTTATATGTTTATTATTAATTGCCAGGCTTCCTTTTGTTAACCTCCTAGATTTAATTTTTTCGTATATGCCAATTACTACTTACGCATTTTTCAACCTGTACCAGTAGTTCACATGTGAACTATAGGTTTTTTAAGTGTGTCCAATTTGCATGATAGTAGTCATCAGTGAAGGGTGACAATCATTTTGATAGCTTTTGAGTCTTCTTTCTAACACTAGAACCAATAGTTGACAGAGATTTCATCTACACATACTTGCCGTGTCAAGTAATACATATTTATTTCTTCCTCAGGATAACATTTTTATACAGGTGTTTTGTTTTCGTTTCTAAGGTACCAAATTTATGTTTTTTTTTAGTCTTGTTTTATTTTAAAAAAATCTTTTAAAAAGTCATATTTACACCAAATTATTTTATTCATTAATAAAAGATTTCTGTAACTGTCCGATAATTAATATTCGCCTGTTTTCGACATTTACGATATGTTGATAATCATAAACTATAAATTTTCAACACCTTCGACAAATTGTACCTATTTTTACCTTGGTAGCTAAGATTATATCAGGTGCAGAGGATCAATCCATCACAGTCAGCTGGAACTTAATCTAGTAGGTGAGGAAATTGTTAATTCGTCCTGATGAGAAAACTAGAGTATCCGCGATCTTTATAACTTGCCAATTGGTTACCTCCTTCCTCTGTATGTTCCAATGGTCCGGATATATCAATAAAAAGTTTCATGGTGTTTTGTTGTTGCAGTGATGTTTTCTTTTATTATGATTTATATAACTTACTGCCCCCATGGTCTAGCGGTTAAGGCCGGAGGTGCTGGGTTCGATTCCTGGCTGAGAACACAAAAATATATATTTATTTGTGACATTTTCTCGCTAGAGACATCGACGATCTTGTCACTTGTCATGATTTATTTACTGTATCGGCTGCTCGTCAGAGGAATAAGTTTCCACTGACCATCAGACAAGCTCCTTCAATTCACATCTTTAACAAAAAACTTCATACTTTATTTTTAAAGAAGCAGAACAGTATATTTTAAATTTAAAAATGTCTACTTTCTAATATTATATTATCATCATATATATCAACTTTTGTTGTTTTCAAGGGTGGTCACAAATCGACTCGATTAGAGAATGGATGATTTCCAGCCCCCAGAGCAGGATATCCATGTTCCAAGTTATCCATGGTTTAAAAAATATATTTGCTTTCAACACATAACTAAGTCGGTTTTGTATTTCTGCTGTTGTGTAAATTATAAATAAAATGAATTGTTATTTTATTACACCGGAACTCCGATTAACAATTTGAAGGACACCAGCTTAGTCTTAGTGATAGGCCTATTAAAAACTTTAAAATCGTAATTAAATAAAACTTGATTGTCTGTCTTTCCGTCTAGCGTATCCGTGGATTTAGACGTGGAGTGGGTTCGATTCCTTGTCGGGATACAAAAAAATATTTAATTTATTTTCGATTTTTCTCGAGTTTGGTACGCTAGAGACATCGACGAGCTTGCCAATTGTCTTGATTGCCCTGTAGTTGGCTTGTGAATCCGCTTGTTGAAGCGTGGTTTCTGGCCACTCCGGAAGGGATGCGGTCGTGTGATACCTTTTTAAAGTTTTAATTTGTAACCACAACCAGATAAGTTATTGCTATAAACCTTTAAAATTTATTTACTTAATAATAAAGGTAAAAGTACATTCAACTATTAAGAAATGTAGTCTATCAACTTTGTAGGAAATAAAATTACGGACATTTTAGATATACATATTTTCACTTTGATATACCTAATTTTAGACAGAGGAAAATAGCAATAATATTTATTACGACTTTCCTCAATTTTTACTAAAACAAATATATGAATAATATATGTCTTAAATGCACGCAATTTTATTTCCTAGAAAGTGAATAGACTACATTTCTCAAAAGTACACTCAGACAAGAATTTTTCTTTGAAAATATTGGATTCTGCGATTGGAGGGACGACGACGTGGACGTAGTGAATAGCTATTAATAAGTCAATTAATGAAACACGTAGTATTTACGAGTATAGAAGGCCGAATTTAACCTATTTTTAGTGGTAATAATTTGATGTTTTGAGAAGTCCAGATTTAGCTGAGTTGATGCTATGTCAAGTTCATTAAACCGGGAAGACGAGAACTATTTTAATACCTCGCATTACTCAGACGCTAGGATCGCCATGTGTTATAGAACTTTACTTGCTCCTTTTTTAACCTTTTTTATTCCGAATTTTTTACACTATAAAAAAGTACGCCGATTCTTCTGGCATGACGAACAAGTCAAGTCAAAATATCTATATTTATAAAAGTAAAAAGTAAACTAAAGTATCATCACGACCGTTTCCCTTTCGGGGTGGTCAGAAACCACGCTTATAAATAAGCGGATTCACATTTAACCAACTTTACTTAGGCCAATCATGACAAGTGGCAAGCTCGTCGATGTCTCCAGCGTAGCAAACTCGAGAAATATCACAAATAAATTAAATATTAATTAAATGTATTTATTTACATTAATAAATATGTTTTTTTGTGTCCCGACCAGGAATCGAACCCGGTAACTCCGAGTCTAAATCCGCGGACTCAACCGCTAGACCACGGAGGTAGTATCTATATTTATTATTCACGTAAACCTTTCACAGGCATTTGTGACACGTCATTAATTAAATAATTTTGAATGATTCTACTTCTGCTAGTGAAAGACTAAGCAGCAAAGTGGGCTGTTAGCGGAAGCTCATCAGCTTAGCCGCCTGGCGATAGAAGGTCTAATTCTCCAGAAATATCTTTGGAAGGCCCAAGTTCAGCAATAATATTAACCTAACACTATTTGTTGTCTACTGGTATATTAACCTAAATTTGTTTAATCGAAGTTATCATTATTTTCATCAGCTTCTGTCTCTCCACAGATGGAGATAAGCCTCCTCCAAGGCTCGCCACTTTCCACGATCTCCTGCCACCCTGATCCAGCCCCCACCAGCGAATTTCCTCAGGTCATCCGTCTATCTGGAGGGGGTTCGTCCCACTCTGCGTCTTCTAGTACGTGGTCTCCACTGCCGGACCCGTTTACTCCATCGTTCATCAATTCCGCGACAGACTATCCAGCCCATTGCCACTTCAGCTTGCTAATTTTGAAAGCTATGTCTTTAACTTTGGTTCTTTGACGGATGTCAACATTTCTGATTTTGTCCTACAGAGATATCCCGAGCATTGCTCTATCCATAGCTCGGTGAGGAACTTGAACTTATGCATCAGACCCACTGTCAGTGTCTACGTCTCTGCTCTATAAGATATTACTGGAAGAGCGCACTGGTTGAAAACTTTTTTCTTCAAACACTGTGATATGTTCGTTAGGAAGATGTGTCTGACTTCCCGAAAGCTGCCCATCTTAGCTGAATGCGTCTGTCGGTTTATTTGCAGAAGATTCATGTTTAGATTTTTTTTAAATAAAGTTAATGACAATTATGAAGGAAAAAAAGTAAAAAAAATAGATAAAGTCAAATGTTACTATTGATCAAAATTAATTTCGTTGTATAAAGTTACACTTATGTGTATGACTAATTTTTTGCAAGCCAACACGTTGTGTGACTGTGGCGAGTATAGGCTAAATTCTCCAGAAATAAGTTCTGGAAGGCCCACGTCCTGCAATGGAGGTATACGGCTCTTTGTTCTGAAGACAAATTTCATTCTATTCCATGGATTCATCATCTTGTGTGGGGAAGATAGAGAAGGATAGAAGAATAATGGTGTCTCCAAGCCTCCAGGCTTGCGGCCCACTATGGGCTGGTTTACAAAGGAAGCCGCTATTTTTATTACGCAACAAGACGCTTACCATTCACCATTCTGCTCGTCTCCCTACCCAACCAAATACTGTATGGTTCCGCATACTCATAGTTATTATCAGGCGCATCTATTTACCTTTAGAACTTTATGGTCACCCTATTAGTGCATGCGGTGTATTTACTTGCGGCTTTATTGCTTTATAAAATGCTCGACAGTAATTTGATACGGCCTATTACAACAAATAGAGATTCATTCTTAATTTTACGGCTTAGGTAGACTCTTCCAGAAGCATCTTTATACCTACACATTAAAATTACGTTCTATAATCTATATTATGGTATAGTCAGCAAAGGTTCAGTATTCACTCAATTTCAGGTGGGCAAAAGGGTAGGTGACTATTGAAAAAAATAATTACAAACTACTTAAATAAAAAGTTTTCAACCAGTGCGTTCTTCCAGTAATGTCGTATGAAGCAGAGACGTAGACACTGACGGTGTGATGCATAATTCAAGGTCGCTCAGCGATTTCTCTGAAGGATAAAGTCAGAAATGTTGAAATCCGTCAAAGAACCAAAGTTACCAACATAGCTTTCAAAATTAGCAAGTTGAAGTGACAATGGGCTTGGACACGTCTGTCGCAGAAGCGATGAACGATGGAGTAAACGTGTTCTGCAGTGGAGACCACGTATTGGAAGACGCAGAGTGGGTCGACCCTCCGCCAGATGAACGGATGACCTGAGGAAGATCGCTGGTGAGGGATTAATGAGGGTGGCAGAAGATCGTGTAAAATGGCGAACCTTGGGGGAGGCCTATATCCAGCAGTAGAAAGACACAGGCTGATGATGATGACTTAAATGAAATTAAATAATGATAAACTAAACCTAATAAAAAAAAACTAACTCTAAATAAATGTCCTCAAGTGACGTCCCATGAGAGATGGTCCCAAGAAGACTAGCAACGTTTCCCTTCTGTATAGCGAGGCTAATACGTCACTTAATAGTAAATATTGTAAAATGCCACACAAGTAAATCTTCTTTAGCGGCCTTAAATTGGACGATGAGAGTATGTGCCGAAGTTCCGCGTGCGTCTAGCATTGCTTTATGCTATCTGTCATTGGGCGGTTATGAACGAGCGGGTAGTGCGATGCGCCAGATATTTTATCTTTACATGGTTTAGCGCTATTTTTGCTGTCTGTACGTTGTTTATGTAGGTACTTTGTTTGAGTGTTGATGGGAGCAATCTAGCGCCTTGTAAAATTAGATCTGCTGGCCTATTCTTGTTCCCTAGTCTTACACTGGTATTCTCACTATTTACTTTTTATATAATATTTTAAGCAACGGTAATAGGTTACCTAACCAAAATATGTACAAGGCCATTTTTTATTTTATTTAATATTGTTACAATATGCAATAAAATATTTAACCTACTACCTACGCGCTTAGTTTTAATTAAATGAGAATTCCCATTTTTCTTAGCTAAATGGGCCCAATAAAATGTTCTCGTGTCATAATGATTTATTTTTTATTTGATAGTTAATATATTTTGTTTTCATAATCTGTAATTAATTTTATTTATTTTACCCTTGAACATAACGACAATTAAGAAAAACTTTTTTTACTTATTTATTTATTTATTTAATTAGGATCACCAACAGAGTACACATTGAATCCAATTCTATCAATAGAAGCAAACAGTAAAAAAAAAAACATTAGTGAATGGTACCCCAGTAACAGGTGACCACAACATGTCAAACTACATTCAATTATGATACATTATATGTTTAAGAAATTTAAATAATAATATTAACAATACTTAAAAACTAAAAAATAATGAGAACTATGACTAAAAGTAATACTTACAGTTACAGAGTTAAATGATAAAAGTATGTTATATACAAACTTCATTGAAAGCAAGAGAAGAAGACAAATTTCTAAGCATTCCATGGATTCACCGTGCGGGTGCCGGGTCCATCGTGTGTGGGTAAGAGATGAGAAGAATGGTGTCTCGGGCTTGCGACCGACAATTGGCTGGTTTAAGAAAAGGAGGCCTCCTTTTTTTTCTATTGCGCGATAATACGCTCACCATCCACCATTCTACTTCTCTCCCTACCCAACCAAATACTGTATGATTCCGTTAATGCCGTCTTGGAAGCTCGTTCCATAAATGTATTGACGGCAGACCTGCTTAGGCCCAATTCTTTCAGTAAGTGATGCAAAGATTTTGCTGGAACTCCTCTTGCACCAACTTCCACTGCGTAAAGCTGAGTCTTGAACCCGTTCCTGATCATTTCTTCTGTGAGATCATAATATTTATTCGACTTCATGTTGTAAATTAAAAAAAACACATTTAATTGTTATGATTATTCAATGGGGTGTATCACTAACTTTTTATTACGATAGATGGTACCTAACATAACTGTCAGTTGCATAGAAAACTTGTATTTTTATTACGAAATTTATTATTTTCTGGATAATATGCCGAAGTGAGCAGCTTTTAAGTGTACAAATCGAGATTTCTAAGCGAAATCAAAGATATGGTAATCTTAAAATTGCCGTTCCTTAAAACCTTTTTTCTTTTTAAAGACGGTGTCCGCTTTCTTAATTCGTCTTAGGTAGATAACGTTAATTTAAAATACACTTCTCTGTTATAAACATATAAAAATACGAAAACATTAAAAAAAAAAGCGTTATAAGTGTAAAATAAGGTACCATTGCCGCTAGCGACATCTACAAAAAGCTTTGCCTGGTACACCCCATTGTATTTTGTTGAGACACGCTGCAACTAAGTGGGGGCCTGGTTTTGGGCAATCTCTTTTACTTTGTTGAATAAATATTTATCTTTATTAATGCAGCAGTACTTGTATTCCCAGCAGTAGAAAGACAGGCTAAATAATAAAAGATAAGAATAATAGAGTATATGACTATTCGTCAGTCAGACAAACACACTAATTTACTTAAGTCTAGGTCGTTAAATAAATTGGTGATTATTACAGCACTAATTTGCTACGAATTTAGGCACTTATGCCCACTTATAGTACTTTGCAAGGGCATGTGTTAAGGTACAGTCGACCGTGTATTACATTAATTGTTCTTGACGGTTTTTGAGTTATAACTAATGGTGAGCGTTGCAAAGACGATCCGATTTTAAAAACCGTTTTGTTTTGCGACGAAAGAACCTTTTTTGGGTTTTGACCAAAACGGTCTCGTTGCGCGAACTACCTATTCGTTTGTGCTTGTCGCAACTCTTTCCTGTTTCATTTGCCTAATATAGTTTTGTTCTATAATAAAATAAGTAACCTTTTTTTACAAATAGTCTATTACAAATTCACTAATTTATTAATATAATTAAAAGCTTCTTTAAACAAAATAAAAATGTCCTAAAATGGCGAGCCTTGGGGGAGGCCTATATCCAGCAGTGGAGAGACACAGGCTGATCATGATGACTTAAATGAAATTAAATAATGATTAACTAAACCTAATAAAAAAAAATAACTAACTCTAAATAAAAAATGTCCTCAAGTGACGTCCCATCAGCAATAGTCCCAAAGAGACTGGCAACATTTCACCTCTGTTCCAACCACCAACTTTCTTGTCTTTAGACTTATCCCGTAGACGTTTGGATAACGGTGTAAAGGATAAAGTGCTTAAATTACATATAAATTAATAATAAAATAATAACAAACTATTATCCAGTATTTTGATCGTGGAATCCAGTAATTAATCAGTTTGTAAATAAGATAAATCGCCCGAAGTATTAAAGTGACAAGTAGGTAGGTTAACATTTACTGCCCATTATGGCCGAAGACTACACCGCGCAGCTTCAGTCGACCAGTGAGCACGGCCAATGCAACTTTACCGAAACATCGATATAAGTATGTCTCGAAGGTAAATCGCGTAAAGACCCGTTAAATTATAACAAACAATACTATTTTTTTATATAATCTAGGTCTAAGCGATTTCGGTCGGTAAGTCATAAAAAAATGTTGCCACTTACAAAATTAAAAAGCTTTAGTTCTGTTAAGTAGTAAGGACGGTAATATTTTAATATATTTGATAGCGATCGCTAACTTAGCGATTTAAGGTGGCTATTGGTGAGCTTTCTAACATACTATACTTGTGAATTAAATGTCAATAGTTTTCCTTAATAAATAAATAAAATAAAATACTAAATAGCGTGGCAACATTCCAATATTAGTACATGATTGTCGAAAAGTGCCTAGCTTTAGTCAAAACAATGACGGAATCTTGTCGAATTCATCTGTCAAATTAGCAATTTTCGGGAACTATTGAGCGACGAAATTTGACAGCCCGCAAAGTTATTGATTATTATCGATACAGTTTTATCGTTTGATAGCCGGCTGATATTTTTGGCATTTGGTTCCAGTGTTGTATGATTTATTGTCGATTGATATAATACACATATTAAGGCATAACTTACCGACCGAAATCGCTAAGATAGCGATTGTTATTAAATGTCGATACTGCCGTTGTATTCAATTATCAAATTTTACATTTCTCTCAAAAATGCTGTATCTAGACTCTGCATTGAATATATGTATATTCATTATTCATAACTCATGCAGTAGCTATTCTTATGTAAGCATTATTCAGAGCAAAGTTCAAGCACTCTTTATAGATCTCGGTTTAAGTCAGCGAGAGCGTTGGTTGATATTTTTACATCAGGAATTAGGAATTTAGATCGAATGTGGGAAGTGGGTTGAATTAATGTTTATTTATATTTCGCTTCATTCAATGTTTTAACGTCTGTCGTTTTTCTTACACTAATTAATCCCAATTTACGAGTACGGTATCGTAGTATTACATTACTTTTAACAACATTAAAATTTTGCAAAAGTATCGTTACGAACGTAATCCATTCACATTTAGCCAACTTTTGATCAATATTGCGTTGTCGATGTCTAGCTTCCTGACTCGAGGAATATCACTAATAAATTATTGAATAACATTTTTGGAATCAGAAATGGAACCCGGTAGTCAGGCCGATAATCCATACCCAGAATACTTTAGAAAGCGCTGTGAAGTCATACCCAGATTTTTTATATTTTGAATCAAAGGGCCCGGTTGGCTTGGGTTGGCGATAGGGACATTCTCCCGTTTTACCCGGAAGCTCTTACCACTTTTAGTGCTGGCCGCCTAGAGGGTCTGGGTTAGACTACTTTACTCTCCTCCAGCACTTCTCTAGGAAGTAATCTCCCGTGCGCAAGATGCAGACCATCACCTTACATGATCCCCAAGGTTAGCTGGTGAAGAATGCCTTATGGCGTTATGGCTCGTCTATGTACTAGGTTTTTAAGTGCAATAAAGTATTTAAATAAATATTCTAAATTTGCTTGAAGAATCTGTTGTTGGCCTGATAGATATAATAAAATATGCACTTCTCCAATAAGTGGTCTCTCGTTGGGTTGCCGGAACATATACTTGTCAGGCCGACGACAAACTCCTTAATAGTAGCTATCTCCAGACCTCGAGAGACCACTCTGAGCGATATGCCCTTCTTATCCCTATTGGTCTCGGTCTGAAGGTGGTGCCAGGCATAGGTGAGACAGGAACAGATGAACATCTTGAAGATCCTGACCTTCGACCTGAGCGGCAAGCTGGAATTCATAACAGTACGTAACACTAGGGCGGCTTTTACCCGGTACACGGCGAGGATGTATCTGATTTTGTATGTGGCTCCATCTATTTTTTGTACCAGTTAACTATCAAATACGTCCAACATTCAAGCGCTTACGCACAATCCTGCTACACGTGATCTTAGTTATAAGCTCATTGGATAGATGGCGCTGGTAGTTAAAACTTTACTAATCTTCACTTTCTTCTTTTCCAGGTAAAATCGGGGTCGAAAATGGAAGATTTATATGTGTTGTTTAAATTTAATTATTACCTAAGTTAAATTTGACAGTGTTATCGTTTTAATTGCGTTATCTTTCTGTTATCAGCCGTGATGATAAAATAATTATCTAAATGGTTGTAACTTTTCTTTAATCAGTATTCAAAGAAACTACTTTGCCTATGCATATATTAGTGGAAAACCTAGATTTAAACAGACATTACTATTAAATATATGTATACATTTTTAATATAAAAACTTGTGTTAGTTTTTTGTGTAATTTATTATTAAAATGTGTAATTATTTACAATGTGTGTGAAGTGTTTTTTTTTACATTTTGTTTTTGTTGATTATAATTAAGTTTTTTGTGCATGTTCAAATTAATACTCTGCAATGAATATTACAAAAAGTTTCGCATAAATGGACTTGCGTGTGAGTATAATATTTCATAATAATAATAAATTAAAAAGCTTTGGTTGTAAGAACGTTTTCCCTAAAATCTTAAAAACGTGCTTCGAAAACTAATGTGAAATTCACTTTTCTTACGTACATTTATTATTAATTTACAACACCACCGTTTTCGTGCCTTAAAGAGCATGTTAAGCCGTCGTTCCCGGTTTCCACTCTAGCCAGGGTGGCGTGGCGATTGTAGGCCAAATTCCCCAGAAAAAGGCACTGGACGAGAGACGACGACAAACCGTATATTAGAACTAACTCATTCGTACTTGTCGCAACTCTTTCCTGTTTTGTTTGCACAATAGTTATGTTCTATAAAAACATGTGTAGGTAAACTTTTTTTTTAAAAAATGAAATGGAGTGCTTTATATTGATTATTATGAGGTTATCAAATTACATATAAATTTTACGAAATATTAGATATTTTTTTCCATTTTCTATCCTATTCCAATATATCATCTGCAACCGTTGCAACTTGAACCGTTTCCGCAAGTAGTTTTTGTTTTACAAAAAACAGCTGCGTTTCGTTTTCAAAAAAATCTATAATGACTATATAATAGTTTAGTACTTTATTCTGAATCAGTAAAAAGTAGGTAACCTACTATCACAAGAAATCCGTGACAATGACATTCAATCAGGTATTGTATCATATATTTTATTATATTTTTGCAGTTTTTAATCGCATGCAATGTATCGAACGTCCTTGTTTATATCTTGTCTTGACATATTTATAATCTAAATAAATCTTACGATAAAGTTTGCAAAATATATTTATTTTATGGACTACTAGCTGACCCGGCGAACTTCGTACCGCCTGACTGTCAATGAATGTCATTATCATATATATAAATATATATTCTATATACTCGGTCGGTATGCCCCACATATCAGCGCTGATGCCACCTATCGGACAACTGTAGTACTATGTCAGAAACCTTCGCTGATGTCCACACAACATATTCCCAAAGTTTCATCCCGATCGGTCCAGTAGTTTTGAAATCATAGGGAACATACATACACACAGACATTAATTTTTATATATATAGAAGATAAAATCATTATCACAGTCCCTAAAACACTTTGAGATTGACCTACACTCGCCACGCAGGCCAGACGGTTTGGGGAGTGTCTTATGTAATATTTAATTGACAATTTATTAATAATTCCACAAGTTGGTATTAGTGGAATGTCGACCGACTTAACGTGCTCTCCGAGGCACGGGAACGGTGCTGTTGTAAATCTATGACAAATGTACGTAAAAAAAGCAATAAACAAAATTATAACTTTGTGGCATTTGGGGTTGAAACAATGGTGGTATATAGTCTTGATACACCGACAAATTCATAAAAGAGCTGGGTAAACGATTTTTTTGAAGAGTGTGGCGATCCCAAATGCCATAACTACCTAAAACATAATATTTCCATTATAATTCATCGAGGAAATGCGGCGAGCGTTTTAGGGGTACCTAAAACAGAGGAGCCTTTAAGAAAACGTCTTCGTAGTGATTCGAATATCCATAAAAATATTAATTGTTATTTCTACCTACGTGTCGGTAATTTACAAAGGTAGATAATAACAATGCGTAAGACCTGCAGTGTATATGAAATAAAACCGAGGACGTAATATAAAACAAAATTAAGGACATAATTAGCATAATCTTAATTATAGTCGACAACAATACGTCGTTTCGTGAATGACGTCAAAGTTGATTCTTTAATAGGTATCCTAGATCTTAATGTAAGTATTGTATGCCCTAGTTCTGGATTTAGACAGCTAACACGTGAGATAAACTAATAATAATAATAACAAAACTTTATTGCACAAAGTTAAATAACTTAAAACTTAGCGCATAGGCGAGCTTTTTTGCTGAAACTTGGACTCTCAAAGCCGGTGATCGTGGCCGGATCGATGCCTTTGAGATGTGGTGTTGGAGGCGTATGTTGCGTATCCCTTGGACAGCCCGAATAACTAACGTGTCAATACTCAAGGAGCTCAAAATCTCTACTAGGCTGTCTTCCATCTGCCTAAAACGAGTCCTTGAGTATTTCGGCCTTATAGCCCGCAAAACACCTGGTAACCTGGAAAGGCTTGCAATCACAGGGAAAGTCGAAGGCAAAAGACCACGTGGCCGAAGCCCCATACGCTGGTCTGACCAGATCAGCACCTCACTAAATACCCAGATGCACGATGCCCTACATGCAGCCGTGAACAGACCCGGATGGCGCAGCATCGTCCGGGACAAGGTGACCCGTGGAGGGGGTCACGACCCTCAGCAGTGAGGAGAACGACGCAAGGAGGAGGAGGCGAGCTTTATGCCTTAAGGCATCTTCTACCAGCTAACCTTTATAGTAATGAGAAGAAAGAAAACGCCTCGAAAACAGTCGAAGTCTTCATAGAAAAAATATCCATGTCTATGTTGCTATTGTTAGCGGTATGAGTAGCTCGGTTGTAAAATGCTTTCCTTTAAACCAATGGGAAATACACTTTTCTTACGTAAATTTGTACGTGATACCATCTTGTGGAATCGTTAATAAATTAAACTTTCGCGCACATGCATAATAGATTTTTATAATTTTAACGGGTCTTTACGCGATTTACCTGTGAGACATATTTCTTCCGACGTTTCAGCCAAGTTGCATTGGCCGTGGTCACGGGTCGACTGAAGCTATGCGGTGTAGTCTCGTACATACTGGGCGGCAGATGTAAACCTACCCACTTTTAAAAGTTTTTAGAAATCACGACACACGACACTTACAATATTCTTGGCGACACCGGGCGATTTTTCCCGGCGTCGAAACCTATTGATTACTGGATTCCACGATGAAGATAACTTATAACCCCCCTCTCGATTAAAATTTTTGTGTTTCTTTATTTCGATCGCTTCACGTGTCGTGATTTCTAAAAACTTTTAAAAGTGATAAGTTTTTTAAAAGTGGTCTGCCGCCCAGTATGTACGGGACTACACCGCATAGCTTCAGTCGACCCGTTTTCGTATAAAAAACGTCTTTCCTCTATTTTACTAAATCTACTACATACATATATGATTAATATTTGTCCATAATTTATTATTTCCTTAAAAGTTGATACCTATATATTTATATAAAGTACACTCTTGACTTTAAAATCTTGGAAAATATTGAATTGTGCGGGCGAAAGGTTGCAAGCATGAAATCCTCTTAATGAATTGCACTTGTATTTCGTAAAATCTCCGACGTCTATTGAAAGTTTTTCAATCTATAAATAATCTTCTATATGATACTTTTATCTACATATAAATAGCGCTTTTCGTCTTTCTAAGGTCTAATGTTAGGGTTAATAGCGTAGTTTAATAACATCATGAAATTATCGTCTTTATTGTCTTAACACTAGATGCTATTTTTGTATGAAGCTAAAACTTTTTACCAGCAAATTATTCCCACAATTTGTTTATGCGTAAGTGATGTTGTTGAGTGAAACTATTGTACTTTCTTTTGTACTATACTACATGTTTTTGTATAGTCTGTTTTAAGTTACATCGGTGGAAACGTAAACAAACTTAAAAAAAAAAAATACCAAGTTGCTACAGTAAAAGGAAAAAGGGTAATGCTCACAATCTTCTTGCTCGCACAATTAGAAAAATAAGTTTTTTGGACTCTAGCTTAAACAGTACGTCAACTGGATGTTCTGTTAACGCAGCGTTGTAAATTTTTTTTTGGCAACCATTATTATTATTATTGTTTTTCTTATATTGCTCACCAAGGTGATCTTCTGCCAAAATTATAAAGGTCAAAGTCAAAATATCTTTATTCAAGTAAACCTATTACATGCATTTATAAAACGTCATCAATTTAATTATTTTGAATAATTACTACCACTAGACTAAGCAGCACAGCAGATTCAAGTGATCTGTTAATGTTTAATCTGACCGAGAAAGGAATCTGCAAGGAAAACTCAGCTATATCAGATTTACTAAACATATACAGAACTACACCACAACGATTAATTAAGTGTTATTCACATTCAGAAATATTATTTTTTGAAAAATAACTCGCAATCTTCTTAAAAAATTATCAACTTAGGTTAGATTTAAAAATACATGGTCATAACATACATGGTGATTCTATAAATCGTGTTATGATCGTTACTATCATCGACCTTCTTCTACCCATTGTTTCCCACATCATTAACTTTTCCCTCACCTCTAGTCAATTCCCATCCCAATGGCGCAAGGCCTTTATTATTCCTCTACCAAAAATTTCTTCACCTACACTACCTACCCATTTTCGCCCTATTTCCATTTTACCGTTCTTATCCAAGGTCCTTGAGTCCGTTGTACATAAACAATTGTCCAATTTCCTTAATGTTAATGATCTACTAAACCCTTTCCAGTCCGGTTTCCGCCCCGGTCATAGCACAACTTCAGCTTTACTTAAAGTAACTGAAGACATCAGAAGTGGCATGGATGAAACAAAAGTAACAGTTCTTGTACTAATTGATTTCACAAATGCCTTTAACACTGTTGATCCCGATTTGTTAATCGCTATGTTGTCTCGTCTGAAAATCTCCTCGGAGGCCCTAGAGTGGTTTTCTCAATATCTTCATGGTCGCCAGCAGCAGGTTCGAGTTGATCAGGTGTCGTCGGGGTGGTGTAGCCTGGTTACAGGCGTCCCGCAAGGTGGCATACTCTCTCCTCTGCTATTTTCCTTATTTATTAACGCCATCACCTCTTCTCTTCATTGTTCCTACCACCTGTATGCCGACGACTTGCAGCTCTATGTGCAGACGGATATCAGCACACTAAACAGTGCAATAGCTTGGCTGAACTCAGATCTTCATAATATCAAGTTATGGTCTACACGCTTCGGGGTCGTTGTCAACCCGAACAAATGTCAATCGATCATAATAGGTAGCTCTCGACAGTTATGTAAAGTTGACATTGACAATATTGACCCGGTTCGGTTTGACAATGTCCCGATTGCATACTGCAGCGAAGTGAAGAATCTAGGTGTACATCTGGATTCCAAACTAAGCTGGACCGCTCAGGTTACTAACACAAGTCGTAAATTGTTTTCTTCCTTGCACTCTCTCAATAAACTTAAAAACTTTTTGCCGTTAAAAGCTAAAATAACCCTTGCCCAAAGCCTTCTCCTACCCCTACTCGACTATGGCGACGTGTGTAGCGTTGATCTCTCAGAGGTGTTGCTCAATAAAATGGATCGCTTGCTTAACTCGTGCATACGTTTTATCTACGGTTTGCGCAAATACGACCACATCTCTGAGTATCGAGCTAAGTTGAAGTGGCTACCAATTCGTTGTCGCAGAAACCTTCGAATTCTTTGTCTGCTTTTTTCTGTATTAAATGAACCTGCGACACCGAAATACCTCAAGAACAAATTCTCCTTCCTCTCTTCTCTCCACGACAGGTCGTTGCGGTCATCGCATAACGCTGTACTTGCTATACCATCTCACCACTCTAGTTTTATGTCCGACTCATTTGCAGTTGTTGCCGCAAATCTGTGGAACAACCTGCCCTTAAATATCCGACAAGCGCCCAACAGAATGCTGTTTAAAAGAATGGTCTTCACACACTTCCTGAATAGTTCCTAACAACTGTAAGTAATATTGTATGTATTATTATTAATTTGAATTTACTTATTATCATTATTATATTATATATATTATTTATAATTATAAAGTATTAGTATTAGATTTAGTAGAATTTTAATTACCTATTTTCCTGTTTAAATATTTGCACCTACCTCCCACATACCATGTTCGTAATGTCCCTAAGGTTGACCGAGTAAGAATGTCTAGCGGCATTAGGTCCGCCTTTGTACATAGTGCAAAAAGTTTTAAATAAATAAATAAATAAATAACGAAAAGTGATAAACAAATATGATTTGATTATTAGCAATAATGCTTGCCGCATTACTCGTCACGCTGCTCTGCTCTCAATGACATCATCCGAAGGGCTTTTGTCACTGCTGGAGTACCCGCGATCCTAGAACCCTCTGGGATTGCGCGGAGCGATGGCAAGAGACCCGACGGCATGACTGTTGGGCCGTGGAAACTTGGAAGGTCCCTGGAGTGGGATGCGACATGCGTAGACACATCAGCCACATCACACATCCAGGCGACATCGTCAAGCGTGGGGAGTGCGGCGGTTTCTGCTGAGAACCTCAAGCTGCATATTTACGCCAACCTCGGTACAGGTTACGAATTTGCGCCGTTTGGGGTCGAGACGATGGGCCCATGGGGACACTCAGCCAAACGTCTGACCAAGGAGTTGTCCAAACGGTTAACGAAAAAATCTGGAGACAGGAAGGCTGGCAATTATTCCTGCCAACGTATTAGCCTCGCTATACTGAGGGGAAATGTAGCCAGCCTCCTTGGGACTATCCCTGAAGGGTCGTCTCTAGACAGCATTTTTTACTTATAGTTTATTTTTTATTAGGTTTAGTTTATATTTGATTTTTACTCTTTTAGTAGTTTTAGTTATATTCCTTTGAATAAATATATTTAGTATCACAATAACAATGTTATTTAAATTATTAGCAATTACAAGGTTGAAAGAAAGAATCAGTATTGCAATACAGCGAGGAAATGCAGCCAACACTCTCGCCACCATTCCACGCGGACGGGACTTATAGCCATATCCGTAGTATTAATATTATCTTATATTTTGATAACATTTCTCTTTAAATAAATAAAAAATATGTAAATTATAGTTCACTAAAAAGGATCTTCGCCAAAATTGCCAAAGTCTTAGATTGTTCATGAATAATTTATTGTTAATGTCGCCTAATTCGTTTGGCGTGACAAGTCGACGTTTTAGGTTATTTTGGCAACTCCTTGCAGATATAGTCGGGTTCAATGTCCTGTTTAGCTTTTATTTGACCGGGTTGAAGGTTTTGTTTCTAAAAGATTCTCGCATTAATTTGACGAAGTTTTGTTTTATTAATATAGCTTTATTAAAAATTATTGCGTGGCGAGAGAAAATTCTCCAGAAACATCGAGTTCGATTCCTGGTCTCGAATCTACGCTAGAGACATTCACGAGCTTTTGTCACTTGTCATTATAGACCTTAAATAAATAAATGTTGTTTTGCTCTTGCTCTTTAAAAAAGCGTGGTTTGTAATCACATCGCTACTTACGGCCACCATGACTAACACCAGTATTCCTTTCAGCTGTCAAATGGGATCCTTGAAATTAGTATTCATAATTTGAAACTCTCCAAACCTCGAAAGGTATAAATTTTAAATAAGTTTATTTCTGTCTCCATTAAAGATTGTGTGTTCCCTTATTCAAAATATTAATTTTGCTAGAATTACCTACTACAGACTCTAGCACTTTTGACATCAATAAATCTGTCTCTTTCATATTATGAATATTGTCACGAAAATAATTTTTATATTTGGAACGTAATCTGATTTTAATTAGTTTTTTCAAAATGTTTAAAAATGTATTCTTTAAGTAAATTTATTTCAAACATTTATTCATTCACCTGATTAGATTATTGTAAATTAAGTACTTGTCTATATTAACGTTTTAGCCATGTTCTACTCTGATACATCTAACTAATCACCGGAGGCAGTATCAAGACAACTCTTATTCCGGACTGACTTTGCAAATCCACTTCGCTTGCTAATATACGAATACTGCTATACTCGTATAATTTTGCTCCTAAAATAATATTTAATGTATTTGTGATATTTCTCGAGTTTGGTACGCTGGAGACATCGTCGAGCCTGCCACTTCTCATGATTGGTCTATAGTAAAGTTGGCTAAATGTGAAAGCGCTTATTTATAAGCGTGGTTTCTGACCACCCCGAAAGAGAAACAGTCGTGATGATACTTTACTTTTTTTTAAATTTACATTAATAAATATTTTTGTGTCCCGACCAGGAATCGAGCCCGTTACTTACTTGATCTTGATATTATAATAAAATAATTGATACTACAAAGTTCAAGTTTGACAGGCAATAGGCACGTGCCGAGGTTCAAGGTTTGTAATCCGAAGCTCGGGACGTGACGTGAATATTGATCAGCCGTTACATACAATCATCGCGACTATCGATCGGTTTTCAAATATGACACGTGACTACACAAAATGCATAGTAACTATGAACTAACTAACTGTTACATCCGTATTATTAGCCTGTGTTGCACCAAAATTATTACCTGAAATGTCATTTAGACAAAAACTAAAAGACTATTTACTGCCAGTACCAGGTTGCCTGGTAGTAAAGTTGCCTGAATGTGAACCCGCTTCTTTTAAAAGCGTTCTTTCTGACTTGGGTGGTCAAGTCAAGGGATACGGTCGTGATGATACTTAACTTTGACCACAACATGAAGTTGAACAAATATTATGATCTCACAAAATCAAAGATCAGAAACGGGTTCAAGACTCAGCTTTACGCAGTGGAAGTTGGGGCGAGAGGAGTTCCAGCAAAATCTTTGCACCACTTACTGAAAGAATTCGGCCTAAGCAGGTTTGCCGTCAATATATTTATGGAAAAAGCTTCCAAGGCGGCATTAGCGGAATCATACAGTATTTGGTTGGGTAGGGAGAGTAGAGAGAATGGTCTATGGTGAGCGTCCTGTTGCGCAATAAAAAAGGAGGAGGAGGCCTCTTTGTAAACCAGCGTATTGTCTATCGCAAACCCTCATCATTTGTCTCATCTCTTACCCACACATGGACTCGGCACACGCACGGCATATCCATAGAATGCTTAGAAATTGTTCTTCTCTTTCTTTACCCAAGCTCCCGTGTTTCGGAGAGCACGTTAAGCCTTCGGTCCCAATTCCCCTAATACCAACTTGTGGGATCGTTAATAAAATATCATTTAAAATTGACATTGGATCCTCGCCATTCCGTCTGGCCAGCGTGGCGAGTGTAGGCCAAATTCTCTAGAAATATCTGGAAGATCCATCCTCCAACAGTGTAGGTATAGAACTTGTGTTCCAGGGCCTGTGATGATGCTGATGTCACCTACTAAAAAGTTGTAGATCTCTCGGTTCTGCCTTTAAAAAGCAAAACTATATCAAGCATTTTTTTAAGCTAGTACTTGAAATATTACTTAAATATATTTGCTAGCAAGCGAAAGTAATAAAAGCTCGTTCACAGTGTCGAAAAGTTTTGTTTACACAAGGCGCGGATGTGAACGGATGTTGCTCTCGCGGCCCCGTGTGAATGTACTCTTACCCACATATTTGCACGTACTTCCTCTATTTAATTGATTTTCATTGTTATATTTTGGTACGTGGTGGCTCGGTTGTAAGAACGCGTTCCTTAAATCCTACAAACGTCGGTTCAAACCCACACGGCATGTACCAATGAGAAATACACTTTTCTTACGTACATTCGTCATAGATTTACAACACCACCGTTCCCGTGCTTTGGAGAGCACGTTAAGCCGTCGGTCCCGGTTCCACTAATACCAACTTGTTGAATCGTTAATAAATCGTCATTAAAAAAAATTACATCATTTCCTCGCCAAGCCGTCTGGCCAGCGTGGCGAGTGTAGGCCAGGAATCGAACCCGGTATCTCCGAGTCTAAATCCACGGACTTAACCAATAATAAAACATCGAAAACTATCAATATTAAAATACTCGTGAGGTAATACTATGTAAATAGGAAGATGAACATAGCATAGCACAATTAGCACAACTAAAATCGGATTACACTAATTATGACTAAAAACATTGTTTTGATGACTCCAAGTTGCCCTAAGGAAGTACCGCCGTACCAAAATCATCATTATCATCATTACAGCCCCTAGAACATAGCGTCCTAGACCTCCACTGCTGGAGATGGGCCTTCCAGAACATATATCTGGCGAATTTGGCCTACATTCGCCGCGCTGGCCAGGCGGGTTGGCGAGGATCTGATGACAATTTATTAACGATTCCACAAGTTGGTATTAGTGGAACTGGGAACGGCTTAACGTGCTCTCCTCCTCACGGGAACGGTGGTGTTGATCTATGACAAATGTACGTTAGAAAAGTGTATTTCTCATTGGTACATGCCGGGGGTTTAAACCGATCATTCATTTTTTTTAAACAAAATTTCTATCTTTAATAGATGACCATATTATAAATTATAATATTATAAAGTATTAAGATCTGTGTAAAAATAAACACCAGGTCCACGTCGAACAAGACCATAACCGTCATAGACTACATCGTGACTAATTTTTTGAAATGAAATTATTTATTTACATAGAACATGGTAATAGTAAATATTAATAGTAAGTTAGTTCTGCACAGTCAGCCATTTCTGGCACACAAATTTTGTTAAACATTATTTACAATGTTAAATTCTTATTATTATATTTATAATTTTAGTCACACTAATTACAGATTATTATTAAAACATATTGTACAGGTAATTGTTATAATACACATAAAAATACTTAAAATTTGTGGTTGTAATATTCACTTAGCGAATAGAAGCAACATTCTATCAATAGTTTCCTAATTTGGCCTTTAAACTGATTGTCAGGTAATTTTTTGAGAAACTCGGGTAACTTATTGTAAATTGAGGATTGGGCTAGCATTTGGTTTTTATACTATTTGGCTTCTTGCCCCGTCTTGTTATATATTTAATGTCTTTCGTACCACCTAAAATTAATTTACTCTTTATAAGTGGTCCAGTAGTATAGACGTAAATGCAAAACAGAGTACCGTCAAATAATTTGGGAAAATCTTGACAGTGGCAATTCGTATATCGGCTCTTCCTTTGGGTTATATCGATGCTTATTAGCAAATATGTGCAAGGAAAATGAGTGGCGCTCGAGGAAAATATCCACCAATTGTATTTTTACACCAGTTTATGATGACGTAATGTGATAATGATTACCAGGGTTTATGGGAAAATTTAACTGAAAACATGTTAAAGGAAATCTTAAGTATATTAAAGAAACAAATCGTGCTGGAAGATACCACATAATTTATTACGGTCGTTTAGTACCTAAGGTTCAAAAAAGTCGGAACTTTGTCAATAAATGACATATCAGTGACTAAATATAGTGCGGACGCGTGGGCTCGACAGTAGGTGTTATTGATAAATACTAAAATGGTAGCGGCTCTATGACCTCATTAGAAATCTCCAGAGACCTACATTTAATATACGACTAGACGAGCCCTTGCCAATAAAAAATGGGGTACGGTTTTAGAGCACATCGCTGTGTCGACAAATTTACGACTTGGCGGCACTAGCCGACTCCCAAGCGCGACGCTTGTTTTCAACATCATCAAGCATCGAAATTAGTTCACGTTCGGCCATCAAGCGCGCCGCGTGTTGTCACAAGTTCACGTTCGGCCATGATTATTGTGTTCGGTGCTTCTTTAACTCTTATTATTATTATAGTATAGCACCGAACACTGTAGGTAAAATTAATGGCACATTTTATGTACTTAATGTCCTTGTCTCTGATCATATTATAAGTCTATGTAAAACTTGAATATTTACCTAAAGTTAATTTAAATTAGGTATGACTTCAGAATATCCGAGGAAAATTGTCTTTTTCGGGGTCAAGTTCATCGCGGTCGTGACTGGGTTAGGTTATATTTGTACATAAAAATAGTAAGTAAAAAATATATTATTAAAACAGCATAATAAGAAAAACTGGATTTGATGCTTGATCTGGAAGACGCTTAGTTGTATAAGACTCATGTATATTAACTCGCTCTTCACGACATGATAGACAGAAAACTTCGTGTGCAGGAAGACACTGTTGAGACGGAAATTGAGTGCACGGAGAATTATCCTAAGTAGCCAATAACAACCTATACTCGACGGTTGCGAACCGATTGTTAATCCTACTACAGACAGACTAAAGTGGTTATGTTTTTATGCCTAAATCAAATTGCTTTTAAACTCGAATAAACTCGGCCGCACGATTGGAGACTGCGCTATGCGAGACCTTACCTGCTCAGGTTGATTATAAATAGGTACTAAAATCAAAATAAAAAGTGCTTCGCTAAAAATAAGTCGTTAATAAGAAAAACTATTCGATGAAAAAGAAAACGAACCAATAAACATTAAAGAGCTCTCTATAGTTAATTAGAAGACAAATTTCAAAGCATTCTATGGATTCACCGTGCGGGTGCCGGGTCCATCGTGTGTGGTTAAGAGATGAGAAGAATGGTGTTTCGGGTTTGCGACCGACAATAGGCTGGTTTAAGAAAAGGGGGCATCCCTTTTTTTATTTTATTGCGCGATAATACCATCCACCATTCTACTTCTCTCCCTACCCAACCAAATACTGTATGATTCCGTTAATGCCGTCTTGGAAGCTCGTTCCATAAATGTATTGACGGCAGACCTGCTTAGGCCCAATTCTTTCAGTAAGTGATGCAAAGATTTTGCTGGAACTCCTCTCGCACCAACTTCCACTGCGTAAAGCTAAGTCTTGAACCCGTTCCTGATCATTTCTTCTGTGAGATCATAACATTTAATAGACTTCATGTTGTGGACTTATTCCATATGAATATATGTTATATATTGAAACACATGTTTGTGGTTCCAAGACGTATAATAAAGTGACATATCAAAAACATAAACAATTCGTAACTAAGGAAACTAAACTATTTATAAAATACTACATTTCTCCATCCATACGATGAATACGTGAAGTATGGTGTTCAGCTGGAATCCAGTTTTGATATCTTGTAAAGGCTTGTTGCCGTGGCTTGTGTTTATTATCGTTATTCAAATAAGTGTTCTCAATAGTTTTAAAATAATGATTTGTTTTGTTATACATCTTCAAATTAGTTTTATATTTTGTGTTTATATGTCCACTTGTTCATATTCATCATCTCTATCATTTGTTTCATTTTCACCATTGCTACTAATACTGTCATTGTCATATTTATTTATTTTGTATTTATTCCTATGTTTTCTAATTGAATCTTCATTTTCACTATCGCTGTCATTGTCATGATGCTTTCGAAATTTCCTATCCATTTTATATTTCTTCTTTTTCGTATTATGTTTTGATGTTGATGCCAAATATACTTTTCCGCTTTTTATACAGCAGCTGCCATAATGCCCTATTACTCCACATTCTTGGCAAGTATGGCGACGAGCTCCACAGGTATTATAAGAGTGCGTTACCTTCTCTCCGCAGCGTCGACATTGTCCTTTTACAAGTTTGCGTCTTTTGTTACCATTAGAAATGTGTTTAGTCATATTTGATGTTGTGCCTTTTTCAGAAAGTTCTCGTGTTTGAGCTATTGTATATATTTGGTCAAAAGTTATTTCTTTATTTTCACCGTCTGTTGTTGTTTGTAGATTGGGCCATCGTAGTTTTATCTCAATCTCTAACTGTTTATGAGCGAGGCCTGTTGCAAAACGATCTCGTAGTTGCCGCTCTAAGAGATCACCTTCATACCCACAATCACTACTAATTTCTTTAAGTGTGTTTACATAACTTTCTATTGATTGATTAGGTTGTCTCGTACAGTTCCAAAAATCTGTTATAGCTTTAAATCTGGATCTTTTTGTTTGGTAAAGGTTTAAAAATTGTTGTTTAATGTTGTCGTAATTTTGATGCTCAAAGTCAGGACTGGAGTTTTGAAACGCTATTTTCAGCTGCTGGTATGTATCAGGTGTTAAGCATGAATAAAGCAGTTCCTTTTGTATGGCCTGTGCCGGCTCTCCCCAAAGGTTGCACTTGGCTTCAAAATAGTCTATAAATGAACCAGGATACGTTGTATCCGGGTTAAAGGTGTCGCAATTAAAGTTTCTAATGATATCTAATCTGTTTCTGTTCGTTTCTCCCGTGTTTGGGATGTCTGAAACGTTGTTCTCGTTGTTACTCACTGTTTGTTGCGTAAGTAGATGAAGAAGTTGTAGTGTTAGTTGATGCTGTTGTTGCTGAATGCTCATGAAGTGTTCAAATTGTTCTGCATCCATGTTCTCTTCTTCTTTTTTTTACCGACTGCGCCAATTATGTTATATATTGAAAATGCATGTTTGTGGTTCCAAGACGTATAATAAAGTGACATATCAAAAACATAAACAATTCGTAACTAAGGAAACTAAACTATTTATAAAATACTACAATATACGAGTATGTATAAAATTCAAATTCAAATTCAAAAATTCTTTATTGCACTAAAAAATATTGTACATAGGCGGGCATAATGACTAAGCATTTTCTAACAACCCACCTTTGGGAGTGTGGAGAGGTAACAACGAAGGGTGCAATTTATTATAATAGACTTACATACTCATATTACATATACTGAATAAATATATACATAAATACCTACATATCTATATATATTATAATTAAGTTAAATTAGTATACACATGGTTAAAGTAACAGTTGATTTAGAATAATAATAATAATGATAAGGATAAAATACATAACATAAGTGATTAATATAATTAACTAGGAGACACTATTCTGCTTATTTAGAAAAAAGGTGGTGAGTAATTGTTTAAAGATGTGAACGGATATAATACATTTCATTTCGAAACTTTTACGAAAGTGGTTGACAACGTTTGAAATCGAAAACAACCTTTTTCGACGAAACGTCTCGTAAAATCGTTGTCAACCTCTATCTATGTATATTTGCCTAATTTATTTTTTATATAATAAATAGGGTTAATTTAAAATTATCTTTGGCCTGACTACATATACATACATATGTTCCATCTGGCAACGGAAACCAAAAGCTTCTCCAGGATATCGCTCTGTCTTGCGCACGCTCCCCCAAAGTAATACCACTTCCTAGAGTAATCGTACCCAGACAGACTCCTTGAGTTTGTGTGTGTTTAAAATTATTGCAAGGTGTTCCAGCTATAACAATAGTAATTGAAGTGTAATAAGCTTTTAAGTTTAAACGCCGTGGAATTAATAGGCTTGGAGGGCGAGTCGTAATGACACACGGTGACTTCCCACACGCAACCTTAGCCGGGATTTACTTCTACAATAACTCTTAAATTCACGCACGACGAGCCATATTCTTGATTCAATAACGAACTAGCAATCGTATTACGATTTAGGTTCATCGTCATCATTACAGCCTCTGGAACGCAGAGTCCTAGACTTTGAAGACGGGCCTTTCTTGGCCTACACTCTCCACGCTGCAGCGTGCTGGTCAAACAGGTTGGCGAGGGGCTGATGACAATTTACGATCCAATAATTTTATTTTTATTTCTCACGTTTATTTCTAACGTTACACTTTCGTAGCACGCATATCGGCATATTGTTCGTCATACAACTAAATATTCAATTAATTCTGTACCGATGTAAGATACACAAATACAAACAATAAATATAAATTAAAAGCTACCTAAACAATAAAATTAAAAATAAACTAAACAAAACCTTAAATTAAATAAACTAAAAGATAAACCTTATTAATATAAAAACTAAATACTTACAAATATCTTGATTGTAATCTACATGTCATCGAATCCAGGAGAAGATGAACCCAATGTTCCGAGGACTCCGGCGACGTTGCCTCGTTGGATGGCAACACTGATCCTCTGAATAAGATATTCCCTACTCAAAGGATCACCTGTTGACGCTCGGATGGCAACGCTTATGTCGCGTATTAACGATTTAGCGTCCTCAGACCAAGGGCCCATCGTCTTACGGCAAACGGCACAAAATAGTAACGATTTGCCAACACTATGTACTTATTACGTTTGTACCGATTGGTTTAGCTTTAATTCTTATATCGTTTGCTTTCTTGCCCCGTCTTGTTATATATTTAAGTAGCTGTTTTACCCGGCTTTGCCCGTGTAAACGGCGACACGAAATTAAATTCATTGCGCTTTATTTTTATTTTGCTATATCTCCCAGGGTATTCATTTTATTTGCACGGTGTACAGGGAAAATATAATCTTCATGAAATTCTCAAGCCAACTAACGTATTTAAAATTATAAGGATTATTACCGTATTTATGTTAATAGCTCTCCATAGCACTTTATAATTTCCCATTTTTTAAAGTATTAAAATGGATATAGTATGTTATCCTTAAGAGATAGACATACTCGTATGCCATCGCAGACTTTTCTGTAGACCTATATAAGATACACAATTCCACCATACATTATTTTGTTGATATCTCAAAGGGTTAAGTCAGTGTTTTCGTTGAAAGTTCCCAGACGGCTTATTTTTTTCCGACACCTCCAACAAATGTACATAATCACTAATGGACATATCGTCATGATCGTAGAATAGTGACGGATCTGCTATATTTTAAATTTTCATGGCGGCCATTCAAAGTTATATCAACTGTTTTTATGTCACTTCTTTTGTAAGTTAATACTAGTCTCATAATAAGTGCAAACCGTTTTTTTTCATTTTGGAATTATTTCTAACAAATTTCTATAAAATCAGATTTTTTTAACCAAGTTTTAATAATTCCTATTGTTTGCTATCGAAATAATGCAAATTTATGGGTATTTTTTTAAATCCAACGCTGTTCTACGATCATGACGCATATCGTGCAAAAACTTAACAAATTATGTACTAAAACGTTCCTCGAGAACCACTCTATTGGTGAAAACAGAATTTTTGAGTTTATCGCGAACAGACAGACGCGTCGGAGGACTTCTGTACAAAGTATCAAATAGAATATACCTTTTGAACTTTTAAAAAGTATATTTGGTTTCGTAATATGAATTCTCTCCTGATATGCATGTTAAGATCGATAATTACGACCGCCATATTTGGGGTAAATTGCGAATGTTTTGCCAAAAAAATACTGAATGTTTATTACGTTTTGCCATTAGCAGCGCCCGATATGATTATAATACACATTAATATCGGAGCAGTACATGAAAATCATCATTTGGAAAGAAAAAACAAATAATAAAAAATGTCAAAAATCGTTTTACATTATAGCTGCTGTAAATACACTATACGCTAAGGCAGACACAATTATGATAATTAAAAATCACTTGAAATTTGACGTAGTAACGCAAAAAGAACCCAATCCACATTAAGTTAATTTTAAGTTATATGCCATTAAAGGTGGAGCTTAGATAAGTCCAACATTTAGAATAAGTCAATAAAATGTATTTTGAAACGGTCGTTTCTGTTTTATTGATAATTGTGTCACTTAAGAAAATAGCTGCTTCAACAATGTTACACTATACTATATATTTATAGGGCAATTATTGTGAAGAAAATAAATGATTATTATTATTATTTTTATTATTATTACTATAAGCTGAGAAAGTCACTATTTAAGTCATTTAGACGTAGGCTCGACTATGTTCAGTTCTATAACTAACAGGATTCCATTATTGTGATATTATATCGTCTGCGTTTAAAAAAAAAGACTACTGCCGCTGCACATAAATCCGTGCAACAGCACATGAATCACCCTGAAGTTCATCTAGCGAAGTAGGTACATGTCATTTTTTTCTAGTGACTGTCCAAGAATGGGAGCAACCGACTTATAAGATAATCAATTATTTTGACATCTATATTAATAGTGATGACGATGGTTGTTTTTGCCGCGTCAAGTAGCGTAATATAACAGCTTACCTTACCTTAAATGGGTTGACGTTTTGTATTAATGAAAGAACCTTGCCTCTTATCCTAACTGAGAATTTGAATGGGTCGAGTAACGGGAGGTTTTTTATACTATAGCTAAATTTAAAGGTTCATTCATTAAAAACGGCTTTATATTAAATCTACTATTAAAAATGCAAATTATTTGTTATGAAAACAAATTGTGATATTTTAAACTGGAAATTATAAACTTGTATTATGCAAACATACATACATTGTACTTCACATCACAGCCCCTAAAACACGGAGTCCTAGACCTCCACTATTAAAGATGGCCAGAATACATTTCGGGATAATTTGGCCTACACTCGCCACGCGACCAGACAGGTTAACGAAGGTCTGATGTAAATTAAGGACAATTTATTAACGATTCAACAATTTGGTATTAGTGGAACCGGGACCGACGGCTTAACGTGCTAAGTATGTGTGCGTGCGGTTGTGCCCAACAAAATGCTATTTAAAAGAATGGTCTTCACACACTTCTTGAATAGTTCCTAACAACTGTAAGTAATATTGTATATATGTTTGTATTATTATTTATTTGAATTTAGTATTATTATACATATTTATGTTTTATAATAGTATTAGATTCAGATTTAGTAGAATTTTAATTATCTATTTTCCTGTTTAAATATTTGCATCTACCTCCCACATACCATGTTCGTAATGTCCCTAAGGTTGACCGAGTAAGTCTAGCGGCATTAGGTCCGCCTTTGTACATAGTGCAAACAGCTTTTAAATAAATAAATAAGGATGATTTCCTTAAAATCCTACAAAGGTCGGTTCCCCCGACGTGTACCAATGAGAAATACACTTTCCTTGCGTACATTTGTCATAGATTTAATACCCGTGCCTCGGAGACTTGTGGAATCATAAAAAATGACATCAGACCCTCGCCAACACATCTGGCCAGGCAAACACGCTTTAAAAATCTCGGCAATGTCGCGGGGTTTACTCGTATGCTTATGCTGTACAATGTGCATGCGCGTTATCATCGTACCGAGTTAGATTGTTCAATTTAGATCAATGAACTTAAGGGATTAACGTTCACTTATGGTATATGGTACTTTAATTACATCTTGTATGTTCATGAACCTATTGAAAGTGCTCAATGTATGTACTCGTTCTAGTTTTTTATACTGTAGACGACAGATTTAATTTAAAATACCAAGGAAAAGATAGAACAAAACACATAATACATAGACACAGAACATCTTTCAATTAAATTATTTATCCGCTCGAACATAAGTTAGTTGTCAACAACCAGTTTTCAACCAGTGTGTTCTTCCAGTAATGTCGTATGGAGCAGAAACGTGGACACTGACGGTGGGTCTGATACATAAGATTCACAGTGCCGGGTTTTTGGGTAAGAGACAAAAAGTGTCTATAGGCTGGTTTATGGTTTAATTTTATTGCGCAAAACGACGCCCACCATTCTGCTACTTCCCTTACACAACTGAATATACGAGTACTATATGATTCCACTAAAGCTGAGTCTTCAAATCGTTCGTGATTATTTCTTTGTGAGATCATAAGATTTGTTCGGCTTTGTGTTTTTGCATTTTAAACTATCTGTCTCATAGCCTTAATCAAAAAAGATCGTGTGTATATTTTTTGTGTTCTCGACAAGGAATCGAACCCAGCACCTCCGCGTTTATGCTACGGCCTTAACCTCTATACCACGGAGGCATTTAAGTTAATTTATAGTTTATTGATAAATAAATATTACGTCATCGTATCATTCTGTAAACTCAACTTATATGAACCAGCTCTCTTCATGTTTTTTTTTATATGTCATCAGTAATATGCCCTTAAAAAGAGTGGTTGTTTTCTTCAAAATGACATCATAGGACATGAGACCAAATGTGACTGAGGTATACCTACCTACGCCAGCGCGACACCCACTCTCTTGGTATCGAAATTCAGTTTTCGACTTAATTGGATTGGATGGTCCTTAACTTTAGTTCACTGATCAAATATCAAAACACAATAATCGACATGGCGGCTTGATACTGCAAACCTTGGATTTAAAGAGCACGAGTGTTCTAGATCTCTGATAGATGGGCCTTCCAGAACACATTTTTGAACAATTCCAACTATCGTGCCACACGAGTTAATAACGAGGTAATTTTAATTTTGTTGGTATTCTTGGTTTAGGTAAGGGAACGGTTGTGAAGAAGAAGAAGACAAATTTCTAAGCATTCCATGGATTCACCGTGCGGGTGCCGGGTCCATCGTGTGTGGGAGATGAGAAGAATGGTGTCTCGGGCTTGCGACCGACAATAGGCTGGTTTAAGAAAAGGAGGCCTCTTTTTTTTTTATTGCGCGATAATACGCTCACCATCCACCATTCCACTCCTCTCCCTACCCAACCAAATACTGTATGATTCCGTTAATGCCGTCTTGGAAGCTCAAAGCTCAAAGCTTGGAAGGTAAATCTATGACAAATGTACGTGAGAAAAGTGTATTCCTCATTCATCGCTGGCCCCTAGAACACAACGTTCGTTTTCACAAGAGCAACGGCTTAACGAGCTTCCCAGACACGGAAAAAGTAAGAAAATTATTTCTCATTGCTACATGCCAGGGTTCGAACTGGAAATCTATTTTATTTTATTGCGTTCCACGGAGCCACCACTTTGCTCTGCTGGTTTATTGAATATTGTAATAGGTTCATGGTAATCTATACGAATAATGGATAATAATAATATCTTTATTCAGTAAAGTTTACAAGATATAAAAACAATAACATATATATTATTATGCATTATGGTACAGGAAAAACAGACATTTGCACTAATTTGCAGCCGAACTAGACTATATACATGCAGTCACGCCCAGACACCCTTTTAAATAGATTATTAATTTGCATTTCAAAATTTAAAAAAAACAAAATATACCCAAAGAAAAAAAAATGTGTGGTTGAGAGCCTCTTTTTGTGTTGTGTAACCTTAAGAAAGAAAGAAGAAAGATAGCAACAATTACAATGGTTACAAAAAATAAAAATATACAAGGAATAAATGTAAGCCTATTCTATATACCGAAACATACATACAGGTGTGGCGATAAATAGGTGGTCAGCTCAGCATATGCTACAGCCGAGGCTGCAGCGCTGATTTTCAGATGATGCCTTCGGGTCGCAGAGATGTACAGTAAGTACCATTTACTAAATCGGAAGGAACACTAAATGTACAGTTTACATATATGTTTAACAAATGAGAATACAATAAATAAATAATATGATAAATAATATAAGTCATAGTCAAGAAAAAACAATAGTATATTAATAAATTGAATAAGATTAGGTAAGTTGCTGTGTGTATGTGTGTGAGTGTGTGTCAGAGGGTGTGTAAACTTTACATACTTTGTTATTATCGCATTCCTATTTTTTAGTATCGACAGTAATTCCTCCGTTATATTATAGTCAAGAGACTATAGAGATCAAAGAAAGACTCCTATTTTATAACAAGACTAATTAATTGCGAATGGATGCTTACAAATGTTGTTAAAATCTATATTCTGCCAGCGTCTAGACTAGTTTCAGTTTATGACAGGAATAAGCTAACAAATCAGACTTCATTAGCATACCTGAATACCTGCCCAAACGGTAGTACACTTTCTCGTACCCCATACCGGTTTAGTCACATTATCTATAAATTATATTACTATATTATTATTGTTTATATGTGTAGTTCATATGTATGTATTTGCATGTAGTATGTAGTTATGTAATAAATAAATAAATAATAAATATTTCCAGACAGGTCTCACAGCGCCATCTAGTTTCCGTGGTAAGCTAAGAGGCTTGTGTTACGGAAACTAGATGGTTGATAAACTACATATTATACTTTTTTTTTGTAAATATATACATATAAACACCCAGCCCGAGACAAATTATACAATGTACAACTTGCCCCCGGTGGGAATCGAACCCACGACCTCCCGAGTTCACGGCAACGTTTGTTACCACTAGACCACGGAGGCGGTATTATTTTATTTATTTAAATCTATATTGCACAAAGTACAAAGGCGAACTTAATGCCGCGGCATTCTATGACAGTCAAACCTTCGGGACAACAAAAGCAATCAAAGAATGAAAGGTAGGTGCAATTCCAGGCCTTATTAGATAATATAATGACATATATAAATTAATACATACTTGCGTATGGAACTAAAGAGCCGCAGCTTCACATCCAAAAGCCCCTCTTTGTGTGGCTCGCGAGCAGAAGACAAATCAGTCCAATGAGTAAGCTCTTAGCAGAAGCACCTTAGATCAGTATCGATTTTTTGGTAGGTAGAACTTAAATAGAACGGAAGTAGAATCAGGTCACACTAGTTATTTTAGGTATGTTTGTGTTTTATCCATATTCAGTATTTAAGCGCTATGTTTAATTAGTCATACTAGGAGTGTGGGAGAGAGTGTCCTTGCGTCATCTACATGCCATAGACAAGTAATCTGATCTGTGCATGTTTTTTTTCTAGTTAGTACGATACAGCAAATTTACAACACCACCGTTCCCGTGCCTCGGAGAGCACGTTAAGCCGTCGGTCCCGGTTCCACTAATACCAATTTGTGGAATCGTTAATAAATTGTAAAAAAAATGACATCATATCCTCGCCAAGCCGTCTAGCCACCGTGGCGAGTGTAGGCCAAATTCTCCAGATATATGTCTTGGAAGGCCCAGCTCCAGCAGTGGATGTCTAGCACGCTGTGTTCTAGGGCGTGTAATGATGATACAGCAAATTCGCGCGCCGTCATGCGACGTTTGGCTAATTATGTTGCGCGTCATGTGTTGAGCTTAAATGTTGCATAGAGAATAGTTAAGAGTTATCCCTCTCGCTCGCACAATCCAATATTTTCAAAGAATATTCAAGTGTGTACTTTTGAGAAATGTAGTCTATCAACTGACTAGGGATATAAAGAATAAAATTACGGACATTTTGGAGATATATTATTCATATACTATTTGCTTTAGTAAAATAGAGGATTTCTGTTATAACTGATTTGTAATACATTTATTTCAAACAAAACCTTATATTAAATAACTATATTACAACAAAAACTAAATATAACCTAAAAAAAATATACATATAAAATAAAAATTAAATACTTACAAAAAAAATTGCTATTTGTGTGATATTTTTCTGTCTAAAATTAGGTATATCAAGGTGGAAGTATGTCCAAAATGTCCGTAATTTTATTTCCTAGAAAGTTAATAGACTATACATTTCTCAAAAGTACAATCAGTCTTAAATTGAAAGTCAATATATATTTTTACAGTAGCGATTTTTTGTTTATATTTTTTTTATAGGCCCATCAGGCTGACTCGCTTGGTCTATTATTGTGTGCTCTGTGAGCCAGTCCTTATTATATGTCTGTGTGAAATGCAGGAATGTTTGCATGCCTAAGTTATCGCTGGTTATCGCCTACTGAATGCCGTAACAAAGGGACGGTTCATTTGCCGTGGTTGTGGCCCCCGCTTGACATTAGCAAGGCCTGAACATGCAACTCTATGACAGATGTCGTACCACCACGCAAACGGTGTGTGTGTATGTGCACGTGTGATCACAGATCATCGAGTCGTTTAAAGCGCGTGGCTTGTATATTTGTATGGAACTGTGATCACGACAGTCGTCGAAGTGCTACAATAAATAACGTCCGACGACACGAATATTAGTAGTCACGATCTAGTGGGAACAGCTAGAGACGACACACCACA